>JAKZAO010000003.1:3768892-5089430 GCA_023053555.1 Branchinecta lindahli
AGTCAAATGAGTTTTTGATGCAATGACCGAAATTTAGTTCCTTCATCCATGATTGGCCCTTAAAGTTTAACCGAAAAAGGCTAGGATAGGAAAATCTAGTTACCCATCACTTATTCACTTAAATTCGCTTGAAGACCCGCTGAAAATGAGTTACTTCGTTTTTCCGCTATTCAAGGAATAATCGATTTTCAAATAGTGGAATTTCCGTGTGATTTGCGGTGCCTCTATGCGCTTGTATTTTTGCTGTATGCCTTACGAGAATGATTTATCATTTTTTTTTGTTCAGTCACTAAGCAATCTTCACCGATCTCACCACTGCCCACTGAAAAAGCCGCATTTGTGTTGAGATTAAAATTTCCCGCGTCATAGTAGAATTTACGCTGTGGGGACGGCTGGAGATATTCTGAACCTCATAACTAGAGCAGATAGTGGAAAATCAAAAAATCCCTTTGCAGAATCCAAATAATTCAGTGTATCCAGTTAAATGACACACAAATGAGTTGGCTTTTCAGTTAAACTTTAAGTAAGCGGTACTATAATATTCAGAGGTCATACTTCCTGATACACGTCACATACCCTATCACCTATTTGAGTTATCCTTCACACACTGTACCAATAATTCTATAATTTCACCATCCATCTATCCAAGTTTGATCCACCATCAAAAGTGTATTAGCAGGGACAAATAAATAAACACGCTGGGTCCCGACTAAAACCATGTGGCGTAACCCCCCCCCCCCCCCCCCCCCCCCCCCGGTACCAAAACCTCTCCGACGAAAACCCCGCCGGACATGTCTCGCTCGACGTGCTGAAGTGCTTGGGGGATACCTCAAAATATACGACCTGCAAGGCTGAAGTTTTATGCCAGTTGAAGGAAGAAGCTTTTGGAGAAAATTGGGGGAGGAACTGGGTAGAACTTAAAATGGGGAGGGGGGTAAAGTGGGAATATTTCTGCGATTTTGAGATTTCAGCTCTTGACGAAAACCGTATAGTAAACGGGTCTAGGCGAGAACCCCCCCGGCGAAAACCCCCCCGGACAAAACCCCCCCGCCAAAACCCCCCCGGCTAAACCCCCCCCGTTACCAAAACCCCCCGGACCAAAACCCCCCCGGTACCAAAACCCCCCCGACCAAACTCCCCCCGGTACCAAACCCCCCCGGTACCAAAACCCCCCCGCATCAAAAATACGGGTATGTAAGAGTAGAGTAACTGGTAGGTAGAGAGAATTATTGCACATCTTCGAGTTTCTGGTATGAATCAGGGATAACTAAAGAGCAATCAGGCAAGGGGAGCTTCACATTGCACCAATGGGTGGCATCCTAACTGCAGCTTCCTCGCCAAGAAGGGTGAGGCATTGGGAAAGGATTTGTTTGGGGGGATCGTTACACCGAGTGGAACTGGCTTTGATCATTCACATTGAACACCTCACTGACAACAGCTTCAGTTGAATGCGGGTGTTTGGTGACTTCAGCAATTAGTCTGTCACCGTCAACCTTCACCTTCGCCTTACACTCCCTTTGTTTATCATTGTTCTGATACCCACTGTACTTCAGACATTCTTGTAGAGTCAACTTTGCGAAAGAAGTTTATTCTACTCTTACTCTCTACCTACCAGTTACTCTACTCTTGCATACCCGTCTTTTTTTATGCGGGGGGGGTTTGGTACCGGGGGGTTTTGGTACCGGGGGGGTTTTGGTAACGGGGGGGTTTTAGCCGGGGGGGTTTTGGCGGGGGGGTTTTGTCCGGGGGGTTTTTAGTCGGAACCCATAGTAAACAAACCTCATAATTTAGGCGTCAGTTCTACAGTTATGGATATCTTCATATTTTCAGTTTTCGCCAGAAGACGCAGAAGATTACATCGAGTATCTGCGCGAAGCCGATAGGTTAGACGATCTCGCGGTCCGTCTAGCCAAGCTTGTAAACAGAGACGACTTCGTCTCGAAACATGGAAAGTCAAACCACCAGCTTTGGAACGAACTGTGTGAGCTTATTTCGCAGAACCCACATAAAGTCAAGTAAGCTCCATATTTCCTATTTTATTTAAAGGACACCTCGAACTGCATAGTGTTTCTGCTAAGATGTTCTGAGATAGTTGACTACTTTAAAGCTTAGCTATTCTTACAGAAAATTACACAAGGCTTCGGCTGTTTTTAGCCTCTTTCCATGTCCCTTGCTTTGGATGACGAACTTGGCAAAATTTGCATAACCATTCTTCTGACGAATAAGAATCTCGGAAACAATGATCGGAAGCCTGACGTCAAGTAAAGAGATCAAACGTGACAAGCGCAATAGTCAGTGAAATAGAGGAGACAGGATATACGGATGCAGTGTAGAATCTCGGGACCGAGAATGGATGGAAATAATGCTGAAGTAGAATTATTTTCTATCATAAGTATGACGTGTCCTTTAAAGGCGGAATTTTAATTGGCGGACAACGGTGGGAGAAAACACTACCCGTTGATGGGAATGATAATTGTGGATACAACTTGAAAGCAACTAATTCCTTCACCAGTACATTCATCCGAGCGTTACCTTAGTTGATATTTCTTAGTTGATATTTTGATGTAATATATGCTTACATTTATGAAATGAGTGCTTAATAAATTGAGTCATCCAAAGCTACTTTTCTACATTTAAATAATTATAGGTGAAATCATTATTTATTTGCACTAACTGGACCTTTCCTCTCTATAAATTCCCAATACCAGCCAACACCAACTACGAATATCGGAAATCGAATCAACTTGTCGAATTTGAAAAAAAAGAAAAGAAAAGAGCTGTTGTCATATTTTTTTATAGGTCCCTCAACGTCGATGCAATCATTAGGAGCGGCTTGAGACGATACACCGATCAGCTGGGTCAGCTCTGGAACTCTCTTGCCGATTATTACATTAGAAGTGGACTGTTTGAAAGAGTAAGTGTATATACCAGGGGGGAAGGAGGGGGGGGGGGTGCTCCAAAAAGGCTGGTGCCCAACTTCCTACCAAACTTGATGTGTGTATTTCAGCCCAAAGCAGGTTTCCCTCTGTCCAGGTAGCAGGAGGCAGACAGAACCTATTTTACCAGTCCTAATAAAAAAAAATACTGTCGAGTGATTCCACGCGACACTCAAAATATACTGTCAGAAGTTTGATAACTTATAACACATGTTTACGCATCCTTGTGTCAAACGTTATGAGAATGTGTCTGTTATGACCCATTTATATGTTATCTTTTCGCACAGAAAAGATAATTTGGCACAGAAGACTGCCAAGAAGACAAACAGCCTGAAGAGGACCCTTGCCAAGAAGGGCCGAAATATCGCTACATAAGCACTACAGCTGACGAATCCGTTTTTATATATTGTATGAATATGGTTATCTTTTCGCGAAACATAACACTTAAAAGGGTCATAACAGAAGCTTAGTAACGAAACATAACTATTCAGAGGGTCGTAACGGATATATTCTCATAAAGTTTAAAGTTTAACTGAAAAGGCAGCTCATTTTTACATCTGGTATTTGAATATATTGAATTATTTTGAATCATCTAAGGGATTTTCGCGAAATAACACTTGGGTCATAAAAGAAGCTTGGTATCGAAACATAACTGTTCAGAGGGTCGTAACGGATATATTCTCATAAAGTTTAAAGTTTAACTGAAAAGACAGCTCATTTTTACATTTGATATTTGAAAATACTGAATTATTTTAACTCATCTAAGGGACTTTTTATTTTTTCACCCGGGGTTCTTACCTTCGGAATGTATTTTTCACCCGGGGTTCAGAGCGTTCAGAGTGTGCGCTGCTTGCGTCGTGAAAATTCAGCCAGACGCGGAAAATTTGAGTTTCAACAAAAGCCTGCATTTCCATGTGTTACGAACGCTAAGCTCGAAAAAGTCACGGATGAAGAAAGAAGAAACGGAATTATGTTATATGACTGTTATTTTTCGGCAATGGCTTAGCTTTGTATTTGCTTAAAGTTTAACCGAAAAGGACTGGGATAGGACAATCTAGTTATCCATCACTTATTCACTTAAATTGGCTTGAAGACCCGCTGAAAATGCGTTACTTGGTTGTTACGCTATTCAGGAATAATCGATTTTGAAATAGTGGAATTTCCGTGTGATTTGTGGTACCTCTAATGTGTTGTATGCCTTACAAGAAAGATTTATGACTTTTTTTTGTTCAGACACTAAGCAATCTTCACCAGTATCGCCACTGCCCACTGAAAAGCCTTGTTTGTGTTTAGATAAAAATTTCCTGCGTCATAGTAGAATTTTCGCTGTGGGGACGCAGATATTCTGAACGTCATAACTAGAGCAGATAGTGGAAAACAAAAAAATCCCTTTGCAGAATCCAAATAATTCAGTGTATTCAACTAAATGACATAAAAATAAGTTGGCTTTTCAGTTAAACTTTAATATTTCAAGCATACAGGGACAAGCACATAGAGGTACCACAAATCCGAAAGAAGAAGCTCTTTCGATGAGATCGATTATCTGTGGATAGCGGACAAACGAAGTAACGCATTTTTATCGGGTTTTCAGGCCCACTTAAGTAAATAAGTGAAGTGTAACTAGACAGTCGGATCTCAGCCGTATTCGGCTAAACTTTAACACAAGGTTGCGCAAACATTTTTTTATCAAACTTCTTTATAATTTACTTTCTTTCTAATTTATTGGGAGTTTGTTATTTGTATAAACTCTGAGCTTTGGCATGTGAAGGGTGCCTAAAGAGCAAGTGTAAAGAAAAACGGTAGCATGGGTCCTTCGGGGTTTCGGTGCACCCACTCTGCTTTTTATCGTCGCAATTCGTCATTTGGTCATTTGGATCTTAACCATAATATTACCTTCTTAGGCCCGCGACATTTACGAAGAAGCAATTCAGACCGTAACAACCGTACGCGATTTCAGTCAGGTGTTTGATGCCTATGCGCAGTTTGAGGAGCTGAGTCTGAGCAAACGAATGGAGGAAATCTCCTCGAAACCCACCGTAACTGAAGAAGGTTGGTAGAATTAATTGTTTTCCTTTTTAATATAAGGATCGCCAAGGCAGGCCTTGGTTAATTAATTAATTAAAGGTTTCTATTCCGCATTTCATGCTTAAATTTAACAAACGCAATCACCATGCAGTCCGCCTTTTTTCATTTTCATCACCTCACAGTTGTTTCCATGATTTTGCTCTCTGTAGCCAAATCCAATCTTCCCATGAAGAGTCTCTTCATAATTAAAGCCCCGCCCCTCGCGTCGTTTTGTTCAGTCGGAGTTACGGACTGTAAAGACCAATGAGAGACAACTTTTTAATCGCTTTTAGTCAAGATTGCGCGTAATAGGTCGTGTGCTCTGACAGTGAAGAGACACTGCGAAAGTTAATTCTTTCTTTTGTTTTTGACAGTAACGAGACACTGCGAAAGTTAATTCTTTCTTTAGTTTTTCTTTTGTTGTAAAACATTTTGTGGGTCATAAATAAACTTACTTACTTACTTACTTAATGCATAGGAGCTGATCTTTTTTCTTTTTTCTTCGGGTAATTTGAACTGGAATGCAACAACTGTGTGCCGGTGGTGGGAAATTAGTTGCGTTTTTTGTCTCTGTTCTGCTCGCTGTTTTCTCTCTGTTTTGTATTTTTCCCGTTTTTGCCAAAACACGGGACACGCTGTTTCTCATTTTCTCGTGTTTTTACGCTGTTGCGTGTTCTGTGTTCCGCTGTCTGTTTTGCAAAACACGGAACTTGCTCTCCTAGCACGTTCTATCACTGTTCAGATAGAAAATTCCAGAGAGATTCGCAGATGGAAAATAAAAAATTGCAGAAGTTAAGAGAATAAGCGTGGACCCTAAAGTATGGTTGTTTTGGAATTTAATTTGCAGTTTAACTAATTTCCCGCCTAGGACATGCTCAGGAACCTAAATTTGCGTTTTCGTCAGAACAACGACAAAACACGGAACAGCGTAAGCAAAAATACCGTTTTCTATTCAAAACAGACAACTGTGAACAAAGAACACGGAACAGGAACCAGAGACAAAAAACGCAACTATTGTAACGATAAGCTCTTTATTTAACCTTTAATCCTTTTTTTACAGAGGAAGCGGACCTGGATTTACGGATGGCTCGACTCGCCGATCTGATGGAGAGGCGGCCCCTACTGTTAAATTCGGTCCTACTAAGGCAGAACCCGCATAACGTGGCAGAATGGCACAAACGAGTGAAGCTGCTGGAAGGGAAACCCATTGAGGTAAGAACCGTAAAAGTAGAACTGGAAGCGTACATAGCAACATCATTTCATTTTTCAGTAACTGGCAACAACTCGACTAGTATTGATCTTCCTTTCCAGGTCATTTCCGTATTGCATCAAATAGGCTCAGTTGTTTTACACCAGCCCAATCGACAAACGTCTTAAGAGACAGTAGAAGAAACAGGTTTGTTCTCCGTTCTAGGGTTTAAAAGTTTACTGAAATGGTTATTGGTATTATTTTCGCTCGTTGATGATGGTGATGCAACATGATCACGACAGATAAATTTTGATAATGTTATTTTTGTGAAATCGTTGTGGCTCTTGAAGTGCAATACAGTCATACACAAATCCTCAATTTTTGGACATGCCTCAACGTATGGGCACCGGTGATCATAGGTTGAGGCACCATGTAGCAAGGGCATGGTGCCCATATAAGAATTCATTTCAGGTTCTCAATTCAGCAGATTTTTATGGGAGTACCATACCCTTCAGCAAGGGCATGGTGCCCAAATAAGAATTCATTTCAGGTTCTCAATTCAGCAGATTTTTATGGGAGTACCATACCCTTGCAGCAAGGGCATGGTGCCCACATAAGAATTCATTTCAGGTTCTCAATTGAGCAGATTTTTATGGGAGTACCATTCCCTTGCAGCAAGGGCATGGTGCCCACATAAGAATTCATTTCAGGTTCTCAGTTCAGCAGATTTTTATGGGAGTACCATACCCATGCAGCAAGGGCATGGTGCCCACATAAGAATTCATTTCAGGTTCTCAATTCAGCAGATTTTTATGGGAGTACCATACCCTTGCAGCAAGGGCATGGTGCCAAAATTCGAGGATTTGTGTATGAATGCGACAATACTCATGAAGTTACCCTCGGATCAAATCGATCATTTTGATTTAAAATGTTACACAGAGAAAACCGGTTCACTTCTTTGTGATAATCATGTAAGTAGATTAAAGGACACCTGAATGAAGAGTACCAAGTATCATCCCTATCTGTATGACTTCCGTTAACATTGCCTGCAGAAAACCCAATCCAAATACGAAGTAGTGTTTCCAAGTTATGATTTTTGCTCCATTTTGCATCTGTCCTTATTTCAGTACCGAACAATTTTAGGAATGAACAAACGTCTCCAATCAACCCTTCTTCTGGAATATTTTTTAACCAGTTAAGCCCAAACGTATGTCTAGAAGAAATTCCAATACGATCCGGCCAGCGCTGTACAAGATTTAAATGAATTGCGCTTTTTGTCTTGGATTCTGCATGTGCAAACCTCCAGAAACGAACATCCCTATTTTGAAAACGTCACGCTCAGGAGAAGAATGCTCTCCGTGGCCATGTCTGTAAATGCATTCTCCATGGTGTGTTCAAGTATGGTATCATTGTTCAGGTGTCCTTTAAAAAAAATTACTTAGTATTTCTTATGATTCAGTTAGCAGTCAAGGCAACATAATCGCTACGACTTCATTTTTTCTTCACAGATTATCACCACCTATACTGAAGCTGTTCAGACCGTCGAACCGAAGCTTGCCGTAGGGAAACTTCATACGCTGTGGGTTTCCTTCGCCAAATTTTACGAAGAAAATGGTCAGATCCAGGACTCGCGTATTATATTCCAGAAAGGAACGGAAGTCGCATACACAAAGGTGGAAGATTTGGCTACGGTTTGGTGCGAGTGGACAGAAATGGAAATACGCCACGAGTAAGTAGTTTCTTTTTTCTCTTTTAAACTAAAACCGAAACCCTTAAAGCATCCGTGCCAGTAACTAAGCCCATTGACTCTCTGTGTCCACTCTCGTTGTGTAGTCTATTTTCAATCACTAAATTTTCACAGAAATTCTGATCTACCCGGAATCGCTATTGATCTTTTTTCAACATGCACGTGAATAATTTTGATATTTTTGCCTGATAAAGAATGAACCTGACCAGACATAAAAAGACTCGCGGGTTTTCTTGAAAAGGACATTAATTTACTTTGTCAGTTTCGTCTTTTTATATAGTTGTCTAGATAGTAATTACAGTCGAGCTTTCTTAAATTGTTTCTGTACAAACTACACACGGGCGTACAGCTGCGATTGTCATCCCTGTTTGTCGGCTAACGCGCACACTACCAGGAGATAATTTGCGAGCGTGGTACCGAAATTTACAATATAATTACAATTACAGTTCGGTTTATTTATCCATAAATATCTTTTACAAACAAAAACTAGAGGTCAAGCTTGACCTGCCAACCCTTGCTGAAAGCACGTCATGGCTATTGACGCAGACAGTTGACTGCATCAGCTGACAATTGCGTTCGGGAGCACATGTTTGGCATCGCACGTGCATAGTGCCATTTTAACTGATTTTGAGACCCTAGCAAGTAGCAGGCCCAATACGCGATAACACAGAGTGGTACTTCCCAGAGACTAGTAAGACCACGCATAAACTGGACTGATCGTTATCTGAAATCTTTTATACCTTATTTCACCCAATATTTTATTTCTATTTTAGTTCAATGATATCCATAGGTTGTACGTATAGGCGAAATGTATATTCATATAATTGTTTCATATGTTATTTGCGTGAATGACGATCCAGTGCTAGCATGTAGAATACAAGCTATTAAGTAAATAAAGTACATTTATATATTTGTTAAGAGGTGTCCACAGGGTCCCGCTTGATTGACATTGTTCCTTCCAGAAACTACGAAGAAGCTCTCAAACTGATGCAGCGAGCAACCACTCCACCCCCTCGTAAAGTGGCATATCATGACGAGTCCGAGACTGTGCAAGCTCGGCTACACAAATCCCTCAAAATATGGTCACTCTACGCTGATTTGGAAGAGAGCTTCGGAACGTTCAAGACGTGCAAGACTGTCTATGATAGGATCCTGGATTTGAAGATAGCAACACCTCAGATCGTGATGAATTACGCACTCTTTCTGGAGGAAAATAATTACTTTGAGGAGGCGTTTAAAGCCTATGAAAAAGGTAAGTGAGTAATTTGTTCAAATAAGGTTTGTTTTCGTTTTCAGTAGCCTATCTGGATTTGTTGTTGCAAAAGTGTGGAGAGTGAACAGAATCTTGACCAATTTGTGGCACGAAATACACTTTATGACTATCTCTCCTTGCCGCTGCGAAATCTCCGGCCTCTCCAGGTATCTAGCGGAAGAAAGGCAGAAGTGGTTTCACAGCTGCTCCCAAACATCGTCGTGATTGCTTGACACAGGATGTGAGTCGTTGAGTTTGAGTCGTTACGGACGCGCTTACTCCTTCTTCCTGAGGATCACTGGCGTGTTTTGGACTTAGTCATATAGAGTATTGAAACCAAAACCTGTCTCCTCCCGTCTTTCGTCCATCTATCGGCTGAAATGGAACTTCTAACTCATCGACAGCACTGCGACGCTACAACGGACAGTTTTCTAAGGAGTTCATCAAGTTTGACGGTTATAGAAGTTACTGAAATTTCTTTATCATGACGTCGTCAGCTCTTTACTCTTTTGTTTCATTCCTAGGTATTTCTCTGTTCAAATGGCCGAACGTGTACGATATCTGGAATACGTATCTGACTAAGTTTTTGAAGCGTTATGAGGGAACCAAGCTGGAACGTGCACGAGATCTCTTTGAACAATGCCTTGACGGCTGCCCATCACAGTTCACTAAAAGTAAGTAACAATAACAGATCACAAGTACAGTACGGAGAAGCCCTGAAAGACCTGGCACTTTCTGCGCCATGATCATGACGATTCGTTGCTTTTTTTGCAAACTCCAGTTGAAACTTCTGGAACATAAGCATGCGCCAACATACTATTAAATGAAGAGCCAGACAAATTAATCTGCAATTTGGCAAGGACCTTGCTGGGGGGGGGGGGCTCTGACATCGTCATTTACTTTCTTGTCTTCCCGTAAACAAAGCCGTATGAGTTCGTAGCTCTTTTTTTCAGCAAACCTTGTTTTTTCCCCGCAGTCTGCAAAAGAGAGAAAAGCCAATCCATTCAAAATCTAGCACGGGGATAAATAGTCCTCTGATCATTAAAAATAACATTTTCTTTATAAATAGTAGAGGATGTATAGCCCTTTGTCAGACCTGATCTGCACGCCTTGCTCCTAGAGAAGAATTACAGAGTCAGCCTTTAGACCAGTGGTTCCCAACCTTTTCCGTACCGCGTACCCCTTAATCAAGGTTCGAAAATGTTGCGTACCCCCTTTTCCAGAACGTTAAAAAGACGATATTTATTATCATAAATGATAAGGCAGACATGAGTAGAAATTTATACAAAATCAATAAGACACTTAAGGCTGCTTTTTAGCTAAAATTTTATGAAATCTCGGCTCTACGTCATTTACGGCAATATTTGTTTCACAGTCAGCCTGTTTCTGTGTATGGTTTTGATGTCCTCCGTGCTTTCATCAAACTGCATCGCAAACGTTTTCGTTAGCTTAATTCGTAACCTGAATGACAATCATTATCACTTCTTATGTCTTTTGTTCTTCTTGAAACAATATTGTTAGACACAGGAACAGATTTTACGGCAGTAGGCTAGCTGTATTCAGGGGCGTCACGCACTTGTTGGCAACACCTCTTCCCCAAACAGAAACGAGTCGGCGCGAAGCGCCGCGATTTTTCGTAAAAATAGTTATTTTTGTTTGAAAAACAGTCGATAAAAATACCTTGCCCCTCAAAATGATTAGACTAGTGATGCCTCTGCTGGTAATATTAGGCTTTCGGCAGTCAATTAAAACGATTTTGGTTCCTTCGCGTACCCCTTGGGGTACGCGTACCCCCGGTTGGGAACCACTGCTGTAGACACACCTTTTGTTGGTAAGCTTCTGTCGGAGACAGAGATGTGCTAATCCAAATCCAGGATTCGTCCTTTTGGCCGGATTCGAATCTTCTTCTTCTCAGGCTGGATTCTGACTCGGGATTCCAGACCCCCAATCTTATGAATCCGCTCTAATTTCTAGTCTACATCCTATCGTTTTCCGTTTTCCCTTTTTTTTCACCGTGAGCTTAGACGATCCATTTTTTTGTGTCCACCACCAACCATCCTCAATAACCTATCACGTTGTCTGTTTACCTTAGATATTAGTGCTTTTTATCACCTCTAATTTCTAAACTATAACCTATGTACATCACTTGTTAAGGTCGGATTCGAACCCGGATTCGAACCCTCGTGGATTCGGATTCGTACTTAGCCCTGGATTCGGATTCGAATCCTTTCATGATAGGATTCGCCCATCTCTGGTCTGGGGTAAGATTCTCTTTGGGTTGCTAATGTCCTAGATGGCGCTATTTCCAGAGGTAATTGGCAGCTTGCTGACATGTCCCTCTGGTTCATCCCTATATAGCAGACCTTCACGGAACGCGAGTCGTCGGATAACTGATTCATCTTTCTAGCCCTGTACCTACTTTATGCCAAGATGGAGGAAGAGTATGGGCTTGCTCGGCACGCCATGGCAGTGTACGAGAGAGCTACTAAAGTTGTTCAACCAGATGAGCAGTTCGAGGTACGTCTTGGCCTAAAGCACATATGAAACCATTTTGACTTATTGGAAGATTTATCCATTCCTTTTTGGAAAGCTCCCCTCGGAGAAATTGCTAAAATATGAACAATTCAGTAAACCATACAGATGGCTCTGCCAGTTTTAAAAATGCAAGTGAAAACACTAGCCGTATAAACCATTCAAGGGTAACATAGCCCAGGTGACGATCTCCTGTTTCACTGCCCTTGGGGGGGAGTGTGATTGTGATCCGTCGCTTTTCGTGTTTTATCGTAAATTTCTCTCGGTAACCGTTTTACAGCTGGTTCAACTTACAGAACCGCGCCACTGGATCTGTCGATTTTTCGAGCGCCAAAGTTGTGTCGTTGAGTATAGAAGAAGTAAGAAAGTACAGATTTTAAAAGACAAATTTAAGATTGGATAAAGTAATTGAAGTTTAACCGAAAAGGGCTAAGACCCGGTACTCCCAGAATTCATGATTTTTTCACGATTTTACAATCATAAGACTTCCCAATATGACGTTTTTATGATATTTTAAATCCTGGAGACGTAATCACAATTTTCGTAATTCGTGATTATGATTTTTCATGTTTTCCCCATATCGTAACATTATATCTGTCTGATCTTTCTTGATTTATAAGATCGCGACGGCTATAGTCAAAATCGAAATGATCTTTCAAGGACACCTGAACGATCATACCATACTTCCATGAACCCCTCAGATCGTCCTTCACAGTACCGGTACAGAGAAGACGAATTTTTTCGCTGCGTGATTTCGGCGCTATCCACTCTTGAAGTTCTAAGTCTCCCTATGGCGATTCGTTACGACCTCCCAAGACAAATTTAGCGCCAATATTTAAACTGTCATTATCGCATGGATAAACGTACGTTGATAACGCATGGATGGATAAACAGCGCATGGATGGATAAACGCATGGACTGTTACGGCGTGGACTGTTACAACGTGAACTGTTACGCATGGACTGTTACAACTGTTACGGCGAGCGTTACGATCAAGACAAGTCGGAAAAAAGGCTGAAAATTATAGCACGGTGAAACCTCATCCGATTTTAGTCCGGTTTTCGAGAGATAAATGGTAAGCAGTATGTAAAAGTGGCAATTTAGGGTGTTATACTTCATTCAGATGACCTTTAATGATTTTTTAAAATCAAAACTTCCGAATATGATCTTTTTATGATTCTTAAAAATCATAATGACTGAATCAGAACTGTCAGAATTTGTTGTTATGGTTTTCATGATTCCCAGATCACAAAATTTCAGGCGCTATGATCTTCGTGATAGCCAAGATCACGACGACTTAAGTTAGCTTTGAAATGATCTCTTAATGATTTAAAAAATCATAATACTACCCAATATAATCTGATTATGCTTTGTAAGATCATAAAGTCTGATTTACAACTTTCATAATTCGTGGTTATGATTTTTCATGATGAAAACGGATACGTCAGCTAAATTTTATTCGAGCTATATTTGGCAAGGGTCCTCTTCAGGCTCAAAACCGCTCAAACTGGGAAAACGAACTTGTGGAAAAACAAACTAAAGATTCTAGCTTACCGTTAAGTATCTGACTTCGTGAATTTCTTTGTGAAAGTTGCTTGGAGTTCGAAAGGTGGCTATGATTTCATTCAAAATTTCTACTGCTATTACAAAATTTCTACTGCTATTTTGAAAATCACGACTTCGTTCATCATCGAAATGATATTTTAATGATCAACCAAAATCAAAAACTCTCTCAATATGATCTTTATATGATTTTTTAAATCATAAAGACTGAGTCACAACTTTTGTAGTCCGTGGTTACGATTTTTTGTGATTTCCCTGGTTACAAAATCTGTATCGCTACAATCTTTCATGAACTGTAGGATCACGACGGCTTAAATCACCACAGAAATGATTTTTTAACGATTTTTCAAAATCATTGAAATTCCTGGTTTGATTTTTTTAAGATTTTTTAAAGTCGTGAAGACTAAATCATAAGTATCTATTAACGATTTTTCAAAATCATTGAAATTCCTGGTTTGATTTTTTTAAGATTTTTTAAAGTCGTGAAGACTAAATCATAACTACTTGACTCCTTTTTATGATTTTTAATGATTTAGAGAAATTATAAAGCTAAATTATCATGAATTTTAAGATAAATAATCATGGCCATTGCCTGATCATGACTTTTTCGGGACATCAATGTCATAACGAAGGTTTTTCTGTGATTTTGTTATTGATTGAACGGGTTATCATGATTTTCTTATGAATTCGTATTACATTTTTATGATTTTTTTCCATACGGGTCTGAACGGCATTATTAGAGCCTTGGGGAAAAAAATACAAAATCCCTTAGATGGTCCAAAATTTTTATGTAAGGAATTAACTGATTCTAAACAACTATCGCCTTTTTCTGATCAAGGAAAGAATTGCTAGTATTCAGTTAGTTGCTAATTGTTTAAGATTGCAATATCTCTAATGGGTTGGTTTACTGGCTGTACATGTGGTCATGATACTTGTGAGTGGTGTTGAAAAGTTGTGTGGTGAACGGACCTTAGGAGTATTTTCGCCGTTCCCCGAGGACTCCCCTTGGAATCGAAGGGAACGGCGAGAGTAGAGGGAGTCACTCCACGCGGACCCGCGTACAGAAAACAGCGAGAACACGGGGAATGCTTCCAAAATGGATGTTGTTCGAAAAAAAATATGCAGTTGACGGAATTAGTCTGGATCCACTTCATTTTTGGTTTTGTTTATTCTGATTATTTTTAATTAATTTTACGTTGCACCAAACCAGTAAAAATTGATTCCCCTCCGAATCTGAAAGGGTGTCCTTTTTTATGATGGTGATGATAATCGGAGCATTCCCCGTCCGTGGGGACTCGCGAGAATACGGGGATTGAGTCCCCGGGACAAAAAAAACGCGGGGACTCCTCAGGTGGAGTCCTCGGGGAACAGCGAAAATACGCCTCTTGTGTTTTGGGGCAAAGCGATAGAGACGTTAAATGGACATGGTGTCTGATCTTTTAAGGTCGAAAGCGCAAGGGTTTCTCCAATTTTTGTTTACTGGTTTGGTTTTGGTACCCTAGATGTCACGATTATGTCTTCGAGAGGAAGAAGAGGATTTAAAAACAGTTCATCTCACAGTACCGCAGGGATTTCAGCCGGTCTCGATGGCAGCTTCCCTGTGGCCTGTAGCAGCCATTTACTAATCATTTCATTTGCTGCAGATGTTCACCATTTACATCAAGAAAGCAGCGGACATGCATGGTCTTACGAAAACGCGCCCGATTTACGAGAAAGCGATTGAACAACTTCCAGAAAACTTTTCGAGGGACATGTGCATCCGTTTTGCCGACATGGAGCGAAAACTAGGCGAGATCGACCGAGCCAGAGCCATCTACCTTCACTGCAGCCAGATGTGCGACCCAAGGGTGAGTTCAACTACCCTTATTTTCCCTCCCTCCTGAAATAACTACACCCCAACCTTAAGGTTTCGGTTTGATGGAGAATTTCCGAAATACAGAAGCTAAATAATGGAAACATAAAAAAATTATATACAAATAAAGATAGATAATCGTAGGGATATAATATTAACAACGCACAAGGAAACGAAAAATGATAAAACAAAACAAAGGAAAAGAAATGTGGAGCCGGACTAGCAAAAAACTGAAAAAAAGGGCGATAACGTGATACGCTACTGATTGTTCAATTGACTGGTGACTAAGCATCGGCTCTGTTTTTGTTTTTCGGAAAAGCAGAAACAGTAAAAGAGTTCGTAAAAAAAATATAACAGAAACAAGGGGCATAGAAACAAGTCACCTGTTTCTGTTTTCTGTTCTGTTTTTCAGATAAACAGAAAACAGTCTGCTTTTTGAAAAAAAAACAGCTCTTCTCTGTTTTTTCTTCTAATCCATAGAGGAATTTTAGTTCTAAATTTCCCGTGAAATTCGAATACTTTTGATGTCTGATTTTGTTTTCTTTTTCTCCAACTACCAAAGTAATAACAGTTCCATTCCATTTCAACCTGTTTCTTGCATGTCGCAAGTCGTGGTTTGCCGAATCCACATCGTTTTTTTGTTGGGATTGTTCTGGTATTGTTTTAGAAAAGTTTGTTCTTCGCTGAAGACGGTTGGCGAAGTGCGACCAAAATATCCAAAATCATATTATCCCTCGTTTAACATGTTTGAGGAAAACTAGCCGAACATAATAAACCCTCGTTTTTGTTTCTTTCATATAATATGTATATATTGAATGGTGAGTCTATCACTACATAGTCCTCGAACGAATCTCCCAGTTTTATCCCTGTAAATGTCGGTTCGGAGTCAGTTATACTTCTTAACAATTTTCCCCGCCTATGGGGTAAGAACCCTAGCAGCTCGCAGCTCCAAACCTATGTAAATGCAAAAATGTTTGCAGGGAAAAGGTAACAATAATAGCTGGAAGCTCATATGGCACTTGGAAGGCTTGGTAAAAGGATGAAAGTAAGAATTAGCCGTTCGTTGGTTGTTGTGATCATTGGTAAGCAAAACCCTTGAGATAAAAATAACGATGGATCCTTGGAAATCACGAGAATGTATCGCTTGGTAAACAAGTTTTTTTTTTTTTGCACACTTTAGGGCGCAAGAAATTCATCTGTAATCAAAACCCTTGAGGCAAAAATGATCCGGGGCCCTTTAGGATCATGAATGTATATGGTTTGGTATTTTTTTTTTACTTTTCGGTTAAGATGCGCACTTTAAGGGTGCCAGAAAGTCATTTCTAAGCAAAACTGTAAGCGTGTCACAAAATTCCCCCCAACTCCCTCACATTGATCGGATCCTGTCCGCACTTGGAATGGGGCATCTGAGACATGAATTTATTCCGTATATCAAGTTTCATTAAGATCCCATCACCCATTCAGATGTTAGAAATTTCTCAAGATTCCGGATTCCACCTCCCTCCATTCTCCCCACGATGATCAAATCGGAGAAACGACTGTTTGTAAGTTAAAACTGTCGTCCCTGATATGCCTGCGAAGTTTCATCGTCCTAGCACATGTGTAAGCATCTCAACCGGAAATCGTGTGAACCAAAAAACCAAGCACAGTCGTGCTTGTATTTTTATGGCACTTGCCCTTCGGCCAAGTGCCATATAGCGATCGCAATTTCTGTCCGTCCGTCGGTCGGTCTGTCGGTCGGTCCGGGTTTTGCTAGTTCGGGCACTTCCACATAAGCTAGGACGATGAAACTTGGCAGGCATATCAGGGACCCTAAATGATTAAGTTGGAAATAGCCACTTCCCCGATCCGAGCATCGTGGGGGGAGTGGAGGGAGGGGGAATCCGGAATATTTCGGAATTTATAACTTTCGAACGGGAGATCGGATCTTAAAGTTTCACTAAAAAGCCAACTTATTTTTATGGCACTTGCCTTCCGGCCAAGTGCCATATACCGATCACTTTTCCGTCGGTCGGTCTGTCGGTCGGTCGGTCTGTCGGTCTGTCGGTCGGTCGGTCAGTCCGGTGATCGCGAGTTAGGGTACTTCCAGATGTGCTAGGACGATGAAACTTGGCAGGCGTATTAGGGGCCCGACCAAACTAACTTGGAAATCGTCACTTGCCCGATCCGACCATCGTGGGGGGAGGGAGGGGGGCCGGAATCCGGAATTTAGTGACATGCATAACTTTCGAACGGGTAATCGGATCTTAACGAAACTTGGTATTTGGAAAGACACCGTGTCTCACATGTCCCAACTCAAGTCCGGACCGAATCCGATGAATGTGGGGGGGGGGGTCGGAGGGGGGAACCGGAAATCATGTTAAACGCTTAGAGTGGAGCGATCGGGATGAAACTTGGTGGGAGGAACAAGCACAACCCCTAGGTACATCATTGACAGAACCGGACCGGATTCGTGCACTGGGGGGGGGGTTGGAGGGAGGTTCCGGAATTCCGGTCATACGGAGTTAAGATACTTCCAGGTGGGCTAGGACGATGAAACTTGGCAGGCAAATCAGGGACACGACCAGATTAACCTGGAAACAGTCAGCTTCCCGATCCGACCATCGTGGGGGGAGAGGAGGGAGGGGGAATCCGGACTCTTGACGCATGTATAACTTCCGAACGGGTGATCGGATCATAATGAAACTTGGTATGTAGAAAGACCACATGTCTCGGATGTCCCATTTTAAGTCCGGATCGGATCCGATGAAGCTGGGGGGGTCGGAGGGGGTCCGGAAACCTTGTGACATGCTTGGAGCGGAGCGATCGGAATGAAACTTGGTGGGAAGAACAAGCACAAGCCCTATGTAGATCAGTGACAGAACCGGACCGGATTCGGGTATTGTGGAGGAGTTAGGGGGGGAGTCCGGAATTCGGGTGATCGCAAGTTAAGGTACTTCCGGACATGCTAGGACGGTGAAACTTGGCTTGAAAATTAGAGACTTGACATGATTGGCTAAGAAATAGTTAGTTCCCAGATCCGACCATCCCTTAAAGTACTAATGCTAACCGCAAAGGACAAAAAATACTTTTAAGCAATAGACACATTTTCGTTATCCCTATGAGCCCATGATCATTTTTGCCTCAAGGGTTTTGCTTACAACTGAATTCCTTAAAGTACAAACAATACTTCTGAGTAAAATATATATTTTCGTGCTCCTGGTGATCATCTTTTTTGCTTCAAGAGTTTTGATTACAAATATCAGTGACAGAACCGGACCGGATTCGGGTATTGTGGGGGAGTTAGGGGGGGGTCCGGAATTCCGGTGATCGCAAGTTAAGGTACTTCCAGACATGCTAGGACGGTGAAACTTGGCTTGAAAATTAGAGACTTGACATGATTGGCTAAGAAATAGTTAGTTCTCAGATCCGACCATCCCTTAAAGTACTAATGCTAACCGCAAAGTACGAAAAATACTTTTAAGCAATAGATACATTTTCGTTATCCCTATGAGCCCATGATCATTTTTGCCTCAAGGGTTTTGCTTACAACTGAATTCCTTAAAGTACAAACAATACTTCTGAGTAAAATATACATTTTCGTGCTCCTGGTGATCATCTTTTTTGCTTCAGGGGTATTGATTATAGATGATTTTCTAGCGCCCTTAAAGTGCGCACAGCCAAATGCATTGCCAAACGATACAGTCTCGTGATTTCCAAGGACCCATGATCATTCTTATCCCAAGGGTTTTGCTTACAAATGATCAAAAGAACACACGAATTGACGAATTCCTACTTTCATCCTCTGACCTAGCCTTGCAAGTGCCATATGAGCTTCCAGCTCTTGTTGTGTCATTTAGTTGAATACACTGAATATCTGCGGCTGTCCCCACAGCGAAAATTCTACTATGACGCGGGTAATTTTTATCTAAACACAAACAAGGCTTTTCAGTGGGCAGTGGCGATATTGGTGAAGATTGCTTAGTTCCTGAAAGTTCTCTTTCTTGTAAGGCATACAACAAATTAGAGGTACCACAAATCGCACGGAAATTCCACTATTTGAAAATCGATTATTCCTGAATAGCGGAACAACCAAGTAACGCATTTTCAGCGGGTCTTCAAGCCAATTTAAGTGAATAAGTGATGGGTAACTAGATTGTCCTATCCAGGGCCGTATCCAGGAATTTATTTCGGGGGGGGGGGGTTTGCTCACGGAATTTATTTCGGGGGGGGTTTTGTCCAAGGGTCGGACCAAAAAGTACAAAAAATACATAGATCAGAGGTTAAAACCTGCAAAAAACTATTACTTTTGTGGGTTTCGGGGGGGGGTTTGAACCCCCTAACCCCCCCCCCCCCCCCTGGATACGGCCTTGGTCCTATCCCAGTCTTTTCGGTTAAACTTTAATGAAACTTGATATTTGGAAAGACCTCGTGCCCCAGACGACGTGATTAAAATCTGGACCGGATCCGGTGACTTTGGGGGGAGCTGGATGGGGGAGCCGGAAATCTTGGGAAACGCTTGGAGTGGAGGGATTGGGATGAAACTTGGTGGGAAGAATAAGCACTAGTCCTAGATACGTGATTGACATAACCGAACCGGATCCGGTCACTGTGGGGGAGTTAGGGGGGGGGGATTCGGATTTCTAGTGATCACGTGAGTTCGGTACATCCTGATGTGCTAGGACGATGAAACTTGGCAGGCGTGTCAGGGACCCGAGCAGATTGACTTGAGAATAGTCGTTTCCTGATCCGATCATCTGGTAGGGGGGGGTGAAGGGAGGGGGAGTCCGAAAAGTGAGGTATTTTTAACTTACGAACGGGTGATCGGATCTTAATGAAACTTGATATATAGAAAGATCTCGTGTCTCAGATGCCTCATTTTAAATCCGGACCGGATCCGATGACACTGGGGGGAGTTGAGCGGAGAACTTGAGATCTCGAGAAACGCTTAAGAGTCGAGTGTTCGGGATGAAACTTGGTGGGAAGAACAAGCACAGGTCCCAGATACGTGACTGGCGTAACCGGGCAAGATCCGGTCACTGTGGGAGAGTTGCGGGGGGGGGAGGGTCCGAATTTCTAGTGATCCCGCGAGGTCGGTAGGCTACATCCTGATGTGCTAGAACGATGAAACTTGGCAGGCATGTCAGGGACCCCAACAGACGGACTTGAGAATAGTGGTTTTCTCGGTCCAACCATCTGGGGGGAGTGGAGGGAGGGAAATCCGGAAAATATTTATAACTTTTTAACGGATGACCGGATCCTAATGAAACTTAATATTTAGAGAGACCTCGTGCCTCTGACGTCCCACTTCAAATCCGGTCGGGATTCGGTGACTTTCGAGAGAGTTGGAGGGGGGACCGGAAAAATTGGGAAACTCTTATAGAGTGGAGGGATCGGGATGAGATTTGGTCGGAAGAACAATTATAAGTCCTAGATACGTCAGTAACATAGCCGGACCGGATCCGGGCACTGTGCGAAAGTTGGGGGTCTCGGATTTCTGGCAATCCCGCGAGTTCGGTACGTCTTGTTATAGCGTACTAGGACGATGGAAATTAAACTGACTTGAGAATAGTCGTTTCTCCGATCCGACCATCGTAGGGGAGTGGAGGGATAGGGAATCCGGAATCTAGTGTCGTGCATAACTTTTGAACGGGTGATGGGATATGAATGAAATAGGATCCGATACTTGTGCGGGGGTTGGAGACGGGCACAGGAAATTCGTGAAACACTTGCAGTCGAGGGATTGGATAGGCTACGCTCCGATTCCAGTCGAACCTGCTGGGCGGGAAGAGGAGATGTCAGAGATTCGGGTTTTAAGTTTTCAAGTCGTATTCGGCCACAGTAGGGGGAGTCCTGTAAATCTTGTGGCTCGCATAGGGGTCAAACGAGTGCAGCGATTTAAATGCAACTTGGTATGTGGAGTAAGCATGTGTCCTAGATGGCATATTTTACTGTCTGAACAGGATCCGACCACGGTGGGGGAGGGGGGGCGGCACCTACCGAAAAACGCCCAGATTCGAGTGAAACTTGGTAGGTGGTGAGTAAAGATGCTTCAGGTGATCCATTCACGAATCGGAGCCGGATTCGGCCGCGGTAGGGGAAGTTGGAGGGAGGTACTGGAAACCGTGGCACGTCTAGGGATCAAACCAGTTGGTTTATTGGGATGATACTTGGAAATTACAACAGTCATTTGCCCCAGATGATCCGAGGCGATGCCAGAAATGATCAGACTAGAGTGAAACTGCATATTCTATTTCTAAGTCCGAACCGCATTTTGGATAGCGGGTTTAGTTTGTGACGTTCTCGTGTACTTTCTTGTACCGCCTACTCGTAACAAGTGCCATATGAGCTCGTAGCTCTTGTTTTTTTTTTGCAAGCTTATGCTTAGGTGATTTCCCTTTACGGACTGGGCCCATACTGACTAACTCAGTCATACGACCATCCCTTTTATACATGCCAAAGAGACGTAAAGGGATATGGGGGAGGGGCCCCATGTTCTGCAGTCTCTCCCCATCTGCATTGTGTATTCCCCTCACACAGCATGACGATTACGATGGGAGTTGAATAAATATTATCAGATTCTTGTGGTGGTTCCCACTATATAATAAAGGGCCTAGTCCCTGTGAGCCCCAGTCCCTTTTAATTCTATTATTTCGTGGCAGGTTACGGAAGACTTCTGGCAGACCTGGAAGGATTTTGAAATCAAACACGGTAATGAAGATACGATGCGCGAGATGCTAAGGATCAAGCGTTCTATCCAGGCGATGTACAATACCCAGGTTTGTGTTTTTTTTCGACTCACTCTCACCATACATGCAGCTTGTATTTCCCTAGTTCAAGCTTGAGTGTCTTAAAGAGATGTATCATGGATCGCCTTTTAGATACCCGTTTGCCTTTCTTACTAGACCCACTAGCTACATCGGAGACTCTCGAAATTCAAGAAAATAAAAGGCTATATATTTTTTTGGTATTAATAAATAATTATTTGTCTGTCGACCACAGTTCCACAATGGAAAACCATTGAAATAAAATTAAACATGAAAAAGTTAACCAAATAATACACCATCAATCAACTAATCAGTCATTATTCAAAGTCTCCGCGAAATTCAAATTCCCCGCGCCGGGGTGCACTTTGTCTTGCGGGCCCGCAGTGTATATTCTGAATGTCACTACTAGAGCCCAAAATAAGCAATCCCTTAACCGAGTCAAAATAATTCAACTAATGCAAGTCCGAGGTTTAAAAATAAGCTGTCTTTTCAGTTAAACTTTAACATATTTCTTGGTCCGTGGAACAGCCCTACCGAACCTTACCGTCATTAATGCTGAATCGAATGTCTGTTGTGAATGAGATGTGTGACCCTGCTCAGTATGACCAATCACAGTTTATTCGAGTTATGTAGAGGCACCGTCGAGATTATATAAAGGGTTATGCCTTGTAAGATGCAGTTTGTTATTATTTTCGTACCCTGTCAGGATTTTGTAACCTTGCGGCCGAAACCAAAAAAAAACTGACGTAGGGAAGGAAGGTGGTGAGGCGAAAGGCACGAAACGATGCAGTAACGTTGACTTCATGGTGGATAGCGTCAGGGTGTAGCTAGAAGAACGAGCCTGTAATAAAATAAATGAAGTTTTTAACAGTTATAATTGTCCGATTTTTGGTAATTATTTTTGAGGAACTGCTAGAAATGAAATCTAGTGTGTTTTGAACACAGCCGGATTCTTCTAGCTCTCTATAGAGAGCTATAGTTCTTGTAAGCTACAGCCCGATGATGACCCTTTACAAGAAGGCCCGAAATATTCAACCGAAATTCAGTTCAGTTTAATTTATTTCTTCAACATATTCAACATTCAACATATTCTTAAACCAATAGCCCGTCTCAATATGTGACAACAGGTCACCTGTGCAAGACGGACAACAAATTGCCACGATCTATTTATCAATGATTTTTTTTTATACACTTAGTGAGACTTAAACTCACTCCAAATAAACTATACCAACCTACCTACAACATACCTACCTAATTCCCAATCCCCTCCCCAATCTCATTAAACAACCTACTCAATTACCCAACAGATTTTGTTTTTAATCTATTCTTAAACAGTAAATGATTCTCAGACTCTCTAATGCTTGCCGGTAGGCTAGATTATTCCAAACAATCACACCATTATTTCTAATTATAAATGACGCTCTACTACTCTTACGTGACTCACTAACAAGCCTATCATTATTCCTCGTATGGTATATATATCAGATGACTAATCTGTTTAGCACCATTGACCACACTTTCAGGAGTTTCATAACAGATAAGACAAGGTTGCACATTTTCAACAGACAACACTTGGGATGTAATCTGTTGTGATTTTGAAAACATTAGGCATTAAATACTATGCATAACAGGCATTGCCAGGAAGAGCCGAAAAAGCATCTGCTGCCTTTTTTTTGTCGTCATGATATCGGAAAAGTCATCATGCTTTTTCGACGTTTTTTCGGATCTTCTCGTCAACATTTAATGTTAAACGTTTTCAAAGTCACAAAGATTACATCCCAAGTGTTGTCTCTTGAAACTGCGCATTCTTGTGTTACTTGTTATGAAACTTCTGATAGTGCATGATTCGCAGTCAGCTTGTTCCGAAGGAATCATTGGCTACAGTTTCTAACACCGGACTTGGCGGAAGATATTTATCTTACAAATTGGGGTATGCACAAAGCGGGCACCAGTTATGAGATCTCTTTTCCAGAATCTGTAACGATAAATGTCGAGATTCTCCTGTCTACATAGTTTGTCTATATATTAATATGAACTAGTGCATCTTACGGCCTCAACGGTCCAAGGGTTCAGGAAAGAACCTCGGAAGGGAGTCCCGGTCCTCATCCCGCAACCTCGATCCCTCAGTTACGGGTTTTCTGGTTTAGTAAAAACAAAACAAAAACTTATGAATCCACTTTCGCCCCGATGGTTTCAAACAAAACAATTGTGCCGAAATTCGCATTTTCTTGTTACATATTTTTTTTCAAATCGGCGTAGTATCTTTATCTGATTTTTTTTTATTATATTAGTTTTTGTGCTATGGGTTCTCTCATTTCTCTCCACTTACTAACGTTAATATTTGGTAGATCTTGAACTACCATTTAACCTCACGTACACTCAACACAATACATTTTCTTTATTTTTACTTTGTGACGAACCGAAAAACGCCGAACGTTTTCCCGGACCACTGTCCTTGGGTCTTGAGAGATCTAAAAATAATCAGTAAGCTGATTGGCTAACATGCAGTTCCAATCAGATGTACTCTTTAGTACCTATCTAGGAATAACAGGAAGAATGAGATAATGGAATACAACACGCAAGTCTGACTACTGTTTGATCTAATCGTCTTTTTTCCGGTATGAGATGGTATCAGGGATCTCTGTTTGGAACCGTAGTTCGTGGCCACAACAGGTGTAAAATGCCGCGTTGCCTAACTCTCCACATACATACGTGGCAATTCGAGAGTTCAAAGGGTCCTCTAAGGGTTTAATCACGTATTCTTTACGTGTGATGATCTTTAGATCGTACTGGGTGCTTTGCGCAAGTTGTTACACACAGAAACTTTTCCCTTTCGTCTAAAACAAGAGCAAAGGTTTTGATGGGATCCCAGAAATGGAATATTCGTTGGACTTCTTTGTCCAGACAATGGGGTCTTGCAGCTTTCCAGTCGTCGCCAGACCCCTTGAGCACGTTACTATTTAGCCCTGATCAACCGCTTGATGATGTACAAAGAATGAATTCCGTTTTTGACAAATTACGGCCAAACGGCTGATCAGCTGGGACGTAGTGGGGTCATGGGACTGGAATCCCAGATATGAATTCTGCATGGATGTTTGCCCTATTTTTTTATCTCTAATCGACTTAGGAAATTCTTTTCCTTTGACTCAATTCCTTATTTTAGCTGGATTCCGGGCGAACTACTTGTCCGGCAGAAAAATTCAGTTCAAAAACCGATTGATTACGTATCTTTCCCTTTAAATCGACCCTCTAATCAACTACAGAAGGAATTGTACTTGTACTAAATTTCCGGTTTTCTGCGGATTCCGATCGTCCGGCAAGGAAATAAAGATATGGATTCAGCATGTTTTTTTTTTACCAGTACGTCGAAATTCTGAAGTCGTTTTGAGATGAGATTTAGTGGTAAGCATCCATGCTGAATCCGTATCTGAACTTGGTTTTCTCAACTGATTAGCCGTTTGGCCGTAATTTGTCAAAAAAAATCCACTATTGTATCATCTTTGTACATTTTCAAGAGATTGATTAGTATAAATAGTAAAATGCATAAGGGGTCTGGTGAAGACCGGAATCTGCAAAACCCGATTGTCTGGATCAAGAAGTACAGTAAATATTCCATTGGGATCCCATCGGAACCTTTGGTCTTGTTCTTTTTGACCGTACATTCAAGTGGAATCGAGAATAATATTTTGATTACGTTGGCTGTGTGCTGCTGAACATGTTCATACGCTGTACATGTTGGCCTTCAGGTCTCGGAGATTAACCTATGATAGACAGAGCCATTTCTGTAATTTGAGGTTACGATAGTATCGAAGGGTTGGAATCTCTAGCCCTAGCGGGAAGTATCATGTGGTTACGTGCGGACTAGACAGTAAGGCCCATGCTTCTTCAACAATTCTCTTAATTTTAGACCACCTTGGTTTTAGTTCCTTGCCCTTAAAACTGTCGAATGGGAATGTTAAATGGAGAACTTAATATCAGCTAAGACCCAAGTGTTTCAGCTTTCTTTTTTAATATTCGTTGTCTTCTGTTGGAATATTTCGGACGGCCGTGACAGAAACCTAATGCCGGAAAATCCTCAGAACAAACCATTGAAAGAAATAGACACTACCAAATATTCAGCTACATTTTTTACTTTTATGTGTGTACAAGCTAAACGTTTTTCCTATTTTCTGATTTTTAGCCCGGTCGGAATGCTTCCGAGCTGCGCCAATAGATGGTCCCACCGTCGTACCGGTCGGAATGCTTCCGAGTTGCGCCAATAGATGGTCCCACCGTCGTACCGAGTACTGGTTGAACTGGCGACTTGACTGGGGGTGGTCTAGACATTGCAAGTGCTAGAGCGCTTCCGATTTAACTCTCTTAAAGGACCCGTCATACCTATGATGCCAATGCAAGCTGTTTCCATAATCACCCATCTCAAGTCTTATACCCCGAGACCCGAATTCAATACGGAACATTTTACACCCCAGTTGTCGTTGGGGGGGGGGGCAACGACAGCTTGCTGATTTTCACACTTGCCTTGTTTTGCTACTTCTATGCGGATTATGCTCCCGATGATTGTTTACAGAAGCTCCATCGTCAGAAATACCGGTTATGTGAAGTTTTCCCTGTTTTTGCTTGATGTCAATGGGGCTGGGCAAAGGCTTGAAACAGCAAATGCTGTGCGTAAAAGCCCCTGCCTAATTTTAAAGTATTCAACTACTGTAAAATACTGTAACATAAACAGTAAGCGAGGGGTCCTTTAAGAGATATTCGTATTCTCACCTCATAATTGTTTAATTTTATTAGTTTCATATTTTATTTTATTTCCAGGTAAACATGATGTCAGCCCAAATGCTTGCCCAAGCTTCTTCTATTTCTGGAACTGTGTCTGACCTGGCACCTGGCGCTAACGATGGAATGAGAATGTTGGAAGTCCGTGCTGCAGAGATGGCAGCACAAGAAAGGGCAGCTGTTGCACAAGCAGCTGGAGGTAAGTCTCGGCCATTCTTGAGATCTTTCAAAGACACCTCGCACTACGTAGGGTTTCTGCTGAGATGTTCTGAAGTACTTGACCACTTTTAAAACTTAGCTATTCTTATAGAAAATTACAAAAGGCTTCGGCTGTTTTTAGCCTCTTTCCATGTCCCTTGCCTTGGATGAAGATTTTGGAAAAAATTGTATAACCGGTCTTCGGACGAATAAGCTTCCCAGAAACAATGATCGGGCGCTTGATACTTCACGTAAGAAAAAAAAACGTAGTAAGCGTGATAATCAGTGAATGGTGATGATGATGATGAAATGTTATTTACGCACTACACAAGAAAAGGAAAAAAGCGCAGTACAGAGAAAGAAAAGGGAAAAAAATACAATGAGCTTTCAGTAAAGGAGTAAATGCACAAGATAAGAAATAAACAAAAAACAAGAAAAGGGGCTAATTGGGTCTAAAAAATCTTCTTCCTAGATGGAATGCGGAGAAATGGTCAAGGGCAGAAACGTGGAGGTCCTGGGCAATGAAAGATAACTTTGCACAAGGGTCAGAGAACAAAAAAATTGCAGTTACGCGGGAGTTTCTATAACGTCGAGGAAGGTTCAGAATGAAATTTACAATATTTGAGATAAAAAGTCCTGATACGTTCTAAATCTATTCGTTTCAGAATGCCAAAAATTCCGGTAAGGTTGGAAACAGAGGGAGAACAAAAGCTGTTATATAAGTTACCAAGGGCTTTTCTGTTGTACCTTCCTCTGTTTGGAACAGTTTTTCTATATCCGACACGAATGGAATCGTGAACAGCCGAAACAGTGTTATCGCAGATTCTTTTAGATACCGAGCTATGATCAGGCCAAGCCATTTCACGGTACGGGAATTGGGGAGTTTCTCGTTTTGGAAAGAAATACAGGAATATTTTGTATTGCTAATAGGGGAGATAGGATTCACTTATGCAGCAGAGAATCGCGGGAATGAGAATGGATGGAAATGCTACTGAAATAGAATGAATTATTATCATAAGTACGACCTGTTCTTTAACTTAAGTGAGGGGTATATTAACTTCCGCGACTTTGTGCGACGGCTAACGTTATACTTGCTTTCCTTAAAGGACCCCTCTTGCTAATTCTGCCTTTTATAATATACCTAGCTCCCTTGTGGAATTTTAAGCTTCTATAAAATCCCGACCTTTCTCCATTGTTTCATTTTGTGCCTATGAATTCTTAGCGCTTTTTCGGCTGTGCTTAGTGTTGCTCGTCACACAACGCAAAGTTTGCGGGGATCTTCGACGTCCGCTGAAAACTCTTTCACACATGAGGATATGACAATTTTCTGCTATTTAGTTCTTTTATTTGCTTAGTTTCCCACTCTTTAACCTTGGCACGTTCATTTTTCAAATGTTTTGCGCCCAGCCGCCGCGTCGGAGAGAGGGAAGGCTGGATAGAGTCGACAAGAGCTAACAAGAAAATCGCTACTTTCGGGTGGAAAGCAATGGTATTTTCGAAAAACTTTTTTTCTGATCCGTTTCTTAGGGAAAGGATCATTTCTAGTAAGAGTTGTGCTTTAATAGGCTACGCACTGTCAGAAGTTTCATAACAGATAGCGCGTAACACTTTCAAGAATAACACCTTTTCACTTAGAAATAAAGTGTCATGACCAATTAAGTTTACACTATTTCGTGCCTAGATCTCCAACAACACCTTCAATTCAGTTTTCAATTTTCTGGAGAACGAAATCTCTTATTTTAGAATTCCTATTCTTGTTATTATGTACCAATCAAGTATTTCTCTAGCCCAAGCTGATTTCGGATCATATTTGATGGCACCCAAAGATCTTAACTGAGATTTGTTATATCGATATTTCGGCCCGTCGTTGTAAGGATCCTCTTTAGGATCTATCTAGAAAAATACTAGCTAGATCTCGCATTCGTTTTTTATTTGACACTACACAATGGATACGTCAGCTACATTTTATTAGAGCTATATTTCGGCCCTTCTTGACAAGGGTCTTCTCCAGAGATGGGCGAATCTGAATTCGGATTCGAATCCAGGATTCGTCCTTTTAACCGGATTTGAATCTTCTGCTTCTTAGGCTGGATTCGGATTCGGACTCGGATTCCAAAACTCCAATCTTACGAATCCGCTCAAATTCCTAGTCTACATCCTTCCAGTTCCAGGCAATCCAACTTTTTGATCTCCACCACCAACCATCCTCAGTGGTATAAAACGCTATCTGATTATCTTAGACATCAGTACTGAACTACAACCTATGTACATGATTTGATTTTTGTTAAGGTCGGATTCGAATCCGGATTCAAATCCTCGGCATGAAATGGTGGATTCGGAATCGGATTCTAAATCCTTTCATGACCGGATTCCCCCATCTCTGGTCTTCTCCAGACTCAAGCCGCTCAGGCTGGAAAATGAACGTGTCAAGTTCAGTATTCAAGAACAGTCAACACTCGGCAAAATAATCCTAGTTAGTCTTTTGCTTTGACTGGTGATCTCCCGTTTAAAAATTGTAATGGTTATGTAACTCACGACGGCATACTAAATCATTCTGGTTCCAGTCGAATTCCTATTCATCCTTTTTTTCTGTCTGTAGCTCGTGGTGGTATTTCATTTATTCGTGGAGAAACTGGAGCGCGTGACGTAGAGGTGTCGGAAGCTGCACGCGTGGCCAATCCGGACGAGATCAATATTGATGAAGATGATGAGAGCTCCTCGTCCGAAGAAGAAGAAGAACAAGATGGCGATAACTCAGGTTTGAATTTTATGCTTTTTAGCAGGGACCCATAAATTTCCTTTACAGGGGGCTTGTCGTTTCCTATGCTTCTATGTTGCTATGTTGACCGAACCAGTCCTACTTTCCAAAAATCCCACTAGGGTCGAATCTGCATTCTTGTTTGCCTCATTGGACGTGCGCGCCAAAGAGACTCCTCCCTCAAGGCGCCAGCAGCCAATCCCAAATTTTTTCTATCTGGTTTTGAACGTGATTGGACCGTGGGTATTTCTCGAACTGTCGTCGTCAACATAGCATCAGAAATCTCTGATTGACAAGCCCCCTGTAAAGGAAATTTATGGGTCCCTGTTTTTAGGGAGATTGCGAACAATCAAATCAGTAAAATAAAGTGAAATCTTCAGGTAAATTGCCTGATGATATCTGGCAATCTGAAATAGTTTGCAAACTGTATCCACCGTCTCTCCTGCCTTAGTTGGTTAGCACGTTGCGTCAAGAACAAATAAGCACCAGTATCCGTCTCCCTATCTCTGTAATACGACCATGCGGAGTCGAATAGTCTCCCGATACCCTGCCCGATGTAAACGAGCGGAGGGTAGGAGCTACGCTGAACATCACATTTCGTTACCTCTACAAACAGGTATATCGCAGTAAAGCCCCGGGGAAGAAATTTCGAAAGTAAAAGTAAATTGGTTGTCTACCATTTTGACGTCACATGTGACGTGCTGCAGAGCGTGGTCAGCACGCCTGCTGCGCTTTTTCCTCTGATAAGTGCAGCGGCGAGGAGGGAAGTAGACGGGCATCAACTCAAAGCTCAGTAAGTACCTCTAGCGCAGCTCAATTTTGTCGGGTTGTTCGTAGTCGCTGCATGGGACCAAAGACGAAGGTTCTATTAATTCGGCGTTTGCGCTGTGAAAGATACTTTTTAGAAATAAAACTCTGCTCTATATACTCTAGTAGGATACCTCAGTGCTGGTAGAAATATTTGGCAACAACAACAGAAATAGAGCAGCCTCTATGATATTCTGCTAACACTCAAAATGCCCACGATCATAATGCCCACGACTCAAAATGCCCACTAAAAATGCCAGCAACTCAAAATGCCCACGACTCATAATGCCCACGACTCAAAATGCCCACAGTTCAGAATGCCCACGGTTGGATTATTTGTGGTGTTCAGAACGTAGTAAACTTTAATTAGGGATGAGTGAGTAACGGGAAGAGTATAATAGACGGAGTATCAGAATGACGATGATCGTATGTTGAACTGGTATAACCTCAATTATAAAATAATTCTGGTAAAATACTTACAAGAAACATGTGTATTGGCTCGTGCTTAGTTGCTGCAAAAGCGCTGTGCTTTCTCGAGGAAGCCTCTGCCTGATTAGGAACCCCCTTGGAACTTTTCTTTAAGAGCTTTAACTTGCTGGTCTTTTTGGATCGTTCTTCAAAAAACAATAAAATAATTCCTTTCAAAACTTTTCCGTTATTAATCCTACCCCTTGTTAGTCCGCATTCCCAGGATGATGTTGGCCTCCTCTGTGGACAGTTTCAGCCGTCGGCATTTTGAACCAAGACTAGCCTCCCCCGTGACCATTTTGAACTGTCGGCATTTTTAAGCCGCCAGCATTTCGGACGATTTCGATTTCGGGTGTTCCACATCTGAATTGTGGGCATTTTGAGTCGTTGGCATTTTAATCGTGGGCATTCTGAACGTGGGCATTGTGAGAGTGGGCAAAAAGATCGTGGTGATTTTGGGAACCAGCCTGATATTCATCGTGCCGTTTTAAAGAGTAAAAAGCGTGTTTTTAAATGAAATATATCTTGTCACTACGAGACGCTTGTTGTGAGAAATCAGTAATCCATCAAAACAGTCAAAATATGCAATATATTCAGGTGCAAGGCTGGCTTTTCAGTTTAACTTTAGTTTTTATCTTTGTTTGGATTACTCCCGACAGGCTGCACCACTAGGGCCCTTGATATCTGCGACGCTCTGAGACTACAACCCTAGACTCATAGATTCAGTTAACAAATATGTCAGATTTATTTGTTACTGCCAAAAAGCTACTTGGATAATTTCCATCTTTACATAAATCGGCTAATATGACGAAAGTTTGCGAGAAATAATTGTCGGTTTTGAAAAAAAAAAAAATCGAATAATTGTTGACTGTTGACAACTTAGCCTACCGGAACGGAGCTCATTAAAAAGAGACGAAAAAATCGCCTGTAGACAAGACCGCGAGACAAGCGACATTCTTTTAATAATGTTCTTTTTTTAGGCATTGAGACAAAGGAAGTCCCTCGGCAAGTCTTTGGAAACCTCGGCTGAAAAACCAAACAGTAAATCTCGTACTATTTTGTTTCAACATTTTCTATATATCAGGAATCCTGACATTTTTTACGTTTCCTTTGTCCGATGAGGATTACTGAATCAGAAGTATTAGCGCATTTGTAACGTATGGGTCACCCCCATCCAGGTCGCCAGTTACCACCAGCTAAGTCCAAGTACCAAGACTCGGTACGACCGTGGGACCATCTAGGGAACCATGGGAAGGCGATGACATGTGTGTGGTGCTACACGCACTTCGGAGCGATAAGGTCCAATGAATCTGTGTTGCTCCATGTGTGATGATGGCTGACGTCTGTAACTGGTCTAGGTCGTCCCAGGCTCCCAGCAGTATTTCCAGTCCTTATATATATATATATACATATATATATCTGTATTGAAAAGCCAACAGGTTTTTCATATATATCTGTATTGAACAAGACCAAAGGTTCCGATGGGATCCCAAAAATTGAATATTTGATCCAGACAGTTAGGTTTTGTCTTCGCCAGACTCCTTGAACATTTTTACTCGTAAAATTTAGAAACAGATTAAGGCCTAATAGCTAATCATCTGAGAAACCAAGTTCAAATATGGATTCAGCATGTGTGATTACCTCTATAATAAGTCATCCGAACCGATCGAAACGATCCTGCCTTCTGCCAATTTTCCGGTTTCGGCGAAATTCCGGAACTACTTATCCGGCGAAAAAATAAAGCTCAAAAACGAATTCAACGTATCTTCTTACCCCTATATCTAACATCTAATCAACTTCAGATAAAAATCTAACTTATAACAAATTTTCCGGTTTCAGCCGGATTCCGGACGAACTTTATGTCCGCATAAAAAATGATTGTCATATACGAATTCAGCATCTCTTCTTACCCCCAAATCGGACATGTAATGAACTAAAAACATACAGCTTTTGCTTTTAACAGATTTTCTGGTTATGGCCGGATTCCAGGCGAACTACTTGTCCGGGTAGAAAATGATTTTCATATTCGTGTTCAGCATGTTTTCTTACTCCTAAATCGAACATCTAATCAACTTCAAATAAAACTTTTACCTTTAACAAACTTTCCGGTTTTTGCCGGATTCCGGGCGAACTACTTGTCCGGCGAGGAAATGGTTTTTATATTCGTCCCTTAATTTGAACCCCCACCCCTAAATGTAGGGCTACAGAGCCCATCTACGAACTCGACCTTTCCCTTGACCCAAACGATCCTCCCACCAAGTTTAATCAAAATATCTCATTCCCTTCGAGAGTTATCGTGCTCACAGACGGACGGAAAGACAGACGGACAACTTTTGCGATGTCATAGGTATCCCAAAAACCAAAAGGCCGTATGCAGGATAAACAAACAACTCATATACAAAACTACAAACTAAGAAAAAGCACTTCTCATCTACTCGTTGAGACCGCTCGTCACGAGCTTTCCAGAAGTCACTGAATCCACGAGAACCACGGTGGTTCTCGTGGAATCACGACTCAGTGACTTCTGGAAAGCTTCAGTAGAGGTTGCTGACACTGTGGACTAGAGGGAATTCCTCATTGATCACTCTTTCGGAAAAGAAGTTTTGTCGCATTTGGAGAGTTTATTGGAATTAGCCCTTGTATGGGGTTGGTTTTGGGATCCCAAAACGTAAGTGGAGGGATACCTACGACATCGCAAAAGTTGTCCGTCTGTAAGCACGATAACTCTCGGATTGAATGAGATATTTTGATGAAACTTGGTGTGAGGATTCTCTGGGTTAAGAGTAAGGTCGAGTTCGTAGATGGGCTCTGTAGTCCTATATTCAGGGGTGGGGAGGGGGTTTAAATTAAGGGGCAAACGAAGTATTTTTAAAAGCTAATGTGATAGTCGATTATGGGGTAACACGATGGTGAAAACCATTTTCTCGCCGGACAAGTAGTTCGCCCGGAATCCGGCAAAAACCGGAAAGTTTGTTATTAGTAAAAGTTTCATTTGAAGTTGATTAGATGTTTGATTTAGGGTGAAAACCATTTTCTCGCCGGACAAGTAGTTCGCCCGGAATCCAGCCAAAACCGGAAAGTTTGTTAGGAGTAAAAGTTTCATTTGAAGTTGATTAGATGTTCGATTTAGGGGTAAGAAGACATGCTGAACACTTACGTGAAAAGCATTTTCTACCCGGACAACAAGTTAAAGTTTTGCTTGAAGTTGATTAGATGTTTTGTATAGGGATAAGGAGATACGCTGAATTCGTTTCTGAACTTTCTTTTTTTTGCTGGACAAGTAATTCACCCGGAATTTGGCCGAAATTGGAAATTTGGCAGAAGTAAAGCAGGATGTTTCGATCAGTATCGTCAAAATAAATATGGCTTATAGAGGTATATCTGAACTTGGTTTTCTTAGATGATTAGCCTGGCGAAGACTGGATCTGGCGAAGACAAGACCCAATTTTCTGGATCAAATATTACATTTTTGTGATCCCATCGAAACCTTTGGTCATGTTGTTTGAGTTGTGGACAGCTTATGGATAAGTGGGAAGGGCTTTAAAGTTTAACTGAAAAGGAATGTAATAGCAGAATCTAGGTACCCATGACTTATTCACTTAAAGAGGCTTGAAGACCCGATGAAAATGCGTCACTTCGTTCTTTAGCTATTCCCGAATAATCAATTTTCAAATAGTGGAATTTGCCTCTGATTCGTGGTACCTCTATCTACTTGTGTCTGTGTTGTATGCTTGACGAAAACGATTTACGAAAAATAAGTGTTCAAGCAGTGAGCCACCTTCCTCGAGCTGATCACTGACCACTGAAAAGCCGCGTTTGTATTGAGATTTGGTTTTTCTGCGTCATAGTAAAATTTTGCGTTGTGAGGACGGCTGTAGATATTCTGAACATCATACTAGAGCAAATAGTGGAAAAAAAAATAAAAAAAATCCCTTAAAGTATAACTGAAAAGCAGATATAATTTTGTGTCATCCAACTGAAGACACTGAATTATTTGGATCCTGCAAAGGGATTTTTGAATTTTCCACTATCTGCTCTAGTTATGACGTTCGGAATATCTGCGGCCGTCCCCACAACGTAAATTCTACTATGACGCGGGAAATTTTAATCTCAACACAAACGCAGCTTTTCAGTGGACAGTGGTGAGATAGGTGAAGATTGCTTAGTGCCTGAACAAAAAAAAAATCATAAATCTTTCTCGTAAAGCATACAACAAAAATTTCAGTATCATAAATCACAAGGAAATCCCACTATTTGAAAATCGATTACTCAAGGCAGCGGAACAACGAAGTAACGCATTTTCAGCGGGTCTTCAAGCCAATTTAAGTGAATAAGTGATGGATAACTAGATTGTCCTATACCAGCCCTTTTCGGTTAAACTTTAACACAATCGAAATAATGCAGTGTAGTCAGTTAAATGATACAAAAATAAGTTGGATTTTCAGTTAAATTTTAAGGCCATCTATAACTTTGGTGGCGCGTCTCTGGACACCCTCGAGAAGTCTGATGTCGCCTTTGTATCGGGAAAAGGCGACATCAGAAGTTTCGTGTCATTTAAGACAAGGATGCGCTGTTTCAACAGACAATACTTGAGATGTTATTTACAAGTGTTACATAATACTTTTGTTATGACCTTTAAGTGTTATCTTTTCGTTAAAGAAATATTGCAAACCATGCTTAGTGTTATGTTTTATGGTGCATTTACACGCTGCGTAAAATCCGAGCGTATTTTGAAATCCGAGCGTATTTTACGCACGTATTTGAGCTAGAAAAGGTTTCTAAGCAATACGGACGTATTTGTATATAAAACGGACCGATTTCTCAAATACGTCCGTATTGCTAGAGATCTTTTCAAGCCCAAATACGTGCGTAAAATACGGACGTTTTTCAAAATACGCTCGGATTTACGCAGCGTGTAAATGTACCATTACACACACACAAAACTTTTCCTGTAACATTAATAAATAGTGTGTTATCTGTTGAAATAACGCATCCTTGTGTTAATGTTACGATACTCCTGACAGTGTTGTAAGTGGTGAGTTATGCCGCTTTCGGAAGTCGCGAAAACCTGCTTTAGCCATTTCGTTATCGACTGCCAGCCGGATGACTCTGATCTAGAATCTGTGTTGCAAAAAAATAAGCATTTATTAAGATAATAAATAATATCAATAAATAATTGGCCAGGTTGTTTAGAGCAGGAGATACTTCACAAAACTTTTTACTTGGCAGTAAAATCCATAGCACACGTTTCCCATGCGGCTCATCATACCCGGATGTTGTCCATGATACTGGTTACCCACCGGAATCCGGTGTGGGTTGCGGCCGTACTGCCTTGCTTCTGAATCGTCTTTGCTCGCTTCCGAAAGCTCGTGTGGGACTTTGTCTTTCGGGTTGGAGTGTTCTATTTCATTTTCTTTCGTATCTCTCTTTGACCTGACATTGGCGGGGAGGGGCGCGCCTGAGCCCTCGACTTCGTCAGCCAACGGCAGTCCGACGGCAACTGATGGCGTGGCTTCTTGGAGCGTCTGCACTGGCATGAACTCGGCATCGACAGTAGCCGTCTCGTCAAAGAATGGCACGTTGTCGACTGTAACCGTCACCTCGTTCAAACCCGTGTCGTTGGAGGTCGACACAGTCTGTTCGACGGCCTCGCTATCTACGATCGATGGCTTGTTCATGAGACTCATATCAAAAATTGCTGGGAGATCTCCCGCTTCGACGGTGGTAGCGAGAGGCTTCTCCGTCGTTGCTAGCGTCACTGGTTTATTGTTCACCCACTGTACGACCATTGGCATTTGGGCAACGGGGGGGATTACGAACCCCTTTTTGACATCGTCATATGATGGCATTCGCATTGGTACGTGAATGACTAAACTGGACTTACTGTTCCTTCGCTTGTATAAGTCTCTAATGGTCGGTTGCGCTGCAACACACGCAACTGCTAGCAACAAGGCTACACTGAATAATCCGTTCATTTTGAAGAGTTTCGAGCAACACAGAAGAGTTTCGGAATTGTTGCACGCTTTATTGTTTTAGCATTTGAGGCACTTGAACTTTGCGAATAAACTCGGAAGTTTTTCTGTTGACTGATTTCGCCTTTTGTACTATGCACACAATAGACTGATGTTCGTCTGGTACACTGCCCCTCCGTAATGAGCAACTACTTCGACAAATCTCTGCAAGCAACTAAAGTTTTTGACACCAAGCTTTTGATTTTTGAGTCTTGTCATGCAAAATGTCCTAAGGAGTAAAAATGATTAGTGAAAGTTCGTATACGTTTTGACGCTTTGTGGTTCAATGGGATTTTTACACCGCTTGTTGATTATCCTTTTATGTATTGCGCATGATTGTAAAGTCTTGCTGCTGGCGTCGTGTTCGTCTCTCAGCGAGTTACCGACCTTGAGACTCGTCTGGAAACGGTCAAAATCATCTTGTTTTAGCCCGCGATAATGAATTAATGAACTATTTAAAAAATAATTAATTTTTAGTCCGCAATAATGAGTTTTGTCATCTTTATGGCACTTTGGTGAGGAAAAAGTTTATAAGAGAGCACAGTTGGTTTAAAGCTTTGTGTGTGACGAGTCAAAAAGGCGTAATCACGGCCCGTGACCGTGGGGGCCCCTCTTATCCCCATCCAGAAGGTCGTTTGGCCAGAAATACTGGTACTCGTGTTTCTCCATGATGGGGGGCCTGACTCTGTCCACTGCCTAGGGGCCCCTGGATGTCTATGTCCGGACCTGGGGGGGGGGGGGAGGAGCAAACGAGGCTAAAAAACAGCCGGAACAGTTTTGCTATCTTTCATAAACCCTGCAGTATGTGCTTGATATCTTTCGTCTGAATTTATTATAAAAGTCGAAGTTTAGCTGTTTAAGATAAAATACCGTTATTAGGTGCTGACAAAGATCAGGGTTTCCCTGCCGGGCTTTCTGCATTTTCATCATCCGAAACTCTTCTTTTTTCGTACGAAATTGCTGATGCTGCCGAAGATCGTGACAGGAATTTTAGTCAGCGACCTGTCGCCCTTGACAGTCTCTCCGAACCGTTGGAGTAGAACAAAACAAACAAGAGTGGACAAAAAATGAAGAATAGAATCACATTTTATTTCTCCTTCGTCACCCCGTAAGTTCAAAGGAGTTCAATGTCTGGTCTTGTTAATGACCTGTTGGATGTTTCAACACTTCATTACAAACAAGCCACCATCGTACCGAGGCCTAAGAAACAAGACCAAAGGTTTCGATGGGATCCCAAAAATTTCATATTTGATCCAGACAATTGGATCTTCTAGATATCCGGTCTTCGCCAGACTCCTTGAAAATGTATACTTTTAAAAGTTTAGAAACAGGTTAAGGCCAATGGCTACCATCTGAGAAAACCAAGTTCAGATATGGATTCAGTGTTTGTGTTTACCCCTATACGTCATCTCTCTTCGACGAAATTGATCAAAACTTCCAGCTGTCTTACTTTTGCCAAATTCCCGGTTTCTGTCGGACTCTGGGCGAACTACTTGTCGTTAAAAAAAAAAAAAGCTCAAAAACGAATTCAGCGTATCTCCTTACCCCTATATTGAACCTCTAATCAACCTCGTAATCAACTTCAGATAAAACTTTTAACGTAGCTTTTGGCCAGAGTTCGGGCGAACTATTGGTTCGGCGAGAAACTAATTTACATACATGGATTCAGCATGCCTACCACTACAGCGAACAATCAACTTAAGAAAAAACTTTTACTTTTAACAAATTTTCCGTTTCAGCCGGATTCCAGGCGAACTATGTGTCCGGGTAGAAAATGATTGTCATATTCTGATTCAGTATTTCTTCTTCTTACTCCTAAATCGAACATCTGATCAAGTTCAAATAAAACTATTACTTTAAACGAATTTTCCGGTTTTGGCCGGATTACGGGCGAACTACTTGTCCAGCGAACAAGTAATTTTAAAATAAAAGATTAAACTTTTGTTTTCACAAATTTCCGGTGAACTACTTGTCTGGCAAGAAAATGACTTTGATATTCGGATTCAGCATGACTCCTTACCCCTAAATCGACTATCTCATTAGCTTTCAAAAATATTTTGTTCGTCCCTTAATTTGAGCCCCCACCCAATATAGGGTTACAGAGCCCATCTTCGAACTTAACCTGTACTTTGACCCAAAAGTCCTCGTGCCAAGTTTGAACAAAATATCTCAACCCTTTCGAGAGTTATCGTACTAATAGACGGACAACTTTTGCGATGTCCATAGGTATCCCTCCACTTACGTTTTGGGGTCCCAAAAAGTAGGTTTTGGCTGCCCAGCACCAAAATTTTAAGATACAGTTTTCACATAAACACAAAACTGGAAAATAGCCGGAATAGAAGCAGACAGAGTACATGACCGGACGACTCCTGTCCTGTCACGCACGAGAAGAAATTTCAGAAGAAGAAGAACAAAAGCGCATGATTAATCCCGTTAATCCTCAATTTTCTTTTTTTGTGGTCATATGATTTTACCTTGAAAAGATTAATAGTCAACAGTCGGTGACGGCTGCTTTTGACTTTTGAGTTGCAGGATTAATTAAGCTTTCAAAGCTGCATTTGTTCCCATCTTGTAGTTTGCTGTTACAGAGGCTAGGCAGGTAAGACTGGAGTATTTCTTGTTTAGTAGGCTAGCTAGGCTAATTATAGCCATAGGTCTAGGTCTGTCCATGCCTACCCTTGTTGACACAACAGTGTGGTGATGTTTGACAGTGCAAAATGGATATGTCGGCTAAATTTTATTACAGCTATATTTTCTATTTTTGTCCTCTTCACTTTCAGGCTTTCAGGTTCAAACAAAACCGCTCAAGTTGGAAAAACGAACTTGTGGACAAACTTGTGGTTTGGAAAGTGGGATCAAGCCAATCAAGGAAGAAAACAGAGATAGGGTAGCCACAAAAACGCCATTATTAGCAGTGCCGCGAATTTGCCCATTTTCTGTAATGTAACCATGAATTGCTGTGAATTTTCCTTATCTGTTTTTCAGTTTTAACTATCTAAAACATCTTAAAAAAATATTTAAAAAATACCATTGCATTCAGGACAAAATGGTCTAATTTATAAGGCCAAAAGTAAGATGTCCTAGCTATTCTGTATTATTTCTTAATATTCAATGTAAATTTAGATGTAAAAAAAACAACTGAACTTGTCTCCAAAAATTTCTTGATACCAAGGAGGAAAAGTCAGCAGCCATTGGCAGCAGTAAGTCCATTGGTCTATTCACTTGATGATCAGCTTCATATTTTCTCATCTAACTCACTTGCTGGTGTACCCTAAGCCCTCAAAACCAGCCCAAAACTACCCCAGGTTCATAGAATTCCATTGAAGCACAAGATGGCAGCACTAAAAAATGGCTGCCCACCAGGCATTTCACAATGTAAATTACTGTTTACTAAAGAAGATTTAAGATGCTCAGAGGCTGGATAGAGAGGTGATTTTGGCCTCAAATTAGAGCTAAATGATATGAGAATCACATTCTGATCTTCAAAAGCTCAAGTTGGAATTTTTTTTTTTTTTAGTGGCTACCCTAACAGATAGGCAATAAACTTGTATCTGGCTGCAGTGAAGTAAATGAAACCACAAGGAATTATTCAGGTTATGATTGGAATTGGAAACCTGAGTCCTGAGAAAATAGGCTACAAATGCTACATAGAAAAAATTGAGTCTCCAACCTGTATCAACTTCAGAAATTATGAAGAAAAATACAGTATACTTTTGAGAACATTCTCCAGCATGGATCAGTCATTAGTTGCGTTTTTGTAGATACCATGGTATCTGATACCACTGTCTAAGGTCGTTTTTGCAGTTATTGTGGTGTCTGATACCATGGTCAAAAGGCGTTTTTTGCAGTTATCGTGGTATCTGATATTCAGATACCACGGTCCGACCGTGGTAACTGATTGTGGTATCTGAAAAAGTCACCTCACTTTCATCAGTCTTTGTCAAATTGGTGGGAAAGAAGTAGTGCACTTAGTGTTGTGACTGGATATCAGTTTTTCTTTAGGGATGACCTCGAAAAGCACAATTTCGGCAATTGTCATTTTTTGCAGAGCAACCATATATCAGATAGCACGGTAACTGCAAACAACTATATTTTTTGACTCATTGTTTAGGCTTTACCTCAACAAGAAGCCTGCTAAGATGAGACTAGTAGTTTTATCATTTGTGATTAGAGGGGTTGAAGCCTAAATTGGGGGATCAATGAGATTGACAATATTTTGTTTGAGCTTCAACCAGCTTTTGCTACTCTGCCAAAAAGAACAAAGAAAAATTTGCTAGCTTACCATCAAGTTCATTGTGTAGCCCACATTCATTATATCTGCTAAAAAAGCAGTAAAATAATTAAAACAGTCAGCTGATTGCCCCAATTGAATGTCTTCATAAGTCTGATCGACTTGGAGCATGCAAATATGGTGCAAAGGAACATATGAATATAGCTGCCAAAAGTGAACAGGAAGACAAGTGAAGATGAAAATTACACAGTACAAAAAAAAATTTCAGTATTTATTCCAGGCCACTCTTGATTCAGCATCAACATCTCTGTCTGAATAACAAAGTGAGCCTTTTCACCTTGAGCAAAATGTCTGCTGAGAAACCAAAGGTCATATTTGTCCTAGGAGGTCCTGGAGCTGGTAAAGGGACACAGTGTTCCAACATTGTTAATGTAAGTTAGCTTTAATTTATAACTTCAGTTTCGGTTTCAGTTAAGAACTCTAGGTGGCACATTGTCAATACATTATTTGCATCCAGGTTTTGTCAAACCATGAGGTCAGAGAATGCAACGTTGGCAGTTGAACTGTCAGCTTCTCAGAAATAGCAGATGATCAATTGTACGAAGAAACCTTACTTTTGGGGACAATATATTTGTAGGCTAGGGGTCCATATACTTTCATCATTCACACAATTTGCATAGATATTGCTATTTAGCATTGCGGACTTGAGCTGGCAGACCAGTTTGGGGGGGGGGGGGCACACCAGAAATTACTGGGTCAGGGGAAGGCTATTCCAGACTTTGTGTATACCCATCCTCTAGCATAGCCTGTGTCACAAGTTCCTCAGGTGCGCTAAAGGTTGGGGCACCCTGATTCACTAAAAATAATTATAGACCATTATCCGCGAATTTCTCACAAATCTAGAATATTTTCTGGGTCTGCCCCAACACTTGTCGCACCCTTACTGGCGTTTGTATAGGGTATAAAAAAAGATGGAGGGAAGGCAACTTCCCCTCCTCGTAGTCTGAATCCAGAACTATTTGGTATCTACTCAGGTCTGTTTGTAGCAAAGTAAAAGCAAAAATCACCAAATCAGCTTAAAAATGTCGAATTTTTGTTTGCTCTGATGCTTAAATTGCCGTTTGACCCTGTTTGCTGCCGAGCTCCCTCTAAAGTGGATCTCTGGGTTGTCCAATGGTGTTCTTCAGTATCTTCTCTGTCTCCTGGTGTTAGCTAGGCTCTAGTTCTCTTGAAAACAATCCTATGATTTTGGTGTGTTGGGACATAGTATCTGTAGTAGCTAACAGGATCTGCAGTATAATATATCCAGAGAGAAGAACTGTGTCTAGCTGCTCTACTTGATCTTGTTGTTGTCTACTTTTCTAGGGTGGGTCTCAGTCTAACTAGTCTCTTTGGCTAATTTGTCTGTTCAGGTTAAGTTTCGTTGCATAAAGATTCTACCATAGTATATTTTGTCATTGTGTAAATAATATGGAATATAAAGACCACGTCCGATTATAACGTTATCCTACCCTAACAGTAATAGTATATTGAAGTTTTTTTTCCTAAACGAGTAAAAAAAAAGGAAAGACAAACAACCAGAAATGACTATACTAACACACTCAAGATGAACAGGGGAGTAAGGGGGGGCGTGGCCTAAGGCACGCAGGCTATAGAGACCCAGGGCCTCGAGGCAGTTGACAGAGTCAGGGTGGTAATTTAGGTAATTTTTGGTAATTTAGCAAACAACTTTACTTTGTTTATTTTGTTTACTTAAGATACTTTGACTTTGAAAATGGGCAAGCAGACTTGGAAATGAAATAGACAAGTACGAACTATACTTGTAACAAATTACAATTACTTCGGCTCCTGGCCGGTGCCCCCTCCCTAGGCTACCATGATTAGCTACCTAGATTTACCATAACGGTCTATGTACTCATTTGTCCATACCAGTTATCAGATCAAGCCTCGTGCAATTATTGCTGTTTGAAATTAACAGTCATTAGTTTTGTTTTGATGTAATTTTTTTTTATAGATATTTGTGTGTTGTATCCGTCAGCTTTAAGTTCACCAATGTATTGGTTTGTAAGAAAAATTGTTGTCATCTTGATACTTAGAGTTTGGCCGAGCATCCTGAGCGACAGGAACTTGGAACTTGAGATGTAAAGTCTTCATTATTGCATCTTTTTTCAGGAGTATGGGTATGTTCATCTCTCAGCCGGCGACCTGTTGCGGGAAGAAAGAACAAGCCCTGGATCCGAATTCGGGGAGCTGATTGAGACTCACATTAGAAATGGCAGCATTGTCCCAGTAGAGATAACCTGCAGTCTTCTAGAAAAGGTAAATAGCCTGTTTGAACCCTAGATGAATGTTTTTGTTTCTGTTTAGGCTTATTTTAAATTCATATTCACTTTATTTCACCTTAATATTATTGTCGATGACAAAAATAGCAGCGGAGGTCAAAAACAATCTAAAACACTTATAAAATTACATTATTAACACAGAATTTATTCACAATTTTTTTGTCCAGGTCACCATTATAATGTTTTACAAAGTATGGGCCAAATGACTTAAGGTACCGTTCGGATGAGTCGGTCGCTGGTTGTTCCAGCTTTGTTGCGTTTTTTCTTCTCTCTGTGAGCCTAGTGGAGTGTTGGGTTCCGGGGGGGGGGGGGGGGTCTCAAAACCCGGAAGAAGATCGCGGTGTGTTTCCGAGTTAAGGTTTTTTTACCGAAATCCACAACCAATTTGTGTCTTCTCTCTTTGAGGGACTCCAACTTTTAAACTTTGAGGCTCGTCTCATAATCAATGTAATTACTTCCCAATATTATCTTGCAGGCCCAGGTTAAAGCACAATTGAAGCCTACGCTGTTAAGTTTGATTTGATTAAATTATTTCAATTGGTTTGACGATCTAATTTTCTCAGAATTCGTATGACAAGAAAATTAATGGAAAGATTCAAGGTCATATTTTTCAACAAAAAAATACGAAGTATCGCCAGAATAACATTTAGCTGACGTATCGGTTCAGCGTAGTCAAATAAGGCCCGTAGTCAGCTTTTGCTGAAGGAATAGTTTACAGATTAGATTAGATTAGATTATTAGATTATGTTTAATACAAAACAAACGCACAACCTTTGTCTGCATCACCTGCAGGGAAAGTCCCGGGGGACTTGTTAAATGACAGGCGAAAAACAAGATTCACATCTATTTACTAATGAAGAATAAATCCTACTACTGATGAAAAATAAATACTACTACTAACAATGCATTTCAAATTACTAAAACAAATACTGAATAAAACAAAAGAGGAAAAAAGGAAACGACTGAATCTTGCTTACTCTTTTGCGAGGAAGAACCTTTTCACTGTGGCCTTGAATGCAGCAAGGTGCGGGGCAACTATCTATCTATCTTCTATGAACGTTCCTGTGAAGGGGGCTTTTTCTCGTCTCTTGTTAGAATGTTTCCATCCTTTTAGGCAATGGTGAATAGCGGGAAACCCAAATTTCTAATCGATGGGTTCCCCAGAAATCACAACAATCTCGAAGGATGGGAGAAACAGATGGGCGAAAAAGTGGATTTGCAATGTGTTCTGTTTTTCGACTGCACAGACCAGGTATGTAGATATTTATTTTATATCACCAAAAGTGGCAAGTCATAAAGCTAGTCACTGAGATACGTTGTGTGCATGAGGCACTGTAAAATATGATGATGTAAAACCAATGACAGATAAATTACCTTGGGCTTATGTTGGCAAAAATGGGTCTGCATAAACGCTAGAATAAAATGTTGACGAAAGGTTGGATCGTTTGAAGATATCTGAATTTTCAGACAAGGTGTGTTCATCCTAGAACATCTGGAAGTACCTTAAATCGCGATCATACTGCAATCTTGTTAGAGATTCAACAGCTCTATAGGTCGAGAGGATTCTTTGTTTATGCTCTCGACAGGGAAAGTGAACAGACATGTAGAATTTGTTGTATTGATCAGTGGAGTATTTGGGAGAAATGTCTGTAGGGACGAATTTTGTACCTTGAGAACCGGGGGGGGGGGGGGGGGGGGTATGAGTGAGATGTACAGTTGGCTACTTTGATGTATTAAGGACAGCCGGTGCGTATGTTGTTCGAGTGGGGAGGGGGGGGAGCGGTTAATATTGAGATGAACAATGAAGCGGAAAGACATGAATTTACTATTTTAAGAAGTGGGGAAACTGGACAGGTGTGCAGAACGACTTGAGGATATCCCATATTGTAGTAGTAGTGAACTGAAAGACAAAAATGCTCCTCAACCGGGATTTGAACCCAGGACCTCCCGCTTACAAGGCAGGCGCTCTACCATCTGAGCTACCGAGGGGCTTGCGAACAGAGTTCGCAAACCACTACAATAGTCCGGTACAAGCCGGCCATAGGAACAGTGATCCCGGCCGAAGGCAAATTCATCTAATCAGTTCACATCCCCAAGTCACGGAAATTATGATACATAGATGGCACTTTATACAAGGGACTTTTACCGTGACTAATGAACCAAGAGCAACTTTTTGAATTTAGTGTAGAAGTCTAGGACTCCAGTGCCGGAGCCACGTAGACAAACCAGGACCCACTTGGCGGGGTCTCATGGTGAAAACCAAACAAAACCAAATATAATATTTGATGGGGAATACGCCCTTGAGATGGAAAATATTGTAGTAGTAGTGAACTGAAAGACAAAAATGCTCCTCAGAGGATATCCCATATATGAGAGTGTGGGGGGGGGGAGGGAGGTATAAAACATAGTGAGGCAAAACATGATTGCCAAGAGGCGAACAATGAGCATAGTTCCGAAAATCCATTTTTTTTTTCATCAGGTGAATCATCTAGTTCTCTTAGTCTTGGACTTGAATTACCAGCCGAAATAACAAAGGAAATAAAAAAATCAGTGGTGCCTTGTGGTTTTACTAATATTGAGTCCAGTTGCTATTGTTTTCTCTGATTGCCAAGTTAGGAAGGGAATAACCTAATTCTCGCTGTAAAATCAAAGATTCCTGTTTTGTGCTTCTCGCGTAAAATAGGGCACGAATACTCTGGCATAACTGAAATAATTGTAGCGGTAGGGTGGTACGACAACCACACACAGCTGCCAAGGTGGAGCAATACTAATCCCCCCCCCCCAAAAAAAAAAAGACACTCCACCTGTGGGAAGAATAACTGAACTCTCGAGGAAAACAGAAAAAAAATTAACAGAATTAACAATGAAAATGATTTTAAAAGGGGGGGTAAAGCGTGGTCTTTCCTCATTAGTTGGCCAAGAAGGCCAAAGCACTACAGGCGTTTGCTAAAAAAAAAAGAAAAAAAAGTACAGGCGTTTGCGTGTTATCTGTGGCTTTCGTCCCTCCCTTCCTCACACACATTTTACGACATTCAAGACGACATTCAACCGGATGGAACTTTATGCTGTAAATAAAACCCTTAATATAGTTTGCAAATGTTTTTTTTCAGACCTGTATCGACCGGTGTTTGAAGAGAGGGGCTGCTGGCAGCGGCCGTTCTGATGACAATGAGGAAAGCTTGCGGAAGAGATTGCTGACCTACCAGAATGAGTCACTACCTATTATCAAGCATTATGAAGCGCTTGGCTTAGCGCGACAGATAGATGCTTCTAAAGCCCCTGAAGAGGTAAGGATGTCAACTTTTCTTTTTTTCTTCCTTATCTTTCTTCTTTTTCTCCGTCCTACCGTTGTTAAAAGGCTTGTATATTGTTGTTTCTTCATTTCGGCAGAAGGTTGTTACTGGCCGCTCGGGCAAATGTGAAAAACCCTTGAATTACACACCTAAAAAATTGATTAGTCGTCCAATTTACTTAGCCAAATAGCTTACAGCTAGAGAAACCAGTCAAAGTCATATGAAATATTTGCAATTAGCATTAATACAGAACTCACTAATACAGTTTAAGAAAATGTCCCGAAATAAATGCCGGTAAAAAATAATACGTAAATACTAGACGGATGCGCAGGATACTGCAAAAATCGACTTCCATCGTTCCTCTCAGACCAACGCACGGATGACGGGTGTGGAGAAAACTCCGTGTGGACATAACTCCATCTTTCTCCCAAAACTTGTCGAAAGTGTAATATGTACTTGATCATTCATCAGTAATTATGCGAATCTTCAACTTTAATGTCCAATGGTACAGTTACATGTTCCTGTTGGGCAGCAAATATCATGATAAAATTAATAATGAATTCATGGTAGAAAAATCGGCAGTAGGAACTCCGCCATGGTCAAGGGTAAGGTATCATATCGCTATCAAATACCCCCCCCCCCGAAAAAAACAAACAAAAAACAACAACAACTAGTAAACGCGCTCTCTGTGGGACATATTAATACAATATTTTCTACCAACCATTAGTCCCTAGTAATTCCTACCCCAAATAATCACTCAGTCCTACACGTTCACACATAAAATTGAATAATCTTACCACGCATAGGGTAAAAGTAAGGACCTTCAACCTATTTTTTACCATGTAACCATTTAATTTCACCATTTAATGCAGCGTTTATACCGAGAGGAAAACTCGAACAGAATCCGGTCTTGGTTACAAGATTATGTTTACACACAGAGGGAAAAGCTATTTTTTTCAAGCCAAAAAATCTGACAAAAATAAATTCACTATAGCCAAACAAACAAAAAATTTGATATCATTTATGACATCAGTAGCCTACTGATGACTGCTGCTCTCAAATGCTAGCTAGACTTAATTTTTTTTTTTCATGATTCCTTTCAAGCAGACCGGAATTGTTTTCATCTTGAAAGGAATTCTCGTCCCGCTAGACGTCTTCACGAACGGAATCCTTTCAAGTTGACCAGAATTCCTTTCTACTTGACCGGATTTCCTGTCCATGTATAAATTATCGTGCTCGTTTTTTAAGCTGGGAACTCTTCCGCCTTTGAAGGATATTTTTTGTTAGTCGAAGAGGGAAAGCTTAACTGCATACTATTTTCAGTTTCGGGACTTCTGCTTTCTTTTCTTCCCAACCCACAACTTAAGTTGGTAATTCCGACTTCAGCGGCTGTAATGTGGGCTTACGAATCGGTTAACAACACTTCTAAGCATTAATTAACGATCCCAAAATATAAACAAGAACATCCCTTCATAGTGTACCGCAATTTGTGGTTAGCGCATGTGGTTAACTATGATTTTCCTAATGATTGACTGTGTGACTATGTGTGGAATAAACGGCTGCTTCTGGCTTGTTAATATATCATCAGGAAGTGAAGCATGTGTCATTTAGATTGTCTCCACTCACTTTCTTCGATCCAAGGTCGTGTCTAATTGGTTGTGACTTTTCGATCTTTATTCTTTTGCGATGGGTGTTTTGCACCGAAATCTCACACCCTCTCCGTTTTATAATTTTATATTTTGGAAGTATGTGTTTGAAAGATGAACGTGGGATTATCAGGGACAAAATCTGTCTTTCAGTTCACTGTTTCTATGTCAATTTCAATTTTTTCAATTCGCTTTATTTTTCCAAAATTTCTTCGTTAAGAAAAGTAGCATCGGAAATGTCAACATAGTCACAGAGATACACTAATATGCGAGTACATGGCATTTCTTGTTAATTTACATAATACTTTGTACGATTTAAATACAGTTTGATTTCATAAATACTTTCATCGAAACAAAATAATAATAACACATACAGTTTACTCGTGTTAAAATGTCAATTGGGTCAATTCAATCATAATTTTTCAAGGTCGTTCTTTGGCTTTGTTTGGATTCCTCCTTGAGTCGCGTCGGTCAGGGTCCTGGTTTATACAAGCTTCTGTCAAACAATATGACAAGACATATAAAACATTCGTAATAAATAATAAAACATTCAAGGATATACACGTATAAACTGTTTATGTCTATACTGCTATATATGTCTACGATACTTTTATGTTGGGAAACCAAAATGACAAGACAGGTAAAACATTCGCAGTAAATGATAAAACATTCAAAGATACACGTATAAACTGTGTATGTCTATACTGCTATATATGTCTACGAGACTTTTGTGTTGGGCACCAGACCAAACCAAAATTACAAGACAGATAAAAACATTCGTAATTAATAATAAAACGTTCAAAACTGTACACGTATAAATTGTGCATGTCTATACTGCTATATATGTCTACGTAGACTTCTAAATTCACGGCAATAATTTATCCTGGTTCAAATCACGGGTTCGATGTTCTAGCATGAGCCTGAAGAGGACCCTTGCCAAGAAGGGCCGAAACGTCGCCAGAATAAGTCTCAGCTGACCTATCCGTTGCTGTGATCCGCAGCCAGCTTCACTTGCCAACATGTTCAGAACCTACCATCGTTTTGTTTTTGACTTTACGTCGATATAGTTGTAATTTACCTATTTGTTTAACCTAAGCACCCAAGTTTCGCGTAACTGCGGTCTATTTGTGAACTGGTAGAGTTGAGGCGTTTTTCCGTGACAATCCAGGTTGACAGTTCGCAATCCGGATTCTCCAAAACGGATTATCTGACAATCCAGATTATGAAAAATCGTTTTCTGTGACAATCTGACAATCCGGATTCGTGCTTGGACTGTCGATTCGAGAATCTTGCAGCGGAGCAAGATCGTCGGATCGTCGTTTGTTCAATCTGGGATTGTCGATTCGCTGTTTCTCCGATGAATCAGGTTGTCGCCGGCCATTTCACCCCCCGTCTATGTTTTTGGGTATTTACTGGGGCTGACCAGGCTCTTTTAAACCTTAAGGGTAGCACTTGGGAACAGTATCGAAGATTTCCACCGATATATTTAACTCGCGGAGTTACAGCAGGTTGAAAATTTGAGGACGGCCGTTTTTATGGTTTCAGGGTAGGGGACTTCACTAAAGTCGGTTTTTCTTGGAAATGCGATCAGTTATAGCTGTTTTGGAAGTGTACTTAGAATCCCGGGTGATTGGCGAGTTCCCCAGAATATTTTCACATTTTACTCTACATTTAGATGGATGGCCGGACTTACCCCCAAAAAGACCTGTTTTGGGTAAGTGCGGCCGGCCGCACTTTCCCCGCATAAGGGAACTTCGGCCGCTGGCCGGACTTCCCCCAAATAAGGTATTTTTTGTTTACAAAGCTGAAATAGCCTATTATTTTGTGAAAAAATACATTTTGTAATAGCCAATCCAATCATTTCAAATTTCTTGCTCTTGCTAATCTTTGCAACAGCTACTTATTGGAAAGCACTTCAGTTTAACCTACGGTACCAAAAAAAGGGTAGTCCATAAGAAATTCTTCGTTTATATGTTTACTGTGGCCTCTTTATAAATATTCATCTGGAAAATTTGTCCGATGCCGAGGGTATACTTCTAAAAAACTAATCGAGGACAAGGGGGCGAACTGCAGCTTTTGGTGGTAAAAAACAAAAAAAAATGTGACCAAATCAAAAATGACAATAATGATTGATAATGAAACAATAAATCATTTGAAGGCGAAGTATCTTCTGAAATAGAAAAAGTTGGAAGAAACCAAGAAATTCCAGCTGAAGTTGAAATTAAAGCTGGTTAAAAATTAAGCCGTTAAAGCTGACTGGATCGAGGTCTTTTGAAGTTCAGGTAAATCGCCAACGAATCAATGCGTACAAGACGATCGTTGCCAAGCGCAAATGAGTGCAAGTCCGATCAACGCTTGTAGACGTAGTGTTCATCATGTTTAAAATTTTCATCTTTACATTTTTGATCAAGATTTACGTCTTATGTATATCCGGGGTAATTCCGGCCGGCCGGAGTTACCACAGACTAAGGGAAAATCAATGGTTCTGACATGTGGTGGCTTCCGAATCCCAACAGCAGATCTCCCTTCATGCTTTTTAACAAAAAAACATAGTAAATGGCCGGACTTTCCCAAGTTCACCCTAACATTCCCAACATTTCGCAAAATATCAGTGCATCAAATCAAGCTTAGCATAGGCCTACCACCATCCCTTTACATGTCAATAAATTTCAACACTCCTTTTAAGAACCCACGCACATATCAGTTTCTTTCATTAGTATTTGTAGCGCAAGTCCGTATTAATTTGTTTAGTTGTTTAAATATAAATAAATAACCCACCTACCTACATCTGTTTGTTAAATTCATACTAATTCCTCTGTTCGTTTTTTATGTTGTTCTTTTTGGGATCCCAAAACGTTAGTGACGGATACCTATGACATCGCAAAAGTTGTCTGTCTGTCCGTCCGTCCGTCCGTCCGTCTGTGAGCACGATAACTCTCGAAGGGAATGAGATATTTTGATGAAACTTGGTGTGAGCATTCTTTGGGTCAAGAGTAAGGTCGAGTTCGTAGATGGGCTCTGTAACCCTACATTTAGGGGTGGGGGAGGGGGTTCAAATTAAGGGACAAGCAAAATATTTTGAAACAGCTAATGTGATAGTCGATTATGGGGTAAGAAGACACGCTGAACAAGAATATGAAAACCATTTTCGCGCCGGACAAGTAGTTCGCCCGGAATCCGGCCGAAACCGGAAAGTTTGTTAAAAGTAAAAGTTTTATTTGAAGTTGACTAGATGTTTGATTTAGGGGTAAGAAGCCACGCTGAACACGAATATGAAAACCATTTTCTCGCCGGACAAGTAGTTCGCCCGGAATCCGGCCAAAACCGGAAAGTTTGTTAGAAGTTAAAGTTTTATCTGAAGTTGATTAGACGTTTGATGTAGGGGTAAGAAGACATGCTGAACAAGAATACGAAAACCATTTTATCGCCGGACAAGTAGTTCGCCCGGAATCCGGCCAAAACCGGAAAATTTGTTAGAAGTTAAATTTTTATTTGAAGCTGATTAGATGTTGGATATAGGGGTAAGGAGATACGCTGAATCCGTTTTTGAGCTTTAGTTTTTCGCCGGACAAGTAGTTATTGAAGTTCATCAAAACCGCAAAATTCACAGAAGTAAGCCAGGATCATTTCGATCGGCTTATAGAGGTAAACGCACATGCTGAATCCATATCTGAGCTTGGATTTCTTAATGATTAGCTGTTTGGCCTGGCGAAGATTTTTGGGATCCCATCGGAACCTTTGGTCTTGTTATCTATGTCCTGTTCTTCCTTGTTATCGCGGTGTAGTTTACAGCTAGGCTCCTACAAGTTTGTTATCCTTCTTGGCCAGTAAATGAATTCTTTGTTGAAGTTTAACTGAAAAGCCAACTCATTTATGTGTAATTTAATTGGATACACTGAATTATTTGGATTCTGCTAAGGGATTTTTTGATTTTCCACTATCTGTTGTAGTTATGAGGCTCAGAATATCTCCAGCCGTCCCCACAGCGTAAATTCTACTATGAGGCGGGAAATTATAATCTCAACACAAATGCGGCTTTTCAGTGGACATTGGTGAGATTGGTGAAGATTGCTTAGTGACTGAACAAAAAAAAATTGGTAAATCTTTCTCGTAAGGCGTACAGCATAAACACAAGGGCATAGAGGCACCACAAATGACACGGAAATTCCACTGTTTGAAAATCGATTATTCGTGAATAGCGGAACAACGAAGTAACTCATTTTCAGCGGGTCTTCAAGCCAATATAAGTGAATAAGTGATGGGTAACTAGATTGTCCTATCCTAGCCCTTTTCGGTGAAACTTTAATTATATGTCAAGTTTAGTATGTAAGTAAAAACCAAAATTTACCTAGCTTTCTTTTTTAGGTTTTCGAAGATGTGAAGAGAATATTTGCTGTTTTGCAATAATCCGGATGATCAGCAGTACAGCAGATTTGACCGAAATATACTGCCGTAAACCAGTTTTAATGTATCTCATGTAACTCAAAGAGGTAGGCTCTTGGCCTTTTCTTTGCTCTATTAGGGTAGTTATTTAAGTGTTTCTGCTCATTTACGGTGTCAGGCTTGAGAAACCAGGGGAGCACTAGATTTTTTTTTTATTTTTGATTGGATTGATTTGCTGCTATAGCAAGACGACTCGTAAACACAACCCTGGGCCTACCAAATGTTTACGATAGTAGCAGTCAGTCTTATATGAAAATGTAGTGCAAGGGCTAATGAAGGCCTCTGAAAATACGACAAAAACAATTTAACAGCCATTTTTCTTCAGGGTGGAAGCTGCAGAGGCAAATTTCCAGCTCGTTGGTACATTGGCTGCAGACGATATCTTAGGAAAGCCAAGTTATTATATTGAGAAGACCACTTTTTGATATGTTACTACTTTACTTCAAGTTTTCTTACATAATAATAGGCCTACCATAATATGCGAGACGACATAAATTGCCGTCATAAGAATAGGCATAGACATATGAAATCAGGAGAAAATCTCTAAAAAAAAATCTATCCAACCAATCTTTTCAGAATTGGTCCCCAGAATTTAGTCCCTGAGGTGGGGGGGAGGGGGCGCATTTTATGAAGTGGTGGAATTCCTCTTAGATTTGTTCTCATAGTCTCTCAGTTCGTTCATTAAAACTGTTTAGTAGAACCCATTACAGAGCTTGATAAAGTGTGCTCGGGTCCGAATCACATTCATCACTTGGCTCTGGAATGTGTACTCAGGCTGGGAGGGGAGGGGGGTAATGTCTTGCACGGTAGGGTTCGATATTCTGTTTTGCTTCCTCGTTTAGGGGTACAACATGTTCTTGGAGCGGGAGGGCTCCTTGTCCTGCGAAGAACTAAGACAGCGCGATTCATAATGGGTAGGGGATACGCCAAAGTAGGAATAGTAATCCCAGTTAAGGCCCCTATACGGTAGCTGGGGATGGAGGGGATCCTTGTCACGAGGCAAAACCTCCTAGACTACTCGATTCGGAGGGGGGATTTAGTTGAGAACCAGATTTACAGTGTTTTGAACAATGAATTGCAGTGTAGCGCCATAGTCAGTCATACAATTTCCCTGAAGTGGCTATAGTAACGCGTGGTGGTTGGTTTCCATGACTGGATTTGCATATTTTGTTAATGAATTACTAGTCGTTTTATTTTGAGAAAATCAGTGGGTGATGCTTATGAATGTGGATCATGTTTGATATTGTGTTTTCACTGCTTTTACTTCTGTGTCGGTTGGTTGAATAAATTGGACATGTTGCAACACTAAGTTAGTAGTTCAGAAACTTCGCGAGGTTCCCATCACCACTTAGTTTATGTAAAATAACAGCGTAAGGTTTTTCGAAAGTTCAAATTGACAAAAACGTTTACGACCTCGATGTTGGCTTAGGGATCCCATTTAGCAGAGTAGATTTATAAGGGAGTCTGTTCGACTTTTAGTTCAGACCGGCGTGAGCCAGGTTAGTTTGATTCCTTTATAGTAGACTATTACGAAAGGACCTTATAATATTTACCATCTTGCCAGATAAATGCACTTGATTTAGGATCTAAACATAGGGTGCTATGAAGAACCGATGATGTGGTAGACTAGCGTTTATGGCCCCGTAAGCAAATATTTCCTATCATTTGCGTGGGTGGATGTGACGTTTTACTGTGGAACAGTGTTTTAATACCTATCCTAACCAGAGATGGACGAAGCCGAACCCGGATTCGGATTCGAATCCAGGATTCGTCTTCTTGGCCGGATTCGAATCTTCTGCTTGTCCGGCTGGAATCGGATTCCAAACCCTCAATCTTTCGAATCCGCTGAGATTTCTAGTCTACATCCTTCCAGTTTCCGTGTTCCCAATTTTTGCACAGTGGGCTTAGGCAATACAACTTTTTGGTTTTCACCACCGACCATCTATCACGCTATCGGATTGCCTTAGATATCAGTGTTTTTTTTTGTCACCTCTGATTTTTAACTATAACCTGTGTACATGATTTGATTTTTGTTAAGGTCGGATTCGAATCCGGATTCGATTCCAGATTCGAATCCTCAGCATAAAATGGTGGATTCGGATTCGTACCTAGCCCTGGATTCGGATTTGAATCCTTTCATGATCGGATTCGCCTATCTCTGATCCTAACATAAGCTGCGTTTTCAGACAACAACGAGTTTAACACGGAGTTTACCACCAATGTCCTAATACCATTTTCATCCCTCGGTGTTTACTCTTGAGTCTAACGTCTAAACACGCAACGTAACTTGCTATTCGGGAGAGTTGCGTGTTCTGGATAATCGGTGTTAAACCCGCGCATAACACGGAGGCTTAAAACGCTTTTAAACATAAACACAGTAACACAGTGTTTGACTCTGGCAATTGAAAACGCTTTTTGCTAAACTCAGGGAAAACACAAGTGTCTGAAAACGCAACTATAGAGTCTTGAATATTCAAACACGGTTTCCATGGCAACGGCTGTGTGATAATGGAAAACTGAATAAAAGTGACGAATAGGCTAACGCCAACTTGGCGCGTTACGAAGTTATATTAACTTTGTGTTTCATGGCACGAAGAACTCATAACAGCCTTATGTAGTAGAACGTTCGTCTCTTCTTTCTTGCAATGCATCCTTGCTCCAACTATGAAGTGCCCAACCCGAATGAGCACGATTTAGCACGATGTGCTTATTTATCCTTAATGTTATGGAAAGTTTCAGGTATCACTGCTTTCACATTGAAGTGTATCATACGAAGCAATGCGAATCTTGCCCTCCAATTGCAAAGGGAGAAATATACTCAACGCAAGAATGGGATTTAAGCCCATTTTTGCGCCGGTTCCCGATGAAAAAGATCCGAGGATTAGTCGTATGGAGTAGTACGAAAAAATAGCAGGCAGTAGTAACTGTTGCTACTACATGCTACTACTAGCAAACTGGATGCTCTCGGATACTACTACATAAGATTAACCCAGTCGGAGGCATGTTTGTCAAAGTCTTCCATACTACTACATATGACTAATCGAACTACTTCATACAACTACATACTATTCCATGAAAGTTTTTCGTACAACTACCATACTACTACACAGTCAAAGAATTTGTCATCGGGTTAGTTCAAAAACGGGTTATAAGACTGGTGAGTAGTCATCGGTGGATGCAAAAACGCGTTATAAGAAGCACCGGTGAGCAGTCACCGGACTACGAACGCAGCTAGAGATTCTTGTTACCGGTTCTTGATTAGTAAGATCAAGAATGCACCTCTTCTTTCGTTTATCTCTAGATCTTAAACACGGTCTCCATGGAGACAACTCCGCCGTGACCAGTCGATTTTTCGAAAATGGCCAAGAAGCACGAACAGTCTGTGATCCCAGAAAACTTCGCCAAGAAGTTTGATGAAGTTCTTGAATATGTACTTATCCACTATAGATGGGTGCTAGTGTGTTTTTTCTTGCTTCCGGTTTCTGTTGTGTATGATCTGTTCTTTTATGTGAGGAGTTGGCTTATTTTCCAGTTTAATTCAGCGCCCAAAAAACACGACAAGAAGGTGCAGAAGGTCCAGAGCCAAGTGAGTTTCAATTTGTCTGATATAGTTGACACCCATGATATAGTTTTATGTCGCTGTATATTTATTTATTTATTTTAATCAAATACCGGCTAACTAGGGCCATTAGACATTACAAAATGAACACTTTACAAACTTACACTTTAGACACTAAGTTGGGTGAAACCCACAGTATACCAACTCTCAATATACCAACCCTATTTCAGCCAAATGGGAAGAGATAGCCGCATATGCGGCCAATAGAGAACAGCCAACAGAGGGTTCTGGGACTCCAGAATCCTATCCTAACCCCTTGACAATTGTCCACTCTACGGGTGGAAACCTGAGGCCTGAGGACGGATGTTCGGTCAAACGGTCAGAAGAAACACAACGAAGCAGAGGCTTTCAATGGTGTATCCAAAGGCAAAACTGGTGTTTCAGAAACCTGATTGTTAAGCTACCTAAAATCTTATGTGTTCAAATGTACCTGTAGTATTGCAACGGCCGGGAATGATGAACGCATCTCAAGTTTTCCGTATGGAATAAGAAGTGGTGCCAACAATTTTGGCAAATCCGCGACTTCCTGACCGTGATCCCTGCTCGTAGCCTTTGAGCTAAACGTTGCATCACTGCTTATTCGCTAGTGTTTTTTATTTGCGCCTGACGAACAACTTATTACCCCCTCGACCTGTAACGAAATAACCCCCCATAACAGATCCGTCATGGACCTTATTCGCTCCGAAGCGCGAATTAAATTAATTAAAATAGTTCTTGACCAGGCCCTTGATGTGACACATCATTTCTATCCTTGAATTACTTTTTGTCCATCTTAGCCCAGTGTTGTTATTGTGGTGATAATTATTGGTAATGATAATAATGGTAATAATAATAATGTAATGTCATGTAATAATGTAAGTAATAACAATAATAATAATAATGATAACAATTGACTGAAATCCCCGAAGAATTGTTAAGGACGTGGATAAACCAAGCTGACTGGGAAACATATATTCAAGCTGCTGCCAAAGCATCGTAGCTGGTATTGTTTGAACGTGGATGACCTCCATGTTTTTTTAAATAAAACATGTAAGGAAAAAATACACATAGGGTCTAGATTTTAGAGATAACGGTCAGACAACCTGGAGTTTGACCATGTGAGTTTGACATTGAACTTCGAAAGATAATTGCTAATCTTCATTATTTAACGATGGATCGATGGAAGATAGAGCGGCGGCAACTGTGACGGATTCAACTTAGAAAAACGGATGATTTTAAATTCATATGGCTTATTCAATCGTAGGTTAAGCGATGGAAGGCAGAGGGGGCGACAACTCCGATGTGCACAGCAAGACCCGGATGGCAAAACGTCAGCTTTCGAAGGGGGAACTACAAGAATTCGATGTTCAACGTCAAAGTGGATCTTATGGACGTTTTAGATATCGACGTTGAAAGACAGGTACGCCGCTTTTTACACAATTTGATTTACTTTCTACCCGCTTACGAAATAAGAACCTAGCGAAATAATCTCTATTTTTTGTTTATTATTATATACTCCCGTCCGTCTTCGTGCCTTGTGTTTATATTGACGGGTCATAAATAAAATCATCATCATCATCAATAGATAAGAAGGCAAAAAATAATTTATTTATTCAAATTTTACATTGAAAAGTTTGTACACAATTTCCCGATGAAAAATTCTTTGACTGTGTAGTAGTATGGTAGTTGTACGAAAATGTTACATGGAATGGTATGTAGTAGTTTGATTAGTGATATGTAATAGTATGGAATACTTTGATAAACAGGCTTCCGACTGGGTTAATCTTATGTAGTAGTATCCGATAGCATCCAGTTTTCTAGTAGTAGCATGTAGTAGCGATAGTTACTACTGCATGCTACTTTTTCGTCCTATTCCATACGACTGATTCTCGGGTATTTTTCATCGGGTTGGGCACCTGTTGTACGTGTAGACTAGTAAGAATCCATTCTTAAAATCGGAGATCCGAATGTCAGCGTTCTATCCCCGTAACGATATCACATTGATCTACACTTGCCTTGTTTTTCGCTATTTCGATGCGTATAGTGCTCCCGACGATTGTTTGCCAGAAGCTTATTCGTCGGTAAACCGGTTATGTAAATTCTTTCTCTTTACTAGAAATCAACGGGGCCTGGACGAAGGCTAAATCAGCCGAAGCCTTGAGTGATCTGTTGAAAGGGGAGCCTAGTTCAACAAACGAGTATACGATGTGTACTTGAAGTACAATGACGTCAAATTTTTCACCAGAAACAAGCCTAACGTGCTAAGCGCATAGTTCGAGTCAAAATAAGATAGGTACCAAAAGTAACCTAGTCTAACCCCGAGTCTAACCCCTCCCCCCGCTAAATGACTTGTATTTCTTCTAGGTGGTCCGTGTTGAGCCAATGGTCTCTATGGGCCAGCTTACAGCTACCTTGGACCCCCTCGGGTGGACCATTCCAGTGCTTCCGGAGCTGGACGATCTTACAGTAGGTAAGGAAATCTCACCGTCTTTTTCTCGCTTTCCCAGTGGTATTAGCTGCGTTTTTTGCCTTTTCTCCTTTGGTCGGTTAACCTACCTATTTGCCACTATTGAGCATTTTTTCGTCTCGCCGGTTGGTTCGATTGAGCTCTAAAAACGGCGTATAAAAACCTAGGTCGGTTAACCGACGGAAGAAAACGACTTGTAGTGGGAAATCTTGTAGGTCGGTTAACTTGGTGACGGAAAAAGACGCAGCTATACTCTCTTCAAGTTTAAGGCCGAGAGCGTGTCCGCTTTCATTCTTTTCCATTTCTTCTTTTTGTATTTTACTTTTACAGCTACAGCTTTTACAGCTTTACAGCTACAGCTGCAGCTCATTCCAGCGAAACGTCGGCCCTTCTTGGCAAGGATCCTCTTCAGGATGCACAGCTGATTTATTCGTTGACCGCCATCAACTATAATTCTCAGTCAGCTTGGGCCGAAGAAATACTTAAACAAAGCTAAATAATCTAATTATTGTAATTATAGATAGCTAAATATTTTTCCTATCATGATGATTTAAAATAGTTAATTAGTCGTCTATAATCTGGTTAGTCATTTCTGTTAAAAACTAGGACTCTAGGCCACATTCATTATTTTTGTAGGCGTTAATTGAATATAATTAGAACATATAGTTTTGTTTGGTTTCTGTCCGGTCGTCGTTGTTCAGTTGGCTATGCTTCCTGTTTGTACTGCGGATTATTATTTTTCGAATGACGACTATATCGTAGCTCGTCATTCAGGTAACAAGACCAAAGGTTCCGATGGGATCCCAAAAATTCAATATTTGCTCCAGACAATTAGGTTTTGTCTTCGCCAGATCCAGTCTTCGCCAGACTCCTTGAACATTTTTACTCTTAAAATTTAGAAACAGATTAAGGCCAAGCAGCTAATCATTAAAGGACCTCTCTTACTTATTCTGCCTTTTAAAATATATCTAGCTCCCTTGTGGAATTATAAGCTTCTAAAGTCCCCACCTTTCTCCATTGTTTCGTTTTGTGCTCACGAATTTTTAGCGCTTTTTCTGCCGTGCCGAGTTTTGCCCGTCACACAATGCAAAGTTTGACGGAATCTTAATGTCCACTGAGAACTCTTTCATATATAAGGATATAAGAGTCTTCTGTTTTGACTTCTTTTATTTGCTTAGCTTTTCCAACTTTTCAACCACAGCGCGTTCAGTTTTCAAACGTTTTGCGCCCAGCCGCCGCGTCGGAGAGAAGGAGTGGTGGATAGAATCGACAAGCGCCAACAAGAAAATGGCTTATTTGAGGTGGAAAGTTATGATATTTTCGAAAAGCGTTTCTTCGGGACGGTTTCGTAGGGAAAAGATCATTTCTAGTAAGAGTTGTCCTTTAAGAAAACCAAGTTCAGATATGGATTCAGCATGTGTGTTTGCCCCTATAAGCCGATCGAAACGATCCTGCCTTACTTCTGCGAATTTTCCAGTTTCGGCGAAATTCCAGAACTGCTTGTCCGGCGAAAAAATTAAGCGCAAAAACGAATTCAGCGTATCTCCTTACCTAGCTCTATATCCAACATCTAATCAACTTCCAGTAAAAATTTAACTTATAACAAATTTTCCGGTTTCAGCCGGATTCCGGACGAACTACATGTCCGGATAAAAATGATTGTCATATACGGATTCAGCATCTCTTCTTATCCCTAAATCGGACATCTAATCAACTTCAAATAAAACTTTTACTTTTAACAAACTTTCCGGTTTTGGCCGGATTCCCGGCTAACTATTTGTCCGGCGAGAAAATTGTTTTCATATTCGTGTTCAGCATGTCTTCTTACCCCATAATCGACTATCACATTAGCTGTTTAAAAATATTTTGCTTGTCCCTTAATTTGAACTCCCTCCCCCACCGCTAAATGTAGGGCTACAGAGCCCATCTACGAACTCGACCTTACTCTTGACCCAAAGAATCCTCACACCAAGTTTCATCAAAATATCTCATTCCCTTCGAGAGTTATGGTGCTCACAGACGGACGGACAGACGGACAACTTTTGCGATGTCATAGGTACCCCTCCACTCACGTTTTGGGATCCCAAAAATGAAAAATTTGCTTAATTTTCGAATCAACTATGGGCATGACAAGTTTTCTCCTGCCAAATACTTCAAGTTCAGAAAGTGAAATTTTGGTCAATATACCGCTGTAGATTAATAGCCATGTGTCACATGACTCATTAGTTTTGTGCTAGCTGATTGACATGCTTCAGTTAAACTCAGAAGCGAAACGCTGCCAGTTTTTAAAATTAGTATTTCCTCAGGTTATTAATTAATTGTACCTGAATTAGTATTCATTAGTATATGTCTACTACAAACATTTGATTTGGGAAGCGTGCCTATTTTTGCCATTTGTGTTCATACGGTTTTCCTTTCTGGCATAAAATTGAGTGTACTTTGTGTTTTAGTTTTGACATTATTTAGTGGACTCGATTGATAGTCCTATATAGAAACTAGACCAAATGTTTCAATGGGATCCGAACAGGAATATTAATAATAATAGTTTATTTTAAAAAAAAATGCCTCAGGCCATGGCAATGATGTAACAAAAAAGAAAAATCATAGGCGAAAATACTCTAAAACTATAGGAAAATTTCTCTTTCAGGCAAAGTTACCTTCAGGAACCTTACCAGTTTATTTACATCCGGAAAACACGTACTTCCAATCACTCTACTCATCCACACTTCGTCATTTATTCTAGTTACACTTCCCTGTATCCCGATTCCCGAATATATTTGTTAGACTTCCATAATTCTGACTATTGAGTCTTGTAGATTTCCGGTCTTTGCCAGATCCCGTAATATTGTTATTTCAACAATGAGTTTTGTTTTTCTTGTTTTTGGGATCCCAAAACGTTAGTTACGGATACCTATGACATCGCAAAAGTTGTCCGTCTGTCCGTCCGTCCGTCTGTGAGCACGATAACCCTCGAAGGGAATGAGATATTTTGATGAACATGGTGTGAGAATTCTTTGGGTCAAGAGTAAGGTCGAGTTCGTAGATGGGCTCTGTAGCCCTACATTTAGGGCTGGGGGAGGAGGGAAATTAAGGGGGAGGGGGAAATTAAGGGGCAAACAAAATATTTTGAAACAGCTAATGTGATAGTCAATTTGGGGTAAGAAGACATGCTGAACACGATGGTGAAAACCATTTTATCGCCGGACAAGTAGTTCGCCTGGAATCCGGCCAAAACCGGAAAGTTTGTTAAAAGTAAAAGTTTTATTTGATGTTGATTAGATGTTCGATTCAGGGGTAAGAAGACATGCTGAACACGATGGTGAAAACCATTTTGTTGCCGGACAAGTAGTTAGCCCAGAATCCGGCCGAAACCGAAAAATTTGTTAAAAGCAAAAGTTTTATTTGAAGTTCGATTTAGGGGTAAGAAGACATGCTGAACACGGTGGTGAAAACCATTTTCTCGCCGAACAAGTAGTTCGCCCGGAATCCGGCCGAAACCGGAAAATTTGTTAAAAGTAAAATTTGTATTTGAAGTTGATTAGATTATAGATTTAAGGATAATTCAAGAATTTAATCCGGTAAGAAACCATAATATAAGGATAAGAAGAGACGCTGAATCTGTATATGACAATCATTTTTTACCCGGACATATAGTTCGTCCGGAATCCGGTTGAAACCGGATTTTTTTTTATAAGTCAAAGTTTTATTTGAAGTTGATTAGATGTTCTTTATAGGGATAAGGAGATGCGCTGAATTCGATTCTGAACTATCTTTTTTTGGCTGGACAAGAAGTTAGCTCGGAATTCGGCCGAAACCGGAAATTTGGCAGAAGTAAAGCAGGAAGTTTCGATCAGCATCGTCAAAATAGATATGGCTTATATAGATATATCTGAACTTAGCTTTTCTCAGATGATTAGCCTGGCGAAGACTGGATCTGGCGTAGACAAGACCTAGTTGTCTGGGTCAAATATTAAATTTTTGGGATCCCATCGAAACCTTTGGTCTTGTTTTTTTGTTTCATTGTATTGTACTGCTCTAAGTACGGTATGTTAACCAGCTGTAGTCAATTCGTCAACGCGCCATTTGACCTCAAGCTCAGCCACGATCTAAAACTATGAACATGTTAATGGTAATGAAGAAAATTTATTTAATATTTTAAAGATTCATAGGTTAAAGTAAATATTATATACTTTAACCTTATCTAGTAAATATGGATAGAATGATAATTTAATGGAATTTAGTAAACGATGTTTTTAAAGGACCCCTCTTGCTTATTCTGCTTTTTGGGATCCCAAAACGTAGGTGGAGGGATACCTATGATATCGCAAAAGTTGTCCGTCTGTCCGTCCGTCTGTCCGTCCGTCCGTCCGTCTGTCTGTGAGCACGATAACTCTCGAAGGGAATGAGATATTTTGATGAAACTTGGTGTGAGCATTCTTTGGGTCAAGAGTAAGGTCGAGTTCGTAGATGGGCTCCGTAGCCCTACATTTAGGGGTGGGGGAGGGGGTTCAAATTAAGGGACGAGCAAAATACTTTAAACAGCCAATGTGATAATCGATTATGGGATAAGAAGACATGGTGATCACGAATATGAAAACCATTTTGTCGCCGGACAAGTAGTTCGCCCGGAATCCGGCCAAAACCGGAAAGTTTGTTAAAAGTAAAAGTTTTATTTAAAGTTGATTAGATGTTCGATATAGGGGTAAGAAGGCATGCTGAACATGAATATGAAAATCATTTTCTCGCCGGACAAGCAGTTAGCCCGGAATCCGGCAAAACCGGAAAGTTTGTAAGAGTTTTATTTGAAGTTGAGTAGATGCTTGATTTTGGGGTAAGAAGGCATGCTGAACATGAATATGAAAACCATTTTATCGCCGGACAATTAGTTCACACTGGATCCGGCCAAAACCGGAAAATTTGTTAAAAGTAAAAGTTTCATTTGAAGTTGATTAGATGTTCGAATTAGGGGTAAGAAGGCATGCTGAAGACGAATATGAAAGCCATTTTCTCGCCGGACAAGTAGTTCGCCCTGAATCCGGTGAATCATGAAAATATTATATTTGTTTTTACCATGATTTCTAAAATTGTTTTCCAAAGTTCAACAAGAAGTCTAGCGGACACTGGAGAAGACAAAACCGATTTGTCTGGATCAAATATTCGGTTTTTGGGATCCCATCGGAACCTTTGGTCTTGTTATAATATACCTAGCTCCCATACAGAATTATAAGCTTCTAAAATCCCCACCTTTCTCCATTGTTTCGTTTTGTGCCTACGAAATTTTAGCGCTTTTTTGGCCTTGCCGAGTTTTGCCCGTCATACAACAAAACGTAAACGTCTGCTGACAACTCTTTCACACATAAGGATTTGAGAAGCTTTTGCTTATTACTTCTTTTATTTGCTTAGTTTTCACAATTTTGAACCACGGCGCGATCAGTTTTAATCAAATGTTTTGCGCCCAGCCGCCGCGTCGGAGAGCAGGCGCTAATTTCAGATGGAAAGTAATGGTATTTTCGAAAATGTTTTTTTCTGATCCATTTCATAGGGAAAATATTATTTCTAGTAAGAGTTGTGCTTTAAGATTATTAGGCTAAGTTAGGATTTAATGTCATCCTGTTAGGAGGAGACGTAGTGTCAAATCAAGTTTGAAAAGTGAAAAAAATGCTACGCGGGTATAAAAAAAAACACAATTTGTGTTATATTTAAAAAAAAATAAAACACTAATTGTTTATTTCATTCTAGGCGGCTTGGTTATGGGCACTGGCATTGAATCTTCGTCCCATAAGTATGGTTTATTCCAGCACATATGTGAATCGTACGAGTTGGTCGTGGCCGACGGATCAGTTGTAAAGTGCACCAAGGAAGATAACCCAGACTTGTTCTACTCGGTTCCTTGGTCGTACGGAACTCTAGGATTTTTAACGGCCGTTGAAATCAAAATCATTCCAGCTGCAAGGTTAGTGGATCGGTTTTGTCCGGACTTGATATGAGTAATTGTAAGCCTTCGCACGACACGCAAAGCCCGTACTCCCCCCCTAAAAAAAAAATCGAAAACTTTTTATTCGAGTTCTCGGAACATCATTTTATATTAATCATCCTTCAGAGCTGAAGAGTATGTGGTTGAAGTTAGCCAAATGAAGGATGCAAAAAGAAATTGTACGTATGAAATAAAGAAGTTAAATATAACATTAAAATTAACATTACGATTTTCATTTTTTATAATTAGAATTTGCTATCGTGATCAACTGAAAGAATAGAAGAAGGTTGAAATTTGAAATGTAAAAATTTTAGTGGCTTAGATTTAGTTGTTCAAGGAAAGTTCGAGTTTGTCGTTAAGTGGTCAAACAAATATTAACGTTGCCGAAAGGAGGAGTTTTAGCCCAAAGGTAATAAATATGAAAATAGGCCTACTTAACAAGAGATCTACGTTCGTTTAAAAAAAAGAAAAAGAACTGGAGTGTGTAAAATTGTACACGAAAATACAGCTGCCATCTGAAAAAGTATCCACGTCAGACCAAAGCATTTGAACGATCGAAAAACTGAAAAAAAAAAACAGACCGATACTACAGAAACATTAGAAGGATTACGCATGTAGGCTAAGCATGTAGCGCAGCTATAGCGAATAATGTATACTTTTGCCGAGAAGCCCGGTCTACTGATGTAAGCGTCACTGACTATCTTCTTGGCTGATTTTGACGCATGTGAATAAACAATCCAGCAGTCATCAGATGATGGCCCTTCTGACGTTAATGTACGTCAAAAAAAATCGAACATGGAAAGGAAATACAAAGAAATCGTGTTTTTGTTTGGATCTCTCTCACCTGTTTAGTTTCCAACTCGGTGGTATGACCTGGCCTTAATTTTCTCCGGTTTTGGGTATTTGTTAAAGGAACAGAAAACTTGACTCAAACTTGACTCGGGGAGCTAGCTAACATATCAAGAATGTACCCTGAGTCGATATTGAGAGTAAGAAAAATTCTTGTTACGACCATTGCAGTTTCCGGGCAGTTTCCGAGAATTCGACTTTTGAGCAAAAGGTTTGCAAAAGCAAAAGGTTTGTGTGCCGCGACTAGGAATCAGACATAATCACTTATGTCTTGTCGGGGAGGTCGTTAGTCTGTAGTCTACATGTAAAAAGGCGAACTTTTACAGTACATAAGTGCATAATTACAGTGCATAAGGGGCAAGGGCCTGCCAGCTAGCTTTGGGAACACTAAGGAGGGGGTTCGAGACGGTTCGAGATAACAAAGAAGCCTGTCGACAATAAGACCCTGTATATTTATCTAAGCCCCCCGGGCGATTCGATGGCCGAAAGTTGCGTAGTCAAGTTTACTGTTCCTTGAAGGTCGGGATTCACTACCCAGATTTTTCTCCCGGATTCCGTGTTCCCGTTTTCTTCGATATCGGTTTGGATAGTGAAGACAGGTCTGAAAGCACCCCGGACGCGTCCGGGAATCTGGTATAAAAATCTGCCAGATTCCCAGATTATGGGTGAAAAGAAGCGGGAATTTGAAAGTAGTTTTATTTGACTTGGAGAAATTGTGTTGAGATGGTAAAATCTAAGAAAATGACAGAAGTGCTGAAAAATGCCCAAAAGTGGACTGAAATCTGGGCTCAGTTTGCTCTGGTTTTCGGGACCGTCTTAACATAATCCGGACCCCACATTCTGGGGCATCTTGGTAACCTTTATAAATTGCGTCCTGTAAACTAGAACGAACGTGACTTTATGCATAATTTATTATTTTTTTATGTAGATTTGTAAAATTACACTACACACCCGTCTACTCGCTTGATGAAGCGACACGACTCTTTGAAGAAAAATCGAAGGATGCTGAAAACAACGAATTTGTCGAGGGCTTGATGTTCAGCCTGGATAGAGGAGTAATTATGACAGGAAAGATGGCACACTCAGCGGAACCAGGCAAAGTAAGCTACAAAACTAGGCGTGATTTCGTTGAGAGCGATTTTAAGGTTTAAGGTTTAATGACTACCAAGTCATTAAACCTTAGTCTCTACCAATAGAGACTACCAAGTTGCAGTTTTTACTTATAAGTATTTTAATGATCATTTGAATTCATCTTTTCAGAATTTGTTTTCGCAAAATCGGGATTTCCACGAGTATTCTACTCGGAATGCCCGGCAGTTGGCGAGTGCCCCGCGTAAAACAACTAGAGCTTCTTTCATAATTAAACACTTTGCTCCGGGAGTGTGGAATTCAATACCTGATGAGGTAAGGGTTGCGTCTACCCTTTCAGCTTTCAAGTCACAGGCCAAGTCCTTTTTCTTGTCAAAAACATAATTTCCTTCCTTTATTTATTTTTTTTCCTTTTTTTTCTTTTTTTTTGGGGGGGGGAGGCAAGGGCGCTTTGTTGACGAAAGATCGTCCGTCAACGGATTTTCTTGACAGTTTGTCATGTCTTTATTCTTCTTTCTATCATTCTTTTTGTAGACTTGTTTGGTTCGTTTCCCTTAAGATTATATGAATAAAGAATAAGCCCCGCCCATTGCCAGGCCTTATGTTAGGCCTTATGGTGGGGTCATAATGAGTTAATGGTGCGTATTATTTTTATGAATAAAACTGAACTGAAAATGAAAAAATTGCCACAATAGCAAAAGCTAAATAATAGGCAACACAAAGGAAGTAAATAAACACATATAAATAACTTAACATCAACTGATCATCATCAAAAAATCAGTAACCGAACAGGCACAAATGAACAAGAAACGAGAAATTTATTGGTTGTTTATGTAATTGGTAACAAGGGGTGAGAATGAGTGGAGGCGACGAGTGGTACTTGACGCTGGAAACGGCTTAATTAAATTTGCATGTCTGGTTGGATAAGTCGGTTCAGGGAGTTGTTCAGGAAGGAGGTGGCGGAATCTTACTGACTGCAAAATTTTCTTGCCAAAATCAGTTGTCCAATTTTGTCTTCTTTTCTTCAGCAGTTCAAGCCCGAGAGTATTAAGTGCTAGTTCGTAATTAATGTATTCATGAGAAAGTATAACTTTAACCACCCGCTTCTGTGCGAGTCTCGCTTCGCTCTTTGAGAAAAAATGCTTGGATAGAGGAGCAGCTATGACCGAAAAGACGGGGCACTTAGCGGAACCAGGCTAAGTAAGTTAAAAGCCTTAGGCGTGATTCCCATAGAGACCGATTTCCGATTCCCTCTTCGCAACTCGCTTCGCTCTCGTGAGAGATCTCTGATATGAGATCTGTGCAGCCATGTGTGGGAATCTAGTTTAAAGGATTTGAATCGGAAGCTTTGTATTTGCAATGTCTGTGTACATCTTAATCACGAGTTAAAATGACTAAGTCCGAAACGCGCCAGTGAGCCTCGGGAAGAACGAGAATTGTCACCCGTATTGCGAGTTACTGCATATTCGAATGGCAAACCCACAACAAACTCGGCGTCGAAAACTAGTGAACTGAAAGACATAAATTCTCCTCAGTCAGGATATTTGATGGTTTATTTGTTACGGTACAAGCAGGCACGTACGCAGGGGGGTGCCTCCGTGCCCGGGCCCCCTCCCGAAATCGATTTTTTTTTTGCATAATTTTCTGATCCTTCACACAGAATAAGGGATAGTGGTTAGTTACTGATCTAGACAGAATTTGTTAACCGTTTTCGATGATTTTTCGGCCTGTAATTACCCAATAGGGTCACCAGCACCAGCTTTTGGTTTTTGTAGATGTTACATAATATAATGCGCCTTTTATATACTGTTTTGAACACAGCGGTTTTGAAGGATTTGGGCCCCCACCGAAAACAATTCCTGCGTACGTGCCTGGGTACAAGTTACCCTTCGATAAAGCGCCATCCATGTTAAAGTTTAAAGCTTAACCAATAGGGCACAATGACAGTCTGGTTACCCATCATATTTTTATCTAAATAGGCTAGAAAATCCGACAAAAACGCGTTACTTCGTTGATTTGTTATCCACGAATATTGAATTTTAGTTGACGAGTTTATTCTTCCGCAATTGTTGTTCCTCGGACGTACCTCTATGTTTGAAATGTTTAGCAACTACTGCCAAAAAAAATGCCAAAAATAACCAGCAATGGCGATTTTTATTATTCAAACCAGGAAGATGAAAGTGACTTGAATATGGAAAGTGACGGAAGCACTTGGCATTCGCTCATACATGTTGATTATGATGTGATCCTGCAGTCAGGAATGGAACATTTCAGAATCTTCACTTTGTTGGCCATTGAGACGCACGCTTTTGCAGATGTTCAAATTCTCCGCCACTTTATTTGTTATTTTTATATGTCGTGCAAGCAGCGGAGATTCCCAACGCCACTACTAGACTGCGCGACGAAAATAAAAATCTCTTAGAGGAGTCAAAAATAATTCATTGTATTCAAATCAAAAGTATAAAAATAACTTGGCTTTTCAGTTAAACTTTAACGGAAAAGGCAGCTTATTTTTCCACCTGATATTTTAATACACTGAAATTTTTACTCATATAAGTGATTTTGCATTTTTTCACCCGGGCTCTAGTAATAACATTCAGAGTGTGAGCTGCGTGCACCAAAATTCATCAAGAGCGTGTTCGACCCTACTTACCGTAGGTATTACGCTAGTTACCGTAGTTACTACGCTAGGCTGAAACGCTTTTTTAATTTTTCGGTCATATATCAGGCCGCGGGGTGATACGACCAATCACGTTAGAGATGCGTAGTTACTACGCTAACTACGCTCCCGAGCGTGGTAAGCAAATAGTTACTATTAGTTACTATTTTGAGAAGGTTGGAACGGTCAGCGTAGTAACTTTTCGTGAGGCTGAAACGGAAATAGTAACTAATAGTTACTATTGATAGAGGGGTGGAACACGCTCCAAGACACGGAGAATTCGAATTTCAACAAAGCATTTCCAGTGCAACATGTATGAGACTCGGAAAAGTTACGCCTGTAGAAAGTGAGAAGATGATGTTAAGAGATGTCTTGTGAGGAATCGGACATTTTTATTTTAGTTTTTGACAATGGCTTGCATTTGCAGTTGGTAAATATTTCAAGCATGGAAGGACACACACATAGAGGTACCGCAAATTCCAAAGAATAAGTTCATCTGATGAAATCTACTATCTGTGGATAACGCAGCGTTCGGACTCGCCTATAAATTCCAATAAATTCCTATATTTTAATGCACTCCTGTAAAATGCCTATATTTTGGCTAAAATCATATTATTCCTATATTTTCGGCTGAAGAGCACTAAGAACATTGCTCATGATTTGCAATTTTCACTGCTCGTTAAGTAAGCCAAGATGTGCTTTTCTTTGCTTTTGACTCTGCTTGTAGACTGTGCTGTCTTTCGGTGTAGATTGATAATTAATTACAACTGTTGAGCTGTTTGAACTTAACTAATGCTTTGTGTTGGGCTTATAATAGTAAGCTGCTTCTGCCTGGGCTATGCTGTTGTGTTGACTTAGTAGCCTATGTTTTGTTTTTTGTCATGTTGGGCCTGTCCGAAATGAGCGAAGATCAGTATATAGGCTAGCAGTCTCTGCTTAATGAGACTGGAGTTCTTGCGACTTATGCGTTTCCTGGCTGAACGCTATTTAAAAGGCTGATGCGAATACGGCCCAGTTTCGGACATATCCACATTTTTTCTTTTTATGGTCTTTTAATCTTGGGATGCTATTTTGCAGGTGATGTTTGGTAATTAAGTATGGGGCCTACCAAGTTTAATAGTTCATGCCTTGCTAAGACGGATTGCAGCGGTAGAAAGATTGGCGAATGGTGTAAGACTGGGAACGACCAGTACTCGTTCTTTTGCAAACTCTGCTTGAAAAATCTTGGTTGCACAGCTGGGGTTGCTCAGCTAAACCAGCATGTGCGATCGGCAGAACACAAAGCCGCAGTTACTGCTCAACTACATCCACTACAGCTTCACCAGTTGATGAAACAACCAAGCATAAACCATTAGTTGGTACAAACATGTTTTGTGAGCGTGATGCCGCTTATAAAGCTGAGTTAATATGGGCACTTCAGACGGTACAGAGTTCCATGTCTGCTAACTCTTCAGACCATATTGTCGCAACCTTCCATGCGATGTTCCCCGGTAAGATCCCCGACGGAATGTCCCTATGTGCGAAGAAACTCACGTATCTAAGAAACTCGGGGACTCTCGGAAACTCGGGAAATGACGAATTTATGTGATCAGGCATCCCACGCCATCTACCACAGATCTGATCCCGAAGACTTCCGAATCCTATATTTGGCCTATATTTGGGCCCGGGAAATCCTATAAAAATAGGACAGAGCCTATAATTTGAAACGAACCGACCTGTCCGAACCCTGATAACGGACAAACGAAGTAAAGCATTTTTTTTTTTTTGGGGGGGGGGGTTCAGGCTCATTTAAGTTATGTGTAACTAGACTGTCGGATCTCAGCCCTATTCAGTTAAACTTTGAACTTGCGTCATTACCAGCAACGACAGACGTTGCCATTTTGATTGGTTTCGCGTAACTTTCCATGCGAGATTCAAAGCCACGCCCAGGTCTGCTGAAGACGACTTAAAACTTTGAGACGGTTTACTGCTCAAGATTTTGAGGATTTGCATCCTTACAGTTTCGCTGATGGGTTGTATTGGAATGGTTGTAATGCTTAGGGTAATAATGCCTTAACGAATCATTTCCCGTATCACTTGCGCTTTAAACGTGTCGTTAAAATACTTGAACCTGTTTTTTCTTTTCAGCTCAACCCCATCGGACTGTGGTACAAGCCCTGGTTTTTCAAACACGTCGAAAGTTTTCTTGCCCCTCAGTATAAGGACGTCGGGGCAACCGAATACATCCCCCTAAGAGACTACTTCCACCGACACACTCGCTCTATCTTCTGGGAGTTGCAGGTAGGGCAATCAAATTGACACTGTTATCAAACGAATCATACTATTTATTGGACATCTTCAGGAGACATCTTCAGCTGGAACTGTGAACTGTGGCTAACTTCAGAGCAGAGCAAACTAACTCTAGAGAGTATCGCGCAAACTTTGGAAAAGTGACACAGAGTCAATCGCAGCGATACTAGCTCCGCTAGCGGGACTGAACGTCACTACTAAAACTCGATCATTTGTGCACCAGTGCTGGCTTCAGTAACTTAAAATTCTGAACACAGCAAAAAAAGATACAACCTCCCCTGTTTCTTCGATGTGTGCAGACCGCATCTTAGCTTTACTGGAAATTTCTAAGCCCGCAAGTTTGCCTCGCTTTAAATGCCCCAAGTGTGGTGGGCGACGCTACAAGTATGGCCCGGTTTGCATAGAAAGCATAGGTCTTGGCGTTACTCCTTAGTGTTATTTTGCTCTGCTTCAGAGCAAAATAACACTAAGGAGTAGCACCAAGACGTATGTTTTCCATGCTTTGCAAACGGGCCATATTCGTAGCACCGCCCACTACGCTTGCAGTATTTAAAGCGAGACAAACTTGCGGGTTTAGAAATTTCTAGTAAAGCAAAGGTGTGGTCTGCACACACCAAGGAAACAATGGAGGCTGTATAATTTTTTGCTATGTCCAGAATATGAAGTTATCGGAGCCAGCGCTGGTGAACGGCTGAATGAGTTTCAGTAGGAACATTCTCTATCGCTAGTGGTGCTAGTATCGCTGCTATTACACTGTGTGTTAATTTTATCAAGTCTTTGTGCTACTCCCTAGCATTATTGGCTCTGGGTTACATCGTTGGCTGAACTCTTACTGGGTTTGGAGCCCGGATTCTGAATTAAGTGGATGGCGCTTTGTACAACGGACGTGTACCGTGACAAATAAACCAGAAGCAGATTTTTGAATTGAATTTGGAAGTCTTTGACTATAATGTTGGAGCCTCTTAGACAAACCAGGACCCAAATGCTGAAAACCAAATAAAACGAAAGCTTTAATTTTGGTGGGGAAGACGCCTTTGAGACGGAAACATTTATGAGTAGTGAACTGAAAGAAAAAATTTTTGTTCAGCCGGGATGCGGAAGGTCCCTGGTTCAAACCCCGGCTGAAATAAATTTGTGTCTTTCAGTTCACTGCAGATAAATCAGCCCGGATTCGCGATCTGTATTTGTAAATGCTGAATTTGTCAACCGGGATTGAAGCCAAGCCTGAAATTTCATTAGAAATCCCAGACACCTTTCAGGCCGATCACGTTACATCTCTTTCTATGTTTTCAAGCACTATGATACCTGTGTTTATTTTGTATTTCTTTCAGTATCTTTCAGCCGCTCAAGTTGGAAAAACGAACTTGAGGAAAGCAAGTTCCAAACAAGTTTTCCCACAAGTTTGTTTTTCCAACTTGAGCCTGAAGAGGACCCTTGCCAAGAAGGGCCGAAATATAGCTCAAAGAAAATTCAGCCGACGTATCCGTTTTGCACTGTCAAATTAAGTCAATGGGTCTGGGAAAAGGCTTGAAATAGCAAAAGCTGTGGATGATTTGTTAAAAGCAGAGTATTAGTTTTGAATATTGGAACATAAACAGTAAGTAGTGCGAGGTGTGCTTTAAGGAATTCTTCGTTTCAGGACATCATTCCCTTCGGCAACAACCCAGTATTCCGGTACTTGTTTGGATGGATGGTCCCACCCAAGGTTTCCCTCTTGAAGCTGACTCAAACAGAAGCAGTGAAGAAGTTGTACGAAAACAACCACTTTATTCAGGATATGTTAGTGCCTATCGGAGACCTGAAGGACTCCCTTGAACTGTTTGAGAAGGAGGTCAAGGTGAGCATTAGTCTTTATCGCTTAAAGGAACAGAAAACTTTCGGCCATCGAATCGCCGGGACTTATTGTCGACAGGCCCCCCCTTCTTTGTTATCTCGAACCCCCTCCTTAGTGTTCCCAAAGCTAGCTGGCAGGCCCTTGCCCCTTATGTACTGTAATTAGACCCCGAAGCCACGCCGTTTATCGGCGCGCCGCCGCCGTTTTTCAGATGGCGCGCCATAGCTAACGCCGTTTGAACGGCGGCGCGCCGCCGCCGTTCTTTTTCGGCGGAAATACTTGTCATTGTTGCCCACCGTGTCTTTTGACAATGAAAAAGTAATCAAAGACCGTCATATACCATTGATGTTTCTTTGAGCACGTCCACGCACACTGTCCGACCATGATGTTTTTTTATGTTAATTAAGCTTGTCTGGGGCTTACATTGCTTTGCTCAAGTACCATAACGTCTGTCTTGCCGTCGGCAGTCGGACTTTCACTAATCCGGGCACTTCCAGATAAGCTAGACCACGATAGTTGGCGTGCGAAGAAAGGACCCAGAAAAAATGCTTACATTTCATCACAGCATCCCATCGTCGGTTGGGGGGGGGGGTCGTATCTTCTGTGTTATTTGTTGTTTCAGGTAGTAATCGAATTTGAGAATAATTGTTTTGTTTAGAAGCAATCGATCTATAAAAGTCGTCACCTAATTTTTATTTGCCATATTTCGCTGTTTCCCGGGTACTCCTTGACGAGTCAAGGGGAGCCACGAGAAAAGAAGGAGTCACTTTCTGGGGACTATCGAGACTGGAAACAACGATAACAGATTATTATAATGTATCTGTATCAAGTTGGTTCGAAAATTTGCTGATCTATTTCCTTGCCAAACTCATTTGGTTGACGAAACAAAATTAGTTTGTCTAATGGTCCACGTTATTTCACTTTTCTTTGATTTGATTTGCTTACTTAGTTTTATAACTGCACATTAAAAAAAAAATCAGTAAAACAGAGTTTTATTATTTTCTAAGCGTTAGTTAAACCACAGAGTTTTATTATTTTCTAAGCGTTAGTTAAACCACTGACACCAGCAACTCCTCAAATAAGCTCCACATCGAATCCGAAAGGAGTTATTTTCTAGTTATTCTAGTTGAAGCAATGGCTTACGACGGGGACCTGTGAGAATGGGGGGAAGGGAGTTGCTAGTACAATAAAAAAATCCGGGACTCGCAGTGGGAATCCGTCTTGAACAGGGAGATGACGCCTTGTACAAGAATAGCTGAAATTATGTTGATACCAGCGAGGTAGCCTATAAACTTAATAGGCTACCTGGCTGGCCAGTCAACCGATATTTTAATTCCGTACTAATTATTTACACCTATAGCCAATTCAGGCACGAAATAGCTCTAAATCCTGGCCGCAAAGTTCCAAAATTTTAGCTAAAAAAGTCCGGAAAACGGCGCCAAAAAGCGGCGCGCCGCCGAAAATTTTCGGAGGCGCGCCGCTAAAAAAATTTCGGCGCGCCACGGCGCGCCGAGGGTTTTCCGGCGCGCCGCCGCTGAAAAAAAAATCGGCGCGGCTTCGGGGTCTAACTGTAATTGTGCACTTATGTACTGTAAAAGTTCGCCTTTTTGGGATGCCAAAACGTTAGTGACGGATACCTATGACATCGTAAAAGTTGTCCGTCCGTCTGTCTGTAAGCACGATAACTCTCGAAGGGAATGAGATATTTTGATGAAACTTGGTGTGAGGATTCTTTGGGTCAAGAGTAAGGTCGAGTTCGTAGATCGGCACTGTAGCCCCACATTTAGGGGTGGGGGAGGGGGTTTAAATTAAGGGACAAACAAAATATTTTGAAACAGCTAATGTGATAGTCGGTTATGGGGTAAGAAGACATGCTGAACACGATAGTGAAAACCATTTTCTCGCCGGACAAGTAGTTCGCCCGGAATCCGGCCAAAACCGGAAAGTTTGTTAAAAGTAAAAGTTTTATTTGAAGTTAATTAGATGTTCGATTTAGGGGTAAGAAGACATGCTGAACACGATGGTGAAAACCATTTTCTCGCCGGACAAGTAGTTCGCCCGGAATCCGTCCGAAACCGGAAAATTTGTTAAAAGTAAAATTTGTATTTGAAGTTGATTAGATGATAGATTTAAGGGTAAGAAGATACGCGCTGAATCTGTATATGACAATCATTTTTTACCCGGACATATAGTTCGTCCGGAATCCGGTTGAAACCGGATTATTTTTATAAGTTAAAGTTTTATTTGAAGTTGATTAGACGTTCTTTATAGGGATATTATAGGCTGAATTCGTTTCTTTTTTGGCTGGACAAGTAGTTCGCTCGGAATTCGGCCGAGAACGGAAATTCGGCAGAAGTAAAGCAGGAAGTTTCGATCAGTATCGTCAAAATAAATATGGCTTATACCGGTATATCTGAACTTAATTTTCTCAGATGATTAGCCTGGCGAAGACTGGATCTGGCGTAGAGAAGACGTAGTTGTATGGTCAAATATTACATTTTTGGGATCCCATCGAAACCTTTGGTCTTGTTACGTGTAGACTAAAGACAAACGACAAACCGGAAAGGCGGCGTGCGTTCGATTCCTAGTCGCGGCACACAAACCTTTTGCTTTTGCAAACCTTTTGCTCAAACGTAGAATTCTCGGAAACTGCCCGGAAACTGCAATGGTCGTAACGAGAATTTTTCTTACTCTCAATATCGACTGAGGGTACATTCTTGATATGTCAGCTAGCTCCCCGAGTCAAGTTTGAGGCAAGTTTTCTGTTCCTTTAAACCACAAACGAAAACAATAGTTGCGTTTTTGCAGATACCATGGTATCTGATATACGGTCTAAAGCCGTTTTTGCAGTTACCGTGGTATCTGATACCACGTTCAAAAAGCATTTTTGCAGTTGTCGTGGTATCTGGCCAGTTACCGTTGTAACTGATATTGAGATATCACGGTCCTACCGTGGTATCTGGTCGTGGTATCTGAAAAGTCATCTCATTTTCATCAGATTTTGTCAAAATGGTTAGAAAGAAGTTCAGCACTTAGTGGTGTAACTGGATATCAGTTTTTCTTTTGGGATGACTTCGAAAAGTGAAATTTCCGCAATAGTCGTATTTGCAGTGGACCGTATATCAGATACCACGGTAACTGCAAAAACAACTAATTGCAGATCCAGTTACCGTGGTAACAGATACCGTGGTATCTGCAAAAACGCAACTAATTATTCGTTAGTATAATACGCCAATTATCATTAGTTGCGCTTTGCAGATACCATGGTATCTGATACCACTGTAACTGGATCTACATTTTGTCGTTCTTGCCGTTACCTTGGTATCTGATACCTACGGTTTCTTTGCAAAAACGACAATTGCCGCTTTTGCACTTTTAGAAGTCATTGCAGAAGAAATACTGATATCCACTCACACAAGTGCCAAGATGAAAGTGAGATGAATTTTTTAGACGACGATAAGTTACCACAATCGGGACCGTGGTATCTGATTATCACGGTAACTATACACCACGGTAACTTCTAAACCGAGCTTCGATCGTGATATCCTAGATACCGTGGTATCCTAGATACCGTGGTATCTGCAAAAAAACAACTATTGGCTGACCTCTAATATATAACTTTGGCCGATATCGATCGGTCTTTTAATTGCCAAACTGCATTCCAGCCAAATATTTTGACCTGACATGGATCGAACCCTCGATTCCTGGACCAAACTTTCCCACGGGTTTCTTCTAAGAGCTGTATGAATGAACGCATTTATTTCCTCCAAAGCCCGAGGGGCCAGGCGGGAAAAACAAAATATAATATATAAAAACAAACCACTATTTCCTCTCTTTACCCACCAAAACGCTCCCGATGTCCCTAGCGTTCTTGAGAAACCTCCCGAACCAGCCAAGGTCCCTTTAAAGTTTCCTTTCTTGTATTTTTTTTTTACGAAATCCTCTTCTTCCATAATTATGCCCAAATATCTCCCTTCTCAAATCTTGAAACTCCACGCAACGACCCACCAAATGAAAACTACCCTCCCTCATCCATACCCTATCCTCCATCCTACCCGCGCCTATAGGACAAAAATAAAGACCTGAACGCAGCTTACCTTTCCCTATACATCTTCTTCTTTCCCAACGGAAGAGAATCCGCCCGCAAACTTACCATTCCCTGGTCTAAGTCCGCTTAAAAAAAAAAAACATCCCTCCCCCAAAAGACGTAGGCTACCACTTCAGAGAAGTTGGATTCCGTAGTCCGCAATTCGACAGTTTAAACACTGGTGTTTCAGCTTATATCTCTTTTTTCGCTGCTTAGGTTTAACTGGTTTTGGACAACGAACAAAAAGGAGATAAATGCCGAAGAATTCCGACGATAAAAGAACGGAATTTCCCAAACTGTCATCCCCGAGCTCCCTAAAAAAAAATTATCGCGTGTGACTGTGACATGGTTTTTTGCGTGGACCGAGTAATTCGAGAAACCCACCACGTTAGGTGCTCAATGCTCAAATGCTCCAACATAAACGGAGTAGGAGCAACAACATAACCAGTAAAACAAAAGAAATGGAATGAAAAAAAAAACTTTATGGTTTTCTTTGAAATGCGTTTACGGGGCAGAATGCAGGAGAAATAGCTTAGCCAGTGTCATGTATTGATCTATAAAAATGCCTTCCAGATCTATCCAGTTTGGCTGTGTCCATTCAGGCTGCTGGCTGACCCAGGAATGCTTCGTCCAATTGGTGGCACGGAAGAGATGTACGTTGACATTGGTACATATGGAGTTCCTAAAGTTTCGAACTTCCACCCCGTTGAGACAACGAGAAGGATCGAGGCTTTCGTTCGAAAAGTAAAAGGGTAAGCTCACAGTTATTAATCGAGAAACCGATAAGCCTGGGGGAGAACTAACGTCTTCGGCATGCGACGTGCAAAAATTCCTGTTCAGCTTCCTGTAGCCTACGGGTACTTGCTTGAACTCGTAACGGGACCAGACGACTGCCCCATCCCTCATCCGGAATCAATGACAATGACGCAAACCGCCGCAAAAAACGAGGAAGGACAGGACTTCTGTTATGATGGTTTTCTTCTTCTCCTTCCTTAGGACAGGAGCCCTGTTATTGACAGTGAAAGGGCAGTAGCCCTGTTTGAGCAACGGTCGCCTCATTGACGAACAAGGCTCCGACTAGTACAGTAGAGGTATGCTTATGTGAACGTTTGTTGACTTTGGGCTTTGCCATTTTCATGCATTTGCTGTGTCTAAAGCTGACTACCAGTTCTGAGCTGAGCTAGAGGTGCTTGCTGAGCTTGGGTTGACACCAGTCTACTTCCCTCTTCGCCGCTGCGCATATCAGAGGAAAAAGTGCAACGCGTACTGGCCGGCTCTGCAGCGCCTCACGTGTGACCTCACAGTTGTAGACAACCAATCGCCTTTTACTTTCGGAATTACTTCTCCGGGGCTTTACTGCGATGTAGCTGTTTGTAGAGCTAACGAAAATTGTGATGTTCCGCGTAGCTTCTACCTTCCGCTTGTTTGCAACCGGCAGGGTATAGGGAATCTATTCGACTCCGCATGGTCGTATTACAGAGATAGGGAGACGGAGGTTCTGGTGCTTATTTGTGCTTTGTGGAAAGCACATCAAGAGGCCATCGTCGCTTTGCCCTTGATTTGCTTTCATCTCAGGAAATGCTACTGAATACTGCCCAGTGTGAGGCACGTTAAATTAAAGTATTCTGTACTACTGCATATCAATACATGCAACTTTTTCGTACCGCTACCATACAACTACACAGGCTACAAATTTTCATTGGGTACAGTGCGATTTGCGAAAGCTGAAACTTCCGTGACAAAGGCGACAAAAATTAAAAAAAAAAAGAAAAAAAAGACCCTGATGCAGAGTGTGATTGACCACGTCCACCTCTAACCTATGTTTTCCTTATAGGTTCCAGATGATGTACGCTGACAGCTACATGACTCGCGAAGAATATCGCAAGATGTTCGACCATGAATTGTACGATAAAATGCGAGAGAAGTTTGGCTCAAAACAGGCTTTTCCCGAAGTGTATGACAAAGTTAATAGAACAGCTAGGGATTAAGTCCTCTTTAATCTTAAATTTTGATTAAACGGTAATAATAAAAGTGTGGTAAACAGGCTTTCGAATGAGCAAATCTCTCGTGAAATCACTAAAGAGAGAAAGAGGTATTTGTCTTAGAGCGGAAGTTGGGTTCTAACTGCTGGTGGTTTCTGCTCGTTATACCTGCCTCCTTACCGGCCCAGACAGAATATGGACGACCGTTAGAAGGACCCTTGCTTGAAGGTAGTCGTGCCAGCGCCAGTGTGTGTTTCCCTGCTATAACTAAAATATACAATAATATGGGTTTTAAAGTGTAAGGAACAATGAAGATGAAATGGACAAAAAATGTTGACGGAATTGTGTTATTAATGCATATAATGAAATGAAGTTTGAATATAAATTAGTTTAATTGCCGTTCAATTTTAAATGAAAAGGCAGCTTATTTTTACATCTGATATTTTAATACAATGGAATATTTTGACCCATCTAAGGGATTTTGTATTTTTTTTCACCCGAGGCTCTAGTAATAACGTTCAGAATGTACGCTGCTACCACAACAACACAAAATTTGTCCGTACGCCGAGAATTTGAATTTCAAAAAAAGCTTGCATTTCTGGGATTACAGACGCTAAGCCCGGAAAAGTCAGACTTAGAGAAAGTAGGGAAAGATGTGTCTTACAAGGAATCTGCCATTTTTAGTGTTTTTTTTTTTAAATGGCTTACCTTTGTAGTTTGTTAATATTTCAAGCGTAGAGGGACAGGCACATAGAGGTACCACAAATCCGAAAGAATAAGTTCATTCGATGAAATCGATTATCTGTGGATAGCGGACAAACGAAGTAACGCATTTTTATCGGCTTTTCACGCCTATTTAAGTGAATAAGTGATGTGCAACTAGACTGTTGGATCTCAGCCCTATTCGGTTGAACTTTAAGTAAGGAGCTTTAATGTTTTAATAATTTCAACGTTAGGGTGTGGAGGTGCAGGCGTACGCATTGTTTCATTGCATTGTGAGGGAGAAGGGAAAAAAGCTACGCGGGTGTAAATAAAAAAAAAGAATAAAAAAAAGAAAAAGTCTTGCCCTTGCCGCCGTCGTGCACGTCCTCCGTGGTGCTTCATTGCTCTTTTATTGATCGTCCGGTGGTTTGAATGGATTTGTTTGAAATTAGAAATTCGAGTCATCTGGCATCCTTCAAGGCTACAGCGACGAGATTTGCATTCCCACGACTGAACAGTTTAATTCTGTTTTCCTTGTAAAAGAATAATAATGATGCGTGAGTATTTTTTGTAAGTAGAATGTTTGTTGTATATGTATGAACCGTGTATGAATGGCATGTAGAATAATGTAAAAATAATGTTACCAGAATATGTAGAATAGAGAAGACTGCCACCTGCGGCCAACAAGCCCTTTGGGGCTTTCTCAGCAGGTGCTGCAAAATGTTTTGGATATATGTGTAAAATAAAATTTAATCTAATCTAAAAATCTAATCTATTCCCTTTCCTGTGCCTCGTGCTGCTGCTTCGAAAACTGACTGTGAAGTAGCCTACTGCGTCTTCACCTTCCAGACGCGGATTAGTGATCTCACCTGGGTTTGGAGAACAAACTGGGGGGGTGCCCACTCTAAAACATAGTGTACCCTACACTATGTGCTGGTTGCCGTGTGTGCCGGACGCGTGCCAGGCAGGGGTGTCACGTGTGGGAGGGGGGACGCCCCCCCAATGTTGCCGGTATAAATAACCGAGTTGGCGAGAAGCGCCGCGATTTTTCGTAAAAACCAGTCGCTTTTTGTCTTGGAAACAGTCGGTAAAAATGACCAGCTAGTCGGTAAATACCTTGCCACCCCCCCCCCAAACATTTTGGCTAGTAACGCTTCTGGTGCCGGTATCCCGAAAGTACGGACTGAGCCTCAGGAACTATTTTTTTGTAGAACCACGACTAGAAGAATCAGTGAAAGTATTGCTTTTAGGAAAAAAATAAACGCGAGGGGTTACACACTCCCAAAACAGCTGCTCAGTAAGTGCTCAGGGCCCAATCTGTAAACTTATTTGTTTAGATCGTATTGTACAAGTATCTATGGGCTACCTCTTGTTTTTAATACGACTGTTAAGTGCTTCTCCGATCTGAAAATAAGCTACAATAATTCTTTCCGGTTTCTACATGGTATTCCTACTTTTTGCAGTGCTACGGAAATGTTTGCTGATTTCCAAGTGTCAAATCTCCTGGAAATTCAGGTGAATTCCCGGAAATCTCTCAGGAGGCGGTTGATTGCTAGTGATAATCACTTACTTGTTGCTTTATGCTCGATCTGGCTGCAAATCTCGATTCCCGCTTGGATCGCCTTGAACAGCTCTGTTTTTGATGGAGGTTAGCGATTAGCTGAATTTTGCGATGAGAGTGTTCGTGTTTTCTGTTTTGTTTGTTTGTTTCTTTTTGTTTTGTTTTTTGTGATATGCCGTAAAGGTGGATTATGAAGTTAAATAAATAAATAAATAAATAAATCACAGACACGGTCGCATTAATTTTCCGAAAATCCGAACAGGTTAATTCATTTCAGAATGGCAAAGCCCAATGAAAAATCAGACTCTTAGCTCAATTTTTTCCGGTTTATAAAAATTTTATTCGAAGCCTGTAAATCATGCCCTTGGAACAGGCAGGTAAGGAAAAGTACAACTTGTACAAGACGTAAATTAATCATCCCTGTAAAATAACCAATCGTTGGTTTATTAACTTTTGTAGCGAACGTTCACTTCGAAATCAAATTGTAAAATTACCGTAACAAAGACGCTTGGCAAGTAAAATTGGGAAAATAAGGACCGATAATAAGCTCGGAAAAAACATACATTACTGTCAACACTGTTGTCAGAATATCCTCCGAGTCTGAGGTGATCGCGAAATTTCTCGCCTTGTCGATCCTGCACTACAGTAATCTGTTCAGCAAAACCTAATGTCCAAATGTGACTGACTGGTGACTGATCAGTTTGGTCTTTATGAAGGGGCATTTTGGTTCACATCAACTGGCAAACCATATATTAACTTTGCCAAACCAAATGTTACTTTCCCAAACCATATGTTAACTTTGCCAAACCAAATGTTACTTTCCCAAACCATATGTTAACTTTGCCAAACCAAATGTTACTTTCCCAAACCATATGTTAACTTTGCCAAACCAAATGTTACTTTCCCAAACCATATGTTAACTTTGCCAAACCAAATGTTACTTTCCCAAACCATATGTTAACTTTACAAAACTAATGTTTCTTTCCCAGACTTAATATTCATTTTCTAGACCATCTGTTCGATTGCCAGAATATATATTCGTTTCCCAAACTATTTGTTCGTCTTGCAAACCTTATGTTTACTTCTCAAATTCTCTGTTTGTTTCCCACGTTATGTTAACCACGCAGATCTTGGACTCTGTCAAAATCAGGATCTGCAAGTTTTCGCTCGTAGCATTGCGTCTCGGAGACTCCGAACATTACGTCTCGCAGATTGAACATTTCGTCTGGGAAACTTTTAAAACAGCTGTCTTCGTATCGGCCGATAGTGCTCGTTTTTTGGCCAATATCGATACAGGCTCAGAAATCAACCAATCAGCATAAACTTTTACTGGACAACAGCTTCAGCGCGCGTAGTACCACATCTATGGCTGCGGGGCACGGCACAAATTAGCGTGAGCTATCAAGTCCGTAGCATATATCTGTCAAAAAAAAAAAAAAAAAAAAAAAAAAAAAACTTGTAGTGAGGTATGTCAGGGTTAGGGGGCAACAGGTACCCAGCGTTTGGCATAGGGTATCCAAAAATCAGGGGTTCGTGGTAGACTGGACTGATCCAAAGAGAGACAGAAAAAAGGTCATCAGTATCTAGGGAAAATACAACTTGCCTTACCTGTGAATAAAACTAACATAAACAGCCATCAACTTCTTGACTTTTCATCCCCTTCCCCTTCTTCTTTAGTTTCTTCCACCAGCCTGCATTGATATTATCGATACGTCGATACTGGCCAAAAAACGAGCACTATCGGCCGATACGAAGTCAGCTGTTTTAAAAGTTTCCCAAACGAAATGTTCAATCCAGTGCTTCCATAGTCCCCGAATTTTCGGGGATTTCCCCGAAATTCCAGAAATCCCCCGAAAAAAAAATGGCGTTCCCCGAATCCCCGAAAACTCCCCGAATATCTTTCTTCTCCTCTAAAATTTACCGACAACAGAATTAGTGGTTGACTTATTCAGCGTTCGCGGTTTGTTCCACAGTTTTAATACTGTTTTGCACTTTTGTCTGTTGCCAATACGTATTTAACGTGGGTTGCAGCGAAGGCTACTCTGTTTCAGTTTTGTTTCGGATGTTCATTTCATCTGAAAAGGTTCGATGTACCAGTTTGCAGTTGATTGTCTCACACTGTGTCGTGACCAAACTCTATGAGCTGAGGTGATCCAAAAAGGCATTCTCATTATAAAGAATTCCAAATTTTCGCCTGCGGTGCCTTGTACGCTCTGTTTATACTTTAATGTTTGGGCTTACCGTTTTGGGGATGGAACATTTTAAACCTAAACTTTGTTCGGAAAGTAAAGTTAAATTTGGTTACAAAATATGCTAATTACAAAAAAAAAATCTCGCCTGCGGCGCTCAGAAGGTACTGCGGTGGCTTCGATTTCCAGCGAGTCCCCATTATTAGGCATGACCGTTTTTAGAAACTGAAATTACAGTTAAAAATCGTCAACCTGTGCGGAAGAACACCTTCGGTCTTCCAGTTCTTTTGCAAAATAACGCGACGTTGCTACAAACTGCGTCCCCGATTTGTTCACCGAAACTCAAGTTTCGTCTCCCCGAAAACGCCCCGAATTTCTAAGGCTTGTTCCCGAATTTGAAAAAAAGAAAGTGGAAGCACTGGTTCAATCTGCGAGACGTAATGTTCGGAGTCTCCGAGACGCAATGTTACGAGCGAAAACTTGCAGATCCTGATTTTGACAGAGTCTAAGCCAAGATCTGCGTGGTTAACATAACGTGGGAAACAAACAGAGAATTTGAGAAGTAAACATAAGGTTTGCAAGACGAACAAATAGTTTGGGAAACGAATATATATTCTGGCAATCGAACAGATGGTCTAGAAAATGAATATTAAAGGAACAGTAAACTTGACTACACAACTTTCGGCCATCGAATCGCCCGGGGGGCTTGGATAAATATACAGGGTCTTATTGTCGACACGCCCCCCCTTCTTTGTCATCTCGAACTGTCTCGAACCCCCTCCTTAGTGTTCCCAAAGCTAGCTGGCAGGCCCTTGCCCCTTATGCACTGTAATTATGCACTCATGTACTGTAAAAGTTCGCCTTTTTGGGATCCCAAAACGTTAGTAACGGATACCTATGACATCGGAAAAGTTGTCCGTCTGTCTGTAAGCACGATAACTCTCGAAGGGATTTAGATATTTTGATGAAACTTGGTGGGAGGATTGCTTGGGTCAAAGTACAGGTCAAGTTCGAAGATGGGCTCTGTAGCCCTATATTTGAGGGTGGGGGAGGGGTTTCAAATTAAGGGGCAAAAAAAAATATTTTTTTAAAGCTTTTTAGATAGTTGATTTAGGGGTAAGGAGACACGCTGAATCCGAATATGAAAGTTATTTTCTCGCCGGACTAGTAGTTCGCCCGGAATCCGGTGAAAACCGGAAAATTTGCTAAAAGCAAAATTTGTATTTGAAGTTGATTAGATGTTCGATTTAGGGGTAAGAAGACATGCTGAACACGATGGTGAAAACCATTTTCTCGCCGGACAAGTAGTTAGCCCGGAATCCGGCCAAAATCGGAAAATTTGTTAAAAGCAGTAGTTTTACTTGAAGTTGATTAGATGTTCGATTTAGGGGTAAGAAGACATGCTGAACACGATGGTGAAAACCATTTTCTCGCCGGACAAGTAGTTCGCCCGGAATCCGGCCGAAACCGGAAAATTTGTTAAAAGTAAAATTTGTATTTGAAGTTGATTAGACAACAGATCTGAGGGTAAGAAGAGACGGTGAATCTGTATATGACAATCGTTTTTTACCCGGACATATAGCTCGTCCGGAATCCGGTTGAAACCGGATTTTTTTATAAGTCAAAGTTTTATTTGAAGTTGATTAGATGTTCTTTATAGGGATAAGGAGATGCGCTGAATTCGTTTCTGAACTATCTTTTCTTGGCTGGACAAGTAGTTCGCTCGGAATTCGGCCGAAACCGGAAGTTTGGCGGAAGTAAAGCAGGAAGTTTCGATCAGTATCGTCAAATAGATATGGCTTACACAGGTATATCTGAACTTGGTGTTTTTCAGACGATTAGCCATGCGAAGACTGGATCTGGCGAAGACAAGACCTAGTTGTCTGGATCAAATTACATTTTTGGGATCCCATCGTAACGAGAATTTTTCTTACTCTCAATATCGACTCAGGGTACATTCTTGATATGTTAGCTAGCTCCCCGAGTCAAGTTTGAGTCAAGTTTTCTGTTCCTTTAAGCCGCTTTCCTATTGACAAGTCGCTACGATGCGTTTATCTTGCGTTGCGTACAGGTTGCGTAGTGTATCTTTCACACCTGCGCGATAAGTTTTCACGCCGGATGTATATTTACGTTTTCCTTTCTCGGTTTCTTCTGCTGAATTTTCGTTTCTTTTATCAATAATAAGCTTTTCTTCATCATTAGTAGACTGCGAAGACTGGATCTGGCGAAGACAAGACCTAGTTGTCTGGATCAAATTAAATTTTTGGGATCCCATCGAAACCTTTGGTCTTGTACATGTAGACTACAGAGTAACGACCTCCCCGACTAGACGGCCGGGGTTCGATTCCTAGTCGCGGCACACAAACCTTTTGCTTTTGCAAACCTTTTGCTCAAAAGTCGAATTCTCGGAAACTGCAATGGTCGTAACGAGAATTTTTCTTACTCTCAATATCGACTCAGGGTACATTCTTGATATGTTAGCTAGCTCCCCGAGTCAAGTTTGAGTCAAGTTTTCTGTTCCTTTAAGTCTAGGAAAGAAACATTAGTTTTGTAAAGTTAACATATGGTTTGGGAAAGTAACATTTGGTTTGGCAAAGTTAACATATGGTTTGGGAAAGTAACATTTGGTTTGGCAAATTTAACATATGGTTTGCCAGTTGATGTGAACCAAAATGCCCCTTCATAGGTCTTTAGGTAGATTATTTGAAATACAAAATTGTAAAGCAGTTAGAAGCAATTGAATTACGTGGCATCTAACGGAATCTTTTCTCCCAACTTATAATGATTCCGCTAGGTAGCTCTCATTCTCAAGGCAATTATTGCCCAGTTTCCGAAGAAGAAGAAGTTAAAATATAAAAGTAAATTTTTCCTCACTTTTTGTCTTTACATTTCTGTTGTCTGTTTAGATAGAGGGATGTGTTCAGATTGAAGTGGTGGTTCCCAGTGACCAAATTCCTGTTCAGACTGCTAACCCTCTTGATAGAGAGTTGGCTCAGTCATGTCTGAGTCATGTAGCCTAGTCTAGTGGATAACAAGAGTTAAGACTGACAAGAGAAGTCGCCAACCTCGTGGCTCGAAATCCTGACCCTGAATCGGCCCCAAAATTGTTAAACAAAAATTTGTGCCAGGTCCAGAGCTGGTCCAGAGTGTCAGAAATCAAATCTTAATGACCCGGGACCTTGTATTAGGGTAGCCACAAAAACACCTAGTGGCAAAAATTGGCGATTTTGTTGTAATGACTGCATGAATTGCTGTGAATTTTCCTTATCAGTTTTACCTATCTAAAACATCTCCAAAAAATATTTTAAAAATACCATTAAATTCAGGACAAAATTGTCTATTTTATAAGGCTAACAGTAAGTTGTCCTAGCTATTTAATATTATTTCTTAATATTCAATGTAAATTTAGATGTAAAAAGAAGTAGCTGAACTTGCCTACAAAAATTTGTTGATACTAAGGAGGAAAAGTCAGCAGCCTATAGCAGCAATATGTCTATTGGACTATAACCGTGATGATCATATTCATATTTTCTCATCTAACTCACTTACTGGGGCTCCCCATTCACTCAAAATCACCCAGTTTCATAGAATTTCATTGAAGCACATAGTTCCAAGCTGGTCACTAGATGGACAAAACCCTAAAGTCAATGGATGAACATAGGCATTTTCTTATGTAAAATACTGTTTTCTAAAGAAGATTTAAGATGCTTAGAGACAAGATAGAGAGGTGATTTTGGCCCCAAATCAAAGCTAAAAGATAGGAGAATCACATTCTGATCTTCAAAAACTCAGGTTTGATTATAATTTTTTTTAGTGGCTACCCTACTTGTATGGCTGCACAGAATTTTTTTTCTCAGCATTTTAGAGGCCAATTTTGTCTTTGAGGTGGAGGCGGTGGAGGTTATGTAATATGAGGTCGACGACCCTAGGACAGCCCTAGGGCTAGGATGACCCTTCCTGTACCAGTTCTGTACAAGACAGTACTGTACAGCTGTAGATCTAGTCTATGCTTATTATTTGAAAGTTGCCTGGTTACTAGATAAATATTCCTTTGCCTTTGGGCTTTGGTTCTGCTTTGGTTACCAGGCTTCTGCCAGGCTTGTACTGTACCCAGACTGTACCAGTCATGCACAAATCCTAAATTTTTGGGCATGGTGCCCCAACGTCAGGGCATGCCCCAAGGTATGGGCATGGTGCCCATACGTTGTTGGGGCACCATGCCCTGGAGCATGGGCATGGTATTAGCATGGCACCCCCATGATATTTGGTTGAGCTGAGATTGATTAGAGACCTAAATAGGGCTGTCTTCCTCTCCTAGACCACAAGATACTTGATCTTTTGTTCTATCCAACCTCTTTTTCCAATTTTAAAAATATTGGAGAACTTCCAAGGAATTTAACCATGAATGAATTCCCCTTTTTCCCTGGAAATGGATAGGTAAACCAATAGGAAAAAGTGGTCTTCATTAAAGGCTAAATTTCTTGGAAGTTCTCTAATATTTTTAAAATTGGAAAAAGAGGTTAGATAGAACATAAGATCAAGTATCTTGTGGTCTAGAAGAGGAAGATAGCCCTATTTAGGTATGTAATCAATCTCAGTTCAACCAAATATCATGGGGGTGCCATGCTAGTACCATGCCCATGCTCCAGGGCATGGTGCCCCAATGTATGAGCACCATGCCCATACCTTTGGGCATGCCCTGACGTTGGGGCACCATGCCCAAAAATTGAGGATTTGTGCTTGACTGGACTGTACAAGGAAACTTTTACTTGAAAATATTTATAGGAAATGATCATTCTCATCCAGTCTGCATCCAGTTTATCGTATATTAGCCTTATTTTAATCACTTGTTCTTAACTTTCGTCTGTTTCTTCTTTCAAATTTTGCATCTTTTGCTAAGCGGCTCACAGTTTCACTGAAACTACAGTAAAGGTAGCCTATGTATCATCAGGGGCATCACTATGGGGGGGGGAGGGGGGGGGGGACTCCCCCCCCCAAAGGTCTTGAGAAAGTACTTTCGTCGGGCGAAGCGAGGCGAGGCGAAGCGAGGCGAAAATAAAATTTTGCAAGCTTTTGTCAGGCGTCGGGCGACTCGTCGGCACATCGGATTCTTTCATACGCAAGAAATCAAATTTCGCATACATCTGTCGTGCAGAACACAGGAGAAGTCGAATTTTGTATCCTTTTGTCGGGCCCTCGATATGCTCTTCGGCACATCGGGTTCTTTTTATACATTAGAAATACAAAAGAAATTCATTTTTGTATGCTTTCGTCGGGCGTCGGTAGACTCGCCGGCACATTGGGTCCTCTTATACGCAAGAAATCGAATTTGATAAACATTTGTCGGGCAAAAAACATAAAAAATTTCTGTATGCTTTTGTCGGGCGTCGGTCGACTCGTCGGCACATCGGATTCTGTTTATCTGTGATAAATCAGTTTCAGCAAACATTTGTCGGGCGCACCCGGGAAGACCCGTATCGTCGGCACATCCGGTTCTTTTTATGCGTAAGAAACCAAATTCTGTAAACATCTATCAGGCGCATCCCGAAAGTTTAAGTTTTGTCGGCACATCGGCTGTTATTTACACGTAAGAAATAAAGCCCTTTACAGTCTTGTCGGGCAAAACAAAGAAGAATTCGAGTTCTGAATTCTTCAAACATTTGTCGGGCGCACCCGGAAAGTTCAATTCCCTTAGGAAGATCAGAATAACGTAATAAATCAAATCCGTAAACTTTGTCCGATCCCGACAGTGTATGTCTCGTCGGCAAATCAAGATTTTCTACACACAAGAATCAACTTTGTGCCTACTTTCTTATGGATGGCCACTACTTTTTTTGGCGGAAAAATCTGTGATTTCACACGTTTATTTGGGATCGCTTATCAGCGTTTCCACAAAATTTCGCCTGCGGCGCGTTTCGTAGTATTTCCTATTTGGACAAATGGCGTTACATTTAGTTGGCGTTTTAGGATTGCTGGGGGTTGGGAACACATTAAAAGCTAGAAACACTAAAGTACAGGTATAGAATGGCCTTAAATTTTCCGGAAAAAATACAGATTAACAAAATTTCGCCTGCGGCGCTTGATTTAACTTGTTCTGGGTTCAGTCGTTGGAAAGCTTCGCTTTTTAACGAAAGGTGAAAAAAAGCCGAATATGTAAATTTAAATAGAGGATTTTACGTTAAAGGAATAATCTCAACTAATGCATTACAGTTAGTTTTAGACAAAATTTCGTAGTATTCTATATTTGGAAGAACGGTGTTTCATTGAGTTGGCGCTTTAGGATTGAAATTCTTAGGGTTTGAAACACCTTAAAAGCTAGAACTTGTAAGCTAAATTTTCCCAGAAAAAAGGCTGATTTAAAAAAACTTCGCCTGTGGCGATTAATTTAACTTGTTCTGGGTTTAGCCGTTGGAAGCTTCGAAAATTTTTCCAGACAAAAAGGCAGATCTTAAACATTTCGCCTGCGGCGAGTAATTTGACTTGTTCTGCGTACAGTCGTTGGAAGCTTTTTAGCGAAAGCTGCAATGAAAACACGAATATGCGTATTTAAAGTTCAAATTTACAATAAAGGACTAATCTACGCCGTTGTCGCGAAGCGGCAACGGCGTTTTTCGTCGGCACATTCTTGAGTTCGTCGGCACAAACTGGACGTCCCCCCCCCCAAAGGTAAAAGGCTAGTGACGCCCCTGTGTATCATAGCCTATTTGACCATGCAGAACTGATATATCAGCTACATTTTATTAGAGCTATATTTTGGCCCTTCTTGACAACGGTCCTCTTCAGGCTCAAGCTGGAAAATTATCTTAAGGTCTAATATGATTTACCTACAGGACCTCAGGACCTGACCTCGTTTTTACACAACCTCGAATTTTGCCTCGGAAATGTTAAAATGAAATTTTCATGCTGCTCTGACAGTCAAGAGGCAAAATCTGATTTTTTTAACAGTAGTAAGTCCCAAAATATTCAAATTATTTGCCTTTCTTTGTTTTGAACCAGCTTTAAAAAAGGGATTTTCTGGTTATTAACTTTAGTAACTGTGTAAATCACAGCAAGCAATTCCAGGTTAGGTAAAAGTGAGGTGATACTGTTTGAAAAGATAAATATGATTAACTAGAAATATTGAAGTAAAGTTTGTTTTCCCAGTATGTAAACCATTCTGTTAGCTTCAGCCTAGTATGTTTGTCATATTTTTGTATTCCTTATTAAGCCAGATAGGTTTCTCTGAAGGAAAGACTTATCTGGAAATTTGAAATCTTGAGGTTGGGTACCTCTCCTGTAAATATGGTTCACAGTCAGCTTGGGCAGAAGAAATATTTGATGTATGCTTATTTAATTTGAACGTTTGTTGACTTTAATAGCGTTAGTGAAGCTCAGAATGTGACGAAGCCCAGTTTTGTGTATTTAGGATTAGATATTTCGTTGTTAAACTACGCTGACGACATTTTGAATCTGAGCCGTTCTATTAGTGCAACAGAGTCAAACTTCCTGTCCCTAAGCGAGTCGTACAATAAGATCGGCCTTTCATTTAATGAGGCAAAAACAGAGGTTGTTATTTTCAACCGCAAAAGTGGTGATCCTGCTCCTCCTGTAAAGCTTGGTGATCAGACCATCCAGCCTTCTTCTAGTCTAGTATACCTAGGCAGGGGCGTCGCAAGTGCATTTTCGTTGGGGGTGCAGAGCCAAAATTTTACCGAATCTCTCAAAAATTTTACCGAATCCTAGAAACTGAAAATTCGAGCTTTAAATTATGGAACAGAAAGGATTACGTAGGAAAAGTAACATTAAAGGGCAGCATGAAAGACGATAAGCCAACTTAATTAAGTGGCTTTTTAGCGAAGGCCACTTGGAGAATATATTGCCGGGCACAATTGCAGTAACAGCTTCTATCTATTATACCCAAGAGAAAAATAAATCTAGCGCCGCAGGCGAATTTTCAGAATCTTTTTTTTTTCTGTAGGCTAAAATTTAACTGCTTATTACAAATTCTGTCATTTACCGTGGATTAAATACCGATGTTCTAAGAAATTCCAGAAACCGAATGGAGCGACGTTCCGACAGCAGCAGCTACTATAGTATAGTCAATACTACCCATGATCACAGAAAGTGAGCGCCGCAGGCGAGATTTTTTTTCCTGTAGGCTAAAATTTAACTGCTTATCTTACAAATTCTACCATTAACCGTGGATTGGATTAAATACCGGTGCTCTAAGAAGTTCCAGAAACCGGATGGAGCGACGTTCCTGCAGCAGCAGCTACTCTACCATAGTCAATACTACCCATGATCACATAAAGTGGGCGCCGCAGGCGAAATTTTATTTAAATTAGCTTTTTCCTGCCAAATTTAACTATTTCCATCCAGATTTTAGCTTTTAATGTTTCGAAATCCCAATCCTAAAACTGTCTTAAACCCCAATCAAATGACGCACCCTTCCGCAAAATATAGAATATTAAGATTCACGATTAAATCTTCTTTTTGGGATCCAAAGTAAAAGTGGACTATCGATGGGATCATAAATCAGTCCTTTTGTCTGCAACCAGTGCTTCACTCGACCTCTTCCGAGTTTCGAGGTTCATGGTAACTCCCGAATGGCAATTATACCGAATCCCAGTTATTATACCAAATAAGTTTAGACCGACAGCATGTTCGAGATTCTGTATAACTACCGTATCTCGGTTATTATACCGAATTGTTTTGGTATCGAAACAGTACCGAATAATTTTTGTATTCGGTATAATTTCGTCGAAACTGGAACAAAAGTAGGGATTTTTGGTAACTACCGGATCCTGAAAATTATACCGAATAAATTACCGAATCCCAATTATGATACCGAATAATTCTAGACCGATACCTTATTGGGGATTCTGTGTAACTACCGAATCTCCATAAATATACCGAATAGTTCTGGCATCGAACAATTACCAAATAATTTCCGTAAATTCTCTCCCCGAATTCGTGATAACTTCCGAATACTGGGAATTATACCGAATCCCGATCATTATACCAAATAGATTTGTACCGATAGCCTATTTGGGATTCTGCATAACTACCGAATCTCCGTAAATATACCGAATAGTTCCGCTATCGAAAAAATACCAAACAGTTTTAGTAAATTTTGGGCCTCCTGTTCTCATGTTTTTTTTTTTTCTTTGTTCTAGCTTTCTGGCGTCAGCAGACTGTAGACATACACTTCATCAGCGGAGGTGGTTGTTAGAAATGAATAATGTGAAGGAGCTGAAAGATCAATATACTTCTGTTTACCCAGGTTTTGGATCGTACACTGAGTGCATGTCCAGGAGTCTTCTCGGAGGAACTTCTGCCTGTGCCTTAAGTTAGTATCCAAAAATCATTCTTAACTTGTTTCAAGTTTTTCCCCATTTTTGTTCTGTTGTGTCCATAAGATGATTAAGTTTTCAAAAGTTTTGATTTGTAGGCTATTGAGTATTGGCTAGTTATGGTCACTGATTTGTTTACTGTGTTTACCCCAAATCAGCTCCAGTGACTTTGGTTTACACCCGGAATCTCTTAGCATTCGTATTGCCGTGTCTCAGTGTACCAAAAGTGTCCGATCTTTTCCTGGTTACGGGTATGCCGAACGCTTGGGTTATCACCCACTAAGAAAGAACTTTAAACGGTTATTTGGTGAATTTCATGCAAACCATGAATATTTTATTGGCTTGGGGTGCCCCCAGCATCTGTCATACCCCCAGTAGGCTATCTGTCTTACGCTAACCCCACTTTGGCATAGCCTGTCAAAATATCATGCGTTTTTGGTAAATAGCTCTTTCCAAGCTCTTCCTTACACGAAAAAAAAACAAAAAAAAAACAGAGGCCGTCAGGATGATCACAGTTAGTTTTTTTTCGAAACCAGGATTGTTTAGTTTTGATGGGATCATACCATGAAGTGCTTAAAAATTACTCCTAACTCCTAATTCTGTGATACACTGTTTCTTATGAGGTGAGGGCCTTGGGAGAGGTGACAGGCATACTACGCATCTCTTCTGTGAGTGATCTTACCTTAGACTAGAATAGAATAATGATTTATTCGCTCACACTTTCACGGTAACAAAACCAAAATTGGTGAGTACTGTCATGCACAAATTCGTCAACATAACATATACATTTAAAAATACGTACAATGGTCAAAGGCTATTTAAAATATCCACAATCTTTGGTATAAAACTATTTTGGTAACGGCTGTGTTTGGCCGCTACTGGTTGGAATATTGGGACCTTCGTAGAGACCGCTCGCTCTCGCCTTTCCCTAACATTGTTGTACGGGGGAGGGAGAAACTCATTGTAGATGGGGTGCGAAATAAGTTTTTTACCGATCTCGAGGCATAGGTTCAGTCTCCGTTTCTCCAAGGTATCAATTTTGTACGTGCTTAGAAGAAGGGAGTAGGGTACTTTTGGGCCTTTATGGATAATATGGAGAGCACGTTTTTGTATTCTTTCAATACGAGAGTTTTGATCTGCAGTTAGGCTAAAATGCCACACCGCGCATGCATACTCCATTAATGGTCTTATGAAAGAAGTATAAATCCTGAGGATGTGAAGACTTGGGACATTATGCTTTGATAAAAGCTTCAACATGTACAGGCTTGAGTTTGCCTTACGGAGTATTTCTGCTGTATTATCTTCCCAGTCTAAAGTTTCAGTGATAACTACTCCAAGAAGTTTTAGTTTTTTTACAGCCAAATTCTCAATGAGCTTTGGCTCAAATTGCGGGGGTGATTTTAAAAAAGAAATAGTTAAAACAGCGCTTTTTTCTTGGTTAACTTGCATATCGGACAAAGACGCTTCATTTTGTATGTCTTCAATGATTGCTGCTGCGGAACTTTTAATATGACGGTAGCATACTTCAGTAATACTCAAATCGTCAACATACTTCCACCGATCCGGCATATCCTTTGCAATTTCATTAATCATAACCAAGAATAGCAGAGGTCCTAAAAGAGTACCTTGAGGTACGCCACAAAAAATGGGAACCGGGTCAGAAAAAACACTTTTGTATTTAGTCATTTGTTGTCTTTCGTAAAGAAAACTTGCAATTATTCTAATTATATGAGGGCTTACATTGAATTGACTAGAAAGTTTACCAATTAAAATCTTATGGTTAATGAGATCGAAACCTTTACGAAAATCAATTGCTATCAAATTTATCCATTTTCCTGGTTCTTCAAGATTTTTCAGAATAAAGTCAATTAGTTGTATTAGATAATGGGAGGTAGAGGATTTAGGTATGTTACCGAATTGACGTGGATCTATTTTTGACAAAATCTCATTTTTCAGCCACGTTGCAACGAAACTTTCGTATATTTTGCTAAACACGGGTGTTAAGGTGATTGGTCGAACCCCGTTGAAGTCGATTTTGCAATCTTTCTTGGGGATTGGAGTAATATATCCAACTTTCCAAATTTTTGGGTACGAACCAGATTTAGTAATAAGGTTAAGAACCTCTGTTAGCGGCGCTGTAAGTTTATCAGGAAAAGCTCTTATCAAATCAATTGGAATGTCTATTGGGGTTATACTAGTATTTTTCAGGTGTTTAAGTTTAAGGTATACATCCCTCTCTGAGATGAGAGGAATTTGGTTTTCAAGGGTTTCTGTGATCACTAAATTCTCTTTTTTTAGAGGTGGAAAGGACTGAGTTATTTTTGCAAAATGGTTATTTAATTCATTCGCTGTTACTGACTCATTTTCATCCAGCCCAAAATCCACTGACGCACATTTTTTCCCACATAGTTTCTTAATACTATTGTACCACTGTTTGGGCTTAGTTACGAATAACTGAGTCACCTTTTCGGAATAAAATTTTGAAGCAGCTTTTCTTGTCATTTTCCGGATTTTGTTTTTTAACTTCGAAGCTTCTTCTCTTTTCCCTTGTTTGAATAGTTTGAGTTTAAGGCGGATCATCGTCTTTATTTCTTGCGTTATATACGGTCTGTCAGTGGAACAACGCTTCATTGTTTTAATTGGAAAACATTTTTCATATTCGTTTCTCAGTTTTTTCTGGAGAATTTTTGCTTTTTCATCTGAAGTTGGAGCTGCATATAAATCTTCCCACTTTTCTTCGGTTATCCAAGAACCGAACGCTACGAGGCCGTTATCCGTGATGGGGCGGTATTGTATCTCTTGGACTGTGTACATTATTTTGTGTGAATTTAAGGGGTCGAGGCTCAACATAAAATGGTAACTACCTCCCAACGGAGGCAACACAGCTGGGGTATTGTAGAAATCTGACATATTAGTGCAAATTACATCTAAGTTAGAATTGCCTTTTGTCGTTGGTTGATTGACGATTTGTTTCAGACCATGATGGCTTAAAAGATGTTTAATATTCAGTTCGTTTTTATCACCCAGTAAACAGATTCCAATTTGTGGGTATTTTGTCGTAATATAGTCGAGACTTAGCTGGAGCTTTTCGATGAATTTGCTTTTTTCTCCCGCTGACTGTCCGGGAGAATAATAAAAAGTCCCAACTGCAATATTAGCGAAATTTCTCGGGAGCCGCTTCGGTCGAACCATGATCCAAATTATTTCATCATTTTCATCCAGACTTGGTACCTGAATTTCCGAAGACGCAAGTTGGTCATTACACAGTAACATCACTTCACCACCTTTTTTACCGAGATGGTGACTATCGGGTCGTAACTTAATTATTTCTTTATAGCCGTTTATTTTTAACTGGTCTTTTGACTGGCGATGTACTTCGGTTACTGCGATGATTTCCGCTTTTAAAATGGATGATGTCGTTTCAAGTTCAGCCATCTTGTCCGAGTTTAAGCTTTTCAGATCCTCTTGTGCCACCGCCCACCAGAGGCACCCATGGCGTCCACGAATAGGCGCCAGTCTTCCCTCTATTACTATAAGTGAACAGAGGGTAAAAAGAACAAGGGACCAACTGCTCCTGTGGTGTTTTTCACTCTAGCCACCTGGTATGACCTACGTAAGACTAGGCACGGTGAGTAAACACACGAAGGGGATGTCCATATTTAGGTAGACTCTAATAGTAGGCTATCTAGAGTAGTAAGTGGATATATAGTAACTAGACATACATTTTTTTCCAGCTTTTTCCGGGACTTGGCTGCTTCAGTATTTGTTCAGACACAAACTCCCATACAGCCCGAAACTCTCAACTGTGATATCCTGTGCTGTAGCTGCGGCGATTGGCTACAAAATCACAGCTGTCCGATCACTTTCATGCCAGGCTGCTTGGATGGCCACTGAAGATAAACACACCTATTTGAACCCATTACCCCCAAAAGCTTGACTGAATACATAGTGAATATTATCTAGAATGTGCTGGTCCGGACAAGGGACTCGTTAATTAGCGGAAATTAACAATTATATAATTTTGTCGGTATTAGCATTAGCTGCTGAAGATGTTGAAAATGACACTGATATCTAAACTGATCGGAACAGCTGAATCTTTGTGTGGAGTAAAATTGGCCGTCAAAGGTATCGTTAGTGGGTTATACCCTAAACATAACCTCTATACCCCTCGGGTTAGGAATATTTCAACAGTAGAAGAGGAGGATAATCTTCATGATGAAGAGCTGTCAGAGTTGAAGCAAAGGATCTATAGAAATGGGGAGGAGGGGCATCAGGTTCTTGTGATCCAGCCGTATATTAAGTGGGGGAAAGAGAAAAAAAGGAACACGACACCCCAGCTGATGCTGGAAGAATCTGTTGGACTTGTGGAATCGCTGCCGAAATGGAGGGTTGTTGATGGCGTAAGTAGACAGATATTTTCTAGTTGCGTTTTTGCAAATACCATGGTATCTGATATACGGTCTAAAGTCGTTTTTGCAGTTATCGTGGTATCTGATACCACGGTCAAAAGGCGTTTTTGCAGTTGTCGTGGTATCTGGCCAGTTACCGTGGTAACTGATATTCAGATATCACGGTCCGACCGTGGTATCTGAAAAGTCATCTCACTTTCATGAAATTTTGTCAAATTGGTGAGAAAGAAGTCCAGCACTTAGCCTAGTGATGTAACAGGATATCACATTTTCTTTTGGGATGACTTCGAAAAGTGCAATTTCGGCAATATTCGTTTTTGCAGTGGACCGTATATCAGATACCACGGTAACAGCAAAAACGACTAATTGCAGATCCAGTTACCGTGGTAACAGATACCATGGTATCTGCAAAAACGCAAATAATTCCTTTAATGCTGCGGATAGCTGATCCGGGTCAGGAGGCCTCGTACTGAAATTCCTGCCAAGATTTATCAGTTGCAGACGGAAAAGCTGAGATTTTCTCAACTTTTTAGTGAACAGTTAGAAAGCCTGATCGTGTATTCGCACGACAACGGGGTGAGACAGAGTAAGATGGCATCTTCCCCTACCCGTTCAGCAGAGCTTGGGGAGCGTCGTTGAACGGGATACACCCATCCAGCTGGATGGTGACGTAACCCATCGAGCTCACGCGAAAATGGAAACTAGATGGTATCGACGCGAAAACACCCATCATGATGATGTGACGTAACATCCAGTGGAGCCGTCCACGCGAAAATGTCCCCTAGGAAGAACGTTAATCTTGCTGACCTATCCATAGAACATGAGTGTGAGCGTGTGGCTTTGAAGATAAGCATGTCGCTTTGCCAAATGTCTCAAAAAGAGTCGATCCAAGCAAAGATCAGTCAAATCGGGCGGATGTTGCTGCGGATAGTTTCGTTTTAAATCTCAGTTCTCGGTTCTCATTTCTCAGTTCTCTTACAAATTAGTGTCGTGAGTAGGGCCATTGAGAACGAGAAACGGAGAATCGAGAAGTGACTATCCAACCAACCCCCCCGTCCCCGTTTTGTCCAAAACGCAAGAAAAGGAGAACTGGTAGTAAAAAAAAAAAGCGAAACAGGAGAATTACCAGGAGAACTGAGACAAAAAAATGATATTACATAGGGACAAGCCGGAGACACAAGGTCGATTGACCAAAACCCGGTACAATAATAGAACAAATCTATTTGACATATAACTAATTATAGAAACTCTTGACCGGTACCGAGCGGATACGTCGTACGAGATTCAAAGGTTCAGGGAAAGATTTAGGGAAGAAAAATGGTCTGGTGTTTCCAAAGTATAGCAATTCCTTTGAGGTTTGTACGTAGACTCATCGATTTTAATTCTTTTAGGTGACAGTCTCGCTTGAAACCTTCAGGAGGAAACAGATCTTCGGTTCCGGAAATTTGGAAGAGATCAGAAACTCCATACTTTCAAACCAGCTTATCTCCGCTGTTTTTGTTAGCATTGAACGGATCAGTGGATTTCAGAGAAGGTAAGTTTAGCCGGGGATGGTAGTGGGATGGTCTGAATGACATAATTTATTTGTTGCGCACTTCATAATACAGGGGTATTAGGTATTAGCACAGCATAAGGGTCAGAGTCACTGCCTGTACGAATTTTTTCCTCTGCATTGTTTGTCTGATGCGTGTGATAATTATTAAAAAAAAACAGATCAGTGAATTTTAGAGGCAGAGGCACTAGTTGACAAGTGAAGAGTGGCAGGCTATTCACTTAAAGGAACAGTAAACTTGACTAGGCAACTTTCGGCCATCAAACCGGCCTGGGGGGCTTAGGTAAATGTACAGGGACTTATTGTCGACAGGACCCCCCATCTTTGTTATCTCGAAGCCCCTCCTTATTGTTCCCAGAGCTAGCTGGCAGGGCCTTGCCCCTTATGCACTGTAGTTACGCACTCATGCACTGTGAAAGTTCGCGATTGTCTGTGTTATCAACATACAGGGTTGCCACTTTACAAAAATAAATTCACTATGCAAAAGGAAAGAAGTAATATCAAACAAGAAAAGTACTCAGAACGTGTTGCTGGGTCATAGTCACCTTGAAAATAAAACCTGACAACCACTTTTTTCTTAAAATCTGCTGCCAAAGTAAAAAGAAAGTTCTATAATTAGCACAATTGTACTACCGGTGGCAACCCTGTTGAAATACATTGTATTACTTTGTTTCAAAAGGCTATTGAGGCAAAGATCGTGGGTTCGAGTCCTACTCCCGGCACACAAACCTTTTGCTTTTTGTTTTGTTTTTTGTTTTACTAACTCAAAAGTCGAACTCTAGGAAACTGCCCGGAAACTGCAATGGTCGTGACAAGAATTTTTCTAACCCTCAATATCGACTCAGGGTACATTCTTGATATGTCAGCTAGCTCCCTGAGCCAAGTTTGAGTCAAGTTTACTGTTCCTTTAAATGACAATTCAGCTTTTACTTTAAGAACAATATCTAACGTCAAGCCAAAAATTCATCGTCCCTCACTGACGATATTCCGTCGGCACACTTAGAAATTTGTCGGCACATTTTGGGTTGTCCCCCCCCCCAACCCTGTGATGGTAGTTACGCCCCTGGGCGTAAGGGGTCTTCCGGGGACCCGTGCGGCTTATAGAGCCATCATATAGTGAATGGAGGTTGGATCTCAACTTCTGCTTAGGTGGCCCTCCGCGGGCTATGGGGAATTTAGCTGTGGGTGGATGGTTGTCAGCTTCCACGATTCCCTTTAGCAGGGTTGGTACACTTCCGACCCTCACCCTTCCAAAAAACTGTGATTTCTTCTTCGAGTTTTTTTCTTTTTGGGGGGAGGGCCATCTTCTGCTTGATGTCGTGCAGGCGTACTAAGAGTACCCTCGTACTCCTTTCGTTAAGTTGCAGAATCCCTCCCCCGAGTACCGTAGGCTTGCAGGATCCTGTCGTGAGCCAGCGGGAATCATGGAGTCATGGAAATGTGCACTTCAAACCAGCGCCTAGTTGGGGCTTTATTAGTTTTCCGACCTGGTTGGAACTCGGTATAAAGCAAGATAGCCTACTATCGTACTTTCTGTTTGGTTTCTGTCGGTGTAGGTGCTTGCCGACTGGTATTGTTCAAGATTTCGAATGATTCTGTTTTCCCTGAGGCTTATGTGTTCTTTATTTGATTCCAGGGAGCTTGAAAAAATATTCCACGTCCCTGTTTACGATCGTTACTCTATGGTGCTGAACATCTTCAAAGAACGCGCTAAAACAAAGGAAGCGAAGCTGCAAGTTGCCCTTGCAGAAGTACCATATTTAAGGTATGTTCATAAGCCCGATGCAAATTTTTCTCAAAATTAGTAGTATGAAGTTGTAAGAAAAATAGCATGCAGTACGAACTGATGCTACTACATGTCAGGGCTACCGTGTTACTGCATGCTACTATTAGCAAGACTGGATGCTATAGCAAGACAGGATGCTACTGGATACTACTGCCTACGATTGGCCCAGTCTGAGGCACGTTAAATGATAGTATATTTTTGTAAAAGGATAACATGGAATTAAATGAATTTGAATTTGAACTTGTGTAAGGTTTGCATTTTATAATGCGAAGGGGGCCCAGGATGACCCCCCCCAAGTTTCCAGGAAATGACACTTCTGCGACCAACTGGTAATAATTTCGTAGATTTCAGGTCGTTTCTTCGCGATATGCAAGATGGCGCGGCAGGCGGTGATCGTCATGGAGGCAGCTCGTCGGCGATTGGCGGCTCTGGTGAAAGTTACTTCGAAACTCGCAGGCGACTTCTATTAGGGAGAGAGAGGAAGGTGAAAGAGCAGTTGGAAGCGATAAGGTCACGCAGGGAAATCGTGAGAGCCAACCGGGAGAAGAAAAAGATTCCAGTGGTCTCCGTTGTTGGGTACACAAATGCAGGTATGCAAAGAATGTTTTTGTCGATTTTAAGCGTGTACTAAGTTTTAGTAAGTTAAGGAGTGGAACTTAACAAAATCAAGCACCCATGATGTGTTGTTTGTGATTTTTCGTCGATTTTCTTCCCGCCTTCTAAATTTCCTCGATTTCCGTCAAATGACGCACAGCTAATATGGTGCTCTGCTCTCTCTGCCTTGGACAGATAAAAATTGATCTGGTTGATTGATGAAAAGATGGAAGACCTTGAAAACATTGTATTTTTGGCTCTGCTTTAGAGCGTATTCCACCCTTCTAAAAATAGTAACTATAGTTACTATTTTCGTTCCAGCTCCGTGAAAAGTTCCTACGCTGACCGTTCCAGCCTTCTCGAAATAGTAACTATTTGCTTACCACGCTCGGTGGCGTATAGTAAGCAAGGTAACACGATATTTTGCCGAAAATAGAAAAACGCGTTCCAGGGCCTTGACGTGAAGAAGCCAGAACCCGTGACGTCATGTGTAGTAACTGCGGTAAGTAGGCTGGAACACGCTCTTAATTTGAATCCTCTGTAGGGAAGACGTCTCTCATCCGAGCATTGACGGACGATGCTTCTGTCGTCCCAGAAGATAGACTCTTCGCCACCCTTGATGTGACGGCGCACGCTGGCTTCTTACCATGCAACTTGCAAACGCTGTATGTGGATACCGTTGGCTTTCTGTCGGATTTGCCGACGGGGCTTATCGAAGCTTTCGCCGCTACACTAGAGGATGCCTTACACGCGGTAAGTAGCTTAAGGCGTATTCTCGCCGTTCCCCGAGGATTCCTCGGGGAATCGAAGAGAACGGCGAGAATAGAGGGAGTCACCCCACGCGGACTCCGCGTACATAAAGCAGCGAGAACACGGGGAATGCTTCTAAATTGGATTTTGTTCGAAAAAAAAATATATGCAATTGACGAAATTAGCCTGGATCCACTTTATTTTTAGTTTTGTTTGTTCTGATTGTTTTTAATTAATTTTACATTGCACCAACACCAGCAAAATTTGATTCCCCTTCGAATCTGAAAGGGAGTCCTTTTTGATGATGGTGATGATAATCGGAGCATTCCCCGTCTGTGGGGACTCGCGAGAATACGGGGATTGAGTCCCCGGGACAAACAAAAACGCGGGGACTCCTCAAGTGGAGTCCTCGGGGAACGTCGAGCGCCTTTAGTACCGGTCTTTGTTTGGTGCTGGGTTAGGTATATCAGATCAATAAGGTCGAGGTGAAGGATACAGAGGGAGACGCGGTCGTCCCAAGATTACACTTCCATAAGTTCCATAACAGATAACATAAGGATGCGTAGTTTCAATTGACAGCACTTGGGATGTAATCTGTTGCGATTTTGAAAACGTTACGCATTAAATATTATGCATAACGAGCATTGCCAGAAAGAGCCGAAAAAGTATCTGCTGACTTTTTTGTTTGTTGTCTGATATAGGAAAAGCTGCTTTTTTGGCGGTTTTTCGGCTCTTCCTAATCCTTGTTACGCCTAAAATTTAATGAATATCATTTAAAAAATCACAGTAGATTTCATCCCATGTGTCGTCTGTTGAAACTGCGCATCCTTGTGTTATCTCTTATGAAACCTCTGCCAGTGTAAACCGTCATAATTTACTAATCAAATTGACGTTTCTGCGCGGTGATGACAAGGTTGTAGGGCGCTGTGAAGTGATAAAAAGCGATAGTTCATATCTTGAGGTAGATTAATAGGATGGAGTACAATGTGAGGGGCTTTCACGTCGAGAACTCAATACTATTGTATTGTGCTCGGGTTTAGTCCGCGGTTTTTCACCTCGATTTATCGTGTGTTCCATCCGCAGGCAAGTTAAATTCTGATCCATTCCATGGGTTTCAGATATGTTGTATTTGTACATATAGTGTTTCATGTATATATTAAAGTCGCTGCCCGATGAAAAATAATCTGAAAGTAGTTGTACGAAAAAGTAGCATGCAGTACCAACTGATGCTACTACATGCTACTATAGCAAGACTGGATGCTACTGGAGCAAGACGGGATACTACTGAATACTACTTGCTTAAGATTGGCCCAGTGTGAGGCACATTAAATTAAAGTATTCTGTATTACTGCATATCAATACATGCAACTTTTTCGTACAACAACCATACAACTACACAGGCTACACATGTTTCATCGGGTGTGGGTTCAGATTTTCTGCTTTTTTTGCGCTCTAATCTGTATATGGCTTATAGCTTTTTATGGCACTTGCCTTCCGGCCAAGTGCCATATACCGATCACTTTTCCGTTGGTCGGTCGGTCTGTCGGTCGGTCGGTCGGTCAGTCCGGTGATCGCGAGTTAGGGTACTTCCGGATGTGCTAGGACGATGAAACTTGGCAGGCGTATTAGGGGCCCGACCAAACTAACTTGGAAATCGTCACTTGCCCGATCCGACCATTGTGGGGGGAGGGAGGGGAGCCATAATCCGGAATTTAGTAACATGCATAACTTCCGAACGGGTAATCGGATCTTAATAAAACTTGATATTTCAAAAGACACCATGTCTCACATGTCCCAACTCAAGTCCGGACCGAATCCGAGGAATGTGGGGGGGGGTCGGAGGGGGGAACCGGAAATCATGTTAAACGCTTAGAGTGGAGCGATCGGGATGAAACTTGGTGGGAGGAACAAGCACAACCCCTAGGTACATCATTGACAGAACCGGACCGGATTCGTGCACTGGGGGGGGGGAGTTGGAGGGAGGCTCCGGAATTCCGGTCATACGGAGTTAAGATACTTCCAGGTGGGCTAGGACGATGAAACTTGGCAGGCAAATCAGGGACACGACCAGATTAACCTGGAAACAGTCAGCTTCCCGATCCGACCATCGTGGGGGGAGTGGAGGGAGGGGGAATCCGGACTCTTGAGGTGTGTATAACTTCCGAACGGGTGATCGGGTCATAATGAAACTTGATATGTAGAAAGACCACATGTCTCGGATGTCCCATTTCAAGTCCGGATCGGATCCGATGAAGCTGGGGGGGGGGTCGGAGGGGGGTCCGGAAACCTTGTGACATGCTTGGAGTGGAGCGATCGGAATGAAACTTGGTGGGAAGAACAAGCACAAGCCCTATGTAGATCAGTGACAGAACCGGACCGGATTCGGGTATTGTGGGGGAGATAGGGGGGGGGGGTCCAGAATTCCGGTGATCGCAAGTTAAGGTACTTCCAGACATGCTAGGATGATGAAACTTGGCTTGAAAATTAGAGACTTGACATGATTGGCTAAGAAATAGTTAGTTCCCAGATCCGACCATCCCTTAAAGTACTAATGCTAACCGCAAAGTAAAAAAAAATACTCTTAAGCAATATATACATTTTCGTTATCCCTATGAGCCCATGATCATTTTTGCCTCAAGGGTTTTGCTTACAACTGAATTCCTTAAAGTACAAACACTACTTTTGAGTAAAATACACATTTTCGTGCTCCTGGTGATCATCTTTTTTGCTTCAAGAGTTTTGATTAATAAAGATATATGTATATATATATATATACCTGTAGATACGGGTCACGAACTTTACTCTTGGGCGATCTCGGCTCAGTTGCCCAGGAACAGGGTGGGTGGGGAGGTGCAACTGGAATAACGCGAGTTTATTTTTTAAAGGACCCCTCTTGCTTATTCTGCTTTTTATAATAGATCTAGCTCCCATACAGAATTATAAGCTTCTAAAATCCGTATCTTTCTCCATTGTTTCGTTTTGTGACTACGAAATTTTAGCGCTTTTTTGGCCTTGCCGAGTTTTGCCCGTCACACAACGGAACGTTTTCCGGGATCATCAACGTCTGCTGACAACTCTTTCACACATAAGAATCTGAGAAGCTTTTGTTTATTACCGTACTTCGTTTATTTGCTTAGTTTTCACACTTTTTAACCACGGCACGATCAGTTTTCAAATATTTGCGCCCAGCCGCCGCGTCGGAGAGCAGGAAGGCTGGACATAGTCGACAGGCGCTAACAAGAAAATCGCTAATCTCAGATGTAAAGTAATGGTATTTTCGAAAATGTTTTTTTCTGATCCATTTCATAGGGAAAATATTATTTCTAGTAAGAGTTGTGCTTTAAACTATTTTCCCAGTCCTAGGATCTACAAGTAGCCAGCAAGGAATATCCAGCTCTGTTCAAGTCAGGAACATTAGTAACGGGGCAATCTGGGCCCGATTGTCCATGAACCGGATGGGTGTGGGGTGGGTCCCCCAAAAGGCACAAGTACACCCCAATGCCAATATGTATACCAAGTTTTAACTTGACATTATACCTGTCATGGTTTACGTGTTATGAACTCAACAGAAAACGGTGAAAACCGAAAACCGGCTACATAAAATCCTATCCTAAAATGACCGAAGAAAAGTCCGATGACCGGCTACCGCATTGTCGAATTTTGCACCTCGCATGCGGAATCTTAAGTCAAAATTTATTAGCAAAAAGCAAAAGTCAACCAAGAAATCGCATGGTAAGGTGCACACGTGCCATCTAGCTAGAAAAACGGAAACGCACTGCATTATGACGAATTATAGGATCGGGGTCTCAAAGCTTGTTTTGCGTTTTCGCAAACGCACCGCAGATTTGCATAGCTCATTGTGAAATGCTTGCGGTTTCATTGTAGAAGTAGCATTTCTGAACTGCTTGCTATTCCATAACTCCTTCTTACAGGATGTTATCATTCACGTTCGGGATATCAGTCATCCTGAAGCACAGTTACAACTGGACACTGTCAACGATACTTTGGCCAGTTTAAATCTTCCGGATAAACTAAGAGAAAATACAATTCTGATAGCCAACAAGGTTGATAAATTAGTTGGTCGAGACGCCCAGAAGATACCAGTGGAAGCGTTGAAAAGCGCAGTGGGTCAACTCGGGTTGAAGCCGGAGGATGGTCTCCCTGTCTGTGCCACGAGAGGCTTAGGTAAGAATTTCCTTTTTTTTTACCACTTTTACTGTTAGGGCCCAAGACTTACCTGCGTGTAGAGGGTCCACAATTTTGGGCCCTATTTAAAGAACCCACTCACCGTTGTCCCATCTCGATTTCCTGATTTCCTGTGCCCATTACTCACGCAGCCTCACGCTACTTTCACAAAAAAGAGCTTTCAGCTCGAGTTCATCCCAAGGTCGCTGCAGTAAAGTCTGGTCTTCACCTCCCGGAACTTCCGGAATCTGGGCTTCCAGATTATTCTTTGACTTCTTCTGTAAATTGCATCTGGAATATGAACCGGTCCGAAAGTACATCAAAATAATCCGGAAAAAAGGGGCTTTTGAACCTCCAGATTCCCGGGATTTTTCAGTATCGTAGAAGAAATTCAGAAAAAATCTCGGAAAATCTGGGAACCCAGATTCCGGAAGGTGAAGACCCGACTTAAGGCAGAGTAAAGGCAGAGTTACTATTTCGAGAAGGTTAGAACTGTTAGGGTAGTAACTTTTCGTGAGGTTGGAACGGAAATAGTATCTAGTAGTTATTATTGTTAGAAGGGTGGAACACGCTCATGAATACATCTAAGGTAAGTAGATATTCGGTTAACAGAATGAACGAATGCAATTTGTTGTCCAACTAAACTTGACACGGTCAAAAAACCGAAGCAGAGAAAAGAAAATGAGAAAAACACAAAGAAAATTATCATAAAAAGAGGACAGGAAAGAAAAATATAGCATCATCGCATCATACAGGTTTCGGGGGATGGCAGGAGTCTATCCGTAGCTCCCTCATTGAATTATAACCTTCTGAAATTCCCAACTTTCGCCATTATATTTTTGAGTGCTTTATGATTATTTTATATTTCTTTGACCTTTCTTGTTGCACTTATGCCCTTGGACAGTGCGTCATAAATCCTTCGTTAGTTGCGTTTTTTGCCTTCATCCAGTTAACCGACCTACAAGATTTCCCACTATAAGTCGTTTTCTTCCTTTGGTTAACTGACCTAAGTTTTTATAAGCCGTTTTTTGGCTCCGTTCGCCGGTCGGTTAACCGACCTGTGGATTGCGGCGGGAGCTCCATCCAAAAGACCTACGCTCTTGGCACGGCGCGAAATTCAAAATTCTTGTTGGAGAGATAGGCGCCGGTGACGGAAGACGCCTTTTTATGGCACTTGCCTTCCGGCCAAGTGCCATATACCGATCGCTTTTCCGTCGGTCGGTCGGTCGGTCAGTCCGGTGATCGCGAGTTAGGGTACTTCCAGATGTGCTAGGACGATGAAACTTGGCAGGCATATTAGGGGCCCGACCAAACTAACTTGGAAATCGTCACTTGCCCGATCCGACCATCGTGGGGGGAGGGAGGGGAGCCGGAATCCGGAATTTAGTGACATGCATAACTTTCGAACGGGTAAACGGATCTTAATGAAACTTGTATTTGGAAAGACACTATGTCTCACATGTCCCAACTCAAGTCCGGACCGAATCCGATGAATGTGGGGCGGGGTCGGAGGGGGGAACCGGAAATCATGTTAAACGCTTAGAGTGGAGCGATCGAGATGAAACTTCGTGGGAGGAACAAGCACAACCCCTAGGTACATCATTGACAGAACCGGACCGGATTCGTGCACTGGGGGGGGGGAGTTGGAGGGAGGTTCCGGAATTCCGGTCAAACGGAGTTAAGATACTTCCAGGTGGGCTAGGACGACGAAACTTGGCAGGCAAATCAGGGACACGACCAGATTAACCTAGAAACAGTCAGCTTCCCGATCCAACCATCGTGGGGGGAGTGGAGAGAGGGGGAATCCGGACTCTTGAGGTATGTATAACTTCCGAACGGGTGATCGGATCATAATGAAACTTGATATGTAGAAAGACCACATGTCTCGGATGTCCCATTTCAAGTCCGGACCGGATCCGACGAAGCTGGGGGGGTCGGAGGGGGGTCCGGAAACCTTGTGACATGCTTGGAGTGGAGCGATCGGAATGAAACTTTGTGGGAAGAACAAGCACAAGCCCTATGTAGATCAGTGACAGAACCGGACCATATTCGGGTATTGTGGGGGAGTTAGGGGGGGGTCCGGAATTCCGGTGATCGCAAGTTAAGGTACTTCCAGACATGCTAGGACGATGAAACTTGGCTTGAAAATTAGAGACTTGACATGATTGGCTAAGAAATAGTTAGTTCCCAGATCCGACCATGCCTTAAAGTACTAATGCTAACCGCAAAGTACAAAAAATACTTTTAAGCAGTATATACATTTTCGTTATCCCTATGAGCCCACGATCATTTTTGCCTCAAGGGTTTTGCTTACAACTGAATTCCTTAAAGTACAAACAATACTTTTGAGTAAAATATACATTTTCGTGCTCCTGGTGATCATCTTTTTTGCTTCAAGAGTTTTGATTACAGATGATTTTCTAGCGCCCTTAAAGTGCGCACAGCCAAATGCATTGCCAAACGATACAGTCTCGTGATTTCCAAGGACCCATGATCATTCTTATCTCAAGGGTTTTGCTTACAAATGATCAAAAGAAACCCACGAATTGACGAATTCCTACTTTCATCCTCTGCCCCAGCCTTGCAAGTGCCATGTGAGCTTCCAGCTCTTGTTTTCTTATAAGCCGTTTTCTAGAGCTCAGTCGAACCGACAGGCGACACGAAAAAACGGTCAATAGTGGCAAATAGGTAGGTTAACCGACCTACGGAGAAAAGGCAAAAAACGCAACTATTCATTCATTAGTTCGTTTTGTACCCAAGACTTTCTAGCGCTTTTTCCGCCGAGTCGAGTTTTGTTAGGCACGCAACGCAAACTTCGCCGAGAGCTTCAAGCTCCGCCGACAACTCTTTTACGCAAGAGGACATGCTTTGCTTGTTTCCCACTTTTTAAGCACGGCGCATTCAGCTTTCAAACATTTTGCGTCCTAGCCGCCGCGTCGGAGAGCAGGAAGGCTGGAAAGAGTCGACAAGCGCTTACAAGAAAATCCCTAATTTCACGTGGAAAGTAATGGTGTTTTCGAAAAACGATCTCTGAGATATTTTGTCATGGTAAAATCATTTCTAGTAAGAGTTGTGCTTAGTCCGCTTTTGAAACTAATTCGGTCGTTTCCAGGACTGCGGGACGTGGTTCAGTTGGTTCAGAAGAAAATCCTGTCTGGCACTGGGCAGATAATCAGAACCTTCAGAGTGCCTTCGGGTGGTGAAGCATACCAGTAAGTTCGCCTTTCGTACATTCTGCAGGTTTAGACCCCCTCCCCCCCCCCAACGCACATGCCCTACCTTAGTTCTTCCTGCATCCCCAGTAGCGCTTAGGGATCCTATAGGAGAGTTGTCAGTTATCTCTCATATAAGGCGCTTCGATGGATTTTTCCATTCGGACTGAATGAAACCTTTCATATTGCGGACCCGACTGGTAGGTGCGGTTACGTTAATTCATGACCCGACACTACCCTCGTGACCTCCACCCCTAATACAGATGTGTTTCCTCGTCGCGTTAAAAACCATGGACAACTAGGCCCCACCAGCGCATGACGTTATCCACTGCTTCCTAGCCGAAGATTGAAAATTGTGTGTCTTTTTTATGTGTCTTTTATGTGTTTTATTTTTTTCTTTCACGCTTAAAAAATGGCGGGTTACAAATAAATTACTTACTAACTTACATTTAGAGCGTGTTCCACCCCTCTACCAATAGTAACTATTAGTTACTATTTCCGTTCCAGCCTCACGAAAAGTTACTACGCTGACCGTTCCAACCTTCTCAAAATAGTAACTAATAGTAACTATTTGCTTACCATGCTCGGGAGCGTAGTAACTACGCATCTCTGAGACGCGATTGGTTGGATCACCCCGAGCCTGATATTTGACCGAAAAAATTCAAAAAGCGTTCCAGCCTAGCGTAGTAACCACGGCGAATAGCGTAGTAACTACGGTAAGTGGAACACGCTCTTAGAAACCCCATCGTTTCTGTAATACCATTTCGTCCCTAACCTTTCATTTCGTTGTCATTTCCGTGAAATCGAGTTCTGGATCTTTTGTATCCCACTGTAGCGACACTGCCGTGTCGCGGTCTGTTCGAATTGAATCGAAGAACTTTTCCGATTTTGATCGAAGCCGAAGGGTCAGGAGTGCGACTAAAACGGCCGAAGCGGTTAGAATTTTTTGGGATCCAAAAACTTCAGTGACGACCTATGATTTCGTAAAAGTTGTCCGTCTGTCCGTCTGTTAGCACCATAACTCTAGAAGGGTTGAAATATTTTGTTCAAACTTGGCATGAGGACTCTTTGGGTCAAAGTAGAGGTCAAGTTCGAAGATGGGCTCAGTAGACCTATATTTAGTGGTGGGGGAGGGTTAGAAATTATGGGACGAAACTTTAAAACTAATGTAATAGTCGATTTCGGGGTAAGAAGACATGCTGAGTCCGTGTATGACAGTTTATGGTTCACTCGGAATCCGACTGAAACCAGAAAATTTGTCAAAAATAAATGTTTTTTCTGAAGTTGATTAGAGGTTCGATGTAGGGGTAAGGAGACATGGTGAATTCGTTTTTGAGCTTTATTTTTTGCCAGACAGACAGTTCGCCCGGTATCCGGCGGAAACCGGAAAATTGGCAGAAGTAAGTTTTGATCAATTTCGTCAAAGTAGATACGACGTAGCTATAGGGTAAACACTTGTTAAAATTTGAAAGGTTTTATTTGAATTTGATAAGATGTTTAATTTTCAGGCAAGGACATGCTGAATCCGTGTATGACAGTTTATAGTTCACTCGGAATCCGGCTGAAACCGACCGGAAAATTTATCAAAAGTAAATGTTTTTTTCTGAAGTTGATTAGAGGTTCGGTGTATGGGTAAGGAGACATGCTGAAAAGTTCGCCCGGTATCTGGCGGAAACCGGAAAATTGGCAGAAGTAAGGAAGGAAGTTTTGATCAATTTCGTCAAAGTAGATACGACATAGGCTATAGGGTAAACACACATGCTGAATCCATATTTGAACTTGGTCTTCTCAGGTGATTATACCATTGGCCTTAATCTGTTTCGTAGTTTTAATAGTTAAAATGTTTAAGAAGTCTGGCAAAGACCGAATATATCTACAAGACCCAATTGCTGGATCAAATATTATTTTTTTGTGATCCCGTCGAAATCTCGGTCATCGAGCCGAGTTTTGAGCTAGTCATGGCGTAGATTTTGGGGGAACAGGTGTGTGTGACGCGGACTCAACTGTGTGGATGCGAATAGTTTGTCAGTTAGTGGCCGATGCCAACGAGAGGATAGACAGTGGTGCCAAGCAAGTGAGCAACCCCTCGGGATATCCTAACCTCTGTGTTATTGTTTTCTTCGGGATCTATTTTACTTTTTTTCATAGATGGTTTCATCACGAATGTGCCGTCATCAAGGCTTCTCCAGACCAAAGAGACCCGCAGATGGTGATAATGGAAGTTGTAATACACGAGTCAGTTATTGGTAGGTTAAAAAAAATGTTTCCGAAGATTCAAATGTTAAAAGTTAAAGGTGTCGATTAAAAATGTAGCATGTTACACGGGCTTACACTGTATTTTTTTTTTTTCGGCATCCTCCCTGGTGAGACATTAGTTGCGTTTTTGCATATACCATGGTACCTGATACCACGGACGGTAACTGCAAACACGACTAATTGCAGATCCAGTTACCGTGGTATCTGATACGACGGTCAGGGACGTCCGACACCTTCCTGATAAGGGGGAGGGGGGGGGGTGCGGCTTCAGAATTTTACCGGAAATTTAGTGAATATCTCTGCAGGAACTTAGAATACTGTTGTGTTCTGACTTTGATTATGTGTTACAAACACAAAAAGATAGGCTCGTTGAAGTTTAACTGCAAAGGCAGCTTATTTTTACTTCTGATATTTGAAAACACTGAAATATTTTGACTCATCTGAGGGATTTTGTATTTTCCAACCGGGGCTCTAGCAATAACATTCAGAGTGTGTGCTGCTTGCACGAAAAAACAAATTTCATCCAGACGTGGAGAATTTGAATTGAAACAAATTAGTCCTGTATCGCCAGGGCTATATAAAAGACCTCCTGTAATTTCTCTTTCAGAAGGAATACAAAAACTGTGCAAACGAACTGAGAAATGAATCTGATATATTCTTTTAATTTTTGGCAATGGTTTACATTTCTAGTTGGTAAATATTTCGAGCGTACAGGGACAGCTACACAGAAGTACCACAAATCTGAAATTTTCGACAGCCTTCTCGACTCACAAGTTAGCCTTGTTCCGACATGATCTCTAAAGTCCCCACTCCCCAGGACAGCCTCAAAACAAACCAAAAGTTTGAACATATGTATATCCGAAGATATATGTATTCGAAGTCTTCCGTGAACTGAAGGATGCCACTAGTATGGAAAGCGTTAAATCTGGCTAAGACAATCTCTGTTAGCTCAGAAAAGGGGGGAAGAATTTTTAGTGCAGTAAGCCGAAACTGGTTATGATCACCTTGTGTTCAGTGGAGTACGGACGGATTTATATACAAAACGTACCGATTTCTCAAATACGTCCGTATAGAGATCTTTTCAAGCCCAGATACGTGCGTAAAATACGCAGTGTGTAAACGTAGCATCAGCTGGATGGGTGTCTCCCGTTCAACAGCGCTCCTCGACCCCGTTGAACGGGAAGGAGAAGATGGCATCGTAGTCTGTTGTCGTGTAGATGGCATCACCGAGTGACATTTTCGTGAGGGTGGCATCTTCTGTCGAGCTCAAAAGTCATTCACGCAAAAATGTACCCAAGGAAACAAGTTACCGTGAATGGATAAAGGTGGCTCCACGACTGAAGGGTGCTAAAACCAAGCGCAATTTCCCGAAAAGAATTACCACGTTATTTCGCTTTCAAGACTCGGATTGGCTCTTTTAAACCGCAACATATATTTTACGTCTCTTTTTTTCCCGGTAACCTAATTTCCTGCCTATAGGCAGGAAATTCGGACCAAAGGATGACCACTATATGGTTTCCGGGGGCCTCCCAGCAATCTGGTGCCCGGGCCACATTCAGTCACATCTGTACTTAATTTGATTCGTTAGTTTGGTTATTACCCACTCTTACGTTTCATTCTGGTCACACCTGGAACAAAGAAATTCAAGATATAATTATATACCACCATCATCACTCATATGTAAACAAAACTAGCTAAAGTCAATGACTGCGGCCTGTGATTGGTCCAAAGTTACGTTTCAAAATCGCGGAGATAGATTTTTGCATCACGTGTATTTTACATTTTCAGCGTCTTTTCTTCCCAATCTCGACCGTAAGACGGTCTTATTACCGGCGTTATTACCAGGTGTGACTATAGTGGGCCCCAGGCATGACGACACAGAATATAGGAACTAGTCAATTAATTATATATTTATATAATTGTTAAATACGGATACTTCAACTACGATATTTCCGGCAACATTCCGGCCCTCGGGGTGTCGTAGGTTCGTTTCTTCCTCCCGACGTTCAACAGCCTGACGAGGACCCTTGCCAAGAAGGGCTGAAATATCGCTGACAAAAGCACAGTTCTGCACATCTAAATGTGTCACACATAAACGTCCAGCAGTTCTGCAAGCTCGATTTATTTTTGGGACACAGTGGAGCAGGAGCAACAACCATGCGACACGAGTGGCGAGTGATACTTCGCAGTTTGAATGTTGTAGCCGGAGCAAATGGAGTGGCGTCGTGAATAAGAACGTAACACAGCCACACAAAATTGCGTTCCCGCCAATGATGCATGCGTGAGATCTAAGCGTAGGAGCATGGGCACAACTTCTCATGGGGAAGATAGATAGGAGCTTGCAGAACTGCCTAGATGAGCCAAAAGAGACCTAGACCTAGCTGTGGCCAAAAGCAGCGTAGCTGACCTATCCGTATTTATCCATTGTTTGAGTAAGTTTTCCAGTCAGCTTGTGCTCAAGGAGTATTCTATCAGCTTAATCAGTTCATCTGCTTCATCCAAAATGTTATTGATCCTATTGGATCGAGCAGATTTTGAATGTTTCAGTACGTATAGAAAACTCCAATGAAACTTCAACACAACATCTGATCTCCCAGAAACGAGGTTTTATTTTGTCATTTCTCACAAAATAAACAAAACGACCAGCGAATCCAGGTCATAAGAATAAGAGCTCTATGATCGGGGACGTTCCTTCTTCTCCTTGTAAAGGGCTAGAAGGGAGACGTTGGCAACCTTGACGATCTTGAAACGGACACCTGAAAGACAATACGATTATGTATTCAGCAAAACGACTTATTTAAAGGAATTACGCACACACAATATCATTCCCTGAACCATGACATTTTGACCAGAGATGGGCGAATCGATCATGAAAAGATTCGAATCCGAATCCAGGGCTAGGTACGAATACGAGTCGACCATTTCATGCTGAGGATTCGAATCCGACCTTAACAAAAATAAAATCATATACGTTGGTTATAGTTTAAAAATCAGAAGTGACAAAAATCACTGATATCGAAGGTAATCGAATCTTGTGATAGATTACTGAGGATGACTTTTGGTGGACAGAAAAAGTTGGATTTCTCCTATGCGTACTGTGTAAAATTTGGGAAATGGGAAACCGGAAGAGTTTAGAACTAAAATTTAAGCGGATTCGTAAGATTGGGGGTTTAGAAGCCTGACAAGCAGAAGATTCGAATCCGACCAAAAGACGAATCCTGGATTCGAATCCGGATTCGCCCATCACTGATTCTGACATAAAAACCCCTTATCTTTTCGACGTCCCATATTTTTTGTGAGCATCTACGTCTCGTCTGCACTTAAGATCTCCTAGCCAATGCAAGCAAAGCTCGACAAGGAACGAAGGGAAAGACTTTTATGCAAATAGTCTCGCTTTTCGCACTTGAATATTGGAAAAGAAATAAGCTCTCCATAACGAACTTGCGTGCCTTTAAAACCCTTCACTCTTCAGTCAGTTGCATTGTCAATGACAAGCGCCATCTCACTGCCACAATCTCATTCCGTGTTCGATCTCGTGTATTCGCTTTACACCTTGATCAAATCTTTCCATTCAGAGTTGGCGCGCAGTTATACCAATCACAAACGCGTTTGTCGACACATTTAGGTAAGATTGGGCAGACCAGACAGTTTAGTAAAGCACGAAACCAGTGAGGCAGCGACGCATAAATAAAGGAAAGGGGCTAGAATCGTCTTTTCTTTCAACATTCGACAACAAAATGACAATTGCATTCACCAAGAAATAAATATAAGGCTTATTAACATGATGGAGAATGCGCTAACAGGCTTCTTATTGGCTCGCTCGTAACATTGGTACAAACAACAATTAGGTTGGCCGGCGATCACTCCTAATGAAAAAGCACGTCTCTTACCCGGAATGTCACCGACGGCGTGACCTTTACGACCGAAACCAGCCACCAAGACTTCGTCGTTTTCTTCAATGTAGTTTAGGCAACCGTCACGTGGTACGAATGCTGTGATCTTCTTGCCGTTCTTGATCAGCTGGACTCTGACGCACTTACGAATGGCGGAGTTAGGCTGCTTAGCTTCAACACCACTGGAAGAAGAAAAGAAGTTAGCTCTGAATGTCACACTTTCAAGCCGCCGGGATACATGGACTATGTCGTCAAGATGGAAAGACCAGAATCATCGACGCCTCCTGAAGTGTCCAACCAGGAGACACAGACGAAAAGGGCGATCAAAGAACACTCTTCGCCAAACTTACCAGTTGGGATCTCTGCATAACCAACACGTCCATCAAGCCCAGATGGCAGTCTGGGCAGTTGTCTTCTGAGAGCCTACTACAACTTCCGGACGCCATAGCGCCTCTTAAAAGGTTCAGAAGGACCAAGTTCTAAGGTAAGGCAATCACACCATAAGTCCTGAACTACTACAGAAAAAGGGGCTTCTCACTGGAAAACAATGGCACGTACTAACAGATTCAGTGGACACTTGTCTACGCCATCTCAGGCAGCCTAGCTCTAATCAGCCTTCCCCACCCATGCTTGTAATCTTTGACATTGAAGACGCTCTCTGGCAAGGTAACGAATGTCACAATAAATGTCATTCCTGAAACCAATGCAAATCTTCTTTTACACAATGGCCTAGAGTACTTGCACTTTAGAGCAAATTAAAATCTGAAGATCTGTTGAAATTCTATCGCGAGTTCAGTTGGTGCTTCCTCACAGTAGGTATAAGCAAGATGGGATGTCCCACTCATCTTCCAATCTTCGGGGGCCCACACTTTGCCCAGTGCTTTTTTTTACGCTTCTAGAGTGGGGGGCTAAGACTGTTGATTCAGATAGTTCCTAGTATTTCCTTTTTTTTTCATTCACATAAGTGCCCAGAAAAAGGAGTAAAGACTATTAGGGCTAAAAAAAAGAAACTCCTAGTTCACAGGTTTGATAGTTGAAAAACGGTACATGTCATGTAGGGTGGCCACGGTACATGTCATGTAGGATGGATGGCACAGATACTTACACTTTCTCAAGGACAATGCCCTTGGCATGGGAAGCACCTCCGAAGGGGTTAGCCTTCCACCTTGTTCCCAAGTGAGCTTTCTTGTACTCCTTGTCGTTCCATCTCTGGTCACGCCTACGGTTAACCTGCTTCCTGGCAGTCCTCAATCCACTGGGTTTTCCTATGAAGAAAAAACAAGAGCTGTAAGCTCATATGGCACTTGCAAGGTTTGGTAAAAGGATGAAAGTAGGAATTCGCCAATTCGTGCGTTTGTTGTGATCATTTGTGAGCAAAACCCTTGAAATAAGAATGACGACGGACCCTTGGAAATCACGAGAATGTGTCGTTTGTTAAAAAAATTTTTTTTGCACTTGGCTGTGATGATGTGCACTTTAAGGGCGCTAGAAATTCATCTGTAATCAAAACCTTTGAGGCATAAATGATCCTGGGCCCTTTAGGATCATGAATATATATATGTTTTGGTGAAAAGTTTTTTTTTTTTTACTTTTCGGTTAAGATGCGCACTTTAAGGGTGCTAGAAAGTCATTTCTAAGCAAAACCCTTGAGGCAAAATAATCATGGGTTTATGGGGATCATGAAAATGTAGATTTTGCTTAATAGTATTTTTTGTACTTTCCGGTGAAGATGAGTACTTTAAGGGATGGTCGGATCTGGGAAGTGACGATTTCTAAGCCAATCATGTCAAATCTCTAATGTTCAAGCCGATTTTCATCGTCCTAGCACATCTTGAAGTACCTTAAATTGCGATCACCGGAATTCTGGACCCCCCTCCAGCTCCCCCAGAGTGACCGAATCAGGTCCGGTTCTGTCACTGATGTATCTAGGACTTACGCTTGTTCTTCCCACCAAGTTTCATCCCAATCGCGTATTCTAAGCGTATCACAAAATTCCCCCCCCCGACTCCCCCACATTGATCGGATCCTGTCCGCACTTGAAGTGGAACATCTAAGACATGAGTTCTTTCCGAATATCAAGTTTCATTAAGATCTGATCACCCGTTAAAAAGTTGGACCCTCCCTCCACTTCCACCATGATGGTAATCGGAGAAACGACTGTTCCTGAGTGAAAAGTCCCTGATATGCCCACCAAGTTTCATCGTCCTAGCACATTTTGATCACCGGAATTCCGGAACCCTCCCTCCAACTCCCCCCCACAGTACTCGGATCCAGTCCGGTCTTGTCAACTATGTATCTAGGGCTTGTGCTTGTTCTTCCCGCCAAGTTTCATCCCGATCCATCCACTCTGAACATGTCACATAATTTCCGGTTCCTCCCCCCAAAGTCACCGGATCCATTCCGGACTTAAAGTGTAACGTCTAAGATACGAGGTGATTTATCTTCTATTTATTAATAAACCCATTGAACTTGAACTTTTCCAAATATCAAGTTTCATTAAGATCCGATTCCCCGTTCAAAAGTTATAAATACGTCAACATTCCTGATTCCCCCTCCCTCCACTCCCCCCACGATGGTCGGATCGGAGACGTGACTATTTCCAAGTTAGTTTGGTCGGGTCCTTGATACTCCTGCCAAGTTCCATCGTCCTAGCACATGTGTAAGCATCTTAAGTCGGGATCACCGGAATTCCGGAGCCCTCCCTCCAACTCCCCCCACAGTACTCTGATCCGGTCCGGTCTTGTCAACTATGTATCTAGGGCTTGTGCTTGTTCTTCCCACCAAGTTTCATCCCGATCCGTCCGCTCTGAACATGTCACACAATTTCCGGTTCCTCCCCCCAAAGTCACCGGATCCATTCCGGACTTGAAGTGTGACGTCTGAGACACGAGGTCTTTCCAAATATCAAGTTTCATTAAGATCCTATTCCCCGTTCAAAAGTTATAAATACGTCAACATTCCGGATTCCCCCTCCCTCCACTTCCCCCACGGTGGTCAGATCGGGGAAGTGGCTATTTCCAAGTTAGTTTGGCGGGTCCATAATATGCCTGCCAAGTTCCATCGTCCTAGCACATCTGTAAGCATCTTAAGTCGGGATCACCGGAATTCCGGATCCCCCCCTCCAACTCCGCCACAGTGCTCGGATCTGGTCCGGTCTTGTCAATATCGACCTAGGGCTTGTGCTTGTTCTTCCCACCAAGTTTCATCCCGATCCGTCCACTCCGAACATGTCACACGGTTTCCGGTTCCCCCCCTCCAGCTCCCCCAAAGTCACCGGATCCATTCCGGATTTGATGTGTGACATCTGAGGCACGAGGTGTTTCGAAATGTCAAGTTTCATTAAGATCTGATTCCCCGTTCAAAAGTTATAAATACGTCAATATTCCGGATTCCCTCTCCCTCCACTCCCCCCAGGGTGGTCGTATCGGGGAAGTGACTATTTCCAAGTTAGTTTGGTCGGGTCCCTAATACGCCCGCCAAGTTTCATCGTCCTAGTACCTCTGGAAGTACCTTAACTCGAGATGAGTGGCCTGACAGACCGAAAAGTGGGTATATGGCACTTGAGCGAAGCTGCAAGTGCCATAAAAATACTGAACTTGACTCAAACTTGACTCAGGGAGCTAGCTGACATAACAAGAATGTACCCCGAGTCGATATTGAGAGTAAGACAAATTCTCGTTACGACCATTGCAGTTTCCAAGAATTCTTTTACTGTTTCTATTTTTTTATCTGTCTATTAATTAATTCCTAAATCAAGCCCCATGAATCATCTGTTTGGTTTTGAGTATTTGCAGTGAAATCAGACCTTTTGCTTAGAACTTTCTCAGTCATACACAAATCCTGAATTGTAGGGCATGGCATTAGTGGCGTTTTTTATTGCCGATGAGTTCGGCGATAGCGTAGCCGTTTGACTTTTTGGCGTTTTTGACGTTCGCCGGAAGCCGATAGCGCTTGTTCTGTTTTTGTGCTCAACGGCTAACGTCTATCGCCTAAATTCCTGTACATCGCCTATCGGCCTGGGACTCGCCGATAGACGTTGCCTCCAACGGCTATCGGCTATCGAAAACAGTAAATAAGCACGAATCGGCAAACTTCCTTCGTCTACCGGGAAAATTTCATCGGCAATCAAGAACGCCACTATTCACTAAAAATCTGTTAGAAAAGCAAATTTCCATTTAAGTTCCTCAATTCAACAGATTTTATGGGGGTACAATACATTTGCTATATAATATGGTGCCCAATCGGGCAGGCCCTGATGTTAGAACACAACAATTTGAGGATGTGTTTGACTGGTGTCTCATGGCTATAAACAGTACAAACGCAAACACAGGAGAATGAGGAAATCTGAGACAAACACACTTTAACTGTAATGAAGACCTAATTTATCTGTTTACCTGCCCAGAACAACAGTCGCATTTATTGCCAAAAGAGTTTAAAGGCCTTTCACAATTCCTGTTCTTTCTGCTAATTTGACTTTTTTTGGCAGAAAAGGGTCAGGCGCCATTCTCCTGAGCAGATTGGTCAACTCACCTTGGACTTGCCAATCTTCTTTCTCCACAGGCCTGGGCAGAAAGGACAAAGGGCTTGGTCCAGGTCAAAAAAAGCAAGCGCTTGGTGCAAAAAACAGGAAAATGAACTGAGGCCTTGGTAGAAAGGAGACAAAAAACGCGACTAATCTCAAGCATTTTTCCTTTTGTTGAAGGGCTGCTGTTCAGCCTTGAGAAACTTGCTTAGAAAACTTACTTCAATCGCTTACAGGCTATTTGGTTAATTTCAACCCGTAAATTGTGGAATTTACCAGTTTCTTTTATTATGATCTCGTAAGTTTTTGTGTCTTGCTTTTAGAACATGTACATTTTTTAAAGAAATCTACAGTGGCAATTCTTGAAGTTACTTATTATTATGCTGCTTTGTAATTACGTTTTCCTGCTGTTGCAGCGGGACTCCACCCAATGGACTTTGAAAATATATTTCCTAGAACAGTAGGGCACCAGATATTTTGGAGAATTTCCCTGCTTAAGGGGAATCTCCTACACAGGTGAAAAAGAATCCCCTGTAGAGGAGGTGAGGGGGGGGGACAGGGGGGATAAGTGGGACGAATTTTATGGCATATTGTAGTAAAGTAGACCTAAAAAACTGTCTCCAGGTCCATCACCCTCCCCCACCCCCCACCCAACTCTTCTAATCCTAAATAACATGGAAAATAACCAAAAAACTAGTATTTATATGTATTTCCCTTGTATCCAAAAAAGCTTTTGAGTCCAGTCCGCATGGCTGCTGTACTTGTAGCACTATTTAACACAATGCCTTACAATTTTGCTGATTTCTTCATTTCTTGTTGGAGTTTACAAGCACTTTACTTTTTCAGGTGCTTTCACCTACGGTAGAGAAAGCCTTGATACCGGAGAAATCATTTGTTCAATAAATGTCATTTGAGTGGAAGGGATCCCTTGGACAGCTGGTATTCCTAGATAAATTCCCTTTCTATTTAGTTAATTCAGTCCAGGGGTTACTCAATTTGGGTGTAATTGTTATTTATTGGCCAAACGATTTCTCCGGTATCAAGGATTTCTCTATGGTAGGTGAAAGCACCTGAAAAAGAAAAGTGCTTGTAAACTCCAACCAGAAAAGAAGAAATCAGCAAAATAGTAAGGCATTGTGTTCAGTAGTGCTACAAGTACAGCAGTCATGCAGATTGCACCCAAAAGCTTTTCTGGAAACAACAGAAATACATATAACACTAGTTTTTTGGTTATTTTCCATGTTATTTAGGATTAGAAGAGTTGGGTGGGGGGTGGGGGAGGGTGATGGACCTGGAGACAGTTTTTTAGGTCTACTTTACTAGAATATGCCATAAAATTTGTCCCACTTATCCCCCCCTGTCCCCCCCCCCCTCATCTCCTCTACAGAGGATTCTTTTTCACATGTGTAGGAGATTCCCCTAAAGCAGGGGAATTCTCCAAAATATCTGGTGCCCAACTGTAGAATGGAAAATTTAAAGTCCAGTCTCTTATAAGAGAGGCTTCAATGGAGTCCAGCTAGGTGGACTTTGAATTCAAGGTTCTAGTGACTCCTAATTCAGATTCCACCTAGCTGGACTTTCAGATTATCATAGATTTCAAGTAAAAGTCCACCTAGCAGGACTTTCAGATTATCCTAGATTTCCGGTCAAAGTCCACCTCGCAGGACTTTCAGATTATCCTAGATTTCCGGTCAAAGTCCACCTAGCAGTACTTTCAGATAATCCTAGATTTCCGGTCAAAGTACACCTAGCAGGACTTTCAGATTACCTTAGATTTTCAGTAAAAGTCCACCTAGCAGGACTTTCAGCTTACACTGTTGCCGTTAATACAGAGTGGATCTTTGTGCGGGAGCATGCTCGGAAAAGTACACCGCTTCAGGGCTATTTACCAAAAGCTTCCCATGGAGAATATTGGTCAAGTTAGGTGTCAAACTTTTATGTGGCCTAGCAGCAATTAGTAAAATACATACTTTACTTCTGTACTTGTATCAGAAAAAGCTGACGTTTTTCCACCAAAGACCAAATTTTGTAGGGAAGTTTGGTAAGTCCAGCTAGGTGGAATTTTTTAGTTTCTCTGGGTCAGTAATAATGTCCAGTTGGATGGAATTCCAAATTCTCTTAGGTAAATCATAAGGTCTTGTTTTTAATTCAAAAACTTACGGAAAATACCCTCGTTTTAGTAGAATTTGAATATTTTGCTGAAACGGTTCCAGACGGGAATCAGACGTTCTGACCCCTGATTTTGCGGCCCGTTTTTAGTCTACCAGGAATTTGAGCTCAGGTCCACTCAGCAAGAATTCAGAAGTTGGTTTTGTAAGAGAGGATTAAATTCCAGCTAGGTGGAATTTTTTAGTTTCTCTAGGTCAGTAATAATGTCCAGTTGGATGGAATTGCAAATTCTCTTAGGTAAATCATAAGGTCTTGCTAGGCAGACTTGATGAAGCAATCCTAGGCTTAGAGGAAAGTCCGGCTAGGTAGACTCATTTAAGCTTTCTTAGGGCAGTATATTAGGTCCACCTTGATGGAATCTGTGTTGTCTACTTCTAGCCATTCTAGGCTTTTCCCGTTTTCAGTCCACCTAGCTGGACTTTCTGTGGTGCCACTCAAGAAGAGAGTGGACTCAATATTTTTCATTCTATAGAATGGACTTCTTTTGTAAATGTCCATAGGGCATAGGGTGGATATCCTGTTCCAGCTGATATCTTTGGTCAGAAAATCTTTCTGTGCAATCGAAAAACCTGCCACTCAAAGTCTACAAATAGGAGGAGCTAGATCTCATTTTACACAGCCCACAGGCTATCATTTTTAAATGCCTAGTTTGAAAAGCACATGAAGTAGCCTAAGCAAATTCGCCTTTTCTGACTACACCTCTGTATAACAGAAGCACTGATAAGCTAACAATAACTTAGGATTTAACCGACCTGTGGTCAAAACAAGCAATAAACATAAGCCATGATGCATTATTGTTATTGTGCAACCTACCATAATTTCCACAATTTTCAGCCCATGGGTCTGTTGTGGCACGCTTTTATGATGTGACGGAAACTGTGGCGCACCAACATGTCATGAAAAAACACCCACAGACAAGAACAGAATTTTCAACAGTCAATAATTCGGAGATGATCCTCTTTCAGAATTCTCCTTTCAAGGGTAAACAAATCTTTCAAATGCAGTTTAATGACAGAAAAGCTTTCAGCGAAAGAAAGCTTAAGTAAAACACTGTAATTATTAGATAAATAAAGTGAAATCCACAAAAAATTCCCTTACCCATTTTGTGAATTTATCCTCGTTAGGATTGCTGTAGTTGCGGAAACTTTTGTTGATGATGAAGGTGAAGTAGAAACTTTCAACGGCTCTTCAAAAGCACAGACGAATTTGTTCGATATGTTGGTACTCTATACACTCTCGAACTATTTCGAAGAAAACGGATGTTTTGTTTTTGTTATTTGTGATTGTTGATTGATCCAGACTGATCAGTGACTCATTCTCAAGGGCACTTTGAAGGGCAGACTCAGTTGACTTGAGTCAAAGTCCAGACAGAGAACTTGCCTCTTTTACATTTTGGCAAGAGGAATAAGTACAACAAAGTCTGCAGTCAGTGTCACTTCAGATTTTCCTCTTTCAGTTTCACTTTGTCTTTGCCTTTTAATTGTTTTCTGACTGGAAGAGAGGAAGCTAGGCGGGCATTTGGCGGTAGAAGAGATGAAGCCTGAGTTAAAAGAAAAAGTAGAGGAATGGCTGAATTGGGATAAGGTGAGATGAGCAATTTGGATTTGGAGTTTCTTCTAGTTTTTGGAGAATTTCAACAGAACTCAGACTAGATATAGAGCGTGTTCCACCCCTCTACCAATAGTAACTATTAGTTACTATTTCCGTTCCAGCCTCACGAAAAGTTACTACGCTGACCGTTCCAACCTTCTCAAAATAGTAACTTATAGTAACTATTTGCTTACCACGCTCGGGAGCGTAGTAACTATTTGCTTACCACGCTCGGGAGCGTAGTAAGCATAGTAACTACGCATCTCTGTAACGTGATTGGTCGGATCACACCACTGCCTGATATGTGACTGAAAAATTTAAAAAGCGTTCCAGCCTAGCGTAGTAACTACAGTAACTAGCGTAGTAACTACGGTAAGTAGGGTGGAACACACTCATAGCCTACAACAGGAGAGATACCCAAACTCAGACAAGATTTCAAATTTTCAGAGAACTCTTTCCTTCAGAATGATCTATCTGGCTTAAAAGGGAACCAACATTCCAACAAATATGACAAACATACTAGATTGAAGCTAATTGAATGGTTTACATATTGTATAAATTGCTTAAATTTTTCAAGTTAAACCTACGGTACTTTTATTTTCAAACAATCTATATTCTTGTAAATTATAAAAATGCAGGTTTGCAGGTTTGTTTCCTTCCCCAGCATTGGATCAGGACAGATCAGAAGACTGACAGCCTGAAGCTGGCCTGAAGAGGACCCTTGTCAAGAAGGGCCGAAATATCGCTTTGGAAAGCACATCAGCTGATGGATCTGTTTTTGTATATTACATGTATATATGTTCCTAAGTCAGCTTGGGCTCAAGGAATGTTTATTCAAACAATCTCACCTCATTCTAATCTGATCTCCAATTCCTGGCTGTGATTTACAAAGTGATGAAAAAGGTAGAGTTACCAAAGTTAATAGCAAGAAAATTCCTTTTCAAAGCAGCGTCCAAACAAAGAAAAGGCACAGAATTTGAATTTTTTTTTTTTTTACATTCGAGGTGCAACATTCGAGGTAGTGTAAAAACAAGGTCAGGTACCCCTCCTGTAGACAAATCCTCAAACTTGGGGCATGCCCAAGAGGATATTTTTTTCCCTGGATTTGACATGAAGTAGGTGGGATTTGACAGGAAGCCACAAAAAGCATCATCTGCAATGGCCCAAATTTGCAGATTTTCCACAATAAAAAGATGAATTGCTGTGAATTTGTCTTATTTGTTTTTCAGTTTTTTACTATCTAAAACAGCTTCCAAAAATATTTGAAATACACCACTGCATTCAGGACTAAATTATCTATTTAATAAGGCCAGCAGTAAGATGTCCTAACTAATTTATATTATCATTAATATTTCATGTAAATTCAGATATATAAAAAGGAACTAAACTTGCCTAGAAAAATTTGTTGATGCTAAGGACTGAATATCCATGACCGGCTACACCAGTAAATTGCCTGCTCTTAGCACTTGAGCATCATATTCACACTTTCTCTTATAATCCATTACAGCTATTCCCAATGTAAAAAACTAACACCCAGTTTCAGATCACAAGACAAAATGGCAGTGGCCTTCGAGTCGAGACTATGTTCGGCTGTATGACGGAATGATTCTGTGAATTTTCTGTGTGCCAAAATAATGTACAACCCTTAATTAAACACTTGTCTTGGCATGATCCCATTGAATTTGGTGTTTTCTAATCAAGAATTCCGATACTTAACAGCAAGTTAGAGAGGTAAATTTGAACCCAAATCAAAGCTAAAGTTGAGGAGAATCATATTCCAATGACCAAAGGCTCAGAATTTGAAAGTTATTTATTTAGTAGCTACCCTACAGGAAGGTTGGGTAGCTTTTAAGTTGGTAAGAATGCGATAAAAAGTGCTAGAATGAGTGATGTTTTAATCAGTTGTGTTTTAGAGTGATTTTTTACCATCAGTTTTCACTTGGGAGGTTGAGACAATGGGCCTGAGACCCTGAGTTTTGGCCAGATTTTCTGGTCTTCCCCACATATTAAATAAAAAAAAATACTGGTGCTCATACATTGGTGCACAATGTAGGCTACAAATCTATTGAATTGAGAATCTGAAATGGAAATTTGCTTTTCAAACAGATTTTTATGGGGTACCATGCACTTGCTGCAGGGCCTGGTACCCCAACTTATGAGCACCATGTCCACATGTTGAGGTATGCCCGATGGATTCAGGGTGGATTATAAGAGAAAATATGTATATGGTCTTCAAATGCTAAGAAAGGCAAATTTAATGGTATAATCTGCCATTTTTAGTCCTGAGTTTAGACACTTTTAGTTTTTGCTATTTTAGGTATTTTGGAAATTAGATTGGTATAGGACTATCTTAAAAATGTGTGGAAATAGCTGCTGCTCCAGACCAAAAAAGATAGGGAACACACATCACCACCTTGTCTTTTAACAAGTGCATAAGTTATTACCTTAAATTACCTTAAATCGCACTGGCCGGCGAATAAGGTTGGGTGAACATCCTGTAGATTCGCCGGTTGAGTGGTGGAGGTGGAAGTGCGTTGTCTAGTTCCGTTGAGTAGATCCACTGGCCTCGCAGTGTAGTTTCCACTCCATCGCTGCCCAGTCTCGGTCAATTGCTTTTTTGAAGTTGTCAACAGTTTTGGACTGAACTGTTTCTTCACTAAGGGAATTCCACAGTGGAACAGCACGAGTTGAGAAGAAGTTGGAACGTTCTCTCCGTGAGCTTCTTTGCTGCTGGAGCTTCTTGGTGTGGCTCCGGGTCATTCTACTCGTGATGGTGCTCCATGCGGCCACCTTAACTATGAGCAAAGTTGGAGTGGGAGTACTGGAAATCTTATGGCACATATAGAGCGGTGGGATCAGGGAGTAAGTTGGTCTGGTAGTCATAAGCAGTAGATGTACCATTTCTGGATCCAAACTGGATCTTGGCACTGTGGGGGGAGTTGGAGGGGGATCAGAATTCTTGTGCCATGCATAAGACTCAGTGATGTCGACAAGACCAAAACGTCAAGACCAAGGCCAAGACCAAGATTTTCGTACCGGCCTTGAGACCAAGACCAAGATTTTAGCCCTGGTATTGAGACCAAGACCAAGAATTCAGCTTTGGTCTTAAGACCAAGACCAAGAAAGACTATTTTACTATATTGAGTGAGGAATTCCGTTTCCAGCATAACTAAGGGACATTATTGAAAAAAAGCTATGGCACTTGCAAGTCTGGGTCAGAGGATGAAACTAGGAATTTTTCAATTCGTAGGTTTGTTGTGATCATGTGTAAGCAAAACCCTTGAGATAAGAATGAGCATGGGTCCATTGATCGCGAGACGTTCGGTAGTGCATTTGGCTGTGACGATGAGCACTTTAAGGCAGTAGAAATTCATATGAATCAAAGTTCTTGAAGCAAAAAGACGATGAGCTCATCGGAAGCACGAAAATCTATATTTTACTTTATATTTTACTCTAAAGTATTTTTTGTACTTTAATGAATTCAGTTTTAAGCAAAACCATTAAGTGTAATAATGTGTATTTTGCTTAAAGTATTTTTTGTACTTTGCGGTTAGGGTTAGTACTTGGAAACGATACTGGGAACTGACAATTTCTAAGCCAATCTTGTCAAGTGTCTAATTTCCAAGCCAGGTGTCATCGTCCTAGCACATCTGGAAGTTCTTTAATTCGCGATCACCGGAATCCTGACCTCCTCCAACTACCCCACAGTAAATATTTCTTCAGCCCAAGCTGACTGCGAATCATATTTGACAGAGCAAAACGGATACGTCAGCTAAATTTCATTCGAGCTATATTTCGGCCCTTCTTGGCAAGGGTCCTCTTCAGGCTCGAAACCGCTCAAGTTGGTAAAATGAACTTGTGGAAAAACAAACTAAAGATTCTAGCTTAACGTTAAATATCTGACTTAGTGAGTCAGATATCAGATATTCCCCACACAGTGCCATCACCCGGTCCGGTACTGTCACTGATGTAGCTAGGGCCAACCAAGTTTCATACCAATCGCTCCATTCTAAGCTTGTCACAAGATTTCCGGTTCTCCCCTCCACCCCCCTAACATTCATCAGATTACATCCCGACTTAAAACAGGATAGTTTCATCGTTCTAGCACTTCTGGAAGTACCTTAACTTGTGATCACCGGAATTCCCGACCCCCCCCCCCAAAACGCCCCCTCAATGCCCGATTCCAGTCCGGTTCTGTCACTGATGTACGCATGGCTTGTGCTTATTCTTCCCACCAAGTTTCATTCCGATCGCTCCAATCCAAGCGTGTCACGAGGTTTCGGGTTCCTCCCTCCGACCCCCCCCCCCCCCCCCCCCCCCCGTATTCATCGGATCCGGTCTGGAGTTGAAAAGGGACATCCGAGACATGTGGTCTTTCTAAATGTATAGTTTCATTATGATCCTATCACCCATTCAGATGTTATACCTCAAGGTTTCGGATTCCCCCTCCCTCCACTCCCACCCACGAAGGTCGGATCGGGAAGTTGACCATTTCCAGGTGAATCTGGTCGGGTCCCTGATTTGCCGGCGAAGTTTCATTGTCCTAGCCCATCTGAAAGTAACTGAACTCTGGATCACCGGAATTTTTGAACCCCCCTCCAACTCCCCCCACAGTGCACGAATCCCGTCCAGTTCTGTCAATGATGTACCTGTGGCTTGTGCTTGTTCTTCGCACGAAGTTTCATCCCGATCGCTCCGCTATAAGCGTGACACAGGATTTCAGGTTCCCCCTCCGACACTCCCCATATTCATTGGATTCGGTCCGGACTTGGGACATCTGAGACATGACGTCTTTCCAGATATCAAGTTTCATTAAGATCCGATGACCTGTTCGGAAGTTATGCATTCCGGATCCCACCGTCTCCCCCTCCTCCCACGATGGTCGGATCGGGCAAATGATTATATCCGAGCTAGCTTGGTCGGGTCCATGATATGCCCAGCCATGTTTCATTGTCGTAGCACATCTGGAAGTACCCTAACTCGAGAACAGTGGCCTGACTTACAGACCGACCGAAAAGTGGCTGATGTATGAATAGAAAGTAATCCCTGTCCATATTTCACGTAGCTAACAATCAAAACATGTTAACATACTACATGATTACCTTACAAAAATAGAAGAAACCCATCTAGTGTCAGTTGGTAAACGCATACTTCACTACGGTTCCTTGATAGCCATTATTTTGTAACTGAACTGACTCAAGTCAAGCCTTAGCTTATATATCAATGATCGCGACGAATAGCCCTACAAATAATAATTTTGATCCGCTAATGTCTTGACCTTCAAAATCTGTTCCTAATGATGCAATCCCTCATTAACCTTTTCCTGCTTTGCAACGTTTTGAAAAGTTCCGAAATTAATCCAGCTGTAATTAGGGTCTTGAAGACCAGGTTAGGTCTTAAAGACCAAGATAGGTCTTGACGACCGGAAGCGCAAGAACAACGCCAAGACCAAGAATTTGCCACTGGTCTTAAGACCAAGACCAAGATTGTCAGCATCGGTCTTGAGACTGGTCTTAAGACCAAGACCAAGATTCAAGACTACATCTCTAAGACTTGAGTGAATGATCCGGTTCAGATAAAACTAGGTAGTTTGAAAATGTGTATGTTCACTGATAGGCCTTTATCCAAACTGTGAGCTTTCGGGGGGGGGGGGTCTTGCAGCATGCTCAAAGTCTTGGGACTCGGATAGAACTTTACATGCAGGACAGTAATGGTCCCTAAATGTGTAATGGATTTTTAGGGAGGTGGGAGTCTTGGAAATCTTGTTGAATATTTTGGGTGGAGGGTGGGTAGGATGGTCATAAGCCCTAAAAATACCACTTATAGTTCCAGGTTTCACTATTTTCGTTTGACTTTTGCAGAATGAAGCAACCCATTCCGAAATCCAAAAGCTTGTTGATGGCAACAATGAGTCTCACTTGGAAAAGGTTTTGCTCAGCAGAATGGAATTTGGAACTGCCGGCCTCCGTGGAAGAATGGCTGCTGGTTATGCCTGCATGAATGATCTTGTGATAATCCAAACGACTCAAGGCTTGGCATCTTATGTGCTAAAAACTGAGCCTGATAGCCGAGAAAGGGGTGTTGTACTTGGATTTGATGGACGCCACAATAGTCCAAGGTTTGTAATGTCTTATTGTACTTATGTATACTTCCTAGCATTTGCTCTACCTATGAGGTTTGGCACCTACTTAGAGGCACTTTCGTGCAATGTTGCTATCCAGCTGGCTAAAATCATTCGTGGTTTTGTTTGTCATGTTTGTTGGTTGTTAGGGCTGCAAATGCGGATTTAAATAAGTTGGATACCACATTGAGCGTATTCCAACTTCAGGGAAAGTTACTACGCTGACCGTTCGAGCCTTCTCAAATAGTAACTATTTGCATACCACGCTCGGGAGCGTGGTAACTACGATCTCTGTGACATGATGGGCTTGATTAGCGCGTGGTAAAATATTTTGCCGAAAAAAGATAAATACGTTCCAGCCTTCCCGTCGAGAAGCCAGGATCCGTGACGTCATGCGTAGTAACCAGAGGCGTCACTATGGGGGGGGGGACTCCCCCCCCCAAAGGTCATGAGAAAGTACTTTCGATGGGCGAAGCCCGGCGAAAGTTCACTTGTTTGTCGGAGCGGAGCGTGGCGTCGGTCGACTTGTCGGCACATCGGGTTCTTTTTATTCGCAAAAATTCAAATTCTTTAGACATTTGTCGTGCAAAACAGAACAAATCGACTTCTGTATGCTTTTGTCCGGCCTCGGTATCCCGGCACATCGACTTCTATTTACACGTAATTCTTGGGGGTTTGAAACACGTTAAAAGCTAGAACTCGTAAGCTAAATTTTTCTAGACAAAAAGACAGGTTTACAAAATTTCGCCTGCGGCGGTTAATTTTACTTGTTCTGGGCACAGTTCGGTTTTTAGTGAAAGCTATAACGAAAACTTCAATATGTGAATTTAAATATACGTATTTACAATGAATGACTAATCTCAGTTGAAGAATTAAAGTTAGCTTTACACCGGTTCTATTCTGTGCTGGCGGGAAATTGCGGCATCTTTTGTCGGCACATTTTTGAGTCCATCGGCACAAACTGGACGTCCCTCCCCCCCCCCCCAAAGGTAAAAAGCTAGTGACGCCCCTGGTAGTAACTACGGTAATAAGGGTGGAACACGCTCATTGTCGGAAGTATGATAACAGATAACACGTTTACGCAACCTTGTGTTACAATGTATCTTTTATGACCTTTTTTAAATGTTATTTTTAGCGTGAAACAAAACACTTAAAAGGGTTATAACAGGAGTTTTGTCTCAAACATAACACATAAAAGGGTCACAACAGATATATTCTCATAACATTCAACAAAAGGATGCGCAAATATGTATTATCTGTTATCAAACTTGTGCACTGGATCTTTCTGTAGTCTGGATCAAATACAGTTATTCAGATCAGATTGATATTAGTTGTGTTTTGCTGATACCATGGTATCTGTTACCACGGTAACTGGATCTGCAGTTAGTCGTTTTTGCAGTTACCGTGGTATCTGATATATGGTTGCTCTGCAAAAACGACAATTGCCGAAATTGCGCTTTTCGAAGTCATCCCAAAAGAAAAATTGATATCCAGTCACATCACTAAGTGCCAAATTTCTTTCCCACCACTTTGACAAAAATTGATGAAAGTGAGATGACTTTTTCAGATAGATCACGATCAGTTACCACGGTAACTGGCCAGATACCACGATAACTGCAGAAACGCCTTTTGACCGTGGTATCAGATACCACAACAACTGCAAAAACGACTTTAGACCGTGGTATCAGATACCAAAACGCAACTGTTTATTTTCAAACTAGTGGGAAAGAGTACTGGATTTACAGCTGATCTGATTGCAAACCTCTTGTGTAAAATACGATATTCTTGACCAAGTCAAGGAAACTTATGGTTTTAGTAAACTGTGAAGGCCCTGATAATTACGTCATTGATAGAGGTCTAATCGGATCGGAGAACCATCATCTCTTTCCAGTGTTTCTGATCTAGCCCTCGAGGTTTAATGCGGTTTTCATAGGTCCTTTGTTAAAGCTAGGAATTAAAAGAGCCAGTGAAACTAGCAGGAAGGCTCTGCCGCCATTACTAGGCGCGTTTTCTGCCACCTAGCTACCAAGGCCTTGGTCCGTTTTCCCGTTATTTGTTAGCCTACTCGTCGCTGCTCTTTTAACCGTTTTGGACCAAGGCAAGGGGAGGAAGGAGATTGGCAACTCCGATGGGAGTTGACCTATCTGCTCAGGAGAACGGCGCCTGACTCTGCCAAAAACGGTTAAATTAACAGAAAGGATAGAGGACTCGGGAGTAGTTGCCAGATGGGCTTGTTTCCCGCCCCATGGGCTTGGCTTGGGGCGGGAAAGTGGGCTTACTGTTTTAAATGTGGCTTGTTTTGGGCGTTTTCTTGGAAATGGGGAAATATTACGTTACGAACCTATTATTTCTTTTAAAAAACCTATTATCTATTATCATAAACCTCTTTTTTTAGGCTCAAATTAAGAGCCCCTCTCCCCCCCCCCCCGCGAATGACTCCCCTGAAATCGTTAGTTGATTAACGAATATTTTGGTAAAATTGAGCCGGGCTTGTTTGGGCTTGTTTTCAAAATCCCAGGGCGTTATTCTGCAAACAAAATCTGGCAACTCTGCTCGTTTAGAGGCCATTGGACTCCTTTTGCAAAAACGCGACTACTGATTCGTTATACTTGTTCTTGCAGGTTTGCTGCGTTGGCCACTCGAGCTTTTCTCAATAAAGGCATACCTGTGTACCTATTCTCTAAGCTCTGTCCAACTCCTTTTGTGCCATTTTCAGTGCTGCTGAAGAATTGTGTGGCTGGCATAATGGTTACAGCATCCCATAACCCAAAGGAGGACAATGGGTATAAAGTATACTGGAGGAATGGAGCACAGATCATCTCCCCCCATGATAAAGGAATTCAGGTAATAATCACCAAGCATTTAATCCATAAGCTAGTCAATTCGTGAAACCCGGAAAATAAGGTACAATTTCGTTGGATAGTCCTACGTGCAGCATCAGCTGACATTGCCTTGCATCATGTTTGAATGCCTAACGGCGATATAACCTTCTTTTTATTAAGAATATGTTGTTGAAAAGTCTTTATATATTCATATATTTGTAATAAAAAAAATAATAAAAATACTGTATTTCCTTCTACCCATTCTCACTTGAGAATGAATACACTTTCTATTTAATTTTTATCCACCCTAACGGCACAACGTTGATTCTTGCATTTGCCGTCATTCGCTCTTTTCGAGGCGGATCAGGCTTCCGCTTGTTGCGTACAGTAGTTCATTGGTCGGAAATACCGGTTTTCAAGTTTTTTTTATCAAAGCCAAGGGGACCGGGCGAGGCGGAAAACAGCCGGGACGAGTTTTTAATATTTGCAGCGTTTCAGAGAAGTCAAATAATCTATGAGCCTCGTTTTTGTTGCAACAGTGCTGCCACATCGCTGCTGCAGCACTTCTTTGCTTCTGCACAAGATGCGTTTTTGGATTTGCTGCCTGCACGATTTCTTCTTGGTTGAAGCAGGACCTTGCAGTGAAGCACGGACTTGGTCGGTAAGCAAGTCCGCGATTCTCGAGAAGCGCTGCCGTCATCCTCGAAAGCACTGCAGTGCAAAAACGAATGTAGAAAGAGTCAGCCCGGAAGCGGCCGAGAAGTGGACCTGCAGCGTGCAACAAAAACGAAGCTACGTTGGAATATTGAAATTGAAATTGTATCTACTGTGGCTTTTGCTTAGAAAAGGCATTCGTGTTTTCTTCGGTGGTAGGGCGGAAAGGTCGTGAGATGTTTTGTTATGCCCATTAGTTGACCTTTAAGCAATATCTGTGAAACCTTAGCCCTCGGCCTGTAACTCTCAGTGTAGTATTCTACAAACGGCAATTTTACTGATAAATCGTCTAACAACATCTGAATCAAAAGTACAAAAATTAACACAGTTTTCCGGTTCTCTGATGCAGTCTGAATGATAATCCTGAACTGATCAGGAGCCAGATGACGTACATTTTGAGGGGTCGGCAACTCTGTCACAATATCATAGGCTTAATGTCTTTTTATCGAGAATATTGATTCATCGTAACCTCAGTTGGTAGGCTCTTAACAACTTGTCACTACGGGTGCGTTCTAACAACCTACCACTTGTTTCGTATGGTCTCTAGACCGCATTAAATTGATTCCTTATCGATTCCCAGACCTGCTCTGTGGCGGCTGTGACTAATTATCAGTCCCTATATTGGTTTCATTTACTCGTCTTTTCGACAACTATGAATGAATGAATGATTTATTCCCAATAATGCCCATGGGTCATCGTGGTAAAAAAAAAAAAAAGTACTCAAACAAGGAAAAAGCCGAAACAAACCGAAAATCAATTTCGAAAGAAATTATTCACGGTGGACCGTAGCAGCCCTTAGATCTATACTCAATCTTCAGAGGTGATCAAAACACTTACCTCCCATACTTGACACCAAATCCCATCCTCCCCCCCCCCCCATCAAACACTTCCTTTCTCAGATCTATCAACGTCTCGCATTAGTAAATCAAAGGTACCGCATTTTACCCTTCAATGCCACACATTGGGCAAAATTAAGGATAGTACCTAGCTGTGATTTGTCACTAGAGAAGATTGAAATGTTTCCCTCTATTGTAGAGTGAAATTTTCGACAACCTAGAGCCCTGGGTTGACGCCTGGGCCCACGAATCAGTGAGGGAGGACCCTCAGTGTTTTGACCCCCTCGCTGACGTCATGGACAGCTATTACAGTGTTTTGGCCGAAAAGGCAACCTTCACCGAAACAATGGAAAAGACGGATTTGAGGTTTGTCTACACACCAGTGCATGGGGTCGGAGCCGACTATGTGACTACTGCCTTCGAAACGTTTAAATTACCAGTAAGTATATCTAAAGGGGTTTACAATATTTATTATAATTGAGCATTTTATTAGGCTTTTAGTTTGGTGCTTCTCGAATATGCATCGTCGTGTTGGGCTTCCTGTTTTTCACTCTCACAGTGCTAATTGGACTCGGACAGAATATTTTTTTTTAAACCGCGTAGGCTAGTATCTTTTCTGATTTCCTGTATTTCTTACTTTTTGGGCCACGAGCCCACGACTCCCCTTCCACTCGGCTACATTAATTTTTATTTTATTTTATTTTTAACTTTTCTGTTTATTTTCAGTAAATTTTTAATTACTCTTACTTATAATTATTTTAAATCAAACTTGTTTATCATTTTCATTTGTTATTTCTATACAAATGTTCCCTGTCCTCCAGCATGCTACTTTACACAAGCACATAATATGTATTATACACTTCCCAACAATCACAGTTATTAGGCCAATAAAATTGTAATAGTATTTAGGACTTCTAATAATAACACTTCAATCCGCTCCTTCATTTTGAGATTGCATCGAAGCGTACAATTGGCCTCATGAAATTCCGAGGCCAGTTGGTAAGTGGCCTCAGAATTTGAGGCCACTTTCTCAAATTCAAAAGGAATTTTGCGCGTCGTTCCTTTTTGGCAGAGATTGAAGGCGCGCAGTTTGAACTTCATCGAGGACGTGGTTTTCGTTCTGTAAAAGAGTGAACGACAGAAAATTTAAGACGCTGCTGGATTCTTGGCTGAAAAATAACCTTCTGTACTAACAGCAGGCCATTTGATGTTATTGTTGCTGCTGAGTATTCGAAATTGCGTCAAATCTACCACGACCACGACTTAGTGTATGATAATATTGTCGTCAGCATATGGATAATTTGTTATAAATAAACGATTGATTGACTCTTTACGATCTTTTTCACATATAGAAAATTGTTATTCAGGAATAGCGGAGCAATGCAGAACCTTTTCATCAGGTTTCAACTTATCTAAGTGAAAAAGTGATTCGTAAACAGATTTTCGTTTTTCACTCATATTCAGTGAACCTTTAAAGTTTAACTAAAAAGGCAGCATATTTTTACATCTGATATTTGAATACACGGAATTATTTTGACTCATCTAAGGGATTTTGGTAAAAAAAAAATCACCCGGGGCTCTAGTAATAACGTTTAGAATCTGTGCTGCTTGCACGACAGCCCAAAAACATCCAGACGCCTAGAATTTGAATTTCAACAACAGCCTGCATTTCCATGTGTTACGGACGCCAACTCCTCTGAAGGGAGTAGGAAAGTGATGAGAAGACATGTCTTTTAGTTATGTGTGTTATTTTTCGGCAATGGCTTACCTTTGTAGTTACTGAATATTTCAAGCATAGAGGGACAAGCATAAAGGGGTACCACAAGTCCGAAAGAATAAGTTCATTCTATGAAATCGAGAAATGTGCTAATTTCTGAACCCGACGATCCTTTTTCAGGCATACATTCCAGTTAAGGAGCAAATCCTGCCAGATCCGGAATTCAGCACAGTAAGATTCCCGAACCCAGAAGAGGGTAAATCTACATTGGACTTATCAGTTAAAACCGCGGAGGCAAATGGCGTCCGTCACATTGTGGCGAACGACCCGGATGCTGACAGGATGGCATTTGCAGAAAAACAAAACAGGTAAGTTGATTCTTTTTCAGTCAACCTTGTTCCCATTATGAACAGGCTAATCCAGTGTAACACAAACCCCTGATTGTTGGATACCCTATACTTAATGCTGGATACCTATAGGTACCCTAACCCTGACCTACTCCACTATAAAGGAATTGATTGTGATTGGTTGATTTCTGAGCTTCATTCAGATCATCAATATTTTATTTGAAGTTTCCGTCAGAACCGCAAAATACAAGTAGTTTACTTTAATTTTTTGTCTAGTGGTGAATGGAAGATATTCAACGGAAATGAGCTGGGCGCTCTTCTTGGTTGGTGGACCTTCTACACTTATGCTGAGCGTAAGAGGAGAATGGGCAGTGAACCGAAATGGAGCGACCATTATATGATCGCCAGTACTGTTTCCTCTAAGGTTTTAAGGAGCATCGGAAAAAAAGAAGGCTTTCATTTTGAGGTTAGTTGTTTGCGCACATTGTGTGAATTTTCTGCCTGGATTACATGGAATACTCGGGGGAAAAAGACCTACGTCGCCTAGGTTCCACGGATTTCAAATACCTCCGTTTCCTTTTATACTTACCCCGTCGCACGCGAAATCGATATTACCAAAAACAGCACCTCCCAAACATTGAACCTGGCAAGAAAATAAACTTTCAACCTCTGAAAGTCCGAACAAATCGATACGAAAACTCGTTGCGCCTTTTTCTACCTAAATCGTGGAAAATATTATGTAAATTAACACCAATATTATGTTGCGTACTCGCATATCAGTGTGTTTCTGTTGACATTTCCGATGCTATTTTTCTGAACGAAGAATTTTTGGAAAAATAAATCGAATTGAATTGAAATGTTATATGAAGCCATAGTGTTTCTGTTTGTATGTAAGAAACTGAAATTAGTTATCATGCTACAATGGTTTTTAGTATGCCGATCTCTCTCTTTATCTGCTCTGAGAGATTCTAACACGGTTCGAGTAAACAACATTCCCTGAATTTTAATTTTGCAAATTGGAATTATTGAAAAGGATAACCGCGCTTAAAAAAATTAGGTGACCCATGCCAAGTCTTGCTGGTGCAGGCTTGGCTATACATATTGGCAAGGTCATTTTCATTTCCTCTTATTTTTCCTAGGAAACGTTGACCGGTTTTAAATGGATGGCAAACCGTGCCTGCGAATTAATGGCCGAGGATAAAACGGTCCTGTTTGCATTCGAAGAGGCGATCGGATTTATGGTTGGAACTGAAGTTTTGGATAAGGATGGCGTCTCGGCCGCTGTTGTCATGGCCGAGTTGGCCTGTTTCCTGGCCGCCAAGGGCCAGACGGTCAATGACAAACTGCTGGAGCTTTACAGAGAGTACGGCTACCATGTCAGTCTCAACTCGTACTATCTTTGCTACGAGCCGCCTGTGATTGAGAAGATATTTGGGAGGCTGAGAAACTTCGAGGGAGAGAATACGGTTAGTAAAGGATCTCTTCCCGATGAAAAATTTTTAGCCTCTGTAGTTGTATGGTAGTTTTACGAAAAAGTTGCATGTATTGATCTGTAGTAGTATAGAATACTTTCATTTAATGTGCCTCATACTAGACTAATCGTAAGCAAAGTATCCAGTAGCATCCCGTCTTGCTCCAGTCTTGCTATAGTAGCACGCAGTGGTAACAGTTATTACTGTATGCTATTAATACATACAAAAACATATAAAACATACATATAAACTAATTCTTGAAAATTCTTCATCGGAATTGTTCGATCTTAACTGGCGAATCCCTGAGGGGAGAGGTGCAGGGACGCGCTACCACTCTCCGCAGATGGACCGGATTTTTCCTTAATGATCAAAATATAGCAAAACGGTAAAAATCCATAATGGCCAGCTTTTGCCCCCCCCCCCCACCCCATAAAAAAAGGATGTAGGCTATCCTGTGCCTTGCCACTGTGAAAGTTCGTTTTACTTTCCTATGTTGTTTATTGTTAACAGTTTTGTTTGAGTCTGCTGACAAGTTCTTTCTGCGACTAAAATTTGAAACGGGCCTTAAGGAAAACGATTAAGAATATGTTTCGTCAGTCCAGAATATTGTTTTTTGTGCAAAGTCTCAACTACACCCTAAGTTCGCTATTCTGATCTTATCCTTAAGTTTGTTACTTGTAGCAAACAAATGGACGCAAGCCTCTAAGTTCCACGAAAATACAACATGGTCGTCAGTTGCTTTTTGGAAACCGTCGACTGATAAGCTGCCAACGACGTGTGACGGAAGTAGGTTCTTCGCCACGACAATGTGCATTTTAAAAGTGCCGACGTCTTTCTTGAAGCGCTGTGACCTGTGGCCCTTGAAGTTGTTATTAGGAGCTGCTCAGAACTCGTCAGCGAAACTGCTGAGTTAGGCTACACGACATGCGTTCGTTGAGGAGCCTGAAGACTTACAGACCCCTACGAAGGTGGAGGAAAACCATCCCATTCGTATTAAAACAACAAAGGGGCTGAACGTTAGTACTCAATGAATATTTCTTTTGCAGTATCCCAAGAGCATCCTAAACGGGAAATACGCTATTTCTTCTGTGCGAGACCTAACAACTGGCTATGATGATTCCCAGCCGGACAAGAAAGCTGTTCTCCCAGTTAGCAAGTCTGCTCAGATGATCACCTTTTCTTTCGAAAACGGACTTGTGGTAACACTTCGAACCAGTGGAACAGAGCCTAAAGTCAAATATTACACAGAGCTCTGCGCTAAGCCGGGAAATGAGTGAGTTTCCATCTTATCTGTCTTGGGTGGGCTCACTTTAACCAAGAACAAATAATCAGATAGAACTTATTTCTTTAGTCGCAGGCAGCGGCTATGAAAACCCCGACAAAACTGAGCGTACCTAGAGGAATTTACTCTAGCTTTGAGCTGATGTTGGTACCCGTTTACTCCTCTTCCGTCTTCGCCGTTGCTTATCGCACAAGAAATAGTGAAGGAGGGTAGTAGTAGGCGTACTCCGCGCGCTGACTCGCTCTGGAGCGCGTCCTTAGAACCAATCAGCTTTGACATATGTTTTTCCTCACTCGCGGGATGACAGCAATTTAGCTATTTGTAGAGGTAACGAAACGTGATCTGGCGCTAAGCTTGTAACTTCCGCTCGTTCGTAGCGGACAGGGTATGGGGAAATATTCGACTCCGCATAGTCATATTACAGAGATAGGGAGACGGAGATTCTGTCAGATTATTTGTTCTTGCTACAATAGAGTTTTTGAGTTCTGGAAAAACTGACTACACTACACAGTTAGACCGCGCAGTTTCAGTCTCATCGAGGACGTGGTTTTTGAGATCCCAAAACGTAAGTGACGGATACCTATGACATCGCAAAAGTTGTCTGTCTGTCCGTCCGTCTGTCCGTCTGTGAGCACGATAACTCTCGAAGAGAATGATATATTTTGATGAAACTTGGTGTGAGGATTCTTTGGGTCAAGAGTAAGGTCGAGTTCGTAGATGGGCTCTGTAGCCCTACATTTAGGGGTGGGAGAGGGGGTTTGAATTAAGAGGCAAACAAAATATTTTGAAACAGCTAATGTGATAGTCGATTATGGGGTTAGAAGACATGTTGAACACGGCGGTGAAAACCATTTTCTCGCCGGACAAGTAGTTCGTCCGGAATCCAGCCAAAACCGGAAAGCTTGTTAAAAGTAAAAGTTTTATTTGAAGTTGATTAGATGTTCGATTTAGGGGTAAGATGACATGCTGAGCACGATGGTGAAAACCATTTTCTCGCCGGACAAGTAGTTCGCCCGGAATCCGGCCAAAACCGGACAATTAGTTAAAAGCAAAAGTTTTATTTGAAGTTGATTAGATGTTTGATTTAGGGGTAAGAGGACATGCTTAACACGATGGTGAAAACCATTTTCTCGCCGGACAAGTAGTTCGCCCGGAATCCGTCCGAAACCGGAAGGTTTGTTAAAAGCAAAATTTGTATTTGAAGTTGATTAGATGACAGATTTAAGGGGGAGAAGAGACGCTGAATCTGTATATGACAATCATTTTTACCCAGACATATAGTTCGTCCAGAATCCGGTTGAAACCGGATTTTTTTTTAAATAAGTTAAAGTTTTATTTGAAGTTGATTAGATGTTTTTTATAGGGATGAGGAGATACGCTGAATTCGTTTCTGAACTATCTTTTTTTTGCTGGACGGGTAGTTCGCTCGGAATTCGGCCGAAACCGGAAATTTGCCAGAAGTAAAGCAGGAAGTTTCGATCAGTGTCGTCAAAATAGATATGGCTTATACAGGTATATCTGAACTTGGTTTTCTCAGACGATTAGCCTGACTAAGACAGGATCTGGCGAAAGCAAGACCTAGTTGTCTGGATCAAATATTACATTTTTGGGATCCCATCGAGACCTTTGGTCTTGTTCATTATGTAACCGACAGAAAATCAAAGACGCTGCTATATGCCTGGCTGCAAAATAAATTCAGGGAGTCCCAGAAATAGCAGCTTAACAAGTTTGTTTATTGACAGCAGGCAATTTGACAGCAGGCTGTTGTTGGCCCAGAATATATAATATTACATAGAGCTACCACTAGTTTGAAAGGTGAAAGGGTATAGCGGAGCGATGGACTAGCGCATTTTCATCGGGTTTTTGGGATCCCAAAACGTTAGTGACGGATACCTATGACATCGCAAAAGTTGTCCGTCTGTCCGTCTGTGAGCACGATAACTCTCGAAGGGAATGAGATATTTTGATGAAACTTGGTGTGAGGATTCTTTGGGTCAAGAGTAAGGTCGAGTTCGTAGATGGGCTCTGTAGCCCTACATTTAGGGGTGGGGGAGGGGGTTGAAATTAAGGGGCAAACAAAATATTTTGAAACAGCTGATGTGATAGTCGATTATGGGGTAAGAAGACGTGCTGAACACGATGGTGAAAACCATTTTCTTGCCGGACAAGTAGTTAGCCCGGAATCCGGCCGAAACCGGAAAATTTGTTAAAAGCAAAAGTTTTATTTGAAGTTGATTAGATGATCGATTCAGGGGTAAGAAAACATGCTGAACACGATGGTGAAAACCATTCTCTCTCCGAACAAGTAGTTCGCCCGGAATCCGGCCGAAACCGCAAACTTTGTTAAAAGTAAAAATTTTATTTGAAGTTGATTAGATGACAGATTTAAGGGTAAGAAGAGACGGACGCTGAATCTGTAGTTGACAATCAAACCGGAAAATTTGTTAAAAGCAAAAGTTTTATTTGAAGCTGATTAGAAGTTCGATTTAGGGGTAAGAAGACATGTTAAACACGATGATTAAAACCATTTTCTCACCGGACAAGTAGTTAGCCCGGAATCCGGCCGAAACCGGAAAATTTGTTAAAAGCAAAAGTTTTATTTGAAGTTGATTAGATGATCGATTCAGGGGTAAGAAAACATGCTGAACACGATGGTGAAAACCATTCTCTCTCCGAACAAGTAGTTCGCCCGGAATCCGGCCGAAACCGCAAACTTTGTTAAAAGTAAAAATTTTATTTGAAGTTGATTAGATACAGATTTAAGGGTAAGAAGAGACGGACGCTGAATCTGTAGTTGACAATCATTCTTTACCCGGACATATAGCTCGTCCGGAATCCGGTTGAAACCGGATTTTTTTTTATAAGTTAAAGTTTTATTTGACGTTGATTAGATGTTCTTTATAGGGATAAAGAGATACGCTGAATTCGTTTCTGAACTATCTGTTTTTGGCTGCACAGGTAGTTCGCTCGGAATTCGGCCGAAACCGGAAATTTGGCAAAAGTAAAGCAGGAAGTTTCGATCAGTATCGTCAAATAGATATGGCTTATACAGGTATATCTGAACTTGATTTTCTCAGATGATTAGCCTGGTGAAGACTGAACCTAGTTGTCTGTGTCAAATATAAAATTTGTGGGATCCCATCGAAACCTTTGGTCTTGTTAAGTATGATAATTGAATTTTATTATGTAATATACCTTTAAACGTAGCTTATCGGTCAGCTCAGAATCTATTCCGCGATATTTCAGCTGGAAGGAGTATGGGGGAATCAGTATTTTAATTAAATAGTTACGCTTAATGTTAGGTCAGTTCATTTATTTATAAGTTGGTAGCCGAATGTGAACTTCCGCTTTCTTATTAATTCTTTTTCTTTCCGTAGCGATTGGACGGCATTAGACGCAGAACTGAAGGAGATGGTCGGAGCCATTGTTGAGGAATTCTTGCAGCCGGTCCGGAATGGTCTAACCCCTCGGCCGGAATAGGCTCCATAGTTTGTGTAGTTGTTACATAGCTCGATGTATGATCTCGTTTAGTTTGTGATTCGGAAAGGATTTACGGTAGATTATGGATCTGTGTCTGACTTTGCTTAATACTGTTCATGAGTGGAACAAGTGAACTAGAAGAGCAGTTGCAGTTCATGCACATGTGGCAGTTTACTGATTTTTGTTATATTTGCCTTCGATGATTTCACTGCCACCCTATTCTTGTGAGGTCCCACCAACGGCCTGTGTTGTTCGTAACTTGTTTTTTTTTTGTTACGAATTCCTTCCTTTACCTGTCCTATGCCTGGTATGGTGGAAAAGCGCACTTTTTAGGTCAGATAGAAGTCAAAGTACGTTAAATAAGTAAAAATAATAAAAGTAAAGTTTGTTTTTCGCTAATTACCAAAAAGGGTCCCAACTCCCTATGCGGCCTGGATGTCTGTGTCTGGGCATGCAGATAGAGTGAAGTTCATTGTTTTTTGTTTTGTTTTTTCTCGAGAACACAAAATCTGTCTATAGTTAAGTGCGACGACCACCATATGTGCAGAGTAATTGTGTTTCCAGAAAATCACTGAAAATCGTTCTAGTGGAAGGCCCTTGTGAAAAACTATGAACAACACATTATGGGCCCTGGCTTGGCTTTCTTAGGAGATGTGAATCCTAGTCAATGAGTCGGCCTCACTTATCTCTGTTCGCACTTACACGAATCGTTCAAGTCATCAATACGCCTGAGATCCGTCCAGTCGTAACGCAACAAGGTTGTAAATCCGGCCAGTGACCAGACGCTGGGTCTTTTATGCTGCGAACAGACGATCAGGTTTTCCCGGTCGCATTTTCTTCGCTTTCATGATAAACATCAACATTTCCGTATGGAATTGATGATGTTGCCTAAAATCCTGGCAGGAACTACAGTCCGCGACCAATCAACCCTGATCGTCTGTCTGCAGTATTATCAAGAGCAAACACACAACAGCAGCAGCACGGTTTGTTGGGTCGTTTTTATTGAGAACGTGTCCGAAAGCTCCGAAACGAACGAGAAAGCTGAATTAATTCAGGATTTTATGCAGCATTTTGCTTTCGGACTTAAATTTTCGCTCTGTTAATGCAGCATTAATTCAGCTTGAAATTCTCGAAAAAATCAGCAAAGATACTAAATTTTACGCTGAATTTTCAAGAAGAAACTGGGGAGCAGGCGATTAAGGCTAAATTTCGGTATTCTAGAAGTGTCAGAGAAGAAATACAGGTAACAGCTTTCGGACAAAAATATAAATAAAATGTAGCATTTACAGCGCTAAAAAGCTTTTGGACACGTTCTGAATCTCGAACGTGATTCGCATAAACCCTGACTTTGGTCGAGATACGTAGGAGCGGGAGAGTGTTAGTTACGCCTTTAGTTTTAATACGTCTACGTACAAGATTCGTGAAAACGCCTTTCATGAGTAATCGTCAAGTATTGACGCATTCCATATATGAAGTCGACGGGGGGGGGAGGGACAGTGTTTCTAATTCAGTCTTGGGATACTTATCAAGTATCTGTCAGTATTTCGACTAAGATGAGCCACTGGATGAAGTTTGGTAAAGAGTCGTTCAGAGACGAAATTTCGCCGATTTTTTTTCCTTTGAATGACAAACAAATTTCACAGTGAGAGCGTATCTCTGCAAGGTGTGTTCCAAGCTCCGAGTAACAGTTACCAAAAAGCTATCCCGGTTGTTCCTATCTGTATATCCCTTCATTCGACGATTGTTAGCTTTTCAACAACTGTCAGTTGAAGCTTGGAACGCGCTCTTACTGCCACTGGACTGAATTTTCACAGTGCAAATTTAGTCACCCCAGGGAACCGTCACGTTTCTTGTTGTCATAGTTCTAGTTGGCCGTATACCAGTCCATCTCTCTAAGCGGATTGTTTTGTATCCCTCCTCGCGTCATTATCAGCATCCATCACACATAGATATTACAATATATTCAGAAGTTAATGAACAGAAAAGAGAAGATATACTTTTTAAACTGAAAGAGTGAAGGGTAGTACCAGGGCCGTATCCACGGGGGGTTAGGGGGTTCCCCCCCCCTCCCCGATACATACAAAAATAATCGTTTTTGATAGGCTAAAACCTCTGATCTATGTCTTTTTTTTTACTTTTTGGTCCGACCCGCGGAGGACCTCCCCCCCACCCCCGAAGTAAATTCCTGGATACGGGCCTGGGTAGTACAAACCATCACCGTCAGGGAGGTTGATCGCTCCTTTTTTTCTGCCGAAGGAGTATCCTAGCAGGGTTTTAGTTACACGTTGATGATGGTGATGATCGTTGGGGGATTAATAGTAACTTATCGCATGGGGCTCTGAACTGGAATATGGGGAAACCTAGTACTACTTAGTCAACCCGCGAGATTGCCACCTTTATTTGTTGTCGTAGTTCTAATTAGTATTTGGTGTCTGCTAATGAAGTATTTCAGTTAAAGCGGCTTGAACGTTTGTCTATATTTTTGTGTTAGTGACAAATAAGCTAATCCGAATTTCTGTTTTACATCTCGACGCAGCATTGCACGTTGCTGTGTAAACAAATGTCGTCCATTCCCAATGATGCAGTCATTACTTTTTTGTGAAGTAAATAGTTGCGAAAAGAAAACTGAAAAACGAAAAGAAAAGTGTAGTAGATCTTCCTTGCCTTACCTTAAATCGCATTAGCCAGTGAAAGGTTCCCCTGTCGTGCGCTGGCTCACTGATTGATGAAGAGGCCACACCTAGAGAATCCCAGACAGTTTTCCAAGGCTTCCGAGTCCAGTCTTTGTCAACAGATGACTTGAATCAAGAACAAATAATCTAACAGAATCTCCGTCTTTGGTCCCATGCAGCGACAATGGGTACCCCGATAAAACTGAGCGGTGCTAGAGGTACCTGCTGTGAGGTTTGAGTGGATGCCCGTCTACGTCGCTCTACGCCGTTGCTCATACGAGGTGAAAAACCGTAGGATGCCTTGCAGGCGCGGAGAGCCCGCTCTACAGCGCGTCGCACGTGACGTCAGTATAGCAAACAACCAATCAGCTGTAAAGGACGACTCAGACGGCGTTCGGATTCTTCTACGGAGTTGTACCGCGATACAGCTGTCATGATGTTCTGTGTCGCTCCTCCTCCGCTCGTTTTTGCATCGGGTAGGGTATCTGAATATATTCGACTCGGCATTGTCGTATCACAGAGATAGGGAGACGGAGGTTCAATCAGATAATTTATTCTTGCTTGAATGCCTCCACGCTGTCTGCCGTTACACAATTTATTAGCCACGTCGGAATCGTAGATATCCCCACGACCGGGAGCGTTCTACGTATTTATACGAATGTCTTCCAGTTTGCTGTTTTCCTTCAGTTAAATGTTATGTAGATGCTGAAGAAGTAAGGGAGGATGTCCGTACATGACATCCCCCTGTGGAACTCTCTTAGCGAGGATACAGTGATCGCGGAAACAACAGATTCCTTCAAGAGAAGGGTAGACTGCGATTGGAAAGACGTAACCTGGAAAAGGGGGGATCCAGTGTCAACTTCCAGATCATAAGCACCGGCGACGTCAGCAGGCTTCACAGCCTTGTCGCTAGCAAGTGCGATTTAAGGTAATTATGAGAGATTCTAATTTATATATATTGTTGAATATGTATCTGAATCTGTATAGAGCCGAGCGTCCATCGAGGGGCAGCATGCACAGGACATGTTTACATTTCTGAACCATTCTAGGGACAATCAAACTTTATGTAGTTCCTCATGCTTATGACGTCAATGTTTAACGTCACGCTTGTATGGATTCGAGTTCGCTTAGTCGACACCTAAGTCTAGTCGGAATTCCGTACATGTACCAGCGATTTGAAGGCAATCGTACGGATACATAGAACGCTTCCAGTCATACGGCGTACGGATATGAAGGAATGAATTGATTATTACATGCAGCCTAATAATAAGTCATTTGCATAGTATATACAGAAAAATAGGTAAAGAAACGAAGATATCTACGATTCCAATGTCGCTAATGAGCTACATGACAGTATTTTGACTTCTCTTCGTATCAGAAATGTACTAAGAATACCTGAAACTTCACACCTAGCCTGCGACTAAGATATTGCATGAATGGGTGTGCGATTGAAATGTTATCTCCCTTTGTGGTGACCAAAAGAGATACTAGTTGCGTTTTGCAGATACCATGGTATCTGTTACCACGGTAACTGAATCTGCAATTAGTCGTTTTTGCAGTTACCGTGGTATCTGATACTACGGTTGCTCCGTAAAAACGACAATTGCCGAAATTGCGCGTTTCGAAATCATCCCAAAAGAAACAAGACCAAAGGTTTCGATGGGATCCCAAAAATTTTATATTTGACCCAGACAACTACGTCTTGACTACGCCAGATCCAGTCTTCGCCAGGCTAATCATCTGAGAAAATTAAGTTTAGATATACCTGTATAAGCCATATTTATTTTGACGATACTGATCGAAACTTCCTACTTTACTTCTGCCGAATTTCCGTTTTCGGCCGAATTCCGAGCGAACTACTTGTCCAGCCAAAAAAAGATAGTTCAGAAACGAATTCAGCGCATCGCCTTATCCCTATAAAGAACGTCTAATCAACTTGAAATAAAACTTTAACTTCTAAAAAAAATCCGGTTTCAACCGGATTCCGGACGAACTATTTGTCCGGATAAAAAATGATTGTCATATACAGATTCAGCGTCTCTTCTTACCCTTAAATCTATCATCTAATCAACTTCAAATACAAATTTTACTTTTAACAAATTTTCCGGTTTCGGCCGGATTCCGGGCGAACTACTTGTCCGGCGAGAAAATGGTTTTCACCATCGTGTTCAACATGTTTTCTTACCCCTAAATCGAACATCTAATCAACTTCAAATAAAACTTTTGCTTTTAACAAATTTTCCGGTTTCAGCCGGATTCCGGACTAACTACTTGTCCGGTCAAAAAATGGTTTTCACTATCGTGTTCATCATGTCTTCTTACCCCTAGATCGAACATCCAATTAACTTCAAATAAAACTTTTACTTTTAACAAACTTTCCGGTTTTGGCCGGATTCCGGGCGGACTACTTGTCCGGCGAGAAAATGGTTTTCACTATCGTGATCAGCATGTCTTCTTACCCCATAATCGACTATCACATTAGCTGTTTCAAAACATTTTGTTTGTCCCTTAATTTAAACCCCCTCCCCCACCCCTAAATGTAGAGCTACAGTGCCCATCTACGAACTTGACCTTACTCTTGACCCAAAGAATACTCACACCAAGTTTCATCAAAATATCTCATTCCCTTCGAGAGTTATCGTGCTTACAGACAGACGGACGGACGGACGGACAGACGGACGGACGGACGGACAGACGGACAACTTTTGCGATGTCATAGGTATCCGTCACTAACGTTTTGGGATCCCAAAAACCGATATCCAGTCATATCACTAAGTGCCAATTTAAACTTCGTTTCAGCCAATTTGACAAAATCCTAGGCTCTATTGTTGGTGATGATGAAAGTGAGATGATTTTTTCAGATACCACGATTCACGATTAGTTACCACGGTATCTGGCGAGTTACCATGATAACTGCAAAAACGACTTTTGACCGTGGTATCAGATACCACGGTAACTGCTAAACGACTTTCGACCGTGGTATCAGATACCATGGTATCTGCAAAAACGCAACTCCTTATAGAAAGACTGCATACGATAACTGCAAAAACGCCTTTTGACCGTGGTATCAGATACCACGGTAACTGCTAAACGACTTTCGACCATGGTATCTGCAAAAACGCAACTCCTTATAGCAAGACTGCATTGCGTGGCATTCTACCATTGTATCGTTTTATGTTGCCCCCTCCTTTTCTGGTGCTAATGGAAAATGGAGAATTGTAGTTCGTGTTATATCTCAGGCATTATCACTATCCGGCAATAGTGTAATGTTCGACGAAGAACCGAACTGTCTGTTCACATCTCCACGCAATCATGCAACAACGATATGATATATATTCACCGAAGAAAAACCTTTAGCAAAATGCAAATAAACACAAAATTCTGTCAGGCTTACACTACACCAAACAAGTTCCCGACTTGTCGCTAATGATGTACTCGAAATTACTAACACCCACACTGCTAATGCTCTGGACAGAACTTCACGATGAAAGTGAGAAAATCCGACCACTTGATCGTGTTTTCCCACTATAAACATGTATGTAGGCCTACTGGGTTTCGGCTACCCCCCCCACCTGGCGAAAAAACCCGGAAACGTCTAGACGTGCTGATAAAATTTTGGAGATAAAAATATATTTTGTCATGAAAAGTATATTATATAGAGGCGAGCTGTCAGGGAGGCACCGCCACGCGTTTCCATTTAAATCGCGTGAGTCGCGTGTCTAGGAAAAATACTAGTTCTCGGTCAAAATTGCAGTTTCTAACAAGATTTTCTAACTTCCGGTATATTTGCATTCGGCCCCCCCCCCCCCCCCGAATGCAAATCCGCCTAGGCCTAGACCCGTGTATACAAGGGGATTTGTCCTTGGTCAGGTCAGAACTTGCATACTACTCTCTACAGCAGCAAGGGTCCATGTTTTTCCTTGTTTTACTCGTCGCTTACTATTATGCTGAACTGCGACTGCTATGGTTTCTAGCAAATTACCCCAATTAAAAAAAAATCATTTTTGTTCAGTTTTGTATAAATAACACGCAGCGGACGATTCGCGAATGGCTACCGCGCTTAGAAAGTATCCGCAGGCACGTCAAGGAACTAACGACGTCTGTAAGATAGTGATGGATCCCGAAATTTTATTAACTCACTAGACAAGAAAAGGGAAAAAGCGCAGTACAAAAAAGAAAAGGAAAAATTTCACTGAGCTTTTAAGAACAGAGCAAATTCACAAGAAAAAAAGGAAAATCATCTTCCCAGATGGAAAGCCGAAAAAAAGTAAAGTAGGCTAGTACTAAACTTTGTTGTTACACTCGGGAGTCCCTGTAACGTTGAAGAAAGTGTGAAATTTACAGTAGGCTATTTGAAAAAGAAAGTTCTGATAGGTTTAGATTGTAGAAATAGTGAGGGCACGTCAAAGACGCAATGAAGTGGTGAGGAGCAGAAATGAGGAGAGGACTGGAAGGAAAAACTGACCCCATATACAGTGAACCCTGTGTCCCTGTCCATTGCAACTCACTATTGCCCTCTGTCCAAAGTAATATCGTAGTTAGCTAGCCGCTTGATGGCGCCATGGATGGAGCTTGCAGCGTATTATTCGGATGAAGGCGAATAAAACAGTTTGTTTGGAAAATTCATAAAAAATAAATTTGTTTTGTTTAGTAAAGTAAGTATAAAAAAGGATATGAAGGATAGATAAGTTTGTAGTGATAGGTAGCCTGCAGAATGATTACAGTAGAGCTATGACTTTTTGAATGTTAGGCCAGTTAATATTGTATTTGTGCTTCGCAGTTCTGGGCTAAATATAATAAACTGGTAAACCCACAAACAGTTTGTGGCGCGGAAAGAATATTTCTGTGTTTTATTTGTGCTACCCGCAACCAACAAGATTTCTGTGGTTTGCTTTGTCAGTGATGCAAGTTTGACAAACAACTGCCCGGTGAGCCTCGTTTTTGTCGGATCGTTTTTAATTGTGGCTCGATTCTGGTAGCAAAATAATGTCCAAACAGCTAAATAATAAATCAACTACTTTCTCAAGCATATGAGAGAAAACTGAGGATCCTTTTTGTACAGAATTGGAAGGAAGGAAGCCTGAAGGTCTGTTTATTGATCTTTTAACTGGATTTAATATTATTTTGTAACATTTATTTGAAATTACCACTTCAAAAAAATAACAGCGTTTTCGCTATTTTCAACTTGTGGGTCAACTGTGTGGCACACCATACAGTTGTGTTTTGCAACGAACACTAAGAAGTGTCTGGCCCACAACTGTGTTCCAGACAAATGCCTGAAATTGAGTTTGTTATTTACTCTTTCCATTTATAAACAAGAATAAAAAAAAAGTTGGGAAAAATTTTCAGTGGTGCTTGAATTTGAAAGAGCATACCTCTACTCTCGAGTGCATCTGATTTACTGACATTTTGTCTTTAGTCACAGAAATTGGATGAAATGGCACCGTTCAAAGAAGCATCCCTCTTCTGGCTCTTCTTTTCTACTGTCTGTCGGCTATGTAGGTAGACCTGAGATAGGCTGTAGTGTAGGTAGGTCGCAATTGTGTCCAGCACATAGAATAAGTGATGGAATTGACGGACAATAGCCTTGAGTTGTAAAGTTGTATACATTTTTTGTTCCTGCTTGCACCTGAGCAGCATCTTGGGGCAGTCTGGGTTTGAGTCTATCTATAACTGTAAATGCTACGCTAGAAGGAACAATTTCTGTAAACCACCCTTTGACAAGGCTCAGCTCAGCCACTGGAAACGAATGAGAATGAGGATTAGCTTCAAAATAACTTTTTTATACTGTATTGTGTCTAAAGTTGATGTAATCTGAATTTGATGTCTTAGAGTAGACAGACAGTAGAAGGCAGGTGGAGGTATGCTTTTTTGACCACTTCTCTAAATTTTAGATAACTTTGGTCATTTTTTTTGCATCTAAAACAGTCAAATTGAAACAGTAAATGAGGAACGCAAAGTCAATTAAGAGCCAAGTAGGCTATTGCAGATTTATTTTGGCATGAAGAATGAGATACAACCCTCCAGTCCTACTTTCCTGTTTGTTCATTTATGGTCTTTTTGTATGTTTGTATGCTTTGCATGGTCATGAAAATGATGTAAAACTGTGATCAAGGGTGCAAAGCAACTAAGCAAAAAAGAGCAACAGATTCACAAAAGTAGAAGTGTGTTGCTGTACAACTCAGCACATATAGTTTATGCTCAGTACTGTGCAAGGTTTGTATCCCATTATATTTTTGGCTCCATCCAGAGCCAGAGGCGTCATTTTGCTGAAACCTAAGGGGTGGCAGTGGCAGCATTCCGCGCCCCCTTCGGGGACCTGTGACGCATGGGCGGTTTGAAGTGCCTGGGTGAGGGGTGAATGCCGTAAAATGTAGCCTACTTGTTGGAAATCCAGCACGGCTGAAGAGCGGAAAATTAACTGGAACTCGCTGGAGAGCAAGCTTGTAACGACTTTTTGGCCAGAAAATGGCAATGAGCGCTGCAGGCAAAAAAATTTGTTGAATTTGCATGTTTTCTAACAAAATTTAACTACTTCCTGAACAAATTTTAGGTTCTAAAATGGCCTTTCCCCAAACTGTAAGTCCAAAACTCAAAGTAAACAGAGCATACTACAAGTGGCGCCACAGGCGAAAATTTTGGAATTCTTTATGATCAGAGGGCCTTTTTGGATCACAAATGAAAGCATGGGCCACGACTCATAATGTTTGGTCACAACACATTTCAAACAATGTGAGACATTAAACTGAAAACTGGTACATGATGGTGCTTCAACTTGACCCTTTCCAAATAAAATGACCTTCTGAAACGGGTAGCCTTTGCTGCAACACAGGTTAAACGCAGATTTAAAACTCTTTTTACCATTTTACAAAATAAACAAGCTGGGGTTAAGTGAAAAGGCACTTAGTGTTTGCTGACCCTCTCCGCTTCCTACTCTTACATTTTGTGCTCCGTCAGGGCGGTGCCCTCACTTGAATTTCCAAGGGGGCCCTCAGCTATCCAGGAACAAATCATAATATGATACTGAAAGCCATGTTACAAAAATAATGTCTCGCTCTTCATGTTCAGAGTTCAGACACACAACTGATCCAGCCTCAAACGTGCCTTGAAGACATTCGATCCTCGAACAATGGGTCATTATCTCGGATTAAAAAAGGTCCGATCAGTGACTTAAGATCAACTGGTATGGCGCAACGAGATGTCACAATTGTGATGAAAAACTGACTTTTTCAGGCTATTTTCCTGTTTTTCCTGGGTAGCTCTGGGGGTCAGGAGGTGGCAGCTGCCACCCCCTCCCCCCCCGAAACCAAACTGCCCGCGTTGCAGCGCCTCTTTATTCTTCAGAGATGGAATTTCCTTCCTGTTGGCCTCTTGTGGTCACTTCGAATCTCACCCACTCTTGCTGACGTGACAAATATGGTGGTACAGCCGCAAAAAGTACCAGCCATATATGTCCCTTTCGATAAAGCGTGTATTGCTGACGTGACATTTAAGTCACGTTAGCATTTACGTAAATTTGTCTAACGAAAGCGTCAACAGGGATGAAAAAATCATATCATTAGATCCGCCTTAACCTGGGGATTCCAAAAATGTATCATACTTCATTTTTTTTTCCTTCTATATCGCAACCCGGGAACAAATAAGAAAACTTTTCTTGGCTAGTTTTCTTAGCTAGTTCGACTGTTCAGCCTGTTGTGACCAATGGGTGAGCGGAACGCCCTCGAGTCATACACCAAACTATTGCTGGTAAAACGAGAATCGAATGATATCTGAAACCTCTAGATTGCGTGGAAGTGAAAAATAAAGAAATTCCGCGTGACTTGTTCGTCACGCCAGGCGCGAAAGGGCTAATCAAAAAGATAACTTTTGTCAGCGCAAATGGATGACTGTGTGACTTTGCATGGCTCTCAGAACCCTAAAGTTATTATTAGAACTGGCAGCACCGGTTTGGGCCTAGGCAACCTTTCTTTACCAACCTAAAAATCGACCCCTAACCTTCCAAATATCTCGGGATGAGGCATGCAACAGAAGTTAGTTACTTAGAGGGATTATATCATTTGTAGTAGAATTCTTTATAGCTTCTAAAAGAGTGACCAAAATGTATGCTCAGTTGGAACGATTGTCACAGTATGTTATTGGCCATTTGATATTTATTGTCTTTTCCAGGTTTTGTAAGCTACGTTGGTATGTCCGGGGGCTTTTACAATTACGTATCAATCGTAAATAGTGTCACAAACTATGGAAAGCGGATGACACGGTTAAGTAACAGAGTTTTTGGTGAAGTTGTGAGACCAACTCCAACTAAGTCACTAAAAGTAGTAAGAATCTTTAGCGAACAGCCCTTAAACAAAAAAGAGGAGTTCTACAACTACTACCCACGACACATTGAGACATATGAGCTGATGAAACACCTGAGAAGTTATGGATTGTTCAGGTGAGAGATTGTTTTTTTCTTAAGAATTTGTTTCATACTTGTTATCCAGTTCTGTTCGCCTCAGATCTACAGTACAAATTCCGCAGAAGGCTGTTTTTTTTTGTTATTTATTTGTGATGGGTTGATTCTCATTGCCTGGCTATAGGCAATAATGGGCAAGTGAAGCTATTTGTTAACTCTAAACTACAGTAGGTGTCAATTCCCAAGAAAGGAACACATGTGCTGCTTCTTAATATTTAACAATCTTTCTGTTCTACCGCAGAGAAAGTTTACTGAAGGTCCACCAACAAATGTAATTTTGTATGCCCTTTTGCTTGCGTTTGTTATTTTCTTCTTGTGATTTCAGGGGAAAGGGGCGCGGTACCGGATCTTCGAGGGTTTGGGGGGTATCGAACCGATCGTCCGTATTCCGTACGACACTTGAGTTAATATTGCCGAATCTGTATCGGGTCCGGTACCATGTGAATAGTCACCCACTATGTATTTGGCTAGTCGGGGTGGAGTTGTCCGTTGGTGTCTCCAAGCTGATCACGGTTTTGTCAAGTTCTTCAATTGCGCAGTTAAGTTCAGCGAACTTACTACTTCTCTTTTCATATTTCTAGTGCTGTGTTAGCCTTGGTTGAAGTTAGTGCAGCGGACTGTTATAAAAGAATTGGAGTAGCAGGGAAGGTATGCTAAGTACGAGGTCTGCTTGAATAGAGGGGGTCTGAATTCGCAAGGGGGTTGAGTAGGGCGAGTGGGATGAGCGCCAGCTGCGTAGGATTGTATAGGAACTTTAGAGAGCTAGAATAGATAATTTCATGTTTTTGAAATGCGTTCACGTAGATTGCGTTATTTATTGAGCATCTGAGCTGTCGTGATTGCTTCTCGGGTTAATTGATTAAATACCGGTCAAGATTTATCATTAATAAACAGTTATAATGCGCACAAAGTCCAGCGTAAATATTCCTTCAGCCCAAGCTGACTGCGAATAATATTTGACAGTGCAAAATTTTATTTGAGATACATTTTGGCCGTTCTTGGCAAGGGTCCTCTTCAGGCTCACAGCCGTTCAAGTTGGAAAAACGAACTTGTGGAAAAAATGGATGATTGCAAGAAAGGCCCAAATATAGCTCAAATAAAATTCAGCTGACGTATCCGTTTTGCACTGTCAAATATAAAAGTCCGGCGTAAATAACATAATTGGCGCAAAATTATTTCTGGCTTTAAACGGGAGAAAAACGAGTTCGAATGGTACAAACCCTTAAGATAGGGGAAGAAAAAAAAAATAAGTAAAAAAGAATTCAATCGACTCAACGCTGGGATTACCGCAAAGGTGACCACCTTTGCAGGTGACACTGTCAGAGTCACCTAGTTTGAATAGATATCAAGAAAAAATTGTAATTATAATAGCCTGTATATGTCGGAAAAATTGTTACAGACAACACTCTAGCCTGAAACCAGCCTAGGCCTAATTTAATGGCTAACAGAGTAACAGAAGCTTCTATTAGTGATCTGTCTTTTATAATATTTTTCAGTTTGTTTCTGAAATAATGGTTGATTGGTTTGGCATCATTCGGACATTCTTTTAATTCAGTTGAACCCATCTCAACAAAAGGAGGACGAAGCGCCCTAAAGATGGAGTAACCAACAAAATAAATAGAAAAAAGAAACACTAACACTAAATACAAAAAAATTACAACAAAGACGATTGAATAAATAGCGCTGACCACGGGTGAGACAGTATTGACACAGATGAACGAAAATCCTTTAGCCTTAAATGGCTAGGCGTAGTAACTTTTTTTGTGAAACGGGAAAAGACCGTTTGGGAAGATAAATAGATACGTTTATTTAGGCTTATCAAAGCCGTGCTCTCCCTCTTTTATCTCCCACCGGAAATCTGGGCCCAGTTACCCATGAACAGGAGGGTGGGCGGGGGTCACGGGACCCATCAAATTGCATATCTAGACCGTAATATCCTCAACTATACCAACTTAGAGTTTGATTCCAGTCACGGGTCAAAAACTTTACTCATGGGCAAACTTGGCCCACTTGCCCATCAACGGGGAGGGTGGGGGTGGTTCAACTCCATGTATATATTCCCGAATAACACTGAAAATGCCCACGATCATAATGCCCACGACTCAAAATGCCCACGGTTCAGAATGCGCACGATTGGATTATTGGTGTTCAGCACGTAGTTTTAGGGTGAATTAGGGGTGAGTGAGCAATGGGAAAAGTATAATAGACGAAGTATCAGAATGACGATGGTCGTATGTTGAACTGGTGTAATCTCAATTATAATATAATTCTGGTAAAATACTTACAAGAAACATGTGTATTGGCTCGTGGTTAGTTGCCGCAAAAGCGCTGTGCTTTCTTGAGGAAGCCTCTGCCTGATAAGGAACCCCTTGGAACTTCTCTTTAAGAGCTTTAACTTGCTGGTCTTTTTGGATCGTTCTTCAAGAAACAATAAAAATAATTCCTTTCAAAAGCTTTTCTGTGATTAATCCTACCCCTTGTAATCTCGTAGTCCGCATTCCAGGATGATGTTGGCCTCCCCTGTGGACAGTTTCAGCCGTCGGCATTTTGAACCAAGACGATATTAGCCTTCTCTGTGACCATTTTGAACTGTTGGTATTTGGAAACTGTCGGCATTTTTTAGCCGCCACCATTTCGGACCAAATATTTCGATTTCGGGTGTTCCACATCCGAATTGTGGGCATTTTGAGTCGTGGGCATTTTGAGCCGTGCGCATTTTAATCGTGGGCATTTTGATCCGTGGGCATTTTGAACCGTGGGCATTGTGAGAGTGGGCAAAAAGATCGTGGTGATTTTGGGAACCACCCATATTAACAACCCGATGATCCAAAAGCACAAAGGAATTTAATCTCTCTATCTACAGTTATTGTCAAGTTAAAAACATTAAAAAATTGGCAATCTGGGCCCAATCGCCTGAACCAAGTGGGGGTGGGTTTGGGGCCCGCAAAAAGCAAGAAGAGACTCCACTGCTCACAAACCTACCAATTTTCAACTTGATACCTGTTGATTCCTGTCACGGGTAACGAACTTTGCTCCTGGGCAATCTGGGCCCAGTTGCCCTTGAACGGGGTGGGTGGGGGAGGTGCAACTTTGAAAGTAATTTCCCAGCCCTAGGATCTACAAATACAAGGAATTTCATCGTCCTGTGTCTAGGTCTGGTCAAGTTATGAACATCATTCACTGGGCAATCTGGGCCCATTTGCCCCTGAACCGGGTGGGTGTGGTGGTGGGACCCCCAAAAGGCACAACTAGACCCCAATGCCCACAAGTGTACCAATTTTGAACTTGATACTTGCATGGTGAAAACCGGAAACCGAAAGACGAAAGCTGCTACAGCGCTTGCAATAGTGGATTGTTCCAAGGAACACTCCACAAAAAACGGCGTATATACATACCGCGGCTAAGTAACGAACGCAGCTAATAGTTATAGACACCCTTTTTTCGTCTTCGGTATTCCCTTACTTGAATTTGAATGGAGTCATTGTTTGCGGGGTATGTTGAGCGTGGACTCGGCTAACTGGACCCGTCCGTTTTGTAAACAGGGTGAAATCAGGTTGCTATGCGAAAGTCACTGCCCTGAAGCGTGGTGTTGTTTGTTTATTTCTGTCCCTTTGTTTGTCTTTGGTTCGGTGGTGCACAACTAAGTCCGTTTTTACTGGTCCGGACACACTCGTGTTTTCGCGGCCTGATTTTGTCCGTCGTCGTCGGAGGTTTTGTTATAAATTTGAAAAAGTTAGCTTTTCAGGATATAATGACGATGGTGCTGGAAATTCTTGTAAAAATCGAGAGTCGCGACACATAGACTCTGATCGTCTGTGCCTATTTAAAGTCTGAGTGGACCAGTTTAGGGTAGGTCTGGCAGTTTGGAAAGCTCCGCTAGTTTATGCGCCGCTTGATTTGCAGAGTCGCTTCACTATTCAGAGCTGCTTTGGTGTAGTTACTGCTTTGGTTAGTGCTCCGCTAGTTTCGGAAAGCGAATCTAATTGTTCCGGAACGCGGATCCACGATGGGACTGGAAAGTGGTCTTGGAAAGCTTTGTAATTGGAAACGCTTTTCAGGAATTCTTGCCGAGGGGTTCCCCACTCCCTGGCACCTGCTGGTGACCGGCCACCAATTACGCGATTCCCGCTTCTAAACACGCGCGGCAACCGGTGCCAGCTCTTGTCAGCCGTTGCCGGCACCTGGAACTTGAAACGAACTTGTGAGAACGCCAGAATCGCCTCTTTCAGTTCCAAGCACACATTTCTGTCTCGAAACTTACTTTATGGAATCTTTTGGGTGGGTGGGTTTGTACGAAACAACAGCTAAGCAAGGGATTAGGATTAACTAGTCCAGGTGGACTTTAAGAAAAGTCGACCACTTAGAAGAACCAGCACCACTGTTGGAATCCAGTGGTAAATTAAGTGTTGAGGGGTCAGGGGTAGTCAAGGTATAGTGGAGGGATGCATCTTTGGACGTTATTGAACTTTGAACAGTGCCGTTTTCATCCACTTGCTGTGGCAGAAGCTAATTACTAGTCAGTCACGTCCCCATGGCAAAACGTCCCCATGATATAGCACAAAAAGAAACCAGTTAAATGTAATAGATGCGACAGAAATACATAGCCTACAACAAATGTTTACCTTTCTTCAGAAAAGGATTCCGCTTTTCAAGTATGCAGGGTCAGATGAAAACCTTTAAATCCTAAAACAAGCAATTCTCGTGTTTTTGGGGTGGTCGGGGACGTTTTACACGATAACGTTTTGCCATACGGACGTTTTGCCTTGGTGACGTTTCGCCATTGGGACTTTTTGCCATGGGCCGAATGGGTGTCTTGGGTCTTTATTTTCTTATTTAGCCCAAAACTGCACTGTTCGAAGTTGCTGACGTTCAGGGAAGCATGTGTCGTGTCGGCTGTGAGTAGCATACGGACGAATGCCAAGGATTCATGGAAATTTGCTCTATCGAGATTAGTTACATCCCACTGAGAAGCCGATCATTCATTCACTCCTATGTGGATGGTCATCTTATTTTATCTTACCCAAACGAACTGAAAGTGAAAGGGTTGGATGTGTGTCAACCCTATAGTTTTGCTGTTGGGCTTTGACGTACGTACCCTGTGGCATTAATTGTCAGTTAGAGAGGAAGTTCAAACACCTTTTCGTCTGTCAAAAGTAAACCTATACCATGTGTGGGGTTCGGCTAGAACTTGCAAACTGGTGTAACTACACTATGTACAAATAGTATAGACTCAAGATTAACGTACGAGATTGTGTTTACACTAGAGTTGATCCTACATTTTTCAGTCAGTTTTCTTGAGGGACAATGGGGAGCAAAATACTCACTTTTGTTTAATATTTTGTCTCCTATTTTTACCTTTTCGTTTTGTCTGAAAAAACGTACGAAGGCTTCCCTATAAGACTTTTTTTTGGGGGGGGGGGCATATGGTTTCCCCAAACTTGTCCTGGGAAGTTGACACTAGACGTTCTGTGTACCCTATACGATAGCAAAAGTGTGAATGGAACTTACTTTCGCCTCTATGTTATGTTTGTCACAGATTATAATAGTTGGACTAAAAGTTAGCCAGGTGGTCGACCATTAGCCTGATCTGAATCGTTGCCCTTCTGGGGCAATGCTAGTAGTCCCCCATTCTAGGTCATGTGTGAATAATTAGTATCTTTTTTTTGTATACTGTTATGTTCGATTTACTGTGTGTATGGCCCACCCTTGGCTAAATAAATATCTTATGTTAACGCCTACCCTTTAAAGCAGAAATATAAAAATGCTATTTCTGCAAGAGATACAGTGCTTACCATCCCTACAGCCTTTCTGATTCTTCCAACACACGAAAAAGACAAGAAAACAACAAGAAAATCCAAAGAGACACGCCAGGTTTCAGTTTGTTTTTATTACAGTTCAGCGCTCCAAGTGGAGTAACAGTCCCCTATTTCCTCAGGCTCAACACTTGTGTAGACATAGTAAAAAGTCGGTTCCACAGGGTAATGGGTGACTTTCACTTTCTGCTGCTGATACATATGTAAAATCTCAATTACCCGGGACGCAAATGACAGGTTTTCCACTACTAACCTGTGGATCTATTTTAGCATGTCTGATCCAAGTGCTGACGGTGAGGCTAACAGAAACTAGTCCTAGCTTGGAAGCGGGGAGAGGGAAAAGAAAATTCCGTAAAAAACAAGCTAACTTATCCAATTTTCTTTAAAATAAAAAAAGAAAGAGTAGAAGCAACAACTGTAATTGTGAAAAAAATTAGCAGTTACATAGCATATTTTTATCTTTTCTAATTGCCGACGCGTCCTCTGAGGGATGGACGTTAGGTTTCTGCGCGGTTTTTCTCCCGAACCGAAACAGCAACAATAAAGAACAAGATCAAAGATTTCGATGGGATCCCAAAAATTTAATATTTGACTCAGACAGCTACGTCCTGACTACGTCTTGTCTACGCCAGATCCAGTCTTCGCCAGGCTAATCATCTGAGAAAATTAATTTCAGATATACCTGTATAAGCCATATTTATTTTGACGATACTGATCGAAACTACCTGCTTTACTTCTGCCGAATTTCCGTTTTCGGCCGAATTCCGAGCGAACTACTTGTCCAGCCAAAAAAAGATAGTTCAGAAACGAATTCAGCGCATCTCCTTATCCCTATAAAGAACGTCTAATCAACTTCAGTAGATAATAAAGCCGAGTTCCAAACCACAATATTTTTCACACCACATTTTTCTATTCCTATATATTTTTATATTCCCGAATACTATTTTTCATACCACATTTTTCTAGTCCTATATATTATTTTTATATTCCCGTATACTATCTTTCCTGATACATCTTTGTTAGACCCGTATACTATTTTATATTCCCGTATAGTACTATTTTTTCCTGGTACATCTTTGTTAGGCCTGTATACTATTTTTCCTGGTAGATTTTTGTTAGGCTTCAATCATTTTCCCACGTATGGGCGTGTAGTTGTATGGGTTAATAATCACACAGTGATTGAAGGTGTTGAGAAAATTAACCTAACCGTGACGTTAGGTGGTTGACTTGAATAGTTAAAGACTGACTAATGAGATTGGGTTGATTGAAGACTGATGATAAATTGCTTTGATTGATGATAATTATTTTTTCTCCAGCTTGAAGGTTGATATGTAAACCTTGTGAGGCGTATATAACGCCCGATAATTTGTTTATAAAATATCAGTCCTTGCTGTAAAAAAACTTTTTTTTTTACATCGAAGAACATTGATTTACCTTTTCTTAAAATATGGATATTCAATTCGATGTTGGTCTGGAGTGGCAGTAGGGATACCAAAAATAGGTTTTCATCCCCCCCCCCCTCCCAAAGAAAAAAAATACATTTTTCATGTACCCGAAAGGACATAAATATTTGAACCCGGATACAAGGTAACTGAACGATTAAGGCTTATGCGTACTCCCACTTCTACCTCTATTCTGTTTGAAGCAGTAGAGATACCAAAATATAAAAAGAAAACATTTTCATGCTCCGCAAGGGCCCATGATCATTAAGTACATCAAGAGTTTGGCTTACAAATGAATTTCTAAATCCGTTAAAGGGTCCATCTCAACAACCGACTGCAATTTTTTTCATGACCATTCAAAACGTTGTCACAACTTATATTGCTTTTATAACTTCCAACTGTTCATCTTTAATTAGAGTTCCTGTCTTAACTGAACAACACGATAAACTCTTTTTCCGGCGATACATTTTTAAGTCCAAAGAGCATTAAAATTACACCTTCTTTTTCCTACCATCGTTAAAGTATTAAAATACAGCTCTACTAAAATTCAGGTGAAGTATCCATTTTGCACTGTCAAATATGATGCGCAGCCAGCTTGAGCTGAAGGAATATTTATCATTAAAGTCTTAACCGCACAGCACAATTAAACCTTTTTTGATCCTGCGATGCACTTTCAAGTCCAAATGAACTAAAACCTTCCTTTATTTTCCACAATTCCCTTATTTTCAACCACGAAACCCCGCAATCATTTAAAAAACAAATCTCATCTTACTTATTCCAAGCTTTTTAACAAATATTACATTTTCATGTTCCCTAAGGGCCCACTATTATTTGTACCTCAAGCTTTCAGCCTTCAAATGAATTTCCAGGATCCGTTAAAGGGCCCACCAGTACAATTATATTTTCATGACCATTCAAAACTTTTTTTTTCTTCTATCATTTCCGACTGTGTTTCTTTTTTTTCCTAGCATAATTAAGTTCGCATCTTAACCGTAAAGTAATTTTCAAGTCCAAAAGGACTTTCGAAATAAAACATTCCCTTATTTTCCACAATTCGCTATCTTCAACCACGAAGACTGGCAATCATTAAAAAAACCAATCTTATCTTACTTTGTCAAGCTTTTGAACAAACATTGCATTTTAATGTTCCCCAAGGGCACATGATTATTTGTACCTCAAGCTTTTAGCCTCCAAACGAATTTTCAATCATCCGTTATAGGGCTCACCTCAACAACTGAATGCAATTATATTTTCATGAATATTCGAAACTTTTTTGCTTCTGTCATTTCTGACTGTGCTTCTTTTTCTTACTAGCATCATAAAGTTCGCATCTTAACCGTACAGTACAGGACAACTGGTCTTTTTTTCATAACCATTCAAAACAATTAACATTCTTTTCATTAAGAATACCTTTCTTACTATTCTTGAGAATTTGTATCCCAAACAATACATTTTCAACTCCAAAAGGACTTTCGAAATAAAACCTTCCCTTATTTTCCACGATTCTCTAATTTTCAACCACGAAACCCCACAATCATTAAAAATTAATCTTATGTGATCTTACTCAAGCTTTTGAACAAATCAAAATTTTCAATCTCCCATTACTTGTACCTTGCTTCAAGTGAATTTCCAGTACCCGTTAAAGGGTCCATCTCAACAACAGACTGCAACTTTTTTCATGACCATTCAAAACTTTTTTGCTTTTATCGTTTCCGACTGTGATTCTTTTCTTCCTGGCATCATAAATTTCTCATCTTAACCGTACAGTACAGGGCAACTGATCTTTTTTTACGTTGTCATTTAATACACTGATTTTATTTTCATTAAAAGCTAACTTTATCTTAATCTGCCGAGAATCTTTATCCCACACAATAAATTTTCAAGTCCAAAAGGACTTTCGAAATAAAAACCTTCCTTTTTTCACAATTCCCTAATTTTCAAGCATGAAGCCCCGCAATCATTTAAAAACAAATCTTATCTTACTTATTCAAGCTTTCGAAACAACAAAAATGTTCAACCTCCCATTATTTGTACCTTGCTTCAAATAAATCCTAGTATCCCTCAAAGGGCCCACCATTCACAACTTTTTGCTTCTATCATTTCCGACTGTGCTTATTTTTCTTCATAGCGTCATAAAGTTCGCATCTTAACCGTACAGTACTTTGCAACTGATCTTTTTTTCATTAACATTTAAAACACTGACCTTCTCTTCATTGAAAACTACCTTTATCTTACTCTTCCGATAATCTTTATCCCACACAATACATTTTCAAGTCTAAAAGGACTTTCGAATAAAACCTTTCCTTATTTTCTACAGTTCCCTAATTTTCAGCCATGAAACCTCGCAATCCTTAAAAACTAATCTTTTCTTACTTTTCCAAGCTTTCGAACAAACAAAAATTTTCAAACTCCAGAAAGGCTCATGATTATTCGTACCTCAAGAGTTTTACCTTCAAATTAATTTCTAGCATCCTTTAAAGAATTAAAGTGCTCATCTTAACCAGAGTACAATTATTTTTTCATAACCGTTCAAAAAACTCTCACAACTCTATTTTGCTTCTATCATTTCACGATTGTGCCTCTTAAACTATGGTTGTTGTCAAGATTGAGCTGACGGGGCTCAGCGATAAAAGGTAAGCTTGTCACGATGAAATCAACACTATAACCTACGGACATTTCTCTTCGAGAGATCTCAATAGATAGTTGTAATTCTGTTCAGTTGAAACCTAGAATCATGGGAAGACGTTTGACTTTATTCAAAGTGAACAAGTCAGTAAATGTTTGTAAAAAGTGGGAGTTTGAGAAGTGGAATGATCTGATGAAAATTCACTCTTCTTATGACTGTAAAGATTCGAAAATAAAGTTTCCATATCCAGTTATGGACTATGGAGAATATATGATCGTGGAAACATACTTCGGGAAGGACTTTCCTCATTTGGAGGATTATAGTAACGACCTGGAAAACGGAGAAGCTTTTGGGCCGGAACAGTTTATTGAAGTTGTAGCCTTATACTTGATGAAGTATTTTTTCAATCGTGATGGATACAGTTTGGTGATGGATAATGGTACCTATTACGGTAAAGAAAGGGAATATTTCAAAAGCAAATTAGATGAAATGCGTCAGTGGTATAAGTGCAACGAGTACAATGATTGTGACTTGATTCCAACATTTAAAACAGTATACTATTGGATGGTTAAAGATCCAGAAAACCGTTGTATTGTAATAGTGGATGATTATTGATATTTTGTAAATGTTTTTAAATTAAAAGACATTACACATAGTTTAGCAGTCTTTGTCTATCTTTGCTGCCTCCGACAATGCTAAAGTTCCAAACACCTTCCAAGATCTGGATGTTTGGTCCCTCCGGATCGGGTAGAACCTCTTATCTATGTCGTTTTTTGTATGTTTCGAGAGAGAGGGGTTGAACCCCCCTACCCGCCCTCCATTATTTCCCCTCAATTCAGTTATTTTCAGTCTCGTTACCCCACAGTTATCAAACTTGCCTCTCTTCCACGCTTTTTGCCAAACGATAGGCGCTCAGTTCTGTAATTTTGCAGTCTAAAGCACACCTCGCACTATTTACTGTTTATATTCCAATATTCTGGACTATTTGAATACTATAAAACTAGACTCTGGCTTTAACAAATTATCCACAGCTTTGACTGTTTTTAGCGTATCAATGGCATGACACGCGAACACATCGAGAGCATAACATGCATGGAAATAAATATAGTGCCTCATGACAAGAGTAAAGATTAGTGAGACATTGTTAGCAAGCATCGAATGTAATATGTGAGATTCGGGTCTCCGGGCTGAGGAATAATGAATCCACTACGTAATCAGGTCGCATTGGCATTACAGACGCGACGGGTCCTTTAAGGCATCTTTGATGACGGTATATTTGACGAAAATTTCTCGTGCAGTAAACTTCTAGTCAACAAGTTAGCCTTTAGAATTGTAAGCCTCTGCTACACCTGGCGAAACAAAAATTAACACTCGTGTAACATCTCCTGAATATTCCATACAAACAATATAATGTCTCGTTCAATAAATACTATGTATACCCCGCTCAGGCTATCCCGTACGCGGACCCTATTTTCCCAAAAAACGGGCAAAAAAACATGTTTTAAACCCTTCGAATTTTGTAAATGTGTGTTTTTAAACCTCTGTTTATTAATATTTCTGTTTTTCAACCATTAACTTTTTGAATTCTCTATTTTCCGATCTCTAGCGCATAACTCCATGTATTCCTTATGGGGTTTAAAAGTATACTGTTCAAAATCCAACCCCTATTTTATTCTAAACCTCAAATTTGATCCTTGTGTATTGACATTTTTCATTTTTTGAACCTCTCATTTTTTCAAATTTCTGTTTTTTAAACCCACAACAAAAAATCAAACATCTATTTAATAGCATTGTTCAAAATACCACCCTTAAAGTACAAACACAATGTATTTCTTATGGCGTTTCAAAAGCGAACTTTTCAAATTTCTACCCTTCAAATCTGAAATTTCTGAATTTCAAACCTCTTAGTCGAAATTATTTGTCAAAAACACTATTATTTTGTAATATTTTTAGATTTTGAGACTTCTTTGTCCAGTCTTTGTCTGTGAAGATTGAAAATTAAGTTTCGACCCAGACTGAAGCTTCTGAAGATGCGCTTTCGGTCGCTTTGGTGGAGTAACCAGATTGTCAGCAGCACGAGAAAAAGAACCGGCTAACGAGTGCTGTCTATCCCCATATTATAGGGACCGAACTTGATCCTCCCCGTTAGTAATAAGTCATAGTGACCACTCCTCTAGACAGTCCTGTCTGTGATACCGAAGCCCAGTACTTCAGCTGGTCTGTCTTTTGATGGATATTAGCTCACCTTAACGAAAAGGCTCACTTATTTCCTGGTTATAATTATCTTGATCCTGGGATTGAGTTGGATGAGGCAACCTCCGTTGGTCCCCTAGATGGTATAGCAAAAGCCACCAATGAAACAAGAAAGTACCAAACCTGGGTTAGAATTATGCCATGCCAATGCCAAGCTATTCAAAAAAAAGGGCTGAAATGACAGTCTGCTACAAAAAAAGGGCTGAAATTACGGTGTGCTAGGCTAGGTTAAGGTCGCTTAAGTTACCTTCGAACGTCTAGGTTAACACCATTTAATTGATATTATAGGGTTAGACTAACAGTCCGATAGGGTAGGTTTAGGTCGCTTAAGTTACCTTCGAAACACTCAGGTTAACACCACGTAAGTTAGCTTCAGCCAAATTTCTTAGGTTAGCTTAGGCTAGGTTAGAAGTACAATTGCACTTCTAACCTAGCCTAAGCTAACCTAAGAAATTTGGCTGAAGCTAACTTACGTGGTGTTAACCTGAGTGTTTCGAAGGTAACTTAAGCGACCTAAACCTACCCTATCGGACTGTTAGTCTAACCCTATAATATCAATTAAATGGTGTTAACCTAGACGTTCGAAGGTAACTTAAGCGACCTTAACCTAGCCTAGCACACCGTAATTTCAGCCCTTTTTTTGTAGCAGACTGTCATTTCAGCCCTTTTTTTTGAATAGCTTGGCATTGGCATGGCATAATTCTAACCCAGGTTTGGTACTTTCTTGTTTCATTGGTGGCTTTTGCTATACCATCTAGGGGACCAACGGAGGTTGCCTCATCCAACTCAATCCCAGGATCAAGATAATTATAACCAGGAAATAAGTGAGCCTTTTCGTTAAGGTGAGCTAATATCCATCAAAAGACAGACCAGCTGAAGTACTGGGCTTCGGTATCACAGACAGGACTGTCTAGAGGAGTGGTCACTATGACTTATTACTAACGGGGAGGATCAAGTTCGGTCCCTATAATATGGGGATAGACAGCACTCGTTAGCCGGTTCTTTTTCTCGTGCTGCTGACAATCTGGTTACTCCACCAAAGCGACCGAAAGCGCATCTTCAGAAGCTTCAGTCTGGGTCGAAACTTAATTTTCAATCTTCACAGACAAAGACTGGACAAAGAAGTCTCAAAATCTAAAAATATTACAAAATAATAGTGTTTTTGACAAATAATTTCGACTAAGAGGTTTGAAATTCAGAAATTTCAGATTTGAAGGGTAGAAATTTGAAAAGTTCGCTTTTGAAACGCCATAAGAAATACATTGTGTTTGTACTTTAAGGGTGGTATTTTGAACAATGCTATTAAATAGATGTTTGATTTTTTGTTGTGGGTTTAAAAAACAGAAATTTGAAAAAATGAGAGGTTCAAAAAATGAAAAATGTCAATACACAAGGATCAAATTTGAGGTTTAGAATAAAATAGGGGTTGGATTTTGAACAGTATACTTTTAAACCCCATAAGGAATACATGGAGTTATGCGCTAGAGGTCGGAAAATAGAGAATTCAAAAAGTTAATGGTTGAAAAACAGAAATATTAATAAACAGAGGTTTAAAAACACACATTTACAAAATTCGAAGGGTTTAAAACATGTTTTTTTGCCCGTTTTTTGGGAAAATAGGGTCCGCGTACGGGATAGCCTGAGCGGGGTATACATAGTATTTATTGAACGAGACATTATATTGTTTGTATGGAATATTCAGGAGATGTTACACGAGTGTTAATTTTTGTTTCGCCAGGTGTAGCAGAGGCTTACAATTCTAAAGGCTAACTTGTTGACTAGAAGTTTACTGCACGAGAAATTTTCGTCAAATATACCGTCATCAAAGATGCCTTAAAGGACCCGTCGCGTCTGTAATGCCAATGCGACCTGATTACGTAGTGGATTCATTATTCCTCAGCCCGGAGACCCGAATCTCACATATTACATTCGATGCTTGCTAACAATGTCTCACTAATCTTTACTCTTGTCATGAGGCACTATATTTATTTCCATGCATGTTATGCTCTCGATGTGTTCGCGTGTCATGCCATTGATACGCTAAAAACAGTCAAAGCTGTGGATAATTTGTTAAAGCCAGAGTCTAGTTTTATAGTATTCAAATAGTCCAGAATATTGGAATATAAACAGTAAATAGTGCGAGGTGTGCTTTAGACTGCAAAATTACAGAACTGAGCGCCTATCGTTTGGCAAAAAGCGTGGAAGAGAGGCAAGTTTGATAACTGTGGGGTAACGAGACTGAAAATAACTGAATTGAGGGGAAATAATGGAGGGCGGGTAGGGGGGTTCAACCCCTCTCTCTCGAAACATACAAAAAACGACATAGATAAGAGGTTCTACCCGATCCGGAGGGACCAAACATCCAGATCTTGGAAGGTGTTTGGAACTTTAGCATTGTCGGAGGCAGCAAAGATAGACAAAGACTGCTAAACTATGTGTAATGTCTTTTAATTTAAAAACATTTACAAAATATCAATAATCATCCACTATTACAATACAACGGTTTTCTGGATCTTTAACCATCCAATAGTATACTGTTTTAAATGTTGGAATCAAGTCACAATCATTGTACTCGTTGCACTTATACCACTGACGCATTTCATCTAATTTGCTTTTGAAATATTCCCTTTCTTTACCGTAATAGGTACCATTATCCATCACCAAACTGTATCCATCACGATTGAAAAAATACTTCATCAAGTATAAGGCTACAACTTCAATAAACTGTTCCGGCCCAAAAGCTTCTCCGTTTTCCAGGTCGTTACTATAATCCTCCAAATGAGGAAAGTCCTTCCCGAAGTATGTTTCCACGATCATATATTCTCCATAGTCCATAACTGGATATGGAAACTTTATTTTCGAATCTTTACAGTCATAAGAAGAGTGAATTTTCATCAGATCATTCCACTTCTCAAACTCCCACTTTTTACAAACATTTACTGACTTGTTCACTTTGAATAAAGTCAAACGTCTTCCCATGATTCTAGGTTTCAACTGAACAGAATTACAACTATCTATTGAGATCTCTCGAAGAGAAATGTCCGTAGGTTATAGTGTTGATTTCATCGTGACAAGCTTACCTTTTATCGCTGAGCCCCGTCAGCTCAATCTTGACAACAACCATAGTTTAAGAGGCACAATCGTGAAATGATAGAAGCAAAATAGAGTTGTGAGAGTTTTTTGAACGGTTATGAAAAAATAATTGTACTCTGGTTAAGATGAGCACTTTAATTCTTTAAAGGATGCTAGAAATTAATTTGAAGGTAAAACTCTTGAGGTACGAATAATCATGAGCCTTTCTGGAGTTTGAAAATTTTTGTTTGTTCGAAAGCTTGGAAAAGTAAGAAAAGATTAGTTTTTAAGGATTGCGAGGTTTCATGGCTGAAAATTAGGGAACTGTAGAAAATAAGGAAAGGTTTTATTCGAAAGTCCTTTTAGACTTGAAAATGTATTGTGTGGGATAAAGATTATCGGAAGAGTAAGATAAAGGTAGTTTTCAATGAAGAGAAGGTCAGTGTTTTAAATGTTAATGAAAAAAAGATCAGTTGCAAAGTACTGTACGGTTAAGATGCGAACTTTATGACGCTATGAAGAAAAATAAGCACAGTCGGAAATGATAGAAGCAAAAAGTTGTGAATGGTGGGCCCTTTGAGGGATACTAGGATTTATTTGAAGCAAGGTACAAATAATGGGAGGTTGAACATTTTTGTTGTTTCGAAAGCTTGAATAAGTAAGATAAGATTTGTTTTTAAATGATTGCGGGGCTTCATGCTTGAAAATTAGGGAATTGTGAAAAAAGGAAGGTTTTTATTTCGAAAGTCCTTTTGGACTTGAAAATTTATTGTGTGGGATAAAGATTCTCGGCAGATTAAGATAAAGTTAGCTTTTAATGAAAATAAAATCAGTGTATTAAATGACAACGTAAAAAAAGATCAGTTGCCCTGTACTGTACGGTTAAGATGAGAAATTTATGATGCCAGGAAGAAAAGAATCACAGTCGGAAACGATAAAAGCAAAAAAGTTTTGAATGGTCATGAAAAAAGTTGCAGTCTGTTGTTGAGATGGACCCTTTAACGGGTACTGGAAATTCACTTGAAGCAAGGTACAAGTAATGGGAGATTGAAAATTTTGATTTGTTCAAAAGCTTGAGTAAGATCACATAAGATTAATTTTTAATGATTGTGGGGTTTCGTGGTTGAAAATTAGAGAATCGTGGAAAATAAGGGAAGGTTTTATTTCGAAAGTCCTTTTGGAGTTGAAAATGTATTGTTTGGGATACAAATTCTCAAGAATAGTAAGAAAGGTATTCTTAATGAAAAGAATGTTAATTGTTTTGAATGGTTATGAAAAAAAGACCAGTTGTCCTGTACTGTACGGTTAAGATGCGAACTTTATGATGCTAGTAAGAAAAAGAAGCACAGTCAGAAATGACAGAAGCAAAAAAGTTTCGAATATTCATGAAAATATAATTGCATTCAGTTGTTGAGGTGAGCCCTATAACGGATGATTGAAAATTCGTTTGGAGGCTAAAAGCTTGAGGTACAAATAATCATGTGCCCTTGGGGAACATTAAAATGCAATGTTTGTTCAAAAGCTTGACAAAGTAAGATAAGATTGGTTTTTTTAATGATTGCCAGTCTTCGTGGTTGAAGATAGCGAATTGTGGAAAATAAGGGAATGTTTTATTTCGAAAGTCCTTTTGGACTTGAAAATTACTTTACGGTTAAGATGCGAACTTAATTATGCTAGGAAAAAAAAGAAACACAGTCGGAAATGATAGAAGAAAAAAAAAGTTTTGAATGGTCATGAAAATATAATTGTACTGGTGGGCCCTTTAACGGATCCTGGAAATTCATTTGAAGGCTGAAAGCTTGAGGTACAAATAATAGTGGGCCCTTAGGGAACATGAAAATGTAATATTTGTTAAAAAGCTTGGAATAAGTAAGATGAGATTTGTTTTTTAAATGATTGCGGGGTTTCGTGGTTGAAAATAAGGGAATTGTGGAAAATAAAGGAAGGTTTTAGTTCATTTGGACTTGAAAGTGCATCGCAGGATCAAAAAAGGTTTAATTGTGCTGTGCGGTTAAGACTTTAATGATAAATATTCCTTCAGCTCAAGCTGGCTGCGAATCATATTTGACAGTGCAAAATGGATACTTCACCTGAATTTTAGTAGAGCTGTATTTTAATACTTTAACGATGGTAGGAAAAAGAAGGTGTAATTTTAATGCTCTTTGGACTTAAAAATGTATCGCCGGAAAAAGAGTTTATCGTGTTGTTCAGTTAAGACAGGAACTCTAATTAAAGATGAACAGTTGGAAGTTATAAAAGCAATATAAGTTGTGACAACGTTTTGAATGGTCATGAAAAAAATTGCAGTCGGTTGTTGAGATGGACCCTTTAACGGATTTAGAAATTCATTTGTAAGCCAAACTCTTGATGTACTTAATGATCATGGGCCCTTGCGGAGCATGAAAATGTTTTCTTTTTATATTTTGGTATCTCTACTGCTTCAAACAGAATAGAGGTAGAAGTGGGAGTACGCATAAGCCTTAATCGTTCAGTTACCTTGTATCCGGGTTCAAATATTTATGTCCTTTCGGGTACATGAAAAATGTATTTTTTTTCTTTGGGAGGGGGGGGGGGATGAAAACCTATTTTTGGTATCCCTACTGCCACTCCAGACCAACATCGAATTGAATATCCATATTTTAAGAAAAGGTAAATCAATGTTCTTCGATGTAAAAAAAAAAGTTTTTTTACAGCAAGGACTGATATTTTATAAACAAATTATCGGGCGTTATATACGCCTCACAAGGTTTACATATCAACCTTCAAGCTGGAGAAAAAATAATTATCATCAATCAAAGCAATTTATCATCAGTCTTCAATCAACCCAATCTCATTAGTCAGTCTTTAACTATTCAAGTCAACCACCTAACGTCACGGTTAGGTTAATTTTCTCAACACCTTCAATCACTGTGTGATTATTAACCCATACAACTACACGCCCATACGTGGGAAAATGATTGAAGCCTAACAAAAATCTACCAGGAAAAATAGTATACAGGCCTAACAAAGATGTACCAGGAAAAAATAGTACTATACGGGAATATAAAATAGTATACGGGTCTAACAAAGATGTATCAGGAAAGATAGTATACGGGAATATAAAAATAATATATAGGACTAGAAAAATGTGGTATGAAAAATAGTATTCGGGAATATAAAAATATATAGGAATAGAAAAATGTGGTGTGAAAAATATTGTGGTTTGGAACTCGGCTTTATTATCTACTAACTTCAAATAAAACTTTAACTTATACAAAAAATCCGGTTTCAACCGGATTCCGGACGAAGTATATGTCAGGGTAAAAAACGAGTGTCATATACAGATTCAGCGTCTCTTCTCACCCTTGAATCTATCATCTAATCAACTTCAAATACAAATTTTACTTTTAACAAATTTTCCGGTTTCGGCCAGATTCCGGGCGAACTACTTGTCCGGCGAGAAAATGGTTTTCACCATCGTGTTCAGCATGTCTTCTTACCCCTAAACTTAACATCTAATCAACGTCAAATAAAACTTTTGCTTTTAACAAATTTTCCGGTTTCGGCCGGATTCCGGGCTAACTACTAGTCCGTCGAGAAAATGGTTTTCACCATCGTGTTCAGCATGTCTTCTTACCCCTAAATCGAACGTCTAATCAACTTCAAATAAAACTTTTGCTTTGAACAAATTTTCCGGTTTCGGCCGGATTCCGGGCTAAATACTTGTCCGGTCAAAAAATGGTTTTCACCATCGTGTTCAGCATGTCTTCTTACCCCTAAAGCGAACATCTAATTAACTTCAAATAAAACTTTTACTTTTAAGAAACTTTCCGGTTTTGGCCGGATTCCGGGCGAACTACTTGTCCGGCGAGAAAATGGTTTTCACTATCGTGTTCAGCATGTCTTCTTACCCCATAATCGACTATCACATTAGCTGTTTCAAAATATTTTGTTTGTCCCTTAATTTAAACCCCCTCCCCCTCCCCTAAATGTAGGGCTACAGTGCCCATCTACGAACTTGACCTTACTCTTGACCCAAAGAATCCTCACACCAAGTTTCATCAAAATATCTCATTCCCTTCGAGAGTTATCGTGCTTACAGACAGACGGACGGACGGACGGACGGACAGACGGACAACTTTTACGATGTCATAGGTATCCGTCACTAACGTTTTGGGATCCCAAAAAGGCAGTCGTACTTGAGTTGTGGGGTCGCGATCACTTTGGAAAGGTAAACTGAAAGTTTATATATCATCTTTAACTAGAGACTGGAGCCATCTCGTTTCTGACGGAAAATCTGTGTTTTGCGTGGGCATACGTCATTTGGGGAGTTGTGGCGGGCCTTGGCAAAACAAGATTCGTCAGAGACAGTGGCACTCTTCCAGGCGTTTAGAAATGACAATTCTAAATGGTATTGTGTTCAAGTTGTACCGTAGGCTAGAAAAGTAGGACAAAAGCATCTGTGAGTTGAGGAATGAGGCTTAGGCCAGGGCCTAACGAGAAAGGGGCTTAGCGAGCTAGGCAGTTTGCCCTTGCATGTTTTGTGATGACGCCCAGAGTATTCGATGAGTGGTAGAAATTTGTGAAAATCAGCTCGAACAGGCTCAGATTTATCGGATTAGGGGCAAAAATCTCAAAATCGTCTCGTACAGAAAGTATTTGCTACCTTCCAGCCCCGAGTGGACTCGACGCACCCCTGGATCCGCCAGTTGATCCTCTTGCTGTTCCTCAATTTTTCTTTGACTAAATAATATTCAGTTTGGTACGTCTTTGGGGGGGGGGGGTATAGAAGGGAATATCAACATCCCTGCATTTGACTAAATAATTTACAGTTTTCTAAGCTTCTGGGATTCAATGTGATATTCAGTTTGGTGTGTCTTTGGGGGGGGGGGGGTATAAGAGGGGCATATCAACATCTTGTACAGAATGGATTAGGAAGATTAAGATGAAGAATTATTTACATTTCTGACCTAAAGAAACAAAAGATAGGTCGCCATCGTGCCAAAGGGATTAGACTTCATAGATCCTAGAAGACAACTAACCATACTTTGATGCTTAGGGGGAGTCGGAGGGTGGGAAAACAAGCTATTATGAAAGACATGGTCCTAGAACTTCCAGTCGAAATTCCAACATAAAGCCTAATTTATTTCGTCGAATAGCTTATGGCTCACGAGAAATCAGACGAAAATGTTCTTTAGCCATTATCTTAGCTTGCACCCAGAAAAGGCCTACCCCTCAATCCCGGTAAGCCGACCTATCTTGCGTAGATAGCAGCCTATCAACGGGTTAAATTGAATCTGACACAGATTCGGGTTAGATACCTCTGCGAATACGTGGTCGCGATTCGATCTGCTCTTCTTCTGGATGGTTAGCGGGACTACTATCAGAGTTACTATCTTTTAAAGATAAATGAAGGTTTACTGCGAAGTAGCTTCAGTCTAATATTTGCTCTTCCAAGGTAGTGACCGTTCCAACTTATCAGGCTTACGTATACAATAGTAAGGAATTATGGTATTTTTTGTCCTCTTGTATCTTTCGTACGTTGACGCTGGTTCTTTTCGGTTTAGATTTTGACGTGGGCGTCTTGCAACAGTTGTAGGCCATGGCCATAGGCCAAAAGTCGTATATAGGCCACACAGTTGTGGACCTGTAACTTTACATTCCTGACCATTTAATTTGTCCTTCCTGCCAGGGTTAGGCCTACGTTTACAAATAGTAATTAGTTGTTAGTTTTCATGGAATTTTCTTGCATTAGCACAGGACGTTTCCGGATTACTTTTGGGACATGTAAGCCTTGCAATAATTAAATTTAGTCGGGTAATAATTAAATTTTGTCAGGTTTGATACAGTTAAAAGTAAAACTTTTTCGTCTTACGGTCTTACGCATACATGTTTCTGAGATTGGCGCCGACAAACAGTTTCGAGTTAATGTTGGGAGGTGCAGATATTGCAACGGATATGAAAGTAGAAAACAGCTGAGATTTCTGCAATTTCTGCAGGTTGATGCGATTTCGGTAGTCCATCGGGGTACGTGAGCTAGAGCAGAGCCTAGATATCTACACTGTCAGAAGTTTCATAACAGATTGCGCATAACACTTTCAAGAATAACACCTTTTCACTTAGAAATAAAGTGTTATGATCAGTTAAGTTTACACTATTTCGTACCTAGATCTCCAACAACACCTTCAATCGGTAAAAATACTACACTGTCAGAAGTTACATAACGACAACAGAAGGATGCCCGGTTTCAACAGATAACACTTTGGGATGCCCGGTTTCAACAGATAACACTTTGGGACGTTATCTGTTTATGTTTATTTCGTTCCTGTTAGTATTTTTACCAATTGAAGGTGTTGTTGGAGATCTAGGCACGAACGAAAAAGCACGAAAAAGTGTAAACTTAATTGGTCATACACTTTATTTCTAATTGAAAAGGTGTTATTCTTGAAAGTGTTATGCGCTATCTGTTATGAAACTTCTGACAGTGTAGATCAGGGATCTATGCAGAGCTATCTTCTGTGAACGGGTTAACTAGGACCATCCGCTGGTTGTTCCTGTTATCCTAATGTCCTCCCATATATCTAAAGAATATGTTTATTTATTTTGTTTTGTTTAGTGTTTTCATTCATGCCTTTTACTTTGTCTTCTGTTACTCCGCTATAGCTTAAAATGCGGGTCATAAATAAAAAAATAAAAATATCCTTTGCGCCACAAAAAATGATTCAGAGTCAGTTTGGGCTGATGACTTAGGCTACTCTATAGCTATATAGAGTATAGATATAGAGTATAGAGAGCGTATAGACAGTGACGTCTCAGCAGCATTAGGCAGTTCGGACGCCTTGCTTTTAGCCAGTTTTAGCCGGTTCCTGGAAGAAAATATGGTCGGCATAGAAAAATAAGGATTCAAACTTACATAAGAGAAATCAGCTGACCTTGGTTTTTCGATCAGCTGTTGCCACCAGCCTAAATTTAAAAGTTTTTATTGGACAGACCTTGCGTCAGCTGTTTCTGATTGGTTTGCTGGACCGAACTGGGGTAACGCTCGTTGTACCCCACCTGTATGATGTTGTTTTCTTCAGAGTCGTCTGGGCTCTCGGGTAGGCACAACGCTATAATTTGCTGGTGCAAACGTTGCCCTACTCTTTTGACGCCCAACACTTTAAGAACTTAAATTTTTGGTGGTAATTGTGATTTTCTGGTTTTCAGAGATGAACACCAAGATTTCAAGGAGGAGATGAAAAGACTGCGTAAGCTCAGAGGAAAAGGTCCACCAAAGAAAGGAGAAGGCAAAAGAGCAAGCAAAAAGTGAACTTGTTGTGACTATTAGTGTGATTAAATTTGGTTATTTTCTCAACTTAAAATGTGCAATTTGGTGGTTTTCGTTGGTGTCCTAGCTCTCGCAGGAGTCGAGAGTGGGCTGGTCCTCAGTGAGAGAGCAAAAGCATTGCCAACAGTTTGTGACAGGTAAGAATTTAAATTGTTAGCGAGGCCCCGCCGTTAGGAGGTCTCCCCTATTTGGCGGCATCCCATTCAGCCCACCTCCAGCACAAAGTTCGTCCTCGAATTGAGGTCTATCCTAGCACTCCAGCTTTTTTGCGGCTTAGGTTTATGTGCCTGTTTTGTTGCAGTTGAAATCGGTAAGAATTTCGTGTCCCAACACACATCCCCGTGACCCTGCCCCCTTCGGCTGCCTTCCCCCACTAAATTCTTGAAGAGCATGCCCAAGATTTAGATACATTTCCAACTTTTGAGTGTCTCTGTTAGTTGTTGTTTCGCTGGTATCATATTGTCGCGTTTGCAAAGACATAGAAAAACAGAACTGAGTGGCCCAGGCGTTGGAGAATAAGATAAGGGGCGTGGTGAATAAGATAAACGACTTTTGTCGTTTCAATTCAACACATTTCTCCGAGAATATGACAAACTTTCTACTCTTCACAGATCTTGTTGAAGTATTTTTGTTGCTCCAAGCTGATTGTGCAGCGCATGACTCACCTTTTCTCTACCTTACTAACACCTTTTCTCTACCTTACTTTTTCCTCTCACGTCTTTCTTCGTTTTTTCCTCTAATTCCAGTTAAAATTCTTTCTACGACCTTCGCAGAGTCGGGAGTCATAAATTCCTGCTAAACCCCCTAAAGTCGAAAGTGGTCAGCTGGTCACCCTGCTTCATAATTTTACCATAACAAAGGGTTGCTTTGTCATCACAGGTTTGCAGGTGAAATTTTTGGTAGGCCAAGGGGACAAGTAAGTTGGGATCAACGTCGGGTTGCGGCGTCACGTACTTCCTGGCCCATCAGCTCATATTTGTGGTGTTGACTAAACTTTAGCCGATTATCTGTGGCTCGTGACGTCACACGAAAAGTCTATATTTTCCATTTACTAACGGAACTGATTGTCCCTAGAACGGTTTATAAGTGTAAACGCGCCCAGCGCCTCGCTGGCCGCTCGGCTCTGTATATGCAACACTTTTCAAAACACACTTATAAACGAAAACCTTGGTTAAACAAGTTGAGAGTGCGAACCTGCTTATCTGAAAGAAAATACCTTTATGTGCCTTTATATTTAAAGTTGAGGCTTCAGTGATCTCTTTGAGTTTTCCCGCCTCTATATATACAAATATATATTCTGGAATATTCATTTAATTGAATTTCCCTATTTCTTTCACGACGTCACGAACACGTCACGGGCCGAAGATAATCGTCTTTCAAGTCTTTCAACACACCATTAGAAAAAGAAAGTTTGAAGCGAATCTGGAAACCCAGAACCAACAAAATTGCTATTGTGTATGTCCTACTGCACTAATTTTTCCCTAATTACTGACTTAATTACTTCTGAACTAACTTTTTGGCATCCGAAATGGCGCGATGAGATACCTATTGCATCGTGGGTTTTCTGTAGCCCGTTCGTTCGTCTTGTCCGTCTGCGTTTCTATCTTCTATTCGCCCGTCTGTCTGTGACCTCGATAAATCCCTAACTGATTGAGGTGTTATAATCAAAGCATGAATCCGGTTTTGCATGCGGCTTTGAGTTTTTCGATCCGGTTGGGAATTCGGATCCTGTCGTTGTGGCGATTAGTTTTTGACGTTTGCTTTCTTTAGTGAAATCTACTGCCATGGCAAGTTCCTCCATACAATCCAGATGGCTGGACTGTTCCGCGATTCCAAGACCTTCGTCGATAAGAAGTTGAAAATGAACCCTGAAGATGTCCTCGCCAGTTTCAGCTCACTCATGAACGCCACTGCCGACGCTCCGAGTCGGGAGCAGTTGGCTTCGTTTATCAACCTCCACTTTGAATCGGAGGGATCCGAGTTCGAGGAATGGGATCCGGTCGACTGGAAGCCCAACCCGTCCTTTTTGGAGAAAATCAGGGATCCGAATTTGAAGATGTGGGGTAACTCCCTGCACGAGTTCTGGAAATTCTTGGGTAAGTCCTGTTTTGATAATTTGGGTTTTGGGTCGGGTTTTGTAGGCAATTTCGCAGCTGCGAAGCTTATATAAAATCAACACAATTCTTAGATTGAGGCCAGACTGTATTTTGAATAGTCAGATATGAAGAGTCAAATTGTCGATCATACAACTAAATAACATAATAACATAACAAAATGATGTAACATTACTAAATTTCATAAAAAAAGAACAAGTTTGTGTTGGTTTGGTAAGTAAACAAATAATAACTCTGTCAATGATACTTACTTAATATAATCTTAACCAACATAAACGTATAAAACAAAACTAAAACTCTTTGCTAAATTTCCTTCCAAATTTAAAGGTGGGCTATACTTCGAACGTCACATCTTAGACACAAATATTGACACAAATTACTCTTTAACTGACCGTGCTTCACCGCAGTTTCGAATTTCGCTGGTCATTTGTGTCAAACCAAGCGCGGCCGCACCCTTTGCGGGTCAATATGCCATGCTCGATTCGATTTATTCTCTTTTTCTCGAAACGATTTATTTCTTTTCGTTCTATCATTTTAATTTTTAGATTCAAGTGATTACAAAATAAATATGTAATCTTTCACTTGTGACACGTGCTTTAAGGCACATGGCGAGAGACAGAAAGAATATTAATTAATATACTATTATTATATTGTTAATATTAAGATTGGAACTATAAGGTCGGGCACACCAGCTCTGGACGGAGTTGGCCAAAGCTTGTACCCCTTGCACGCTTTAGGAACCCGCTTCGCACAGTTCAGATTTTGCTGTTTTTTGTTTGTTGTTTAATTGCTCACTTTTGCTGTCAAGACGGGGACGAAACGCTGAAGCTCGTAAATAAATTAAAGATAATATAATCCCTTCATCCTGTTTACCGGGATATTACAAGCATGATAAGAGTAGCCTAGTCGGAAAAAAGTTCGTAAATAAAAGCGAGATAGTCAAATAATTTAGATAACAGATATCATAAATAATAAGGAGAGCTGTGCGAGCGTTTCTTCAGCCATTTGCGCAGCGTAATGTTAAATAGAGGGTATATGTAGCCGGGAACAGTTCAGTTCTCTCTTGGGAGCTCGAAGCCAGGAATGACAACTTAGTCATTCGATCATATCTATTCTTTCCTTTATGCAATCCCCCTTGTTTTTTCTCAGTTGGTATTATTTTATAGGTATAGCCTATTCCTTTAGCTCGGCTGACCTCGAAAATATTTAATGGCGTATTTAAATTTTCTGATGTTTGTTCCAGCATATTTTGGCCCTTCTTGGCAAGAGTCCTGTTCAGGCTGTAGGTAGGCGAAACCACAAGACAGTAAATTTATCAAAAAGTTGAAATAGTTTAAAATGCAATAAACTTATTGGAAGTTTGTTTAATTGCGCTTTTGTGGGCAATTTCGCAGCTGGTCGAAGTTTATATAAAATCAACACAATTCTTAGATTGAGGCCAATGTATTTTGAATAGTCAGATATGAAGAGTAAAATTGTCGACCATACAACTAAATAACCTAACTAAATGATATATCATGACTAAATTTCATAAAAAAAAGAACAAATTTAACCAACATAGACGTATAAAACAAAACTAAAACTCTTTGCTAAATTGCCTTCCAAATTTAAAGGTGGGCTATACTTCGAACGTCACATCTTAGACACAAATAACTCTTTGACTGACCACGCTTCAGTGCTGTTTCGTGGATTCGGTGATTCAAAGATTTAACACCAAACTCCATGCAGAGTTTCATCCATCGTTCATGTAAGAGGGCGATTTCAGATTTACATAGCAATTCATAGGACCTGTCCGCACCCTTTTACGCTATGATTATGGCTTTTTTTTCTAATATCCTCTTACCGCGTTGAAAATGTCATTATATTCTGTCTCTCATTTCCCTAAAACTTTTTCAGGGAGAAAGATCCGAGATGACGTCAAAGTCAACCCCCAGCTCTACTCCATGATCTACCTCCCCAACCCTTTCATAATCCCAGGAGGTCGATTCCGGGAGACTTACTATTGGGACTCCTATTGGATCGTCAAGGGACTCTTGCTGTCTGGAATGCACCAGACTGTCAAGGGAATGTTGCAGAACTTCCTACTTCTTCTGGATACTATTGGCCTGATCCCCAACGGAGGAAGGGTGTACTATGAAAAGAGGTCGCAGCCCCCTCTGCTGATTCCCATGATGGAGCTGTACGTGAATGCTACGGGAGATGTCGAGTTTTTGAGGTAGGGCCGCTTTTTACCCTTTTACCTCCCCCCCCTCCCCCCCTCGTACCTCTGAATGCATACGAGTAACTCAGTCAAAACACGAGTATTATGTTATTTTTAATGCATTCGCAACGTAATTTAGCATGGATCGGATCGTTCTTTTTCTTCATCGGTTTTGGGATACTAGGGAAAAAAATATCCTCCCCCCCCCCCCCAGACCTCGGAAAAGACCGCGCTTCCTAGAAGGTTGATAGCATTTTCTGTACCCATGAAAACTGGTTATCTTGTAAATTTTTCCTTTCAAAATTTTCATCCTATATTTGAGTGGGAGAATTAGTCCTAATTTTAAATAATCTCAATTCCCAAATTAATCCTTTGCCAACTACCAGTTCTGCTTGCTAGTACCATGAGTCTGGCGACAAGCAACGAATTAGTGCTTAATGGTCCAGGTTCAGGTTCTTTTATTAACAAGACCAAAGGTTTCGATGGGATCCCAAAAATCATGTTGTAAAACAGATATTCAGGAATAAATACGATGATTGATTGATTGATTGATTGAAAAATTTAATATTTGACCCAGACAACTAGGTCTTGTCTTCGCCAGATTCAGTCTTCGCGCGGCTAATCATCTGAGAAAATCAAGTTCAGATATATAAGGCATATCTATTTTGACGATACTGATCGAAACTTCCTGCTTTACTTCTGCCAAATTTTCCAGTTTCGGCCGGATTCCGGGCTAACTACTTGTCCGGCGAGAAAATGGTTTTCACAATCGTGTTCAGAATGTCTTCTTACCCCTAGATCGAACATCTAATCAACTTCAAATAAAACTTTTACTTGCAACAAATTTTCCGGTTTTGGCCGAATTCCGGGCTAACTACTTGTCCGGTGAGAAAATGGTTTTCACCATCGTGTTCAGCATGTCTTCTTACCCCTAAATCGATCATCCAATCAACTTCAAATAAAACTTTAGCTTGCAACAAATTCTCCGGTTTCGGCCGGATTCCGGGCTAACTACTTGTCCGGCGAGAAAATGGTTTTCACAATCGTGTTCAGCATGTCTTCTTACTCCTAGATCGAACATCTAATCAACTTCAAATAAAACTTCTACTTGCAACAAATTTTCCGGTTTCGGCCGGATTCCGGGCTAACAACTTGCCCGACGAGAAAACGGTTTTCACCATCGGGTTCAGCATGTCTTCTTACCCCTAAATCGATCATCTAATCAACTTCAAATAAAACTTTTGCTTGCAACAAATTTTCCGGTTTCGGCCGGATTCCGGGCTAACTACTTGTCCGGCGAGAAAATGATTTTCACCATCGTGTTCAGCATGTCTTCTTATCCCATAATCGACTATCATATTAGCTGTTTCAAAATATTTTGTTTGTCCCTTAATTTAAACCCCCTCCCCCACCCCTAAATGTAGGACTACAGAGCCCATCTACGAACTCGACCTTACTCTTGATCCAAAGAATCCTCACACCAAGTTTCATCGAAATATCTCATTCCTTTCGAGAGTTATCGTGCTCACAGACGGACGGACGGACGGACGGACAGACAGACGTTTTTTCGATGTCATAGGTATCCGTCACTAACGTTTGGGATCCCCCCCCAAAAAAAACACTTCATAAGAATATATAACTATCGATCACTGGGGGCCAGCAGGGATACGAGCTCGTTAGCTCGACTCCGTTTTGTACACTGACTATAAGTAGATAATATAAATGAGTCGTTCCTCTGTAATTTACTCACACAAAAAACAAGACCAAAGGTTCCGATGGGATCCCACAAATCTTCGCCAGGCCAAACAGCTAATCATTAAGAAATCCAAGCTCAGATATGGATTCAGCATGTGCGTTTACCTCTATAAGCCGATCGAAATGATCCTGGCTTACTTCTGTGAATTTTGCGGTTTTGGTGAACTTCAATAACTACTTGTCCGGCGAAAAACTAAAGCTCAAAAACGGATTCAGCGTATCTCCTTACCCCTATATCCAACATCTAATCAACTTCAAATAAAAATTTAACTTCTAACAAATTTTCCGGTTTCAGCCGGATTCCGGACGAACTATATGTCCGGCTAAAGAGTGATTGTCATATACGGATTCTGCATCTCTTCTTACCCCCAAATCTATCATCTAATCAACTTAAAATAAAACTTTTACTTTTAACAAATTTCCGGTTTTGGCCGGATTCCGGGCGAACTACTTGTCCGGCGATAAAATGGTTTTCGTATTCTTGTTCAGCATGTCTTCTTACCCCTACATCAAACGTCTTATCAACTTCAGATAAAACTTTAACTTCTAACAAACTTTCCGGTTTTGGCCGGATTCCGGGCGAACTACTTGTCCGGCGAGAAAATGGTTTTCATATTCGTGTTCAGCGTGGCTTCTTACCCCTAAATCAAACATCTAGTCAACTTCAAATAAAACTTTTACTTTTAACAAACTTTCCGGTTTCGGCCGGATTCCGGGCGAACTACTTGTCCGGCGCGAAAATGGTTTTCATATTCTTGTTCAGCATGTCTTCTTACCCCATAATCGACTATCACATTAGCTCTTTCAAAATATTTTGCTTGTCCCTTAATTTGAACCCCCTCCCCCACCCCTAAATGTAGGGGTACAGGGCCCATCTACGAACTCGACCTTACTCTTGACCCAAAGAATGCTCACACCAAGTTTCCTCAAAATATCTCATTCCCTTCGAGAGTTATCGTGCTCACAGACGGACGGACGGACAGACAGACAACTTTTGCGATGTCATAGGTATCCGTCACTAACGTTTTGGGATCCCAAAAAGAAAAAGAAAGAAAGGCTCGTCCCATTCCGTATACTTACACACGCCATACCAAACTCTCCACACGATAAATACTAAGTGTCTAGATAACTTCTTATACCGCGCCAAAGTCATGGTTTAACAGGAGTTGACCATCTTCGGAGTGAGGGGGTGAGGGTATCAGTTTTTACTGTCAGGGTATCAGATTTCGTGTGGTAGTTAATAAAGCCGTCAAAAATTATGTCGCCCGTTTCTAAGTCTACCATAGGGATACTGTTCGGTTCCCTTGGGGCTTAACAATTCGTCTAGAAGTAATTCTGTTGACTTATTTGTACCGATTATCAGGGTTGCCACTTTACTAAAATAAATTCACTATGCAAAAGGAAAAAAGTAATACCAAACAAGAAAAGTACTCAGAACGTGCTGCTGGGTCATAGTCACCTTGGAAATAAAACCTGACAACTACTTTTTTCTTAAAATCTGCTGCCAAAGTAAAAAGTAAGTTCTATTGTGAGCACAATTGTACTACCGGTGGCAACCCTGCCGATTATCTCTTTGGTACTAAAAATGGCCATCCACAAAATTTATTCTGCACCTGGAATCCATGTCGTAAAAATACGAGGAAAAAGCGACAGCCATACGAGGGAAAAATGTAAACGTTATATCAAGAACAAATAATCAGATAGAGCTTCTGTCTTTAGTCGCATGCAGTGACTATGAAAACCCCGACAAAACTGAGCGGACCTAGAGGTCTTTACTCTAGCTATGAGCTGATGATGATAACTGTTTACTCCTCTTCCGTCTTCGCCGTTGCTGATCACACAAGAAATGCTGAAGTAGGCGTACTCCGCGCGCTGACCCGCTCTGGAGCGCTTCCATAGAACCAATCAACTTTAACCTCTCTTTTTCCTCAACGGTGGTTCACAGTGATTTAGCTATTTGTAGAGGTAACGAAACGTGATGTGGCGCGAAGCTACTAACCTCCGCTCGTTCAAAGCGGACAGGGTTTGGGGGAATACTCGACTCCGCAGAGTCATATTACAGAGATAGGGAGACGGATGTTCTGTCAAATTATTTGTTCTTGGTTATATGCCGTAATTGACAGACAAGTGGACAAGATCGTGATCAGCTTCAGACATTCCCTTCCTTTTGTGCTTCCCCGGCTGCCCGTCGGAACTCAAGAAAGCTATATGCACCAATGATAACAGAGGCATCGGTCAGCCATACTTGTCTTCTTCTGTCAGTTCTGGAACGGGTTACCTGATCAAACAGTATCTCAACCAGGTCTGCTATTGTTCAAGAGATACCTCGCTGTTACACGTCTTAACGCATTTTGTGTCCAAGTTCAGTGTTGAATGTGTTGATGGGTGTTTGTATTTAGTGAGGAAAGCGCTAGCTTACCCACTTAGTTTAATAAAGAAATAAATTTCAGGCAGAGCATGCCCCTCCTCGAAAAAGAGCTGAATTTCTGGCTGGAGCAGCGAACCGTCCAAGTCAACGGCCATCGCCTGGCTCACTATGACGTCAAAGTCTCCGGCCCTCGCCCCGAATCCTACAAGGAAGATCTGGAGGCTATCCACCACAACTCAGACCTTGAAGTCCAGACTGACTTCTACATGAACATCGCTGCCGGAGCCGAGTCAGGCTGGGATTTCTCCAGCCGTTGGTACATGAACGGCGATACCCCCACCAACATTTCCCACATCCGGACACGCGATATCATCCCTGTTGACCTGAACTCATTCATTGCCTGGGATTTCGATATTATGACTCGGTTTGAGACCCAGCTCGGTCGAAGCGACAAGTCGCTTATCTACAGAGATTTGTATGTGGAGTGGAAGGCGTCTATCGCAGCGGTCCTTTGGGACAATGAAGCTGGAAGCTGGCTCGATTATGATACGTTGAATCAGAAGAGGAATAATAACTTCTTCGTTTCTAACCTGACACCGCTGTTCGTCGGGTGCTACGATCCGGTGACGGTCAACTTTGAAATGGTGGTCAACAGAGTCATCGACTACTTGGAAAGGAGCAACGCGCTCAAGTAAGTGTCCTTACTTCCTTTACTCAACCCCCTCCCCGGACGAGAACCCCTAACAGCTAAATATTTGGCGTATTTATGTCTTTAGTAATCTGTTCCATTTCTAGCCAAAAATCTGCTACTGCAGCAAAGCTTCCCTCGATTTTCCGAAGTCTCCAATAAATTCAGTAAAATCCAGTAAAGTTGTGCGTCGATGCGTGAAATCAAGGCGAATCGACTCATCGAGTCCAGTTTTGTGGTAATGATGTGAAGTTTGATGTGCCATGCAAATTTGCATGGAAGCTTAAGAGGCCCTCCACCAGTAGACGCATTTTTTTTTCAGTATTCTGGGATACCAAATTCGTTTAACCTGCTAGTGATCTCCGTTACTGAACAGTAATGTCATTGTTTTTTTTACCAGATTTAATGTTGAAGAGTAGTTTTGGAAGAGCAACACATGAAGTATGACAAAGGAACACATTTACAGGGATCGTAAATACCGGCTTCTAATTCTGCAAAGATCGTGCTTTTCTAGTGTAGCCCAACAATAGATTACTCACAAAATAATATGAATAAAGGGGTTTATCCCAGTAAAAAACAAAAACTCTTCAATGCCCGAGGCTAACCTGTAAGGGACTAAATAACCCTAAAGTCCTTTATCGCAGTTTTTATTTGTTTATAATAGGCTACTATAGTAAACTTAATGTTATTCCGTTTGAACTGATTTCGATCCGTATGGCTTCCTGTTGACCAGAGCCTTTAGCCTATACGGATTACGTCCGGGCAATCCTTGAAAATTTGTAAACAATAACAATCCACTGATTACCTAACCAGGACGTCAGCCTCAGTGAATGTAAACATACCGGACATTGCTAGAAGGAACAGCAGATGAAATTTGAAGAATCCGATTTGTTCTTTATGTCGAAAGAAAGCTGAAACATCTGACTCAGAATATCTTAACTTAACTTAGCTTAACTTAGCATTCCCATTTGACTTCTGGAGGCGAAAAACAAAACCAAGGTAGTCCAAAATTTAGATAAGTGCTTAAAGAGGCTCTCTCAGAGGTGTCATTTGCGGGAGTGTGGCAGCTATCCCCCTGGCTTTCCAAGGGAGACCAAAGCTACTCATGAAAAAATCATAAAATCTGCGAGAAACAAGGTCATTTGAAAAAATTATAACAGACAGTTGCGATAAGTGGATCTTAAGAAGGTCTCTCACCAAACTTTGACCATTTTAAGCCGAACTGATGACCCGGAATAACGGCGCTGCCCCCCTCCCCCTAGGTTTTCGCGAAATGACGCCCCTGATATCTCGACTCCACCCTACGTAACCAGCAGCTAGTGCGACAGACCCCAACGTTTTTGTTTTGACGTTTGTTTTATCCTAGGTTCTCCGGAGGAGTCCCCACTTCCATGATGCAGACTGGGCAGCAGTGGGACTTCCCTAATGGATGGCCTCCCCTCCAGCATATGCTGGTCATGGGACTTGATGCCACAGGCAATGCCAAGGCGCAAGAGCTGGCGTACGATCTGGCTCAGAGATGGATCTTCAACAATTATGAAGCTTTTATCCAGAGCTTGCCGAATGCCATGTTTGAAAAGGTGTGTGGTTTAAGACTTTGGTTTTCCTGCTCAGCCCCCTGTCCTTAATCTTCGGTTTCTTGACGGCCACGACTTGACACGCGACATCTGTATGTGTCAGAAATACTATAAGTCACCTTCACAAAGGGTGTTGAAAGTCACAAACGGAGTATGAAAAAAAAAGGAAAAAAGGAAAGAACACAGAACAAGTAACACATAGATCTTGATAATCTTTTTTACAGACGGGGCAACATAGCCCTATACAAAGTGTGGCTAGCATCAAGCGAACGAATAAAACGTGCAATCCGCTCAGAGACTGCAGTGAATGGATCGGTACATTATACTTTGCCGACAATCTTAGAGTTACGGGTTAGGAGTTCTGGCAGCCTGTCATAAATCTGTCAGGACACTTTCATTTAGTCTCCACCCTGGGCGAATGTCTGCTATGTTACTGTTGGCTTTTGTTGCCGGTTCATCTCTCTCCCAATTGAAAGACTCGTGTAAGCACATGCTCTTCAAAACCATCCTCCGAAATAACTTAACAAGCCACATATGGATCATTGACCGCATCTGCGGGAAGGCTACCCTGTCCCAAGGACCAACAGCACTGTTGGAAAACTTCTTTTTTACACATTTCTGTGGAATCGTTATTGTGTAGGCTCGAACGTGTTCCCTCCCACTGTGTACTTACTTTCTCTTGAATTTTATACGTATTTCCTTCCTTTCAGTATGACGTGACTGTTGTTGGACTGCCAGGCGGTGGAGGAGAGTACGACGTCCAGCTTGGCTTCGGATGGACCAACGGAGTCGTGATGGACTTCCTGGTAAAGTACGGAGACAGGCTGACAACTGTCCGTGACGCCCGTCAGTTGGCCTGGAGTGGGTCCAGTGTCTCGATGGGCCTGGGAGCAGGAGCTGCATTTCTGGGAGCTTGGATTGGGTGAGGTGTGTATCATTCTTTCTTTTTCTGTTATTATCTTTTCATCCCTGACCCAGATGGTTTGCGACTCAATGTCGTGGGATAAATAGGCATTTGTTCCTGATTTCCCCAATGGTGAGGGGGGGGGGTGAAAGCTGTAGCTTTTTTGTGGCCCTTTTGTAGATTCCCTTTTCTCAAATTCTCAAATGCCAATTGTAGCTCGTCGTTCAAATTCGCGGTATGTCGCAGGTGCGGATGGGTTGAACATTAACTGAAACAAGAAAACACGTGCGTTTCTGGAAAAACAAAAAAAAATCACTCGAAATGAAGATGGTATTCACGATATGAAACCGGAATGAAATCTGTATTGAAATTGTTGTTGGAACTCTAGGTGGCGTCTTTTAGAATACCTGAGGAAGACCTAGGCTAAGGAGAAGATCGCCTTTCGAGCAAGATTACTAAATCGAAAAGCATCCGACAAATGTGCCACTTCAACTTGGCCAGTGAACCTCAGGAAGAACAAGAAACCTCACTTATATGAACCCTCCTGATTGATTCAGATACGTTTGTAAATCAATCACAATGTTTATTGTGGTGACGTTTCTGACTCTTCGCTGGTCACCCGGCGATTCTTCGTCGGCGCGTAGAGTTAGTGATCAAGAGCATTATTGACCGAGTTCCAGGGTGTTAGTGGAAACCACCTTGTCTCCCGAGCACCAGCGATGATTGTTAAAGGAACAGAAAACTTGACTCAAACTTTACTCGAGGAGCTAATTGACATATCAAGAATGTGCCCTGATTCGATATTGAGAGTAAGAAAAATTCTCGTTACGACCATTGCAGTTTCCGGGCAGTTTCCGAGAATTCGACTTTTGAGTTAGTAGAAAAAAAAAAGGTTTGTGTGCCGGGAGTAGGAATCGAACGCACGACCTCTTGACTACTATCCCGATACACGGCAAAAGGCGAACTTTTACAGTGCATAAGTGCATAATTACAATGCATAAGGGGCAAGGGCCTGCCAGCCGAGATAACAAAGAAGGGGGGTCCTGTCGCGAAAAAGTCCCTGTATACTTATCTGAGCCCACCAGGTCGGTTTGATGGCCGAAAGTTGCGTAGTCAAGTTTTCTGTGCCTTTAACGTTAATGTTTATAGCGGGCGAGACGTCGCGTTTTATTGGATGTAGCTTTGGTGTAATTTCATTTCAGTGAAACTCCACCGAAACTACATCCACTAAAACTCGACTTTATAATTCCACCAATGCCCTAACTGGAGTCGTAATAGATATAATAATAGCATGCCATGTAGAGTATGGGGGCTTTTTGAGGCCATAAATCGATACTGCACTGAGCGCGTACGTACGTCATCTATCATGTCAAGGTGATGCTGCAAGGCATGCTAATATTATTGGCCCATAGCTGTAGAGTAGCCTTTAGAAACTTGAATCCAAGTTATGATTTCAGGGATGCCGCAATTAGGTCCCCCTACTTCGGGCTCCCCCTTCCATCAACTTCGAGAACTACCACGCCACCGTTGGACCCTCCCAAGTCTTCCATAGGTAGTATCCTTGGTAAGCCTGTAAGTGTAAGCTATACGAGTGCAAATTTACTTATTTTCGTGTATTAATGTATTATTCTCTTTTCAGTATTCCGGAGTACCGGTGAAATCGGTTGTTGTGGGTTTGGAAGTGTTTTCGCTCGTACGATAAGTATTTTGTCGTATACCTAGTCATTAAGGGGTGTTAGTGTCACATTGCCAGCTCGTGTGTGTATCGAGCACTAATCTTTACCCAGTGTATTGGCCATATACCACTTCAGCACTCCAAGCGGGTTAATCCCTCCCTGATCAGCATCCATCACACTGATATAAGGCGTTGTTCCGTGCTCCCACAAACAGTTTGTGGGTCGATTGTGGCTCGAAAAGAGCGTTTTCGCGGCCTTTCGTGCGGCCCACAAGTGTGTTTCCGCGTCCAACTAGATTTTCGTGGCTCGCTTTGTGGCTCAAATTCGACAAACAACTGCCGAGGTGATTGTCGATTTTGGCGGGAAACTCGAATTTAGCAGCAAAACAACGTCAAAACAGTAAAATTAAAAACTTTCTCAAGTATGTGGACACAAAACTGAAGGTCCTTTTTGCACGGAATGGTAAGGACGAAAGCCTGGAGTTCTATTTGAGATTTTACATGATTTGTATTTATATATTCAGGCTTTGAATTTACCGCCGAAAAAATAGACAAAACGGCGTTTCCGCGAGTATCAACTTGTGGCTCGACTGTGTGGCACACAATCGTGTTTCCGCGAAAACCACTGAGAAGTGTGTGGCCCGCCATTTTGTCACGGAAAAAACGCCTATAGTAAAAGACTGAAAAAGCTTTCGATTTTTAAGTCGAAGGGTAGTGCAACTCATCTGCTTATGGAATATAATTAAACATATCCTAGCAGATTTTAGTCAAACGTTGATGATGATCGTTGGGGGACTAATAGGAACTAGACCGTATGGAAGCGCTGAACTGGAATATGGAGAATTGTTTATGCGGTAGTTTGTTGGTGTAGTTTGAACGAAGTAGTTGCTTTGTTGTGAGCAGAAAGCAAGGCTACGGCGGATTCCTGGCTGTGGACCTGAGAAGCAATGTGCGATACTGCGGGTGTGTTCTGACCTACTACCGACATTTATTAGAAGCAAGAACCGATAATCATAGAACCTCTGTCTCTCGACCCCTGTGCTGATAGAATTCCGCGACCCAGTTCTGTAAATACTGAGCGGATGCTTATCCGGGATCTTGTATACCATCTGTTCACCAAATCAGAAAAAAAATCCGTAAGATGGCCGGCCACCGCACTGTCAAGAATTTGTGCGCCTCGCATGCGGGGCGCAACAAAGAGCGGAAGTTAACCAAGAAGTCGCGTTGTAAAATATCTGTAAAGTGAACACGTACTGCATTAGGACGAATTTTACGATGGGAGTATTGTTGGGTCAGCGTATCGAGCGCTTCAGAGACGTTCAAATGAGAGTTTCGAGAACGGTAACAAAACTCAATCGGGGCGGGAGTTTCATAGTCGTAGCGGATGCATTGTGAGAAGGGGTAGACGGCTGTTCTATGGATTATGTGTTCTTGCTAAAAAGCTACCCCAACCTATGCATCCCTTCAGACAGGTTGGAGTGACGACATTTAGTGACTCTTGGTAGAAGGTTGGAACCAACACCTATATGGTTGCGTTTTGGTGTGAGTGTTCTGCATGCTACGTAGGCTGCAAAATTCCAAGCTAAAGCAGGTTTGGCGCCCGAAGCCACGTTTCAGGCCAATGATTTGGCATCTAGGCTCTTCGAGTCTTGATTTTAAAGGACATGCTACACTGGCAATGCCTTTCGTAATGGCTCCATCTGTTCTTCGAACTTTGCATGATGAGGTTTCGTATATCCGGCGTTTTTACGAAAAAAATGACCACGCGAATTTTTCGCATTAAGTTTTTACTTTTTGAAGTTAAAGTAGGTTAAGGTTCGGATTTTGGAAGAGAAGTGGTGCGTGTCCTTTAACGAAGAGGACGGCAACTTATTTTTAAAGTAAAAATAAAAGCTTGGATGCTCTTAGACAAGAGTCAGTCATATTAAAGGTAGAATAGCCTTTTTACAAGAAATTCGATAAAAAGCTCGTGGTTTAGTTACGTGCGGCCCCAAGCCTCCACCGGAAAGAGCATCAGTATCGGACGCAACCGTATTCACATTGTCTGGTTAATACTCATTTGCTCTCTTTTTTCAAGATCGCCATATCGGTCACGGGTTGACCCCCTCCGAGGGTTATCAAGAATTCTACTTGACAACTGGGATTTTTTCGGTAAAATTTCCCTTTATACAAAGGACTGTCGGAGTTAGTCGGACTTAGACCCCATCAGACGCAACTATTGACCTAATGAAGGGAACAATTAAATTAACCATCCAAGTCTTTTCTTGGATTGGAGTTCAAGCGTTTGGGTATAGTTACGTATAGCGTTTCCGTGCCACGCAGAACGTTAGTCTGCGTGTCTAAATTGCGCCCAAGCTTCGGATTGCGACAAAAAAATCGTCTGCACAAAAAAATCGCTCTGCACGGTCTGTGATAAAATCCTATTGGACTGCTATACAAACTTACTGATCATGGCGGCCAATACTGACAATTAAATTAAATTAAATTTTATTTAGAATCCGTCTAGGTAAAGACGGAGTATAGTAAAAGATAAAAAAAAGAGAGAAACAGAACAACAACAACCAAAGTAATTAATATTCACTAAACCTGAACATCATGGAGCTCCATGGGTGGTGACAATTTTGTATCAGCCTCGGAAAGTTTATTGCCCTCGCTTGTAGTATCCTAGTTTTTCTGAAAAAAAAAGTTTTTATTCTGAGTCAAAGATAAAAATATCGTTAAAAAATTACATTGAAAGGAAATTTGACGAAGTTTTTGAGTTTGCGTCTGAGGGGGTACGAGGTACTGTAGAACTTGATAATTCGTCGGAGGCGGGATAGGAGTCTTGTCGTCGTGTTGCTATCTGTAGTTGTTGAACATTACTTTGTACTGCCACATGTATTGTAGTAGTTAGAAGATTGCTTTTGTATCGTCGAAAGTGCAATAAATTGAGCATCGGTAATTTGGAGACACACCCTCCTTTCCGTCTGACGAGACTTCGTGTGGAGACTTCCAACTAAGCTCTGACGTGCTCGAGAGTAAGGAACAATGGAAGATATGGTATCTTACCTTGGTGCTTTAGGTAACAGGAATACCCCACCCTACCGTGTTTGCCCATGTCCTTGCCAGGTATCTCGAATTTTACACCCGGGACCGAAAAAGGGGTCGGGTGCGTTTACACAGAGTTTTCCTATCTGGTATCCGCACGTCCTCATTTCCGTTCTCTTCCATTTTCAAATGGCCCGATAAGTGTCATTCCGTATGTGGACTACGACCTTAGCTACACTTACGTACTTGCTACTGAACCAGACGATTGACACCTCACTTGGCGTCCGATGAGTTATCGAAGGCATCCCAAATGTTCCTACCTTGCCCTAGCTGTTGGACAAAATCAAGCCTGCAGCTGTCCTATCTTCGGCCAAAGTGGCGGAAGTTCCCTTCCATTTTCTCGTGGGTTCAAGCTCTATTGGTCGCCGGCCAATTCTTAAGTTGGCCCCAAGAGCGAAGGGTGTTTAAAAATTAATACAAAGATTTGTTTAATCAGGCGGTCATTTCCTAGGTGACGAGTTTTGATAATAGCTTCGGCCTTTTCCGTTATTGAACAGCGGCGGCGTACTTCAGCGTTAGAGACCTAAGCGATTCACTTTACATCGTAACTAGATCCGCGTTCGATTCACCAACGGTTTTCCATTACTTTCGACAGCCAGCCCTAAATGCTGTTTACGGCGTGGCGCTGTTGCCGTTTTATTTGAAAGCTGTAATCGTATATTATCCGAAAAACTATCGTATAAAATCCCTAATTCCCTACGGATTTTCTTTCGTTTTGGGATTTCTGTAGCGAACGGAATGAAAACCGGTGTCCGGTCAATTCGTCACAGGACAATTCGTCACAGGACAATTCGTCACAGACAATTCGTCACAGGACAATTTGTCACAAGGACATTTCGTCACAAGGAAAATTCGTCACAAGGACAATTCGTCATACGGACAATTCGTCATTAGGACAATTTGTCATACGGACATTTCGTCACAAAGAGCCTGGTTTTAATTTCGATATATTTTAAGTTATATATTATTAAATACTCAGTTACATTAAAATGAGGTGGCTATAGGCTATACTACATTAAAACATTTAGCTATGAGCAATTCCCCGCAGATATTTGAGTACATTAGTTTGAACAGACCGATATCTCCCTCGGGCATCCAGCAACAAATCGCTCAATATTAATTCATTTTTGGCCCTGCTCCTGTAGCAGAAACGATATCACTTTCCAAATGTTAGGATGAACTACTCCAACACGTTTGTTGAATGCCATCCTAACACTATGCCAGCAATGACAACATTGTTGTTGGTCTTAGCAAGGTCTTCTGCGATGCGCTCAAAGGAGTTCCGGACAGGGATGGGAGAGACAGCATTTCTGCTTGTCCAATACCAATACGACTGAGATATCAGTATCGGAGGTTAATGCAGGAATTAAAAATCATGATTCAAATATTAATTCAAACGCCCTCTTGTGAAGGGGTGGCAGCTTTGATTTGATCCAAACTACCTTTCCAGTAGCAATTTTTCGAAAATATGACGAATTGTCCTAGTGACGGTATAGTCCGTGTGACCATCGAATCGGACAGGGATGGGAGAGACAGCATTTCTGCTTGTCCAATACCAATACGACTGAGATATCAATATCGGAGGTTCATGCAAGAATTAAAAATCATGATTCAAATATTAATTCAAAAACCCATCTTGTGCAAGGGTGGCAGCTTTGATTTGATACAAACTACCTTTCCAGTAGAAATTTTTCGAAAATGTGACGAATTGTCCTAGTGACGAAATGTCCTAGTGACGAATTGTCCTGTGACGAATAGTCCGTGTGACCAATTGTCATGTGACGAATTGTCCCTATGACAAATTGTCCGTGTGACGAATTGTCTGTGACGAATTGTCCTGTGACGAATTGTCTTGTGACCAATTGTCCTAGAATCGTGGGCTCTAGCATGTTCTCGCCCGGCACTCAAGTCTACTTGAAACACAAACTTCTCACACCTTTTTTGGGATCCCAAAACGTAAGTGGAGGGATACCTATGACATCGCAAAAGTTGTCCGTCCGTCTGTCCGTCCGTCCGTCTGTAAGCACGATAACTCTCGAAGGGAATGAGATATTTTTATGAAACTTGGTGTGGGCATTCTTTGGGTCAAGAGTAAGGTCGAGTTCGTAGATGGGCCCTGTAGCCCTACATTTAGGGGTGGGGGAGGGGGTTCAAATTAAGGGACAAGCAAAATATTTTTAAACAGCTAATGTGATAGTCGATTATGGGGTAAGAAGGCATGCTGAACACGAATATGAAAACCATTTTCTCGCCGGACAAGTAGTTCACCCGCAATCCGGCCAAAACCGGAAAGTTTGTTAAAAGTAAAAGTTTTATTTGAAGTCGATTAGATGCTGGATCTAGGGGTAAGAAGGCATGCTGAACACGAATACGAAAACCATTTTCTCGTCGGACAAGTAGTTCGCCCGGAATCCGGCCAAAACCGGGAAGTTTGTTAAAAGTAAAATTTTTGTCTGAAGTTGATTAGATGTTCGATGTAGGGGTAAGAAGGTATGCTGAACAATAATACGAAAAATGTTTTTTCGCCAGACAATTAGTTAGTCCGGAATCCGGCCAAAACCGGAAAATTTGTTAAGAGTAAAAGTTTTATTTGAAGTTGATTAGATGATAGATCTAGGGGTGAGAAAAGATGCTGAATCCGTATGACAATCATTTTTTAGCCGGACACGTAGTTTTTCAGGAATCCGGCTGAAACCGGAAAATTTGTTAGAAGTTAAATTTTTAAGGAGATAAGGTTAATAAGGAGATATGCTGAATTCGTTTTTGAGCTTTAGTTTTTCGCCGGACAAGTAGTTCTTTAATTTTGGCCAAAACCGCAAAATTCACAGAAGTAGGGTAGGATCGTTTCGATCGGCTTATAGGGGTAAACATAGATTACATGCTGAATCCATATCTGAACTTGGTTTTCTTAATGATTAGCTGTTTGGCCTGGCGAAGAAAAAACCTTACTGTCTGGATCAGATATTGAATTTTTGGGATCCCATCGGAACCTTTGGTCTTGTTTCAAACGCCTTGCCCCATCTTAAATAAAAGGTTAACTGGCAAATCTTCGAATTTACCTGTTCTACGTGATCCAAAGAAGCCTCTCGACCAAAATGCCTCATCCCGTTCAGGAATTATACTCCTTACAAACAGACAGACGGGCGGACAACTGAAAAGACCCAACGGCAGCAGTAAGCTTATTGACCATTGATTTTCTCTAAGACAGACAATGCCCCACGTCGCGGAAGTATACAGAGATGATAGGTCTTTCGACAGCTCAGACTCGACCGGCTTGCCGAAATTTTTCCACCCTTACAGCATTATCGAACTCGTCGAGACCCTGAGGTGTGCGCGAAGTAGATGTATCTCTGACATGGGACTTGATCCGAACCGTCCAAGACCTTTGGATTAGTTAGTTATACGCCCTCTAGATTTTTTTTTCCCTAAACCGTGGCCCGACTAAGCCTAGAGACCAAAGGAGCGAAGTGGACTTCCTCTGCAAACGTGATCCAGCCAAAAACTCCCTGAAAAGTTGCCATTTGGGACACCGGTGAGTTGCCAGTAGTAGGTGAGTTGCCCCCGCCTGGACCGATGAATGCCCGCGACATTGACTGTGTCCTTAGTCCTCCTTCCCTTCGTCGGGCTTGAGACAGCTGCCGCAGTCGCTGCCGTGTCGTCGATAGAGCGCGAGATAGGAGGATTAAATGTTTGATTTTGTTGGCGGCAAGCTTCAGCCATTTAGGAACGGGAGAGGTAGGATCAGAGAACGGTCGCAGTCCAGACGAGAATGTGCGGTGTCGAACTCCTACAATCTCTGAAGTAGAATGTAGTGTAAAGTGTAACTGCTGACTTCACAGCGCAGTATCATTGGCTTCAAAGCCGATTCGGTGACAACTTCAAATGGGTTGCATTGAAACTGTCCTCATACTTGGCGATCTCTTGATAGCAGTGACATATTGCATCATAACTAACCTTGAGACAGGAGATCCTGCGGATAGCCTTATTGAAGTCGACTATCTGATTCGATTGTCGTTTTTGCAGGCTCGTCAGCACCAGGTTTTACCGTCAGCTTTTCAAAGGAAGCGCTGATACAAAAGCAGGAAGCTTTGCGGGACTACTTGATGTCATCCTCCAGTCACTACTTGGCGGGGGTGGCTCTTTGGCCGCTGTTGTTGCCGCTTTTGCTCCAAAGAGCACCGAGGATGGAGCATCAAATTCATCGGATTTGAATGAGAGGAGCACTCCAATGAGGAGGAGCAAGTCATTGCAGGTGGGTCCTTTTCGTTTTGGGGGTAACATCCTTACCGTTTCATTTGGCTGCAAGCGCAAACAGAGGATTATAAGTTGCGTTTTGTTGGATGTAGTTTCGGTGTAGTTTCGCTTAACAGCGTTTTTTTGGAAAAAAGTTTTGCTTTATGCCGTTTTATTTGTCCATTCCAAGGGCTGTAGTTTCGAACCTGAAACTACTTAGCTCAAACTACAAACTACCTCGCATATGTAGTTTGACTAGTAGTTTGAGTTTCGGAAACAAGAACTCAATGGAACGCAAGTAAGACAAAACAAGAGCCAAACTGCAAACTTTGACGAAACAGAAGTGAATCCAATAAAACGCAACTATAGTTCGGAAGGCTCCCCACTAGGTTCTAGATGATCAGATGTTTCGATGGGATCCCAAAAATTGAATATTTATTGGATTTCTTGATCCAGACAGTCAGTATGATCCAGACAGTATATCTCCGTTCTTCGTGAGACCCCGTAAGGATGTTATTTATCCCTAATCAACCGTTAGAAAATGTCAAAAAACAAGAGCTACCAGCTCGTATGGCACTTGTTACGGCCGTAGACGGTACAAGAAAGTGGACGAGAACGTCACACAATACACCCGCCATCCACAAATACGGTTCGGGACTACTAATAGGATAGGTTAATTCACTCAAGTCTGAACGTTCCGGCATCCCCTCCGATCACGTGGGGTAAACTGTTCTAACCTCCAAGTTCCGGTGTTTTTCCAAGTGGAAAAACACCGCGCCTTCGCGTCACTACCCGTCGGCATCTCATTACATGAACTCGAACCCCAGCGCTCCTAGAGGCAGAATGGTTTGTTTTGAGCTGTATTTCAACCCTGATTCGAGCGAAGACCTCCCCCTCACAGTTAAAATGTATTATCAGCCTGACCTTGTAGTAAGTTATAGTATTGGGAAATGGGAAATCGAAAATCTTTTCCAAGACCATCTTTGTCATCATAAGCTCGTGGTAAGAGACATCTAGCGATTCGGAGTTTGGTGGCGAAAAGCACAAAACTCCACCAGGGGACGCGGATACAACATGAAATAAATCAGCTTATAGTGAATCATATCCGAAAAGACTTACGTGTACGTACGCAGATGCTCTGTTTGCTGTGAGCTCGTAACAAATTCTGTGAGCATCGGGAGCGTTTTGGGGGTAAGGAGCTGGGATATGCTGGTTATTTCGGGTGTTCATAATATTATGATTAGCATTTGTGATTTTTTTTTTTAAATTCTTGTTTTTCCCACCGTGGTCCCTCGTGCTTTATATAAATCCTTTCAAATTCTCTGATACTTAACTGAAGAGGAAAATCGGAATGGTCCATGTTCAGTTCTCAGTGTTGAGAAAGCTCCGTGTCTTAAAGTTTAACCGAAAAGGACTGGGATAGGACAATCTAGTTACCCATCACTTATTCACTTAAATTGGCTAGAAGACCCGCTGAAAATGCGTTACTTGGTTGTTCCGCTATTCAGGAATAATCGATTTTCAATAGTGGAATTTCCGTGTGATTTGTGGTACCTCTAATTTGTTGTATGCCTTACAAGAAAGATTTATGACTTTTTTTTGTTCAGGCACTAAGCAATCTTCACCAATATCGCCACTGCCCACTGAAAAGCCTTGTTTGTGTTTAGATAAAAATTTCCCGCGTCATAGTAGAATTTTCGCTGTGGGGACAGCCGCAGATATTCTGAACGTCATAACTAGAGCAGATAGTGGAAAACAAAAAAAAATCCCTTTGCAGAATCCAATAATTCACTGTATTCAACTAAATGACACAAAAATAAGTTGGCTTTTCACTTAAACTTTAACGGATCCTCATAAGCGAAATCCCAAACTTCCAAAACTCAGTCTGAGCCAAAGTTTATAATATATATATAAATACACATATTCTCCGGCCTTGGGGAAACATACAAACGAAAACTAAAACTGTGAAAACTAAACTTTGTTTGAGCGTACTAGGATTTCATGTCTGTACACTATTTACCCGGGTCTTTGTGCCAAAAAAGTGAAGGAATTCAAAAGGATTGACCCAATCTATTTTTAGTTTTTCCCGCTGTTCCGACGCGGCAGCAGATCCGAAGAAGAACCACTGCTTGGAAATCGGAGAGCTCTCCAAGTACCTTCTTGTTCTTCCGTGAAGCAATAGGAACCTTGTAAATTTATCAGATTGTTACATCTTATGGATGAAGTAATTTATTGAGTACGTTGTGCGTTGTATTTTTTTTCTTGTTTAGAATAAAGCGGTACGGATAAGTTGATGCATACATGCGAGAAAAGGAAGGAATAAGATAATAAAATGGCAAGGTAACCAAAAATGGTTGGATACCCCGTGCTGAGCTTCGAGTTGACGCCCATTTACTTCCCTCTTAGCCGCTGCGCACAGAAAAAACAACAACAAGAGCTGTAAGCTCATATGGCACTTGCATGGGTTGAGATGTATTCTTTGATCAAAAGTACTTTTCGAAAAGCGGTTAAGATGCGCACTCTAAGGGAGCTAGAGAAATAGTATTTTATTTTTTAAATTGGCAGTAATGATGCACACTTTAAAAGGCATTGTAGGGAGCTAGAACTTCATTTGCAGGCAAAACCCTTGAGGCAAAAATGATAATGGGCTCATGGGGATCATGAAAATGTATATTTTGCTTAAAAGTAATTTTATTAATTTGCGGTCAGGATTGGTACTTTAAGGAAAGGTCGGATTTGGATAGTTGCGATTTCTAAGCCAAATCTTGTCAAATCTCTAATATTCCAGCCAAGTTTCATCGTCTTAGCACATCTGGAAGTACCTTAACTCGCGATCACCAGAATTCCGGACCCCCCACCCCTCAAAATCCCCCCACAGTCGCCGGAGCCAATCCGGTTCTGTAAATGATTTATCCAGAGGAACTGATTGTTACTCCCAATAAGTTCCATCCCAATCTCTCCAGTTTAAGACGGTCACGTATTCCCCACCCCCCCCCAAATTGCTGTCGGATCCGGTCCGGACATGAAAAAGATCACTAGAGACATGTCCTCTGTTCAATTATCGAATTTCACTCAAATCCGATCACCCGCTCCAAAGTTACGAATGACTCAATATTCCGGATTCCCCTCCCTCTACTCCCCCAACGACTTCCGGATCGAGTAATTTTTATGGCACTTGCCCTCCGGCCAAGTGCCATATACCGATCACTTTTCCGTCGGTCTGTCGGTCAGTCCGGTGTTTGCGGGTTACGGTACTTCCATATGTGCTAGGACGATGAAACTTGGCAGGCGTATTAGGGACCCGACCAAACTAACTTGGAAATAGTCACTTGCCCGATCCGACAATCGTGGGGGGTGGGAGGGGAGCCGGAATCCGGAATTTAGTGACATGCATCATTTTCGAACGGGTGATCGGATCTTAATGAAACTTGATATTTGGAAAGACGTCATGCTTCAGATGTCCCATATCAAGTCCGGACCGAATCCGATGAATGTGGGGGGGGGGGTCGGAGGGGGGAACCGGAAATCATGTTAAACGCTTAGAGTGGAGCGATCGGGATGAAACTTGGTGGGAGGAACAAGCACAACCCCTAGGTACATCATTGACAGAACCAGCCCGGATTCGTTCACTTTGGGGGAGTTGGAGGGAGGTTCCGGAATTCCGGTCATACGGAGTTAAGATACTTCCAGGTGGGCTAGGACAATGAAACTTGGCAGACAAATCAGGGACCCGACCAGATTAACCTGGAAATAATCATCTTCCCGATCCGACCATCGTAGGGGAGTGGATGAAAGGGGAATCTCGAGGTATGTGTAACTTCCGAACGGGTGATCGGATCATACTGAAACTTGATATTTAGAGAGACTACGTCTCGGATATCCCATTTCAAGTCCAGACCAGATCTGATGAAGGTGGTGGGGTAGGAGGGGGGAACCGGAAACCTTGCGACACGCTTGGAGTGGAGTGATCGGAATGAAACGGGGTGGGAAGAACAAGCACAAGCCATATATGTATCAGTGACTGAACCGGACAAGATTCAGGCACTGCGGGGGAGTGGGGGGGTCTGGAATTCTGGTGATAGCAAATTAAGGTACTTCCAGACGTAAGGACGCTGAAACTTGGCTTGAAAAATAGAGACTTTACATGATTGCCTTAGAAACAGTCAGATCCCTGATCCGACTATCGTGGGCGTAGTGGAGGGAGGGAGAATCTCTAATCTGGAGGTATGTATAACTTTTGAACGGGTGACAGGAAACTTGATATTTAGAAAGACCTCGTGTCTCAAATGTCCTATTTAAAGTCCGGATGTAATACGATGAATGTTTGGGGGAGAGGGGGATGAGAGAACCGGAAACCTTGTGACACACTTAGAGTGGAGCGATTGGGGTGAAACTTGGTTGGAAGAACAAGCACAAGCCCTAGATACATCAGTGACAGAACCGGACCGGGTCCGGACACTGTGGGGGGAGTTGGAGGCGGGTCCGGAGTTCCGGTGATCACGAATCAAGGTACTTCCAGATGTGCTTGGACGATGAAGCTTGGCTTGGAAATTAGACACTTGACAAGATTGGCTTAGAAAGTATCAGCTCCCATAGATCCGACCATGCCTTAAAGTACTAATCCTAACCGCAAAGTACAAAAAATACTCTTAAGCAAAATATACATTTTCGTGATCCCTGTGAGCCCATGACCATTTTTGCCTCAAGGGTTTTGCTTACAACTGATTTCCTTGAAGTACAAACAATACTTTTGAGTAAAATATAAATTTTCGTGCTCCCAGTGAGTTCATCATCATTTTTGCTTCAAGAGTTTTGATTACATGATCAAAACAAACCCACGAATTGACGAATTCCTACTTTCGTCGTCTGACCCAGCCTTGCAAGTGCCATATGAGCTTCCAGCTCTTATTTTATTTTATTTTTTGATTCCCGCAGAGCAAGATTTTAACATAAATTAGCATTTTAAGCATTGAGAGAAGATGGTCGAGTGAAGCACAGGTCACAGACAAACGGAAAGATCTGCGATTTCATCGAAACATTTCCAATAAGTGATTCAAAAAATTGCGCCTAGCTGCGGCACCTTTCGTAAGGATTATCTGTTTCGTGATTTTCGGCTTAGAATTTGAGAAACATCAAAGGCTAGAATATGCATGGGAAATAGCTCAGCTTTGCCAGAAAAATTGCGAATTTAGGAATTGGCGTCTCTCAGTCTAATTTGGTCTGGGGCACTGTAACTATAAGAAGCAGCTGCCAAGGCTTCGCTCTCTCCGATGTTAATATTATTTGAAATTCTTGGGATTTCACCCGCAACAAAAGCTAGAATTTGCATGGAGAGAAGTTGGATTTTGCAGAAAAAATGAGAATTCAAATTTTTTTCCGAATTATTTTGTTATTCGAAATTGCTGCCAGCGAGAGCGAAGGCTGAAATGAAAGAAATACTGGAATTACTTTTAGTACGAATGCGCATGACACATGACAATGATCTAGAATGAACTGTGCAGTGCAGTTGTAGCCAAACACGGTTGTAGTTAGTTGTAAGTTAAGAGGCTAATTTTTTTTGCAATTTGCAGTTTCCAAACGACTGTAATTTTTTTGATGGTTTGTGCATTTTCGGTCTGTTTGACTTGACGCGAATGACGCGATCCGTATCCGAATACGGATATACGGCAAGTGGCAACGCTGAACTCAGAAACTACTGGATATTTTGTGTTTTGTGTACTCATTAGATAGAGGACTGCTGTGTTCCTCCAAACTAAATTGGTAATATTTGCTTGTAGTTAGCATAGCCTTGAAAAAAGAACAGCGAAAACTGTGTCTAGCTTAATCCAGTGCAGGTCTTAGCTGGCTAGCTAGGCCTAGGCTATGTTGCCTATGCTATGAACTGACGAAGGCAGCCTAGGCTCTAGCACAGCTCTAGCAGGCTTGAGCAGGCTCTAGGATTGTCATCCGTCCAGGTGCATCGCAAGGGTGCTGGTCCTTACTTACTAGCCTAGTCTGGATCCCAAAAAGATGCTGCAATCATTAATAGTGTTTCAAAAATTCTGCCTGCAGCACTTTTTGTGATATTCTCTATTTCATGGAAGGACGCTTCATTTAACTGGGGTTTTAAGCTAGTTTTAGGATTGGGATTCTAGAAACAATAAAGCTAAAATCCACATGGGGACAGCATGGGGATAGTTTAATTTGGCAGGAAGGAAAAATTAACTTAAAAAAATCTTGACTGCGGCGCTCGCTTTATTTTATCATAGTTAGTACCAGGTTAGTACTGACTAGCCAGTGACTAGCCTACACTAGCTGCTGCTGCCGCCTGCTGGAACGATGCTCAATCTGGTTTCTAGAAATTATTAGGATCTCGGTGATCCACGGTAAAAATGATAATGTGTATGCGAAGCAGTCAAAGTGTAACCTACAGGAAAAAAAAGAAATTGGATTCAGAAAATGTTCAGCTGCAGCACTCGTATCTAATTTTGGATTGGGTATAATAAATAGAAGCTGCTACCACAATTGTGCCCGGCAATGTGTTGTCCAAGCTGGCTTTGCAAAAACAACCCCTGGTAGCTGGCTAATCATCTCTCATGCTGCCGTCTAGTGTTACCCTTTGTATGTAATCCTTTCTGTTCAACAGTTCTGAGTAGCTCTAATTCAAAGCTCGAATTCTCAGTTTATAGGATTCGGTAAAAAATTTAAAAGATTCGGTAAAAACTTTGGCTCTGCACCCCCCCCCCCCCCCGAAAATGCACTTGTGACGCCCCTGCCTCGGCCATTATTAGAATTCCTAACCCATGATACATGCAGATACGACACATGGGCATCACATGATGGGTACGCAAAATATACTATAGCGTAGCCTACAAAATTTTTTATACTATATAGGCCAATTTGAGCAAAAAGACTTGGGCCCAAGTTCAGAAATCAGCAGAATAGGTCAGGGCTAGGGTACACATGCTAGCATAGGCTAGCATCTTTACTGCCATACTTTGATGGCTTTTGATTGGTACTTTATTGATCATTGACATCGAGTTTTCTTGAGTAAATAGGCTATGTTATATGTATAGGCGAACAATTTTAAATAGTAGCCACTGTTTGATTTTTCTCCGAAGTCATTTTTCGATTAACTGGCCATTGCTACATTTTGTTTTAAACTGTTTTTGGACATGTTTATTTCTGAAGTTGATTAGAGATTTGGGATGGAAGTAAGGCCGTCCATATCAGTTTTAAATTTTCTTGGTGGATCGTTTGTTTTAGCCCTAGGCTAATCTGGAGAAAACCACCTTTGTCTTTCTTAGTACACTTTTGGAATTTTCTCTATTATGAGCTCTTTCAGGTGTAACATCAGAATTTGGGGCACAGCCTATTAGTTGTGCCTTGTCTAATAGGCTGAGCATTATGTTGTAGACACAGAGGTTTTTAGTTTGCCCCACAGAGAAACCAGATATTTATTTTTGCATGATACACATGCTTAATTTAGTAACATTGTACTGAAATAAAGCTAGTTACCATCAATGACTGTTTATGCCTATACTGTTTTTAAGAGGTTTGTATGAATATGCATAATAATCACTCCTTCAGATCAAGCTGACTGCAGACCATGATTGACAGTGCTAAATGGATGAGTCAGCTGAATTTTACAAGAGCTATATTTCGGCCCTTCTTGGCAAGGGTCCTCTTCAGGCTCGAGCCGCTCAAGATGGAGAATGAACTTGTGGAAAACCAACTGAAGATTCTAGCTTAAAGTACATCTTGCACTACAAAGCGTTTCTGTTATGATTTATTGAGATATTTGACCACTTTAACACTTACGGTAGCTATGCTTGCAGAAAATTACACAAAGCTTCAGCTGTTTTTAGCCTCTTTCCGTGCCCCTTGCCTTGGATGACAGTCTTGGCAAAATTTGCATAACCGGTTTTCGGACCAGTAAGCTTCTAGCAGACAATGATCGGGAGCCTGATACGTCACATAAAGAGAACAGAGGTGGCAAGCGTGATCGATCGTAAGTGCAATGCTAATAGGGGAAATATAATATATGAAGTGTAGAATCTCGGGAACGAGAATGGATGAAAATACTACTGAAGTAGAGTGAATTACTATAATATGTACTGTACGACGTGTCCTTTCAGATATCTGATTTCCGGGAATTTCGTTGTGAGAATTGCTTGGAGTTAAAGTGGGTGCTGCGATTTATTTTGGACACGGCTGCTGTTCTTGCTGCTCGATTGGGTCGTTGATAGGGTAGAGATTTATACGCATTTTGGTTGGCTTTTGTTTTGCTGCGGAGGAGAGCTTGGGGTCTGAATTTCCTTTCACTGATGATGCCATACCATATTTCTGGTAATGAGTACTCGCCTGTGTTTCGGTTTATACTAGAATGGTTTTTATGGCACTTGCCCTTCGGCCAAGTGCCATATAGCGATCGCAATTTCTGTCCGTCCGTCGGTCGGTCGGTCGGTCTGTCTGTCCGGGTTTTGCTAGTTCGGGTACTTCCAGATAAGCTAGGACGATGAAACTTGGCAGGCATATCAGGGACCGGACCAGATTAAATTAGAAATAGTCGCTTCCCCGATCCGACCACCTGAGGGGGAGTGGAGGGAAGGGGAATCCGGAAAAAATAGGAAAAATGACTTATTTTTAACTTACGAACGGGTGATCGGATCTTAGTAAAACTTGATATATGGAAGGACAATTTGTCTCAGACCTTCCATTTTAAATCCAGACCGGATCCGGTGACATGGGGGGTAGTTGGAGGGGGAAACCGGAAATCTTGAAAATCGTTTAGAGTGGAGAGATCTGGATGAAAGTTGGTGGAAAGAACAAGCACAAGTCCTAGATATGGGATTGACATAACCGGACCGGATCCGCTCACTTTGGGGGAGTTGGGGGGGGGGGGGGAATCCGGATTTTTAGTGATCCTGCGAGTTCGGTGCTTCCTGATGTGCTAGGACGATGAAAATTGGCAGGCATGTCAGGGACACGAACAGATTGACTTGATAATAGCCGTTTCCCCAATCCGACCATCCGGGCGGGGCTGGAGGGAGGGGAATCCGGAAAATGAGGTATTTTTAACTTACGAACGGGTGATCGGATCTTTATGAAACTTGATATATAGAAGTACCTCGTGTCTCAGACCTCCCATTTTAAATCCAGACCGGATCCGGTGACATGGGGGGTAGTTGGAGGGGGAAACCGGAAAAATGAGTTAGGGGGGATCCGGGTTTCTAGTGATCCCGCGAGTTCGGTGCTTCCTGATGTGCTAGGACGATGAAAATTGGCAGGCATGCCAGGGACCCGAACCGATTGACCTGATAATAGTCGTTTCCCGGATCCGACCATCCTGGGGGGCTGGAGGGAGGGGAATCCGGAAAAATGAGGTATTTTTAAGTTACGAACGGGTGATCGGATCTCAATGAAACTTGATATATAGAAGTACCTTGTGTTTCAGACATCCCAGTTTAAATCCGGACCGGATCCGGTGACATGGGGGAAACTGGAGGGGCGAACCGGAAATCTTTGTAATCGCTGAGAGTGGAGGGATCGGGATGAAGCTTGGTGGGAAGAACAAGCATAAGTTCTAAATATGTCATCTAGAGCTTTCAGATTGAATGAACCTAGATATCCTAATTCTAGGTACGAACCGCATTTTTGAATGGCGGGGTGTTTATTGTGAAGTTCTCTTCTACTTTCTCGTACCACTACTCGTAACAAGTGCCATATGAGCTCGTAGCTCTTGTTCTTACTTTCAGCGGCTTCTCTTATGGTTTGGAGAAGGCCGGTGCACGTTGCAGGAATTTGTGCTTTTTGGGATCCCAAAACGGTAGTGAACCTATGACACCGGAAATCTTGGGAAACGCTTTGAGTAGAGAGATCGGGATGAAAGTTGGTGGAAAGAACAAGCACAAGCCCTAGATACGTGATTGACATAACCGGACCGGATCCGTTCGCAGTGGGGGGGGGGGGGGTTGGGGGGATCCGAATTTCTAGTGATCCCGCGAGTTCGGTACTTCCTGATGCGCTAAGACGATGAAACTTGGCAGGCGTGTATCGTATGGGACCCGAACAGGTTGACTTGAGAATAGTCGTTTCCTGGATCCGACCATCTGGGGGGTGGGGGTGGAGAGAGGGGGAATCCGAAAAGTGAGGTATTTTTAACTTGCGAACGGGTGATCGGATCTTGATGAAACTTGACGTATAGAAAGATCTCGTGTCTCAGACGCCCGATTTTAAATACGAACCGGATCCGGTGATATTGTGGGCAGTCGGACGGGGGAACCGGAAATCTTGGGAAACGCTTAGAGTGGAGGGTTTGGGATGAAAGTTGGTAGGAAGAGCAAGTGAATAGCATAACCGAAATGGATCCGGTCACTGTGGGCGAGTTGGAGGGGATCCGAGTTTGTAGTAATCCCACGAGTTCGGCACTTCCTGAAGTGCAAGGACAATGAACTTGGCATGCTTGTCAGGTACCCGAACTATTGACTTGAGAATGTCGTTTCCTCGATCCGACCGTCGAGGGGGAGTGTACAAAAGGGGAATCCGGAATCCAGTGGCAAGCTCAGCTATTGAACGGGTTATCGGATTTAACCGAAACTTGATATTTAGAAAGGTCTCGTGCCTCAGACATCCCATTTTAAATCCGGACCAGATCCGGTGACATTGGGAGGAGTTGGAGGGGCGAACCGGAAATCTTTGTAATCGCTTAGAGTGGAGGGATCGGGATGAAACTTGGTGGGAAGAACAAGCATAAGTTCTAAATATGTCATCTAGAGCTTTCAGATTGAATGAACCTAGATATCCTAATTCTAGGTACGAACCGCATTTTTGAATGGCGGGGTGTTTATTGTGAAGTTCTCTTCTACTTTCTCGTACCACTACTCGTAACAAGTGCCATATGAGCTCGTAGCTCTTGTTCTTACTTTCAGCGGCTTCTCTTATGGTTTGGTGAAGGCCGGTGCACGTTGCAAGAATTTGTGCTTTTTGGGATCCCAAAACGATAGTGAACCTATGACATCGCAAAAGTTGTCCGTCTGTCCGTCCGTCTGTCAGCACGATAACTCTCGAAGGGAATGAGATAATTTTTGATGAAACTTGGTGTGAGGATTCTTTGGGTCAAGAGTAAGGTCGAGTTCGTAGATGGGCTCTGTAGCCCTACATTTAGAGGTGGGGGTTTAAATTAAGGGGCAAACAAAATATTTTGAAACAGCTAATAGTCGATTACGGGGTAAGAAGACATGCTAAATACGATGGTGAGCCATTTTCTCGCCGGACAAGTAGTTATCCCGGAATCCGGCCGAAACCGGAAAATTTGTTGAAAGCAAAAGTTTTATTTGAAGTTGATTAGATGTTCGATTTGGGGGTAAGAAAACATGCTGAAGACGATGGTGAAATTGTTTCCTCGCCAGATTCGAGTTTGGCGGCAGATTCGTGTCCAAATAATAAAATTCCTTCTGTTACAAAATGGTAAGGACGTTAGGCTGAAGTTCTTTTTATTGAAATTTTATCTGGATTTTATTTACTGCGTAGCTCCTCCTCCGCTCGTTTGTATCGGGTAGGGTATCAGAATATATTCGACTCCGCATGGTAGTATTGTAGAGACAGGGAGACGGAGGTTCTTGTGGATTATTTGTTTTTGGTTCAAACTCCGTTCAACCGACCCACTTTCATTCTAAAGCAGGAAACCCAAATCTTTTCATGTAGAATGCTGGAAAATGCGAAATAAGCCGTTTTTCTTTGGCCAGCGAACGAAATGGGATGCTAAAAAAATGGCTTACAGTGGCAAATAGGTTGGTGAACTGGATGAGAATCGGCAAAAAACGCAGCTAAAATAACCGTCTGGTAATGGTTTCTTCTCTATTTTACGCCATATCAGTTCACCCATTTAACGAAAGTAGTTTTGATCCCTCTGGCGGGTGGCCATTCTGGTATGATTGTCCAATGGAAAATCATGAAGTTGATTTATTGTGCAGGAAATCAGCCAAGCTTCGGCAACGATGCTCAATTCCTTTGCCATCGCGTGGATTCCCATTGATTCGGCTCCAGCCCTGCTTTCTCAAGGAAGCTTCTTTTCTCGAAAGACGAATCGATCTGCTCCACGGAGCTTACTCCGCTACGGATCTCAGATAGAACCGAGGGATCTTTCCGATTTTGCGGGACCAGAAATTCGCATTATTCCAGTTCAGCGCTTCCAAGACGACTGGTTTTTGTTAGTCCCCTATGCCTCACTATCAACGCTTTTGATAGACATAGTAAAATAGTTTCATCGGTTGATGAATAGAAAATCTGCTGTCTGCTTCCCAGGTAATGGAGGTTTTGCATATGCCTCAGTAGTAGAATAAAGCCGATAAATAAATTTAACTTGATTTAGTAATAATTTGCTTGTAACCCGCTTTGACCTGCAGCAGAGTATACAAAATGAAAAAAGTATGCGAACAAAGTATGAAACAGAGCAGAACATATTTAGGGGAGAAGGGCCCACGTTCGGCACTTTTTTGGATTAGTATTTTTGCAGGGCACATTTCCGCGTGTTTTTGAAGTTTAGCGATTCAGTGTTGTTTGCTCATATCTTGCCTAGCTTAAATCCTTCCGATTCCTATCGTGCTGTCAGCAAAAGTGGTTTTCCTGAAGTTGGTCAAAAGTGCCGAGCCTGCCCCACCCTCGGCCCCACCCCTGTCCACGTTCGGCATACATTGGTCCAGGTTCGGCATGTCAGTATTTCGGTACTAGGACCAATGGCGAACCATCTCTCAAGTGGTTTTGTAATGTCTAATATTGTGAACTGAAGTTTATACTTTGGAAAAGTAAAAAAAGGATGTCTGACACTTCTGATAACTGTAAAGGCTAGTCTTACAAAAATTATTTTTATTACACTGTATCCACACTAAAAAAAAACTATTTATTTTCTATTCCCGCTCAAGGATGGAATGGAAACCTAGGACCTACAAATATTATGTAGCCGATGCACATTACTTTTATACTAATCCAGCATGTGGGGCCCACGTTCGGCAGGGGAGGATTGCTTGGATAATTGCATGCCGAACGAAGGCCTGGGTTAGGGGCCGAACCTGGGATTCTCGCCACCTTTCGGGAAAAATATAATTTCAGACGGAAATAAAAGATGCCGTTGATCTCAACAACGGAACAGACCAGGTCAAGCCTAAGTTTTTTCTTCTGCAAATATTTTATGCCGACTTTTCAACTTTTTGCGGATCCCAAAAATTTCATTGTAGCGGCCTGAAACAACTTGTCTCAACACAAACTTCAAAATTGAACAGAGAGCATCGAAGTTACAATCAAAATATCCGGAACAACTGAGACAACGTCCCAGCCATACTTTCAGAATTTTTCGAAAGATGGCTCGCCTTTAAAATAAAAAAGACGAACCTGGGCCCTGCCGATCGTGGCCCCTTCTCCCCTACACCTCTGTAACAGGCTGTTTAAAGCAATGATACAAAATTTTAACACAAACGCTGAAATGTCATCACTGAAAAACTGATTTAGGTGCTAAATCATGGGTTACCAAGGCAGGATATATGTTGGTGGGGTTCGAAAGTGTTTGAAGATATCTGAATGAGCGTGTTGATGATGTCTTGAACGGTGAAACTTAGTACCAGTTTTGCAGTACTGTACTTTTGCAGTACTCGAACAAGCGTCTTTTCTGGTTTTCGAATGTGCTAAACTCAAGAACAGTGATAACATAACTTATTTATTTATTCATTTCCCTCAAAACTGAGGAGTTTTGAGGGTATATATAGTATATAAAACAAAACTGTAGCCAGGTCCGTATCCAGGAATTTATTTCGGGGGGGGGGGGGGGGGGGGTTGCCCGCGGATCGGACCAAAAAGTACAAAAAAGACATAGATCAGAGGTTAAAGCATATAAAAACGAGTATTATTACGTTTTCGGGGGGGGGTTGAACCCTCTAATCCCCCCCCCTGGATACGGCCCTGACTGTAGCCTACTTAAATCAACCTATCCGTTCGATGGCACAATAAATTCTTCAGAACAATTCAAAAGGTTTGGACAACTAAATTACAAGCCTAATTAAAATTTTAACATGTTAAATTATTCACTTGTTAAAAAATGGTTATAAGTAGGCTCGAAGGTGGCATCCATCTCACGCTTGGTATTCTAGAATTCATCCTACATGCCCACTTGCCTCTCTCCGATTGCAGTTTTCAACATAACCACGTGCCACTTGCACCACCCAAATCACTACTTTCGAACCGCTGTCTCTTCCTCCCTCTATGCTAGATAATAGAAAGTCTTGATCAATACTCTAATGACGTATCAGCGCGAAAGCGCACCATTCTTCGGAGTCCTTTAAAAAGTGACGTCACACATTGTCTTTCTAGGCCTGGAGACTCCGGGAGGGCACTATTTCCCAGTCTGTCGTCCCTTCCGATTGTTGTCACCAAATACTCGAATGATTTGATATTTCTAAGTGTGAGGAGTGAATTCAAGGAGAAACCATGGCATTTGCTGGGTTGAAGAAGCAGATTAACAAAGCCAATCAGGTAAGTCTAACCTATTTTCTTGTCGGTGAATGATCAGTCGTGTTGCTAATTTTTTATGGCACTTGCAGCCTCTTGCTCAAGTGCCATATATCGATCGAAATTCCGTCTGTCGGTCGGTCCGAGTTTTTTTGTCACACTTTCTCGAGTTAGGGTACTTTTCTTAGGGTACAGTTTCCCGATCCGACCATCTGGGGGGGGGGAGTGGGAGCACTTTAAGCTCCCTTAAAGTGCACAACTGAACAACAAAGGTAACCTTAAAAGTACGTTTGTTCAAACAATACATCTCAACCCATGCAAGTGCCATATGAGCTTACAGCTCTTGTTTATTTAGTTTAATTCATTACCGGCCGAGTATAGCGCCATTCTACGTAAGCAATGAAAGAAATAAAAACGAGATTCTCGGGTTTTCCTTGGTCAGCGAATTATCCCTCTTAAGATTTCAAGCGAGGGATAAATATAATTTCGGATATTTTGGTTGCACTTCCGACAACCGTCCTCAGCGAAGAACAAACTAAGTCGTCAATTCCAAAGCAATACCAACAAAAGAGCGATGCGGACTCGACAAAACACAAAACGACTTGTAAGGAAAAACCATTAGAACGATGCGGATTCGAAATAAAATAAAAAATAAAATCACAAATATTAAAATGTGCGTTTTTTAAGTTTAACCGAATAGGGCTGAGATCCGACAGTCTAGTTACACATCACTTATTCACTTGAATAGCCCTGACAACCCGATAAAAATGCGTTACTCCGTTTGACGGCTATCCACAGATAATCGTTTTCATCGAATGAGCTTATTTTTTCGGATTGGTGATACCTCTATGCGCTTGTCCCTCTATGCTTGAAAAATTTGAGGCTTGCGATGGAGCATAGAACAAGATTCTTAGACTAGGAGGAGTGTGTTAGTTGTAGAAGTAAGTTCATTTATTTATAAAAATTTTGTTGCCATGGCCCACGGGCTTTTTTTGGTAATATATTCTATTCTATTCTATTCTATTCTATTCACCAACTACAGAGGTAAGCCGTTGCCGAAAAATAAACTAAAAATGGCAGATTCTTTGCAAGACAAATCTAACACCATTTTCTTACTTTCTTCAGCCGTGACTTTTCTGGGCTGAGTGTCTTCAGTCCTGGAAATGCTGTCTTTTTTAAAATTCAAATTCTCCGCATCTGGATGACTTTTGGGTTGTCATGCAAGCAGTGCACATTCTGAACGTTATTACTAGAGCCTCGGGTGAAAAAATACAAAATCCCTTAGATGGGTCAAAATATTTCAGTGTATTCAAATATCAGATGTAAAAATAAAATAAGCTTGCTTTTCAGTTAAACTTTAAAAAACATCTGTTTATATGTGCAAATCTATGATTATTTTTACACTTATTCTGTGTATATCTACAAATCAGTTGCCCGGGAAAGCACAGAAGCTTTCAACCGGAATTCAGCCAGTTCTTAAACTCCCATCTCCTATATACAGACAGGCCAGTTGTGGGAAAGAGTTTGTTAGAAGTGAATGTATGTGTTCGTCGCTGAGGACGGTTGCCGGAATTGCAACCGAAATATCTGAAATCATATTTGTCCCTCGCTTAACATCGTAGCGGAATAATTGAATGGTCAAGATAAAAAAATCCAATTTTATTTCTTTCGTTGTAAATGTCCAGCTTGGCTTCAAACCTTATGTACGTAAACAGTAAAACACTATGAATGAATTTAATCCCAAAAGAGCCCATGGGGCCATGGGGGGAAACAAAATAAAATAAAAACAATACATATGACTCATAAAAACGGTCTCGACGCCTGTTTGACGAAGATCGCAAAAAATTTTATCTCCCAAATTTTTAACCAAATCCTCCTCTTGCAACATTTCTTGCCAAAGAATTTGCAGTGTCGGATTCATCCCGCATCTTAAATACGGCCCCTGTGGCAAGCGAAATTTTCTGGAACCCCATCTTCATGAGGACCTCTTAGAATTTTTTTTCTTCTATTTCTTACACTGACTCATTTATTTGAAGGTCAAAGCTTATCGGTTAGAAATACATTTGGTCATGCTGATAAGATAAGGAGGACTCTTTGACTTTTCAGTCACAGAAGTAGTCACAGAAGTTTTTTTAGTAGCTCAGGATTATTTGTTGTTGAATTTGGGATTCGAATTTTTTGGTTCAGAGATGCGGCGTATCAAAGACCGGACTGTCCAGGTAAGCAAGGCAACGGCCGTTGCGCTCTTTAATTCAAGCCGATTTCTTCTTAGTATTTGCTTAAAGTTTCACTGAAAACCAGTCTTCTTTATCCACCCATTGTCTTAGGAACACGCTAAAGCAAGTATATACAAAAAAGATAGCCCCCTTTTCATTTGTAACTGAACAAACGCATGAAAATGTCTATTTCTTGCCTTTAATTTATATGTTAGTGAAGGAGTATGTGTGAACCAACTGACGTAGACTAAATCGAAGGACTTTTGTTTGATTGCTAGGTAGAGTAATTTTGTATGGCATTATTATTCTACACTGTCACAAGTTTGATAATACATAAAACATGGATGAGCTAATATTGTGTTACATGATAATTCTACAGAAGCAGAAGTTTGATGAAATTTAACACTTGGATGCACATCCATGTCCAGAGGTTAACGACCTGACAACGGGCATATTTTAGATATTTTATACTTCCTGTTCTTAGGATCTGAATATGCTTTATTCATGATTGGGATATCGTCCTGGATCCTTTCCGCGAACTTCGATCGTAAGTTCGTGTCCTTCAATCCCGTATCCTCTCGATCTTAAGTCCATATCAAAACCTGGACGTATCAGATCTTCATCTTCTGCTTGATACAAACCTACCGTCTCCAGTGGGTCACCGTCAATACCGGCCAAGATTTCTGGCATGAACAACCAATTTTGAGCAAGAACAGAAATGAAATGAAAGGAGACATTGAAGATACTCGCAAGGGTAAACTTGTGACTTAAAAATCAAAGATATTACGTTGCTAATTGTTCGGTGGTGGTTCGTGCTGCTCCTGGAAGGAAATAAAGAATCCTGGCGTCGCCGAATGGGTTAGCAACCTATAAGCAGCAACCGGAAGGAAATTAATGTATGTGCATTATTCCAGTGTTTGTCGCACCTCCGGGGAAGGAATAGGCTGCTGGTATCGCAGTATAAGAGAAGATTTTTTGGCAATTGAGTTAAGAGCAACATCTAGTGCACATTTTTGCGCTCTTTCTCCCTGTGCTATCAGAATCTTCACTAGATCACATACTACTGAGATACTCAACGGGCAAAGGTGATTATTCGAAACTAGCAAAAGTGAATTATCACCTTTATGCGCTGAGCTCTTCAGTATTTTAAGGCCCTCTTTAAGTTTTGCAATATTTTCAGTATGTCACCGAGAAAATGGGTGCCGCCGAAGGCACGAAATTGGATGATGAATTCAATGAAATGGAAAAGGTACGTGGTTGCTTCTTTGCTTTTGACTGGGGTCAGGGGAGGGGGGTGTAGGCTGGGACTTACTGTTCTAGAACGGTGATTTAGAAAGAGTTAAGCCCTGTAGTCATCTTCACGTGTTTGCAAGAATAAATAATTTGATAGAACCTCCGTCTTTGGTCCCATGCAGCGACTATGGATACCCCGATAAAACTGAGCGGAGCTAGAGGTACTTGTTGTGAGGTTTGAGTTGATACCCGTCTATTTCCCCCTTCGCCGGTGCACATGCCAGATGAAAAGAAACCGTAGGGTGCCTGCAGGGGTTGAAAACCCGGTCTGCAGCTGGTTAGACGTGGTGTCACAAAGGTAGACAACCAATCAGCTGTAAAGAACGGCTCAGACGGCGTTCGGATTCTTCTGCGGAGTTGTTCTGCGATACAGCTGTTTGTAGAGGTAAAGCCGCTTTCACATTGACGCGTTTATCTTGCGTAATCTGATGCGTACGCGTCGATGCAACACTATTCTTGCGTTGCGTCGACGCGTACGCATCAAATTACGCAAGATGAACGCTTCAATGTGAAAGCGGCTCTATTCTTGCGTTGCGTCGACGCGTGCGCATCAGATTACGCAAGATAAACGCGTCAATGTGAAAGCAGCATAACACATTATGATGTTCTGTGTAGCCCCTCCTCCGGTCGTTTGCATCGGGTAGGGTATCAGAATATATTCGACTCCGCATGGTCGTATTACAGAGATAGGGAGACGGAGTTTCTATCAGATTATTTGTTCTTGGTGTTATAGGTTCCCTAATCCTCAACCTTTTCAGCTTAATTTTATTTTATCGTTAGTTTATTAGTTGTTTTTTCTTGTCTTCTCTATTTTCTTTTCACTTTTCTTTTATTTTCTCCTTTTCTTTATCTTTTTCTTTGAATAGACAGTTTTAAGGAAAATTAAGCCCCACACATTGTCATGCGGTGGCTGGGGGGGGGGGGGGGCAGTCGATATTTTTTATGAAAATAAACAAAACTAACACGTGAAAATAGAACTCGTTCAGAAACACATGAAGTTTGTGGACTATTAGTTTGGCCGAGAGCATGCCACCTGAGTGGTATACACTGTAAAAAAAATCCTGTAGTATTTGCTACTGGGATTAATCTTGTCTCTACTGAGATAATCTTTTCCCTAATTCGGATTAATCTTATCCCAGTAGACATAAGACTAATCCCAGTAGCAAATACTGTAGTTAGTTTTAATCCGTACTCGGAGAAACTTTGTACAATGTAGCTGGTGCTTGCCGATTGTGGTACAGTAGAGGTATGCTTATGTGAACGTTTGTTGACTTCGGATTTTGCCATTTCCATGCACTTGCTGTGTCTAAAGCTAACTACCAGTTAGCCAAAGTAGGGCAGCTGAAGACACCTGTACAGATATTTTGGATCTTCAGTCTACCATTTAGCCCAAAACTGCAGTGTTCACATTAAAGTAACTGTTCACATAAGCATACCTCTACTGTAGTCGTCTTTGGCACTACTGATTTTGGGAGCCAGAAAGATAGCGTTAGTGACTGCGGACTAGTCGTGGAAACTGTCTTCCGTACAGTCAATTCAACAAATTCAGTTCAATTTATTTTCAAAAATTCCCTCACGGACGAAGCCGTGGGCTACATTGAATTTTTTCGTCATGTACATCCTCGTCACATAACTCAACGATCAACAAGAGCTGTAAGCTCATATGGCACTTGCATGGGTTGAGATGTATTATTTGATTAAAAGTAATTTTCGACTGCGCGGTTCAGATGCTCACTTTAAGGAAGCTAGAGAAAAAGTATTTATCGTAGAACTTGCCTGTAATGATGCGCACTTTAAAGGCACTAGAAATTCATCTGTAAGGAAGACCCTTGAGGCAAAAACGATATCAGGCTCTTAGGGATCATTGATATATACGTATGATCAAAAGTATTTTTTTTCCGCTAATGCGGGTAAAATGCGCACTTTAAGGGTGCTAGAATTTTTTTTTTTTTGCAAAACCCTTGTGGCACAAATGATCATAGGTTGAAATGTATCGTTTGATAAAAAGTACTTTTCGACCTTGCGGTTAAGATGCACACTTTAAGGGAGCTAGAACTTCATTTGTAAGCAAAATCCTTGAGGCAAAAATGATCATGGACTCATGGGGATCATGGAAATGCATATTTTGCTTAAAAGCATTTTTCTTAATTTGCGGTCATGATTGGTACTTTAGGGAATGGTCGGATTTGAAAAGTGGCGATTTCTAAGCCAATCTTGTCGAATTTCTAATATTCCAGCCAAATTTCATCGTCCTAGCACATCTCTTAACTCGCGATCACCGGAATTCCGGACCCGCCCCTCAAACTCCCCCCACAGTCGCCGGAGCCAATCCGGTTCGGTTTTGGACTTGTTTGTTATTCCCACAAAGTTCCACCCCGATCTCTCCAGTCCAATCCGGTTACGTATTCCCCCCCCCCCAATTGTTGTCGGATCCGGTCCGGACATGAAAAAGATCACCACAGGCCCTCTGTTCAGTTATTAAATTTCACTCGAATCCGATCACCCGTTCCAAAGTTACGCATGGCTAAATATTCCGGATTCCCCCTCCCTCCGATCCCCCCACGACTATCGGATCGAGTGAATTTTTATTTACAAGTTAGTTTGATCGGGTCCCTGATACGCCTCCCAAGTTTCGTCGTGAAAATCACAAAAACTGTCATCACCAGAATTCCGGGAAACTCCCTTCCACCCTCCCCCCCAAGTGTCCGGGTCCAGTCCAAACGTGTAAACGATTTATATGGAGCAGATTCTTGTTCTTCCCAGCAAGTTTTACTCCAATCCCTCCACTATAACCGTATCTCGAGATTTCCGGTCTTCCCCCCCCCAACTCCCCATAGCTGTCGAATCCGGTTCGGACTTCAAATGGAAGATCAGAGATATGTCATTCATTCAGGTATTAAGTTTCGTCCCAATCCGATCACCCGTTCGAAAGTTACACAACACTCAATTTTCCATATTCCCCCGCACTGAATCACATATACAAACCCCTTTGACCCTCGAATGCACTAGCTCTTTCCGCTGTTAACAGAGTGATCCGATGCAAAGAGTGACGTCACGCCTTGCGCAGACCTACTAGTGAGAAGAAAGGGGTAGGGGTTTTACAAAAACTACTAAATTCTCAGAATTCCCCGGCCGACCACTCCCCCCCAGATGGTCGGATCGTGAAACTGATTATTTCCAGGTTAGTTATATCGGGTCCCTGATATGCCTGCCAAGTTTCATCGTCCTAGGACATCTGGAAGTACCCTAACTCGAAAACAGTGGACCGCCCGACCGACCGACCGACAGACCGACCGACCGACCGACCGAAAAGCGATCGGTATATGGCACTTGAGCGGAGCTGCAAGTGCCATAAAAACAATTATAAAAGTCAAGCCAACCCTTCTGCATTTTCACAAAAATAATGATGTCAAGTTTTATAATCCTTCAGCACTTTCCTAGATGTCCTGTTAAAATACCTTTTGCTTCCCAATCTCAACTGTCAATCACTCTCTCTCTCTCTTTTTTCCTACGGTACTCATTTCGTTCCCATATTTATTGGTTCTCTCAAATGCGTTGCGTGTATGACACCTTCCAGATTTCTCGAATCTAGGTTGTCCAAGACCCTGGGCCTCATCTTCCAGGTCCGTCTTGACGAAAACGGATGTCTGGAATCCGGAAGAAAAATCTGAAAGGGGAAGCCTGGCTTTTACAATTTAGGTTGTGATACTTAGGCCTAGTGTTTTGTCACGGATTCAGGATGAAGAAATGGAGGCTATGTAAAGTTATTCACATTAACTTTAAAATTATACCCGTTATAAATTCAAAGATTGGTTTTCTGTTCGTTTCAGCAGTTAAAGGGCTTGAATCCGAAGCATTTGCACTGCATAGATCACCCCCCTCCAAGTCGCAACTTCATCCGGGACTCGTCGCGGGTGTCGTGTCATCTAGTGGTGGGATTCGGAAGTACCCTCATGGGCAAGCTCAAAGGCGGAGCAAAATTTTGCTCTGCTCAAAAGATACCTTAACGAGAAAATCAGACAAATGAAAAATATTTCGCTGTATATGGATAAAAAGTAGAAAATTACAGCTAAATATTTGGCAGTTTCCTTTTTTTCTAATAATTATTTTTGAGGTTGTTATGTAATTCCTGCGCCACATTTTCAAGATGTAATTTTCTGTAAGAATAGCTTAGTTGTAAAGTGGTCAACAATGTAGAAAATTACAGCTAAATATTTGGCAGTTTCCCTTTTTTCTAATAATTTTTTTTGAGGTTGTTATGTAATTCCTGCTTAAAAATCGCCACATTTTCAAGATGTAATTTTCTGTAAGCATAGCTTAGTTGTAAAGTGGTCAACTAGTTCAGAACATCTAATCAGAAACACCATGTAGTGCGATGTGTCCTTCAAGAAGAAAATCAGACAAAAAGAAAACATTCAGCTGGTAGAATAGATAAGTAAAAAATTAGACTACAGCTAAAAGTTTGGCAGTTTCTATTTCTTTCAATGATTTATTTTCGAGGTTTTCATATAGTTCCTGCTTAAACATCACCACGTTTTCAAGAAGAGAAGGTGCGTCCCCCGAGTTAGTCAATCCAGTGCTTGACCTACCGAACAATAAATGAGCGGGTGGGATTGACTTACTAGTTGTCGTAAAGGGTCCTCTTGGCTGACGTTAGGATTGTGCAGAAAAAATGTGCAGTAGTGTTAACTGTAGTCATTTATATCAACTTGTAGTGGTTTACCCCCCCCCCCTTTCGTCATGGCAATTAACTTCTTTAAGCCCCCGATAATGAGTGCGGTCTTGTATCTCTCCTTGGAGAGGCACTACGATTATTAGGAGTGTCTGATTTCTCCTGAGAATATTTTTCTGTGAGCGTTAATCCTGCTAGCAAACAATTAAGCTAAGACGTTGTGTGCTCTCAAAGTAATCGAGTGAGGGGGGAGGTCTGGTAATTATTTATTACATTAGTATGCTATGCATGTATAAATGATTTATTTGCATATTAAACCCATCATGCAACAAAAATGACACGAACACACTAATACACTGTTAAAATCACTTTATGGATATTATATAGCCTACTCAACTTCTCCATCAGAATAAATCTTACCGGTGTTCAAAAGCTGTAATCCATAGGTGCGTTTTTGCAGATACCACGATATCTGATTCCCCGTTAACCGAATCTGCATTTTGTCGTTTTTGCATTTACCATGGTACGGTAGGCTATCTGATCTACGGTTGTTTTGCAAAAAAACGAATTTGCGCTTTTAGAAGTCACGCCAAAATAAATATGATAAAAAAAAAAAAAAATCCACTCACATCACAAGCGTCAAACTTCTTTCCCACTAATTTAACACCCAGGCTCTTGTGTTGGTGATAACGAAGGTGAGATGACTTTTTCAGATACCACGTTCAGTTACTACGGTCGGGACCGTGGTGTCTGAATACTCTATATGACTAAGTCCAATACACGCCAGTTAACCTCGGGAAGAACGAGAAACGTCGCCCAAATGATGGCTCAAATTCTGTCTCAACCAATCAACGGCGCTCGTTGGGACAGCTGTGGTGACGCTTCCGGCTCTTCCGCTAGGTACGCGGCAATTCGGCATGGGCACGTATATTTTGTCATCAAGAGTATATCAGACACCACGGTAACCTGCCAGTTACTCAGTACGGTAGGTGCAAAAGCGACTTTAGACCGTGGTATCACATTCCATGGTATCTGATACAGCGGTAGCTGGGTATTTTGTCGTTTTTGCAGTTAAAACGGTATCTGACACTACAGTTGCTTTGTAAAAACTACAGTTGCTGAATTCGCACTTATGGAAACCACCCCAAAAGAAATACTTACTCCCAAGTGCCAAACTCTTAACAAAAAGGCTCTTGTGTTGGTTATGATGAAGATGAGATGGCTTTTTCTTATACCACGGTAACTGGCTAGATACTCAGTAATTTCAAAAGACCTTGGTATCAGATACCATGGTATCTGTAAAAATGCAGCTCATGTTCTTCAAAATTTGAGTGTGACAAACATGCTGGTATTTCACTATTAGCAGTGCGAAACGAGCATTTTCTCATGGCTAGATGTGTAATAAAAGAGAGAGAGAATTCAGGAACAAAACAGAATAAACACATTTGAACTGGACCCCCCACCGGAAAGCTTTTATTTTTTCTAAGGGGGCGGCATTTTTTCTAAAGGGTCGTAATCTACTTTACGAACATATCACAAAAAAAACAAAAGAACAGCAGGGAGAACACAAAACACCAAATCAGATCATGTAAAGAAAATTATCGAACTGCTGGGTTTGCTGTGTACGTTTTGGTTTCCCATAAGATATTGCTATAGGGTGGCAGTGTATGTATACATTGCTAGGCTATATACATCTTAGCAGGGACCCATAAATTTCCTTTACAGGGGGCCTGTCAATAAGAGATTGCTGATGCTATCTTGAGCGCACGGAAGATAGTTCGAGAAATACCCACGGTCCAATCACGTTCTAGTCCAGATAGACAAAATTTGGGATTGGCTGCTGGCGCCTTGAGGGAGGAGTCTCTTTGGCGCACACGTCCAATGAGGCAAACAAGAATGCCGATCTACTCAAGCGGGGATTTTTGGAAACTGGATTTGGTTCGGTCATCATAGCAATATAGAAGCATAGGAAATGACAGGCCCCCTGTACAGGAAATTTATGAGTCCCTGATCTTAGGAACATGGATGTCAGATTGATTCTATGACATCTAGGTAGGCCGACCCGAACCAGTTTCTGTACCAATAGTCTGCGCTTCGCCTAGCTGCGTTGTTATCTGTTATTAAAGTTTAACTGAAAAGCCAACTCATTTGTGTGTCATTTAATTGGATACACTGAATTATTTAGATTCTGCAAAGGGATTTTTTGATTGTCCACTATCTGCTCTAGTTATGAGGATCAGAATATCTCCAGCCGTCCCCACAGCTTAAATTCTACTGTGACGCGGGAAATTTTAATCTCAACACAAATGCGGCTTTTCAGTGGGCAGTGGTGAAATTGGTGAAGATTGCTTAGTGCCTGAACAAAAAAAAAATGATAAATCTTTCTCGTAAGGCATACAGTAAAAATACAAGCGCATAGAGGCACCACAAATCACACGGAAATTCCACTATTTGAAAATCGATTATTCGTGAATAGCGGAACAACGAAGTAACTCATTTTCAGCGGGTCTTCAAGCCAATTTAAGTGAATAAGTGATGGGTAACTAGATTGTCCTATCCTAGCCCTTTTCGGTTAAACTTTAAAGCTTCACGTTAGAGTCAATCCTTCCAGTATCCCACCTAAGGCATATAGTTGCTGCATTCTAGTTGAAAGTCCATAGAAGAAAAAAAAACAGACCACTAACTCTTGCAACGCATCCACTGGGAAAGCACAATACCTATTACGCGCAACCTTGACTAACACCACCAGCAAACGTTGTCTCTGATTGGTTTGTACAGTCCGTACCTCCGACTGAACCAATCACAAACGACGCGAGAGGTGTTGCTTGGTTATGGCTCTCCGTGGAATGATAACATTTTTGCAAAGACCAAAAGCATGAAAATTGAAAGCAAAGTCGGACGGGTGACAGAGCTTGTTATTAAAAAGGAAAATAATCCAGTTTCATTTTATTTATTTACAAAAAAACAAGTTATACTCCGTAGACCAACTCCACCCTAAGTGAGCACTGCCCGTAACGGGTGACAGTATTCATTCATTTGTAACAAGAAAAGGAAATACAAGGAAAAGAAAAAAGAAGAAAGTAGGAAAACAAACGTAAATTAGCCCAACAAACGGTAACAAAATCGGTAGAAGAAGTTAGGGTCTAATTCAGTATTTTCTAGTTAGAAACTTTTAATATTACTTTGAACACTGGTATGCTTTTAGCATTTTTCACATTGGTTGGTAGGATTATTCCATATTTTCAGTCCGGTAAATTTGATTGAAAAACAGATGACGTGAGACGTTTTGTTTATGTTACTAGGTTTGATGCATATCGAGTATAATGTTGATGAATTCCATCACTCCTTCGAAGAACCGACATAAACGACTCAGGGGCTGCATTTGTGCTCACTTTATATAAAATTTCGGCTATTTTTTTTCCGAAGTCGAGCCAAATAGGGCCGGGGGCCGGATCGGCTCTGCTCTAATAATAGTAATAGTTTTTACAATGCAAAGAGGAAGCAATAATTTTGTTTTTCTGCGTCTGTCATTTTTTTTTAAATCTTGTGCTAATTTTTGCCAAGCTACTTTTCCACCCTCTAACGGCCAGGTCACGGGTATGCAGCAGTTTTACATTACTTTCGTGACCGTTCAAAGTATCCCAACAAAAGAAAAAGAAAATTACCTTTGCCTTCTCAGCCGTCGGAGCTATATAGGCTATGCATTTCCGACCAGTGTTGCCACTGGTCATAGGATTCTGCGATTTGTCACAGGTTTTCGACTTCTTGGACGAAGTGAGCCAGAATTCTGCGACCTTAAAAAAAGCAAAATCATATGATTATGAAGCTGAAAAAGCGATGTTTCTCGTTAATAATTGGCTCAAACGGCCGAGTTTCGCATATGTCACAGGTTCCGTCAGAGAAAAGTGGCAACACTGTTTCTGACCAAGCTAAATCTTGTTCTTATTTTACAGAAAATCGACATCACATACGAGCTTGTAGAAGAACTCCAGCTGAAAGCCAAAGAATACTTGCAACCGAACCCAACCGCGAGGGCCAAGATGGCCGCCGTCAAAAGTATCTCAAAACTTAGTGGCCAGGCCAAAGCTGCCACTTACCCCCAGCCAGAGGGAGTACTAGGAGAGGCCATGGTGACATATGGCCGTAAGCTGGGAGAGGATAATATTTTTGGTAAGCTAACTTGAGTAACCTGATTTAAGTCGTCTGGAAGTAGGAATCTTTACCTAAAGTAGAGGTATGCATTAGTTAATTTTGAAGAGTGCCATTTTCAGCAACTTGCTGTGACTGAAGTCAACTACCAGTCAGCAAAAATAGATAAGTAGGATCCTATAGATCCAGCACTTGAATAATAATAATAATAATTTTGTTTTCACTCATCAAAAATCACAAGATTTTCACAAAAAAGAAAAAAAAAGAAAAAAAAGAAGTAAACACTTTAATAGGAGAAAAAAGACAAAGAGACTACGACAACATTACCTGTCTACAGGTTCAGGCTCAGCTTCATTTATTTTCAAATATTAAAAAAAAATAATCTTACATCACTTCACAAAACTTTGAAAAAGTAACTGTGTTTTTTATCTCAGTTCTCGCTTTTCATTTCTCTTACAAATCAGCTTTTTTTGTCGAGGAAGGACTATTGAGAACGAGAAACGGTATAATCGAGAAGTGAATATCCAACCAAATTCTCTATTCAACTTATCGACTCTGTAGAATTGCGAAGAGAATTGTGCAATTCTACAGAGAATTGTGAGGAGAATCGCGCGATGATTACTGATCTTTCCGCCTTGTTTTCTTATGAAGTCGCTAGGTCGGCCGGATTCCGGCGAATCCGGCGAAAACGAAAAATTTGTTAGTTCTAATAAATATATTTGTCCATCTGTTTGTGTCGGAAGTTTATTTTAAGGCAGGTCTAGAAAGGGAGGATTTAAAGGTGTTATTAAGTTTTCGAGGAGATTGTTTTGCATTTGGAGAAAAAAGAAAATATATTGGTAAATTTCGCGATAAGACTGGTCCTTACTTCTGCCCGATGTCTGGGTGTCTGGATGATAGTGCGAGCCATTTTATGTATGAGTGTAGGGAACTGAATGAGTTAAGACTAAGAGCCGAAATATTCGGACAAACAATATTTGGGGAAGAGTGGATGATAAGGTTGCTGAAAAGTAAGCATTTTGGAGATATACGGATGTTCGGGAAATTCCTCCGGATCGGTCTGCGTCACCGCGAACTGTTTTTTCTTGAATAGATTATTCACATTTCGTTCTTGTTTTTCATGTTGATAATATGCCGTGTTTTTTTTCTAATGTTTTACCATGGCCTTCGGGCTTTTATGTAAATATGTTCTATTCTATCCTATTCTATAAAGATAAGAAGCTTTGTGATATTGCCGAGTAAATGGTACGATCGCGTTCTGATGTAAACCGGGAATTTCGGAAAGAATGAAATACCCGACAAAACTTATAAAGATGGTGTATATATAGAAAATTTTAGACCTGATTGTCCTCGGAGTTTTAAACTAGCTTTCGTATTCCTGCCGTAATCTGGGCTAGACTGGAAATTAAAGATAAATATTTCCCCTTTGGGATCTCATCGAAGTTCCCAGTGTGATTCCGAAATTCTAACCAGAGATTCCAGCGAGTGTATTGATTTTCTCTGTGGGAAAAGCTTCTGGAGGCTATGTCAAGGACATTTCTAGAATTCCGAGAATCGTGCTCTACTGCAGAGTTTTTCCTTTGTCAGTTAATATTGAAAATTAAACTTTTTTTTTTGCTATATTCGGATAGCTCAGAGAGAAGAAGTGGGTAAAAACGAAACAGATGTGTTTCAGGAGGAAAAGCTTTAGTTGAACGATTTGAATACTCTTGACGACTAACTCTTCGTGCCGATGAAGAATCGCCAAGTGCCTAGCGAAGAGCAGGAAACGTCACCACAGCTGTCCCAACAAACGCTGTTGGTTGGTTGACATAGGATTTGAATCATCGTTCGGGTGACGTTTCTCGTTCTTACCGAGGTTCACTGGCGTGTTTTGGGCTTAGTCATATGGAGTATTGCCGGACTCTCTGAATGTGCGTTTTTCCGTCACGGTATATAGTGGTCTGCCTATATTTCACAACCAAGGGTTTGTGTAACGGTAGTCTCTATAGTATAGGTGGCTTACTATCTGCGATAAAGTACCATACTAGTGACACGAAAATCCATTCTTTTTTTGGACTACCCCACTGCTTAAAGACGGTCTCAAAATACGCTGTTATACCCGAACCCAAATCTGCTGTGTGTTTTGGGAAATGTGAAAGCTTTTTCTTCCCCCAAAGTGTCGAAACAATGACAGTACTGCACAAACATTCACTTCCTTCAGTTTATTAATTCCAGAGTCTCTAACCCATTTGCTTCCTGGCCGTCACTCTATTCTTCAGCCCCGCGACGCCGGGATTCTCAAAATCCTTCCGTCAGAATAATGAATCAACAGTGAAAAATTAGTGCAGGCATATTGAGCGCGTTTTGTAGTTACTACGGATGGCATCACCGATCGTGGCTTCTTGGCGTCAAGGCTGGAACGCATTTTTCTGTTTCGTTAAAATATTATGCCGCGGGGCGTGGGCTGATCGGGCCAATCACGTCACAGAGCTCGTAGCTACGCTCCCGAGCGTGGTAAGCGAATAGTTACTATTTTGAAAAGGTTGGAACGGTCAGCGTAGTAACTTTCCACGAGGTTGGAACGAAAATAGTAACTAATAGTTACTGTTGTTAGAAGGGTGGAACACGCTCATTTTGAGTTTTCAGTGTAATCTTCTAAACACCTCATCCTTAAGAATATTTCGTTGTCTTTTTATGATATTTTCTTATACTTTTCTGTTACTATACTTTCTATTATACTTTTCTTTTTATACTTGTTTGATGCTTTTCTTAATTTTTATTACACTTTCTGACACTTTTTAAGATAGCCTGCATGGAACGAAAATGTTGCAGGTATCACGAAAGTCGGTTTTAAACAAAAACAGCGTATTTTTAGGACCTCTTAAACTCGCTTGAGGATGTTCCAGCTCGCTATCTCAGCAGCCTTTATCAAATAAACCTATTTCTCCCCTTGTTCCATTAGTCTTGTAAATAGGTCATTATCCGACCTCATTTTCCAGCCCAAGCTTTGATCGAAGGAGGCGAATCCATGAGGCAGCTAGCTGACATCAAATACTCTCTGGACGATAACGTCAAGCAAAATTTCCTGGAGCCCCTTCACCAGCTTCAGAGCAAGGATCTTAAAGAAGTTATGGTAAGTGGGTTGACATTGAGAAGGGGACGTTTAATCAGGGGGGCAAGGGGCAGGTACAGCCCCAAGCTCTTTAGAAGGACCCGAGAATTCCAACAATGAGGATCCTAAAAAGTTCTGGTGAGTGGAAGGGTTGACGTTGAGAACGGGCAGAGATGATATTTAACGATGGGGACAAGGGATAGGAACAGCCCCCAATCCTTATTAATGAGGCTCAAGAATTCCAGTAAATAGGATGTTAAAGAAATTGTAGTAAGTGGGAGGACCGACTTTGGGAAGGGGCAGGGACGAAATTTAACGAGGGGGTCAAGGGATAGGCATAGCCTGTTATCCATAAATCCTTAATTTTAGGGCACGGAGCGTCTACGTTAGGGTATGCCGGGAATATACCCAACGTTAGTGTATACCCTGGAGGTTCAGTTGAACAGATTTGGTGATGTTAACTCGGTACAGGCCGATTCCGAATCCACCATTTCGTGGTAGGATTCGAATCTGAACTTATAAAATGCCAAATCGAGTTATAGACAGTGGCGAATTTCTGCTTAGTCTGCTTAGTTTGCTAGCTTGGCCTAGCCCTAGTTTGACCCAACCTCGGAAGAGGCCCCGGCCAGGGGCCGAAGTGTTGATTATAATTTATGAATAAGTGTAGTTGGTTATTTCTTATTTCATTTCCAAGTCAACTTGTCTATTTTCTAAGACCAAACTACGTTGAATAAATAAATAAAACAAATAAAAGTGATGTTTGTTTCTTGCTAAATTACCGAAAAGGGAACCCCACGGTCCCTAGTTATGTATTACTAGTCAAAGGCGGTAAACAAGCACTAATGCGTAAGGCAAATGAGACGGTTAAGTGCCTTGCCGGTGAACCATCTCTCCTTTGAATAGAAGAGCTTCCACTGTATTGGGGATCGGATTGCCTATGATAGATAGATAGATTTATTTGCGCTAAAAAGCCACAAGGGCCATGGCAAATACAAAGAAAAATAACAAAAAACAACAAAAGTAACAAACCTACAAAAATCCTTCCCTATATGACAGAGCGATCCGAAGGAATCTTCCAAATCTCTTTAAATCCCCAAAATGTTTACTTTTTAATTTTCTAACAAGTTCCTCCCTCGAGAAAAATCCCACCCTAAAAATTTCCTCCCTTAAATCCCTTAAACCCTCACAATCATTGGGAAAACGGAAACTGGAAGGATTAAACTTAGAAATTTGAGAGGATTCGTGATGTCGAGGTTTGGAATCCGACCTGTATTCAAAGTCGCCCATCTGTGATTCGAGGGATGCGTTTCGGGTTTCGACGGAACGTGCTAAGCGTAACAGTTTTGAATCTTCAAGGACATCTATTGCCGAGGGGTTGCCCACTCTCGATTTTAGCGTACAGCAAGTGCCGCGGTGCCCAGCCGGTGCCGGCACCGATTGCCACGTGTCGAAACGTTAAAATAAGCATGTTTAGAAGCGAAATCACCCAACTTGTGTACGGCACCGGTTCCGGCAACGCAAATTTCGGTCGGTGCCGGCGTGTCCCGAGCTAGGTTGTACAACAGGTGCCGGGGAGTGAGTAACCCCTCATCTATTTTGCATTACCTGAGCCTTCTTTTTTTAGCACCACAGAAAGAAGCTGCATGGACGAAGGTTGGACTACGATTGTAAGAAACGGAAACAAACAAAAGGTGAGGAGATGTTTAATTTTTTGAGGTCTGCCAGTCGGGCATGACAACCAGGGCTTGGTTTTCCGATCTACGACCGAAATTCACAGCCTCAGGATGCCCTTATTAATGAGATATTTGACAGATATCACGTAAATGGAATGTTGCACAAAGGACGTGTACGGTGACAAATAACCAGAAGTAAACTATTGAATCGAACTAGAAAGTCTAGAACTCCGATGTTGGAGGCACGTAGGCAAACCGCATGGTGGCGGAGCCTCATGGTAAAAATTAAATATTTAATTTGATTGGAAGACGCCCTTGAGATGAAAACATTTATAAGTGGTGAAGTGAAAGACACAAGTGCTTCTCAGTCGGGATTTGAACCTAATCGAACGGCCTGGTCTTAGATAGCAATGCTGCTTTCGCACTTGTGTATGAGTAAAATACACATATTAAAACATTAATAAAAAAAACACGACTACATTTTTTTCATGTAGTTTAAAAACACACTAAATAGATTAAAAAAATTTACACAGTGACAAGCACATTAAACGGGGCCAGGAATAATTTCGTGGGCTGACTGTTTAACACTGGATGTTTAACACTGGGTACGCAAGTCTTACGCTGCTAAAATCTACGCAACGCAGTAATGCGATTGAAGTCGATAGGGCGATTCTGGCGGTCTGTAAAGCTCTGTGAGCTTACGCGCCGGCTGTTTTTGCAGCTTCCGCTAAAACCCGCTTCGCTTTCCAGAGCTGTTCTCGCGCTCCGCTAGTGTCCGCCAGCACATGGAAAGCGAATCCACTTCGCGAGTGGGAAGTCATTTCGGCAAGTCAGCGAGAAGTTGTAAAGGTGCAACTGAGGCACAGCGGCTTTCCGTTTGTTCTTTTGCTCGGCGGATTCTCGCTTTGCTTTCCAGAAAGCGAATCCTAGAGATGGCCAGAATCGCCCTTGTTTTTATATTCAAATTCAAATCGTTTATTAATTAAGAATCTTATAAACGGCGTGTTCCGACTAACTGATTCCAACGTCAACATATAAATACACACTATACTAAAAGGTCAAACATATGCAAACATCGCGTTTACCTTGCCGCAACCCCTTCCCGCAGAGAATCCGAACCAGCATAAATATCAATATAGATAAGCAGTATATCAGTAGGACACTGTCAGAAGTGTCATAACAGATAACACAAGGACTCGTGGTTTCAGCAGATAACACTTAGGATGGTAGCCGTTATGTTTGTCAAATTTTACGCATTACAGCGTTATTCGTGCAAGAAAAGCCGAAACGCCGCCGAAAAAAACATCTGCTGACTTTGTTGTTTGTCATCATGATATCGAAAAATTCAGCAAATGCTTTTTCGGCGGTTTTTGGCTCTTCATGGCAATGCTTGACTTGACTTACTTTTGACTTATGTCTCCTGCCGGGCGCTGCTCGGCGTAGAGAGTGACGTCTGCCTCCTCCATCCGCTTCGGTCCATGGCGAGCGCTTGGGCTTCGCTCGGCCAACGTTTCTTCGGTCGGCCGCGAGATCGCTTCCAACCGGCTTTGATAGGGTCGAAGTCGTAGATCGTCTTTGCGGGTAGATGTGGAGGCATTCAAAGCAGGTGCCCAAACCATCGTAAGGTTCGCTCGGCTGCTTGAGTTGAAAACCGAGACTGCTTAGTGAGCTGCAGCAGCTTCTCATTGCTGACGAAGCCGGACCATCGTAGACCCTCGATCCTCCTCAGGCTCTTCGACTGAAATACATCGATGGCCTTGATGGTTGCAACTGATGATTGCCATGTCTCGGCTCCGTAAAGCATCAAAGAGCCGACGAGGGCGTTGAAAATCCGCAGTTTCGTTGTACGACTGATGTTCGGTTTTCGCCAAAGGTGACGGTTCGTCTGCCCATGGCAGAAGTCGCTTTGGATATTCTCGCTTGCAAAATGCTTGTTATGCATAACGTTTAATGCATCACGTTTGCAAAATTGTCACTGATAGCATCCCAAGTGTTACCTATCGAAACTATGCTATACTTTTACCTAATTTCTTACCCCATTAGTCCAACACAGAAATGTAATATTTGATCCAGACAATTGGGTCTTGTCTTCCGAGCGAACTACTTGTCCAGCCAAAAAAGAAAATTCAGAAAAGAATTCAGCGTATCTCCATATCCCCATAAAGAACATCTAATCAACTTTGAATAAAACTTCAATTCATAAACAATTTTACAGTTTCAACCGGATTCTGGACTTATCATATGTCCGGTAAAAAATGATTCTCATATACAGATTCAGCGTCTCTTGGAATGTTACCCCTGAATCTGTCATCTAATCAACTATAAATAAAACTTGCTTTTAACAAATTTTTCGGTTTTGGCCGGATTCCGGGCGAACTAGTTGTGCTTACAGACGGACGGACAGACGGACAACTTTTGCGATTAATGAATGAATTTAATCCCAAAAAAGCCCAAGGGCCATGGCGGGAAACATAACACAATAACAAAAAACAAAATACCATACACTCCGAAAACAAACCAAAAATCAACTTATATAAAAATAGTTCACGGTGGGTCATAGCTAACTTTAGGAATCTACCCACCCTTCGGAGGTCACCAAAACACTTACTTACTATACTTGAAACCAAATCCCTTTCCTCCCAAAGCTCCCGACCAGACACTTCCTTTCTTAATCCTTTCAGTTCCTCGCAATAACATATCAAATGTACCGCATCCTCCCCATCAATACCACACATTGGACAAAAATAAGGACCAGTACCTTTCCTTTCTCTACCAATATAGTTTCTCCGCTGTCATAGGTATCCCTCCACGTACGTTTTGGGATACCAAAAACAAAACAAACCAAGAATAATCGCACTTTGGGGAACCCTCGGTTGAAACTGCGCATCTTTATGTAATGTTACGAAACTTCTGATAGTGCAAGACTATCGCTTCGGTTAAAAAATTCGTCAGTTTCCCCCTTTGGGCCTTAATTGAATTTATTGGGCCAGGACTGATTCGTGTGATGAGCAGTCTCACTGGAGCATCCCTCCCCCCCCCACGAGGAAAAATCGATAATCCCTGTATCCATGTGATTGTGGATTGGCAGAAAGCCTCATTGGCTCTGTCTCCCTTGTGCTCAAGTATCCTTGAAAACTGATTCCCGGGAAGCGAAGAAGGGCGTTTAAGCTTCAGAAGAACCCTGATTGTCCCTGAACACAAATCGATTGAAGGAGTGCCAAACCATGGCCCTGCTTCATTGTTGGCGGATATAATCTTGCATCCTAGTTGATCCCATAAGAGTGAGGTAGGATAAGATTCTAAGACCTAACGGCCATTGCAAATAGATGAAAACATACAAAATAAATTGAAGTGTATACACTTCCAGGATAATAAATAGAAAAATATTACCTCTTAAAGGACACGTCGTACTTATGGTAGTACTTCATTATACTTCAGTAGTATTTCCATCCATTCTTGTTCCCGAGATTCTTCACTTCATAAGTGTATCCTATCTCCTCTATTGGCAATACGCTGATTATCACGCTTGCCACGTTTGTACACTTTACGTGACGTATCATGCGCCCGATCATTGTTTCCGAGCAGCTTATTCGTCTACCCGTTGTGCAAATTATCATCCAAGGCAATGTACACGGAAAGAGGCTAAAAACAGCCGAAGCTGTGTTTAATTTACTGTAAGCATAGCTTAGTTGTCAACTATGAAAATGTTAATTAAGTCAGTTCCAACTTCAAAATAGAGAAGTTGAAGGCCCCCCCCCCCATTGATGTGTACAAGCTGTTTACTAATTAGTTTGAACTTTATTTCTGCCGCTCAGGACCCGGTAAGAAACTTCACCTTGTTTATATTGTTTGTAGCCTGCCTGATTATCAGTGGCTAAAAATTGATTTCGTAGAATTTTTTGCATGTATGTTGTGATTCTGTTCACATGGGCTATGTAAATTCAGGGCGATCTTGCACTGGTTCCCCAGTGGGATACTTCGGGGAAAGAGAAAGAGGGGATTTATGGCGCGGCTGGACTGAAGCGTCAGTAGTAGAATGAGATAAAAAGTCGTTGCCTTCTGCAGTTTAGATGATAAAGTATCTGCGTAGAAGCAAGGCGGACAGTTCGTCGACACTGACCCTTGGTTCACACTGCTGCGTCATATGCGACACGATTTTTTCTTTGACGGTCCGACGTGCGACAGAATCGCACGGACGTTCTCACCACCACGCAGACGCAAAATGAAAACGAAATTTTTCGTCATGATTAAGCTGCAAAACGACAAAGAAGCCCTTGAGGAAACGACCTCTGAAGATGCGGGGTGATTACACTTCTGAATACTACCCAGCATTAGGAAATTTTCAGTCAAAACCTATTGGTCATCTTGTTCAAAACAGGTTAATACACGTTTATTCAGAAGATATTTTGCATTGAGCCATCCTAGGATTACAATCAGAATAAGGTAGAGCAATTTTTAGTCATGAAAATTAACTAATCTTTGTTCTTTCTTTTCTTTCCCTCAAAAAATCGCATGCGTTATGTCGGATGAGTTGAAATTTTTCAACGCATACGACACTGCGACAAAACGCACAGTTCTGCGTCACTTGTCGTACGATTTGTGTCGTATGTCGGATGACGCAGAATTTTGCGCGAAATCGCGGCAGTGTGAACCATAGGTGATTCAGAGGGCACGTCACTCGCACCAGTCCGGTTTTTACTTTCACTTCATGTGCACATCACTCAAAGACGGTACGAGGTCACAGTCTCGAAGGAGCCACTTGGTGCAAAGACCTTAACGGTGAAAATGAAGAAAACTCCGCAGAATTTTTTTTTCGTGAAAAATCGAGCTGCCCGCTAGCTAGCGTTTGGTCCAGCTTCAAATGGAGAATGTGAGCACAAACAAAAAACGTAAACAAACCAACAGAAACACGTGACACGTGTGGTTTGATGATTTTGCAGAACGATCGGTCGGCAGGTCAACAGAGCTATCGTTTTAACGACAGACCCACCGCTAGAAGGCGCCAATTGTGTGAATGATGAACGTGAGTACAACAGAAACTTAAACAAACCAAGATGACATGTAGACAAAAACACGTGACACTTTTAGTTTGATGATTTTGCAGAACGATCGGTCGCGACGCATGGTGGTTATGGGGGTTTCCTGTCTTTTCACTGCTAATGTCGTTGCACCTGGAACAACTTTGCTTCAGAAAAATTTTTGCAGTTGGATGCCCTTAACAGTCGCGAGTTATGGCCGAAAAGTCATGGCCCTTTGGGAAAGAGGAATGGGGAAAATTTTTGCTGTTGGGGGAAGGGGCGCAGATTACCATAACAGAACCGGGGGTGGGGTTGTATGGAAGACTTTTAAAGTTGATGTGTTCCTCTGTTCTGTCGTATATTCACCCTGTAATTATGCAAGAACCGTTTCCACTGGTCTTATTCAACTTTTTGAGCTCCAAGCCCACGTCTCTAATAATCCGAAAATTTTAATACCATATGGATTGACAGTTGGAAGTTAATCTCTTATCTTGGAGCGACAGAGTTGCATCTAGTCATTGAAAAAGAGAGAAAAATTGGTCGGAAAAGTCTGTATCCGGCGTGGTGGTAGCACAATTCCAATCGATGCAGATTCATACTTTTCTTCGTTCTCTATACAAGAAAGCTTAGCTCTTTGGATGTAGCATCTAGTCGTTTCCGGTTGATCGAAAGTTCTAATACAGTTGAGAATCTTCCATTTATGATTCTCAGGATTTTTTGTCAGCTTGTGATTCCGTTACAGGACATGTATCACGAATAGTCTTTACCAGAATTCTAACGTAGCGTACTTGACTCCTCTAATAGTGCTCCTGAAGTTCGGAGACTGACATGCTTCTTTAACTCCTGTTTCCCATTCTCCATCTCCCTAGTTTTCAGTCCGGTAGAGAGGGAGTTTGCACAACCGTCCAACCGGTACTAGAGACAAAAGTACTCAGTGTGCACGGTATATATCGCACAAAGTTAGAAGTTTCGGAAAATATAATTGATGTCACCATTAGCGCAGTAGCGTAGACTAGTGTGATCGCTACCACATGCCTTTTAATGATTTCTTGAGCTTTCGAGCGATATCCTGGATAAGAAATGGTTTGGTTCAGAATATCTCAAAAATGTGTTAAAATAGGTTTGAATGTATCGATCTTTTCACCACTAAAGTCATACACAAGATTATACTGCTCGAAATATGATACTGAAGACTTCAGGTAGCCCCCGGATGAATGTACTGGAGGAGGAATTAGTTGCTTCTGTCATTAATTGCTAGATTTTCCGTCATTCTTTTAGTTCGACAATTGTTTTCTCAGAGAAATCGGGCAAAATGTTCGTTTGTTCCATTCGTTATTAGGTCAGGAAAACCAGGCACATGAGTACCAGTGGAAATGGTAGCTTTGTTTATCAAATTTTAAGTGTTAACTGTTGCTAATCTTACATTTGCACTATTAATTTCTTGCTGCTCAGTTTCCCGTTTGGGTCAACCAGCTCCCTACGGATCGCCGGCCCGCTCACCCTCACCAAGCCCTGGTATGTTTAAAGTTGACCTGAACGTAGAAGGCAGCAAGGTCTTATACTCGTGTTCCCACAGAGTACGATGAGAACATTCGCGTCAATTAATATAGACCGGCATCGGATTTTCTCGATGCGGCTGCGAATGTTCGCCGTCCAGTCGTGTTGGACTCTTTGGGAACCTTGCCTTAGTTGGTGTTGTTTTGTCCCTTATCTTTGAAGGTGTTTACCAACCTTGCTTGGTGGTGTTAGAAATTTCAGCTGAGATTTTATTTCGGCGATAGTTTTAGCCCCAGTTTTAGCCGCCGCAGTATTCAAAGATAAATTGTCTGCTGTCTGCTCTGGTCCATTAAAGCACACTTTCTTCAGCTGTCTTTAGCCTCTATCCAGGCCCCTTGGCTTGGACGAGAAACGCGGAAAATATATTAATTGCTAAGTCCGGAACACGCCAGTGAACCTCAAGAAGATCAAGAAACGTCACCCAAACGAACCCTCTAAATTGATTCAAATCCTGTGTAAACCAATCAGCAACGTCTGCCTTGATGTTTCTGGCTCTTCGCTGGGCACATGGCGATTCTTCACCGGCACGAATGAGTTAGTCATCAAGAGTATTGGCGTAGCCAGTCTTTCTGACCAATAAGCTTCTAGGTAATAATAATCGACGTTTTGTGACGTTTCGAAAAGATCTAAACATGGCAATCGCGAAAATCAGTGTAGGACCAATAAGGGTCCAATGGATTAGTATTATAAGCGCGACGGCAATTTCAATAATTCCTATAAATTAACTCTCGAGAATTGGAGATTTTTATTTGATAGCGCTAAATGAATAAGTCGGCTGGCATTTTCTAGCGATATATCGGCGCTTCCTGGCAAAAATGTTAGCAGATTCGTTCCTTCTAGCTAGAGACTTACGAGGACCCTTGCCAAGAAGGGACAAAATATCGCTAGAAATATCTGCGCTGACTTTCCCGTTTAGCGCCATAAAATGTGACTCGCAGTCAACTCGGGCTGAAGGAGTAGAAATAGAGATGTGTAATTACTAGAGTCTTCATTTCCGTTTCCATTTATTATTTACTATACGCATGAACAAAACCGGTAAGCTTGGTAAGCTTGCGGGGGACCTCCCACTAAACACAAGAATTACACACATTGAGAAATAATACCATAAGCGTACCCAAACCAAATTTGCATGTCTGTTCTTGTACATGAAAAAACTAAAAACTTCCATTCCACGACACTACACCTACGGATTGTGCTCTGTCTTAATTTAAGTCCCTTCATGACGTAAACGTTTGAATAAATCTGAACCTGACAAAAATTTTTGTTTTCCCTTTGCGACTGCGTGGTGGTGGGAATGTTCAGGCGAGTCTCTCGTACGTCAGAAAATGAAAGAAAATTCGTGTCGCATACAACACAGCAGTGTGAACCCAGAGTTAGTAAAGGTTTGAGGTTACTTCTGTTTACAAACGTAAATCGGATTAAAAAAAAAATTCCGCTGCTAGAAGCAGTGCTCGAGCGCACACAAAAATGTCCCTTTGCTTACGTTGAGATAACTAGAAGACCGCAGTTCCCTTAGAAGATTATTAGTTCTTGGTTTCATCATGCCTTTTGTAGAAAACCCCCCCCCAGCGCCCCCCCCCCCCAATCACACACCGTAATATTTCTAAATATTCTTTCAGCCCACGCTGACTGCGAATCATAATTGACAGTGCTAAAAGGAAAAATCAGCTTCCGAGTTTTAGTAGAGCTTTATTTCGGCCCTTCTTGGCAAGGGTCCTCTTCAGGCTCTAGCAGCAAAAGGGACTTTTCAATGAACTTGTTGACAAGTTCATCCGCTGACTTATCCGTTTAGCATTGTCGGTTGTGATATTTCTTTATACTCTCTTAGCAATGTCCTTGACTGTGTTGGAAAGCGTTTTTCCGTTAAAACACTTTTTTTTTGCATTTTGTGTCAGAAGGATGCGCCTTAATGGATGCGTTTGTGTGGCGGCTACGTTGGGAAATGTTAACTGTCGCAGAATCTTCACGGGGCGGAAAAACTATGTGGTTGACGTATATGTTACCCAGGGGTTAGGTCTACCCCCCCCCCCTCCCCTACACGTTTTGAAATGGGAAAGCCGATCTGATTTGTCATTTTGTTTGCAGGTTCATCTGTGTCTGAGGATGAAATCAGGCAGGCGGAGGAAAAATTCGCGGAATCTCTTCATTTGGCGCAGATGGGAATGCACAATATCCTGGATAATGATGTGAGTGCTGCCATCTTTCTTGTATTGTTTCTATAGTTTGAACAAAAAGCACGAGGCCATGAATGAAAGAATTAATTTTTTTAACCCACCAGATTTAACATACAGAAAAGAACACAAAAAGAAACAATTATAGGAAAAGAGTTTTTCTTACTAAGAGAACAGGCAAAACTGTTGGAAAATAAGGATCTTCCCTTGCGTCTAGTATGTCTAGGGGTGAGATAGGTCTCTGAGACAGTGAAAGGTAACCCCCGGTTCACACTATTGCGTTCTTTGCGACAAGATTTGCTCTTTGGCTTTTCGACGTACGACAGAATCGCATGCATGTTCACATAGCAACGCAGATGCAACAGGAAACTGAGCTTCTTGGCATTAGCACAAAGAAACCTTTGTGAGATGACCTCTGAAGACACAAGGGACAATCCACTAGCTGCGAATTTTCAGTCAAACTCAACTCAGATTGAACTTCACATGTCATCTGATCAGAGGCGTTACTAGCCAAAATGTTTGGGGGGGGACAAGGTGTTTACCGACTGGCTGGTCAATTTTACCGACTATTTTTGGGGATAAAAACGACTATTATTGAGAAAAAACGACCGTGTTGACGAAAAATCGGCTGATTTTAAGAAAAAACGACTATTTTTAAGAAAAATCGACTGCTTTTGGTTGTTTTTAAGAAAAAACGACTATTTCTAAGAAAAAATAGACTGTTTTTACTAAAAATCGCGGCGTTAGACTGTTTTTACTAAAAATCGCGGCTATAATGTTTTCTTCAAAAAGGTAGAAGACCTTTAAGCCGTAAAAGTAAAATAATTTGTGTTTTTTCATTCCCCCTGAAATACGCATGCGTTTTCTCGGACTAGTTGAAATATTTCAACCCATCCGACACAAAAGGCACAGTCTTGCATTGCTCGTCGCACAGTTTGTGCCGTATGTCGCAAAACGCAGAATTTTGCCTGAAAACGCAGTAGCGTGAACCGGCGATAAGCTGCTGCCTTTCTGCCCTCTGCTGCATCCGTAAGCTCGTTCAGTAAATTAAAGAGGTTCACTGCCAAAAACAGCAGTAAAACCGCGACGAATACTGGGACTACATCAGTAGTCAGGGGACTGCAGCGAATAGTCTCAACGTTGTTTTGCCTTCATTCGCTCTGTTAACTCCCTGGTTTATTATCCATTTAAAGTCTGGGAAGCCTGGCTAACTTCGGTGGTCTGGCTGGAATGTTTGCAGTTTTCACTCTTCCTCTGAAACAGCTGGGTCGTGCTAAATTTCCGGAATGGTTGTTTTTTAGTTCAGACGAAAACTGTCGCCTTCTATAGCGCTTTGGGACGACCTCCCTTGACTACTTGTTTTGAATAAAGCTTCTCTGTTTTGCTGTGTCGGGAATTACTTTGTATATTTGCAGTAGCTAATGACACGTTAGAAATGTCTAGTCGTAGCCTAGAAGATAAAGCGCGTATTAAAACCTGAACGTACTAATCCTGTTAATTCATTAGACGTTAATTCGCTACTGATATCGGGGATTGGCAAAGGCCCTGTTTGGCTTACAGGCACATGTGCGCATTGAACTCCTTTTTTTAGTGCGATATTTCGTTATAGCTTGTCTAAATTTCCGGCCTGTCGCTGTTTTTGCATGGCGTGGTTTTTGCGTTCCTGCTTCTGTTTTCCGGTTTTGACCAGCAGACTACGTGAAGTCGGCATCTATTCGGTAAAACAGTCGAACTTGCATTGTTCGTAAATGCTCATTTAGGAAATAGAAGCTGCTCGTTGATACTAAGAGCCTTCAGACGCGCAGGAACATGCCACTGCGGTCGCTCAGGTTTGAACAGTTCCTGGGGAAATCAACTTATTATTATTATTTATTTTAACCCACGTCACAAACAAGTTATGACACTTGCGGATTATAAAAAATACACTTCAGTTGTGCAACCAGAAACAAAAACTCAAACAGGCGGACTAAAGGATGATGGGGCGAAAGTCGAGAGAACTTCCACAGCTTAATTATCTAGCAGTTCTGCAAGCTCGATTTATTTTTGGGACACATTGGCGCGGGAGCAACAACCATGCGACACGAGCGGCAGGAGTAAGAACTTCGCTGTAGTCGGAGCAAGTGCAGTGACGTCGTGAATAGATCGTTAAGTTGAAGCAGCCAAACAAAATTGAGTTCCCGCCTATGGTGTATGAGGAGGATCTACGCGTAGGAGCACGGGCTCGGAGGAGGCGCCAGGTTCAGAGCTGTGTACCAAAAGCTTCTCATGGGGAAGATAGGAGCTTGCAGAACTGCTAGATGATTAAGCTGTGTCTGATTCCGACAGGCTCCTGTGAAAGACAGCCAGCATAGATTAGCAATACCCGAAATAGTAGAGTAGTAGTCATAACCTGAAGTAGTTGTGCAATACCTGAATTTATCGTATTTTTTGTTTTGTTTTAGGTTGAACAGATTTCCCAGCTAGTGTCATTTTCTGAATCTCTTCTGGAGTATCACAAGCAGTGTACCCAGATCCTGCAAAATCTGACGGAAACTCTGCACGACAAGTAAGTTGTTAATTTTTTCGTTCAGAGAAGTAATGCAAAAATCAAAATGGTGCAGTCCAGTCTAAAAAATCCGATTTTTGGATGGCCAAACGCTGGGATATCTAGAAGTGTTTGGCATACCCTGTGACCAAAAACAAATATGCATGTGGATGGGGCGGGAGTAAGGGAAAATGAATGAGATTCGAGAGTGATTGCAAAAAATGGATTGCGATTCGAAAGATATTTTAAGGGGACATCTAGGAAATGTTGAAGAATAGTGAAATTAGCTCTCATAATTTTTTAAGGTAAGGTACAATTTTATTGACAATCGTGAAAAACAGAAAATCCGGAAAGAGTTGACTTGACTGTGCGTTTGGGTTGGGGGGGGAGAGCCCCGCTTTAAGTATCACCAGCCTAGTCTTGGTAACTCCGGTTGTCAGTTGTTGGCAAGTTAGACGGCAAACCTGGATTGACATCCGCTCTTAAATCAGTTTCTAGGAATTTCTTAAATAAAAAATTAATAATCATATTAATCAGACAAGGCCCTTACACCTCGTCCTCCGAAAAAAAAAAGTTCATTGCTATAGACAAATTTTGATAAGAGAAATCTGATTAAATCAAAGCTTTCCACGAAATTTTGATACGGAAAATATGTCGTCGAGATGCTCATTGACCGTCTTCGCACCGACTACGTCGCCCTGGTAGGGAGTTCCAAGGAACGGCCACTCTGTTTCCAAATGCCCAACGGACGACGTCGCTGTCGAAGCTGGAATGAACTCTTTATAATTTCTTTATTCTTGCAGACGGAATGAGGCAGCTAGTCGACCCAAGACAGAGTTCCAGCCGAAAACTCTGGCGGACATACACATCACCAGTGAGATGTCATCGCAGCATAGTCTTAACATTGATGGCCAGAATGGTAAGTAAGGAAATCAAGGTGTTTTGAAAATCACCCTACCATAAAGCGGACAGGACTGGACATCTTTTCAAGAAGATTTTATCTCTCTTTTTTTTTTTTTTTTTTTTTTTTTACCACACTTGACCTACACAACCCTAATTACCATTCGTTATCTTTCCTCTTATACGAACGATCCCCCAAACACAGTCCCGGCTCAGGTTACTCCCTACAGCTTGGGATATACCTTGCCTTCCAGGCTTGCTGGATGGTTTAGTACCGGAGGGGGTCCACATTACCTTCCTTTCAATCCCAAACTCATCAGTAGTCCGTTCGACATTTAATTACGTATCTATGATGCATTGTGTTCGTGGACGGAATTTCATAAATCTGGAGTTGCATACCGTCACAGAAGATAGACAAGCCATGAGTGGGTTAGAGACTTAGTAATTACCTACCTGGTTGTCAAGTTTTGTAGGAAACGTTAATATCTTCAGTGTTTTCATGAAGAGGGTAAGTTTTTATGAAGCTGAAGATTGGATTAGGATAGAATGTCCAGGTTTTGATACGGATTTTAAACAGAAGGCTGTCTTTAAAGAGCAAGCGGTAAGGAATTCTCTGAGACCGACTTCACGTTTCGAATAGCATTTGGCTGTGAGACAAGGTCATTTTCTTATCATCGCCTTTGATAAAGGCGTTTAAAGACCCAGTGAAGAGCTTATCGTTACAACTTCTCACCACGGAGACAGATGCTTCATTCCAGTTCAGATTCTAAGGAAGAAAAATAGCTTGTCAGCTTCTATGCGTTGACTCTCGCAGTGTCTCTCTTCTGTGAAAGTACACTACCTATTACGTGCAGTCTTGACAAACAGCCCCGAAAAATACACGCCGAGGGAAGATTAGGTTGGGATAGGGCATGGCAACAATCGTAACAGGGAATTGAAAATAGGTAATTAGTGATGGTGCTTGTTCTTGAGAAGGAAAATAATAGCATATAAGGTTTCAGTTCTGCTTTAAAAGGAACAGAAAACTTGACTCAAACTTGACTCGGGGAGCTAGCTGACATATCAAGAATGTACCCTGAGTCGATATTGAGAGTAGGAAAAATTCTCGTTACGACCATTGCAGTTTCCCGGCAGTTTCCGAGAATTCGACTTTTGAGTTAGTAGAAAAAAAGGCAAAAGGTTTGTGTGCTGGAAGTAGCAATCGAACGCACGACCTCTTGACCACTATCCCGGTGTGTTAGTCAACACGGCCAAAGGCGAACTTTTACAGTGCATAAGTGCATAATTACAGTGCATAAGGGGCAAGGGCCTGCCAGCTAGCTTTGGGAACACTAAGGAGGGGGTTCGAGATAACAAAGAAGGGGGGTCCTGTTGATAACAAGTCCTTGTATATTTATCTAAGCCCCCCAGGTCGGTTTAATGGCCGAAAGTAGCGTAGTCAAGTTTTCTGTGCCTTTAAAAGAGTTATGCTACTACACGGTGCTTTCGTTTCCAGGCTTCAATAACTCCAGGACTCCATCTGCATCACCCAACAATCCCTCTGCGCCACCAGCTAACAACAACGTCTGGGGAGATCCATTCTTTGGAGGACAGCAAAAGCCAAATCGTAAGTACTCCCGCCCCCCATCTCCAAACTACTGTAGTGCTAATGAATGGCCAACCTTTATTGGCACTTTGGATCTGTCTTGACATATGATCTCCTGTATGGAAGGGGCTGGACCTGTAGTCAAGGGGATTAGTTGAGTAACTGACGAATATGAAAATCTTTGAATTTAATTTAATTACTTTGATTTGATTCTAAAGATAGCCGCTGCACTGCATGTACAACTATAAACAGAAAGGAAGTATAGATGGAAGGCACGAAGCCTTCAACATTAAAGGCACAAAGGTGGAGTAGCCGGAACGGAAGATGGAAATTTGTATATATAATGAAACTAATTTTTATGTTTGTCGTGTTGTCTTCTGTCCTTGTTTTTGTGCCGGTAAAATAGCTGGGGTTTAATTGTTTAAAGAAAATTTTGATAAGAAAAATGATTAAAAACAAAAATTAAATGTGATAATTAGTTTCCAAATATTAGGGGAGAAGAGTATTAAAAAAAAAGGCACACAGGCGGAATCAAAGTGGAGTGAACCCACAGAACAGTTCGTCCCTCTGCGCTCGCCGCACATGCAGAACAGACGCAATTATGACCCACACATGACCATCAGCAGAGGATTGCTCGAAGCGGGGCTACTTAATCCCGGGTTCCGGCTAAAAACCCCCCGGCGAAACCCCCCCCGGACAAAACCCCCCCGCCAAAACCCCCCCGGCTAAAAACCCCCCGTGACCAAACCCCCCCCCCGACCAAACCCCCCCCGGTACCAAAAACCCCCCGACCAAACCCCCCCCGGTACCAAACCCCCCCCGACCAAAACCCCCCCGGTACCAAAACCCCCCCGCATAAAAAAAGACGGGTATGTATGAGTAAAGTAACTGTTAGGTAGAGAGTAAGAGAAGAATAGACCCCCCCCCGGTACCCCCCCCCCCCGAATCCTTAGACACTCACACATATTTAGACTGGGATTTACTGGGCAACAAAACGAACAACCATGTGACAGTTTTACCATTGACAAGCACGAAGGTGAAGCGCTGATAGAATATTTCTGGGACTATCTTGAAAGTGCTATCACAAAACGAGCTCAACATTTCCCTTGACCCAAAGGATCCTCCCATTAAGTCTCATCAAAATATCTCATTCCCTTCGAAAGTTATCCTGCTCACAGACGGAAAGTAGGACAACTTTTGCTGTGTCATAGGTTTTCCTCCGCTTACTGCCCATCTTTGAGTTTCTGGTATGAATCAGGGATAACTAAAGAGCAATCAGGCAAAGGGAGCTTCACATTGCACCAATGGGTGGCATCCTAACTGCAGCTTCCTTGCCAAGAAGGAGGAGGCATTGGGAAAGGATTTGTTGGGGGGATCGATACCCAGAGTGGAACTGGCTTTGATTTGATCATTCACATTTAAAACTGGCTTTGATTTGATCATTCACATTTAACACCTCACTGACAACAGCTTCAGTTAATGAATGCGGGTGTTTGGTGACTTCAGCAAAACCATCAACCTTCACCTTCGCCTTACACTCTCTTTGTTTATCATTGTTCTGATACCCACTGTACTTCAGACATTATTGTAGAGTCAAGTTTGTGAAAGAAGTTTATTTACTCTTACTCTCTAACTACCAGTTACTCTACTTATACCCGTCTTTTTTATGCGGGGGGGTTTTGGTCGGGGGGGTTTTGGTACTGGGGGGGTTTTGGTCGGGGGGGGTTTGGTACCGGGGGGGTTTTGGTCGGGGGGGTTTTGGTCACGGGGGGGTTTTAGCCGGGGGGGGTTTGTCCGGGGGGGGGTTTCGCCGGGGGGGGGGGTTTCGCCGGGGGGGTTTTAGCCTAGACCCCGTAATCCCATATGAAGGCCCCCAGATTTTTTTTTTTTTTTTACATCAGTCTGCACTCGCGATGTGGAGGGCATCTCACTTTCTATGTTCCAGTGTTGCAGTGTCCTACGTTCCCGCCGGGTTACACTTTGGCACACTGCCTCTTTATGGCGCTGACCTTGCCGAACTAAATTCACTTAGCATTTCCGCCCTCCCACTTCTTGTAACTTCTTTCGAAGAGCTTATTGTTGGCATACACAGCTAGAAAGCTCAGGTCGATTGTGTAAATTTTCCCGACTCGTGTCGCCAAAATATGTTATACTGACTCTCTATGGCGCTGACCTCGCCCGAACTAACTTCTCCTAGTGTTTCCGCCCTCGCCCGCTTCTTGGAACTTCTTTCGAAGAGCTTATTGGTGGCATACACAGCTGGAAATCTCAGGTCGATAGTGTAAGTTTTCCCGACTCGTGTCGCCAAAATATTTTATCTAGTCCTCCCACTCCTTTTAGTCGAAATCTGTGTTCGTTAGCATGACTCTTGTTAGTCAAGTCAGGGTTGGCATTGGAATCACCGGATTCTCCGGCGCAGCAAACAAAACACGAAAATGATCCGAAATCAAATAGTAGGGCGAAAATGTTTGCGATTGGCTGAATACGTTCTAATATGCTTGCGATTGGCTGCTGGATATGTTTGTGATTGTTGGGATGGAAAATACGAATACTGAGAGAAGCAGTCAAGATGACTATTCAGGGCTGAGAAACACCAAACGTTGACCTAGCAGAAAAAGGACCGGGATTGATAATCCTATATATAATCAGTTTCCCTACAAGTACTGTACATGCGGGGCAAGAATGAAGAAGTGTAACAAACCGTTAACAAACAGCTAGAAAGCTCAGGTCGATAGTGTAAATTTTCCCGACTCGTGTCGCCAAAATATGTTATACTGACTTTCTATGGCGCTGACCTTCTCGAACTAAATTCACCTAGTATTTCCGCCCTCCCGCTTCTTAAATCTTCTTTCGAAGAGCTTATTGGTGGCATACACAGCTAGAAAGCTCAGGTCGATAGTGTAAATTTTCCCGACTCGTGTCGTGACTCGTGACTCTCTGTGGCGCCGACCTCGCCGAACTAAATTCACCTAGTATTTCCGCCCTCCCGCTTCTTGAAACTTCCTTCGTAGAGCTTATTGGTGGCATACACAGCTGGAAATCTCAGGTCGTAGTGTAAATTTTCCCGGCTCGTATCGCCAAAATATTTTATCTAGTCATCCCACTCCTTCTAGTCGAAATCTGTGTTCGTCAGCACGACTCTTGCTAGTCAAGTCAAGGTTGGCATAGGAATTACCGATTCTCCGGCGCAGCAAACAAAACACGAAAATGATCCGAAATCAAATAGTACGGCGAAAATGTGTATAATGAAAATGTTTGCGATTGGCTGAGACCGTTCTGGATATGCTTGCGATTGGCTGAATGTGTTCTGGATGTTTGCGATTGGTGGGATGGAAAATACGAATACTAAGAGAAGCAGCCCAGAAGACTTAGCCTGGGCTGAGCAACTCCAAACGTTGACCTAGCAGAAAAACGACCGGGATTGATAATACTAATTAGTTTCCCTAGACGTCCAGTACATCCGGGGCAAGACAGAAGAAGTCTAACAAACTGTCTAAGGAACCTCTTGTGGGAGTCGGGGGGATTAAGTTTCAGTTCAGTTTCATTTATAAAAAAAAACATGCGACTGACTAAGCCGACTATTTTTGTTGTTGTTGTTGTTCTAAATGTAACAGTACCAGTCGGATTGGCTCGTGGTTCAGAATTCACCGGGAAAATTGCAGACCGTAGAAACTAGAAAAACACGATAGAAAACATAAAGCGGTATTTGAAGGCTTGTGGATAGTTAAAAGACTGAATATTCCTTCAGCCCAAGCTGACTGCGAATCATTTTTGACAGTGCAGAACGCATAAGTCAGCTGAATTATGAGTTGAATTTATTAGAGCTATATTTCCTGAAGAGGACCCTTGCCAAGAAGGGCCGAAATATAGCTGTCATAAAATTCAGCTGGCGTATCCGTTTCGCACTGTCAAAAAAGTTAAAGGACTTAAGGGGGGGGGGCGGAGTGGACGAAGAGATTAAGGAATGACTGTCAAACAAGTTAAAGGACTTCAGGAGGGGGGGAGTAAACGAGGGGATTAAGGAATGACTGGTAAGAAGGTTGGGAGAAAGATATTTTGTGTACAAGATCTTGGAAGACTCATTTATTTGGGAAAGTCTTACAAGTCCGTTTCGTTATTTTGAGTTGTTTTTTTGTTGCGGTTAACCAGGGTTGTACACAAATAGTGGACATGCTCGTGAGAGACGCACTAGCTTTGAAAAACGTCGCGAAAAACAAGGGAGGCAGGACCCCTGTTCTTATTTCCGTCTTCTTCTTCCTTAAGACAGGGGCCTGTTCTGGCTTACTTAATCTTCTTCTTCCTTGAAAAATGTTGATGTTTGAAGCCTTTTTTGGGATCCCAAAACGTAATTGGAGGGATACCTTGTTTTTTTGTGTGTGTTGTCGTGTGTCGAAGCAAATGAACTTCCCTTTCCCACCTCCTCCTTTCCCTTATCTGGGAACCGCGGTGTAGCAGATAAGTCTAATTCGCTAGCTGCTGATCTCACACCTTTTTCCGGTTCTCCTCAGTTATCTAATAGGTTTTCAGTGCTTTCTGAAGACTCACTCCCTTCACAAAACGAAGAACGAGCTCCCCCTGTAAGTGATCTCCCTGTTATTGTAAATAATAAACCAAATAAAGTCCGTGGTATTTCTCGTGAATTTACTGACAAAAGATATACATTTCCTAGCTTCCTCTATTGTAATGCTGAGAGCCTGTGTCTGGAGAAAATGACGGAACTCCAGGTCCTAGCTGATATCAATAATTTTAGTGCTGTTTGTGTTAACGAAGTCCACCGGCAAGATAAAGATCTTTTAAATATTACCGGTTACCAGCAGTTTATTAAATTGAGACCTGATGACCACCCACTCGGTAAAAAAGGTGGTGGTGTTTTAATGCTTATGCACAATTCGCTTAATCCTGTGTCTATTGATATTCCTTTTCTGGATCAGTATGATGAGATACTATGGGTAATTTTGAGACCTAAGAGGCTGCCTCGGAAGTGCTCTGGCATTGCAGTTTGTACTTTTTATTTTTCTCCAAGTAATCCGCCTGAGCAAAAACGTAAGTTTTGGGAAAAACTGCAAAGTTCCGCGGATTTTATTCAGCGTCGGTATCATGATATTAAACTAGTAATATGTGGAGATGCTAACCAGTTAAATATTGGTTCTCTCGCCGCATCCCTTAAACTAACAAATCTTGTGAAATTCCCAACAACCAAAGGTGGTAGCAAGCTTGATGCTATATTGACTGACCTCCAAGAATTTTACCAAACCCCATCAGCGCTCCCGCCACTGGGTGGAAGTTATCATTTTATGATTCAGCTTCAACCAATCCAGGTTATAAAGCTATGCCATAAAATAACAGAAGTTACTACCCGACCAATCACGGATAAAGGGCTTCTTGAATTTGGTGGTTGGATTACAGCTGAGCGTTGGCAAGAGGTGTCGGCTGGTGGTTCACCTGATGATAAAGCTCAGGCTTTCACTACTAAACTAAGACAAAAGTATGAGGAATGTTTCCCTGAAAAGAAGACGCGTATTTCGACGGCGGACAAACCTTACATCACTAGTGAGATTAAAAACCTTATTAAGAGTAAAATGTACCTGCTGAATACCGGAAAACGGGATCTAGCAAAGAAGCTGAATAATAAAATCAAAAAGAAAATTAAGGCCGCACAAGCGAAATATTATGAAACTAAAGTAGCAAACCTTTTTGAATCTAAACCTTCGAAATTCTTTCGTACAGTTAAAGAAATGACGGGTAAGGCGAGTAATAGTGTTGATTTCCAACTGGATGAATCACCTGAGGTAACAGCGAATGCATTAAATGCACATCTAACAAAGATTGTGCAGACATACCCGCCCCTTGATTCCAATGTTTCTTGCTGTTCTTCCACCCCTGCTCAAGAATTCCCTGAGATCACAAAAAACCAAATTGAACTTAAAATTCGTCGTTTAAAAAGGTCTTCGGTTACACCACATGATATTCCAGTTGATTTAATTAAAGCTTTTCCAGGTGAACTATCGGCACCGCTTCACAATATTTTTAACGCGATAACTGCGACGGGGCAATACCCTAAGATTTGGAAATTTGGGTTTGTAACCCCTATCCCCAAAAAAGGTGGAAATAACGATTTCTCCGGTGTGAGGCCTATCACCTTAACGTCTGTTTTCAGCAAAATGTACGAGTCAATTGTTGCTGAGTGGCTGAAAGCTCATTTGTTGCATCAACTTGACCATAACCAGTTTGGTAATCTCCCAAGAACATCCACTGTACATTACCTAGTAAGCCTGATAGATTTTATTTTAAAGAATTTAGATGTTCCGGATAAATGGATAAATTTAATTGCAGTTGATTTTAAGAAAGCTTTTGACCTTGTTGACCATAATATTTTAATTCGCAAATTGCATGAAAAAAATATACCACATTTCATTATAGATATTCTTGTTGGTTTTTTAACGGATAGAGAACAAGTTGTTAAATATAAAGGGGTTTATTCTCAGCCTAGTGCTATTTTTTGTGGTGTTCCCCAAGGCACTGTTCTGGGGCCGTTGTGTTTTTTGATAATAATTGACGACATTGCAAAAGGAACTGATGCAAGCTGGAAATATGTTGACGATTTATCCTTGGTTGAAGTTGTTGGGCGGAATTTAAAAAGTAACGCAGTGAGTATTCTTCAAGATATAGCCGACGAGGCCCTAACTGCTAATATGGTTGTAAATACTGATAAGTCATCAATTGTAAGTTTTTCCTTTTTAAAAAGTAGCCCAGAATATTTTCCTGTCCCTGAAAGTGGTTTGATTGCTGAACAAATTACCCTTCTTGGAGTTACGCTTTCTTCGGATTTAACTTGGAAGAAGAATACAAAAAATCTAATAAAAAAGGCAAATTCGTCTATGTCAATAGTTAAAACCCTGACTAAATTCGGGGTTCCAGAAACGGTTTTGATTAGATTATTTTGTATGTTCGTCCGAAGTCTCCTTGAATACGCTTGTCCGGTTTGGCACTATGCTCTGACTAAAGATGATGCAGATTCTATTGAAAGTGTTCAGAAACGTGCTCTCAGAATTATTTACAGAGGACCTAAAATGCCTTACTGTTTCCTTTTACAGCATTTTAAGCTTGAGACCCTCCATCATCGACGGGAAAGGCTATGCAAAGAGTTTGGTATGAAATCCCTACAGAATCCCTCCTTCTGCTCCCTCCTGCCTCCTCTCTTCCAACCTCAACGTTTGCGCCCACAAAGAGAGTGTGCAGAGCGAGTACCAAAGCTTGAACCCCGTTCCTACCGTACGGAACGTTACCGTAACAGTTTTATACCCAAATTTGTACAATTTTTTAACAATGAGTTCTAGTCTGTCCTGTGTGTGTGTTATTTTTATGATTTTGTATTGGACATTTTAATTATGAACTAATTATTGCTTTTTTTGACACTGTTATGCTATGATGTATCTCGACTAAGACAACACGCCATTTGGCCCCAAGCCACGATTTGTGTTGTTGTTTTGAAATAAATTGAATTGAATTGAATTGAATTGAAAGAGGTTCAATATAGGGGTAAGGAGATATGCTGAATTCGTTTTTGGGCTTTTTTTTTAACGGACAGGTAGTTCGCCTACAGTCCGACAGAAACCGGAAGTTTGGCAGAAGTAAGGCAGCTGGAAGTTTTGATCGGTTTCGTCGAAGTAGAGATGACGTATAGGGGTACACACAAACACTGAATCCATATCTGAGCTTGGTTTTCTCAGATGATAGCCATCGGCCTTAATCTGTTAGATCCAATTGTCTGGGTCAAATATGAAATTCTTCACCATTCTCACCACTGTCCACTTAAAAGCCGCGTTTGTTTTGAGATTAAAATTTCCCACGTCATAGTAGAATTTACGCCGTGGGGCCGGCCGCAGGTATTCTGAACGTCATAACTAGAGCAGATAGAGGAAAATGAAAAAATTCCTTTGCATAATCCAACTAATTCAGTGTATTCAGTTAAATGACAAAAAAATAAGTCGGCTTTTCAGTTAAACTTTAAGGCTCCGACTTGCTTAATACTCTCAACACACTGGCTTTATTTCCGCAGACAAACCAGGCGCCTCGATAAGACCCAAGACCCATCCACGCCCCACTCCCAGCGTAGTTTGAAGTTAAATCTGCCATCGTGGGCGGTTTTAGAGGTGAATTGTAAAGATCGTTCATTATTTTTTTTTTTCAGCGTCTCAAGCCGTCACGCCGTCTAGGAGTACCCCCCAGCCAAGGAAGGATCCCAGCGCTCTAGCTCTCTATGATTTTGAACCTGAGAACCCCGGTGAATTGGGATTCAAGGTAAAGACTGTCTGCTCTTTTTAGTCGGGAAGGGTTTTAATCTTTGAGAAACCAGCACGGTGACAAAGGAGTCACGTGCGTTAGAATATTGGAGTAGAAACTGTGCATACTGTGCAGCTTATACTTACCATCGAGGAGATATCCTTCGTTCGCTTCAAAGCGGCCTGTCACACCATTGATTGTCCCTAGAACGCGTCATAAATGTAAACGCGCCCGGCGCCTCGCTGGCCGCTCGGCTCTATATATGTAGCAGCCATTCAAAAACAGTTTAAGAGGCCGCTTTGAAGCGGACAAAGGATATCTCCCTGGATGGTAAGAATAAGGTGGACTGCTACAGTAGAGGTGTGCTTATTTGAACAGTTACTTAAATTTGAACAGTGCAGTTGTGGGCTAAACGGTAGAATGAAGGTCCGTAACACCTATTCAGGTGTTCTGAGGGGCCCTTAATTAGCTACTTTGGCCAACTGGTAGTTGACTTAGGTCACAGGAAGTGAATGAAATGGCATTGTTCCAAGTCAACAAACGTTCAAATGAGCATGCCTCTACTGTACTTGTGCTTTAAAGAGGTCACTAACGGAAACCAGCAGTAAAAACGCGATGAAGTTGGGCTTAAATTTGCGTGTCTGTAAAAAATGCCAAGCTTTGCGTTTCAGTAGACAGGGGTCTGCAGCGAATAGTCTCAAAAAAAAATTTTCGTTCGTTCCCTCTGTTGATTCCTTGGTGCATTATCCGTTAAAATTCCGGGAAGCCTGGCTAACATCAAGGTGGTCGTGGAATAGAAAGTGCATCTAATCCGACTTGAAAACCCGAAGAAAATGCGTTGTTCTAGTGCTCTGCTACTCCCAAATAACGATTATTTTATTTGTGTGAAAAATCTTTCAAGCTCGTGGTAGCTCTATGAGATTTCAGATATTTAGGATATTGTCTTGTGTTATTAAACAAACTTGTTGGGCTGCTAGTCCGAACTCCGAAGACTCCTCTTAACTTATTTCGCAGCCAGTCATATAGCAGCATCTTTGGTTTTCTCTATTTTATAGAGGGAAAAAAAAGGTTCTCGGTGAATTCAAATCGCGCGGTCTAACTGTGAACTTGGTCTTGTCCGAGCATCCCCCAAAAATAGGCCATTGGCCTCTACAGAGTGTACGTAAAAACAAGTGCGCAAGCGCTCAGACGTGGAGTGTGAATGTAAAATGTCTATCACATCTCATATACGAAAAGCGTTAGAACCAGGACGTTTCACGTCCCCATTAGCCAACAAATATTCAAATAACCTAATTTGAAATCATCCCAGTTTAAAAGTTTAAACAAACAGCATTTAGAAATCCAAAGAAGATCTTCGAAATCTTGAAAGAACGGTGTATGTTTCAATACTGAGCCAGTCCGACACTTTAACCCTCTTTTCCATTAGCAAGGCAATAGCAAGTGTAATAAAACCAAATCGTTTTATTGCCTGATACACCCCTTGTCACAACTTCATTAATATCGGCATATCATCGATCATATGACAAAATCATCCAGTTTCCAACTCATGATTGAAGATTAAAGTATGCCGTGTGGTCTTATTTGTTGCTGTTACACGAAACTCCGCATTTATACACATATATCTACAAGTACACAAGAGCTGAGCTTGAGACATGTCATAAACGAACTTAATTCACCGAAAATCTGGGCCCAGTTACCCATGAACATGAGGGTGGGGGGGGGGGGGGTCGGGACCAATCAAATTGCATATCTAGACCTAAATATTCTCGTCTATACCAACTTAGAGTTTGATTCCAGTCACGGGTCAAAAACTTTACTCATGGGCAAACTGGGCCCACTTTCCCCTGTACAAAGTCGGGGTGGGGTTTGGGGCCCGCAAAAAGCAAGACCCCAATGCTCACAAGCCCACCAAGTTTCAACTTGATGCCGGTTGATTCCTGTCACGGGTAACGAACTTTACTCCTGGGCAATCTGGGCCCAGTTGCCCTTGAACGGGTTGGGTGGGGGAGGTGGAACTTTGACAGTAATTTCATAGCCCTAGGATCTACAATTGCAAGGAATTTCATCGTCCTGTGCCCAGGTCTGGTCAAGTTTTAAACATTATTCACTTGGCAATCTGGGCCCATTTGCCCCTGAACTGGGTGGGTGTGGGGGGTGGGACCCCCAACAGGCACAACTAGACCCCAATACTCACATGTGTACCAAGTTTGAACTTGATACTTGAACTGGTTCACGAGTTATGAGCTCCACAAAATACGGTGAAAACCGGAAACCGAAAGCCGAAAGCTGCTACAGCGCTCGCAATAGTGGATTGTTCCAAGGAACACTCCACTAAACAGTTTCATCATAAGTTTTTACAGCGTACATGTTGTCCAGGGGTTTTTGAAGGCGTTGATAGAGTCACTCAAAACTACTTCAGATGGAGGGGTGTTCCAGCATTCCAACGCTCTGTTTTGGGAAAGACCATCTACCAATGTCTTTTTAATTTTTGTTTATATTTGCAACTTCACTACTAGAATCTATTGTGAAAAAATAACAATCCCTCGACAGTGTCAAAATAATTCAGTGTATTCAGATCAGAGATGGGCGAATTCGGATTCGAATCCGGGATTCGTCCTCTTGGCCGGATTCGAATCTTCTGCGTGTCAGTGCTGGGTTCGGACTCGGGTTCCAAACTCTCAATCTTACGAATCCGCTCAAACTTCTAGTCTACACCCTTCCAGTCTCCGTTTTTCCAATTTTTACACGGCGTGCTTAGGCAATCCAACTTTTTGGTCTCCACCACCAACCATCCTCAGTAATCTATCACGTTGTCTGATTACCTTAGATATCAGTGCTTTTTGTCACCTCTGATTTTTAAACTGTAACCTATGTACATGATTTGATTTTTGTTAAGGTGGGATTCGAATCCTCAGCACGAAATGGTGGATCCGGATTCGTACCTAGCCCTGGATTCGGATTCGAACGATTTCATGATCGGATTCGCCCATCAGTGATTCAGATACAAGATACGAAAATATGCTGGGGTTTCAGTTAAACTTTAAATTGTTCTTTCTTTACAGGAAGGAGAAACGGTTACTCTTCTGAACCGGATCGACGAAAACTGGCTCGAAGGAAGTGTGAATGGAAAAACCGGCTATTTCCCACACAGCTACGTCCAGATTCTGGTCCCACTACCGTAGAGTCATCTGTTGTAAATAGTACCGCTGGCTTAGGTCGTGCAAGCTTGGCTGACACCATAGATAAAGGCCACAGAGGTAGTAATCCTACGAAAAGGGGCAGAAGTTTTAACGTTTGTCTCCAGGTGATGACGCCAGTGAACAGTGACATACCGCTCATTAGCACGCCAAGTAGCCTGTAGTCATTGTCTGTACTGTGAGTACCCGCGCCGAACCATACAGACTAATTGTTATTGCGAAGCTAGTTGTTCGGTACGAGGGGCTAGCTGTGCTGTTAAAATAATATCGCACGACTATGTAAGTGTGTGATATCATTTTTATCGTCCCTGATGACCAGAAACTGCTACTGCAGTCAAAGATGGGCGAATCCGATCATGAAAGGATTCGAATCCGAATCCTGGGCAGGTACGAATCCGAATCCACCATTTTGTGCTGAGGATTCGAATCCGACATTGCATAGGTCTAAAATCAGAGGTGACACAAAGCACTGATATCTAAGGTAATCAGATAACGTGGTAGATTACTGAGGATGGTTGTGGTGGAGACCAAAAAGTTGGATTGCTTAAGCACACTCTGTAAAAATTGGGAAAATGGAAACTGGAAGGATGAAGAAATTTGAGTGGATTCATAAGATTGGGGTTTGGAATCCGAGTGCGAATGCGAATCCGGATTCGAATCCGGTCAAAAGGACTAATCCTGGACTCGAATTCGCTCATCTCTGACTGCAGTAGGGCTGTTTGATGGGCGATAATGTTACATAGTTTGTGTTACTCGTTCTGGCGCTAGTTGTCTACTACCCACTTTAAACTCGTTCAGGTTGATGCAGCTTGGTCTGAGGTTGATATCCCTCCTGTACATATTACCTTAAATACAGGGCAAAGTTGTTAGAGCTAGATGGACACGGTTAAAAGATGGTAGTACTTGGCAAAGCTATCTCGGTAGAATCCTCCCTTTCTTTCGAGAGATTATTACCTCTGTGGCATTAACTGATAAGGCAATAACTTGGTCGAGGGAATAACTTGTTTATACTGAAGCGCCGTACACTGCACTTTTGCCAGTTTCTTAATGTCGTTCATTGTTTAATAACGTTAGTCCGGTTTGAATTTAGTTGCATAGGAAGCAGGGGTACAGCTTGTGTTCTTGGCCTTAAGAGTCAGATCTGAGGCAAACGCTTAGAAGGGAATTCATATTACCAGTGCTATTGCTTGTTACCATATATTTGACTGTGAAGGTGTCTATTAGTTTCGTCACTTGTATCTCCCTAATATTCCTGGACGAAACCGAATCCCATGCGACATGCTATTTGGTTCATAAACTAGACCGGCTTCTATTTAATCAAGAACAAATAATCAGATAGAACCTCCGTCTCCCTATCTCAATAATGTGACCGTGCGGAATCGAATATTCTCCCCGTACCCTGCCCCGAGGCAACCGAGCGGAGGTTAGGAGCTACGCGGTACATCACGTTTCGTTACTCTACAAATAGCTATGTCGCTGTGAAGCCGCGTAGAAGAAACTTTCAAGGTCAAAGCCGATTGGTTCTCTGGACGCGTTCCAGAGCGAGTCAGCGTGCCACCTGCACTTATTGCTCTGCGATGAGAAATGGCAAAGTCGGAAGCAGACGGGTATAAACTCAGAGCTAGAGCATGTACCTCTAGCTCCGCTCAGTTTTGTCGGGGTATAAATAGTCGCTGCATGGGACCAAAGACGGAGTTTCTATCTGATTATTTGTTCTTGATGGGGTTCATTTGCGAACCCCCATCTGGGTTCATTTGCGCGGTATGTAAATGAAGGCTGTCGCGAGGTCAGGAGTTAAGTCCGTCGCTGGAATCCGATTCCCCGAAGTAGTTTTCGTTTTCAGCTGCCGCGAAAACGCTTAGAAAGTTAAGACCGAATCCTTCATCTTCTAGTTCAGCTGGCTCTGAACTAGCCATCTAAACCATGCGGTTTAAGTCTAATATGCCTCCCAGCGATCATCACCGTCATCCTCGTTTACCTAAAACTCTGCTAGGATATGCGTCTAATTACGCTCCTTCAGCAGACAAAAAAAGTGCGAGCCTTCCCGGACGATGAGATTTTTGCGCGACCCTTCAGTTTAAAAAGTGAAAGTGGCGATTCTGGCGTTCCCACGGATTCGCTTTCCAAAAAGCAAAGCGAGAATCCGCCGAGCGGAAGTACTGACGGAAAGTCGTTGCGCCTACCAACGTCTCGCTGACTTGCCGATATCGCTTTCCACTCACGTAGTGGATTCACTTGCCACGTCACTTTACAAAACTGGCGGAAAACAGCGAAGCGAGTTTTAACCGAAGTTGCAACATCAACCGGGGCAAAAGCTAGCGGAGCTTTCCAGATCGTCAGAACCGCCCTTAACTTATGGAACTATGGTGCTATCTCTGTGAGCTAGGAGGGACAAACAGATACTAATCCGCTTGGAGCCCTGAAGGCCAGTTACTACTGACGAAGCTTAGTCAACTTGACTAACGTAACTTAAAACCTTATGCGTTTTGTCTGATAGCTCCGTCGAGCCGCATTGGATTTTAGGAACGGGTTATTCTGCGAAATAGAGGAACATAGACTGTATGTTTCTCTCGGCAGCATGTAGCGGCTCATTTTGTTGTTCTGGATACCATATCTTAAAGCACACCTGGACACCTAAATAACTGTCGAGTTTACCCTTTTTCTGTCGCCTGTAGCTTGTCGTCAAAACATGAACTTAATCAGGACAAGCTTTTACCAGCAATATCTGGGCGACTACCTTTCGGAGGGTGGGGGGGTCACAAATTGTTCGTTAAAGATCAGAGGGAAGTCTTTCAGCTGGCTAGACTCGCTTTCAGACATTTTACGACGTGCATGTGTGATTGGAGCAGTAACTATGTCTATGTACTTGGTAAAACTTTATCTGTGGGAAAGACCGGAAACTCCACTGAAAGTGCGTCGGGTAAAATCGAGCTGCCCGCTACGTTGCGTTCCGACCTTGTACAACTTTTAACGATGGAAATAAAGTAAACAATCAAAAAATGTAAACATACCGAGATGATTTCTTAAACAACAACACATGACACGTGAAGTTTGACGATAATTTGGCAGAAGGGATTGGTCGAAATGTCAAAAGAGATACGTTTTAACGACAGTCCAACCGCTAGGACGCGCAAATTATTCTGGGAGTTTCCTGTCTTTTCCACTGTTACGGTCTTTGCTCTGTGCGAGGCTTTAAACAGCTTAGCTTGGCGCCAGTATAGAAACGTCAATGTATATCCGTGCTTAGTTTCGACAAGAGCAAATAATTTGATAGAACCTCCGTCTCCCAATCTGCGACCATGCGGAGTCGAATATTTCCCTATACCCTGCCCGATGCAAACAGCGGAGGTTAGGAGCTACGCGGCACATCACGTTTCGTTACCTCTACAAATAGCTATATCGCTGTGAAGCCGCGTAGAAGAAACTTTCAAAGTATACCGATTGGTTCTCTGGACGCGCTCCAGAGCGGGTCAGCGTGCTTCCTGCTCTTACTCCGTTAAGCAACGGGTGAAGACGTAAGTAGACGGGTATCAACTCAAAGCTAGAGCAAGTACCTCAAGCTCTCAGTTTTGTCGGGGTATCCATAGTCGTTGCATGGGACTGAAGACGGAGGTTCTATCAGATTATTTGTTCTTGGTTTCGAGTACCTTTTAGTTATTTTTTCCGGGAGAAGGCATTATCAGGCCTGTGCTTGGCCTAAGTTGGCCGTGTGATAACCAGTCTCAGTAACGGTAGATAGAAAACGATATATCCAGGATTTCAGCTTAAGGGGGGAAGGGTGGTAGAAAGCTCGTAACAAGTAAACCGAAACCTATGAAAGAAGTTGGAAGTAAGGACAGTAACACAAATTCAATAACCCCAGGAAGAATAACATTTTTGAGGACATGGTCCTGTAATATGTAGAACACTGTGGATAGACTACAGTATCGTAGTAGGCACGTTTCGAAGGAAGTTGCGTGTTACAAGACAAGAACAGTTATCGGGCAGAATGACATTTGGTGTAGTACTGTCTTCCCCAGTAATTTTCTCGCCGGATATCCAACCGAATTCCGACAAATCGTCCGCGGGTCGAACAAGGATCGACAACTTCAGTCAGTCTATTCAATCGTGTATGCGGTCAGTTCCCTTTCTCTTGCGGTCGAAACTTTATCGACTGGATCAAGAAAGTGAAAACGTGGATTTGGGTCTCTCCGAAACCGTGGGTCTTGTCAAACTGGTCACTTCTTTTTGCCTTGTAATAACAAATGATGGAAAAAAAGAAATAGATAGTTAAAAAAAAATTGAAGTAAGAAGCACCCGGGCCTTATTTGAAAAATTTAAAACAAGGTTTAGGAAATGTCCTGGTTCTATAGTTCACGTGTAGCGCGCGTACTTACGTCTCGTCTGAATTTTTTTTTAATTAACTTACCACAAAATGTTTGTTTTTTGTTTTATTATGTATATAAGGCCTTGCCATGTACAGAAAGAAGGTTTTTGAACGTTTTGTTTTGACACCGATTGTCCTGTGTGTCTTGAGTAGGGCGCGTTCTGTGTCTGCGCTAGCCTTGTACGTTCGTGTTTGATGGGAGTCTTCTTTATCAACTTATAGCCTATCAATTCTTAATCCTACCTTAAAAATCGTATTTCAGACTTGTCAGATGGTTACTTGTTACTTATCGTGATTATTAAATGTGCATTAACTATTAGAAGTGGTTTCCAGCTAGGGCTCACAGTTCACGCCATTCGGGTCACACGCAACAGACCGAACTTGTTCGGTGTTGGTGTAACTTTAATGTTGAATGCTAAGTTAAAGTTTAACCGAAAAGAGCTGGGATGCGACAATCGCTAGCTACCCATCCTGTATTCACTTGAATAGGCTTTTCTTTTGATTCCTTAGCCATGTAACCCGACCTCGATCAGAGAAGAAACCGGAAAATCACGTTTGTTCTCTCATTTAAATTTGGCGGTTCAATTTCCGAGCCGGTCTTGTTCCATATTCTCAACGTCCTTACTAGAGCCTATTGTTAGCAAAATTGAAATCCCTCAAGAGAGTCAAAATAATTCAGTATATTTAAAAATTATATACAAAAATAAGCTGGCTTTTCAGTTAAACTTTAATGGGCTTTTAGTATTGCAAAATACCCATGCGAAATGAGCGTCACCGGAAACCTAAATGCGATGCGTCAAATTTGGGACTGCGAAATCCGACAATAAAAAAATCCGAAAATCCGACTGCGAAAATCAGACTGTGTTCGCAAGGATCTTTCGAGGTAGACTGGGTCTTCCACATATTCTCGAATGAACTTATTCCTTCGGATTTACGGTACCTCTGTTCGTCTTTCCCTCTATGCTTGAAATTTTACCAGCTGCAAAGGTATGCCGATTCCTTGCAAGTCAACATCATTTTCCTACTTTCTTCAGTCGTGACTATCTTAGCAAATACAGGCTTTTTTGAAATTCAAATTCTCCGCGTCTGGACGAATGTCGTGGGTTGTCGTGGACCCACTGAACTTTATTACTAGCGTCTCGGGTGAAAAGGTACAAAATCCCTTACATGAGTCAAAATATTTCAGTGTATTAAAGTATCGGATGTAAAAATAAGCTGCCTTTTCAGTTAGACTTTAAGTAACTGTTTACTTCCGCAAGAAAGATGCAGATCTGTCGCTTTCTCAGGGGTTTCAGTGGCAGTATGCGACAATTGTTAACACGCGATTTGTGAAATGGCTTGAGTGAGATTCGTTCGCAGGCGCGCTCGAAAAAGATGGGTAGCTCTACTCTACTCTGTGGAAGAACAATTTTCCCAGTTACTATAGAAGAGACGGCATCGCACACGATTCATCCCTAGCGGAATTCCTACCTGCACGCAAGGGTGAAAACCAAACCTTAGCTTATTATCTACGGCCCGTGACGTTTTCGTAACGTCATGAAAGGTATAGGGAAATTCGATTAAATTAGTTTTGCTGAATATATATTATATCTACATATACAGAGCCGAGCGGCCAGCGAGGCGTCGGACGCGTTTACAGTTATAAACCGATCTAGGGACAATCAGTTCTGTTAGTAAAGGATGCTAACATCATTTACTAACTTTTCGTGTGACGTCACGAGCCATAGATAATCGGCTAAAGTTTAATTAACACCACAAGGGGGCCTAACTAAACTCCCACCAGTACTCAAGATGATCAAGTCCGAAACACGCCACTGAACCTCGGGAAGAACGAGAAACGTCACCCAAACTAATCCTCAAAATTGATTCAAATCCTGTGTAAACCAATCAACAACGTTTATTGTGGTGACGTTTCTGGCGTTCTTCAACAAAGGGCGGGTGTTCAACCCGTATAAGCAGCCATAAGCAGGTACTAACAGGTGGCTAAATTAGTGTTTTTGTCAAAAGCGAGAACGGAGAATCGAGAAGAGCAAAAACGGTAATTTGGACGAGAATCGACAACTCATAAGCGAGAAGTGAAAGGTGAGAATTCACATCAAAACGCAACTGTTATATCTGACACGAGACACCACCGAGACCGGACCAAGGTATCAATAAATACTCCATTTATTTGGTACTCGAATTTTATTACATTTCACGACTTCCACGGTTTTAATGAAATATCACATGTATATAATGATTACCAAACAGTATGATTACCGACTGTTATAAAACACTGAAAAAAGTGTGATAGGTCAAACCAGCCCACTTTCTCTCTTCGCTGCCTCATCTCATACTGCCTCTACTCAAGAAGCAACAGAGAATGGCTTTCAATGCCTGGTTTGTGTCTATATAGTGCAAAACGTAGTCTACCTACAGGGATACAGAAACAAAAGGGGAATAAACTCTTCTTGAAAGGTCCACCGTACCAATGACAGTTGAAAACAGAGGATCTGCCATATTGCTCCATTAACCGGTCTTGTCAGATTCTACATCGATTTCTGACAGAGACCGCCTAAATAATACTCTGGTTTGACGAGCTGCCGACACCTCGCACTTGCAACTGCTAATCACCACTACTAGCCTAAAGCAAGAACAAATAGGCCAATAGAACCTCCGTCTTTGGTCACATGCAGCGACCATGGTTACCTCGACAAAACTGAGCAGAACTTGAGCTACTTGCTCAGCTTTAAGTTGACGCCCGTCTACTTCCCTCTTAGCCGCAGCGCACTGAGACGAAAAGACCGTAGCCTGTATGACCCGCCTCTGTGGTGACGTCACAATGTTAAACAACCAACAATCTAGTACTCTCGATCTTTCTTCTCCAGGGCTCTACTGCGATGAGCTGTTTGTAGATGTAAGGAATTGCGATGTTCCACGTAGCTCCTACCATCCGCTCGTTTGCATCGGGAATCTATTCGATTCCGCATGGCCGTATTACAGAGATCGAGAGACGGAGGTTCTATTGCTTATTGGTTCTTGCCTAAAGGTACGTGCACACAGTCAGATTTCGCAGTCGGATGCGAATTTCCTTCTTCGCTCCGACATTTTGATGCATAGCATGCAGGTTTCCCCTTAGTGATGCGAACTTCGCATGCGAAATCTTCAGGTCAAAAGGTAGTTTCGAGGCCCAGGATTGGCCGACGGATATGAGTTGGCTCCCCCTTTGGGAGGAGTCAAACATGACAAGTGACAGGTTTCCCGCCTTGAGGCGGAATCAAGTGGTGACAAGTGACAGGTGGCCCGCCTTGGAGGACTGTGTGTGCACGTACCTTAATCTGTACTTACAAGTTCTCTATTCAGAATACTAACGGACTGAAGGGCTACGAAGTTTCATAAAATGAACACAAGTTAGTAGCCACAGACGTTCGCGTTCCACCGAGTTATTACCAGTAAAATCGTTATACGAGTCTGTTATTATTTTCGTTTCATCGCCTCCGTATACTAAAATTGGCTCCAAGCTGTTCTCCTTTCTGTTCCATAATACTATCATCTCTGGAATGAAACTATAGTGCTGGGCGATATTTTGATTTTTCGATACATCGATATTTTTACTTTTGATATTCGGTTATCGATAGATTATGTTTTGCTACTATATTTCGCTCTCATCTACGTCTTGTTTTGCTAAAACTATGAGCTAAAATTTGCTAAAATTTCGCCAGAAAGCACTTAAAATCATTTTTCGTTAAAAATTTCGGAAACATAAACACTGATTTACGAAAAACAAATTCGGATATACACAAGTTTGTTTTGTTATAGATATTTGCAAGGATTAGCAATTGTACAAACATAGTTTTCTATATCGCTATTCGAATACTGATATAGACAGATAGATAGATATCGCTTTTATTCTTCTCGAACTATCATAGTAAAATCCAAATTTGTCGAAATCGTCAATATATTCGATCGATCGTTATCGATATCGCCCAACACTAAACAAAAGTAATAGTAGCGCAGACAGACGTCACCATTCTGACGGGAATTCCTGCTGGACGGGTAGTTATTATCAATTATGATACTCCCGACCATTGCAAGTAAATTGTAACGATCGAACTATTCCAATAAAGCTGGCTCCTCCTCTCAGCGCATTACTAGTAATAACTTCTGTGGAACCCACTTTAAAGGCGTATTCTCGCCGTCCCCGAGGAGTCCTCGGGGAATCGGAGAAAAAGGCGAGAATAGAGGGACTCACTCCAGGCGGACTCCGCGTACAAAAAACAGCGAGAACACGGGGAATGCTTCTAAAACGGATTTAGTTCCTAATAAAAATATGCAGCTGACAAAATTAGTCTGGATCCACTTTATTTTCGGTTTTGTTTATTCTGATCATTTTTAATTAATTTTACATTGCACCAACACCAGTAAAAATTGATTCCCCTCCAAAATTGAAAGGGAGTCCTTTTTGATGATGTTGATGATAATCAGAGCATTCCCCGTCCGTGGGTACTCGCGAGAATACGGGGAGTGAGTCCCCGGGACAAACAAAAACGCGGGGACTCCTCAAGTGGAGTCCTCGGGGAACGGCGAGAATCCGCCTTAAGTGTCCTTACAACAGCTTTCGGTATTCAGAATATTAACGGAATATACAAGTTTCACAAAATGGACACCAACAGCCCAGCCCGGTCACACTAGGCTCAAAACGGCGCAGATTTAGAGGTAGACCCATTTTCAACAGGAACACCTGCGTTGTTTCTCAAACCAGTACCGTTTCGAGCCTAGCGTGACCAACGCTATAACCAGTTGGAAAGTAAACCTGGAACCACCAGTTGGGTTTTTGACCGGAAGTATCTCCAAAATTAAAGGTCTTTTTCGACGATCAACTCTGATCGTCGAAGTTCGTGAGCTAGCAAGTTCGAAGTTTGCCACCTGGTGCCGCATTCCAAATTTAGTTATATTCCCATTATGAAGACTCTCTGACATTCCTCTACGATCCATTCGCATACCAGCCTGAACACATGACGACAAGTAAAATCAGGCCTTCCGTACACTGCAATCCCCTTTGCAACATCAACCCCATACAAATAAGGTTCACCTGGTAAACATGGGTTCTACAATAAAAGTACAGGTAAAAAAAAAAAATATGTTAAAATGGATAGGAGTGTATAAAGAAAGCCAGTTTCCAGGACAGTGCACCGTGTATACAGAAGGAAGTCACAACGATTACGTAAAACCAAGAAACCTATGTATAACTCTTGAAACTCGAATTTCTTCAAAAATCACAAAACGCGCTCACGAAACTAAAAACAATGATTTACCAGGAACCGAAAAATCATGGCAAAGAAGGGCAAAATTGCAGTAGCATCCAATCCGCTATTTTCTAACCTTGTGCTCACAGACAAATTTCCTCCGTCAAAGCGCTGCCTTTTGCGTCAGGTGTGCGTCAGAGCCACGCGCTGGGATCAACGAAATGATTTCGCGTTTACAAATTTAACTACAGAGGCTGCGGCGCTAGTTCTGTGGTTCTGTCTCAAATAGGCCATAGATGGCACGCATTTTGGCGACATGAATTCGATCTCAAAATTTCGCAGAGCTTTGTATTAGTTGGATTTCTGGTACCAAAATATGTTATTGTTATTATTTTTGTTGTCTAGGCAGGGGTGATATTGCAAGGAAGAGAATGTCGTCACATTTGGTCCCAAGACGGCTTGCTGGTTCCTTGTGAAGTAAGAGGGGTTGCTGCCTTAACTGAGTATTATATTTCTTTATTTACTTAAATGCTGCAAAATGTGTAGTTTGTTAACCCCTGCTTCACAAAGACTGCATTTCTGCGTCAAAAAAATATTATTTGCGTTGAAAACTTTCAAATTTTGCTGCCGCGATAAACTGTGACGTAAAGGACGCACTCTATGTAAACCGTTAGCTACACGAAGCTGCTGCACAAATTATTCTTATCCTGCCTTTTTAATGAAACATGGTACAAAAGCACAAAGATTATGTATATATTTACTAAGGTTTTTCCAGGTTAGGGTTACGCCGCGAGTGGTTGATACCCGAAATTTTGGGTAGCTTACACACGGGGTCCGGGGTCAACCTTCATCAAGTATAGTGCATCTTGGTCTACCTATTGGTTGCAACGTTAAGTCGACACGTCTTCTGTTAATAGACGATTTTGCTAGTAAAGTCCGAAAAGCTTACGGTATGATTGGATCTTCGAAAAGTTCGAAAGCTATGTATAGTCGACAGATCCGGGCCCAGCTATTTTCGGCGTTGGTTACACCACATGTGCTAGCGCTCTCTCCCTTTTGGGCTCTTTTATCTGATAAGAATAAACGTACGGTGCGTTCTTGCTACTACCGTTTCTGTAAATTTCTTTTGCGTGTGCCTCCTTGGAAGCGTAACACAGCGATTAGCAACCGATATAACATACCCGACCCGTACATGGTTGTTCAGAAAAGACTACAGAAGTTTTATATGAGTTTAACGGGAAATGAACTGTGTGATGCTCTGCGATATTAGCGTCCATTTGTTGTCTTGCTTGTATATATTTGTGCGTCTCTTATTTGTTGCTTTTCTTTTTTCTTCTTCCTTCCATTGATTACTCCACTAGTGACGTCATGTCTTTTTTTTTAGTGGGAATAGAATTCATTCATTCATTCACGGGGCCCGGGGTCAGTGCCAAATTATTCTTATCCTGCCTTTTTAAGGAAACATGGTACAAACGCACAGGTCTAAACTTTGAGGGAGGGGGAGCCACATAAAAGCCTTGGACGCATAAAGCTCATAGTTTTCAACTTTTTTTCCTCCTTTTAGCCAGAATGAAGAGTTTCTATAGTTGAATAAATGCTATCATTGATGGCGGGTGCATGTGTGCAAAGTAAATCCCGAATAAGTGCCGAATCACCCGGAGTCGGTGCCAGGTCAGAGTGTACAGCCAATGCCAGGGGCGAATGATCCCCCCGTAGCTACTAACTTCTTTTGCCAAGTACAGACTTACAGCGTGGAGCTCGAAATTTCGGTACTTCCGTGCCATGATTTCCGATTCCCTCAAGAAGTCCACTAGTCACGTAGTTTGTATCACTGTATCACGATTCGCGTCACTCAATAGAAAAGAACATATCACGTTTAGATGAGGAGCATGCTTTGTCTCCTTCGTGTGCTGCCATGTCCATTCGAGGTTATGGATTTCGAACCGGGGTCTTTGGACAATTGGATGCCAGGACAGGTAAATATTGATACGGCTGGAAGAAAAAACAGTTAGGCTGAATACTGGATCCAAAAGCCCAGTTTGGACAATAAGTAAGCACAAGCTTTTATATAGCCTATGACCAGTTTATTTTATCTTCCCAGACGAACCCGCTCGATTCTAACAACTTTGCAGTTGATTAGACTACGACTGCGTTCTGTTTTGTTCGTCATAAGTTTAATCCATTCATCCATTATAATTCAGTAGAAGCTGTGATGGAGCTAATGTTGGGAAGTACTTCAAGTACTACTTCAGTACAGAATTAAAGTAGTTGGATGGAGTACTTATTACAACTAAAATAACCAGGTACTTGAAGCCTCAAGTACCAATAAATTCCCAAATACTGTCTCAAGTACATTCTGCTTAGATCCCATCGATTTGTACATTGAAATGCTTTTATAACAGCTTCAATCATAAAGCTTTCAGAAAAAAAATGATGAAACTTTGGCAGTCTGTGAAGTACACTGCACCCTTGGTAAGCATAGGCTACAAATAGATGGCGGGAGCTCCGTCCAAAGCTGTGAAGACAATGTTCTCTCAACGTGCAATACTAAAACGACAATACTACTGAAGTCTTAGACATGTACTTAAAACTCAATTATTACTTTAAAGGACAACTCTTACTAGAAATTACCTTTTCCCTACGAAACCGTCCCGAAGAAACTCTTTTCGAAAATATCATAACTTTCCACCTCAAATAAGCCATTTTCTTGTTAGCGCTTGTCGATTCTATCCAGCACTCCTGCTCTCCGACGCGGCGGCTGGGCGCAAAACGTTTGAAAACTGAACGCGCTGTGGTTAAAAAGTTGGAAAAACTAAGCAAATAAAAGAAGTCAAAACAGAAGACTCTCATATCCTTATATATGAAAGAGTTGTCAGCGGACATTGAGATTCCGTCAAACTTTGCGTTGTGTGACGGGCAAAACTCGGCACGACAGAAAAAGCGCTAAAAATTCGTGAGCACAAAACGAAACAATGGAGAAAGGTGGGGATTTTAGAAGCTTATAATTCCACAAGGGCGCTAGATATATTATGAAAGGCAGAATAAGCAAGAGAGGTCCTTTAAGTACATTTGTCATCAGGTTCGTCATACTTGATACAATACTACGCGCAAATTTGAAGTACACTGGTTGGACCCCCTCCCCCCAAAAACACACAGAGAAAGAGAGAGGCAACTTACTATCTGGCAGTTTGTGCACGTTTGGCCCCAGGGACTTGAAATAATTATGCTTCACGCCGTCGTTTGCAGAGACCCTCCTCCGCGCTTCATACCATAGGAACTGTTGTAGGAGGTCCCCTCCATCCACGTCAAGGCGAGGAGTTCGCCTGCTTAGAGGTTCGTGTTTGTTCGAATTTGGTCCCTGATGCCTGGAAAGGGGAAAAAGGTCAGTCACTTGTCAAGCAACAACAAAGATACGCAGCGAGGGAAGGAGGGGGGTATTCTCTACATGGAAAGCGGAAGGCGACTCAGAAGGACAGCAGCTGCACCAGTCCCAAAATTTCAGCTGACTGTACTACTGCACGAGCGTTACGAACCGCAGTTTTATTCGTTCTTACGTGCAGTGGTGCAATTCCCAGGTTTGGTCGTTGGTGTTGACAAAGATTTTCTTGTTGGGTTTGTATTGTTTGAATACGCAACGTGTCAAGGATACGCTACAAGGGGGGGGGGGGGGGGGCATTCCCTACATGGAAAGCGAACGGCGACATAGGACAGCGGCTGCACCTGTCCCGGAACTACAGGTGATTGTACAACTGCACGAGCGTTACGAACGCAGTTTCGTGTGTTCTTTCGTTGAGTTTAGTCGTTGACGCTGATAGAGAATATCTTGTTGAATTTGTATAATTTGTCTGAGCTTGTTATATACATTTTTTCTGCGTATTTATCTTCAATAAAATTCGGTCTTTTACCCCCTTAGGGCAGTTTTTGAAAATAGATTTTCTGAAAATAAAAGAATTTAAATTTCAAACTGATTTTTTTAAATGCGGAGGACTAAGAACCCCAAGCTCAAGTATAAGGGTCTCTCATTGGAAACCCGTTTGGGAAACCCCCAACACCTCCAACCAACTAGAAATGGGCAAACTAAAAAAACTCAAGCTCAGGATCAACAAGGATACATAGCGAAGGGGAGGGGGTGGGAAATTGCTGACCTGCTGACCATGGTCAAATTGTTTTTGCGCCAGCTTCCGCCTCCAATTTTCTTTTGCGCCTTTCGCTGATTTATTTGCGCTACCAGGTTAACCCAAACAGCTTAAGAGACTATTTGCGCCAGCGTTTTTCTGTCGCATTTGTTTGCGCCTTTTCGACTTAGTTTTGCACCAGGCAATTCTTCAACGACGAAATAGAAGTAAGTGGATGACATTTGATGTAAATTAATTTGGTCAGGATGGATGTATTATATGTCAACATTCGATCCTTGTGATTTAGTCTTTATTCACACAAGTTTACTAGATGGCGCAAATAGCAAGGTATCCTGTAGGTACGACAAGTCCTTTAAGCTAGTTAATCAATTTTACCTATAGGCGTCGAGATCCACTTTGCCGGGCCAGTGATATTCGGACGGCGGCCCTAAGACCCTGAAAATCAACTGCAGTTCTTCGTCAACAGTTCCACCGGGGAAAAGGGGGCGACCGGTGCTCATCTCGTAGAAAATGCAACCAACGCCCCTAAGAATAAAAATCAGGGTCTTAATATGACAGCTGATTAGCGAAATAAGACCTAAATAGAAACCAATATACAAAATTACGCTAAACTGATTAGCTAAAGCCGAATTCACACGGAGATTCTAAACATTGGCAGGCAAAAATACGCTTCGCGACGTCTAGGCAAAACCACAGGGAATGATAGACGGGGAGCGAATTCGCCCGAAGTTTATTTTCATCCATGCATGTTCTCTTATTCCATTGTCTTTATACTCCTTGATACCAATATCGGAAATGACTGGGTAACTCTGAACTAAACTGATTAGCTACTCTACCATCGTTTCTGCATTTCAAATTATTTGCTTGGCGTTTCGGATTTTTTCAACTCGGAGCCGAAGTCTGACGAAGCGTTTTTTTTACCTGACGAGGCGTTTTTTCAACGCCTGGCCTGACGGATATTGCTAGGTGTGGCGAAGTCAGAAACACCCCAGTGACCCTCGGGAAGAACCAGAAACGTCCCCAAAGAAATCCTTAAAACTGATTTAGGGCCGAAATGGGGCCGAGCTAACGAGCTCGTATCCCTGCCGGCCCCCATTGATCGATATATATTGTTATGAAGTATTTTTGAAATTAAAGAACCTGAACCTGATTCACATCTTATGTGAACCAATCAACAATGTTTGTTGTGGTCAGTTGTGGTGACGTTTCTGGCCCTCCGCTAGGCACACGGTGGTTCTTCATCGGCACGAAGAGTTTGGTCATCAAGAGTATTGGGCTTAAGATTTGCTACAGGCCTACAGCGAAATTTCGGATCTTCCTGGAAAGGGCCAAGAAAGAATCATAGGTAAAAAATGACCCAAAACGGGTAAGTCAGCTAAGATCAAGTCAGGTCAAGAAGCTTGGCCCTTACCAAGAGGGTCCGAAATATAGCTGGAGCAAATTCTTAGCTGAATTGTCGGTTTAGCGTCATTTTTTGATGATTCACAGTCAGCTTGGGCTGAAGTTGTATTTAAAAATAAAATCCGTACAAACCAAGGAGGCCACATACTACGCTAACGGCCAATCGGGGCATAGGTAGCCTACTACCCAAGAATAACATTTAAAGTTTAACTGAAAAGCCAACTTATTTTTGAATCATTTAACTGAACACACTACATTATTTGAACTGTGTTAAGGGATTTATTTTATTTCTCACTTTTACTCTAGTATGACGTTCAGAATATCCACGGCTGTCCTCACAACGCTAAGTTCTACTATGACGCGGAAAATAGAATCTCAATACAAACGCGGCTTTTCAGTGGCCAGTGATCAGCTTGGTGCAGGTGAGCTCACTGCGTGAACACTTATTTTTGTAAATCGTTTTGGTCAAGCATCCAACACAGGTACAACCGCATAGAGGTACCACAAATCCGACAGGGAAAGTCCACTATATGAAAACCGATTATTTATGAATAGCGGAGCAACGAAGAAACACATTTTTATCGGGTCTTCAAGCCTCTTTAAGCGAATAAGGGATGGGTAACTAGATTGTCCTATGTCAGCTCTTTTCGGTTAAACTTTAAGGGCGAGTCTGGCGGTCTGGGATTGTCAGCTGGTTTTTCCGCAGGCTATACATGCGACCTCGGCTAAAACTCGCTTCACTTTCCATAGATATTTTGGCGCTCCGCTATTTTCGGAAAACGAAGCAAATTGTTCTCGAAAGCGAATCCATGACGGAAGAGGAAAGCGATCCTGGAAGTTGTATAGGCGGAACGGTTTTCCATGGATCATTGCGCGTTGAAAACTTTCGTTTTGATTTCCGGAAAGCGAATCCGTGATAACGCCAGAATCGCCCTTAATCCTTCTATCATTATTTTCGGTGGCTTCATGACCTTCCGCTAAACTGTAGTGCTTCTGGGATGTTCGTTGTGTTTGTCCTCACATGTTGTCCAGAGCTGCGTAAGATGTCTTCACTTTGGATCCAGACCAGGATACTAGCTTGTGGCAATTCGTTCCTGATGCTTTACTGGTAACTATTTCGTCGGTCTCGTCCGCCCTGGCGGGCTCGGACAACCGACCTATGCACAGCGGGCCCAAGCTGATCGCCAGTTTCGTTGCTTGATAAGGTCCTTTTTTTTCTTTTTTTTTTCACAAGGCCGGCCTCGCGAAGCGGTGACGATAGAGTGGCAACACTCCGTTATAACAAAAAGCATAAATAATCCTTCAGCCCAAGCTGATTGGGAATCATACGGCTCAAAAATCTGCTAGAGACGTATTCTCGCCCTTCCCCTAGGACTCCACTTCAGGAGTCTCCGCGTTTTTCCGGGGACTCACTCCCCGCATTCTTGCGAGTCCCCACGGACGGGGAATGCTCCAATTATCATCACCATCATCAAAAAGGACTCCCTTTCAGATTCGGAGGGGAATAAATTTTTGCTGGTGTAGGTGCGATATAAAATTAATTAAAAACAATCAGAATAAACAAAACCAAAATTAAAATGGATCCAGACTAATTTCGTCAACTGCATATTTTTTTTTTCGAACAAAATCCGTTCTGGAAGAATTCTCCGTGTTCTCGCTGTTTTCTGTACGCGGAGTCGGCGTGGAGTGACTTCCTCTATTCCGCCGTTCCCTTCGATTCCCCGAGGAGTCCTCGGGGAACGGCGAGAATACGCCTTAGGTTATTCTTCAGCGACATTTCGGCCCTTCTTGGCAAGGGTCCTCTTCAGACTGTCACTCGAACTGAAACGAACATGCAGTCACTCAACAATCGATCACTGGACTAACAAGTCAAACTGGTTAGACAAACTAAGCAACAGTACCTAATTCGTACGGAGGGGGGGGGGGACTTACCACATGTCTATTGGCGTGGAGTAGTCAGTAGAGCCGATGAGGACATCCGGTGGTCGGTACCACAGTGTCACCACCTCGTTGGAGTACGTACGAGTTGGCACGGATTTGGCACGAGCTAGCCCGAAGTCTGCCAGCTAAAGACAAAACAGATAATTAAGCAAAATACACCTTTTCAACTTGCAACCGAATTTCGGTGAAGTCAAGAATCTCGGGAACGAGAATGGATGGAAATACTACTGAAGAAGAATGAATTACTATCATAAGTAGGATATGTTATTTAAACAAAAAGACTGAACGTACCTTTAGCTCCCCTCTTTCGTTGATCAGCAGGTTTTGGGGTTTGAGATCTCTGTGAAGCACTCGTCTCCGGTGTATATACGCAAGTCCACGCAAAAGTTGAAACAAAAATAACTGGAAAGATAATATACTTATCAATACTGTACACTTATAGATATATTTATAAATATTGTACACTTACAGATATATTTCTAAATAAATATACTTGCAGACAGTAGCGTATATTAGCGGGGGCGACAGGGGCGATCGCCCCCCCCCGAAATTCTTGAAAAAGGGATTTTTAGTGGGAAAAACGTGTGCGAAACTCGGGCGACAGGGGCGATCCTCACCCGAAATTCTCGGAAAAGGAGTTTTTTACGGTAAAAACGTACGCTAAAATACAAACTGAGAAGATCAATCGACATTATTTACAGCACGGTTCAGTAATAGATCTCAGAAACTGGTTTGGAGTCGTAATGTGAGTGATTAGAAGATTAAAAGATGTTGTTTGCACCTCGTTTTTAACAAAATCGTCATATGGAGTCGAATTTTAGTCTGGCTAGAGGTGTTTTTAGTGTTGAAAACGGTCAAAAAATGAAAAAATCGCCGAAAATTTTTCGGCCTTCCGGCAGAAAAAGGGACGGCATTCGGACGCATATTTTCACTGAGCTGTCGCCCCTCCCGAAACAAATCGGAATATACGCTACTGCTTGCAGACACATATTTGTTTATGTCTGTAAATATTTATTTATTCATTTGTTTCCCTCAAAACTGAGGAGTACAATACATAAATTAGAAAACAAAACCATTCCTAAATCAACTATAATCCTTTCAGTAAAATACTGTGAGATACTATAAAAAATGCACATTATTTCAGCAACTAACTTATAATTACTTACGTATCACATTAATCACTTGTTAAAGAATGGGTACAGGTTGTGGGTTATGAGGGCTTCCGATGCTTTTTTATAAAAGTTTTTATAGCATGTTTGCTGGCGCAGGTAAAGGTAGGCTACATATTATGCATGGTGTAGAAACTCCCTACGTTCCGTAAAATACAGTTTACCGGAAGCATTTACCGCTATCGCGGAAAGCCTAAGTCGGTAGACTATATTTTTTATGAGTACCATACACTGTATAGCTCTTTTGCATCAAGTGCCTAATCAATTTGCTCTGTTGCATTTCTTCTTCTTTCACCTACTCCGCTTTTGGAAACTTTTGTCATTTAGGTGGACAATAAAACACTCACTCACAGAATATAATGCGGCTTTCAAACACGCCAAGAAAGACTGCTAGGAATCGCGGTTGAACTAGCATTCATTTGTGCTTTTTTGCTATATACTCATAGAGTATTTTATTTTTTCAGCAAGGTTAAAAACTCGAATTCGAAAGGAATATTACTGCACTAAAGAAGAATAAATTAGAAAATCATATACTGTAAAAAGTTTCTTCGAATAAGGATGCAGTATCTGCTACTGGGATTAAGCTTATCTCTACTGGGATAAGATTAATCCGAATAGAGATAATCTTATCTTAATGGAGATAAGATTAATCCCAGTAGCAAATACTGCAAGATTTTGTTTACAGTGTACGCTAAACTTATTAATACAGGAAGGTCAGATTATTAAGAGCAGTGCCAATGACCTAGCCACCTTAGATGGGGGGGGGGGGAAACGAACCCGAGATCACCAGCGGAAAGATATGGGAATTTTTGTATTGACCCGCGTAGCTTCTTTTAAAATCTCAGTTACTCCTCAAGAGACAAGAAATAATGGTGACCAGTATTAACGGTTATGTCTCCTTCTTTAAAGTTTAACTGAAAAGCCAACTTATTTTGGCGTTCAGAATATCTGCGGCCGACCCCACAGCGAAAATTCTACTATGACGCGGGAAATTTTTATCTAAACACAAACAAGGCTTTTCAGTAGGCAGTGGCGTTATTGGTGAAGAATGCTTAGTGCCTGAACAAAAAAAAATCATAAATCTTTCTTGTAAGGCATACAACAAATTAGAGGTACCACAAATCACACGGAAATTCCACTATTTTAAAATCGATTATTCCTGAATAGCGGAACAACCAAGTAACGCATTTTCAGCGGGTCTTCAAGCCAATTTAAGTGAATAAGTGATGGGTAACTAGATTGTCCTATCCCAGTCCTTTTCGGTTAAACTTTAAACGTAAAACCTGCAACTAATTAACGTCTCGTACACATTAACCAGTATGCAGCTTTACCTCTGCTATGCCACCATAATGTTTTGTTTTGTTTTTATTAAAGGAACAGAAAACTTGACTCAAACTTGACTCGGGGAGCTAGCTAACATATCAAGAATGTACCCTGAGTCGATATTGAGAGTAAGAAAAAATCTCGTTACGACCATTGCAGTTTCCGGGCAGTTTCCGAGAATTCGACTTTTGAGCAAAAGGTTTGCAAAGGCAAAAGGTTTGTGTGCCGCGACTAGGAATCGAACCCCGGCCGTCTAGTCGGGAGGTCGTTACTCTGTAGTCTACATGTAAAAAGGCGAACTTTTACAGTACATGAGTGCATAATTACAGTGCATAAGGGGCAAGGGCCTGCCAGCTAGCTTTGGGAACACTAAGGAGGGGGTTCGAGACAGTTCGAGATGACAAAGAAGGGGGGGGCCTGTCGACAATAAGACCCTGTATATTTATCCAAGCCCCCCGGGCGATTCGATGGCCGAAAGTTGCGTAGTCAAGTTTACTGTTCCTTTAAGTTTGGTAAACTTTATTCTGAGCCGACAAATCTGGTACATAAGATGCTGATGTACAGCTTTTCAAATTCTTAGGTATGAACCCGATAGGGGGGGAGGGTACTCACCTTAACGTTATTCATACTAAGTATATTGCCACAATCTTCCATGTACTGCTTTAGATCCTTGTCTAGGTACTCGAACACTAGGGTTAAAGATTTCTCGGTGTGGACAATATCATGAAGGGTAACTGAAAGAAAAAAAAACGGGTCAGGCCTATTCTTTTTCTTAACTCCCAGAACTTCGAATGCAAATACTCCCCAAGCTCCAGTACTGCAAAGACAGGTTCCTTTCAAGTGAAAGAAGACATCAAAAATTTTAGCGAAACATCTTTCTATCTCTGTCCCACACAATAAACTATAAGTAATTTTAACTAGGACTCTTAACCCCGATGAAAAATTCTTTGACTGTGTAGTTGTATGGTAGTTGTACGAAAAAGTTGCATGTATTGATATAAGTAGTATGGAATAGTTTGATTTAACATGCCTCCGACTGGGTTACTCTTAAGTAGTAGTATCCGATAGCATCCAATCTTGCTGTAGTAGCATCCAGTTTGCTAGTAGTAGCATGCAGTGGCAAAAGTTATTACTGCATGCTACTTTTTCCTACAACTCATTACGACTAATTCTCGAAAAATTTCATCGGAACGTCGTAGCCTCGTAAAGTTACTACTGCATGGACGGTTTGCCGGAAGTGCAACCGAAATATCCGAAATTTTTATTTATCCCTCGCACATCATCTTAGAGGGATAATTAGCTGATCAAAAAGAAACCCCGAAAATCTCGTGTTCATCGTTTTGTTTACAATGAATGGTCAGCTTGGCTTCAAACCTTATATATAGCCGACATGAGAAAAACAAAGATTTAATTTAATGGGAAAGCCGCACTTGACATGAAAACATTATAGGTAGTGAAATGAAAGACACCAATAGTTCACAAGCCCAGAGGCGTCACTACTGGGGGGGGGGAGGGGGGGCCCCCCCCCCCAATGTTGTCGGCCATTCGGTAAAAAATAGCCGAGTCGGCGCGAAGCGCCGCGATTTTTAGTGAAAACAGTCGATTTTTTACCTAAGAAATAGTCTTTTTTCTTAAAAACAGATGGTTTTTCGTAAAATAGTCGATTTTTTCTTAAAAATAATCGATTTTTCTTGAAATCAGCTGATTTTTCGACAACACAGTGGTTTTTTTTCAATAATAGTCGTTTTATCCGCAAACACAGTCGGTAAAAATGACCAGCCAGTCGGTAAATACCTTGTCCCCCCCCCAAACATTTTGGCTAGTAACGCCTCTGCACAAGCCCAAACTTCACCGAAAGCTTCAAGGTTCGCCGACAACTCTTCCAAACAAGAGCTGTAAGCTCATATGGCACTTGCAAGGCTTGGTAAAATGATGAAAGTAGGAATTCGCCAGTGCGTGTGTTTGCTGTGATCATTTGTAAGCAAAATCCGACTGTTCTTAAGTGAAAATTGTTAAGTCCCTGATATGCCTGCCAAGTTTCATCGTCCTAGCACATGTCTAAGCGTCTTGTCAGGATCACCGGAATTCCGGAACCCTCCCTCCAGCTCCCCCACAGTACTCGGGTCCGGTCCGGTCTTGTCAATTATGTATTTAGGGCTTTTGCTTACTCTTCCCCCAAAGTTTCATCCCGATCCGTCCACTCTGAACATGTCAAACAATTCCCCCCCCCCCAACTCTCCCCAAAGTCACCGGATCCATCCCGGACTTGAAGTGTTACGTCTGAGACACGAGATCTTTTCAAATATCAAGTTTCATTAAGATCCGGTTCCCCATTCAAAAGTTATAAATACGTCAACATTCCGGATTCCCCCTCCATCCATCCCCCCCGGTGGTCGGATCGAGGAAATGACTATTTCCAAGTTAGTTTGGTCGGGTCCCTAATATGCTTGCCAAATCCCATCGTCCCAGCACATGTGTAAGTATCTTAAGTCGGGATCACCGGAATTCCGGAACCCTCCCTCCAACTCCCCCCACAGTGCTCGGATCCGGCCCGGTCTTGTCAACTATGTATCTAGGGCTTGTGCTTGTTCTTCCCACCAAGTTTCATCCCGATCCGTCCACTCTGAATATGTCACATGATTTCCGACTCCCCCCCTCCAACTCCCCCCAAAGTCACCGGATCCATTCCGGACTTGAAATGTGACATCTGAGACACGAGGTCTTTCCAAACATCAAATTTCATTAAGATCCGATTCCCGTTCAAAAGTTATAAAATACGTCAATATTCCGGATTCCCCATCCCTCCTCTCCCCCCACGGTGGTCGGATCTGGCAAGTGACTATTTCCAAATTAGTTTGGTTGGGTCCCTGATATGCCTGCCAAGTTTCATCGTCCTAGCTCATCTGGAAGTACCGTAACTCGAGATGAGTGGCCTGACAGACCGACCGACCGACCGACCGAAAAGTGATCTGTATATGGCACTTGAGCGAAGCTGCAAGTGCTATAAAAAGGTGGGGAAACAAAGCAAGCTTCCAAATTTTATCTTTCATTTTAGCAGACTTGGTAGGCCAACAACATGTCTATATTTCTGAAAGATTAAGACTAGGCTTTTCTTATTGTTTAATCACAGCGCGCACAGCTTTCAAGTATTTTGCGGTGAACCTCCGCTCCGGAAAGCGGGAATTCTAGACAGACTCGACAAACGTTAATAAAATATTACTAATTCCATTGGGCAGGTACTGCTTTTTCCGAAAAATCAAATTTCTGAACCTTTTTATCGTGAATAAATAATTTCTAATAAGAGTTGGATATGTACTGGAGAAGTAAAGTTGGTGAACAACTAAGTTCTGAAACAGTCTCTTGTGAAACCTTGCCATCCCCAGTACCATGGGGGGGGGGGATACGATTGCAAGTCGCCGAGGAGAAAAGATCTCTTACCTATATTGGCATGTTTGAGCTCTTTAAGAAGTGACACTTCTCGAATGGCAGTGCATGGTGCCCCTTCGTCGTGCTCCAACCGAATTTCCTTTAGTGCGACAATTGTATCAGTTAACCGGGATTTGCCTTTGAAGACGGTGGCGTATGTGCCCTAGAATGAAAAAAAAACACTGAACATGTAACTGAAGACTTTTTTTTTGCGATTCCATAAAGAGGATGTGGCTCAGTTCTGGCTGAAAAAGAATGGCGTGGCTCAGAAAGAAAATGTTTTCGCGATCGTTGTGTGGCCCACGAGCCTAGTTCCGCGACTAACAAGGTTTGTGTGGCTTAAACTGAGGCTGGAATTTTAACTCTCGAGGTTATTTTCGATTTTGTGGCTCGAAATTTTTGTTTCCTTAACGTTTCAGTTCTGTTTAATACAAACCTAATTAAAAGGAAAATTCAATTTCCCAATTTGGCAGGAAATTCAAACTTAGCGACAAATTGCGGATAAAAATAAAACTGAGGATCCTTTCCTTCTAGTACCTACATAATGGTAAGGGAGTAAACCCTTGGTAAAGGGAGGTAAAGCGAATGAGGTAAAAGGGAGGTGAATGGTGAAGTGAGTGGGACACAAATATGCCGCGGAAAATCATATTAAGGCAGCAGGGCAAAATTTCTGAAGCCTAGTCTTGTTGTGTACGTTCTAACCTCTTACAAACAGTTACACAAATTACCATCGTTATTCCAACCTATATGAAAGGACACGAGCATTGTAACGACTGTAAATTAACTACTGACAGAAGGTTGGGCGAGTGTCCGTTGTCACTTCTCACCAGGCCAGGCAGAACAGATCGTTCGAAACCTCTGGGATGTAAGCAGGAATCAATTTTCTCTCTTTATTACCGTGAAAATCCACGAAACGTTCGGTCAAGAAAGAAACAGTTTCGCTTTAACGAGCACCTGCTCGTCTGTACAGATCCCAGATATCTCGGTTCCGAAAGTCACCCATAGAAATCGGCGGTCTTTTTCCAAAAGGTTATCAGCAGAAACACCGACAGATCATCCACTTTGAGGCCAGGAAGGGCCTACAAGACCCAGAAAGAAAGCCCTGTGTCTCCGTGGTTCGATTTGGCAGAAATTTGTCCCAGGCTTGCAGGAAAAAAATGCGGATAGGGCATTGCTAATGGCTCAATTTCAAGAAAAATATAGCTTATCACCTTTTCAAAAAACACCGATAGAGTTTAGATTGTTTCTCAACTTTTTATACCCGAACTGTCAGATTTCTGCGAACCTTCCGGAAACAATTCCGGGAAAGCTGCTACGAGGACAGCTGCGGAATCTCCGTATCATCTCGATGAATGATTTTTGCAGCTGCCGGAGAGACTACTATAGTGGCTTGTCCAGTCAGAAGTAGTTAACTTGGAAGGAGGCAAAGCCGAACATTTTTCTGTCCGAAGGACCTGTTGCCACGATTTTTTATCGACTGGTGCATCTAAACCATTCAAACGTGCAGTTTCACGCTTCGTTTCAGCTTTCAGACTAAAGACCGTACCATTCGCTGGGCGTCCACAAACAATCCAAATCTTTAGTCAAAATTTTGCCGTAGTTTTCGCCTTCTTATCAGGACTAATTTTCCAAATGGGTTTTCTTGTTCCAACTCTAACTTTTCAGTCGGTACAGCAATGTCGGCTAAATATTTATGACATAAACTAATTCCGGCTTTGCTTTCTACCTCGCGAGAACCCTCAAAGGAATCTTGAACTGAAAGACAAAAATGCAACTCAGCCAGGATTTGAACCCAGGACCTTCGGCTTACTAGGCCACTGCTCTACCATTGAGCTACTGGGGGGCTTGCAAACCACTTGACTAGCCAGATAGAAGCGGGCCATAGGAACAGTGATCCCGCCAATGACAAATTCATTTAAGCACTTAACGACCCATTTCTAAGCAATATCCCTCAAAGGAGGCCGTACCTCTCCCAGTTTGTCCAGCTTGGTGTATGTCTCCATACGACCAAATCCTATTTCGGCCAAGGATTGTCGACGCCGCGTTCTAGTAAGGTTTCCATCTAGGAGCGGGCTAATTCGCTCGAAATCCTCAAGGAAAGACTCGGGTATCCGCAAGTCAGCTGGCAAAGACAATCGCTTCGATATGTCTTGCTGCAAAAGAAACGAAAATCATTGAAAAAACGCAACTGCTTTACAACATCCACGAAAACAACCGGATCCGAGAACTAATTTCTAATGACCCCCTCACCCTTTCCGGTCCAACACAGTCATACGCAAATCCTAAATTTCAGGGCACGGTGCCCCAACGTATGGGCATGCTGCTCATACGTTGGGGCCCCATGCTCTGCAGCAAGGGCATGGTACTCCCATAAAATAGAAAAGCTAATTTCCACTTCAGATTCTCAATTCAACCGATTTTCATGGGGATACCATATCTTTCCTGCGGGGCATGGTGCCCCAACGTATGAGCACCATGCCCATACGTTGGGGCACCATGCCCAACAAATGAGGATTTGTGTACGACTGGTCCAACACATGTCTTACTTTTTATCAGTCCATTTATCTTAGAAATATAGTATATTGGCATAGAAAATAACTGCATCAACAAGGCACTTTTACAACACGTACGTCACTGCGGCATTAAACAAGTGCAGAGAAGAGCGACAAAAACTGTTCATCCCCTGTCATACTCTCTCAAAGGATGCGCAGTCTCAGCGGATAACACTTGATGTTAGCTGTTATGATTTTCATTCGTTACGCATTTAAACGTTATGCTTGCGAGATCAGCCGAAACACCACCAGGAAAACATCGGCAAACTTTTTTTTGTTGACATCAATTTTAAAATCGATTATTTTTAATCACCGTTGTCACTTCTTCGCAGACGCATTTCCGAATGACCGCTTTTCCTCGAAGAACTTCTATTTTTGCGCATTCAGGCCTATACCTCGATCACGTCTGGTTTGTCACCTCAAATTCATCCGTAGCTCGAACAAACCGCTCTTGACTTACAGATAACCTTGGGACAGACACCCTTTTTTTATGGCACTTACCTTTCGGCCAAGTGCCATATAGCGATCGCAATTTCTGTTCGTCCGTCGGTCGGTCCGGGTTTTGCTAGTTCGGGCCAGTTGGATATAGTCACTTCCCCGATCCGAGCATCGTGGTGGGAGTTGAGGGATGGGGATCCGGAATCCGGAATCTTGAGGTATTTTAACTCTTGAACGGGTGATCGGATCTTAATAAAACTTGATACTATATATTATCGCCCTTGCTGAGGGTGATAGCGAAAAAAATTGGCCCGCGGGTAGCATGATAGGCTGATATCGCCCGAGCGACAGTGTAGATGATTCCCTTTAATCCATCATCAAAACGGTTCAGTTCAATTCGGTAGAGAAGTTTCGTTAAGATTTGTTGTGGTACCATCTAGCGTCAGAAACATCTTGAGCAACTCTCACGAAGAGTCTATCGCTAGGTGGCTAGACCGTCGATTAAAGGTTGTATGATACGCAGATCTACGCAGCGGGAAGGAGAGTTGACTAGCGTTTTGTGCTTCATAGCAATTTATTTGAAAGATTAAAATAAATCTTTTGCTTTTCTTTGGTTTTGCCAAATTCCAGTTGGATTTGACCACAAGAGCTGTGAGCTAAGCCAGAATTGTTCCAAGATGAGAATTTCCAAGATCTAAGAGGTGAGGCATGGCTGTTTACCTAGGCTAATGGTTCTTGGTTGTTAGCAGGTTGTTGTTAACAAACAACCTGAATCAACAGGTTGATTCACCAGCAAGGTGATTCCTCTGGACTGAATTATGGTGTAAAGTGGCTGAAATCAGGCTTTCAAAACACTGTCTTTTTTGGACGGCAACACATGGGAAAGTTAAAAACTCTAGGGCGATAATATTGTCGCAGGGCGATAATAGTTGTCGCAGGGAGATAATAGTTGTCGCAGGGAGATAATAGTTGTCGCAGGGAGATAATAGTTGTCGCAGGGCGATAATAGTTGTCGCAGAGCGATAGTTGTTATCGCAGGGCGATAATAGTTGTTATCGCTCTCTGGACTTTTTTCTTTTGACATCAAGGGAACCAACTAACCAGCAAATTTTGGCACTGGGGATTGATATCATGGGACTGCAAGGTGTACTGGTGTTATTTGGAAAGGTCTCGTGTCTCAGACGACCCACATAAAATCTGGACCGGATCCGATGACTTCGGGGGGAGTTCGAGGAGGAGGGAACCGAAATCTTTGGAAACGCTTAGAGTGGAGGGATCGGGATGAAACTTGATGGGAAGAGCAAGCACAAGTCCTAGATACATGATTAACATAGCCGGGCTGGATTCGGGCACTATGGAGGGAGTTTGGGGGGGGATACGAAATTCTGATGATCCCGCGAGTTCGGTACTTCCTGATAAACTGGGCTGGAATATCAGGTACTCAAACAAACTGACTTATGAATAGTCGTCTGCATGATCCGACCATCGTGGGGGGAGTGGAGGGATGGGGAATCCTGAACCTTGTGGCATTCATAACTTTTGAACGGGTGGTCGGATTTGAGTGTGTCGTCTCAGATGATCCGTGTCAAGTCCGGACCAGATCCGATACTTGTGGGGGGGGGGTTGAACGGGGGCCCCGGAATATTTATGAAACGCTTAGCGTCGAGGGATCCGGTTGGAATTTGGTGGGAACAAGCAGAAGCCCTAGATACGGTTCTTGACAGAACCAGATCATATCGGGACTCTTTGGGGGGAGCCAGAGCGGGTTTCCAGGAATTCTGGTGATCGCGGGTTAGGGTACTTCCAGATGTGCTAAGGACAATGAAACTTAACAGGCATATTAATGACCCGACCAAACAGACTTAATGACCTAACACAATGGCCTAGGAAAACTTCCGTTCCAGGATCCGACAATTTTTTGGGGGGGGGTTAAGGGAAGGGGAATCCGGAAATTACTGACTTCCGTAGTGTGCGAACGGGTGGTCCAATTCGAGTGAAACTTTATGGGTGACAAGAACTAATGACCTAGATACGCAAAACACGTCTCCGAACGACATGCGGCAATGGCTGGGCCTTTCAAACACATCTTCTTAACAGCTTTCAAATACAGATATATATACATAGGCTAGGAAGATGGAGTTTTAAATACTCGAACAGTGGACAGCTAATACTCCCTTCAGTCACTCCCTAACACCCCCTAAGTCACCAACCCCCCTTGCTCATCACTTGTCGCTATTTCGAACGATCAAGTGATGCTGGGACTCCTAAATGCCCTTCATGAATAATGAAACTGTGAATAATTAGGAATGACAGATTTGTGATTGTTAGAGATGAACTTTTAGTTTTGAAAATATTTTAAATACTATTTTACTATTTTAGATACGAAAATACTGGATGTCTTCTTTCATTTTTTTTTCCTGTCTTAATCGACACGGGTTGTTATTTTATTGAGGACAGGAACGTTTGATACCTGAACTGAAGAGCTTTCATGGCCAAACTTTTAATTCGCAGTTGCTCCGGAATTCCTTAAGACAAAATTTTACAGCCCTGGAATTCCGTGGAGAGGTGGACTACCATGCCTGATTTCGGGTCTGAGATTTCACAAAAGTACTCTTATAATATACAAAAACGGATTCGTCAGCTATGATGCTTATAAAGCGATATTTCGGCCCTTCTCGGCAAGGGTCCTCTTCAGGCTTGGGCTCAAGGAATATTTATTTCACAAAAGCTTTCGTGACCGGGAATTCCGCGAAAGACCGTGGAATGCCGGAATTCCGTGAAGTCGCCCGAGATGATGAGCTCCTGGCTCGGCGCGGGATTTTCGGGTGTCGGCCCCGGAACCCTTGAGGACTCGCCGAATTCCGTAGAAAAAAACGGAATTCCGCATGTTTTCCCGGAATCCGGGACCTTCTACGGAATCCGGGCACCTTTTTCCCTAAGGGAGTTGGAGCCATCTTTTTGAAAGCCCTTTAGAGACGGGAACTATGTATCAGTTTAAAGCAGGTGTGGAACTGTGGATGGTCAAACGGCTGACATTCAGTATATTTCTTGAGAAATTTTCTGGTGGCCAAAACCGGTTTACTAAACGTGTTTATACACATGTTTTACTTTCTTTAAATATTTTACCACTATCTGATTCTTTATTTTGTACTACTACTGTTATGAGCTATTCCAAATAACAAATAACAGAAGTTATGAAACAGGAATTCGGCTATGTCATGCATCCGGACTTGGCCCGAACTCAAAATCCTATTAGTGTAAGATATTGACCAAAACAGGGCAAAATGCTTAACCTTTTCCGAGAAATTTGTAAAGTGCAACCTTTCTAATCGCATTTTATGAACGTGTTTGGATTCCTTGCATAGCTACTGTTTTGGAGCGATTGATTAGCGCAAAGTTTTGAAGCAGGAAGATTTAACGAATGTTTTCACCTCAACTTTGGTCTGCCATGTCATGAAAACAGGGCAAAACGGCTCGTCCTTTTCCGAGAAATTTGTAAAGTGGTGCTTCTACCTTTCAATCGATCTTACAAAAATACCGATATGGAGCCTTTGGTCACCGTTGTTATGGCCGACATCAATGGCAGGAGTAACAGAGGTTGTGAAACGGGAAAAGATAATGCACGTGTTTTTCCTCAACTTCGAATATGAAATTTCATCATATATCTGAGTGCAGTATTCGAAAAGAGAAGATTAGAGATAGCGGCAAGATACTCCTCACTGTCTCCGTTCCGCTAGTGGTTCAATTTTCGTTATTTGTCTATTTGTGTTTATTCTTTACGAATTTGCCATGGTCAGTGGCTCTTGGTGAAATAAAATCATCTCTCGTCTCACCACGTTTGATTAGAGGTCAAAATGATACCGATTTGGGTCCCTTGGGCTATTATGGCTGATGCTGAACGGTAGGAGTAGGCTAACAGAAGTTTTAAAACGGGAGAAGTGACGTTTATACCTTTTTCGAAATTTTACCAGACCACTGGCTTGAATTCCGTGTACTCCTCCTCCACCTTTTCCAAAACTCAGTCAGAGATGGGCGAATCCGAATCCGGATTCGGATTCGAATCCAGAATTCGTCCTTTTGGCCGGCTTCGAATCCAGGATTCGTCTTTCTGGCCGGCTTCGAATCCAGGATTCGTCCTTTTGGCCGGATTCGAATCTTCTGCTTGTCAGGTTGGATTCGGACTCGGATTCCAAACCGTCAATCATGCGAATCCACTCAAATTTACAATACTGCATCCTTCCAGTTCCCGTTTCCCCCAGTTTCACACAGTGGGCTTTAGGCAATCCAACTTGTTTGGTCTCTACCACCAACCATCCTCAGTAACCTATCGCGTTAGATTACCTTAGATATCAGTGAATTTTTGTGATCTCTGATTTTTAAACCATAACCTATGTATATGATTTGATTTCTGTTAATAATAATAATAATAATAATATAACTGCATCAAAAGGCTTTCGCCTCTATAAATTAATTTAGAGATAAATTAATTACGGTAATTAATAAATTAATTATAGAGGCTTTGGCCTCTATAAATTTAGGTCGGACTCGAATCCTCAGCAATCCTCAGCATGAAATGGTGGACTCGGAATGGGAATCGGATTCGTACCTATCCTTGGATTCGGATTCAAATGGTGAAAAGTGACAGGTGGCCCGCCACGGAGGAGGCATTACTAGCGAGAATGTTTTTTTGGGGGGCAAGGTATTTTACCGACTGCGCCCAACTATTTTTACAGACTTTTTTAGGAACAACCGCTTTAAATAAGAAAAATCAACTATTTCTAAGAAAAAAAAGACAGATTTTACGAAAAATTGCGGAGCTTCGCGCCACCTTTTCTTATTAGAACAATATTTTCACCGATTGGCCGACAACACTTGGGGTGGGGGTCGCCCCTCTCCCCATACGCGACGGCCCTGATTGTACTACAATTGTCATTTGTCATGGATGCTAAATAGGCATAATAAAGGTTCGAAAACGGGAAAAACTGCTTCCTCCTCAACTTCTAGTACGATATCTTCAAACACAGTTGCGTTTTTGCAGATATCATGGTATCTGTTACCACAGTAACTGGATCTAGAATTAGCCGTTTTTGCAGTTACCGTGGTATATGAAGTCACGGTCTACAATCGCTTTCGCAGTTACCGTGGTATCTAAATATCAGATACCAGGGTACCTTGCCAGATACCACGGTAACTGCAAAAACGACTTTTGATAGTGGTATTAGATACCATGGTATCTGTTACCACGGTAACTGGATCTGCAATTAGTCGCTTTTGCGGTTACCATGGTATCTGATATACGGTCCACTGCAAAAACGACTATTGCCGAAATTGCTCTTATCGAAGGCATCCCAAAAGAAAAACTGATATCCAGTTACATCACCAAGTGCTGAACTTCTTTCTCACCAATTTGACAAAATTTGATGAAAGTGAGATGACTTTTCAGATACCACGACCAGATACCACTGGCCAGATACCACGACAACTGCAAAAACGCCTTTTGACCGTGGTATCAAATACCACGATAACTACAAAAACGACTTTAGACCGTATATCAGATACCATGGTATCAGCAAAAACGCAACTATGATTTACTTTAAGATCGGAAATACTACGTGATATGCCTGGAGAAAAACAATATCGGATCCAGGACAGAAACTGACACATTTTCAAAGACAAAGCTCCATGGATACAGGACAGATACTGACACATTTTCAAAGATAGGCTCCACACAAACGGAAGTGAATATCCTTCGCGGTATTTTACTTACCTCGCTGACATGTCTGTGCTTCTGACGTAACTTAACTGGGGACATAATATCAACATCAGACGCAAGCGAGATATCCTCAGACTCACCATCTGACCCGATTCTTGGGTTTTCGCTCACCAGACTACCTGCAAATGAAGAGGACATGCTTAGTATCTCTATGCCTGCAGTGTTTAGTACCTCTATACCTTTTGCGGTCTGGACTAAAGGCGCTTTTCCGCGACAATCTCGGATTAACAGCTAATGGACAATCCCAGATTGTACAAACGACGATCTTGCTCCGTTGCAAAATTCTCGAATCAACAATCAAGCACGAATCCGGATTGTCAAATTGTCACAGAAAACGATTTTTCATAGTCTGGATTGTCAGAGAGAACGCATTTTGGAGAATCCGGATTGTGAATCGTCAATTTGGATTGTCACAGGAAAACGCCTTAAATCTCAGCCATTTCCGATGCTGGTGAGGAGATGTGACATCACGAACAAAGTTGTGAAATTCGATTAGATAATATTTGACAGTGCAAAAACGGATACGTCAGCTAAATTTTATTCGAGCTATATTTCGGCCCTTCTTGGCAAGGGTCCTCTTATTATTAGATAAATAAGCATCTATATCTATGATTAGATAAATAAGCATCTATATCTATATATTTCTAGCCGAGCGGCCAGCGAGGCGCGAGGGATTGCTCACTCCCAAAATGGTTGTACAGTGGTGCCCCGGTGCCCAGCCGGTGCCCAGGGAGGGTGTACAGTGGTGCCCAGCGAGTGAGCAACCCCTCGGCGAGGCGCCGGACGCATTTACATTTACAAACCGTTCTTGGGACAATCAGTTCGGTTAGGAAATGGAAAATATGAAATTCTCATGCAACTAGACTTGAAGTCACGAACCTCAGATATCGCCGCGATTTTTTGTAAAAACAGTCGATTTTTTTCTTAGAAATAGTCGTTTTTTCTTAACATCAGCCGATTTTTCGTCAACACAGTCGTTTTTTCCTCAATAATAGTCGTTATTATCCGCAAAAACAGTCGGTAAAAATGACCAGCCCGTCGGTAAATACCTTGTCCCTACCCCCAATCATTTTGGCTAGTAACGCCTCTGCATACAATAAAATGTTAAAACATTATAGAAATTAAGAATTCCAAAACAAAAACACCCCCTAGAGTCACCTATCCCTAGGAGCTAAGGCTACCTGACGAACCATTTTATACTGACAGTAAAAGAGCTTGAACTTTAAAAAATAAAAATCCCAACTCCACGGTAGCTTGCAGTACCTTCATGTCAGATATCTTCGTTACTGTTTCTACGGTACTGATTTTTTTTTTTTCTGCGACAAGCTTCTGGCAGCCAAACCCGGCTTTTCCAGCAAGAGCTTGTTAAAGTGCCGGTCAAAAGGGAGTAAGACAGGGGTCTACTGTTTCACCTGAGTTGTTTAATAATGCAATAACTGTACCGCAAAGTAAAATTAAACCTGCATGTATTGTTCGGGGTATTGATGTTAGCCTGATAGGGTATGCTGATGATATTCGTAACACCAGGCGTACCGTTACTCGTTTCGAGGAAAATTTCGATATCCTTAGTATAGAATATGGTCATGTTGGAATGCATTTTAATGCAGATAAATCCCAAGTTGTACTTTTCAACTGGAAATCTACCCTGGACGTAACAGTACGACTGGGAAGTGTTCATATTGTAAAATGGAACGTTTTTCGATAATGTTTAAATCAATAGTTTCGATGTTTGAGGAACATATCAGTGGATGTTAACTTAAAGTAATTATCCAACCCTACCATAAGGCACACTGGCGTCGTCTTTATACACTGTATCGCAAAATATCGTAAACAAATATCTCTGTCGCATCATCGTTAGAAAGTAACAGTTCAAGACAGCTATGGTAAGATAACTGAGGGACAAGAATTCAGAATGCCCCAAGTAGTTGGAAAAGAAGCCCACCAACAGCCTAACGCTGCCAGAGAGGTTAGAAGATACATAGACATGGCAGACTGGGATCGGTAACTGTCCGACGTGGAGTGACAATTTTCTGCCCTGACTAAGGAAGACAAGGATAGGAGCAGTAGTTTTCCGAGGGGGTTCCAGGTGGCCTCGGAAACGATTGATTGTCAACCAAGTAAGATACGAATAATGGGGGGGGGGGAGTCCAAGCACCTCCTTCTAACCTAGTAAACATTTCCAAAACCGGGTTCTAGCAAGGTCGCACTGATACGGGCGGGTCTGGAGCCGTCGGATTGGGAATCATACTTTACTGGGCAACTTAACAAGCCAGTAAGCTTATCAAGGTTCGGTTACATTAAACAAAAAATCCTTATTTCACTCCTAGTTGTGACTACTCAATCCAAGCTGTGACTTAGGGAAATAAAACATAGTGACAAGCATAAAGCTTGACGTTGCTGGTAATAATAAATAAATAATTAAATAAAACCACAATTATATCACTGGTTCCCTCTTCCGTCGTAGGCATAAATCTCTAGGGTGTTACACACAAATTCTCTTGAAATGAATGTACCCAAACGTGACTGAATAGAAATGCAGTGACGATCGGAAAGAAACACATGTAAAAAGAAGCACGAACAAATAAAAACGCATATGTATCTCGTGTTGCGACAGTTCCCGTGTAGGCTAACTGACACACGATGGGATGCCAACTTGCGATTTTGTGTGCAGTGAGAGTTACGGACTCTCGGTCGATGAGTTGCATCATCCCGACGGTGACAGTTGCGAAAAACTGATGGGGATGTTACATATGTGGAGGGAGGGTCTTACAGGGGCCACCTGAAGGGTCAGGACAAATACGCATTAACGACACTGACTGGAGGAAGAGGCAAGAATTGGCACTGGCAAGAAAAATAAACAAATATATACATACCTGATGATCTATGACTAGATGATTCTAAAATTCTTGAATGTGATCGAGTAAGCCTTCTATTATTTTTCAAAAATGCTGAATTCCCTCGAGTCCCTAAAACAAAACAATTAAAAATTGAACCTATTCATCACCGAATTCACACAGAAAGATCAATCAAGATGTACTGTAAACTGGGCCTCAAAGATATTCTATGTTCTAACCTAACCATGTGATATTTTTCAATAGTCTGCTGGATACTTTCACTCTTTGAAATGTCAATTCCCGTGAGTTGGTTGATCAGAAAGCACATCCAAAGCAGCCAGAATACCCTTTCAACAAAAAAGGTGTATCCACCTGCATTACCAGAAACTTGCTGGAACAACACCCCAAATTATTCTTATAAATATGTTTTTTTTTAATACCCCATTATTCTCCCTGTTGCCCAAAACAATATTAAATACACCCTCGATCATGTCATGCATCACACTTACGTAACCTTAGCCTTGCAGTTAAATCAGTCATTTGAACTACCAAAGAAACATGCTGCTCTCTTATTTGTGGCTTTCCACCATGTGCATTAATGGTCCTCCATCAGTTGGCCTGCATAACATCACTGCTGCCAGTATGCTCTGAGAACACTCAGGATTCTTTTGTCTTAAAAGTGGCCGTTAATGGTAAATTGTTTGTTTAATTTACATGTTTTGGACGAAATTAAAAAAATGTCTATGTCTAAAAAAAAAAAAAAAAAAGGAAGTCCACAAGGGGTTTCCGGGGGGTCAGAAGAGGGAATTCAGTGGGCCTACTGATTTACATAGTTCAGACATGGCCTTCAGGGGCTTGGAAACTCCGATAAGTGGCGCCTTTAGTTTCCTTTAGTACCATAGACAGACCATAAAGAGGTCCAAATGTACACTCTAACAAGTCAAGCTCAAGCTCACAAGGGGTTTCCGGGTCAGAAGAGGGAATTCAGTGGGCCTACTGATTTATGTAGTTCAGACATGGCCTTCAGGAGCCTGGAAACTCCGATAAGTGGCGCCTTTAGTTTCCTTTAGACAGACATAGACAGACCATAAAGAGGTCCAAATATACACTCTAACAAGTAAAGCTCAAGCTCCTACACTCACCATTGTCTTTGTATTCTCCATTCTCTTCAAGAGTCAAATGTTCAGCAAGAGCTGACAATGAACCATCAACACTAAACCTGAATGTCTGGGATAGTCTTCTTTTGATCTTCTTTAAACTCATCTTTGACTACCAGTTCACCTAGCAATTAAAACAGTTAGGTCAGAATCCAAAGGGTGAGTTCCAACCCCAAACCAATAGTCACCAAGGCCAACCACCCCCAACTGAATCTATACATCCTTTCACACAGCTTGGAACGATGATGGTAGTTCTCCGTAACTACAGGAAGGACATCGAAAGTCATTCCTGATATCCACCTGTCATTTTCGCACTAATGTTTGACTATTGTAAGCTAGCAACTGGTCCAGTGCAAATGCTACCCTTTTATGATCAAGAACACAGTAGCCTAGCTGGTTACCAATCAGTCAGATTCTGATTGTGCTACCATTGGTCTACTAGCTGAATAGAGTGTCCACAAGACTGGTCATGTTGTGAACTTGCATATCTACTGAATTTTTGTTTTGGGGCAGAGCAACAGAGCTCAAGCTTCACTGCACGGTTTCACAAATGAAAGCAAGAGCATTAAACAGGCTATCACACAATGCCTTAGCGTGAATTATGGTTGCATCTAACTACTGCTTTGACATCCTGAACAATCTGCTGATTGGCAAGAACTGAAGAAAGATAGAAAAATATTTTCCTCTTGATATGTGTTCAGGCCTGTAATTTGGAAGGCATGCTCTTAGGCTCTGCATAGGTTAGCCAGGGATATTGCCAAAAAATAGTCTATTCTCGGATAAACTTGGATAATAAATACCTTGTGAGACGATCTTATCCTAACCTAGTATGTGTGGTGTAATTTTTGTATTTATTTTTATGGTACCCCTAGGCTTGGCTAAGCCCCAAACAGTATGATTCTAATAACATTCACAACAAGACCAAAGGTTTCGATGGGATCCCAAAAATGTAATATTTGATCCAAACAACTAGGTCTTGTCTTCCCCAGATCCAGTCTTCGCCAGGCTAATCATCTGAGAAAACCAAGTTCAGATATACCTGTATAAGCCATATCTATTTTGACGATACTGATCGAAACTTCCTGCTTCACTTCTGCCAAATTTCCAGTTTCGGCCAAGTTCCGAGCGAACTACTTGTCAAGCAAAAAAAGATAGTTCAGATACGAATTCAGCGTAACTCCTTATCCCTATAAAGAACATCTAATCAACTTCAAATAAAACTTTTGCTTTTAACAAATTTTCCGGTTTTGGCCGGATTCCGGGCGAACAATTCGTCAGGCAAGAAAATGGTTTTCAGCATCGTGTTCAGCATGTCTTTTTACCCCTAAATCGAACATCCAATCAACTTCAAATAAAACTTCGGCTTTCAACAAATTTTCCTGTTTCGGCCGGATTCCGGGCAAACTACTTGTCCGGCGAGAAAATGTTTTTCACCATCGTGTTCACCATGTCTTTTTACTTTATAACCGACTATCACATTAGCTGTTTCAAAATATTTTGTTCGCCCCTTAATTTAGACCCCCTTCCCCACCCCTAAATGTAGGGCTACAGAGCCCATCTACGAACTCGACCTTACTCGACCCAAATAATTCTCACACCAAGTTTAATCAAAATATCTCATTCCCTTCGAAAGTTATCGCGCTCACAGACGGACAGACAGACAAATTTTGTGATGTCATAGGTATCCCTCACTTACGTTTTGGGATCCCAAAAAGCAACGCAAGTTTCAAAAGTAAGAATATGCTCAGCCTTATCCTATTCAGAGTAGTAAAGTCATTTAGTAGACCAAACTGCCTTCAATTTGGGAAGTTAAGCATATGCATACCCAGTCCTAGGCTAGCCCATCATACCACTAATCCGTCACTATTCAACAGGATACACCAAGGCTTGGGTATACCCACTGTCATAGCCTATCCAAATGAGAGTTAGCCTATACCAAATGTTCAAATTTCTCTCAAGTCATCAATATTTTACTGAGTGCCCAGCATTTTGCATAGGCTATTCCACTATGGTTATAGCCAGGGTTTGACATAGCCTACCCCAAAAACAGGAATCAGTTGTAGTCTGGGCTAGCCTAGCCAGAGGCATCACTACTGGGGGGGAGGGGGGACGCCCCCCCCCAATGTTCTCGGCCAGTCGCTAAAAAATTGCCGAGTCGGCGCGAAGCCCCGCAATTTTTAGTAAAAACAGTAAATTTTTTCTTAGAAATAGTCGTTTTTTCCTTAAAAACAATCAAAAGCAGTCGGTTTTTCGTAAAAATAGTCGATTTTTCTTCAAAATAGTAGTTTTTTGGTAATATCAGCCGATTTTTCGTCAACACAGTCGTTTTTTTCTCAATAATAGTCGTTTTTATCCGCAAAAATAGTCGGTAAAAATGATCAGCCAGTCGGTAAATACCTTGTTCCCCCCAAACATCTTGGCTAGTAACGCCTCTGAGCCTAGCTACACCCAAGGTCATAAGTCCTGGCAACATTAGCACATCTTTAATACAAATCTTATCTCACAAAATTTGAGATCAGATTTTCAAGTATTATTGTACAGGAGAGACTTGCTTCTATGGATCTTAGACCCCTTTGGTCCAATTTAAAAAAAAAAAAAAAAAAATAACAACTTAGAACCATAGTCTATACAGTCAAGTTCTTTTCAAAGACATAGTGTAATACAAACTGTTACATTTATTTGGCTGTTTTAACCTGGTCATAAGAGGGCTCGAACAAAAAAGAACAAAACAGAAGACAATGTGACACTTTTACTTTATTTTACTTGGATGAGTGTTTAGGCTTGGTACTGTGCCATTTATTCTGTGCATATATTTGCTAGGCCTAGGTTTCAACTTTCAACATATCATTTGGATTCCTTTAAAGTTAGGCAATCAATGTCCAAAGTAACATACATCTACTCTACTGTTCAGTAGAGGCATGCTTATTTGAACACCTCTCTCAATTTGTCCATAACTGGGCTTTGTTTCTTGCTAATAACGCAGTGACATGGTAAGAGAAAACTCTGTATCAGTGAACAGGCACCTGTTTCAGTAATCTTTCTGTCACAAAACTAAACTGAAAAAGTTGGCTTTACACAGATTCTTTGAATTTTAAAACTTCTCCTTCTTCTAGTTGCCGGCATAAATGATCTAGCGGCAAGGTAAAGAAATCTATACACAGCCATCTGACGGTTTGAATCCACGATCTGTCATTGAAAGAAAAATCCCAGAATAATATTGATGTGTGTGTTACCTACTGACAAAAATGTGCATAATTTCAGACTGCCGCTGGATGCCGGTTTTGAATGCTTGGAACTTTAAACAGTAGGGCACCAGATATTTTGGAGAATTTCCCTGCTTAAGGGAAATCTCCTACACAGGTGAAAAAGAATCCCCTGTAGAGGAGGTGAGGGGGGGAATAAGTGGGACAAATTTTATGGCATATTCTAGTAAAGTAGCCTAAAAAACTGTCTCCAGGTCCATCACCCTCCCCCACCCCCCACACAACTCCTTCTGATCCAAAATAACATGGAAAATAACCAAAAAACTAGTATTTATATATTTCCCTTGTATCCAGAAAAGCTTTCGAGTCCAGTCTGCATGACTGCTGTACTTGTAGCACTATTTAACACAATGCCTTACAATTTTGTTGATTTCTTCTTTTCTTGTTGGAGTTTACAAGCACTTTACTTTTTCAGGTGCTTTCACCTACGGTAGAGAAAGCCTTGATACCCGAGAAATCATTTGTTCAATATATGCCATTTGAGGGGAAGGATCCCTTGGACAGCTGGTATTCCTAGATAAATTCCCTTTCTATTTAGTTAATTCAGTCCAGGGGTTACTCAATTTGGGTGTAATTGTTATTTATTGGCCAAACGATTTCTCCGGTATCAAGGCTTTCTCTATGGTCGGTGAAAGCACCTGAAAAAGGAAAGTGCTTGTAAACTCCAGCAAGAGAGGAAAAAATCAGCAAAATTGTAGGGCATTGTGTTCAGTAGTGCTACAAGTACAGCAGTCATGCAGACTGGACCCAAAAGCTTTTCTGGAAACAACAGGAATACATGTAACACTAGTTTTTTGGTTATTTTAGATGTTACTTAGGATATGAAGGAGTTGGGTGGGGGGTGGGGGAGGATGATGGACATAGAAACAGTTTTTTAGGTCTACTGTACTAGAATATGCCATAAAAGTTGTCCCACTTATTCCCCCCCTCTCACCTCCTCTACAGGGGATTAGTTGCATTTTTTGCCTTTTCTCTGTAGGTCGGTTAACCGACCTATTTGCCACTATTAACCGTTTTTTCGTCTCGCCAGTCGGTTCGTCGGTTCGCCACCTCGAATTACGCTTATAAAAAAACATGGCATCATCCCGTCGCCGGCGCCTATCTCCCCAATGAGAATTTTGAATTTCCCGCAGTGCCAAGAGCGTAGGTCGGTTGGATGGACCTCCCACCTCAGTCCACAGGTCGGTTATCTGACCGGCGAATGGAGCAAAAAAAACGGCTTATAAGAACTTAGGTTGGTTAACCGAAGGAAGAAAACGACTTATAGTGGGAAATCTTGTAGGTCGATAACTGGATAAAGGTAAAAAACGCAACTATTCTTTTTTACATGTGTAGTAGGAGATTCTCCTAAAGCAGGGGAAATATCTGGTGCCCAACTGTTAAAAGAAGAGACCTGGAAGCGACAGAGGCAAACACAGAGCCATATTCAAATTTTTTAAGGAATGTGACTCACACAATGCTTCAAATGTGTGTTCTCGATATGAATTCAACATTTTTGGCAATGATTTGGCTTCAGTTCAGCGATAATCCACCCTTGACAGACATTCAAATAAGCGTACCTCTACTGTACTGTACTGTATATTCAAGAACACCTAGATTTCAAAACTCAGGTAAAATCAGGTCTACTCGTAAATTTAACAATATTGTCAATATCCATTTCAAAATGGGATTTTCTTCACTCCCATTATAAAAAATCCAGACTGCGTAATTGCTGTCACATGTTCATGAAAGATATCCTAGAAATTTGCATGTCGTAAAATTCACTACAAAACAGGCGGATGTTTTCTCAGACATAGGCCTAGGCTATGAACTTTCTGATTTCATACCCAGTAAAATTAACACCTCGAATTACCAATAAGAAGACTGTTCTTTCGCGTTCATTTTTGTTTGTTACAATGAGCTGGTGGACTGAGCACAGCCTATGCTAGGCTGTGAACCCCATGAAAACAAATGAAAACATTGGATTCCCGCAGATTTTCGTCCTTTCTTCCAGGAAGCATGATGGTGATGAAAAATAAATTGCAGACGCATCGCTCCACAACTTTACTTTTGAAAGCACGCCCGTCATAAAATTCTCTCCAGATTAGTTATTTGTTGGCCGCTAGATGCACTAGCACAAAGTAAACAATGACACGTTACTTCTTGGTTTAAGTTTAACCCGTTTTTTGGCTATTTTCAATTCCTCTTATGCCTAGCCATCTTTCAAACTGTTTAAAATGCTCTGTCTCTATGTGCGCGCTACCCAACTCTATTCTTCTAACATCATCAAGTTTCTTCTTCTGTAGTTTTGGACCGTTTCGGACAGCAGGTACTCCACTTCGGCCAATTCTGGCTTCCGACTTCAGTACTGACTGCTGGTTGACTTTTCCAGGGGGCTAATGCACGATTTGGTATGAACCGAAAGCCAAATCGCTTATTCACCCTTCAGATAACTTATACACCGAGATCTAACATGCAACTGTTTATTGTTCACCTATAGAGCATCTGGCGGCAATTTGTCAGGGGATTTAATGAAGGGCGTTTAAAACTGCGGAGACACGAATCAGGATTTTCTCGGTCAGATTTTCTGAACCATAATGAATTGTTAAAGTTTAACTGAAAAGCCAACTTATTTTTTTGTCATTTAGTTGAATACAATGAATTATTTGGATTCTGCAAAGGGATTTTTTTGTTTTCCACTATCTGCTCTAGTTATGACGTTCAGAATATCTGCAGCCGTCCCCACAGCGAAAATTCTACTATGACGCGGGAAATTTGTATCTAAACACAAACAAGGCTTTTCAGTGGGCAGTGGCGATATTGGTGAAGATTGCTTAGTGCCTGAACAAAAAAAAGTCATAAATCTGTCTTGTAAGGCATACAACAGATTAGAGGTACCACAAATCACACGGAAATTCCACTATTTGAAAATCGATTATTCCTGAATAGTGGAACAACCAAGTAACGCATTTTCAGCGGGTTTTCAAGCCAGTTTAAGTGAATAAGTGATGGGTAACTAGATTGTCCTATCCCAGTCCTTTTCGGTTAAACTTTAAAAAATTTCTGCTTTTACACATGGCATTAATGATATCTTGGCATCAGGGGGGCCGTCGCGTGCTAGAACTCTTGACAGGGTTTTCGGCATCCAGTTACGCCATTGCAAGAAACCTCGGGGGGTGGGGGGTAACTCAAAATATAATTACTCTTTTTGCGGTAGGCTAAAATTAAAGCAGTTTTTGAATACACAAAAGACCAGATGGAAGAGTCAAGCGTTGTTTGAAGATCCTTCACAAATAAACAAGACTAAAGGTTTTGATGGGATCCCAAAAATCTAACATTTGATTCAAACAATTGGGTCATGTCTTCGCCATTCAGTCTTCGTCAGATTCCTTGAAGATTTTTACTGTTAAAATGAAGTTCAAAAATGATCTCAGCGCCTCCTTGTCCGAATACCGAATCTCTAATCGATTTCAGAAACAACTTTGAGCTTCAACCAAATTTCCAGTTTTGGCCGAATTCGTGATGAACCATTTGTCCAGCAAGATAGCGAAGTTCAGATATGGATTCAGCGGACCTTCTTGCCCCCTCAGTGAATATCTTATTAGCTTAAAAAACATACATGTTTTTACCGTAAATTCGAAACCCCTCCTCTGCCTCTAAAGATAGGACTAAAGGACCCATCTACGAACTTGACCTGTACTTTACCAGTGAATCCTCATTGAACAACATCCTCGCTCGAACAACATATTTCCTCGTTTGAACAATATATATCAACCCCTTCGACCTTCGATTACACTAGATCTCTCCGACGTCCATAGAATGAACAAACAATGTCGTCATCCACGCGCAGACCTATACTGGTTTGAGAATAAAGGGGTAGGAACTACTATAGCCGAAAATTGGTCGACAAATTTTGTGGCCGGTTTTCGCCGGATTCCGGGTGGACCACTGTCTTGTCCGGCGAGAAATTATAATAACTTTCAAATTCGGATTCAGCATGTCTCCTTACCCCTAAATCAGCTATCTCAATAGCTTTTAAAACTATTTTTTTTGCCCCTTAATTTGAAACCCCCATCCACTCGTAGGCTAAATGTAGCGATACAGAGCCCATGTATGACTCGACCTTTCTCTTGACCCAAACGATCCTCCCGCCAAGTTTCATAAAAATATCTCATTCCCTTTGAGAGTTATCGTGCTTACAGACGGACAGACGGACAACTTTTGCGATGTCATAGGTATCCCCGTATCCCTCCACTTACGTTTCGGGATCCCAAAAAATATTCAGTGGAGTATGTTGTGAGTGGGAGTGTCAAAACAAGATCCTTCAAACCCTCTTAGGCTTTTGATCGAAGCCTTGTCGATATAAGTGGCGATCTCGATAAGTAGATTGGATTCATGAAATCTTCGGATGTGTAGTTAACAGCTTCAACATCTCACCAGCTGACTCGGCGGGCAAGGTATTTACGGACTGGCTGGCCATTTTTACCGACTGTTCTTCGAAAAAATCGACTAGTTTTATGAAAGAGTCGACTGTTTTTGAAGAAAAATCGTGGCACCTCGCGCCGACTTATTTGTTTACCGACTGGCCGACAACACTGAGGGGCGTCTCTCCCTCATACGCAGGGGCATCCCAAGTGCATTTTCGTTGAGGGGTGGGGCCTGGGAGTGCAGAGCCAAAATGTTTACCGAATCTTTCAGAAATTCTACCGAATCCTAGAAACTGACTATTCGAGCTTTACATTATTTAGAACGTGTCGGAAAGCTCCGAAACGAACGAGAATGCTGAATTAATTCAGGATTTTATGCAGCATTTCGCTTTCGGACTTATATTTTCGCTCAATTAATGCAGCATTAACTCAGCATGAAATTCAACGAAAAATTCAGCAAAGATGCCAAATTTACGCTGAATTTTCGAGAAGAAACTGGGGAGCAGGCGATTAAGGCTAAACGAAAATGATTAATTAAAACATAGAGTAACAATAAAGGGCAGCAGGAATGACGATTAGACATACTAGGTGTCTAGGTGTAATTTTGAAATTTCGCATTGTTTGTTTCCTGCACAATTGACTGCTTCCCTTATAAATTCTAGCTTCTATTGTGAATCAAACACCAGGATCAGAGGAATTTCCAGAAACATTAACACCGAACAGTTCGTTTTAAGTTCGAAGTTCATTTTTCTGCCAAATTCAACTGCATCCCATGCAGATTCTCCCAGCAGAATCCCAAGCCTAAAGCTGACTAAAACCTCGATGACGCGCCCTTCCACAAAATAGAGAATACTACGAAAGGCGCCGCAGGAGAAATTTTTGGAAACATTTATGATTAGAGCGTTTTTTTTAATCCCAAATAAGGCTACTGATGAAAAGCCGATTTTCGTCCAAACCTTGCCCTGCAGGATTTTTTTTAAACCTACTTTTCTGCTAAAATACAGAGATTTTTGTACAGAAACGAATAATGTTGAAACAATGGGACGCAGGCAAAAATTTCGAAAAATCGGCCTCTTTTTGAACAGAAAGATTTCGGTTCAGAACTTCAAATTCAAGGTTTGGCAAGGTATGTCATTCTGACAAGGTCAAAACATGCGTTTGAGAGTACGACTATCTGAGGCATGGGGGTGGGGCTGAGTCACCGCATTTGGGGATTTATATTATCGAATAATTATGCGCTGATATTCGGGCCGGATTCGGTATGAATACCGAATCCCCATAATTAAACCGAATAATTATGGACCGATATTCGGGGTTTGTTATTGCTTGTACAGAATATATAATTTTGGACGGATATTCCTGATTCGGTATAACTGCATACCGAAATATAGTCGACTGTATACCCTATAACTATATACCGAGTCCCGGTTCTTCTACCGAACAATTACGGACTAGTGATTCGGATTCGGTGTAATTTTGTCGAAATTGGACCGTAGTTCGGCATGATAACTCGTTCCATGATAACTACTGAATTCTGGCAATTATACAGACAAAAAAACCGAATAGTTTTGGACCGATATCCTATAGAACTGCTGAATCCCAATAATAAGGAGTAATTGATATACTTTCGTCGAAACTGTTCGGGATTCGTGATGACTGCAGAATGCTGGCAATAATATACCGAATAAATTACCATATCCCGACCATTATGCTGAATACGTTTGGACAATAGCCTGTTCAGGATTCTGTATACCTACCGAATCCCGGTAATCATACCGAATAATTATGGTATCGAAAAATAACTGAATAATTTTAGTAAAATTTTAGGTAAGAAAAGTTTACCGAATGTCAAAAGTGTAAGGGGGAGGGTGTTCCCTCCTAATCCCCCTTGCGACGCCCCTGCGCATCTCACATACAAGTTCTAGCCGAAGCCTCAAAACCCTAGCCTCAAGCCCCGAAATCCCAAGCCTAAAACCACACACAAATGACGCGCTCTTCGACAGATAGAGTCGAAACGAAGAAAGTCGAGGTGGGCATAATTTTATGAAACATTTATGATCAGAGCATTTCTAAACATTTATGATCACAGCATCGATTGGAATCCCAAATGAAAGCAAAGGCTTCTCTCTGTATCCACGAAAACTCGCGAACTGAGTGAGTTGTTTTGCCAGAAGTTTCACTCAACCCTTTCCAAAAAAAAAACAATGGTCAACAAGAATAAAGTAAATATTAAGACGTTATTCTCTCACCCAGCTCTCACCGCTTATTTTGTTGAAACCTTGCCTTGCAGCCTTGCAGGACGAAATATTAAAAAAAAATCAAGCACTACTTTTCCGCTAAAATACAGGGATTTGGTCAAAACCAAATTATATTGAAATTGTCTTTTGCTAAAAATTGCTAAAATTGTCTTCTGCTCGAAAACAAAGATAGTAGGCTATGTCAGACAGCAAGGAATATAAACAAAAAAAGCTTTGGAATTTTGGCTCCTCTAAAACCCAGGGGCATACCCCCCCCCCAACTGGCACCACTGTCGGCATCACTATCGATTCCATACGGAAAAGTTGACATTTTTGAACTTGATGGTGAAAGTACAGAAAATCCGGCTGGGAAACCCTAATTAATCGTCTGCCCGAACCGTTAATGGTCTGGCATCTTCCTTATCCACCTTCCAATTTTTCTTCCGGGTTCCATATGTTTGATCTATTCGTTTTCGAAGGCGGAAGGCTATAGCTAGAAAAAATCTCAAGGTTTACGTATTGAATTTATGGTGATATCGAAAATCCTGACAGGAATTCAGAACCGCAACCATCGACCCTTGATCACTAGCAGAGCAAAATAACACTATTTTGCTCTGATCACTAGATCAGCCCTGATCCCCTGCCCCAGTCTAATGCCGATGCCGAAGCCTGACCCGGCGTTCTTGCATAAATTTGAACTGCCGTGATCTTCAAGAAGAAGGTTGCAAAAGTATTAAGTGTGTAACATAGCAGATTTCTACTGGAGCTGCCAAGGAAAGGTAAACAACAAAAGCAGCCCAAGTGTGAATGGTAGGCTATTGCTTCTGATGACATATCAGTATTTCTTAATTACATCTCCTTTTAGTAAAACAAATTGCTACCATAGAAACAAATTGCTATAGGTACCATTAGAGGTGGGCTATGCTGCTGTGGACTTTGTCTTATTAGGCTATGGTTTCCACAGGGTTTCTAGTCTAGACCATGTCCTATTCATTTCATATCATCTGGTTCATTTTACATATGACATATGAATATTCTGCTACTTAGTCTGTTAGTGTCTGGTTAGTGTTAGTTAGCCTATTTTATTATTGTGTAATGATTAACGCCAACTTCAACTAACAACAGAGTCAGAGAGTCAGAGTTGTGTGTGGCTTATAGACATTATAGTTGATTTTTATTAGTTACAGTGTGTGATAAAAATAAACTATATCAGCTGATTATTATTGGTGAGTTAGCCTAAGTTAAAGTACTTCTTTAAAATCGTAGTCTCTTAAAAAATTTGGAGGGAGTGTTTTTATTTTGCGGTTTAGTAGGCTAGCCTACAGCCACAGGAGGGGTACCTGAAGGGGTACCTGACCTTGTTTTTACGCAACCTCAAGTTTTGCTGCGAAAATGCTGAAATGAACTTTCCATGCTATCCTGACAGTCAAGAAACAAAGTCTGATTTGTATTTTCAACAGTTATGTCCCAAAATATTACAGTTATTTGTCTGGTTTGAAAAGGGATTTTCTGGTTATTAGCAATATTACCTCTATCTTTTCCATCAATTTGCAAGCAATCTGACCTCATGTATAAAAGGGCGAAACTGTTTGAAAATAAAAATATATTTGACTAGAAATATTGAAGTAATATTTATTTTCCCAACATGTAACCCATTCTATTAGCTTCACTCTAGTATTTTTGTCATGTTTTTTGGTTCCTTTTTAAGCCAGATAGATTTCACTAAAGAAATATTTCTCTGGAAATTTGAAATTTTTGTCTGAGGTTGGGTACCTCTCCTGTATAGGATAGCCTACATTTCCATTTAGCAAAACACATTGGCAAACCTCTTTGCTACAGTTACCTTAAATTTACCTTAAATCGCACTTCCAGCGAGATAAGGTGGTGTGATCCTCCTGTAGAGTCTCTCGCTGGTTGGCGGCTTGGTTGGTAGATGGTTGTTGATACATCGGCTCACTGGCACTCCAGTGAAGCCGATATTCCGAAGTTGGTAGAAGTCGTTGTCACATCGGCTCACTGGCATCCCAGTGCAGCCGACATTCAGCATTTCTCCAGTCCTCGTCCACGCCTTTCTTGAAGCCATCCAAGGTAGCAGCGTTGACAGTTTTTTCGGAAAGGCTGTTCCAGAGTGGTACACTCCTTACAGAGAAAAAACTGTGCGCTCGCGTCGTTTGCAGCTGGTCAGTTGAAGCTTCTTCGAATGGCCTCTCGTTGACTTCGATTGAGAGCTCTCGAATAGCCCAGGGATGAAGTTGGAGTCTAGCAGCTTTTTCACCATCAGGACGTCTCCACGTTTACGTCGATAGGAGAGGCTGGGAAGCTTCAATGCCCTCAATCGTTCGTGGTACTCCAGATTTTTGAATTGAGGGGACATCTTGGTTGCTCTTCTTTGAACTCCCTCCAAGGCTTTGGCATCCATTTTGTGGTGGGGTGACGCAACAATCATGCCGTACTCAAGGTGTGGTCTCACCAGGGCAGTGTAAAGCTTCTTAATGATCACAGGCTTCCTAGAGGTGATGGTCCTTTTGACGAGCCCGAGTGCTCTGTTTCCTTTAGCGACTTGGTGGCGAGTGTGGGGATGAAATTTCAACTGGTTGTCAATTGTGACGCCCAGGTCTTTTTCTTCTTCCACACTTTCCAGTTCAATGTGGTTCTTGGATCCGTCCAACATGGTGTATGTATGATGAGGGTTCTTAGGTCCAAGGTGTAGTACTTTACACTTCGCAGCATTGAACTCCAAAAGCCACAGAGATGACCAGTTGGAGAGAGCATCGAGGTCAGCTTGCAGTTCAGATTTTTGGTTGCTGTTGGCAACAGGACCGAAAAGTTTTGAGCCGTCGGCAAAGAGTGTAAGGGTGTTTTGCACAGCCGAGGGGCAATCATTTATATAGATGCTGAATAACGTTGGTCCAAGCTTGGTGCCTTGTGGAACGCCACTCAAAACCGGGCTTGGATCGGAGAAGGATTGTGAGCCTTGATCGTTGTAAACTACAGTATGTGGCTACAGTGTGTGGCTACAGTAACTTACTATTATAGGTATAGTAGAGGTATGTTTATTTGAATACCCCTTACATGTTTTCAATATGTTATGTGCTATCTAATAGTGAAAGAAAAATCCCCCAAAAACTAGATGTGCGAGTTACATATTTACAAAAGTGTGGATAATTTTGGACCGCTAGGTGCCAATTTATGAATGCATGGAACTTTTAAAGAAGAAACAGAGGTGAACGTAGCCCAGAACAGTGTCCCAACCTTTTCCGTACCCCGTACCCATAGTCAAGGTCAGGGGCTCACATATAGGGGGGAGGGGGGGTGCCTCCCCCAGTGTTGCCGGCCAGTTGGTAAGAAATTACAGATTCTGCACGAAGCGCTGCAATTTTTCTTAAAAACAGTAGACTTTTTTCTTAAACAAGAGCTGTAAGCTCATATGGCACTTGCAAGACTTGGTAAAATGATGAAAGTAGGAATTCGCCAATGCGTGTGTTTGCTGTGATCATTTGTAAGCAAAATCCGACTGTTCTTAAGTGAAAATTGTTAAGTCCATGATATGCCTGCCAAGTTTCATCGTCCTAGCACATGTCTAAGCGTCTTGTCAGGATCACCGGAATTCCAGAACCCTCCCTCCAACCCCCCCACAGTACTCGGATCCGGTCCGGCCTTGTCAATTATGTATTTAGGGCTTGTGCTTATTCTTCCCCCAAAGTTTCATCCCGATCCGTCCACTCTGAACATGTCAAACAATTCCCCCCCCCAACTCCCCCCAAAGTCACCGGATCCATCCCAGACTTGAAGTGTGACGTCTGAGTCACGAGATCTTTCCAAATGTCAAGTTTCATTAAGGTTCGGTTCCCTGTTCTAAAGTTATAAATACGTAAACATTCCTTATTCCCCCTCCTTCCATCCCCCCCCGGTGGTTGGATCGAGGAAATGACTATTTCCAAGTTGGTTTGGTCGGGTCCCTAATATGCCTGCCAAGTTCCATCGTCCCAACACATGTGTAAGTATCTTAAGTCGGGATCACCGGAATTCCGGAACCCTCCCTCCAACTCCCCCCACAGTGCTCGGATCTGGTCCGGTCTTGTCAACTATGTATCTAGGGTTTGTGCTTGTTCTCCCCACCAAGTTTCATCCCGATCCGTCCACTCTGAATTTCGACTCCCCCCCTCCAACTCCCCCCAAAGTCATCGGATCCATTCCGGACTTGAAATGTGACATCTGAGACACGAGATCTTTCCAAACATCAAGTTTCATTAAGATCCGATTCCCCGTTCAAAAGTTATAAATACGTCAATATTCCGGATTCCCCATCCCTCCACTCCCCCCACGGTGGTCGGATCGGGGAAGTGACTATTTCGGGTCCCTGATATGCCTGCCAAGTTCCATCGTCCCAACACATGTGTAAGTATCTTAAGTCGTGGTCACCGGAATTCCGGAACCCTCCCTCCAGCTCCCCCCACAGTGCTTGGATCCGGTCCGGTCTTGTTCTTCCCACCAAGTTTCATCCCGATCCGTCCACTCTGAATATGTCACATGATTTCCGACTCCCCCCTCCAACTCCCCCCAAAGTCACCGGATCCATTCCGGACTTGAAATGTGACATCTGAGACACGAGGTCTTTCCAAACATCAAGTTTCATTAAGATCCGATTCCCCGTTCAAAAGTTATAAATACGTCAATATTCCGGATTCCCCATCCCTCCACTCCCCCCACGGTGGTCGGATCGGGGAAGTGACTATTTCCAAATTAGTTTGGTTGGGTCCCTGATATGCCTGCCAAGTTTCATCGTCCTAGCTCATCTGGAAGTACCGTAACTCGAGATGAGTGGCCTGACCGACCGACCGACCGAAAAGTGATCGGTATATGGCACTTGAGCGAAGCTGCAAGTGCCATAAAAACAGTCGAATTTTCTTAAAATAGTCATTTTTTCTGAAATATGGTTGATTTTTTCTCAAAAACGTTGGTTAAAACAGTTGTTTTTCTGGAAACACAGTCAGTAAAAATGACATGCCCATTGGTAAATACCTTGCCCCCCCAAACATTTTGGCTAGTAACGCCTCTGATCAAGGTTAAAAAATGTTGTGTAACCCTTTTTTGACGAATTGTTGTTTTACTGTTTTTACCATAATCAGGACATCAAAAAGACATTATTTAGTGTCGTCAGTAATAAGGCATAAACATATACTATAGGAAATTGCATAAGGTCAGGCTTCTGATTTGACAGTAGTGTATATTATCGCCCTTGCTGAGGGTGATAGCAGAAAAATTTGGCAAGGGCGATAATGATTATAACACTAGTACACCGTGCAGCCCCATGATACCTTCTTGCGGAAATTCAGTAAAAAAAGCAACTGCTTTATTTCAATCTTTTCTTAAAAATTAATGCTATTATTGCTAATTGCTAGTAACGCCTCTTACAGTCTTTGCCAGAAAAACCGAAAAGTGTAGATGATTCACCTTTAACCCATCATCAAAACGGTTCAGTTCAATTCGGTAGAGAAGTTTCATTAAGATTTGTTGTGGTACCATCTAGCGTCAGAAACATCTTGAACAACTGCCACGAAAAGTCCATCGCTAGGTGGCTAGACTGTCGATTAAAGGTTATATGATACGCAGATCTACGCAGCGGGAAGGAGAGTTGACTAGCGTTTTGTGCTTTGTGGCAATTTATTTGAAAGATTAAAACGCACTTCTTTTGCTTTTGTTTGGTTTTGCCAAATTCCAGTTGGATTTAACACATGAGCTGTGAGCTAAGCTAGATTTGTTCCAAGATGAAAATTTCCAAGATCTCAGAGGTGAGGCATGACTGTTTACCTAGGCTAATGGTTCTTGGTTGTTAGCAGGTTGTTGTTAACAACCAACCTGAATCGACGGGTTGATTCACCAGCAAGGTGATTCCTCTGGACTGAATTATGTTGTAAAGTGGCTGAAATCAGGCTTTCAAAACACTGTCTTTTTTGGACGGCAACACATGGGAAAGTTAAAAACTCTTTTTCCAAGGGCGATAATAGTTGTCGCAGGGCGATAATAGTTGTTATCGCAGGGCGATAATAGTTGTTATCGCAGGGCGATAATAGTTGTTATCGCAGGGTGATAATAGTTGTTATCACCCTCTCGAACTTTTTTCTTTTAATATCAGGGCAATACCAGAAAATTTTGCACTGGGTAGGATAGGACTGATATCATGGGACGGCACGGTGTACTGGTGTTATAAAATAGATATGTCAGCTGAATTTTATTATAGCTATATTTCGTCTCTTTTTGGCAACTCTTCAGGCCAAATCCTAATCATTTTCCAGCTTGAAAATGAACTTGTTCATTTTACTTGAACTTTTTCATTTTACGTGAACTTGTTCATTTTCCAGCTTGAGCCTGGAGAGGACCCTTGCCAAGAAAGCCAGAAATATAGCTCTAATAAAATTCAGCTGACTTGTCCGTTTTGCACTGTCAAAGATGATTCGCAGTCAGTGAACAAATAGGACAATAATGAAACTAACTCCCTAACCCTTTGGATATGCATACCTCCGGTTGGGAACCACTGGCCCAGAACATTCAAATTTCGTATGGACTGTGAGTGTCCTGGATATAAATTAAACATTTTTGGCAGTTTTTTTTTGCAGTAAAAGTTGCTGTTAATGGTTTAAGTGTTTTCTTCGGCGACGGTCAAGTATTAGCAGACGTTCAAATGAGCATAACTCTACTATATGGTTCTTTGGACAAATCTAGTTTCAGACCATGCCATTTTGGCAATTATTTTGCAGTAAAAGTTGCTGTTAATGGTTTATGTGTTTTCCTCGGCGACGGTCCACTATTAGCAGACGTTCAAATGAGCATAACTCTACTATATGGTTCTTTGGACGTATCTAGTTTCAGACCATGCCATAAAGTTCTCCCACTTAGTTTTTGTAGCTGTGTGTGGTTGGTAGTTGAATTTTAGTTGATTTTGTTACTTTGAGTGTTGCCTAACTTTGAATGACACTAAAGAATATGATGAAAATCAAAACTAGCAAAAAGGAGTGCAGGGTTGTGAGTTGTGAGCTGTAAGTATGTCGCCTACACATTATATTTTTTTTTTGAATACTTTGCTCTTTTTGCTCAGTTTACTCTTCACCCTTTCTCCACCATGTTACACACAGTTTGGAATAGCCTATGCCAAATGTCGATTACTCTATGAGAGATTCTGGGTGCCCTAACCCGACGAAATATTGATGATTTGAGCTAAATTCAGAAATCGACCCTTCAGGATGGATTTTTGTGGGTTAGAGTGCCTAGCATTTGGCATAGGACGACCGACATTTTGCATAGGTTATTCCAAACTGTGGGGTACCCAATATTTGCTATTGCATATCCAAAATGGGGGATTTGTGGTATGCTGCATGATGTGCACCACTACCACAAGAGATATGTTTCATATGACAAGAAGTCTGGTCCAAAGCTGTGTGTTTTTTAAATTCTCCTTGAGCCCAAGCTGACTGGGAAACATATATTCAAACAATGGATGAAATGGAAGAAATGAACCTGCAATAAATAACTGAAGCTTCTACCAACTATATATATTATAGTCGTCCCATTCCCCAACGTTGTCCCTGACGTTCAACAGCTTGGCGAGGACCCTTCCTAAGAAGGGCCGAAATATCGCTGCCAAAGCATCGTAGCTGACATACCTGTTTTATCCATTGTTTGAATGTATGTTTTTTTTTTTGCTAAGATCAGCTAAATGGAATTGGTTAATTTCACTACAAAATGAAAAGCAGATTCTTCACTGGCTACTATTTTTATATAAATGAGGAAACAAGGGACTTATTAACAACCATGAGAAATAAACCTGAAATTAAATTTGGGCAATTGAGACTCAAATATCAGAGCCTTGCAGACAGTCCAGTGCCCAAATGGCAGAGCCCCTTAGAACAAGAGCTGTAAGCTCATATGGCACTTGCATGGGTTGAGATGTAGTGTTTGATCAAGAGTACTTTTGAGGTTACCTTTGCGGTTCAGATGCGCACTTTAAGGGAGCTAGAGAAAAAGTATTTTGTTTTAGAACTTGGCTGTAATGAGACGCACTTTATAGGCGCTAGAAATTCATCTGTAAGAAAAACTATTGAGACAAAACGATCACAGGCCCTTAGGGATCATTGATATAAACCGTTTGGTAAAAAGGATTTTTTTCCACTTTTCGGTTAAAATGTGCACTTTAAGGGTGATAAAATAAATTTTTAAGCAAAACCCTTGTGGCACAAAAGATCATGGGTTGAGATGTATCGTTTCATTAAAAAAGTAGTTTTCGACCTTGCGGTTTAGATGCGCACTTTAAGGAAGCTAGAACTTCATTTGTAAGCAAAACCCTTGAGGCAAAAATGATACTGGGCTCATGGGGATCATGAAAATGTATAACTTGCTTAAAAGTATTTTTCTAAATTTACGGTCAAGATTGGTACTTTAAGGAATGTCGGATTTGGAAAGTAGCGATTTCTGAGCCAATCTTGTCAAATCTGTAATATTCCAGCCCAGTTCCATCGTCCTAGCACATCTGGAAGTACCTTAAATCGCGATCACCGGAATTCCGGACCCCCCCCTCAAACTCCTCCACAGTCGCCGGAGCCAATCCGGTTCTGTAAGTGATTTATCCAGAGCATCTCTTTATTATTCCCGCAAAGTTCCATCCCGATCTCCCCAGTCTGAGCCGGTCACGTATTCCCCCCCCCCCATTGTTGTCGAATCCGGTCCGGACATGACAAAGATCACCAGAGGCATGTCCTCTGATCCATTATCAAATTTCACTCAAATCCGATCAACCGTTCCAAAGTTACGCATGACTCAATATTCCGGATCCCCCCTCCCGCTACTCCCCCCACGACCATCCGATCATGTAAATTTTTATTTATAAGTCAGTTTGTTCGGGTCCCTGATACGCCTCCCAAGTTCCGTCGTGAAAATCCCCAAAACCGCCATTACCGGAATTCCGGGAAACTCCCCTCCACCCCCCCCAGTGTTCGGATCCAGTCCAATTGTACAAACGATTTATCTGGAGCAGATGCTTGTTCTTCCCTGCAAGTTTCACTCCGATCCCTCCATTCTAACCGGTTCTCGAGATTTCCAGTCTCCCCCCCAACTCCCCCATAGCTGTCGATTCCGGTCCGGACATCAAATGGGACATCAGCGGTATGCCATTTATTCAGTTATTAAGTTTCATTCCAATCCGATCACCCGTTCGAAAGTTACACACTACTCCAGTTTTCCGGATTCCCCAGCCCTCCACTCCCCCCCCCAGGTGGTCGGATTGGGAAACTGATTATTTCCAGGTTAGTCCGGTCGGGTCCCTGATGTTCCTGCAAAGTTTCATCGTCCTAGCACATCTGGAAGTACCCCAACTCGAAAAAGTGTGACAAAAACTACTTAATTTTCAGAATTCCCCGGCCCACCACTCCCCCCCAGATGGTCGGATCGGGAAACTGATTATTTCCAGGTTAGTTTGGTCGGGTCCCTGATTTTCCTGCCAAGTTTCATCGTCCTAACACATCTGGAAGTACCCTAACTCGAACATGTGGGACAAAAAAATTCGGACCGACCGACAGACCGACCGACAGACGGAATTGCGATCGGTATATGGCACTTGAGCCAGAGGCTGCAAGGGCCATACAAATTCAAACAAAACCCAAAATCTAATTTGAAGATGATGAATGGTGCAATTGATAGGTTGAATACTGATGGAAGAGTAGTTTTGTTTTTCAGTTCGCTAATTACACTCTTTCCATCTCAAGGGTGCCTCTCTGCCATGTTTGAAATTTTTTATTTTACTTGTGACATGCTGAGCTGTAAGGAAGAAAAATAACTGCAGATGAAGGAAGTGCAAACCAACCTCAAAACCAGTTTCTACTTGTGTTTATGTATCCTTTAATTTGTTTCAGGTTTTGTAAATACTGCATGTAAATATAAGAGCTTAGGCTTAGAAGTACCTTTGCCATGGCTGTTGGAAGTAAAGGATCTAGAGGAGGTCCTCGTACACAAACCAAAAACAAACAGACAGACACACAACAACCAGCCCAACCTCTGAAAGCCCCTTCAAAGCCAGTAGAATCACCTGTACCTGTCAAAACTGAAGTCACATCAAGAACAGAACCGGTTAAACTTCAGGTAAGTTTGTCTTGTTTAGCACTTGTGGCTAAATGTAGAATACCTAATGGCAACCTAGAGTATGAAAGTTTCTAAAAGTCTAGCCCCTTTCAAGATAAGGACATGGAGGTTTTTGTATTTTTCTGAGAAAGGATTTAAAATTTGTAACCCCTAAATCTTAAAGGTATCAGCAATAACGGAAGTGCATAGGAAAGCTGATAGGTACCTTTCTGCTTTGTAGCAATGTAAATATTTGGTCAGGAAGTCAGTTTTCTGAGACACCTTCAGAAAGTGAGCTGTCTTAGGAGGTACAGCCCACTTTTTTGAAACCAAGCTCTCATTTGATTAAGATGCAGGCTTCTTGTGATTCGCCTTCAGAGGAAGAACCCTTGGAGGAGGAGCCTTCTTCTCTCCCCTAGGAAAGAGGGCTCACTTTGTAGAGATGTCTCCGGAAATTTTACCACCAAACTGGTTACCTTTCCTGATGTAACAAGAATATACATAAAAATACTCCAGCTAGAATATTAGATAGGGTAGTCAAGTTAGACACATGTCTGATAAAAATCCCATAATCGCACGACGTCCTAGAACGGTCAGAAGAGAGGAAGAAAAGAAATGTGGGAAGGAATTGGCATCAAGCCTGACCCAAAGCCAACTGAAGGTGGAGGAAAAAAGGCATTTGGGTTGCTAAGCCTAGAGTGGGGCTGAGATTATTTGTTTGATTCAGAATACAGCAATTGAGCTGCCACATTACAGGTACAAAAGACAAAGTCAAAACAAAAAGAAAATGTAGGTGGAAGTTACGAAGCCTCCAACAATAAATGCACAATTAAGGCCTCAATCAAGATGGTTCGAATCCACACTACAGTTTTCCCCTAGCTCACGACACAGGCAGAGGCAGACACAATTGTGGTCTAGACAGGACCATCAGTAGAGGATTGCTCGACGCGACGATTCGTGATCCCTTGCGTTGAAGACATATTTTATTGAACACACTGATGGCGTAGTGCTCCTCATATTTGGGTATGGACAAAGCCCTGCCCAAATTAACCAGAGTCTGACTGAGGGTTTACTACTTAGATTCAAAATGAATTTGGGTGTTTTAGTAGGCTATATCAGGTTCGATCATGAAAGTTCTGTTATTAGATTTTCTTGTGAATTTTTACTTTACGGAATAATTTTCTTTACAGCCCACCGCCGAACAGTTAAGATTAGCCCAGATTACAGCATCTAGTCGAAAGGATGACCCAGATGAACAATTGATTCAGCAGGTATATTTTTTTTCCATGTTGCTTGTGCTGGCATTACAAAATTAGCTTCGTTTTTCAGATTCAATGGTATCTGACTACCTTCTTAAATCGTTTTTGCAGTTCTCCGTGGTTTGCAATTATTGAGTATCTGAGCAGTTACCGTGGTATCTGGTATTGGATACCACGGTCCCGACCGCTGTAGATTTCAAGTGATGAAAAAACACATGACGCTAGGTTTTGTCAAATTGGCGAGAAAGAAATTTTGTCATTTGTGATGTGAATGGGTGTATTTGTTTTGGGGTGACTTCAAAAAACAAAAATTCGGCAATCGTCATTTTTACAAAGCAATTGAAGTATCAACTACCACGGTAACTTCTAAAACGACAAAGTACAGATCCAGTTACCGTGGTATCGGATACTTTTGTATCTGAAAAATACAACTGTGAACTTGCGGTGACTCAAACAACTGTCAAGGTATTTTGGTTCCAGAGCTCTGTGAAAATATGACATCACATATGAAGCGGCTAAAAGTAAATTAGACCTTCTTAAATTAAGCGACCGACGCAAAACACTAAAGTTTTTGGGTGAAAAGCTTCTTTGCATTGATGGTGAGCCGTTTATTCCCTCCTTCCGTCGTTCCTGTTTCGGTCGGAGAGGAACACTGGTAGTCAGTTTTTTGTGATGTCTTCTGCATTCTTTTAGTCGGTTTTAGATACTTTTTTTTTTATCATCTTTTATTTCCGGACTTTCGTCAAGATGTGTGGATTAATTTTTTGTTCTTTGGATTGATCTCACGCGTGAATGTTTCGATGAATCTGACTTCTGTTTCTATAGCTGTAAGCTATTATGTAAAACAAATTGATTCTCTGATAAAACAAGACCAAAGGTTTCGATCGGATCCCAACAATTTTATATTTGATCCAGGCAATTGGGTCTTGTCTTCGTCTTTGATCCAGTCTTCGCCAGAAGCCTTGAACATTTTTACTGTTAAAATTTAGAAACAGATTAAGGCCAAATAACTAATCATCTGAGAAAACTGAGGTCAGGATATGGATTCAGCATGTGTGTTTACCTCTATAAGTCATATTGATTTTGACGAAACTGATCGAAACTTCCTGCCTTACTTCTGCCAAATTTCCGGTTTCGGCCGAATTCCGGGCGAACTACTTGGCCGGCAAAAAAATAAAGCTCAAAAACGAATTCAGCGCATCTTCTTACCCTCTCTATATCGAACATCTAATCAACTTCAAATAAAACTTTAACTTAAGACAAACTTCCGGTTTCAGCCGGATTCCGGGCGAACTATGTGTCCGGGTAAAAAACGATTGTCATATACGGATTCAGCATCTCTACTTACCCCGAAATCGGACATCTAAGTTGCGTTTTCAGACATTTGTGTTTTCCCTGAGTTTAGCAAAAAGCGTTTTCAATTGCCAGAGTCAAACACTGTGTTACTGTGTTTATGTTTGGAAGCGTTTTAAGCCTCCGTGTTATGCGCGCGTTTAACACCGATTATCCAGAACACGCAACGCTCTCGAATAGCAAGTTACGTTGCGTGTTTAGGCGAGAGTAAACACCGTGGGATGAAAACGGGTTTTGCACGTTGGTGTTAAACTCCGTGTTAAACTCGTTGTTGTCTGAAAACGCAACTCTAATCAACTTAAAATAAAACTTGCGCTTTTAACAAATTTTCCCGTTTTGTCCGGATTCCCGGCGTACTACTTGTTCGGGTAGAAAATGATTTTCACTAAAGTGTTCAACATGCCTTCTTACCCATAAATCGAACATCTACTCAGCTTGAAATAAAACTTTTACTTTTAACAAACTTTCCGGGTTTCGCCAGATTCCGGGCGAACTACTTGTCGGCGAGAATATGGTTTTCATCATCGTCCGTGTTTTCTTACACCTTAATCGACCATATCATTAGCTGTTTAATAATATTTTGTTGCCCGTTAATTTGAACCCCCTCCCACCCCCCTAAATGTAGGGCTGCAGAGCCCATCTACGAACTCGACCTTTCCCTTGACCCAAAGAGTCCTCATTCCAAGTTTCATCAGAATATGTCATTCGTTTGAGAGTTATCGTGCTGACAGACGGACAACTTTTACGAAGTCATAGGTTTCCCTCCACTTACGTTTTGGGATCTCCAAAAGCAGTAACAGTGACGATTTTCATTGTTCTGCCAAAAAGATGACTTAAACGAACGAAGAAAAAAGTATGATCTTAAACTTGCTTCCTTGTACATTCTTTATTCTTTCTCACTCGTCTCTCACTTTCTTTTACACGCAAAAAAAACAGTTTATAAGTCGAAAGGCAATGCAATTAATCGGCTTCTATAAAAGATGCTTTCGCAGTTTGAGCTTCAAATACTCACGAGTTTTGGTCGGAAACTCTCGGCACGTCACACGCCTCATCCCAGGCGACTTTTTCTGTGATCTATTTTGCTGGAGTCTTGTATGGAGGAGGAACTCACTGATTGCAAGATGAACTGGGAACAAGTTCTACTAAAGTCAGGGCCTTGTGGATGAGAAAACACGAGGGCACTAGAGAGAAAGAATGAAAAGCATAATTGCCAGCATGGGTCCGTGAAGACCGAGTGAGTGTTTCTGTTCAGATGTTCTGAAATTTTTACTCCTTTCCATGTCCCTTGCCGTGAATGACAGTCTTGGCAAAATTTACGTAACCGGTCTCCGGACGAATAAGCTCCTCGGAAACAGAAATCGGGCGCATGATACGTCAAGTAAAGAGAACAAACGTGGCAAGCGTGATAATCAGTGTTTTGCTAATAGACGAGATAGGATACACTTCTGAAGTGAAGAATCTCGGGGACGAGAATGGGTGGAAATACAACTGAATTATAGTGAATTACTGTCATAAGTACGACGTGTCCTTTAAGATATTCGGGAAAAAAAGCGCGAATAGTAATGTTCCTGGACACCAAGTACGCATTACCACGTACACTCCCAGCCATGGGCCATTGAAACTGGGTTTATCAATCAGTCAATCACCTGAGTTTATTTTCATAATGCCCTCACGGACGAACTCGGACATTCAATATAGAATATTAAATGAATGAATATTAAAAAAAACTAAGTAAAAATTATGTATGGTTAGGGGTTCATAACATTTACATTTCAACAACAGTTCCGAACTACTTAAAAAAAAAAATCCTAAAACTAATGAAACGATAAAAGTTGTATTTCATTTCTGGAAAGTTTCTCTGTCAATTTAACCGTTAGGAAACCAGTACAGTAATAAACATTCCTTGAGCCCAAGCTGACCTTGAAACATAATATATTCAAATAATGCATAAAACGGAAACATCAGCTACGATGCTTTGGCAGCAATAATGCAACAGTAATTTTTATTGATTACGGTATGAAGATCTGTCAACTGTTAAGACAGAAAATAAACTTAAAAGACGGCTTCCTTCTAATAATTCGGGGCCATTATATTGAAATAGTTGTCATCGTTGAGAAATATTTTGAGTTATAGTGTTTCTGTAATGTTTATTCTTTGATATGAATATGCGTAGGAAAATATTGTTGTAATTAATTGCAAATTCCTGTGCTTTTTCTCTTTGTAATGTGCTCGGATACTTTGGCGGATATAAATAAAAAATTAAATAAAAAAAAGGACTATGTATATACATACAATTCCTAAACAATAGGAAATGGGAAGTCTCAGAGAAATTAATATAAAATAAAATAGCACCTGTAGACACACGTGCGATTGTAACTTATTTTACGATCTTCCAGCTTATGGATCTCAGTCACAAGTCCCAAGATTCATGTCTTGCCGCCCTATACGACGCAGACAACGACTTAGAACGGGCGCTGGACATTCTATTAGAAGGCGGAGAAGATAACTGGGAAGTCTCGGGCAAGAAGAAGAAGCAGAAGCCGGCCAAGGTGGCAGCAGTTCAAGATGTAGGAGAGGACGATTCACAGGCGATGGACAGGAGGACGGATATCAGCACATGGGATCGGGAAGACAGAGGGTCGAGGACGAGAGGAGGGGCACCCCCACGTTTCAGGGGCAGAGGTATGTATAGAGATGCAATTTAAGTTGGGTGATGGGCGCTTTTCGCCAAGGACGTTGAAAGGCGGTCGGAAAAATGGAGCAAAACAAGGGAAAAAAGGGACGATCAGTGAATCGATCAATGCCCGTAGGAGCTCAGTTTTGGTTTTCATTGTGGGGTTCGCATAGGTACTGAGATTGGGAATATGAACGACTTCCCGTTACGGCGAGCGTTACAGGTAGACCGCGCAATTTGAATTTTGTTGTGGACGGAATGAGCCCCTGACAAAGCTTGTCGTGCCAACTTTGTTCCCAGTGCTGCGAAATCCAACTTGTCAGAAAATTAAATAGAATTAAAATTGCAGTATGCATAATATTTCAGTTTCAACTTTCTAATTAAACTAATCGGAATGCTTCTGAAGGAGGGTGTTGGAAGATCCCTGTGAATAACTAAGCGATGAAAACTTGTCATGAGCCCTTGATAATATTAATATTGATAACCTGTTTTGTTCTAGGTCGTGGCAGAGAAGGTCTTTCTGATGGTCCAGAAAGGGGGCGAGGAGGACGGGGACGTGGAAGAGGTGCACCCCGAGGGGGTGGCAGAGGGGGCTACCGAGGCGGTGGACCCAGTGAAGAAATCACCGTCTTTGATTTGCCTATGGAAACTTGGGGTGGAGCGCCTCAGGAAAAGCCAGAGGAAGAGCTGAAAGTCGGTTAGTTTTTAAATGGGGGTTAAGGTTCAGACGATCCGTGCCAGTAATTATGCCCATTGCTTCTTCTTCTTAGCTCCCGTTGTGTATTTTCAGTCAATTTTTTTATCGTTCAGTTTAAAAAGTGAAACGATCTAAAAAGTGAAATCAACAAACTTACCTTTTTGGTTCATTAACCTATGATCTGTTGTACTACTTCTCTACGCAGATAATGAGGCGAGGGAGACACGCAGAGGCTCATGTGCTTGGAGCGTTGAACTGGCGTAAGGTATGCCTCTGCCGACTTCCTGTTCTGTCTGTGGGAATAAAACAGCTTGCTGTATTGTTGCAGAGAAGTTTTTTTTTATTCCCTTACGTAATGAATGTTTATTTGTTTCGAATCATACAGAGAAGAAGAGCTGATGGAGTATAAAGTAAGGAACATAACACAGAGAGAAATTACACTAGAAGAGAGAACTTCATCACAGTATATACGGATTTAAATGACCTTACAAAAACTTTAACAACATGATCGAAACACAATCCTTTGGGATTGTAGTGCCCTTACAGGGTACCGTATGGTATCATCGTAGAAAAAACATAAATTGTTTAAAGATGCTACATAAACTTTCTGTTTACCTTTCCAAAGCAATCGCGACGCCGAAACTCAAGTATGTTTGCCTTTTTCTGCAGTGTTGCTGTTTGGGTTCAAGAAATAAACCGCAGAGAAGCCGAAAGTCCATCCCTACGAGGATTACGCCCGCAAATAGAGGAGATAGAATAATGTTATATAACTGGTAATTTTTTTCACGACCATAGTTACTGCTTTTACTCTTTATTTTCTTGTTTCAAAGAAAATTGGATTAGTTAGCTTGTTTTTATACGGAATTTTCTTTTCCCTCTCCCCGGTTCCAAGAGGACTAGTTTCTGTTAGCCTCACCGTCAGCACTTGGATCAGACATTAAAATATAGATCCACAGATTAGCAGTGGAAAACCTGTCATTGCGTCCCGGGTAATTGAGATTTTACACATGTCTCAGCAGCAAAGAGTGAAAGTCACCCATTACCCTATGGAACCGACTTTTTACTATGTCTACACAAGCGTTGAGCCTGAGGAAATAGGAGACTGTTACTCCACTTGGAGCGCTGAATTGTAATAAGGCCAAACTGAAACCTGGCGTGTCTCTTTGGATTTTCTTGTTGTCTTCTTGTCTTTTTCGTGTGTTTGAAGAATAAGAAAGGCTGTAGGGATGGTAAGCACTGTATCTCTAGCAGAAATAGCATTTTTATATTTCTGCTTTAAGGGTCGAAAACGGGCCTATCTGACATTATGAGCTGATAAATCAGCTACCACACCCCAAATGACCTTAGTTATTATTTCGTTACCTATAGTAATGTGGAGGAGCAACTGTTGACGCTAGTGGCGTCAATTAAAAATTAAATTAATTCCCGATCTCCTCCCTGGCCCACCTAAATCATATCATGTCGAGATGACTTATCAGCTACGCATTTGTGTACATATCAAGTAAGTAAAAAGGTAACTAGAAATGCCTTGTGAAAGGATACCGTTATCAAAACAACAGAAATCAAAATCTTGGTCAGCCAATGAATCGGATCAGCCGCAAATTATCGTGTATGACTGTGCTTATTTGTCTGCCACCTTGAAAGCTTTAAACACCTTATGCCTAGACCTTAGTCGGCATGGTTATAGGACTCGCAGGGTTTACAACATTACTTGATCCCTAAGGGTTAAATAGTTAGTAAAACCAGTGATTGGTTATTATGCTGGGATGATCGATTCATGTCTTGTACGGTTGTGTTTACCTGCCTGTTGTCTTGTAAGTTCTAAGGGTAGGACTTACGGGCTTCAGAACCCCCCTACATGCAATCCTTTGGGATTGCGGTACCCTGACATGGTACCCTTTAACATGATATTACACAAAATTTACACAACATAGCCAAGACACAGTCCTTTGGGATTGGGGTACCATTACAGGTTCGTAGTAGCGGAGGTTGAAACTTGACTTTATTTCCAGACAATTGGGGTGATGACTTCCCAGCTGCCGAAGATTGGGACAATGAAGAATATACAGTGTCTCTGGCAGACACGAAAGTATTCACAGCTAGCACAGTAGCCAAGGAGAAAGCAGTTACGGTCGATCCATCCCTCGCAAATGGGGATAAATTCGTAAGTTCGCCTATGATTGCCGTTTTCAGCTTGAGGTTATGATGTTGATAAGACGACGCCTCTGTCTTCCAGAGGATGAAGGTTTAGTGGAGGGTTCCTGGATTACTTTAGCGAGCGAAGCGCATCGCGTGTGGAAGGTACCACTTGGAGTCGCTTTCTACTAGCGTTCTAAAACATCTATGTATGTAACCCGTGTTTCGGTCGCGGGCATCCGCTTTCGCGCAATCTGTGAGGTGGAATCAGCTTAACGGAAACAGCCTGTGTTGCGATTTCGGGAAGCCAAGTTAAACCGTCTTCTCGCGGCTGGCCGTAGATTGCCGGCTAGTCTTCGGATAGCCAGTTGTCTTGAAGCAAGCGAGCTGGTCGGGTAATCGGACCGCTTCTGTGATATGGCATGTGCCACTCGGAGCTAGCCAAATTTAGCATTGTCTGTTCTTTAGTAGTAAACAAAGCAGCGAAAACACGATTAATTCTAGCCGACTGACAAACCGCTAGAACGTTTTCACTCACGCTTCACATCTTTACTGAAGTACAGTTTCTTTTCTCCCACTAACCAAGACTATGCTTTGTCGTTAAAGTTTAACTAAAAGCTAGCTATAGAAAATTAATCTGTACCTTGTTTCTGACAGCACGAACCTGAACCCGCAAAGGCTCCTCAACCACCAGTTGGACCCCTTGGTCACCAGAGCTTGGATTTGAACCTGCTACTCCAGAAGTCATCAAGTGTTGTTCAGCAACAGGTAAGCCTCATAGCAACCTTAGCAACCTTAACCTTTCGTAGATCTGCGCGATCTGCCCTGCCAAGTGAGATTAGCCAAGTTGTGTCTTCCCTCCAACACGTACAGGTTTTTTAGAGGAGACATGATTGGAACATTCGAATTAATCGATGGAAGTTACAAATAGAATAGTAACCAATTCGCTCACACTTTCATGGTAACAAAACCAAAATTGGTGAGTACTGTCATGCGATCAATATAACTTATACATTTAAAAAAAACCTACAAATGGTCAAAGGCTATTTACAATTTCAACAATCTTTGATATAAAACTATTTTGGTAACGGCTGTGTTTGGCCGCTACTGGTTGGAATATTGGACCTTCGTAGAGACCTGCTCGCTCTTGCCTTTCCCTTACATTGTTGTATGGGGAAGGGAGAAACTCATTGTAAATGGGTTGCGAAATAAGCTTTTTACCGATCTCTAGGCACAGGTTCAGTCTCCGTTTCTCCAAGGTATCAATTTTGTGCGTGCTCAAAAGAAGGGAGTAGGGCACATTTGGGCCTTTATGGATAATATTGAGAGCGCGTTTTTTAAACAACTTTGAAGTGACCGATTTAATAAGATTCAGCATTAACCATCGTTATCGGGTGCACTTGTACAAGCTTGCAAAACCAAGATTCCACAAGGACGTTTATAAGTAGGGATTTGGTAACAATTGATGATCCTTGGAACAGCCTTACCAAAGATGTGGTTAAAGCTGAATTGATCAGTAGTTTCAGGTGCATTATTGATGGGATTTTTAACGCTGATCAGTTCGATTACTTGAAATTTCTCAGAGTTATTTAAAGGCGAAAGCCTTTTCTGTTGCTTTGTATTATATTATTATTATTATTATTAAATAAAGTGGCGTCAAGCGTCTCCTTTATATGGTCTCGGCCTCGCCGGACAGCTTCTTACGCCTTCTCTCTCTCTCTGCGCGGTTGGGTTTGACACATATAGCTCGACCGACCGTCTCCACTGCAAATGCCACTAGGGTGGGCTATGGTGAGATCATTCCAGCAGAGCCCGATCTAATTCCAAGGCTTAGCCGAAGTATACACAAGCTTTTACACTTCCCTCGTGCTGTTCCCTGCCCAAATTCTGAGAAAGAAATACCTTAGGCGCATGCGATTTTGTTTAAACTGCCGTTTCATTATGTACCCTCTTCACCGCACACGTAAACGACGCGTATTGTTTTTCGGACTCGATTACTAAACTACAAGAGATAAGTGTACATGTTTTGAAGACCGTTCAGCTGCCTCCTGCCCACTGTCCAATGCGTCAACTCTTTCAGTAAATTTGGTGTCTTTTGTTGTATATAGCTATTATTTTTTTTTTTTTTGTATCTCTCATTCTTTCTGAAACCTATAATACCCCAGTCTTAGTATCGCGTAATAAATTCATTAATTTGTCCCCTTAAAGTATCGTTATGGTGCGACCCAGCTAATAACTACAGTAAATATAGATCACTTTTTCGCCCGGCTTATATTCACGTGAAGCCAAGGACCTATGCCCTCCTCTCCCACTTGTAAGTGCTTTTCAGTCATGACAATAGTGCGTTTTTGCAGATACCATGGTATCTGTTACCACGGTAACTGGATCTGCAATTAGCCGTTCTTGCAGTTACCGTGGTATCTGATATACGGTTGCTCTGCAAAAACGACAATTGCCAAAATTGCGCTTTTCGAAGTCATCCCAAAAGAAAAACTGATATCCAGTCACATCACTAAGTGCCAAACTTCTTTCCCACCAATTTGACAAAAATTTATGAAAGTGAGATGACTTTTCAGATACCACGATCAGTTACCACGGTCTGACCGTGGTATCTGAATATCAGATAACACGATTTCCGCAAAAAGGCCTTTTGACCGTGGTATCAGATACCACGATAACTGCAAAAACGACTTTAGACCGTGGTATCAGATACAATGGTATCTGCAAAACCGGACCTATTTTATAAGCCTGATATCAGTCTTGGTCTTCATTTCAGAACCAATCTTCGTACCTGTCCAGTTACTCTCAGCAAGCGTCCGATACGCTGAAAGCTGCTATCGGCGTTGGCGTTCCAAGTCAGCAGAACAGTAGCAATCTCTTCAGTAGTTCACAGGTTGTGCAGGGGCAGTTCAGCCCGAACACTCAGTCGCAGCACCAGAGAGCGAAGTTAGCAAAACCGAAGTTACCACCCCCATCGAAGGTACGTTGGGATATTGGCGAGTTCGTCAATAATTTCACAAGCGAATCTGAACATGATCCGAACAGAACATGCTGAAACGTGCCAATGCCGGGTTGTACAAATCTAAAACTCCTTTCAAAAATGAAAATACCCCAATGTCACCTACTACGAGTTTATACTTCGTCCATTGGACCCACCCTGGAATAACCTAGAATATTGCTAGGACAAAGAGGCAAATTGAAAAGAAAATAGCCAAGTATTACGTCAGACGCAGACATTTCCCCGCCAATCTTTCAGAAAGTCCGCCACTTTGGCGCAAAATCGGAAGATATGGCGACACTGGTTTTTAGTGGAGTGTTCCTTGGAACAATCCACTATTGCGAGCGCTCTAGCAGCTTTCGGTTTTCACCATATTTTGTGGAGCTCATAACTCGTGAACCAGTGCAAGTATCAAGTTCAAACTTGGTACACTTGTGGGTATTGGGGTCTAGTTGTGCCTTTTGGGGGTCCCACCCCCCACACCCACCCGGTTCAGGGGCAAATGGGCCCAGATTGCCCAGTGAAGAATGTTCAAAACTTGACCATAGTTGGACATAAGACGATGAAATTCCTTGTACTTGCAGGTCTCAGGGCTGGGAAATTACTTTCAAAGTTGCACCTCCCCCACCCATCCCGTTCATGGGCAACTGGGCCCAGATTGCCCAGGACCAGGAGTAAAGTTCGTTACCCGAGCCAGGAATCAACAGGTATCAAGTTCAAACTTGGTACACTTGTGGGTATTGAGGTCTAGTTGTGCCTTTTGGGGGTCCCACCCCCCACACCCACCCGGTTCAGAGGCAATTGGGCCCAGATTGCCCATTTTTTATGTTTTTAACTTGACAGTAACTGGAGATAGGGCGATGAAATTCCTTTGTGCTTTTGGATCATCGGGTTGGGAATATCTATGTGGAGTTGAATCACCCCCCACCCTCCCCGGTCATGGGCAAGTGGGCCCAATTTGACATGATAAATTTTTTTGACCCGTGACTGGAATCAAACTCTAAGTTGGTATAGTCGAGGATATTTAGGTTTAGATAAGCAATTTGACGCCCCCCCTCCCCCACCCTCCCGTTCATGGGTAACTGGGCCCAGATTTCCCATGAGTTACGTTCGTCCATGACATTGTCTCGAGTTCAACTCTTGTATACTTGTGGATATATATGTATATGTCCTCTGGCCACGAAGAACATCTTGAGAATGAACCTCCCCCACCCTTCCCGTTCATGGGCAACTGGGCCCGGATTGTCCATGATTTGAGATCTGCCCATGTGTTAAGTTCGTGAACGATGACAAATTAAAACCTCGTGTAGTTGTACACAGTACTTTTCGTAAGATACGCATTGCGCTTGTTTGGTTTCATGTTTCGCAAAGGGTTTGAGCAGTTAATCAGACACAACATGTGTTTTCGCGGAAGGGTGGGAATGATGAAATGGGATCTGACTCTTTATGACTGTGACATTACAATAATGTGTTTGAGCAAGGTATAATAAACGAAATACATTTCAAGATTGATGAAAGTAATGTCAGTAGTGTATTGAAACAAGCCTACGGGGTTTATACGAAGCAATACTGGAAAGACAAAGATGGACAATACTGTGATTGGAGACCGAATTACGACTGACGAGAAGGGATTGTGTTTCCAAATGAACTAACATGTGTTCTCACGCGGAAGGTGTCAGATGAGACGCGCTTATGAAAATTTATGACTTTGACATTAGGGTGTGCCTGAGCCTGAGCCGTGGTTGGAGATTCTTTGAGAGCTCAGTTGTTGGTTTCAAAAGTAACTATGCAATACGAATATTAAACGTTACGGGAAATTCAACGTTACAATCCAATTTATTCTTTTACACTCCACGTCTGAGCGCTTGCGCACTTGTTGTATATTTTTGTAAGAATGTGTTCGCAAGCCCTTCAGCTAACTTGTAGTGTGTCTTGCAGATTCCATCATCAGCAGTTGAGATGCCAGATGATTCAGTGAGCCAACTGGATATTCAGTTCGGTGGTCTGGAGTTTGGTGCTGACAGCAGCGGACTCGAGTTCGGCTCCAGCGACAAGACTTCAGGATATGGAAACGAAAGCCACTCTCTGCTAAGTAATAAGCCGGAGGCTTATGGCGGATCAGTCGCTCCATCAGCTCCTGTCGCCGCTCCTTCGTCTCAGGCCCAGCAAAAGGTATAAACTTTTGATTCAGTCTTGGGGCAACAGGTGTTTAATGTTTAATGTTTAATGATAAATTAGCGGATACAACATTTCATGCGCGAGCAATTTGGTAGATCTTTGTCACTGTACATACAAAACAAGGACAACCAATACATAAACTTGTAAACAACCGATAACGTATTACATCAGCTGATTGTACTTTTCCAAAAATCGGGGTACGAAACTATTGCGGTACCGCTCGGTTCTACAAGAGATAGGCGCGAGTTTTGGAACTTTCGTAGCTACATCTCGTTCGGGTCGGCTTCTTTCGGGAACATGAGGAGGAGGCAGGAAATGGCGATAAGTGGGATTACCAAGGAGTTTCAGTCCAAAATTTGTACAAAGGTGTTCCCTGCGCGCCGATAGGGTAGGAAGATTAAATTCATTCAGAAGGAATGAGTACGGATTTTACACCCACCGTAAATAATTTGAAGGGATCGCTTTTGAACCCTCTCGATCTTATCTGATTCGCACTTAGTTAGCCCATAATGCCAGGCTGGACAAGCGTATTCCAGTAGAGGACGAGTAAACATACAGTAGAGTAATATCATCTTTTTTTTTTGCACTTTAAACTTTTTCAGTACTTTGAGCATATAAATCGCCGAATTAGCCTTTTTTATAATATTCGAAGTGTTTTTATGCCAAGTTAGGTCTGAAGAAATAATTAGTCCAAGGAGTGTAATTGAATCAGTAAGAATATGGGGTGGAATGGGAGGGTTGTACTGAGGCTGTGACTTTAGAAAGGAGAAGGGGATAATTAGTAGTATGGATGGCAGTAGTATGGATGGCAGTAGTCAAGGAGCTTTTTGCAGGCGGGAGTCGCCTGCATCGAATGGTCCAGTCCTATCTTTCCCTCCTACCAGGGTGATACCTGTTTTTGGTGCCTTCTACCTACTATTGCATCGTATACTTGATATTTGTTGTAGTGAACGAAACCGTAGGTTGACGTAAACGTCACTACCACCCTATGAATGGCTATGAACCGCCTACAAAACAACTTGACCTACGCTAGCCTGTCAATCATTTTCAGAAATAACACTATTGCGTAGTAGAGCGATCTTATTTGATTTTTCCCCGCCAAAATCGAAAAGTTTTTTTCTTAATTTCAAACACTTTACAACGTACCGAACTTCCTTTCAATATTTCACGGTGGAATACCATTCACTCTCCCGGGCCATTGAGTGGTTCAATTCAATTTATTTTCAAAACCGATACAACGGTCAAGCCGATTTGGTGGTTCTCGTCCACATCAACACTAATTATATAAAAAAAGAGATAATTCTACACTATATATCATATATCAAATACATGTCAAACAACAAAAAATATTCAAATCTATATACAATTAATGATGCGAGTTAAAAAGGTTGACGAAGGCGGAACAAAACTTCGTAAGTAACAAGTCGTTGTGTGTTTGATTGGCTGCAATTTGGGTATTGGTTGGGCTACCACTCTCCCAGGCCTTAATCTTGCCGCTGCAAAATCTGGGGGGAGGATATCACGTAGTGCTGGTGTATTCAAGATTTTAGTGCCAAACACTAATGAGAGTTTTTCACGGCGCTTCAACAAGGTGGTGAGGGATTTATCACTTCTAGAAAGTTATTAGTCACTTCCTCACACCAATTTTAAATTTTCCCAGGGATCTGCGTTCCCAACCGGTCCAGCGAGTACCTACGCAGCCCAGCAGACAGCCTATACTTCAGCTTCGAGCGGCTACACAGCAACAACAACGGCAAGCCAGCCAAGTCAAACTGCATCGAACTACCAGTCCTCGAGCAATTACCCCTCGGGTTTTGCCCCTGGTTCAGCTTCAAATTACGGGTCTGCTGGGTACAATGCCAACACGTATCCCACTGGGTACGGCGCTAGTGCTGCGGCTGTAAATAAACTGGCAGCATCTGTGGCTCCTCAGGTACGAAGTATTTCGTTATTATTACTAGTAAAAAAGGCGCAAGCCTCTACAAAATTACACGAAAGTATGAGCACAATATTATTCCGTTTCCAACATGGTCGTTCAAGCACACCTTGCACTATTTACTGTTTAAGTTATATTCAAAACTATCTAAATACTGTAACACTGAGTTCTGCTTTTAAAAAATGCGGCTTCGGCTGTTTTAAGCCTTTTCCCAGACCCATTGACTTCTATAGCAAATTGGCAAAATTCAGAAAACCGATTTTACGAATCAGTAGCGTGATACCCAAACACTCGTCGGGAGCATAAAGCGCATGGAATCGTGGCAAGTGAAAAGATCAGTGAAAATTAGTGGGTTGTAACATACGAAATTTGGGTCTCCGGGTTTAAGAATCAATGAATGCTAAATATTTCTTCAGCCCAAGCTGACTGCGAATCATATTTGACAGTGCAAAACGGATACGTCAGCTAAAGTTTATTCGAGCTATATTTCCTCCCTTCTTGGCAAGGGTCCTCTTCAGAGTGAAAACCGCTCAAGTTGGAAAAATGAACTTGTGGAAAAAACACAAGTATTTCCACAAGTTCGTTTTTCCAACTTAAGCGGTTTTGAGCCTCCTTGCCAAGAAGGGCCGAAATAGAGCTCGAATAAAATTTAGCTGACGTATCCGTTTTGCACTGTCAAATACAATGAATGCTGTTACGGAAGTAGGTTGCATTGGCATTATAGGTAAGACATGTCCTTTAAGTGCGTTTTTGAATGCATCGACTGATGGATGGGCAACAACATGAGACGAAAGTTGGTTCCGCGTGTATACCGTGCGACTTTCAAACTGGGTCAAACGTGTACGTTTTCTGCGACCTCCTATCTATAAGAAGCATGATTTTCCCATCCATCTTCTTTTCTGGCACAGCACCTGTATTGTCAGAATTTCGATAACTGAAGGATCCGCGTACTTGTGTTAAATTTTATACAACTTTCTTTTTGTAAGATACCAAAAATCGTTTCAGGTTTTATGTTTTGAGGAAAAGTAACACTTGATTTGTCTATCATGGAAATGTGTCTCGAAAAAGACATTGGGCTTTCTTTCAGTGTTTATAAAACTGTAGATGTTGCTTTCAATTATAAAGAGGTAAATGGCCCTGTTACTGTCTCCCTAGACAGACCCTGTCTGAGAAATTAACTTACCTTGGAATGCCAATAGGCATAAACTTGAAAGAAACTGTTAAGTTATCCCTTGAAAAAAAAATTTAAATCTTGCAAAAATTTATAACAGTCTAGCTGTCCCCCGTCTCCTTTCTCTTTGTCCTATTTGGCATTTTTTTTTTACTGAATCTCAGAAGTTATCTGTCAGAGTATATTTTCGTTCCGCGAAATTTCTTCTTAGTTATCCACCTTTGACTAGAAATAGTTTTTTGATGAGTAAAGTCCCCCCCTTCTCTCCAACATCTGTTATTGATAAACGGCTACAGAATTTTCGTGTTTCACCCATGGTCAGCGCTATTTATTTGATCTTCTTTGTTGATATTTTATATATTTAGTCTTAGTGTTTCTTTCCTCCATTGACCTTGTTTGTTACTCCATCTTTAGGGCGCTTCGCCCTCCTTTTGTTGAGATGGGACATAAATAAATTGGTTGATTGATTGACTATTTCTCTTTTTCAGTCATATGACACCACGACGGTGACAAGTTCATCTACCTCGTCCATGTCCGTAGGATCTTTTGGTTTGACGCCGAACGCTTCACAAGCCCCCGCATCAGCCGCTAGTACTGGAATTTCACAGAGGGTGGCAGCAGCAGGCTCCGTTCAAGGCCATAGCATGCAAGCTGCCCTTGCTAGCTCAGGTTTGTGGCCTGTCTCTTTAGTCAACCAATCATTCGCTGATTTTAAATTAAGAATTTAAATAATTTAAAAAGTGTTTTGCAGTCGTACGTAGCGTACAATAATTTACAATAATTTATACAATAATTTATTATCGACCAGTCAGTTAATAGTTTTACTGCCCGTACAAAAATGGAAATAGAACTGTCAGTACGGAGTATTGAAACAGGACAAACAAAAGAAATCGAACCAAAATAAACACGGTAAAAAAAAAAAAATGCGATTTCAGTTTTAAAATGAAGAATTGTTTGTCTTTGTTTCATTACTACTGAATTGTTTGACGGTGTATAAATGCAGTTGAATTAATTTATCCGACGGGGAGACAAGTAATGAGTACCTATTACTATCGTGAGAAATGTTCTTTTAAGAAGGAACGATTGATTGGTTGATTGGTGAACCCTCCTTATTTATAGCTCCCAAGTTAGGCCCACGCTTTCCAAGGTAGAGGATTATAAGGTCTCTGAGGAATGTCTTTCAGTCAAATAGCGGGTGTCGCCGCTGTCGCGACTGTTTTTTCTTTGGTGTTTCTCAGCGTTGACCTTTTGGCTCGTAATTTGTTTAATTAATTCTTAAAAAAAATTTTTTTTTTAGTTTGATTTAGCATATAGCGTGTGGAGAGGTCTTCTTGACAAGGATCCAGTCCTTACTATCTGGACTACAGGTGCGCATCCAAATCCGCCATTTCATGCAGAGGATTCGAATCCGAGCTTAAAATTTGTCAAACAATGTAAATCGGTTATTTAATAATCAAAGGTGACAAAAAAGTACTGGTGCCTAAGGCGAATAGACTGTTCATTGCCTTGCCGCAGTAAACCATGTCTCTTTAGAGTAGAAGAGCGTCCATTGAAGTGGGGATCCGATTGCCTAAGCGAAATGTGTAAAAACCGGGAAAGCGGAAATTGGAAGGATGAAATTCGAGTGGATTCGTGATACTGAGGGTTTGGAGTATGATTCTGCCAAAAGGACGAATCCTGCATTCGAATCCGGCCAAAAGGATGAACCCTGCTTTCGAATCCGGCCAAAAGGACGAATCCTGCATTCGAATCTGGATTCGCCCGTCTCTGACGTAAATCCTTACTAATTGACTTTTTTTAGGGCTTAATCCTTACTAATTTCTTCTTCCAAAGTAATGAGCAGATTCGTGATACTGAGGATTCGGAATCCGAATCCAGCTGACAAACAGAAAATTCGAATCCGGCCAAAAGGATGAATCCTGAATTCGAATCCGGATTTATCCATCTCTGAGGCGAACCCTTACTAATCTCCTTCTTTTAGTAGGGAAAGGAATGAGCGGTATGCCCCCTGGCGTGCCCACCCAGATGCTTGGAACTGCTCAGTATATTATGGGCCAGGCACCCCCTGGTCTCCCCTTCGCCTACGCTGGACTCCAACAGCCTGTTTATTCCATGGAGGACATGCAGAACATGCAGTATCTTCAGAGATATCAGCAGCATATGGTAAATACAATACGGTTTGGCCGATCCTATTCTCCACATTTTCCCCTTGGGCTAAAGGGTCTCCCTTAAAGGTTCACTGAATAGGGCTGAAATAAAAAAATCGGGTTAAGAATCACTTATTCACTTAAACAGACTTGACGACCTGATGAAAACGCGCAAGTCCATTGCTGCGGTATTCCCGAATAACGATATTTTCATTTGTGCGAAATATCTTTCAAACCTGTGGTAGGTCCTGCATGTAATGTCAGATAAGTAGGATCCATCAAATGGCCTGCTGTCAGTAAACAAAACTTGCTTGGCTACTAGTTTTGTGACGTCTGAACTTGCCTTTTTGATTTTCTGTTGGTCGCGATTTCACAGAAGGAAAAACTAAGCTCTCGATGCTATTCAGGTTTAAGGAGTAATTCAACAGAAAACCAAAAAAACACCTAAATCAGTTTATACTTTCATAAAAACTTTAGGTACTACGAATGATGTATGTAGTGTGGTATATTAGATGTTATTAAGAAGATTTATGTTTTGTTGTTTGTATATGGCCCTAAGGCTTTAAATACAACATTATTGTTATTATTATTATTACTACTACAAATGACATGTAATCAGTTGTTTTGGCCATAACTGTTTCCCCATTCAGTGACCTTCAGAGTAGGCAACATGTTTTTCTGAAATTTGTGCGAACTCGGCTGATTTATATGGAAAATTGAAAAAATTTGACTAAATTGACTATAATTTTGACTATAGATATGTCAAAATTGTGTTCATTTTTTTCCTTCTGAAAAATTAGACTTTGTTGCTGTTTGGTGTGGTGTTCTAATGCTAACGGCGGGAATGTGACAGGACTTGAGACTCCCGAGTCGATCGTCGCGACTTGTAGATTTTTTAATACGTTGTATTACTTGTGCAGTTGGATATTAACTTAAATGGCAAGGAAGTGGCAGACTGGGGGGGGGGGGGGCATGTCAGAAATCATAGATAGAATTTGAAACGAAGGGAAGGTCTCAGATAGATTATCTATTCTGAGACAGTTAATTGAGTTGAAACTCGTTAATATTTAACAAATTAAACGTTAATAAATAAAAATTAAGAAGTTCAAGTCCTCGCCTTCGGTCGTCTTGCTGTACCCCCGTACTATGTCAGTCAGTAGCCTGGTTGATTCCTTCTATCTTACCAACCAACCGGCCATCCCCGAGTTTGACTTGCCGTGTGTGATTGATCTTTGGAAGTTGGTTTCACACACTGAATTTGTTGAAGGCTCCTACGGCTGGTTATATTGACATGCCCGGTTTCCAGAACACCACGTCCAGTCTCGGGGCCCGAGATACGGCATTGGCGGGATACGATCCTAACAAGTTCCAGAGGAATGACAACAACTCCCCAGTTCCTGCAACCACCCTAACTGGACAGGTAAGAAGTGACAACCCAGTCATACACAAATCCTCACTTTTTGGGCACAGTGCCTGAATGTTGGAGCACAGTGACCCAAAGCTAGGGGACAGGGAAATTTGTAAATCACCACATACCGATTTTCAAGGGGTTACTGCAAGGGGTTACCCAGGGCACTGTGCTCATACGTCGGGATATGCCCTAACTTTGGAGCATTGTGCCAAAAAAATAAGGATGTGTGTATGACTGCGACAAACCTTTGAAGATTGTTTTGTATAATTAATTGCCTGAGTTTGGCAGCGTTATTGGATAATTCGCCCAATGGCAACAAGCTGTATGAGATTAGCCAAGTTGTGCCTTCCCTCCGTGGCGTATAGATTTTAGAGGAGACTTTATTGAGACATTTAAGTTAAAAGTGAAGGTTACGGCAACTTTGAAGTGACTGATTTAAAAAGATTCAGCATAACGTGTGTAAGTGGAGCTTTGGTCACAGAATTGTTAGCTCTGGGAACAGCCTTGAAGATGTAGTTAATGCTGAATCCATCAGTAGTTTCAAGTGCATGCTAGATAGGATTTTCAGCTCTGCTCAGTACGATTAGGCCTACTCCCAATTTCTCAGAGTTATCTGGAGGCGAAATCCTTTTCTGTTGCATCATATATTATATGCGGAATCTGTTAGCCTACCTCAAACTTCAAAGGTCCCCACCCCAGCGAGATTAGAGGTGTCATATTTTGTCCGGAAGGGGTTTTGATTTCCCTGGCTACTGACAAGGAGGAGAGGGTAGCCATAGGTTTGGGAGTGTCTTTGAGGATTTAAAGGAACAGCTAAAAAATACTGCACTCTACTACTGTTCTCGTGTGATTTTTTCGTGAGTATTTGACAGAAATGGCAGTTAAATGACACGGCAGTTTGACGTCATATTCCTCAAAAGAGCCGGTGGCACCTGTGGGGTTGTAGAATATGTTCCAAAATTTTGTAAAGCGTTGCCAATAGATCAGTTATCAGTCTAAGGCATGATAAACAAGCTTTCTGTTGCCCACGTGCACTAGAAACGTGCACCACGTCCACCAACGTGGACCAAGCCCCATGGACCAAATGGGATAACGAGGTAGGGATAGGTACAACGGGTCCAAGGACTACCATGCAGTGCTGAAATACAAGCCATTATTTAATGTTTCCGCGGGTCTAGGCGAACTCCCCTCCGGACGTAACCCTCCCGCCAAAACCACCCTGGTACCTCCCGGTGACCCCCCGGCACCGAAACACCCCTGGCGTACCAACCCCCCCCCCAAATTCAAATATAGAAGAAATTAGAAAATCTGATTAAAAACTGCAGTTTGGACCGCGAGCACTTAAGTATTTTTCCTAGACACGCGAGTTAAATATAAACGCATGACGGCGGCTCGCTGGCCGCTCGCCTCTGTATATACGTTTCAGAAAAATATATTTCATTCTATAAACCCTGTGTGGGGGGGGGGAGGGTACGTGGTGCACGTTTCCACGGGTGGTTGGGCGGGGCTCGCCGTTTTTCTTTAAAGCCCAAACCCGTTTCTGCACGTGACGAGTGAGTCATGTGATAACTGAGAAAATATAATTAGTCGCACTACACTGTAAAAAGTTTCTCCGAATAAGGATGCAGTATTTGCTACTGGGATTAATCTTATCTCTTTTGGGATAAGATTAATCCGAATTAGGGATAATCTTATCTCAATAAAGACAAGATTAATCCCAGTAGTAAATACTGCAAGATTTTTTTGTTTTACAGTGTACGCACTTGTGTAACTACCAAACTACATTGTCAGGATTTTGGAAACAGTGCTGCGCAATACGAGATTTTCGGGGGTTTCTTGATCAGCTAATTATCCCTCTATGATGTTCACTCCCGTGCCAATCATGCTTTACCCTCTGCCGGCAGTATTTGATTATTTATGTGTGTATTAGCAGGGACCCATAAATTTCCTTTACAGGGGAAATTTATGTCAATAAGAGATTTCTGATGCTATATTGAGCGCACGAAATGTAGTTTGAGAAATACCCACGGTCCAGTGACGTTCAAGACCAGATAGACAAAATTTGGGATTGGCTGCTGGCGCCTCGAGGGAGGAATCTCTTTGGACCGCACGTCTAATGAGGCAAACAAGAATGCCGATCGACTCAAGCGGGGATTTTTGGAAACTGGATTTGGTTCGGTCATCATGTCAATATAGAAGCATAGGAAATGACAGGCCCCCTGTAAGGAAATTTATGGGTCCCTGGTATTAGTGAAAAGAATTAATGAACCTGAACTTGAAAACCTGAACCTGTTAAGCGAGGGATAAATATTTATCCCTCGAGGGAGAGTTTTTACGGATACCGAGAATGTCTATGTTATGACTTCTGACCCTTGTAAGGGTATGTTTCGCGAAAAAAATAACACTTAAAAGGGTCATAACTTAAATATCCTCGGTATATGTAATAACATTTAGCACAAGGATGCATGTTCATGTTAAATGTGGTAAAACTTATGACACAGTTGAAAAGCCAGGCTTCCCTGCGAAATTTGAATTCGAGCTTTCGTGTGAGCTGAAAATTCAGCCCTGATTTTTCTGATGCGACTTCCGGGTGCTTTTGCGAGGTTCAGAGAACAAAGCCCTAAAAGGCACTCGTAGCAAGGTTCCGAAGCTCACCATAAGCTTTATAAGCTTCCCCGCGGTTAATTTAGGAAGCTTCTCTGCGGGCTCATCAGTTGCGGGAACGTATCATGAAATCTCTAATCCTTGGTCTCGTAACTTGTTTAGGCTGGTGGAACCCAGTACATCAGCCCTGCCGCAGCAACGCCTCTAGCGGCAGCGCCAACGTACGCCTATTTCTACAGCAACGTTCCAAGCGGTTTCCCTGCCGCATATGGTGCACCGGCAGCTGCTCTGTATCCGGTAAGTATATCAGTATATTCAAATTTAATACGCGGATTAACAAAGGAAATTTAAAAAATGGCAGGAAGGAAAACATAAAAAATAACAATTTCAGTTTCACTTTATAAAAATAAAAAATGCAACGGACGAAGCCGAGTATTGGTTCTTGGTGTCATAATTGTTTTATCAGTAATTTAGTAAAAAAAAAATGCCACTCAAGCCACAGAATCGAAAATCCCGTTGTTTGTCAAATTTGAGCCACAATGCGAGACTCAAAAACCTTGTTGGTCGAGGAAACAGACTTGTGGGCTGCACAAACGAACACGGAAACAATCTTTTTGAGCCACAACCAGCCCTTTTGGTGTGATGGCGGAAAAAAGCTTTTGGCTCGTGCACGTACTGTACTTAAGCTATCATTCCCGGTGTTCTAGAGGTGTAAAACAGAACCAGGGTAGTTCAAAATGCTGAGAAGAGACGTGCGTACAAAGCTAAGACGAAGGCTATTCTGTCCGTAATAGTTTGATGTGGAGTTTTAATACTTCTCTTTCAGGTCTCTGCTGCGACAACCGGCGCTACTGTAAGTTCCTATGGAAAGAGCCCGTCGGCCAGTCAAGCCCACTACGGCTATGGTGGATATGATAGTAATGACTACTCGAAAACGGCGTACGCGAATCAGTCAGTTTCCAAAACAGCTGCAGATATGGGAGTCGGTTCCGTCTATGCGAAGACAGCCGCCCATCAACTTGGAAAGGTGAGTTAGCGACTAGATCTGTCCATGACCTGCCCTTTTAGTCTACTTTTGACTACATATGTATACATACAGCTCCCGATAGAGAGAAAGGTGTGCTAATGAGCAACCTGTCCGACACAACTACCAAGTTCGCATCGGTGCCTAACAGGTTCCAAGTGTAACTAGTAATATGTACTATGTTTGTCCATGATCTGCCCTTTTGACCTACATGTGACTACATATATGTACATACAGCTCTCAGTAATAGGGAGAAAGGTGATGTGATCTGGCCTTTTGATCTAATTGTGACTACATGTATATACGTACAGGGTATAGGGAGGCTGTAAATACGACTGTACATATACAGTATTAGGGAGAAAGGTGCCCTAATGTGCAACCTGTCCGACATAACCACCTGGAAGTACGCATCGACACCTCACATGTTCCATATGTAATCACTTGAAATTTGGCATTTAGTAGCTACGACATTTTCACTTTCTAGAACTGAGCGCGGCCTAAGAGCCGGCAAAGAATGCGGCCGCGATCATTTGACACAAATAACTCTTCGACTGACCCCGCTTTCGCCGCCTGATGAATGACTTCCTGCCTCAGATGAAGCGCGGCCGCACTCTTTGCCGGCTGTCAGTCGCGCTCGATTCACTCAGTTAGGTTGTTAGGCTCGAATTTCCTCATATTCATCGGCACCGTTCAGAGTTAGGTGAAGTTCAAAGAAGCATATCTCTTTGACTATACCCAAATTGCCAGATACCTTGAATGCATGAATGGTGATTTGATCCGTAATATCTTTAAATGTAAAAAGATAGCTTTGGATATGTCAGTTCGAATAAGGACACTTCTTGCACTATCAGTCAACTCGACAGGTCAATATTTAAAATGTCGGCGTTTAAATAAAAGCACTCAGTTCATAGAACAATTACATCGATAACAACCAATTTTACTGTTTTCCTACGTTTTCTAGAAGTCCTTCTATCTGGCATTTCGGAAACAACTGTGAATTGCTATCCTACCCCTTCCATTTGCTCATTTATAAAAATAAATATATATGCTCAGACAAAGCTTTGACGCCTCTTATTTCAGAAAAACAAAACAGAAAACAAGCTCGTTTAGAGACACGTTTTGATACCAGTTTGGTAGGGAGTTCCCAGAAGAAATAGTATTTTGCATGCTTTTGTCGGGGGTCGGTCGACTCGTCGGCACATCGGGTTCTTTTCATACGCAAGAAATTAAATTCTGCACACATTTGTCGTGCAGAACACAGGAGAAATCGAATTCTGTATCCTTTTGTGGGGCCGGCACATCGGGTTATTTTTATATTTAATAAATTCAATTTTGTATGCTTTCCGGGCAGGTCACTCTGTTCCCAGATGCCCAACGGCCGACGTCTTAGTCAAAGGCTGAATGAACAGTTTTTAAATGATTATGTCTTTAAGTTCATACGTTCATGGCACCCACCCACTTTCTGGAAATAGGGGGTCCAGCACTCGGATGGCCGGACATTTTAGGCCTTTCTTCATTGTCAGGATCATTCGCAGACGAAACTCCGGAATTCGGATTCTTTAATCTTCGAATTCCGAGTGCTGCGAGGGCTGGCGTTTACTGCGCCGTAAAGATACGCGGATCCGAACAGTTTAGACCCCTGTATTGAAACGTTTGTTTCTCTTCAGACTGGTTATGACAAAGCTGGATTCCACACTGGAACTCCGCCCCCTTTTGGCATGACTGGAAGTAATGCGGCCCATCTTGGAAACCCTGCAGCAGGAGGCTACCCTCAAATGTTTATTCCGGCTATGCCCCATCAGTCGGCGCATTCTTTGATGCACCAGCAACTGCACAGTGTAAGTACCCGTTTATCAGTATTTATAATACAAATTTTTTTAATTGTAGTATTTTATAATGGCGATACAGCATATGACGCCCATGTTGTTCATAATGTCAATATCTAACATAAAAAGTTAAAACTAAAAATCAACGAAGCACAATATTTTTTTTCGCTATGTGTTTATCACATAATAACATTCCATAACACAGTGCCTACCGAATTTCCGGTTTTTGCCGGATTTCGTCGTTATAGTATTAACCAAGCAGGAATATCTTGACGACTATCGACAAATTTGGATTTTACCATAATAGTTCGAGAAGAATAAAAGTGATATCTATCGATCAGAACAGAGCAGATAGATCGTTTAATATGTCGGCTTACCCCACTATCGGTGCTATAAACCACTTGATCAAGAAATGGGAAGCACTACCAACAATTGCCGGATTCCGGCCTAACGATCGGTTTGGTAGGAAACGAATGTGAAGTACGCTAATCCTGCGTGTTTTCTTACCGATATTGCGACACTATAACTTTACTTCTCACAAGTTTCCGTTTTTTGCCGGAATCCGGACGAAACACTTGTCCCTCGCGAAAACAAAATTCAGGCGGACAGACATGGAGTCTCCTTGTCTCCTAAATCGACAGTCTATATAGGCTACTTAGCTTGAACAACATATTTTTTCCACCCGTTAATTTTAAGCCACCTCCACCTCCTTTTCCACCTCCACCCCTAAATACAGGGCTACGGGTCCATCTCTAAACTTGACCTGTATTTTGACACACCAAGTTTAAACAATACAGCTCAACTCCTTTGAGAGTTATCGGCTGAAAGACACAGACGGATGGACGGACAAACTGTAGGAAGTCGTAAGTATCCTGTCACTACGTTTATCTACGAACTACGAAGACATTTTTCTCACATTTCCTGCTATATCGTTTGTTTTAGAGATTTTGTTTCCCTTGTCTGTTTTGTTTTCTTCTCAAAAATTTTTAGTCTACTTTTCATTCTTTTCTCTTTTTTCTTCAATATCCTCATTTTACGCAGTGGCCAAGTGGGTAGTAAAGAAATTATTATTATAAACCGAATTTTCTCCACCGTTGCTCCCACATTTTCTACTATATCCTTTGTTGTTAGGGATTTTGTTTCTCTAGTCTGTTACCATAAATAGACTCCTTTAAATTCTAGGATAATAGTCAGCGTGCATCGGCTGCTGCTCAGGCCAAGGCTGCCCAGCAGGCGAAACCCCCTTATGGCGGGTCCTACTGGAGCGGAAATTGAAGAAACAACCGAGTCTAGGCTCTCCCCACATACATGTGGTCTTATGTCAATTAGTTAAATGTGTTAGCATTGTATCTTTCAGAACAAGACTCTAAGTCTTACTATCTCTATCAACAGGAGGAGCGTAATTTTTGACCTTGTATAGGCGCTCTTTTAGTGTACTTTGTTTTTTTTTTACGCGGTGCAAAACAAGTGTTTGATGTAGTAAGTACGCAGTACGCGTCCGGATTTCCAGGTATAATGTGTTTTCAGCATAACCTAAGTTGTTTCTGATTGATTGACCTATCTTGTTTTGTAATGCTTTTCCTCTTTCTGTAGGTAGGCATCCATGAAAACTAATAAAGTCTGGCTAGGCGAACTAGCCGAATGTAACCAGTCTTATTAGGGATTTTAATTTTCAGTTATACAAGCGTAACCTCATTCACAGACGGACCCGTTCTTAGTCCGAACAATGAGCCGATGCTAGGGACTGTCGGCTAGACACCAGCTCCTTTGTCACACTAGCAAGGTTATAAAGTTGGTCTCCTGGATACTTATCGCTCTAGCTAGTGACGAGTTGTAGAGAATAACCAAGGGAATTATGGCGTTGTAGGTTTCTAAGTTTCAAGATGGCCGGGAGTGGGGTTCTAGACAGTATAATAACAGCAAAATGGCTTGAGTCGCTTGACTACACATTCTTCAAGAGATTCGGCGAGAGAAAAGAGGATTTTAAATCGGCACAAGCCTGCCATAGTGTCCTATCTGAAAGTTGGATCTTCTTGTAAGTTGGACGCTTGTATAGATTTTGAGAACATTTTACATCCCCTTAATTTGTCGCCGGACGAGTGGTCAAGCCACTGTGAAGATGTTACTATCAGAACCCCATTTGGGAACTCGGGTGAGCAGTGGTGGAGCACTGCATCTTGAAGTTTAGAAAGCCAAAACCTCGCTGAAATAGTCATCTCTCTGAGCCCTGGTCATTAGCAAGAGCGATAACAATCCTACGAGACGAACTTTGCAATCCTGCTAACGTTATGAAGGGACAACCCTTCGGGATTGTCGATTCGCTGTTTCTCTGATGAATCAGCTATCTTGGATTATAATCCGGGATTGTCGCGGAAAAAAACGCCTCGACGCTCTAACGCGTGAACAACTGAACAATTTTATCGCAAATTAACTAAAGACAAGATCACAACTTCTCACAAAGGCTATCCATTTTCCGTTTTCCAATGGCTGGGTCTGTCTCCTTCAGACGTTCTCTCCAGGCATTCATGTAGGAACGAGGGTGAATAGGCAGGAAGCCGCTCAGACCTAAACGGACAAATCCGTTATAATATATAATATATGTTTATAATATAACCGTGATAGGCTACTGTATGAAAAATAACAAAATATTTTATTAATTTTTTGGCTCGCACAGGGGTCAAACGATTGGAGTGATTAGAATGAAACTTGGAAAGTAGAGAGATCATATTCCCTAATATTTTAAGGTCCGGACCGGATCCGAGTACTGTCGGGGTGGGGGGAGGGGGGGTGTACCGGAGTTTCCAGAAAATTCAGATTCGACTGATAGGCGGTAAGAGAAAATGCTTTAGACGATCCATTTATGTGTCCGAACCAGATTCGGACGCGGTTGGGGGAGTTTGAGGGGGGTACCGGAAATAGTGTGGTACGTCTAGGGATCACACGAGTGGATCTAAACTTGGAAGGTAGACAAGTCATTTGCGCTAGATGATACGAGGCGATGCCGAAAATGCTCAGACTCAAGTGAAACTAGATATCCTATTTCTAGGTCCGATCCTAAGGGCGGAATATTTTGTGATGTTCTCACCTACTTTCTTGCACCACCTACTCGTAACAAGTACCATATGAGCTCGTAGCTCTTGTTTTTACACCGATAGCCTGTATAGCTAAAGCAAACTGAAAAGAATGTTAGGTCGAACCCTAGAAGACTCACCAAGAAGCTGAGCAGCAGGTTGTGATAACATGGCTCCTTCAGCCATCCAGTACTGCAGCCTGTCGTAGTTTATTCCGCACAATTTTTCATTCTTCTGGTTTGGTAGAGGGTCAAACGATCCGATTTGTTCAACAATTGGCCCATTAGTTGGAAGCTTTGCCTAAGTGGAAAATGACAACTTTGAAAGACGGAGTGCAAGGGTTCTGCTCGAAACCTCTTCTACAGCCTAAAGGATGTAAGAGAGCCTACTTGCTCCTGTAACAAATAACAACTCTTTTTTGGTAATCCGACATCCATGATATTCAATACCCATAACAGACCTTGTTGATTTCCCCAACAGCGGTTTCTCCAACAGCCTGTTGGGGAAATACCCCCAACCCCTCCAACAAAAGAAAAATACCCAGTAGACAAAATAATGTTCCATTCTGGAGTCATTTGGATTTTGAAACAAGAATTTTGGGATGCTATATAAGGTTACTGTAGAAGGCCTAGTCACTGCAACAAAGGATACAAACAACAACTTGTAATCCAAAGAAGACTCACCTCCATGACAACCACATGATAAAATGGGCGGTTTGTACAGCCATGCTTCTGCAATCTGATTGATAGCTTACCAGCTCCAAGGATTCCTCTCCATGTCTGAATTCTTGGCATGATTTTATACTAAAATGGATATATGATTTTTCTATTAGTAAGTAATTTATTTTTAACCCGCCATTTTGGAAGGTGGAGTATAAGAAAATGAAAGAAATAATTAAAGATTTGTTTATCTATGATCTAGAAAAATTATGACCTGATTTATAAGCACCCGACCTTTCTGTTTATTCCATTTTTTCATCATTTTGTAGGAATAAAAGACTTTATAGTGCATAAGGCCAGGTTAGGCACGGCATATGGGCACAAGATAAAAAAAAAACAGCATTTGGCATACAGGTGGGGTTGCCAACCTCAAACTACATGACCTCAAAACTGGCCACGGAATTTTTAAAGTGAAATTTCTGTGGAGCCGAAACAGTCAAGATATAAAATCATTTGGACCTTTCATTTGAAAAAGTCATATTTTGCCTCTTGACTGTCAGGACAGCTTGTACATTTCATTTTAACATTTTCGCGGCAAAAATCGAGGTAGTGTAAAAACGAGGTTGGATACCCGTCCTGTAGACTTGTTATAAGAGTCCAGAGCCCGAGAGGTAGAGGATACATTCTAAATTTTCTCTGTAAAAATAATTAACATCATCATCCTAGAGCACATACAAATCCAGCTGACATAAAAGGGCGATTCTGTCAATCTCGTCTTGGATACGCTTCCCGAAAAGCAAAGCGAGAATCCGCCGAGCGCAAGAGCAAACAAAGTGTCGTTGCACCTCAGTCGTTTGCGCCTCATTTTCCACTCGCGAAGTGGATTAGCTTTCCAACTGCTGGTGGAAACTAGCAGAGCGCGAGAACAGCTGCGGAAAACAAAGCGACTTTTACTTTTAGCCGAAGTTGCAAGAACAGCAAGCGCATAAGCTCGCGGACCTTTCCAGACCGCCAGATTCGCCCTAAAGTTGCTCATCGACAGCTCAAGGTAATACACGAGCATTTTTAGTCCCTAGGCTAGCTACTGCAGAAAAAAGAAACAAAACTGAAACTAACCTTTCACGTGTGCTTCCGTTTTTGAATTTTCTCGTTTGCTCTCGACTTGCATTTTGATGATCTTTTTCTCAAAAATATTTCGGTGAAAAAAGATTTTCAAAAAATTTATCATTAAAGATTTGAGATTTCGACGCAAAAGTGAAAGATTAAACAATATACTGTGATGTAACTTGATCAGGGAAAAAAACATTGGTTCTCTTTTATCGAACTGGATTTTTTTTATTTTCTCTTCACTTGCCCAAGTAATATGTGTACAACATAGAATATTAAAAGTTGTTTTGTTTTGACTGCTACAGCCTACAAGACAAGCTAGCCTTCAGACAGAAACAGCTCCACAAGACAAGCCTTCCTTTCCTTGTTGGTTGCTTGTGCATTTGATTGGACCCTTTCCTTGCTCTGCCTGCCATACTGGACGGAATAAACACTGCTCCTGTGCTGGGTGGAGGTAGGTAAGAACTCGATTGAACCTAAACTAAAGACTAAACAATGTTTTTTTACCAACCCAAGTGAAGTTGCATCCGATCCTGACCTCAAAAGAACACATCTAAGACGGTTCTGAGAGCGAGGCGGCTTGGACAATAGTGGCGTTTTTGATTGCCGATGAAATTTCCCCGGTAGACGAAGGAAGTTTGCCGATTCGTGCTTATTTACTGTTTTCGATAGCCGATAGCCGATAGCCGTTGGAGGCAACGTCTATCGCCTATCGGCGAGTCCGAGGCCGATAGGCGATGTACATTAATTTAGGCGATAGACGTTAGCCGTTGAGCACACAAACAGAACAACGGCTATCGGCCATCGGCTATCGGCTTCCGGCGAACGTCAAAAATGCCAAAAAGTCAAACGGCTACGCTATCGCCGAACTCATCGGCAATAAAAAACGCCACTAATCTGTCTAATCTGCTCCTGTGTATCTACTCCTACTGTACTGCTGCTCAGCCTCTGGCTCTGCCTACCGCCCATCAAGCATCAAGCTGGCATCAAGTTCCTCACGAATTGGATCACCCGTTCTGCACCCGTTAGTAATCTACATTCATCCAGCATTTATCCTCCCTCCAACCCCCAAGGATGGTTGGATTCTGGTCAAAAAGGTTTCTTTAAGCATCGGAACGGGCTGGGTCTTTTATATATGTCTGTGCTGTGTCTGTGCCGAGTTTCATCTGGTTTCATCGTGCTGTCTTGCGTGAAAGTTCTCAAACTATTAAAAGTGAGACAGAGGTAGCATTTCAGTGAAGATGTTACAAGTTATCATGATAAGAGGCAGATAAGAGGAGGGGCGATCGTCGTATTGTGGTACAGTAGAGGTATGCTTATGTTAACAGTTAGTTTAATGTGAACACTGCAGTTTTTGGCTAAATGGTAGACTGAAAATCCAAAATACCTGTACAGGTGTTTTCAGCTGCCCTTCTTACCTACTTCGGCAAACTGGTAGTTAGCTTTAGACAGAGCAAGTGCATGAAAATGGCAAAGTCTGAAGTCAACAAACGTTCACATAAGCATACCTCTACTGTAGTTATCACACTCTCTGGAACGCAAATAATAACGCGTACATATGTCATCACTCTTATGGGAGTTCCTGCAGAAGTGATAGTTATTATCACTTATGATGCTCCCGACCATCATAAGTAAATCGTAACAATCGTAACAGTCCTGGAACAAAAATAATAAGTGGGAGGAGCCAATTTACTTATTACGGCGTGCTCTGGAATGGCAATAATAACAAGAGTAGTAACGATCGGAACTAATATTACGTCTCTGCAACCCTACCAGAGGGACAGACCAACTGATGGACAGACTTTGTGATCATGACACTTGAACTGAAGGCTGTAAGTGCCATAAAAACCTTGAATATACACTTGCTGTTGTACAGTACTGTAAATAGAATTTTTTGAAGGGGATTCCGGAACAATCAAGGTGATTTCAAGGGATTTTGAGGGTTTAGCAATGTCTAGAGTATCTGAATAAAATTGTGCCTCTGGCCATAGGTTATGACAAGTTTCACTGTCCTAGCTTGTCCGGTAGTGCCCGATCTAGCAAAAGTTGGACAGAACGACCGACTGACAGACATAATGATCGCTATATGGCACTCAGCTATATTTTATTATAGCTATATTGATGAAGTTCATTTTCCAGCTCGAACGGCTTGAGCCTGAATAGGACCCTTGCCAAGAAGGGCCGAATATTGCTCTAATAAAATGTAGCTGACGTATCCACTGTCAAACTTGAGCTGTTTAAGCTGTGTGGAGCCAACATAAATCTTTGGTAATAATTGTTGCTCTTGCACTGCCAGCACTACTGAAAACTCATTGCTGGTGCACTTGGCGATGGCAAAAACACAACCACAACAACGTGAAGAACTGGAACAAAACTCTGACAGAAAGAGAATTTGAAACACTTCACCTAAAATGACTTGGCGCCAGAATTTATTGGCGTGCTGCTGCTGTCAACCCCAACGGTGGAGCGCCGAAATATTTCCGGTGGTGCATTGCTGAGTCGACTTTCAGCGCGACTTCGGGCCGTTCGGAGACTACATAGCATAGGCTATTCAAAAATCAGGGATTTATAGCAGTCTGGAACATATTTTATTGCTAATGAGCATGTGTGTCTTTTAGGCTTCAATGAAATCAGGATATGTCTGAAGATCAGTCACACCAGAACACTATTGATGTCAAACTGCAAGTACAGTTAAAACCTACTGTTGAAGATGGTGGTCCTGATGGTAAGTATTGCAGTATATAGTTGTAGGAAGTCTCCTAAGAAACCCAGAATGAAGTGGCATGCAGAAACAGGGGTTCGAAAATGCAAGGAAAAACTTTCAGCACCCCCGAATCTAAAAGATTTCTAATCCTGCTTAAAATTTCGTCTTTGTGCCATTTTTCCGTACAGTACGACTAGCCTACTACTATCCCCTCCTCCAACTCAACCACAGTGGCCGGATCCTGTCAAAACCTGTCACTTGAACGTGTAGGAAACGTAAACTTGCCAGTTATACAAGTTTGATCCACATTGGATCATTCGATCGAGAGAGCTGTGTGTGCGATATCGAGAGATGTATGCTACAAGATTTCCGGGATGACCCCCTCTAACACCCCCCGCAGTTTCCGGATCCAGTCCTAACTTAAAACAGAACGTCTAAGACATATAGTCTTGCCAAACATCAAGTTTGATCAGGATTGGGTCACACGTTGAAGAGTTCTGCATGTCACAAGATTTCCTGGACCTCCCTTCCCCCCCCCAATGGCCGAATATGGTCCGGAATTGCGAAATACGTTTTCTCTTGCCATCTGTCGATCCGAATAGGATCAATCTCGGACCAGTCCAGACTTGAAACGGAACATCTGATACATGCTCTCTTTTGCCTATTATCAAGTGTCATCAGATCTGATCACTTGTTATTTATGCATGCCACAATATTCCGGATTTCCCCTCTCCCCACTCCCCCTGGACGGTCGGATCTGGGGAGTGAAACGTTATAAATCAGTCTGGTGAGGTCCCTAATGTGCGTGACAAGTTTCAGCGTCCCAGCCCATATGGAAGTACCTCGACTCGCGATGATCGGACCGACGGAAATGCGATCGGCATATGGCACTTGAGCCGAAAGCGGAGTGCCACACAAATCATCTGAAAACTGACTTAACGAATGCGCAGGATATGTCAATAAGTATCTGCCAGCGTTCCTGTCAATCCGACTCAAGGATGACGTCTTTTCTTCTAACAGAGTATATTTGGGATGACGGAGACCCAAATTTCATGTTACATTCTAAAACCGCTAAACCCGCTCACTAATTTTTATGGCACTTGCCTTCCTGCCAAGTGCCATATACCGATCACTTTTCCGTCGGTCTGTCTGTCTGTCGGTCGGTCCGGTGATCGCGAGTTAAGGCACTTCCAGATGTGCTAGGACGATGAAACTTGGCTGGCGTATCAGGGACCTGATCAAACTGACTTGAAAGTAGTCACTTCCCCGATTCGACCATCGTGGGGGGAGTAGAAGGAGGGGGAATTCGGAATATTGAGGCATGCGTAACTTTCGAATGGGTCATCGGATCTGAATGAAACTTGATGTATAGAAAGGACACATGCCTCACATGTCCTTTCTATGTCCGGACCGGATCCCACAACTGTGGGGGGAGTTGGCGAGGCACACGATTATGATCCTTTCGGATTCATGGAAATGTATGGTTTAGTCAAAGATATGCCATGCACTTTGCGGTTACAATGCACACTTTAAGGGGGATAGGAATACATTTTGTAAGCAAAAGCACCGGTACACAAACGATCATGGGCACTTGGGTAATGAAAATGTATCGTTAGCTCGAAAGTTATTATTATTATTATTATTATTATTATTATTTATTTAAATAAACTTTGACATATTTTTTCTCTTCCTTTTGCCAGGGTTTCGAGTTTAAAGGTAGAAAGGAGGTAAGAATAAGGCAGTTTAGTTCCTCCATAGATAATTCTGAGAGCTCGCCTCTGGATCTTTTCAATACATTCAGAATCTTCTTTAGTTAAACAGTAGTGCCAAACAGGACATGCATATTCCAAAACACTGCGGACAAACATACAATAAAGTCGAACCAGTTTATCTTTCGGAACTTTAAATTTCGTCAGTGTTTTAAGAATAACCATCGAAGAATTAGCTTTTTGAACAAGCAAAGATGTGTTCTTTTTCCAAGACAGGTCCGAAGAAAGCACAACACCCAAAAGGGTTATTTCTTTAGTGTGGAGCTTACTATCAAAGGAAAGGTGAAAAGCTGGTGCTGTCTTTAAAAAGGAAAAAGTAACTATTGCGGATTTATTCGGGTTAACAATCATGTTTTGTGACGATGCTTGGTCTGCTATATCATGAAGTATAGTACTAGCTTGGCTTTTCATTCTTTTACTCAAGACTTCTGCTACGATTAAATCGTCGACGTACTTCCACCGGTCATCATGATCGTCCGCTATTTCATTAATTAACAGTAAGAAACAAAGTGGTCCCAAAACTGTACCCTCGGGCACGCCACAAAAAATTGAACTAGGTGACGAAAAAACCCTTTATACTTCACAACCTGTTCTCTTTCGGATAGAAAACCAATCAAAACATTAATTATAAAAGACGGGATATTTTTTTCTTTGAGTTTCTTTATTAAAATAGCGTGATCAACCAAATCGAAAGCTTTTTGGAAATCATATTATATTCAACCACTTTTCTGGAGAGTCCAGGTTATGTAGAATAAAATCGATTAAATTAACTAGATAATGCGATGTGGAAGTATTAGGTATATTTCAGAATTGGCGCTTATGCAGCTGAGAAAGAAGGTGGTCCTTAAGCCATGCAGCAACGAACGACTCGTACACTTTACTAAATACAGGAGTTATTGAAATTGGTCTTACACCCGTGAAACCATTTCCCCCCCCCCTTTTTAGGTATTGGAGTGATAAACCAGAGTTTCCAAATTTTAGGGTATTTTCCTGTCTCCGTAATTTTATTATAAATATTTTCTAATGGTACAGCCAGTTCCGCCGGAAAAGCCTTTATTAACTCAGTTGGTATATCTTGTGGTGTGACGGATGCCCTTTTCAGTCTTTTCAGTTTTATCTCTACTTCATAACGCGGAATTTTGGGAAGTTTTCTTAACTCTTCAATATCTATTCTATCCGTCCCTTCCTTTGGCAAAGATTTCAAAGGCGGGTAAGTTTGTACAATTTTAGTAAAATGCTCATTCAGTCGGTGCGCGGTCACTTCACTAGGCTCATCCAAACCAAAATCAACTGTTTTGGGACTTCTTCCAGTCATTTTCTTAATATTCTGATAATATGTTGAAGGTTTCGATCCAAGCAGTTGATCGATTTTGAAGCATAATAATCGGCTTGTGCTTTCTTTATTTTCCTTTTAACGAGGTTCCTTGTTTTTTTATACTCAAAGTAAGCAAAATACTTGGGGCACAGATGATCCTTGGGGATCTTAAAACTGTATCGTTTTATTTAAATGTTTTTCCACTTTGCGGTCAGATTGGCGCTTTAAGTATGTTGGAAGTCACTTTGAAGCAAAATTCTCCAGGCAAATATTATCATGGGCCCTTGGTAGTCACAAAAACATATATTTTCGTCAAAGATATTTACAGTTAAGATAGGCATTTTAAGGGGGCTAAAAAAGTATCAGGTATAGCCTACACTTGAGTTACAAATGATCATGGGCCCTTGCGGATTATGAAAGTGTATTGTTAGATCAGAAACATGTTCTCTTGTCGATATCAAGTTTCCTTGGGATCCGACCAACCGTTCAAAAGTTCTGCATGACAGAGAATTCTGGTAATCCGGATTCCAATTCCCTCCACTCCCCCGAAGATGGCCGGATCGAGGAAATGACTGCTTCCGCAAGTTAATCTGATCAAGTCCCTAATACACCTGCCGAATTTTCATTTTCCAAGTACATTTGTAAGTACCTTAACTTGCGTTCACCGGAATCCTGGGAAAACCCCTCTAACTCTCCCCCCCACAATGCGCCGATCCGGTCCGTTTCTGTCAAAAATGTATTTCCAACTTGTCCTTGTTCTTCTCACCAAGCTTCATCCTGATCTCTCCACTCTTAGCCTGTCCTGATATTTGCGGTTCCCCTCCAGTCCCTCCCCCCAGAAATATCGGATCCGGTCCGGACACGAAACAGGACATCCGCGACCCGAGTTCTTTCCAACTGTCAAGTTTCACTTGTGTCCGATGCTCCGTTCGAAAGTAATGCTTGCCTCAAGACCCGGATTTCCCCTCCCTTCCCCCCTGATGGTCGGATCGTGGAAATGACTATTCTCAAGTCAATTTGGTCGGGTACCTGATACGCCTGCCAAGTTTCATCGTCAAAGCACATCTGAAGTACCTTAACCCGTGATAACCGGAATTCCGGGACCGACCCTCCAACTCCCCCCACAGTGCACGGATCCGATCCGGTTATGTCATCTATGTACCCAGGATCTGTGATTGTTCTTCACGCCAAATTTCATCCCGATCCCTCCACTCTAAGCATGTCACGATATTTCCGTCCCACGATTTGCTATTTTCCGGGTGCTCCTGACGAGTGTTCGTGTATTGCGCTATTGATGAGTAAAACCGGTTATCCGAATTTTGCTGAGTCTTTGCTAGAAGTCGGTGACGATTATATAATATTGACGATTTCAACAAATTTGGATTTTACCATGGTAGTTCGAGAAGAATAAAAGCGATATCTATCAATCTAGCCTTGGCAGAGGCTTAAAACAGCCGAATCCGTGGATAATTTGTTAAAAGCAGAGCCTCGTTTTAAAGTATTCGGATGGGTTTGAATATCGGAAAATAAACAGTAAATAATGCGAGGTGTGCCTGAAGCATTTTATTCACAGTTCAGAACGTAAAAGTATCTTTTCCAGAAGATCATATCCTATTTGGAGCAAAACTTTTTTTTTGTTATGGAGAAAAGGGGTTCCGGCTAACCCCCCCCCCCCCCGGCGAAAAAACCCCGGACACCCCCCCCCCCCGGTACCAAACCCGCCGGAACCAAAACCCTCCCGGCGAAACCCTCCCCCCATAAATAAAAAAGACAATCCCGTAAGAATCGCCTAGTCCCAAATAAACCCTACGCCACGGATAGTACAAGGGATTAGCTGGGTACCCGGATTAGCTTATGTACCTACTGATGGGTGTATAAGAGTAGAATAACTGGACGTGTCAGCGTAACGATCCCCCCAACAAATCCTTTCCCAATTCCTTCCCCTTCTTGGCGAGGAGGCTGCAGTTAGGATGCCACTCATTCGTACAATGCGAAGGGCCATCAGATGCTTTAAACAGTCAGGCATTGCCCTCTCCCCTTGCCTGCTCCCCGTTCCTCTTTCGATATCCCTGATTCATACCAGAAACTCCAAGATGGGCAGCTGTTCTCACTGAACGACAGCGGCGTTGATGATGATAATTGCATTCTTGTGGTTGGGACAGAGCGTAACCTGGAACTACTTGGGTTGTATCGTCACTGGTTTTGTGATGGCACTTTCAAGATAGTCCCAGAGTTATTCTTCCAGCTCTTCACCATACACGTGCTTGTCAACGGTCAAACTGTCCCATGCTTGTTTGTTACACTAAGACACTTGAATGCCGGCTAACCCTCCTCCCCCGGTACCTCCCCTCCCCAAGTCAAGTTGAATGTTTTGAGTTTGTATTAAATGTAAAGGAGGGGGGTCGCCGGGGGGGGGTTGGTACCGGGGGGGGGTTGGCGGGGGTTTGTCTGGGGGGGGGGGGTTCTCGCCTAGACCCGGAGAAAAGGCTAAATTTCACTTTCACACCTTCTAGGCCTTGTTGATGGAATTCCGGGATCTGAACCAGCTGAGCAAGGAAATGAAGAAGATCGAGAGGACAATGAAGGACATCAGGATAGGAAAGCGGCAGGGTCGCCCAAAGGTCTCAAGTCCACCGCTACGATCCGAGAAAAAATTGGACATCGAAGAGTTATGGAAGGTGGTGAAGTTACATATAAAAAAGTAAGAGTTCAATTGGATGTCGACTCTGATTAACCGAGGCTCGTGACGTCACACAATAAGTCAATATTTTCCATTTACTGACGGAATTGATTGTCCCTACAACGGTTTAATGTACGCCTGGCGCCTCGCTGGCCGCTCGCCTGTGTATATATATATATATCTGTATTTAAAAGCTATTAAGCCATATACAGAAAAAACAAATCAATTTGCAAAAACTATACAAAAAAACAACTACCCTATTTTCGCATTCCTAACTTTATAAACCTCACTATTTTTTCGCATTCATACTTACTATCATCTACCTACTCTCTGCTAAACTAATCAGTGTTTCAACCATATTACAAAAAGAAACTATAACTCTAGGAGACGTTGACTTCAGAATACCTAGAAGTAGCTCATCCCCCCCGTTTTGAAAAATGGTACCTCTTATATTAGAAAGCTTTTCACACCTCAAGAGTACATGGCCCAGCCCCACATCACTCGACTCACAAAAAGGACAAGGATACTGCGCTCCGGTGCCACCACTTTTTCTTTTCCAAAAATTTTTGGTAGACAGTTTGCTCTTGCCTGGATCCATAAACGAATAAACTTAACTGGGATTTTCAACTTTAAATAAAACTCCGCACCAAAAGACTCTTTAATTCCGTGATACAGCTTCAGACTTGATGACTTGTGGATGTCGTTCCACCACAGTTGGATCTGTTGGTCTTCCACTCTAGATACAAATGTGTATTCTGCAACATCGAATTTCCCTATATATTTCGTGGCGTCACAACAACGTCACGGGCTTCGGATAAAAGGCTGAGATTTAGTTTAGACCGTTTAGTTGTCCTTGTCATTAGGATTAGCTAACTAGCGTAGGTTGACCATTGAACGGGAAAACACCGATGGCGAGGCTTTGGAAGAAACCTGGTTGTTTTTACAAAAAATGGGCAATAATTTATCCCATGCCCAAATCTCTTCTGTTTGAACAACACTAATTTCATCCAGTGTTTTTTGTTTGTCTTCCTTCTTTTAATTGTTGATTGCAGTTTTGCATTCCTTCTTTGTCATATGGATTGAAAACAATAATAAACAGTAAAAATAATAATTACACATTTAATATAGATTCAGTCCTGAAGTGGAATCGAGTTCATTCGTGATGCGAGCCTACGGTCAACCCATTTTTTTTTACAGGCTGGATCATGATTGGACGGGTCGAAAGTTATGAACCTGCTTGGACTTGTATCTTCCCTTCCAACATTCCCTTTCATGATTTTTTTTTTGTATTGCAGTGACACTGCAGAACCCCCCCCCCCCTCGATCTCGGAGGTAGAGTGGGTAGGTTAAGTTTCTCAAGAACTCGAAGTTCTAGAGTTTTTTGAGCTGACGATCTCGAATTCTATCCTTGAAAAATAACTTTCCGGATGTGTTTTCACACAGAAACCGGGCATTCGACTGGACAAATATCTCCCAGCGAATTTCCGAACATTATGATCAAGGCACTTTCCAGAAACTTCGTATAACTGCACAGATATTTTGACACATCCTCCCCTTTTTACAGAGAATGGTGGTACGGAACCCAGCTTGGACTGTGAAGCGTTCCAACGTTAGACAGCGTTTATTATCTTGGTTGGTATATTCAGGTGTACACCATAATAACAAGGCAGAAACACGTTCAGAATCCGAAGCTCTGGAACAAATACAAACTGAGTCATTGAGGTTCCAGCATTTACCAACAATTTTTGACCCCAAAAAGCCACTATAGAGGCAGGCACTGGAACTTAGCCTACTAACTTTGTTAATTACAGATTCAGTCATCCCAGATCATGGGGTCCATTCAGCTGGGGATTCATCAAGCTGTGGGGGGCCTAGCTTCGAAGCCTGAGAGAGATTTGCTAATGCAGGATTTCCTAACTGTTGAGACTGCCTTCTTCCCACAAGAAGGATCGAGTTCTACGACTGCGCATCACTACACGCCTTTCACGTTTAAGGCGTATGCGCCTATTGCATTTCGGTATTTCAGGGACCTCTTCGGGATCCAAACGAGCGATTATCTGGTAAGCCTTTAGTTGCGTTTTTTGCCTTTTCTCCATAGGTCGGTTAACCGACCTATTTGCCACTATTGACCGTTTTTGGGATCCCAAAACGTTAGTGACGGATACCTATGACATCGCAAAAGTTGTCCGTCTGTCCGTCCGTCCGTCCGTCCGTCTGTGAGCACGATAACTCTCGAAGGGAATGAGATATTTTGATGAAACTTGGTGTGAGGACTCTTTGGGTCAAGAGTAAGGTCGAGTTCGTAGATGGGCTCTGTAGCCCTAAATTTAGGGGTGGGGGAGGGGGTTTAAATTAAGGGGCAAACAAAATACTTTGAAACAGCTAATGTAATAGTCGATTATGGGGTAAGAAGACACGCTGAACACGAATATGAAAATCATTTTCTCGCCGGACAAGTAGTTCGCCCGGAATCCGGCCAAAACCGGAAAGTTTGTTAAAAGTAAATTACCTTAAATTACCTTAAATTGCACTTGCAAGCAATAAGGATGTTGAATCCCGATGAGTAGCTTGCGGTTGATGATGGTGTTTGCTCATTTCCGGGTCACTGTTTCTGGGGCACTCCAATGCACTTTCCACGGTTGCGCACACCAGTCCTCGTCGAGTCGCTTTTTGAACCCCTCAGGTGTTTCGCTAGTCACAGCTGAATCAGACAGGCCGTTCCACAGAGGAACAGCACGATTGCTGAAGAAGTGCCGGCGAACACGAGAGGAGCAGGATCTTCGGAACAGCTTCCGGGAGTGGCCCCTAGTCCGTGAATTGCTGTCAGGGGCGAAGAGGGAAGGGAGACAATTAGAGTTGAGTAGTTTGAAGACAAGTAGCATGTCTCCCCTCTTCCGCCGGTAAGTCAGTGTTGGGAGTTTTAGTTTCTGCAGCCGTTGTTCATAAGGCAGTGTTTTGAGGCCACGAATGGATTTTGTGGCTCGCCTCTGGACGCCTTCGATGAGCTTCTTGTCTTGTTGGTAGAAGGGCGAGGCAAGGGTGTTACCGCTCTCCAATTTGGGCCTGACCAAGGCTTTGTAGAGGCTTTGTAGAGCTAAAAGTTTTATTTGAAGTTGATTAGATGTTCGATTTGGGGGTAAGAAGACATGCTGAACACGATGGTGAAAACCATTTTTTCGCCGGACAATTAGTTAGCCCGGAATCCGGCCAAAACCGGAAAATTTGTTAAAAGCGAAAGTTTTATTTGATGTTGATTAGATATTCGATTTAGGGGTAAAAAGACATGCTGAACACGATGATGAAAACCATTTTTTCGCCGGACAAGTAGTTAGCCCGGAATCCGGCCGAAACCGGAAAGTTTGTTAAAAGTAAAAATTTTATATGAAGTTGATTAGATGACAGATTTAAGGGTAAGAAGAGACGCTGAATCTGTGTATGACAATCATTTTTTACCCGGACATATAGTTCGTCCGGAATCCGGTTGAGACCGGATTTTTTTATAAGTTAAAGTTTTATTTGAAGTTGATTAGATATGTTCTTTATAGGGATAAGGAGATACGCTGAATTCGTTTCTGAACTATCTTTTTTTTGGCGGGACAAGTAGTTCGCTCGGAATTCGACCGAAACCGGAAATTTGGCAGAAGTAAAGCAGGAAGCTTCGATCAGTATCGTCAAAATAGAAATGGTTTGTACAGGTGTATCTGAACTTGATTTTCTCAGATGATTAGCCTGGCGAAGACTGGATCTGGCGAAGACAAGACCTAGTTGTCTGGGTCAAATATAACAATTTTGGGATCCCATCGAAACCTTTGGTCTTGTTTCGTCTCGCCGGTCGGTTCGACTGAGCTCTAAATAACGGCTTATAAGAAAACATGGCGTCTTCCCGTCGCCGGCGCCTATCTCTCCAGTGAGAATTTTGAATTTCGCGCCGTGCCAAGAGCATAGGTCGGTTGGATGGACCTCCTGCCTCAGTCGCGAACGGAGCCAAAAAACGGCTTATAAGAACTTAGGTTGGTTAACCGAAGGAAGAAAACGACTTATAGTGGGAAATCTTTCAGGTCGGTTAACTGGATGAAGGCAAAAAACGCAACTTTTGTTGACATTCGGGCTGAATGTTTAGCCACACATTTTTGAATTCTTGTTTAGCCCCGTTCACCAAGCACGGAGGCCTAGGCACGTGCCTAGTATCACCATTCACACCCATGCCTAGGCACGGTTTTGGGACAGGCACGGAGTTCTAGGCTCTAGAACTCGGTGCCTGGCTAAGCTTGGGCACGTGACTAGGCATCTGTGCTTGGCTAGGCATGTTTATGAACGCGGCTTTACGGAAACAGAGAGTGTGCGACACACACTTTTTCATGTCAAGGTTTATGTGTATTTTTTTGTGTTTCGGATTTTGGTCAGTCGACCGATTTAGACGAGTAGACCAACGTTGTGAGGGCGAAGCAGTATTCCTTTGCTCTGATAATTGCTCTGATCCTTTGCTCTGATAATGCCCTGTCGGATTTGCGGTACCTCTATGCGCTTGTACCGGTTGTATGCTTGACGAAAACGATTTCCAAATTTTGATTATCACGAATTGGCATTCGTGATAATCAGTGTAATGCTATTAGAGGAGATAGGATACACTTATGAAGTGGAGAATCTCGGGAACGTTAATGGATCGAAAGACTACTGAAGTAGAATTAATTACTATCATACCTGCGACGTGTCCTTTAACTGGATTTTCGTATTTCAGCCTATTTGCGAACCTTTAGTAATTAAATAGGGTGGTTCCAAAAATCACCACGATCTTTTTGCCCACTCTCACAATGCCCACGCTCAGAATGCCCACGATCAAAATGCCTACGGTTCAAAATGCCTACGGTTAAAATGCCCACGCCTCAAAATGCCCACAATTCAGATGTGAACACCCGAAATCGAAATCGTCCGAAATGCTGGCGGCTTAAAAATGCCGACAGTTTACAAATGACGACAGTTCAGAATGGTCACAGGGAGGCTAACATCGTCCTGATTCAAAATGCCGACGGCTGAAACTGTCCAACATCATCCTGGGACTGCGGACTACGAGAACGAGATTACAAGGGGTAGGATTGATAACGGAAAAGTTTTGAAAGGAATTATTTTATTGTTTCTTGAAGAACGATCCAAAAAGACCAGAAAGTTAAAGCTCTTAAAGAAAAGTTCCAAGGGGGTTCCTAGTCAGGCCAGGCAGAGGCTTCCTCGAGAAAGCACAGCGCTTTTGCGGAAACTAAGCACGAGCCAACACACATGTTTCTTGTAAGTATTTAACCAGAATTGTATTATAAATGAGATTATACCAGTTCAACATACGATCATCGTCATTCTGATACTATTATACTCTTCCCGTTGCTCACTCATCCCTAATTAGAGTTTAGTACGTTCGGAACACCTCAAATAATCCAATCGTGGGCATTCTGAACCGTGAGCATTTTGAGTCGTGGGCATTATGAGTCGTGGGCATTTTGAGTCGTGGGCATTATGATCGTGAGCATTTTGAGTGTTAGCCATTAAATATTTGACAAATTCTAACCGATTTCCAATTGCCGATTCCCATTGTCATTTAGTAGGCTAATTTGTTTTTAACGGCCAGTTTGGTTGTTTATATGTATGTGTGTGTGAGTTTGATTGACATGTTGTTGATTCTTTGTATACAGTACTCTTCAGTTTTGAAGGATTCAAATAAATAATAATAATTATAGGTGTCCATCACCGGCCGCCGCCTCATCGAACTCTCTAACCCCGGTGCCAGTGGCAGCATATTCTACTTGACAGAGGATGACGAGTTTATCATCAAAACAGTTCAGCACAAAGAAGGGGAGTTCTTGCAGAAGCTGCTCCCCGGTTATTACATGAACATTAATCAGAATCCAAGGACGTTGTTACCAAAGTTTTTTGGCCTTTATTGTTATCAGTGCAACTCTAAAAACATTCGATTGTTAGTGATGAATAATTTGCTGCCTCGAGACTATACGATGCATGAGAAGTATGACTTGAAGGGGTCGACGTACAAGCGGAAGGTAAGATTTTTTTACTGGTGCTAAATTTTCCTCGTTAACCCCCCGGTTCAGTCATCCCAGCGCTACCTCAAGTAGTTTATCCCCTACTTCATCAGAAATTAAAACGAAAAAGTCTTCAACACCTGAAATTTCGTAGACCATTTTTGTTTTTGTTTTTTTAAGTTCCAATGCTATTCTCTCGAATATTTGGGACTTCTTAATAAATCTGTTATATTCTATTCTATAATGAGATTTTATTTCGGTCCTCCCTGGCATGGGTGCTCTTCAGGCCGTAGTTTCAGAATACGAACTTGTGACTGCAGCTTCCTTCCAAAGGGGGGCCGAAATATCGACGACATAAAATTCCTTCCAAAGGGGGGCCGAAATATCGACGACATAAAGCTAATAATATTCTGACTCTGAAGAATCTGTTTCCGTTTTTCGGTAAAAGTTAATAGTTAAGTAGGCTAAGTACAGTGTGTTGTTTAGAGCGTGTTCCACCCTACTTACCGTAGTTACTACGCTAGGCTGGAACGCTTTTTTATTTTTCGGTCAAATATCAGGCCGCGGGCTGATCGGACCAATCACGTTGCAGAGATGCGTAGTTACTACGCTCCCGAGCGTGGTAAGCAAATAGTTACTATTAGTTACTATTTTGAGAAGGCTGGAACGGTCAGCGTAGTAACTTTTCGTGAGGCTGGAACAGAAATGGTAACTAATAGTTACTAGTGGTAGAGGGGTTGAACAGGCTCTTAAAGTACGTCAATTGTTAATTTATTGTTTTGAAAGCTATCTGTGACAGTTCTTTTTTTTATTTATTTTAGTACTCCTCATTAGTCATTATATATTCTTTGAGGGAAATGAATAAATCAATCGAACAATCAAAATATCAGCTCTGTTTGCCAATCCGTTTAGCACCAAACATGATTCGCAGTCTGCTTGAATTGAAGGAATACTTAAAGCACTCATCTTATCTATATTACTGGTTCGCCCTACATCCCTTATCGTTCCGTACATTCTCATTTTGACATTTTAAACTTCCCGTGTCATTTTTACCCACCCTAACGGATATTCAAATAATGCATAAAACGGAAACGTCAGCTACGATGCTTTGGCAGCAATATTTCGGCCCTTCTGGGCAATGGTCCTGGTCAGGCTGTCAAACTTCAGGGTCAACGTTGGGAAGAACAAATAATACAGGTTTGTTTGAATATATGTTTGAATATACGTTTTTCAAACAAATTTTTAATATATGTTTCAAAGTCAGCTTGGGCTCAAGGAATATTCACCCTAACGGAGTAACGGTACTGCACCGATTTTTGAATCTGCAATGTCTGCACTGTCAGAAGTTTCATAACAGATAACGTAAGGATGCACAGTTTCAACAAGTAAGACTTGGGATGTTAGCTGTTCCGATTTTTGCAAAAGCTACGCATTTAACGGTATGCATACAAGAATAGCCGAAACACCGCCGGATCTGCTGACTTAAATGTCTGTTCACCATCATGATATCGGAAGAGTCAGCAGAGCCTTTTCGGCGGTTTTTCGGCTCTTCTTGGCAATGCTTGTTATGCATAAGGTTCGCGCATAATGTTTGCAGAATCATAACAGATAATATACTAAGTGTTATCCGTTGAAACTGATATAAGGTTTGAAGCCAAGCTGAACATTCATTACAAAAGAAAAGAAAACACGAGATTTTTAGTTTTTCATGATCACCTATAGTTATCCCTCTAAGATGATATGCGAGGTCGGATATTTCGGTTGCACTTCCGGCAAACCGCGTCCACAAAAAAATTAAATATTTATATAAAAATTAAATTTATTTTATGTTGGGTGGTGAGGATATTTCTGTTATGAGTAAGTGCTATGTTTAAAAAAAAAAGTATGTTTTGACCATTTTAAATGATATGTTTCGAGAAAAGATAATATTTGTAAGGATCGTAACGGATACATTCTCATAACGTTTAACACAAGGATGCGCAAACATCTCTTATCTGTTTATTTTTTGTATTTTTTTAGGCATCTAAAGAAGAACGAAGCAAGAAATCTCCGACTTTCAAGGATTTAGACTTTATGGAAATCCACCCAGAGGGTATCCTGCTAGAGGCCGAAACCTATAACGCCTTAGCCAAGACGATTGCAAGAGATTGCAGGGTAAGAAGTAGCGATGCACTCAAAGCCAGGCTTCATCTTCCAATTTTTTTTTTCCGGATTCCAGGCTATTCGTTTTCGTCGAGCTGGATCCGGAATTGAAGCCAGGGCAAAAATGTCTGGAAGTCTGGGATTGGACACCCCGGAATCCAGTATCTTGAAGGGTATAACAGAGACGTAACACATTTGAGACACAACAAATATGCAAATGAGTGGGAGACAGTGATTGAAAGTTGTTATTTGGAGGCAATTGAAGAGCGAATGGGACATCTACAAGATATTTAATAATGGCAAAATTAGCTATCACCAATTTCATCGTATCAGGAAGAGTTGGCTTGACTTTACGGAAGGCCCAGATATCTGGAAGGTGAAGCCTGGCTTTTAATGGTTTTCAAATACGGAATTTCTGTCTGATCATGCATCAGGCCTTTTTGACCTACCTACCCAGTTTGCTTACCCCAACAGTACTAGAGTGGCGTGCCGGACCGGTCACATATCGGTAGTGGGCATCCCCTACAGGAGTGTCGCCTACCTCGAATTAGCAACGCAGAAATTGGCCGCAAAAGTATTAAACTTAAAAGACCCCTGATGGGGTTTTGAGGGTGGTTGATTAGGCTAGGTCTTGACAGGGGTCCTTGGGACCTGGTGGATAACGTGACTAAACTGTCTTAAGACCGGCGGGCCTGACCTTATTCATCCACTCTCTCACCAATCAACAATTTGAGCGGAAGGAATGTCCTATCCTGCTCAGCCTATGGCTCAACTCACGTTCCTCTTTCTCTCCTTGCAAGTAAAAATAATCCTTTGTATTCTCCCTGTTCACTTGACAAAACCCAGAACATGATTAAAACTCCATTTGGCGAAATCCTTCAAAATGGCGTCTCCTATCAATGGGCAAATTATCGCGCGCCACCAGGCGGGGAAAGACCTGAGTCCAGCTAACGAACGCTGGCTACCTAGATGGCGTCAGCGTTCCAAACCGTGATGTCTAAACCCTTCGGTTGGAGCTAACAAAAATAAGAAAAGGGGCATCAAGCCACAACAACCCCTCTTGCTTATTCTGCCTTTTATATTATCCCTAGATCCCTTATAGAATTATTAGCTTCTGGAATCCCCGCCTTACGTCATTGTTTCCTTTTGTGCCTACGACTTTTTAGCGCATTTTCGGCTTAGCCGAGTTTATCCAGTCACGCGACATAAACTTCGCCGAAAGCTTGTAGGTCCTCCGACAACTCTTTCACACATAAGTACATGAGAAGCTTCAACTTCAAAGTGTTGTGTTTCGTTTTGGAAGACATGGTAGGGAATCAGGTCTATATTCTGTTTGGGACTACTTTTGTTTTGCTTGTTTTCCCCACTTTTAACCACTAGCCTACGCGTTAGATGACAAGCACTAACAGGAGAATCGTTCATTTCACGTGGAAAGTAATGATTTTCGCAAAACGGTAGGTATCTCTGATCCATTTCATCCCGAAAAGATCATCTAGAGTAAGAGTGTTGTGCTTGAAATTTTTTTGCAGCCCTAACAGCCAAGACGCAAATCTTACTATTTCCAACAGTTCTGAGTTCCAGTCTATTCAAATAAAGAAAATAAACTGGCATTGTTCAAAATTCTCTACCTCTACTGCAAGTGAACTGAAGGAAAAGGTTCACCCTCGGGCGGGGTCGTGACGGGGGTAAGTGAACTGATCGTACCTCGATTGCGGCCAGTGGAATGACGCATCTGAAGTTAGATGTCACATCTGATAACAAGTATTGAATAATAAGAAACTAACTTGATCAAAAAAAATTAACCAAATTTTTTGTTCTAGGTACTCGAATCTTTCAAAATTATGGATTATTCGATGCTCGTCGGGGTGCACAATGTCACGCAGTCAAAACGAGAAAAGGTGAGAACTTGTGTTCAGTTCTTTTAAATGCCGTATTTGACCCAAACTTCTTCTATCGATAGTTCTTTCTTTTTTCTCTGCCTATACACCGTAGTTATCCAGCTCATCATCTACATGATGTTTTTCATGGATTTTTAGGCCCAGTTATGTTAATTTTTACTTGTGTTGTTTTTCCGTTTTTCCTTTTACTCCACTGCCGCCTTGTGCATTTGGTGGCCATAACTTAAAAACATGTCAGAATTTTCAGAACATTCACGCAAGGACTCGCAGATTTTGATATAACACACTATCTGCTGAGGTTACAGAAAAATTGTGTTATGGAGCATTTCAGTGCTACATTTCTAAGTAGGTGAGTAAGTAATTTATTTTTCACCCGCCATTTTGGAAAGCGGAGTATAAAGATGCATTTCTGTAAAATATGAAACTAAACAAGGTTTCGTTTAGTGAAAAAATAACAGTTACGATGTCATACCGGAAGTATATATTCAAACAATGCATAAACCGGATACGTCAGCTACGATACGATGGTTTGGCAGCGGATATTTCGGCCATTCTTGGCAAGGGTCCTCGTCAGGCTGTTGAACGTCAGGGACAACGTTGGGGAAGGAAAAAACCTGCAAATATCGTTGAAATAAACCTCAGTCCATCTACTACCAAAAATAAGTCAAGCCCATACCTTCATATAATATACTCCAGTGATTATTATTTTTGTATTATTATTATTACTACTTTATTTCAGTCCATAAGACCATAACATTGCCTTGCTTCGCTGTTCGCTTCCAGACGACTTAGGATCCTCAGGCTAGCCGAAGGGCTTCTACCACATACATATGTGTTAGTTTATACATATGTCGGTATTATTGTATTTATTGGCTGAATTTTTAAGAAACCAAAATTGTATAGAAGATTAAGTAAAGTTATTATGACCTTGCATTTCTGCTGGCATTTCCTATGCTGTTTTTCGTAACGAAGAATTTTTGGAAAGTAAGTTGAATTGTAGCGAATGATTTTGCTTTCAGTATCAAACTTCCTAAAGGTCCCTTCAGACTGACTAAAAGCTTACGTACGTCGATTCTTTAGCACCTGGACTGCAGCGGACCCGTTCAGGATGGCGTAAGCGCAGGGCTGCCACTTGACGAAAATAAAATTCACTACCGAAGAAGCAAAAAAGTACTACCAAAGGAGAAAAAGTACTACCTAAAATTTTTTTTTGCGCGTCTTGCGCTTTGCGCAACACGCGCATCATTTTCAACTGTCGCTACTGTAAACAACTCACGCATAATCCTTAAAGATACGGTCCCAGTCGAAGCGCCGTGTTTTTTCATAAAAATAGTTGATTTTTTCATGAAAATAGTCGTTTTTGGGATGTCAGTAATCTTTCATCAAACCGTCATTTTTTTCTTGAAAACTGATGTTTTTCTGCAAAAGTACGCGGAAAAAATGACCAACAATCGGTAAATACCTTGCCTCCCCCCAAAAAAATAAAAACATTTTTAAGACCAAAGTTCATAGTATAATTTCTGTTTACTCTCATGTGTTGATGCTTCAGTCAACTTTCAGATGTTTTGAATAACAGATTGCTCTTCAAAGGTAATGAAACGTTTAAAAAAAATTCTTACAGGCTAATTGGCTTCATTTGTGTTGTTCATATTTGAACAATTGTATCTCATATTTCTGATAAAATCAGCACAATTCAACTAGGGAATCGACTTCGCGATTTCGAAAGTCGAGAGAAGCACAAAGGTACATTTTTCTCGAAAAGTACTGCTTTTCTTAAAATGTACTAAAAAGTACTACTTTTTTCAAATGTACTACCAACTCACTACTTTGAAAAAAATGTACTAAAAAGAGTACAATTGTACTACCGGTGGCAACCCTGCGTAAGCGTAGATCGTGTTCCACCCCTTTACCAATAGTAACTGTTAGTTACTATTTCCGTTCCAGCCTCACGAAAAGTTACTACGCTGACCGTTCCAACCTTCTCAAAATAGTAACTAATAGTAACTATTTGCTTACCACGCTCGGGAGCGTAGTAACTACGCATCTCTGCAACGTGATTGGTCCGATCAGCCCGCGGCCTGATATTTGACGGAAAAAATTAAAAAGCTTTCCAGCCTAGCGTAGTAACTACGGTGACTAGCGTAGTAACTACGGTGACTAGCGTAGTAACTACGGTAAGAAGGGTGGAACACACTCGTAGAATTGCTGGTTTTATTTTTTTCTTCTTAACCTTTGATCGCTTCTATTGAAGGCAGTTTATTCAAACTTGCTCAAAGTTGCTGTTCTGTAATTTTTCCCCGGGTTGAGTCTCCGTTTAGTTTTGTTCTTTGTTTTTTGTTCTTTGTTTTTTTTCTGTTGAAAGTTTATATGGCCCTTGTTGGACGTTTTTTAGTTAAAGTAAATGAAATAAATTCATTTCAGGCAGAAGAAGATAAATGAAATAAATTCATTTCAGGCAGAAGAAGATGAGCGAGATTTCGACCCGTCGGACAAATCCCGACCTCCGCTAGTCCGGACCAAGTCAATAAACCGGCAAAAGCTAATCGCAAACTCAACTGCCTTAGAGTCAATTCAAGTGGACAAGGACGAAGATGAGGAAAACGACTTTCCGTAAGTTGACTTTTCCTTTAGCGCGCTCTCTCTTCCACAGTCTCAGGGTTTCTATAGATCAGGGAAAAGCACCATTTATCAGGGAATTCGGACAAAGGCCGAAAAATTTGATGTTTTTCCAAGTTTTTCTGTCAATATTCGCCCAAAGCTGTCAGGAGATTTTTTCGAAAAAAGGAAAAGTCGGGGATTCTGAATCGAAAATATTGTGGAAATTGAAAATACTAAATAATCTTTTTATTAATATGAATGATATTTACTGACCCTACAAAGCCGTTGTGCCATGGAAATAGGTACAAAACAAAACAACCGATGTCCGAAAAACAGCAGACCACAGACAAAAATAATCGATCCGCTATGGCGGTGGCTCCGTCAGTTCCGCTCGCTCATGGATTTATCATTGGGTCAAACGGTAAGATCGAGTCCTGGTTTGAACGGGTGACTTGGATGGGGTGATCTAGGCGTTGCAAATTGGATGCTTCCAATACTGTGCATGACTAATTCCGAAGCACGTCAGTGAACCTCGAGAAGAACAGGAAACCTCACAAGAACCTCCGCCTCCCTGTCTCTGTAATACGACCATGCGGAGTCGAATATATTCGGTTATACCCTACCCGATGCAAACGAGCGGAGGAGGAACATCCTAATTTGTTATCTCTACAAACAGCCATATCGCAGTAGAGCCCCGCAGAAGAATACGAACGCCGTCTGAGTCGTCCTTTACAGCTGATTGGTTGTCTACCATTGTGACGTCACGTCTGACTCGCTGCAGACCGGGTTCTCCACCCCTGCAGGCATCCTACGATTTTTCATCTGGTATGCGCGGAAGCGAAGAGGGAAGTAGACGGGTATCAACTCAAACCTGACAGCAAGTACCTCAAGCTCCGCTCAGTTTTATCGGGGTATCCATAGTCGCTGCATGCGACCAAAGATAGAGGTTCTATTGGATCATTTGTCTTATCCAGATGAACCCTCAAATTCATTCAAATCCTGTGTAAACCAATCAACAACGTTTGTTGTCGTGATGTTTCTGGCTCTTCTGGGCACGCGACGATTCTCCATCGACTCGAAGAGCCAGTCATCAAGAGTATTTAATACCTTTAAAAAATGCGATCTGTTCATAGCTTCGTTTCTAGCAAAAGTGAGAGAAAGCGCATTGGAGCTACAACTCGACCCGACATTCTTTTTATCGGCGACCCGTCAAAAACTTAATCTACGCAACGTAAAGTGTAAAAAGAAAATAGAAAAAAACGCAGTCGAATCAAGATGAACAGAATACGGTAACAAACAAACAATACGGAGTCACTCCGTTTTTTATATCACCCGTGTCGCAGCTAGCTGCCGCTAGGGTCGTTGCTAAGCGTATCTCCCCGGTTTTACCAGCAACCGGCATTATCTCTAAATGTCCCTGCTTGTTTAATCTTCGCTATGCGGAAGATTACGGTAGCCCGAGCTGCACATTAAACAGTCAAATAGAAAACACACCTACTTACATGTAATGGTGAACTTCGGCATACAGTATTGCATCCTCAATACAACTGAATTCCGTTTTGCATTGTCAAATATGACTGAATTCAATCCCAAGACTCTAAACGATCGGAACTGACTGAAAACTGTAACTGGCTTCTGATACTCTCAACTCCCTACCCTAAGGGCGATTCTGGCGATCTCTTCGATTCGCTTTCCGAAAAGCAAAGCGAGAATCTGCCGAGCGCAAGAACAAACGGGAGGTCGTTGCGCCTTTACAGCTTCTCACTGACTTGCCAAAAATCAGTTTTCACTCGCGAAGTGGATTCGCTGTCGAAGTGCTGACAGAAACTAGCGGAGCGCGAGAACAGCCCTGGAAAGCGAAGCGAGTTTTAGCCGAAGTCGCAAAAATAGCCGGCGATTAAGCTCGCGGAGCTTTCCAGACCGCCAGAATCGCCCTTTAAACGCCCATGGTTGAATTAATTTGCATTAATTGGCCGTTAATACATTGCCGTTGGCAATTGTTCTTAACTCTTCAGTGCCAACTTCCGGAGCAAAGATACTGATGACGCGTTTGGTTTCTATTTGCTCAGGCAAGCAAGTTACAACTCTAAATTAATATTCGTTACATCCGCGTTCAACGAAAGTTGTTGTTGGTTTCCTTATTCGTAAAGCACAACTTTTACTAGTAATGATCTTTTCACGATAAAATAGGTCAGCAGTATCGTTTTACGAAATACCATTTCATTCCCATGTGAAATTAGCGATTTTCTTGTTAGCGCTTGTCTCACTCTATCCAGCCTTCCCGCTTTTTGAAAACTATACGCGCCGTGGTTAGAAATTGGGAAAAACAAGCAAAACAAAACAAAGTCCAACACAGGAGATAGACCTGATGGCCTACCGTAGGCGTATTCTCGCCGTTCCCCGAGGACTCCACGTCTAGAGTCCTCGCGTTTTTGTTTGTCCCGGGAACTCACTCCCCGTGTTCTCGCGAGTCCCGACGGACGGGGAATGCTCCGATTATCATCACCATCATCAAAAAGGACTCCCTTTCAGATTCGGAGGGGAATCAATTTTTGCTGGTGTTGACCAATGTAAAATTAATTGAAAACAATCAGAATAAAAGAAACAAAAATAAAAAGGATTCAGACTAATTTCGTCAACTACATAATTTTTTTTTCTAACAAGATCCATTTTTTAAGCATTCCCCGTGTTCTCGCTGTTTTCCGTACGTGAGTCCGCGTGGAGTGACTCCCTCTATTCTCGCCGTTCCCTTCGATTCCCCGAGGAGTCCTCGGAAAAGGGCGAGAATACGTCTCATGTCTGAAAAACAACACTCTGAAGCTTCTCATCTCGTTGTGTGTGAAAGAGTTGTCGGCGGACCTTGAAGCTTTCAGCGAAGTTTGCGTTGCGTGACTGGCAACACTCGGCTCGGCTGAAAAAGTGCCAAAAAGAAGTAGGTACAAAACGAACCAATGGGAAAGGCAGGGGATTCCAGAAGCTTATAACTCCGTAAGGGATCTAGGGATAATATAAATGGCAGGATAAGCAAGATGGGTCCTTTAATAATGATTGACTGAGCTTTTTCTTTTAGACCCGGTGCCATTCCAGCGTGGAACGCCAAAGGCGACCGCCTAGCCTTATACCTGGGTATCATTGATATCCTGCAGTCTTACAGGCTCAAGAAGAAGCTGGAGCATGCCTTCAAATCTGTATTCACAGATGGCGTAAGTGTCAATCTTACCACGGTTGTCTTTTATTAGCTACCGGGACAATCATGACAGTCATTTTTGGGATACCAAAACGTAAGTGGAGGGATATACTTGACATCGCAAAAATTGTCCGTCTCTCGAAGGGAATGAGATATTTTGATGAAACTTGGTGTGAGGATTCTTTGGGTCAAGGGAAAGGTCGAGTTCGTAGCTGGGCTCTGTAGTCCTACATTTAGGGGTGGGGAAGGGGGGTCAAACTAAGGCAAACAAGAAATATATTTTAAAACAGCTAATGAGAAACACGATTACGAAAACCATTTTCTCGCCGTAAGTTTGTTCGCCCGGAATCCGGGCAAAAACGTAGTTTGTTGAAAGTAAAAGTTTATATTTGAAGTTGATTAGATGTGCGATTTAGGAGTAAGAAGACATGCTGAACACTTGCGTGAAAATCATTTTCTACCCAGACAAGTATGTTCGCCTGGAATCCGGCCAAAACCGGAAAACTTGTTAAAAGCAACAGTTTTATTTGGAGTTGATTAGATGTCGTCAGGGGTAAAAAGAGATGCTGAACCCGTTTATGACAATCATTTTTTATCCGGACATATAGTTCGCCCGGAATTCGGCCGAAACCGCAAATTTGGCAGAAGTAAGGCAGGAATTTTCGATCAGTTTCGTCAAAATAGATATGATTTACATTGGTAAACACACATGCTGAATCCATATCTGAACTTGGTTTTCTCAGATGATTAGCCATTTAGGGTTAATCTGTTTCTAAATTTTAATAGTAAAAGTGTTCAAGGAGTCTGGGGAAGACTGGATCTGGCGAAGACAAGACCCAATTGTCTGTATCAGATATTAAATTTTTGGGATCCCATCGAAACCTATGGTCTTGTTAGTGCCGCAGCTAGGTTATTTCATAGGCTTAACCCCGACCCCACCCCCCAAGACACACAAAATAAGTATTCCACTGAGTTGGCAGATGATCACCTACACAAGACGAAAATTAATGACGATCCAGTTTGAATGACGATCCAATGCTAGCATGTAGAATACAAGCTATTAAGGAATAAAGTACATTAAAGAAATTACTTGGTATATTAGCAAAAAATGTTTCGACGAAAAAGAAAAAACTATTCTCTATATTCCAGCTCGCTTTTGATCGAATTGGGTTGTGACAGTCGTTGTACCATTTGTAGCTTAATGGTGACGGACCCATTTCCGAGTAAAGGGTAGATTATAAATAATTATTTAATTTTTCAAGTCTGTTCAGGCCAATATAATTTTTAGGATACAGTGAGTGTTCACCGACCGAGTTTCTACGCCCAGAGGTTCATGGACTTCATGAAGAATAAGGTATTCAAGAAGATAACAACTCGTAAGTATGCCAATTTTGGGTTGCGTTTGTGTTGTTTGCTGAAGGGCTAACGAGCTTGGGAGTATTGTCTCGCGTAATGTTGGTCGTAAGCGTTCCATATCCCACTGCATTGATTGGACGATACCAGGCCTTGTAACTTGTCGGAGTTATTCTGCCTTATGCTGGGAAGCACATAAACTTTACGAAGTTCAGAAGAGTATTTTTGCAACCAGTTCGAGAAAAACGACCTCGTCCGTTGAGAGTCGTGAAGCAACTGATTTGTTTGGGTCTCCCGCGCGTCAGAATAAAGTTAACCTGACGATAAACAACATACAAGAATCATCCTTCGTCAGCAGTCAGGACGAAAGTGAGTAATGTGATCACAAATCAAAAATCATCATCATGAAATCAGTCATCAAAAAATCAGTTTTCTGTCGTAAAATTTTCAAAGAATTACTAGGACTGACATTGGGTATGATAAATATATGAAGAAATGCGCAAGCGCTCAATCATGGGGTGTGAAAGAATGATTCAAGCTCAGATATTGAAGAGCTATTGCCATATAAACTCAGTCATCAATGGCCCAACGGTCACTTCATTTGCGGGACCCTAGAATTAGACCTCAATGCCAACAAGTGTACCAAAATTCAACTTGATACCTGTCATGGTTCACGAGTTGTGAACCCCACAAAAATGGTAAAAAGGGAAGACCGAAAACCTGCTAGAGTAGGCTCAAGAGTGGTTCGTTCATAACCGAACACACCAACAAATTGGCCTGGTCATTGACATTGTTTGTTGTAGATGTTTTCGGCATGTGGATTGTCGAAGGAATTCTTTGAAGGAATGATAGAATCACACGTTATTACATGAGATGAAGGGACGTTCCAGCAGTCCATCACTCTGTTTTGGAAAGATCATCTGCCGATGTCTTAAGAGGTCACCAGCCACTCAGCTTGAAGGCATGCCCGCACAGACCGGTTTTGTTGAAGCGGAGATTTGTCTATTCAGGCACGTTATCGCAGTGTCCGCGAAAGATCTTGTAATATTCAGTAGAATAGCCACGTAGATACCGTTGAGTATTCTGTCAGTCAATCAACTAAACCAATTAGCTTAGAGCTGGAAGAGACATTTTGGAAAGCAGCAACAATTAATAACAACATACAACAGGTTAACTAATACACTTGTAGGGGAACGATCTGAAACAAATGCTGGTATAAAACTGTCTAAAAACTAACTGGACTAATGGGTAGGACATGGCAAAAACTGATTGCCAGTGTTTCTCTCAGACCGATGCACAGACGACAAGTGGGGAGTGGAAAAGTGGTGAAAAGCAATTAGTAGAGTAGGGACTATTCGCTGATGTTACTAGCAGTTCGGGATACTTCTCCCTGATTGGCTGTGGGCAGAGATGGAGGTCTAGTGCCCTGCTTGTCTTGCAGCTTTGAAGCATTCGCCTTCGAAGAAGAAAGCTGCAGGCCGTGCATCAAAAGCTGCCGATGCTGCGAATCAGGCAGCTGCAGCTGCAGACTTTTCGCAGCCTGGACCCAGCCGAGACGTAACGGATTCGAGTGAGTTGAGGCCTAGTCTGTGGTGCTTTCGACACAAATTTTGACTTAATTCACAAACGGCTTCGGCTTGCACTGACTTGCCTGTGAGAATGTTCTAGAAAGACTGATACTGAATGCAAAGAAATAAACGGCATGCTCGTAAAGCAGTAAATTTTAAGAAGGAACAAAAACTTGTTTTGAGGCATACTTTCTAGCAAAATCTGTGTAGCTAAATTGTGTGATTGGCTTTTTGGAAAAGTGATAAGCTTGACCCAGCTTGCAACATACCTTGGCTTGTGCTTTCAAGGGAGTTCTACGTGTGTGCTTCTATTGCTAGCTTGCTACGCTGTGTTCGATTTCGACGTATATTTTGGTTATTTGTTTGAATATAATAGTTCTTCCTTTTAGCAAGGGCACATAATAAGTTGTTCGTTACGTACTTATTCATAAAGGGCCTTCCACTACATATGATGACTAAATTTTGTCACGCATTGGATCAATCAATCAATCAATCACATTTATTTCCAAATAGCTCACAAATAAAGCTAGAGTAGGAAAAAACAACAACAATATTTACAAAACACAAAAGCGGAACAATTTACTAAGACACTTACAAAATTTTACCAGAAATAAATGACGGAACGAAACTATGTAAAAATTGGGAAGAGGAATAAAACAGGGAAATGGATAAAACATAATTGGATAAAACAGGGAAATGGTGCAGTATAAAGGTTATATTAAATGTTCAGTAAAAAATTGATATAATAATTATATTAAAGATTGTATCAAGTAGAAGTAAATTGTTCTTCTCCCCTTAGTTTAGGGTTGCTGTTTTCCACTGCCTCATATGCCAAAAACTGCCAAAACTGTGCTGAAGAGCACAGTTTGAATAATAATAATAATGTTTTAATAATAATAATAATTACCAAAGAGGCTTTCGCCTCTCGGAGGTTCGGCCCAAAACATTTGAAAACTGTCCGTTTACCGTGGTTGAAAAGTGGGAAAAGCCAGGCAAAAATGAAAAAAAGTCTTCCAAAATGAACAAGAGCTACGAGCTCATATGGCACTTGTTACGAGTAGGCGGTACAAGAAAGTTACACGAGAACGTCACAAACTAAACCCGCCATCCAAAATGCGGTTCGGACTTAGAAATAGAATATGCAGTTTCACTCTAGTCTGATCATTTCTGGCATCGCCTCGGATCATCTGGGGCAAATGACTGTTGTAATTTCCAAGTATCATCCCAATAAACCCACTGGTTTGATCCCTAGACGTGCCACTGTTTCCAGTACCTCCCTCCAACTTCCCTACCGCGGCCGAATCCGGCTCCGATTCGTGAAATCACCTGAAGCATCTTTACTCACCACCTACCAAGTTTCACTCGAATCTGGGCGTTTTTCGGTAGGTGCCCCCCCCCACCGTGGTCGGATCCGGTTCAGACAATAAAATATGCCATCTAGGACACATGCTTACTCTACATTCCAAGTTGCATTTAAATCGCTGTACTCGTTTGACCCCTATGCGAGCCACAAGATTTACAAGACTCCCCCTACTGTGGCCGAATACGACTTGAAAACTTAAAATCCGAATCTCTGACATCTCCTCTTCCCGCCCAGCAGGTTCGACTGGAATCGGAGCGTAGCCTATCCAATCCCTCGACTGCAAGTGTTTCACGAATTTCCTGTGCCCGTCTCCAACCCCCGCACAAGTATCGGATCCTATTTCATTCATATCCCATCACCCGTTCAAAAGTTAGGCACGACACTAGATTCCGGATTCCCTATCCCTCCACTCCCCTACGATGGTCGGATCGGGGAAACGACTATTCTCAAGTCAGTTTAATTTCCATCTTCCTAGTACGGTATATCAAGACGTACCGAACTCGCGGGATTGCCAGAAATCCGGCACCCCCAACTTTCGCACAGTGCCCGGATCCGGTCCGGTTATGTTATTGACGTATCTAGGACTTATGATTGTTCTTCCGACCAAATCTCATCCCGATCCCTCTACTCTATAAGAGTTTCCCAATTTTTCCGGTCCCCCCTCCAACTCTCTCTCAAGTCACCGGATCCCGACCGGATTTGAAGTGGGACGTCGGAGGCACGAGGTCTCTCTAAATATTAAGTTTCATTAAGATCCGGTCATCCGTTAAAAAGTTATAAAATATTTATATTTTCCGAATTTCCCTCCCTCCACTCCCCCCAGATGGTCGGATCGAGAAAACCACTATTCTCAAGTCCGTCTGTTGGGGTCCCTGACATGGCTGCCAAGTTTCATCGTTCTAGCACATCAGGATGTAGCCTACCGACCTCGCGGGATCACTAGAAATTCGGACCCCCCCCCCCCCCCCCGCAACTCTCCCACAGTGACCGGATCTGGCCCGGTTATGCCATTCACGTATCTGGGACCTGTGCTTGTTCTTCTCGCCAAGTTTCATCCCGAACACTTGATTCTAAGCGTTGCTCGAGATTTCCGGTTCTCCGCTCAACTCCCCCCAGTGTCATCGGATCCGGTCCGGATTTAAAATGAGGCATCTGAGACACGAGCTCTTTCTATATATCAAGTTTCATTAAGATCCGATCACCCGGTCGTAAGTTAAAAATACCTCACTTTTCGGACTCCCCCTCCCTCCACCCCCCCCCCCCCCCCCTACCAGATGATCGGATCAGGAAACGACTATTCTCAAGTCAATCTGCTCGGGTCCCTGACACGCCTGCCCAACCTCCCACGCCGTCCTAGCTCATCAGGATGTACCGAACTCACGTGATCACTAGAAATCCGATCCCCCCCCTAACTCCCCCACAGTGACCGGATCCGGTTCGGTTATGTCAATCACGTATCTAGGACTAGCGCTTATTCTTCCCACCAAGTTTCATCCTAATCCCTCCACTCCAAGCGTTTCCCAAGATTTCCGGCTCCCCCCTCCAGCTCCCCCCAAAGTCACCAGATCCGGTCCAGAGGCACGAGGTCTTTCCAAATATCAAGTTTCATTAAGATCCGATCACCCGTTCGAAAGTTATAAATTCCGAAATATTCCGGATTCCCCCTCCCTCCACTCCCCCCACGATGCTCGGATCGGGGAATTGGCTATTTCCAACTTATTCGTTTAGGGTCCCTGTTACGCCTGCCAAGTTTCATCGTCCTAGCTTATGTGGAAGTGCCCGAACTAGCAAAACCCGGACCGACCGACCGACAGACCGACCGACGGACGGACAGAAATTGCGATCGCTGTATGGCACTTGGCCGAAGGGCAAGTGCCATAAAAACAGATCGGAGCTTCTCTTGCTTAAATTTTTGAAAGAGTTGCGGACCTTGAAATTTTTTGCGCTTCTTTATTGGCAAAAACGGCTCGGCGGAAAAAGCGCAAAAATATCCTATTTGCAAACGAAAGGATGGTGAAGGGCGGTGATTTCTGAAGCTTATAATTCCATGGGGAAGCGAAGGTAATATAATAGGCAGAATAAGCCCTTTATAACAGATTACTTCGTTTGTGAGATACCATTTTGTTTTTCTTTCAGTAAGAACAGGTCAACTTTTTACCTGTCCCAAGTGTCTGTAGTTGTCTGTCATCTATTGGAAACAAAAAATCACAAGGGTGTAGGAATTCCCCGAGAAGTTGTGCTGCTGGAAGGCCCTTGTGAGTGTCTTGTGGACAAAGGATTGTGGGCCCTTGCTTTTAGCCTAGAGAACCTATAAATGTCTATTCCTCAGGGCCTTTTCATACTTGTACATACAGCCTTGTTCGTTGCCTTGAATGCAGGTAAACTTTTTCTGCCACCAACTCTTGAACCAAAGTGATGTCAACAAGGAAACCATTTAAGTGTCCGGTCTTCAGAGCCTTTTCAAACTTGTACACACAGTGAATGAATGAATACTTTTAATTCAGCAAATTGCCCTAGACGAAAAAACACATAGAAAAGAAAACAACAAGTGATGTTCTTCGTCCTGGGTGGTGGTTAACTTTTCCTGCCACCAGCTCTGGAAGCATAGAGCGCTGTGATTGGGCTAATGTGATGTCTGAAAACTGTATCCGAAAAGTCGAAAGAAATGATTTTTCGTTGGGGAGAAGTAATCAATTGGATACGATGAGGAAAGAGTTAATTAGCTTAATTTGTTCCAGAAACTGTGCTTTTCTGATAAACGGTTACGCTTAATTCCTTCTGGTCGCGACACAGTTTTGCGAGCGATCATTTTCTGTACGCCTATCTTAAAATCCCTAAAATAAATCCGTCAGGTGCCCAGCTGCGCATTGTTAAAGGACGCGTCGTACTTATCATAGTAATTCATTCTACATCAGTAGTATTTCCTTAATTCTCGTTCCCAAGATTCTTCTCTTCATAAGTGTATCCTGTGTCCTCTGTTGGCAATACACTGATTATCACTCTTTCCCAATTGGTTCTCTTTACGTGATGTATCCGCCCGATCGTTGTGTCCGAGGATCTTGTTCGTCCGAAGACCGGTTATGCAAATTTTGCCAAGATTTTCGTTCAAGGCAAGGGACATGGAAAGAGGCTAAAAATAGCCGAAGTCTTGTGTAATTTGTTGTAAGCATAGCTAAGTTTTAAAGTAATTAACTGTCTCAGACCATCTTAGCTGAAACATTATGTCCTTTAAGAATTTTACACCTCGCGTGCGTATTTGTAAACGAAAAGTGAAAGTTGGTCAAGAAATCGCGTCATGATGCACTTGCCATTTAGAAAGTGAAGAAGCTCTACATCATGACGAATTTTAGGATCGGGGTATGCGACAATTTTGTCCGGACATGCCGAAACAGGTGGTTAGCGGATTCTCTGTCGCTCGGGAGAAACTCCACCTAGGCGACACGAGATCGCAGGGCAGTAGGAACTAGGCGCTAGAGATAGTATAACATGGTGGCGGTCTTCTCATCCTTTTTTCTTCTCTTATGCTTCACCTTCCGCGTAGAATTACCGAGACAGACCTCGTCAGTGACCTCTCCAACACAAGTCACTCCGTCTGCGAACAACTTGGTTGTCAACCTACCAGCGGTCCTGAAGGACCGCGTGCCGTCAATGCGGTCCGCGACGGGGAAGGTACCGCCCCCCGTCCCGCCCCGCTCTCCAAAGCGGCTAGCTACGTCTCATGTGACAACTGTGACGTTCTCTAATGGTATAAATCAAGGTGATTTTGATGTCTGCATGACCAAAGTAGCTCATGATCTGAAACCGCTTACCCCATTTTGTTAAAATTCCTTTGCGTCCTTTTTTCAGGTTTATTTTTAGCTGTGATCGTTTTCTTCGTCCCCTCTTCAGTTTGTGTTTTCTCGCCTTTTTAATTGTTTCGTCACGAACTTCGCATGTGATTAGGATATTTCGCATAGCCCCAGACCGCACCCTCTTTGAACCTGTCCCTGCCAAGATATTAGTTTTTTTTGCATTTTCAGTTTATTTTATAACTGAACCTGAAGAGCTGAACTAAGACCTGTTGCTCTTCCTTGCGAATATGCAAAACTACACCACATTTCATAGCAAGTCACATTTCAGGATTTGAATTGATTAGTATGAAATAGGATGTAGTTTTCCGAATTCGGAATTGCGTGATATTCATTTTGTTTTGTTTTGTGTTGTGTAATTGCAATGGCCCTATGAGGCTTTATAGTGCATTAATTATATTCCAATCTATATTTTACTTGTATTCTATATTTAAGCCTACCCAACGACACCAAAAATCGAGACGGGTAGAGTAGGCAACGAGAAATATGTGTTCCGAGCCTGAGCAATTCGCTACTGAAGAGAAAGAGCAGAAAAGCGCGTAAAGTCCGGTCTTCACCTCCCGGAACTTCCGGAATCTGGGCTTCCAGATTATTCTTTGACTTCTTCTGTAAATTGCACCTGGAGTATAAACCGGTCCGAAAGTACATCAAAATAATCCGGAAAAAAGGGGCTTTTGAACTTCCAGATTTCCGGAATTTTTAAGTATCGCAGAAGAAATTCAGAGAAAATCACGGAGAATCTGGGAACCCAGATTCCGGAAGGTGAAGACCCGACATAACATGTCGTCAGGTGAATATGTATTGAAGGCACCTGTGCTTTAAATGCATTTCCTCTCCTGACGTCACTACCCTGATACGGGAAATGAATTCAAGCGAATTCGAACTTTAAATCCGAAATCCACACTCAAGACCATACAGGAGCCGGAACCGTAAAGTATATAACCATCTTCATGAAAGGCTTCTCGGAGCTTGCCGATATTCTGACCTTCTCAATTTTGTTTTAGAAAACAGTCGACCCACTCGCTTCCTGCACATGGATGGCTTACCAAGCGGGTCGTCTACCCCACCGCCTGGGTTTCAGGAAGCTTTGGACTCCAAAGAGTCCCCAGTAACGACAACTGATTCAGTCGTTATCAGCTCGTATCATAGGCGAGTGTTCATGGATTCCGTTGGGGGCAGCCCTGGATCTTCCACTGCTTCCGAGGGATTGAGGTAGATAAAATTGTTGCATTTTCAGTTTAAAGAAATGGTACTTAAGATACGTCTTGTCCCTTGCCTTTATAGTAGCGGTATGTTTATTTGAAAAAATTTTCATTTCGAGTAGTGCCATTTTCGTTTGGTAGTTGACAAAAGTCACTACCAGTTTATCCAAAGGAGTTAATCAAGGGCCTCTGAGAACATCTGAGCAAGTGTTTTGGGTCTTCGTTTTACCACTTACACAAAACTGTACTGTTCAAACATAAGTAACTGTTCAAATACCATGCCTCTACAGGGTTGCCATATGTCTCACAATACTGTGAATTGTAACTACGTATGACATAAAAATCACTCTATTTCAGAAAACGTTCAAATGTGTCATTTTTCCAGCAGGGTTTCCGACCTGAAGTGACTATTGCACGTAAGACCCGACAGTCTAGTTACACATCACGTGTACACTTAAATAGGCCTGACAATCCGATAAAAATGCATTGCTCCGTTTGTCCGCTGTCCACAGATAATGGATTTCATTGAATGAACTTAATCTTTCTGATTGTGGTACCTTTGTGCGCCTGTCCCTCTATGCTTGAAATATTTACCAACTACAAAGGTAAGCAATTGCTGAAAAATAAACTAATGGTGATTCCTTACAAGACATATCTTACATCATTCCCCTACGTTCTTCTGCCATGACCTTTCCGTCCCTAGCGTCTTTAATCCTGCGAATGCGTCTTGTTTTCAGATTCAAAGTCTCTGCGTCTGAATTAATTCTGGATTGTCGTGCAAGCAGCGCACATTCTGAACGGTATACTATAGACTCGGGTGAAAAAATACAAAATCCTGAGTCAGGTTAATTCAGTGTATTGAGATATCGTTGATAGATAGATAGATAAATCTTTTTATTCACCTAAAACTTGTTAAATTACGCTTGTTACTTACGCCAAACTTGTTTGGTATAGTCATAGATACAAATAGATGTAAAAATATATAACAAGCAAGTATTAACTTTCAAATACCATTACTTTCAAATACCTGTACTTCGAACTGGCTCTATGCGTAAAAGCCCGCCGTTGTATAGTAAAGGGACTCCTCTTAGGACTAGGGATGATGGATCCAGGAATTGGACGCAGACATACTACGGTTTATACGAAATGAATCATGTGACGGTAATAAATGAACATCCTGTATTTTCTATTTTATTTTAAGCGCCTTCTGCCACATAAGTACTCATTCAGTATAAAACCGTGTTCCACCCTACTTACCGTAGTTACTATACGCATGACGTCACGAATTTTGGCTTCTTGGCGTCAAGGCTGGAACGCATTTTTGAATTTCGGTAAAATATCGCTCCACGGGGTAATCCAGCCAATCATGTTACAGAGATCCGTAGTTACTCCGCTTACTACGCTCACGAGCATGGTCGGCAAATAGTTACTATTTCGGGAAGGTTGGAACGGTCAGCGTAGTAACTTTTCGGGAGGTTGGAACGGAATTAGTAACTAGTAGTTACTATTGTTAGAAGGGTGGAACACGCTCTAAGCTGACTGCGAATCAAATTTGGTTGCGCTGAATAGACAAGGCAGCTGAGATGTATTTTAATTTCGGCTCCTCTTGGCAAGGGTCCTCTTCCGGCCCAAGCTAGAGAAACAACCTGTGGTAGAGTAAATTAGAATTCTTCCAACCACAAGCCCTTCTCCACAGCAAACCCATAGTGCTGAAAATGCTTCAAAACCTCTACCATTTCAACGTCCCAATCGAGCAGCAAAATCAGCATCCGTGTCAAAAATGAAATTCCAACGTCAGCTTTTTTGGGTAGGCTACTAACTAGATGTTTTTTTTGTTTTTTTACTTGAGTCTGAAGAGGACCCTTGCCAGGAAGGCCCAGAATTTTGCTAAAATAAATCTCAGCCGTTTTATGCCTAGCCATCAATTACGGCATATGAAATTATTCTTCTATCTGGGATCCCAAAACGTAAGTGGAGGGATACCTATGACATCGCAAAAGTTGTCCGTCTGTCCGTCTGTTAGCACGACAACTCTTGAAGGGGTTGAGATATTTTGATCAAACTTGGCATTAGGACTCTTTAGGTCAAAGTACAGGTCAAGTTCGAAGATGGGCTATGTAGCCCTATATTTAGGGGTGGGGGAGGGGTTTGAAATTAAGCTGAACGAAAAATATTTTTAAAAAGCCAATGAAATAGTCGAATTAGGGGTAAGGAGACATGCTGAATTCGAATATGAAATTTATTTTTTTCATCGGACAAATAGTTCGGCCGGAATCCGGCCAAAACTGGAAAAATGTGTGAAAAGTAAAAGTTTAATCTGAAGTCGATTAGAGGTTCAGTTTAGGGGTAAGGGGACGAATATGAAAAGGGATCCGAATATGAAAATCATTTTCAACCCTTATCTGAAAAGCCAACTCATTCTTCTATCATTTAATTGGATACACAGAATTATTTGGATTGTTTTAAGGGGATTTTGTTTTTCAATATATGCTCTAATATGACCTTCAGAATATCTACGGCCGTCCTCACAACGCAAAGTTCTACTATGACGTGGACAATTGAAATCTCAACATAAACGCGGCTTTTAAATTGCCGACAGCGAGCCATGTGGAGACCTCTCAGTGCTCTAGTCATTGCATGAACACACATTTTTCATAAATAAGGTTTATCAAGCATACACCACAGGTACAAGCGTATAGAGTGCAAGAAATCCGTCCGCCGCAATCCACAAATCCGTCCGAGAAATTCTACTAGCCTATATAACAAGACCAAAGGTTCCGATGGGATCCCAAAAATTCAATATCTGATCCAGACAGTACCGGTATAAGGTTTTTTCTTCGCCAGGCCAAACAGCTAATCATTGAGAAAACCAAGTTCAGATATGGATTCAGCATGTATGTTTACCCCTATAAGCCGATCGAAACGATCCTACCCTACTTCTGTGAATTTTGCAGTTTTGGCGAAATTAAAGAACTACTTGTCCGGCGAAAAACTAAAGCTCAAAAACGAATTCAGCGTATCTCCTTACCCTTGCATCCAACATCCCAACTTCAAAGAAAAATTTAACTTCTAACAAATTTTCCGGTTTCAACCGGATTCCCGAAGAACTACGTGTCCGGCTAAAAAATGATTGTCATACGGATTCAGCATTTTTTCTCACCCCTAGATCTATCATCTAATCAACTTCAAATAAAACTTTTACTCTTAGCAAATTTTCCGGTTTTGGCCGGATTCCGGGCTAACTAATTGTCTGGCGAGAAAACAGTTTTCGTATTATTGTTCAGCATACCTTACTTACCTTCTTACTTTACCTTACTATACCTTCTTACCCCTACATCGAACATCTAATCAACTTCAGACACAAATTTTACTTTTAACAAACTTTCCGGTTTTGGCCGGATTCCGGGCGAACTACTTGTCCGGCGAGAAAATGGTTTTCATATTCGTGTTCAGCATGCCTTCTTACCCCTAGATCCAACATCTAATCGACTTCAAATAAAACTTTTACTTTTAACAAACTTTCCGGTTTTAGCCGGATTCCGGGTGAACTACTTGTCCGGCGAGAAAATGGTTTTCATATTCGTATTCAGCATGCCTTCTTACCCCATAATCGACTATCACATTAGCTGTTTAAAAATATTTTGCTTGTCCCTTAATTTGAACCCCCTCCCCCACCCCTAAATGTAGGGGTACAGGGCCCATCTACGAACTCGACCTTACTCTTGATCCAAAGAATGCTCACACCAAGTTTCATCAAAATATCTCATTCCCTTCGAGAGTTATCGTGCTTACAGACGGACGGACAACTTTTGCGATGTCATAGGTATCCCTCCACTTACGTTTTGGGATCCCAAAAATCGATTATTCGTGAATAACGGAGCAAAGAAGTAACGCATTTTCATCGGGCCTTCAAGTCTGTGTGAGTAAATAAGCGATGGTTAACTAGAGTGTCCCATTTCAGCCTTTTTCGATTGAACTTTAAAGCCTCTGCTCTTTTCCAGGCTGCGTGACATCGTGATTGACGCGGACCGGCTGACTGCAGCGTCGTCTCTCGGTAGTGGCTTCTTAAATACGACCTCTCCTACCGCCACGTGGACCGAAGGTACCCCCTCTTTCACCGAATCTTCTGGCTCTGAGATTTCAGGTAGACCCCTCCCATCTTCACCATTCCCCGCTTTATATGCTTGGTCGTGTAGTCCTGGTGCGCAGATATACCAGCAGTCAGTAATGAAGTCAGAAGCTAGAATTGACAGACTTGATGAAGAAAACAGAAAAAAGTTAGTTACAGCACACATAGAGGCAGAGGCAATGTAAACAGTTTTAAATACGGCCGAGTCTAGGAGGATTTGAAAATAGGCAAACAAACCTGGTTAAACGTACACCGACAAGTAATATGTCATTGTTTACTTTATGCCAGCGCATCTGGCTGCAAAAAAGAACTAATTTTATGAATGGCGTATTCGTGAATGGGTTCAGATAACGCTGTTTCGGATTGGCTCACTTGTACTGTTTGTGTCTTCTTCGAACAGATGAACGGATTGTTAGCTATGGCGCGTTTGTGTATGTATTTGTTGTTTTTTTTTGCGCCGAAACCTCGCCGTTCCTCCCCCTTGGTTCACACTGATGCGATTCCGCGTAAAATTCTGCCTTTTGCAACATACGAAACAAGCTGTGAGACGAGCAATGCAAAACGTTGCGCAGCGTTGTATTTGCTAAATTAAAAGAAATGTCAAAAAATAAAAAGTTAGTAACGCTTGTAACTTTGTGGAGAAAGTAAAAAAAGAACAAACAGTTGTAGATTTTCTAAGGCCAAAAGTTGCCCAACCTCTCTCTTAATTAAAAAAATAAATACATAATGATCCTTGGATCGTTAACACAATCTGCGTAATCGCTGCGTAATCTACAGTTTCTGATGATAAGCTTAAGCTCCAGACTGGTTACTCAAAAATTGTTGCTAACAGAAGTAAATATAACCGAAAAGCACTAGCGAAACTGTACTCGACCTATTGTGATCACTATTTTTTTTTTGTCTGGGTTGTTTTCAATTTTTCTTAAAAAATATATCCGAGCTCTGCTCCGCGTATTTCCGGTACTTGAGATTTTTACTTTATTTGCCGCCGTGGTGTAAGAATAAAAAAATGAAACAGAATTTTATTGCTCCCGATGTAACGGCAAAGCTGGCCTTGCTACAGGAGGGGCTGTCCGGGTCTGCAAGTTCGAACCTTGAGCCTTTCCATGGTATCCTCCAATATTTTTCTCGTAGTTGAGTTGTTTCTCTTTCTTTTTGGTTTCTTTTTGTTTTTAGTTCATTACTCCACTTTTTATGGCACTTGCAGCTCCGCTCAAGTGCCATATACCGATCGCTTTTCGGTCGGTCGGTCGGTCGGTCTGTCGGTCGGTCGGTCGGGCGGTCGGTCGGGCGGTCCACTGTTTTCGAGTTAGGGTACTTCCAGATGTGCTAGGACGATGAAACTTGGCAGGCATATCAGGGACCCGATATAACTAACCTGGAAATAATCAGTTTCACGATCCGACCATCTGGGGGGGAGTGGTGGGCCGGGGAATCCTGAAAATTCAGTAGTTTTTGTCAAACTTTTTCGAGTTGGGGTACTTCCAGATATGCTAGGACAATGAAACTTGGCAGGCGTATCAGGGACCCGATATAACTAACCTGGAAATAATCAGTTTCACTATCCGACCATCTGGGGGGGAGTGGTGGGCCAGGGAATCCTGAAAATTAAGTAGTTTTTGTCAAACTTTTTCGAGTTGGGGTATTTCCAGATGTGCTAGGGTGATGAAACTTGGCAGGAGCATCAGGAACCCGATCCGAATAACCTGGAAATAATCAGTTTCCCAATCCGACCACCTGGGGGGGGGTGGAGGGCTGGGGAATCCGGAAAATTGGAGTAGTGTGTAACTTTCGAACGGGTGATCGGATTGAAATCAAACTTAATAACTGAATAAATGGCATACCTCTGATGTCCCATTTGAAGTCCGGACCGGACTCGACAGCTATGGGGGAGTTGGGGGGGGGAGACCGGAAATCTTGAGAAACGGTTAGAATGGAGGGATCGCGGTGAAACTTGCTGGGAAGAACAAGCATCTGCTCTAGATAAATCGTTTATACATTTGGACTGGATCCGGACACTGGGGGGGGGGGTGGAGGGGAGTTTCCCGGAATTCCGGTAATGGCGGTTTGGGGGATTTTCACGACGAAACTTGGGAGGCGTATCAGGGATCCGATCAAACTGACTTATAAATAAAAATTTACATGATCCGATAGTCGTGGGGGAGTAGCAGGAGGGGGAATCCGAGATATTGAGTCATGCTTAACTTTGGAACGGTTGATCGGATTTGAGTGAAATTGGATAATTGAACAGAGGGCATGTCTCTGGTGATCTTTGTCATGTCTTGATCTTTGTACACAACCGGATTGATTCCGGTGACTGTGGGGAGTTTGAGGAGCGGGCCGGAATTCCGGCGATCGCGAGTTAAGGTACTTCCATTAGTGCTAGGACGATGAAACTTGGCTGGAATATTAGAGATTCGGCAAGATTAGCTTAGAAACCGCCACTTTCTAAATCCGAACATTCCTTAAAGTACCAATCTTGACTGCAAATTCAGAAAGATACTTTTAAGCAAAATTCACATTTTCATGATCCCCATGAGCCCATTATCATTTTTGACTCAGGGGTTTTGCTTACAAATGAATCTAGCTCCCTTAAAGTGCGCATCTAAACCGCCAGTTCAAAAAGTACTTTTTTTCTAAACGATACATCTCAACCCAAGATGATTTGTGCCGCAATTGTTTTGCTTCAAAATTTATTTCTATCACCGTTAAAGTGCGCATTTTAACCGAAAAGTTTAAAAAAATACTTTTGACCAAACGGTATATATCAATGATCTCTAAGGGCCTGTGATCGTTTTTGTCTCAATAGTTTTTCTTACAGATGAATTTTTACGCCTTTAGAGTTCCGACTTAAGATGCTTCTGCATGTGCTAGGACGATGAAACTTGGCAGGCATATCAGGGACTTTACATTTTTAACTTAAGAACAGTCGCCGCTTCTCCAATAAGACAATCGTGGGGGAAGTGGAGGGAGGGGAAATCCGGAATCTTGGGGTTGTCCAACTTCTGAACGGGTGATCAGATCTTACTGAAACTTGATATTTGGAAAGAACACATGTTTCAGATGTCCCATTTCAAGTGCGGACAGGATCCGACCAATTTGGAAAGTCGGGGGGGGGGGGTAAATTTTGTGACACTCTTAGAACATAGCGATTGGGATGACAATTGGTGGGAAGATCAAGAACATCAGTGACAGAACCGGAACGGATCCGGTCACTCTGGGGCGGGGGGAGCTGACAGGGGGTCCAGAATTCCGGTGATCGCAATTTAAGGTACTTCAAGATGTGCTAGGACGACGAAACTTGGCTTGAACAGTAGAGCCTTGACAAGATTGGCTTAGAAATTGTCACTCCTCTGATCCGATCATCCCTTAAAGTACCCATCTTAACCCCAAAGTACAAAAATAATTTTAAGCAAAACCTACATTTTCATGATCCCCATGAGCCCATGATCATTTTTGCCTCAAAGGTTTTGCTTAGAAATGAGTTTCTAGCACCCTTAAAGTGCGCATCTTAACCGGAAAGTTAAATAAATACTTTTCACCAAACCATATATATTCATGATCCTAAAGGGCCCAGGATCATTTTTGCCACTAGGGTTTTGATTACAAATGACATTCTAGCGCCCTTAAAGTGCACATCATCACAGCCAGGTGCAAAAAAAATAAACTTTTTTTTACATAACGATACATTCTCTTGATTTCCAAGGGTCCGTCTTTATACTTATCTCAAGGGGTTTTCTTACAAATGTTCACAACAGACCCACGAATTGGCTAATTCCTACTTTCATACTTTTACCAAGCCTTGCAAGTGCCATATGAGCTTACAGCTCTTGTTCTTGTTTGTTGTAGTGGGTTAGACATAAAATATTATTATATCTTCTGATCGAACTTCATTGAACGCGATTTGAACTAAATGACATACAAAGTTTAACTGACTTTCTCAAACTGACATCATAGCGTTTCGGAGCAAAAGTTTGGCATCACATGCGCATCGTGCCGTTCTACCTGACTTTGAGACCCTAGCAAGTAGCAGGCCCGATAGTGCGACAAAGACAGAGGGACGCTGTTTCCCAGAGACTAGTAAGACCACCCATAAACTCAACTGATCGTTATCTGAAATCCTTTGTACCCTATTTCACCCATTATTTTTATTCCAGTTAAGTTAAATGACATTCATAAGTTGTACGTGTAGATAAAATGTCTATTTTTGTAATTGTGGCATGAATGAATGAATTTATTCCGAATAAAGCCCAAGGGCCATGGCTGGAAACATGACACAATAACAAAAAAAAACAAAATATGATACACTCCGAAAACAAGCCAAAAATCAACTTCTGTAAAAAATAGTTTCTATAAAAAATAGTTCACGTGGTGGGTCATAGCTCTTCAGGAATCTACCCAGCCTTCGGAGGTCACCAAAACACTTACTTCCCATACTTGAAACGAAATCCCTTTCCTCCCGAACCTCCCTACCAAACATTTCCTTTGTTAATTCTTTCAATTCCTACCACACATTGGACAAAAATAAGGACCACACTGTCAGAAGTTTCATAACAGATTGCGCATAACACTTTCAAGAATAACACCTTTTCACTTAGAAATAAAGTGTTATGACCAGTTAAGTTTACACTATTTCGTACCTAGATCTCCAACAACACCTTCAATCGGTAAAAATACTACACTGTCAGAAGTTACATAACGACAACAGAAGGATGCCCGGTTTCAACAGATAACACTTTGGGATGCCCGGTTTCAACAGATAACACTTTGGGACGTTATCTGTTTATGTTTATTTCGTTCCTGTTAGTATTGTTACCAATTGAAGGTGTTGTTGGAGATCTAGGCACGAACGAAAAAGCACGAAAAAGTGTAAACTTAATTGGTCATACACTTTATTTCTAATTGAAAAGGTGTTATTCTTGAAAGTGTTATGCGCTATCTGTTATGAAACTTCTGACAGTGCAGTACCTTTCCTTTCTCTACAAATATAATTTCTCCGCATCCCCACCGGAAGAGCGTCCGCCCTAAGACTCACCATCCACCTCAATCCTGCCCCCCCCCCTAATCCCAACTTAAAATATAATTCTTCTCCCCATGTGTTATTTGCGTGAATGACGATCCAGTGCTAGCATGTAGAATACAAGCTATTAAGGAAATGAAGTACATTATAATTAATATTGGATTGTACCCAGGATGATCTCCTGCAGAACTATCTTGACTGAAAAGCTCAGTTTGTCCTTGCGTCTGTTTTGCGGTGTAAAAATGTATGCGATTCTGTCGGACGGCGGAAAATCAAAGAAAACATCGTGTCGCTTATAACACAGCAGTGTTAACCTGGGTAACCCTGTCATTTTGCGGTGAACCGATGTCAAACCCGTAGTAACTCCTATTAGGAAGCTCGGTCCCATCCCTGTTGATCTGAGAATAAGACCTTGCTTTATTATTCCTTGTCCTTAGTTTATCTTTTTCTTTGCCTTGCGGTGTTTGTGATTGTTGCTTATTCTTTTCGTTTCTTAGCTTTGTCTTCGTCGGTGAGGGGTGTTCAGCGGTATCAAAAAGTCGTCGTGTTACAAGAATCTCAGCAGATTGAACTGGTGAGTCTTGTTCTGTTTATCTCACCGCTCGGTGATATCAGGCAAGGGCGTCACTACTAGGGGGGGGAGGGGGGGGACGCCCCCCCCAATGTTGTCGGCCAGTCGGTAAAAAAAGCCGAGTCGGCGCGAAGCGCCGCTATTTTTCGTAAAAACAGTCGATTTTTTTCTAGGAAACAGTCGATTTTTCTTAAAAACAGTCGGTTTTTCGTAAAAATAGTCGTTTTTTCTCAAAATCAACCGATTTTTCGTCAACACAGTCGTTTTTTCTCAAGAATAGTCGTTTTAATCTGCAAAACCAGTCGGTAAAAATGACCAGCCAGTCGGTAAATACCTTGTCCCCCCCCCCAAACATTTTGGCTAGTAACGCCTCTGATATCAGGAACAGATAAAATAGAAATTTAATAGAATACAAAAGAAGTTGGTGTTCAAGCTCTGAGCGATTTCATGCTCAGAAACGAGCTTTTCAGTTCGATCAGACCTTCTGTTTTTTGTTTGTTTTTTAAGTATCAGCAACTGCAGCGGTGTTTTTGTGCTGTGTTACTGTTCGTTGGTATCCAAGCTTTTATGTAGGTGTGTCCGTACTAAAACCACTCCCCCAATTTACCTAAACTTGGGAAGGAGACTTCACTGCGTTTGAGGAGAAGACGTGCGGTATTGAGATTTCCCTGTCTCCGAATGGCTGTATGGATTTTTAAAGGCTTGGCAGTGTAAAAAAAAAAAGTTTTCGTGTTAGTTGTGCTTTAAAGGAAGGGAAGCGTTGGATGTTGTTTTATTTCCCAGAAGTCAAAAATATTTACTCCTTTATAATAATTCTCCAACTTCAGGAACCGGTTTTCACCTTATCGTCGCTCCATTAGAACGAAACTATCCCAATCTCCAAATACGCTCCGATTATAACTTTCCTATGTGCAAAAATGGGTTAGTATGCCATCTTGTGCGAAATTATCTGCCGATCCATACTTGTAGCAAATTTTGGCGCAGCGATGCTAGGTGTCTTCCAAATCGTAGGATAGGATGACCTAAAGAACCGTAATCGATTTGCTAATCAGTTCGCGATTTCGCTGCATTATAGCGGCTTTTGGAGGCCAAAAGTCGATACTGCGCTGAACGCATACACACGCCAGAATGCATATCAGGGTATGTAAGCGCGTAATATTCCGCTTTAAATAATCGTCAGGGCCTCGCTCTGCTACTTTTTTTTTACTATTTGCGTACATGTATCGATAAAATTGCATTTAAGAAAAAGAAAGCTCAATACATTATCGATTAATGGACCACCATACCAGGCAGCTTCGACTTGGACATGTATGGCTGAATCTTTGAGGCATGCACAGTAAAAGTTGCGTGACTCAAGAGAGCAGATGGTCTCAGAAAGATTCGATCCTGATACAAGTACATACCAGTCAAATCAGGGACCCATAAATTTCCTCTAATGCCTCGCCATTCAGGGGGCTTGTCAGTAAGAGATTTCTGATGCTATGTTGACCGACCGGAAGATAGTTCGAGAAATACCCACGATCCGATCACGTCCAAGGCCAGATAGACAAAATTTGGGATTGGCTGCTGGCGCCTTGAGGGAGGAGTCGCTTTGGCGCGCACGTCCAATGAGGCAAACAAGAATGCCGATTCGACCCAAGTAGGATTTTTGGAAAGTAGGCAAGGGTCGGGCAACATAGCAACATAGAAGCATAGGAAATGACAAGCCCCCTGTAAAGGAAATTTATGGGTCCCTGGTCAAATCGGAGGAATCGGATAGATTGCAGGCTATTTGATGACTTACGCCCACTGCTTCTGACTATTCTTTCTTTGCAGACAAAGTTGTGACCGACTTCTAAGGTTACCTGGCGGTGACGTCATCACCCTTCTGCCTGGATTTCCAGCTGCCCGATTGCCTCAAACTTGGCTCGAAATTATGTGTCTACTTTTCTCTGGATTTGCAGATGTGTGTTGCGTGTTGATGTTAGTGAGCTTGCACGAAGACCCCCTACCCGATAGAGATATAAGCCTTCTATCAAGAACAAATAATCAGATAGAACCTCTGTCTTTAGTCCCATGCAGCGACTATGAATACCCCGACAAAACTGAGCAAACCTAGAGGTATTTACTCTAGCCTTAAGCTCAACTCATCTTCCGTCTTCGCAGTTGCTCATCGCAGAAAAAATAGTGTAGGAGGCATACCCCGCACGCTGACCCGCTCTGGAGCGCGTCCATAGAACCAATCAGCTTTGACTTCTACTTTTCCTCACGGCGTGCTTCACAGCGATTTAGCTATTTGTACAGGTAACGAAACGTGATGTGGCACGAAGCTACTAACCTCAGCTCGTTCGAAGCGGAGAGGGTATGAGGAAATATTCGACTCAGCCAGCATAGTCATATTACAGAGATTGGGAGACGGAGGTTCTATCAGATTATTTTTTTCTTGCTTCTGTTAAACTAATTGTAGTGCATGTTGGCGCTGTAATAGTGCACTTGGTGAGTAGCGCAGTTGAAGCATTGCCTGCATTTCGATTTGTTTCTCTTCAGTTTATATAATGTCATGTTCAGGATTATTTAGTCGTTCCCGTGTTCCAGAATGTGTGTAATGGTCACCAGACGAGCGCGTGAAACAACACGTTTTGTGCATGTGGATAAAAAGGAAGACATTATGCTATTGGATCTAACCACATTAATTAGCTAAAAGGCTTAGCAGGCATATTCACTTCTTAACTCCATTTCTTCTTTTCCTCTTGCAAGATTTTTCGTGCTGGTCTGGTACATATCTGTCTGGAGAGTGCGGTCATATGTACATTATAAACGGCTCGTTTTGTCATTGGTTGGTTGAGGAATCTCCTAAGAACATTTGAGCGGACTGATAGTGTTATGGAGGGACAACAAGACTGGTAAAATATATCGCGATTAACCTGGTGAGGGGTCTATTTACTAAGAAACATAATATCATGAACAAACAAAAAAATCTGTAAAAAAAAGGGCACAAACGAGTTCATGAACCTTGCTTCCAGTCTACTTAACCTAAACCATCCTTATTGAGACCCTCTTTTGTTTGAAAATATCTCAGTCTCCTCCGCGGACAGCCGACATAGAAACGCAAAAAGTTTAGAAACTGTTGTTCTGTGTGTGAAAACTGCCCGGCATGTGATTATACAAAGCGTCTAGAATCCAGCGTGACTCTTCCTTGTAGATCTAAACAGAGCTATGTGATCATGGCCAGAGGGATTTTTCAATTACCGTTACGGGCTATACTCATGATTACTATCTCTCCTTGCCGATGCAAAATCTCCGGCCTCTCCGGGTACCTAGCGGAAGAAAGGCAGAAGTGTAAAAAAAAAGTAGGCTATCACAGCTGCTCCCAAAGATCGCCGTGATTGTTTGATACAGGGAGTCGTGTAGTTTGAGTCGTTACGGAGACGTTTACTCCTTCCTGAGGAGCTACAGTAGAGGTATGCGAACGTTTGTTGATAGTGGACTTTGCCATTTTCATGTACTTGCTGTGTTTAAAGCTAACTACCAGTTAACCAAAGTAGGTAACTAAGGGCATCTAAAAACACCTGTATAGGTATTTTGGATCTTCATCCTACCATTTAGCCCAAAACTGCAGTGTTCACATTAGAGTAACTGCTCACATAAGCATACCTCTACTGTACGTTAGAATAGGTCTAGGATTCGTCGAAGGCTTTGCTTCTCTATCTCCTTTCCCTTACATGTGCTCCTAAAGACAAGTGGTGCCTAGTTTGTGTATTAGATGTACATACAAAATTTCTTTCATATGTTTTTCTCTGGAGAGTGTTTTTGGCTATGATAACCTTTTTTGCGCTATTTACGCATATTTGTTAATTCGTTTACGGAATTTCTTTAACACTTACTTTCGTACGTGTATTCATTGTTGTCATATGGTGTAAGACCCAGCCTTGTTTATAATTATTGAAGGTTCTATGTTGTACTAGGCGTGCGGGGAATAGACGGTTCTAAAATGTCGGAATATACCTAAAGTTGAAAACAAAGAAAATTCATCAAAACACACCAGTTCCGGTGAAGCTGTGCAAGAGTTTTTCTCCGATTTCTCAACCAGATTTTTTTTCTGGATTCCAGATATCCGGTTTTTATCGAGGTCCATCTGGACCTGGGATGGACCCCTATCAAAACGACTGGAACAGACCTTGGACACCCCAGATTCCGGAATCTGGGTCAGTGTCATGAGGTAGCATGTTTGAGGGGCAAAATGAATATGGAAGTGTATGGGGTAGCAGAGAGGGAAGAGTGATTGACAGTTGTTAAAGGGCCCGTCATACCTATAATGTCAATGCAACCTACTTCCATAATTGCGTTCATTAATTCTTAAACCCTCAGACCCAAATTTTTTATGTTATATTCTAAACCCGCCAACGACATCACACTAATCTTTGCACGTGCCACGGTTCACTGTTTTCCATGCGCGTTATGCTCCCGACGAGTAATATTTGACAGTGCAAAACGGATAAGTCAGCTGAAATTTATTGGAGCTATATTTCGGACCTTCTTGGCAAGGGTCCTCTTCAGGCTCAAAGCCGCTCAAGATGGAAAAACGAAACTTGTGATGAAAGCCTGAAGAGGACCCTTGCCAAGAAGGGCCGAAATATAGCTCCAATAAATTTCAGCTGACTTATCCGTTTTGCACTGTCAAATATGATTCGCAGTCAGCTTGGGCTGAACGAATATTTCTCCCGACGAGGGTTCGCGTATCATGCTATTGATGCGTAAATCCGGTTATCTGAATTTCGCCGAGTTACTGCTAGAAGTCAATGGGCCTGGGGAAGGCTTAAAACAGCCAAGTGTATAATTTGTTGAAAGCAGAGCCTAGTTTTACAGTATTCAAATAGTTTTGCGACTTTTGCGTATTGGAACGTACCCAGTACATATTGCGAGGTGTGCTTCAATAATAGTGAAACTGGCTTTCATTTTATCCTGGAGAGCTGGCACGACTGTGCGGAAGATGCTTGGCTTTAATATCGTCGATCTTCTAAATTTTCCTTTGGCATTTCTTTGCCTTCCGACGGTCCCAGTTACAACTATTACTTACTTCTTTTCTGTATATTTATAATTATACCCTGTATAAACGTTTATACCTGTATAAATGTCTTTATATCCTGTACATTTTCATATATATTTCGTTTCTAAATGGCCACCAGTCTTGAGCTTCCGGAACCATGCCGGCGAGAACCGGATTTCCGGAACCTAAATCTGGGTAGCAAGGACTCGCTTTTACAACGTCGAGAGCAGGGCTATAGTATTACTGTAACCACCTGGGTCGAATCATGGTTCCCATCTTGTAAGTCGTGTTTGAGAACGGTTTCTTGTAAAGTTGCATTGCTGTGTCTGTGTCTTATTTTACTTATACCGTGAGCATCGTAACAACTATGAATAAAATGCTAAACGTGCGAATTAAAAGTGACGTGTTGTTTAGCCGTAAGGACGACGGTTCGTAAAGTTTTTCGTTCCCGTAAAGTTGGCCATCGCTCACACGAGAATATGACCTTACGAATTTTTAGTGCGAAAATTACCTTACGTCATACACATGCCATTTCAGCATAAGACAAGTTGAACTTCTTGTCTACTGCCGTGTCTGCCGTATAGGACCTCACGCAGGTAACGGAACAACTTTACGAACATAGCGTACGACTTTAGGTGTACTTTCGCAGTTTTCCGAGGACCGCGAAGCGGCAACGGCGTTTTTTGTCGGCACACTTTTGAGTCCGTCGGCACAAACTGGACGTCCCCCCCCCCCCCCAAAGGTAAAAGGCTAGTGACGCCCCTGAACAAGAGAATAGAGTGAGTCACTTCCTGGGGACTCCCTTTACGGAAAACAACGAGAACACAGGGAATGCCATGAGTTTTTTTTTTATTCAGTATAAGCATTCAGATAGAAAACTATCTGTAAACGTTATTACACCCTTTATTTTTGTTTAACTTGTTTTTACTTAATTTTTCATTTGCATTATTAAAAAAAAACAAGGTCACAGTAAAATAGAAGTATTTTTCTCAAAATCAGTCTTATCCCATAACTAAACTCAGTACTGATATCAAAAGTCCTTTTTTACCCATCCCTAACGTCTTTTTTTCAACAACCAACACTACCTTCAACTCCTCAACTCGACTCTCCACCGAATCTGAAAGGGAGTCCCTTTTGATGATGGTGATGATAATCGGAGCATTCTCCGTCCGTGGCCGGAATCGCGAGAAAGCGGGACAAACAGAGTTTTCCGCTTGCTGACCGATACGGCCTTTCAATCGCCGTTCCTCAGAACTTCCGCAAAAGGTCAGATAATTAGTGACAGTTCGGACCATTTAAACCTTCTGGAAACCAGTTATCTAGGTCTTTTGCTGGTAACCAGGGAAAGAGATGTTACCTCTGCTTTCATCCTAAGAGGCGGGACTGAAAGAAATCCCCATCCCCTGGTTCACAATTAAAGCAAACTTTCGCATGCATACCGGTTAAGGTTCGCGTAGCGCAGGTGCCGATCTCCTGATACTCCGCCCTCGGCCGGGAGTGCAATGCGTGGTTGGGGGCAAATCATCCGACGCTTCCCGTGCTTTTCCCTAGGTTTCTCGGGTCTAGGCGAAAAACCCCCGGCTAAAACCCCCCCGTTACCAAAACCCCCCCGCATAAAAAAGACGGGTATGTAAGAGTAGAGTAACTGGTAGGTAAAGAGAAAGAGAAGAATATAACCCCCTCCCCCGGTACCCCCCCCCGGCGAACCCCCCCCCCCCCCGAATCCTTAGACACTCACACATATTAAGACTGGGAATTACTGGGCAACAAAACGAACAACCATGTGACAGTTTTACCATTGACAAGCACGAGTAAGGTGAAGAGCTGGTAGAATATTTCTGGGACTATCTTGAAAGTGCTATCACAAAACGAGCTCAACTTTTCCCTTGACCCAAAGGATCCTCCCATCAAGTCTCATAAAAATATTCATTCCCTTCGAGAGTTATCCTAGCATACCCGTCTTTTTTTATGCGGGGGGGTTTTGGTACCGGGGGGGGGGTTTGGTCGGGGGGGTATTGGTACCGGGGGGGGGTTTGGTCCGGGGGGTTTTGGTAACGGGGGGGGTTTAGCCGGGGGGGGGGGGTTGGCGGGGGGGTTTAGCCGGAACCCAGGTTTCTCTAGGTACCCATTTGAACTTTGAAGCTGGGTGGACTTTTGGCTTGCCTTACGGGGAAACGCCACTAACGCTCGCCCTGAACCAAACGGTCGGAACCAGCGAGACTCGAGCCAGCGACCCTTGCTCGTGAGTTCGGTGCGTTAACCATGGTTCACAAAGCTGCGATTTAAAAATTCTGCGTTACCCCTTGTTCACACTGCTCCGATTTCGCGCAAAATTCTGCGTTTTCCGAAAAACTGACCGACAAACTGTGGTTTGTCCAGGGGAAAAGATAAATAAAAAATTGCTCACGTCTGAAGGCCAAAAGTTGAGCCTACCTTTCTGAAATGAATACTGGAATCCTAGAATGGTTGGACACGAAAATATCGTCTGAGTAAACCCGTTTAACTCGATTTGAACAATAGGACGCGACCCAAGTAGTGGATTATCCTCTGTATCTTACGTTGACCCCCCACCCACATTTGACGCCCCTGACCATTCGTAAAATTATCTCTTGGCTGGAAATATCAAAGAAAAAATAACGTAGCTCACAACGCAGAAGTGTGAACCAGGGATTAGCATGTCTAAGCGTTCCTTCATTCCAAGCTGACTGCGTTGGACGGAGGTTTATTCTGCGTTCTGTCACACGTTCATTTTTATGGCTTGAGCCTGAAGAGGAATCTTGTCAAGGGGGGCCAAAATATCGCAAAAATAAATCTCAGCTGACTTACCCCTGGGCCATACTGCTGCGTTATATGCGACAGGTTTATTTTGTTCAGGGACAATCTTATGGGAATTGTAGTCTAACTTGATATGTCGTCAAGTTCAAATCGGGTTGAATGAACATTTACGCAGAAGCTATTTGTATTCAGCCATCCAAGGATTACAATATTCTCTCTCATAAAAAGGTAGAGTAACTTTTTATCTTACAAAATTAACAATGCTTTGTTTTTTCTTCTTTTCTCCCACACATCGCATGCTTTACGTCGGACGCGTTGAAATTTTTCAACGCATCCGACACTGCGTCAAAACGTATTGTTTTGCGTTGGTTGCAGAATTTGTGTAGCATGTCGCAAAACGCACGATTTTGCGCGAAATCGCAGCAGTGTGAACCCTTCTTCTTCTTCTTCTTGGGTAAGGCTGCTCCACTTAGGGTTATCCGTTAGCGCAGTCATGGTAAGTTAAGTATGTCAACTACACGGAAGGCAGCTCTGCGATAGAAAAAGTTTTCATTACGAAATACATGATAAGTGAGCGATACGAAAATAACGGTATATAACTTCAAACGAGTTTAACCTCGTCTGGGTCTTTTGGCACCGGCAAGGAATTTATCAACTGGCAGCGCTGAGAGGGCGTCGTTCATCACTTTCTGTACGAAGTCGTTCAAAATTCGGGAAATTTCGGGTCGCACTTCGTCCAAAACGTCTTCGCTGTTGTCGTTCAAGAAGTTGTTCACGGTTTCGCCTGCAAAAATAAAATGTTGAAGGTACGAAATGAATAAATACATTTTATTTACAACCCGCAAAATGCACTAGCGATATCGGAGTAGAAAAAAGGAAAAAAACAAATCTACTGGAACCGAGCCTTAAATAACGTGGAACGTGGCACGATTTTCTCATTCGGATATCCGCAGTTATAAATAAATGCAGTGAAGATATTATCGCGTCCGTTTATCCGTATTTCTATCGCACTCCGTCTGCACGTTACTCAAGTCTTAAGTCGAAGTCTCTTTAAAGGACACGTCGTACTTATGATAGCAATCCAATCTTCTTCAGCAGTATTTCCATTCATTTTCGTCCCCGAAATTCTTCCCTTCATAAGCGTATCCTATCTCCTCTATTAGCAATGCACTGTATATCACCCTTGCCACGTTTGTTCTCTTTACGTGACGCATCATGCGCCTGATCACTGTTTCCGAGGAGCTTATTCGTCCGGAGACCGGTTATGCAAATTTTGCCAAGATTTTTTGCCAAGACATGGAAAGAGGCTAAAAAGAGCCGAAGCCGTGTGTAATTTTCTGTAAGCATAGCTTAGTTGTAAAGTGGTCAACTATTCCAGAACATCTGAGCAGAAACACTATGAAGTGCGGGGTGTCCTTTAAGTCCAGACCTCACTCACGGTTTTTCGCCGTTGACAGAGTGGTAGCACAGGTATTACTCTGTCTGACCGTGACGGATTGGGGGGGGGGGGACTTCAACTCCCATAGTACCTTTCAGTTGAAAAATAATAAAAAGCCAATAAGCAAAACCGTAGCACGCACCCCCAAAATCACGGCTCGCGGACGAAGGGAATTTTCTCAAGAATTCCCCGAAACGATGCGTATTTACGCTACTATCTATTATGAAGAACAATGGCGCGATCGAGAAACCTTGGGTCAATATATGTGCCTACTTCAACTCAAGGCAGGCCCACTCCTCACTCACCTAGAACCTGGTCTCCGTTGAAAAGGTTGTTCAGTCTGATCTTCGTCTTCTCGATTTTGAAGTCGATCTTGGTGTTCTTGGCCCTCAAGAACTCATTGGGTGGGCGACCAACTATTTCAACGTCGGATCCTCCTTGGGCGAGTACTCCGTCTGTAAAAGAAAACGAAATTTAGCCAGACGTTCCCAGATTCCTCATTCATCCTCACTTGGAAAACCGATCATGTGGGTTTTCGAGAAACGGACCAGTTTGCACGGCTCCCCTGCATCAAGCCCGAAGAAAAGATCATCATCCACGTGCCATCAAAAAACAATACGCGGAGCGAAGTTTAAAGGAACAGTAAACTTGACTACGCAACTTTCGGCCATCGAATCGCCCGGGGGGGGGGTAGATAAATATACAGGGTCTTATTGTCGACAAGCCCCCCCCTTCTTTGTTATCTCGAACCGTCTCGAACCCCCTCCTTAGTGTTCCCAAAGCTAGCTGGCAGGCCCTTGCCCCTTATGCAGTGTAATTATCCACTTATGTACTGTAAAAGTTCGCCTTTTTACATGTAGACCACAGAGAAACGAACTCCCCGACAAGACGGCCGGGGTTCGATTCCTAGTCGCGGCACACAAACCTTTTGCTTTTGCAAACCTTTTGCTCAAAAGTCGAATTCTCGGAAACTGCCCGGAAACTGCAATGGTCGTAACGAGAATTTTTCTTACTCTCAATATCGACTCAGGGTACATTCTTGATATGTTAGCTAGCTCCCCGAGTCAAGTTTGAGTCAAGTTTTCTGTTCCTTTAAACCAAATCTAGAAGGTACGTTAGAACTTCAGTAACGACATTTCGAACTAGCTTTTCCTATAAAAGTTGACTGCAGGGCGTTGATTTATCCGAGAAAGGAAAGAGAAAGAAAATAGGCGGACTGGTGACGGCATCAACAAAACAAATAGCATTTCCCGGCTAGATTTGCAGGCCTCTATTTTCCTAGTTTTACGGCTAAACGGATCCATTTTCTTCTTAGTTCTGCCTTGGGAGCAATATATGTTCGGAACAAGTAATTGTTGTCATCTACCGACGGAACAGGTTCCGTACACGGACGTCAGAAATTACCACGACTGGACAGAAAACTTTAACCGGATTACGCTTCGTATTCCGAATTTAGTTTTTCTGGGCGAGAAACACATCACGATTCGCATTGAAATCCACAACCCGAATCAAAATTTCGGTGCGACTAGCTAAGAACTAGGCTAAACAGAGCGCGCAAGAGGTCATTTTTCTTGGCAAAATAGTATATTTATCCCAAGGATGTCTTCTCATGACGCCAAGTCATGCACTAAACCTACACATTCAGCTCCTGATAAAGTTGGTGGCTATCCAACATAAACCAACCTTGCTACTCGCAAAAAATCGCAAGATCATTTCGGAATGTAATCAGAGCAAGTTAACGAAGGATTTCCGGATCCAGTGTTTGCGTCATACCGATTAGCTGTATAGTTTACCGCCGCTGCTAGCGTCTAGGACCGTGAATCTTTTCCCGACGCCACCTACGGTAATTTGAGTTTCTTTAAGTTTGTGATTATTATGCTAATTAAGGCGAAAAATCCAATGTTCGTCGTCGTTCGTGAGGGCATTTTGAAAATAAATTGAACTGAACTGAACGTATCAGAATTACGGTGTTTTTTTAAGCTTGTGATGATTATAATATGTATGATGAAAAATCCAATGTTCGGTTTCGTCCGTGAGGGCATTTCGAAAACAAACTGACTGAACTGGACGTTACTAGGTGTCATAGTTGCAGTAACGTAAACATAATGACTATAACTATGATGCAGCCCAGCAAAAAAAGAACGAGTACAACATCAACATTTTCTGGTTAATTATAAACACCCTTCTGCGTTTGGGACAGCGTTAGGACAGGGACTCGCTCCGCTCGGTCCGGTCTCAAATTTTTTGCTAAAAATATCTATAAATATAACGTATTTTATCGAGTCTGAGCATTTCTGGCATCGCCTCGGATAATCTTGAGCAAATAATTTTTCTACCTTCCAAGTTTAGATCCACTCGTTTGTTCCCTAGACGTGCCACACTATTTCTGGTACCCCCCACCTCCAGCTCCCCCTACTACGGCCGAATCTGGTTCAGACGCACAAATGGATCATCCAAAGCTTCTTCACTTACTACTTATAAAGTTTCACTCAAATTTGAGCATTTTCCCGGTCACCACAACCCCCCACCGTGCTCGGATCCGGTCCGGACCCTAAAACATGTCGTCTACGGCGTTTGACCTCTCTACTTTCCAAGTTCCATTCAAATTTCTCCACTCGTTTGATCACTATGCGAACCACAAAACTTCTGGGACTTCCCCCCCCGCCCAACTCCGCAGACTGTGGCCGAATACTGCTCAGACACATAAAAGTTGCATTTTTTGACAAAGCTAGCATCTGTGACATCTCCTCTTCTCGTCCATCAATTTTGACTAAAATCCAAGCATATCTGCAAATTTCCGGTTCCCGTTTCATCCTCCTCACTACCGCGGCCGGATCCGGTCTGAACGCCAAATAACGAATCTAGGCCGCATACACGAATTCTGTCCACCACATCCCATTCGGCCCATACTCCAGCTTCAATGACCCTGTTGGGGGGCTTGCCCGCTGGCAAGACAAATCTCCCGGTCGATAGACGTTTGTTTCTTGTGCATGTTCCAATGTTTCAGGCCCCCCCCCCCAACTGCCCCAACCATGGCTGCATGTGGTTCGGACACATGTTTTCGTACCTAGGTCATCAGTTCTTATCGCCCATAAAGTTTCACTCGAATCGGACCACCCGTTCACAACCTACGAAAGTTAGTAATTTCCGTATTACCCTTTCCTCGACTCCCCGAAAAATGGTCGGATCCAAGAACGGAAGCTTTCCTAGGGCATTGTGTCGGGTCCTTAAATCTATTTGGTCGGATCACTAATATGCCTGCCATGTTTCATCGTCCTTAGCACACTTGGAAGTATCCTGACTCACCGGAATTCCGGGAAACCCCCTCCGCAGCTGGCTCCAACACCTCCCAAAGAGCTCTTATACGATCTGTTTCTGTCAAGAACATATCTAGGGCTTATGCTTGTTCTCCCCACCAAATTCCATCCCGATCCCTTAACTCTAAGCGTTTCACGAGATTTTCAGTGCCCCCCCCCAAACTCCCCCACAAATGTAGGATCCGGTCCAGAGTTGAAACGGAACAACTGATACGATAGCTCTTTCCACTTGCCAAGTTTCATTCAATTCCGATCACCCGTTCAAAGTTACTCATGCCACTAGATTCCGGATTCCCCATCCCTCCACTCCCCCCACGATGGTCGGATCGGAGAAACAACTATTCTGAGGTCAGTCTGTTTGGGTCCCTAATATGCATGCCAAGTTTTATCGTCCTAGTACATCAGGAAGTACCGAACTCGCGGGATCGCCAGAATCCCTCCACTCTAAGCGTTTCCCAAGATTTCCGGTTTCTCCCTCCGACTCCCCCAAACGTCACCGGATCCGGTCCGGAACTTAACTGGGTCGTCTGAGACACGAGGACTTTCCAAATACAAGTTTCATTAAGATCTGATCACCCGTTCGAAAGTTAAAATACCTCAAGCTTCCGGATTCCCCTTCCCTCCACCCACCCCCCAGATGGTCGGATCGGGAAAGTGACTTTTTCTACGTTAATCTTTTCGGGTCCTTGATACGTGTGCCTACCTTATGTGGAAGTGCCCGAACTAGCAAAACCCGGAACGACCGACTGACCGGCCGACGGACGGACTGAAACTGCGATCGCTATATGGCACTTGGCCGAAGGGCAAGTGCCATAATCAAAGTGAATTATCGAGAGAGCGATCAAAAGTATCTGAAAAATGGGGATTATACTCACTGAGAATCGACCAAGATGTCCCTGAGCCAGACACGGGCAGGACGAAAACGTTGCCGTTGATCTCGTAGTTGCTGGTCGATCGCAGCTCGGGAATTCTCAGGGAAACATCGATCCTCATTCTATCCGGGTCGGCTCTAAATATTAAATTTGGTTTATGATTGACATACTCGACAATTCCTACGCTCTGCAACAACATGTTCTTGCCTAAGTTCGATCTTGACCTTCGACTGTGACGTCAATAATAATACGTACATAATAATAATAATATTAACAATATATTGCAAAAACAATAAGGCCACAAAGCCTCTACTTGTCTCTACACAAAGTTTTGTTATTAGGCTACTTGAACTCGTGCGGTAATTCTCGAAAATTATAGCAAAAAGCATTTTCGGAATTTTAGTCTAATTGGGAAATCCTCGTAGAACATTTTTAAATAGCTGCGTTGTTCGTTTTTACCGCGTGTTGCAAGGCATTCTGCGTGTTGCCATTGCAAGTTGAATTTAACTAACGGTAACTAACATCAGCTACTATACAGTAAGAAGCATACCTCTACTGTACGTTAGAGCAAGGTTAGAGGTATGTGCTGTACAGCCGAGGTATGATTATTTGAACACATTCTGAAGGTTTCGCTGCCTTGGTTTGTTTCTTGCTTATTACACAGTCAAATGGAAAGGGAAAATAACAACTATATCAGGTAACAGCCAACTGTTTTAGCTTCATCTGGCAAAAACAGTACGTGGCTAAACTACTTTTTTATTTCGATATTTTCCAAATATACTTCTTCTTCCATTGGTGAATGCTTATTCAGTTGAACACCATTGGTGAAATTAAGCGCAGCTTAGAAACAGATAAACAATCTGAAAGAATGAATAGAAGGAAATTCAGAGCAAATATTTCAAAATCCCGCTAACTTATGATAAACTGGACAGGATAATAAAAGTTTTCGGTAAGTAGTTGCAGTAAAAGTTGCTCGGTATGTTCTTTAGTTTTTCTTCGGCGATCGTTCATTGTTAACCTCGTGGTCCGCACGAAGTAGAATAACAGCTCGCATGTGAAAATCGCGTCACTATGGGGAAACCTGCGTGCTACGGGCTATGTCAAAATTTCGCAGAAAGAAGGAAATTCGCATCCGAATGCGAAAATCGGACTGTGTGTGCACGTACCTTTAAGCGACGTTCAAATAAGCATACCGTTACTACTACACAATTATTAGGTAGCGCCAAGAACAAATAATCTGACAGAACCTCCGTCTCCCTATCTCTGTAATGTGACTATCCGGAGTCGAATATTTCCCCATACCCTGTCCGCTACGAACGAGCGGAGGTTAGTAGCTTCGCGCCCCATCACGTTTCGTTACCTCTACAAATAAATAAATCGCTGTGAAGCCGCCGGTGAGGAAAAGTAGAAGTCAAAGCATGATTGGTTCTATGGAGCGCTGTAGAGCGGGTCAGCGTGCGGAGTACGTCTCATGCCAGCCTTCTGCACTATTTTTTCTGCGATAAGCAACGGCGAAGGCGGAAGATGAGTTAACGGATATCAACATCAGCTCAAAGCTAGATTATATCTCTAGGTCCGCTCAGTTTTGTAGGGGTATTCGTAGTCGCTGCATGGGACTAAAGACAGAAGTTATTTCAGATTATTTGTTCTTTGTAGCGCGTAGAAAATACATTCACTCAATCGGTGGACTCACTAGGTGGCACCAGGGTGGCACAACAGAGCGAAACTTGGAACATTTTACGACCTACAAAATTTCGCCCGCTGATTCGTGGAATATCCCACCCTTGGGGGAAGCGGAGTCCTACCTGACTTGGGGGTCTGTGAACTTGGCCATCCCTTTCACTTGTGTCTGTGTGAACTTGGCTTTGATACTAACAGCACCGTCTGGCTGGTTGAAGTTGATCAATGGGATAACCATAGGGTCCAGGACGGGGACATTGAGCTCGGGGATACCTGGGAATTCACAATTATTAGCGCATGCAAAGATATCAGCAGTTGCAACCCCTCCGAACAATCTTCAACTAGAGCTCCAACCAGCTAGTATTTTACGGAGAAAAGATACCGAAGAGCAAGATTGCACTGAAAGTACGACTCGCATCCTGCCATTCGGCTTGCCTCTTGAAGGCTCACATCCTCTTGGTCGACCCTGTTAATACTGATATATCCGTTTTCGTCGGTAGACTGCAACAGAGAGACTGCAGCATACTCAACGAAAACGGATGTTTCTACACCATCATCGAAAAAGAGTAAGGACAAATAATTTAACATCGTGAAGTATGGGATTTTCGACTTCAGACTAAATTATCGGCGTTTTGTAACTAGTACGCCAAGTTTTTGGGATCCCAAAACGTTAGTGACGGATACCTATGACATCGCAAAAGTTGTCCGTCTGTCCGTCCGTCCGTCCGTCTGTCCGCCTGTCAGCACGATAACTCTCGAAGGGAACGAGATATTTTGATGAAACTTGGTGTGAGGATTCTTTGGGTCAAGAGTAAGGTCGAGTTCGTAGATGGGCTCTGTAGCCCTACGTTTAGGGGTGGGGGAGGGGGTTTAAATTAAGGGGCAAACAAAATATTTTGAAACAGCCAATGTGATAGTCGATTATGGGGTAATAAGACATGCCGAACACGATGGTGAAAACCATTTTGTCGCCGGACAAGTAGTTCGCCCGGAATCCGGCCAAAACCGGAAAGTTTGTTAAAAGTAAAAGTTTGATTTGAAGTCGAATAGATGTTCGATTTAGGGGTAAGAAGACATGCTGAACACGATGGTGAAAACCATTTTCTCGCCGGACAAGTAGTTAACCCGGAATCCGGCCAAAACCGGAAAATTTGTTAAAAGCAAAAGTTTAATTTGAAGTTGATTAGATATTCGGTTTCGGGGTGAGAAGACATGCTGAACACGATGTTGAAAACCATTTTCTCGCCGGACAAGTAGTTCGCCCGGAATCCGGCCGAAACCAGAAAATTTGTTAAAAGCAAAATTTTTATTTGAAGTTGATTAGATGGCAGATTTAACGGTAAGAAGAGACGCTGAATCTGTATATGACAATCATTGTTTACCCGGACATATAGTTCGTCCGGAATCCGGTTGAAACCGGATTTTTTGTATAAGTTAGAGTTTTATTTGAAGTTGATTAGATGTTCTTTATAGGGATAAGGAGATACGCTGAAGTCGTTTCTGAACTATCTTTTTTTGGCTGGACAAGTAGTTCGCTCGGATTTCGGCCGAAACCGGAAATTTGGCAGAAGTAAAGCAGGAAGTTCCGATAAGTATTGTCAAAATAGATATGGTTGATACAGGTATATCTGAACTTGATTTTCTCAGATGACTAGCCTGGCGAAGACTGGATCCTTCGAAGACAAGACCTAGTTGTCTGGGTCAGACGTTAAATTTTTGGGATCCCATCGAAACCTTTGTTCTTGTTTGCTGCTGAGCCTATCATTTTTAAATGATATTTAATGTAATTATAAATGCCATATTTACTGCTTGTCAACACGACAATTTACTTATGTTGGAGTTTCGAGGAGATTTTTCAAATTTCGACACTATGGTTTCCACTTAACAAATCTGCGACCAAGACAATCCAGCGTAAAATTCAAAATTCATGAATCCGCTTGATTTAATGATCTAGCGGATTCATGGTGGTTAGAATTGCGGCCACAATCAGGATTCTTTTGTCTTAAAGTGGCCGTTAACGGTAAATTGTTTGTTTAATTTATATGTTTTGGATGAAATTAAAAAAATGTCTCAAAAAAAAAGAAAGTAAAAGCACGACTGAATTCAGTAGGTCACTGTGATGCGTACTCTCAATTCCCAGATTTCAGAATCTTATCTTTTTTCATATTTGTAAGTATTTTTTTTTTTATTATGTGAATTAACAATCATTACGTTAATTAATTAATCAGTAGCCTACGTTAATTTTACATTATTTTACAAGCTATTCTGAAAAGTTAAACCAACAAAAAGTTAAACCAACAAGAGGGAACTAACCTGATCCCATGAAGGGTCGAAGCTCGTCGAGGTTCTTCGTTAAGCAAGCGTTTAGCCTCGCCCGGTCGTCGACGTTACATTTCCTCATCGAGTCAGCTGCCAAGAAAAAACAATTGGTTAAAATCATGTCAACAAATGCTTGTAAATATGATATATGTTAATAATGAATATATGTATATGATAAGTAAATAAAAATATACTTGCCCAAAGGCCAAGAGTCAAGAAGACTCGAAAGTTTCCCACTAACAGCAGTTGGAAAAATTATACAGAAGTACAATAGTAACCTTAAGCATGACTGGGAAGGCATTCTTCGACAATAGGATAGTTTTGTAGATAGGATAATGTTGTAGTAGTCTCTACGTTTGTTTGGTCCCTTCTTACTCTAGTGTTTCCTTCTTCTTTTCTTTCTTTATTCTACTCTGTCTATGCCATGTGCTTTTTGATGGGTGAAAAAAAAAAATATTATTATTAACAGCCTAAAGGTATAAAACAAGCAGCTGTTTTTATTTATGATTGCATTTTGCGTTAAGCTTTTTGACTATTGTTATAACGTTGACGTTAAAAAGGTTCGTAAGAGTCGTAGCCGGATCGAATACATCACATGAATCTTTAAGCTTCGGGGAATTCTTCAGTCTTTTTCGTCGTCATATCCCCGCTCTCTCTTTTTCTATGCGGAAAAAAATTGACGAAAAGTCATAGCAGCAGATGGCTCGGATCCGAGGAGCTTGGCCCCGCGTTTTACCAAGAACAAATGACGAGACAGAACTGCTGTCTCCCTATCTCAGTGGCAGAGTCGAGTAAAATACGGCAGACTCCCGACGCAAATGAGCGGAAGTTACTAGCTTCGCGCCACACCACGTTTCGTTACCTCTACAAATAGCTATATCGCTGTTAAGTTTCTGAAAGGGAAATCTAGCAGTCAAAGCAGATTGGTTCTATGGACGCGCTCCAGAGCGGGTCAGCGCGCGGAGTACGCCTCCTGCTAGCCTCTTTCTATATTTGTTGTACAATAAGCAACGGTGAAGCCGGAAGAGAAGTAAACGGGTATCAACATCAGCTCAAAGCTAGAGTAAATACCTCTAGTCCGCTCGGGTTTGTCGGGGTTTTCATAGTCGCTGCATGCGAATAAAGACAGAAGTTCTTTCTGATGATTTGTTCTTGGTTCTACACACTGCTGATGAACCTATGCTAAGGATGTCGGCTAGACCTAGCTCTCAAACGGCTCTCCCTTCGTCACTCTAGCAGGATCACAAAATTCGGATCTCTTAGCATTGTTATCAACCACCCTTGCCAATGGCCAGGGGTAGAGTAGAGGGTAGCCAACGGCGTTGGCAAGTTTCAAGACACTGTTCAATTCAATTCAATTAATTATCAAAACTAATACAACGGTCAAGCCGATTTTGTGGTTACTGTCCATATTAACACTGAAAATATCAGATCTAACAAAAATAAATCGAAACTAGTTCAAATATCTCCGAACCTTGTCAAAGACAGACACAAATTATTTTTAATATATATACAATTAATGATGCGAGTTGAACAGGTTGACGAAGGAGGGAACAAACCTTCTCAGGGATCGAGATGGCGTGTGTTTTATTGGCTGCAATTTGGGTACTGGCTGGGCTACCACGCCTACCACTCTCTCAGGCTTTGCCCTTGCCGCCAAAAAATCTGGGGGGAGGATACACGTAGTGCTGGTGTGCTCCGCCGCTGCTCTCTTGAGTTCCAAAGTGTGGTAGCAATGAAAAGCCTAGGCGAACTGGGTAGCTGCCGAGGGGACCCAGCCTAGGAAGGGGTTCAGGTATCGAAGTGACAATTGTGTAAAAAAAAGTATAGTTCAGGTTCTTTAATTTGAAAAATACTTCTTAACAAGAAATATATATCAATGGGGGCCGGCAGGAATACGAGCTCGTTAGCTTGGCCCCATAGTGGTAGCCTACTTGTCTATTTCATTTCTTAGTCTGCTTGTATTTTCCAAAGACAAAACACGTTAAATAAATTAAAAATTTTTTTTTTTTTTGCCAAATTACCAAAAAGATGGCCGCGACCCTGTTAACTGCCTAGGTGCATGGATGTCCGGGGCCGGTAATGATCTCTGCCCCTCCCCCTCTAAGGCTTGCCACTGCAATCTTCCCCATTTCCTAAATATTTATCTAAAAGGAAAAGTCATCCATATGGGCCTTTAGGCTTCACACGGGTCATGTAGGGTATATGGGTCATAATTAACCGGCTGCTTGGCTGGTTACTTAAAAATCTTCTCATATAGAAGTCTACAAACGGGTTTTTACCGTTTCCACCAAATTAGTAACCTGTACCGAGCCCAGTGATTGCGTAAACGTTTGAATCTTGCCCTGCGCGTAGCGACGAGGATTGAACGAGAAAGTTGGAATTCCCTTTCGTAGAAAAAAAACAAAATGAAAGAGTAATTAGTCTTTCTAAACGAAAAACCTACTACAAGTGGGAAGTACGTATGCAACTTCGCTCTCTATTTCACTCATACACAATTTCCAACGATTTTTTAACCATCTCTTAACTGTCACTGCAAAAATGTATCCGAAACAGAAGATTTATCCGAAAAAGATAAATATCTACGTAGAAGAATTTCGTAGAACAGGCTTCCTTATTCTAAGCATTCATTCATCCATTTGTTGGTCCTACACATGCTACATAACACGAATATATGACAAGAGTCGTCAATATATGACAAGAGTCGTCCCCCGAAGCTAATCACATTACGAAAAATTAAACATGTTAAACATAAATAAACTACACATAGCCTACATGTCAATATTAACGGCAAAAAAAGCTCACAGCAGCAATGAACGAGCGCCGTCAGTGCCATAGGAAAACGGTGTGGAAAAATGAAAGCTATCTGGTATCGAAAGAAACACTGGAGCGATGGGGAGTACGAAAATTGATGATCAAAGCTGGATTTTTGTTTTGCGTTCCCAAGCAGGGCCATATATCCGTCCCTAAGGAAAGTCTTGCTCAACACAGGAGATCCGCCGAAGGGGGCGAGTACTATTCACAACAAACCGTAAAATTAATATAATTCATGAATTTAACGAATTTTTAAGTCACTTTTGTCCGTTTTGTGCTCCATTAAAGGGTCACTGGAAAACCGGAACACCGGAACCTCCCTAACCTAACCTAACCAAAAGGTTAGGTAAAAGGTTACCCTAACCTAACATTTTACCTAACCTTTTGGTTAGGTTAGGTTAGGTTAGCTTCCAAAGCCATCGGCTTTGGCGAGTTCCACGAATTTCTTAAACATTTTTTTTTGTCCTGTTCGCCGAACCTTTTTCAAATAGGAACTGCAGGTCAGGTGAGGTCAGGGATATTTATAGCAATAGTCAGTTCCTTTGTGAAAGCTGAAGCACAAAGGCTTTAAAGTTTAACTGAAAAGCCAACTTATTTTTGTGTCATTTAGTTGAATAAACTGAATTATATGGATTCTGCAAAGGGATTTTTTTTTATCTGCGGCCGTCCCCACAGCGAAAATTCTACTATGACGCGGAAAATTTTTATCGAAAGACAAACAAGGCTTTTCAGTGGGCAGTGGCGATATTGGTGAAGATTGCTTAGTGCCTGAACAAAAAAAAGTCATAAATATTTCTTGTAAGGCATACAACAAATTAGAGGTACCACAAATCACACGGAAATTCCACTATTTGAAAATCGATTATTCCTGAATAGCGGAACAACCAAGTAACGCATTTTCAGCGAGTCTTCAAGCCAATTTAAGTGAATAAGTGATGGGTAACTAGATTGTCCTATCCCAGTCCTTTTAAGTTAAACTTTAAGGAACTAGCGGAAAAACTCTACCAGGTCTACTAGGATCAACAAACGGACAAAGTATCGGATAAATACATGCGCAATTTAAACCCCCATCTAATTCCCTAGTTCAGGGGATTGCTACGATCGCGGGATCATCTGGTGGCACGATCAAGAAGCAGCAGATTGGGCAAGGTCAAAGATCCTGACAAGAAAATCAGACAAAAAGAAAAAGCTTTAGCTGGCATAGACTGTGAATAAACCGTGATAATATATCTGGCAGTATCTAAATCTTTTTTTTTTTTTTTAGGTTTTTTGTAATTTCTGCTTAAATATCACCGTAATCCCAAGAACAAGGGCTTGTCCAAGAATTTGACCTACTAAATAATTAATGAATACACAAGGTTGACGGAATTTGTGACTAATGTTAGCTGGAGTTTGCAGAAAGAAAAGGTACAGTTGTGTTTACAATTTTCATTCCTATCGACTGTTTTTTCCCCACTTGCCGCCACATACGCACATACAACTCACCGAATTTCGCTGCCATCGAGGTGCCTAACAGCCCGGCAAAAATCCATAACAGCATGTTCATGTTCTCAGGCTGAAAGCTAAAGATCGACTGAGTTTTGATTCTAAGAATGTAGCTACCATATACCCGAAGGTCACTAACTGCTGCGACTTGTACTCGTGCGAAATGCAAAGGCGACAATCTTGTTTCAGAATTATGCAAACACAGGTTGGTCCTGGGCAAACTTCTCTAATCAGACCGATCGACACCCTTGGGAGGGCAAAGAGTTGTAAATTTTAAACAAATATCAAAACTAGGTTTCCAAGTATTCCACGTCACTTCCGCTATGTGGCAAACAACCGACATTACCTTGGTCAAAGCAGGGACCCATTAAATTTCCTGTAATGACTCTCCATTCAGGGGGCTTGCCAATAAGAGATTTCTTATGCGCTCTTGACCGAGCGTCAGATAGTTCGATAAATACCCACGGGGACAATATATTGCCTTGACGGAGGAGTCTCTTTGGTCTCACGTCCAAGGAGGCCCGGGATTGGCTCTATCTGAGCAAGAATGCCGATTGGACCCAAGTGGAATTTTTGGAAACTAGGTGAGGCTCGGGCAACATAGCAACATAGAAGCATAGGAAACGACAAGCCCCCTGAATGGCGAGTCATTACAGGAAATTTATGGATCCCTGGTCAAAGCAAAAATAAATAAGGGGTCAAAGCCAGGTCTTGGTCAAAGCCAGGACAGATTAAGCCAAGAGACCAGGGGAAAGCGGCGGTTTCAGGCAGAAAAGTCCCGGCCACTAAAATGGGTCGACGGATTTGGCAGTTCTTCTAAACTGCTCATCTGTTGTGGAGATTAGAGAGCTTGGGACCCTGGAATTAAGAGCGAAAAATACGTCTTTGCTGCTTGGGCTGTAGTCCTGCAGGACCTATAGCTAGGCCCGTGTGCAGCTACATCTAGTATGTGGGGTATCTACACCAGTATGGAGTGTTTATATCAGTATCTACCTTTGAAAGCATTTGCGTGTTTTCATGGCACTTATGCCGAATCTACCGCTTTTCCGTCGGTCCGGTGATCTTGAGTTGGGGTACTTCCAGATGTGCTAGGACGACGAAACTTGGCAGGGCTAACAATCAAAATGCCCACGGCTCAACATGCCCACGACTCAAAATGCCCAGGACTCAAAATGCCCACGACTCAAAATGCCCACGACTCAAAATGCCCACGATTGGATTATTTGAGATGTTCAGACTGAAGTAAACTTGAATTAGGGGTGAGCGAGCAACGGGAGGAGTAGACCGAGTATCGGAATGACGATGGTCGTATGCTGAAATTGTATAATCGCAATTATAATATAATACTGGTAAAATACTTACAAGAAAGAAAACAGCGATCTTAAAACTGATATTTTTAATTAAGGAATAATTCTTACCTTCATGATGCTAGTTAACTGGAGGATTTGGATCGCATGGTTTTGCTTTCTGTGTTGGCACAATTTTATACGACACTGCTTCTGTACTTTCACGCAAAGAATTCTGAACTGATCAAGAAACAATTAAATAACTCCTTTGAAACCTTTTATAATCTCGTAGTCCGTTGTCCCAGGATGATTTTGGCCTCTCCTGTGGACAGTTTCAGCCGTCGGCATTTTGAACCAAGACGATATTAGCCTCCCTTGTGACTATTTTGTACTGTCGGCATTTTGAGCCGCCGGCATTTCGGACGATTTCGATTTCAGGTGTTCGACCTGAGTCGTGGGCATTTTGAGTCGTGGGCATTTTGAGTCGTGGGCATTTTGAGTCGTGGGCATTTTGAGCCGTGGGCATTTTGATCGTGGGCATTTTGAACCGTGGGCATTTTGATCGTGGGCATTCTGAGCGCGGGCACTGTGAGAGTGGGCAAAAAGATCGTGGTGATTTGGGAACATCCCTTGGTATAGGCATATTATGAACCGACCAGTCATTGACTGTTCCGCCCTAATTACCGTAGTTACTACACGGATCCTGGCTTCTTGGGGTCAAGTCTGGACCGAATTTTCTTATTTTCATTCACGGTCAACCGCGGGCTGACCGGGCCCATCACGTCACAGAGATCCTAGTTACTGCGCCAACTACGCTCCCGAGCGGTAAGCAAACAGTAACTAATAGTTACTATTTCGAAAAGGTCGGAACGGTCAGCGTAGTAACTTTTCATGAGGTTGGAACGAAAATAGTAACTCAGGATTCAGGATTCAACAACTTTACTAAACAAGACCAAAGGTTTCGATGGGATCCCAAAAATCATGTTGTAAAACAGATATTCAGGAACAAATACGATGATTGATTGATTGATTGATTGAAAAATTTAATGTTTGATAAATATTCCTTCAACCCAAGCTGACTGCGAATCATATTTGACAGTGCAAAAACGGATACGTCAGCTAAATTTTATTCGAGCTATATTTCGGCCCTTCTTGGCAAGGGTCCTCTTCAGGCTCAAAACCGCTCAAGTTGGAAAAACGAAACTTGTGATAACCTGAAGAGGACCCTTGCCAAGAAGGGCCGAAATATAGCTCGAATAAAATTTAGCTGACGTATCCGTTTTTGCACTGTCAAATTTAATGTTTGACCCAGACAACTAGGTCTTGTCTTCGCCAGATTCAGTCTTCGCGCGGCTAATCATCTGAGAAAATCAAGTTCAGATATATAAGCCATATCTATTTTGACGATACTGATCGAAACTTCCTGCTTTACTTCTGCCAAATTTCCAGTTTAGGCCGGATTCCGGGCTAACTACTTGTCCGGCGACAAAATGGTTTTCACAATCGTGTTCAGAATGTCTTCTTACCCCTAGATCGAACATCTAATCAACTTCAAATAAAACTTTTACTTGCAACAAATTTTCCGGTTTTGGCCGAATTCCGGGCTAACTACTTGTCTGGTGAGAAAATGGTTTTCACCATCGTGTTCAGCATGTCTTCTTACCCCTAAATCGATCATCCAATCAACTCCAAATAAAACTTTAGCTTGCAACAAATTTTCCGGTTTCGGCCGGATTCCGGGCTAACTACTTGTCCGGCGAGAAAATGGTTTTCACAATCGTGTTCAGCATGTCTTCTTACTCCTAGATCGAACATCTAATCAACTTCAAATAAAACTTCTACTTGCAACAAATTTTCCGGTTTCGGCCGGATTCCGGGCTAACTACTTGCCCGGCGAGAAAACGGTTTTCACCATCGGGTTCAGCATGTCTTCTTACCCCTAAATCGATCATCTAATCAACTTCAAATAAAACTTTTGCTTGCAACAAATTTTCCGGTTTCGGCCGGATTCCGGGCTAACTACTTGTCCGGCGAGAAAATGGTTTTCCCCATCGTGTTCAGCATGTCTTCTTACCCCATAATCGACTATCATATTAGCTGTTTCAGAATATTTTGTTTGTCCCTTAATTTAAACCCCCTCCCCCACCCCTAAATGTAGGACTACAGAGCCCATCTACGAACTCGACCTTACTCTTGACCCAAAGAATCCTCACACCAAGTTTCATCGAAATATCTCATTCCCTTCGAGAGTTATCGAGCTCACAGACGGACGGACGGACAGACAGACGTTTTTTCGATGTCATAGGTATCCGTCACTAACATTTTGGGATCCCAAAAAAATCATGCCGGCTTGACGACCGGTTACAAACAAAGCACATACGTGCTTGAAAAACGCAACCAGTAAACATTTACTACCATATAATCATATCATATTTACTACCACTAATCAAACCTTCACTAAAATAAACGAAAAATAATTTAATTGTCCTCTCTCGTCTTCCAAACCCTCCACTCACCAACTACCCTCCAGGAGGTGTTTCTACTAATAGGTACTATTGTTAGAAGGGTGGAACACGCTCTTTGTTGCTCGAATTTTCGCGGGAAATCCAAATTTAGCTACTTTATAAAGCAGATCGACATAACACCGAAGATTCTTCTGGAACAGAATGGTAAGGACGTAAGCCTGAAGTTCTTTTAACTGGGATTTTGTTTCAGGCATTTAAAGTTACCGCCAAAAACAAAGACAAAACGGCGCTTCCGCGAGTTTCAACTTGTGGGTGGAGTGTGGGGCACATACTTCCGTTTCCAATGTGTGGTACCAAATATGCCGCGGAAAAACGCCTAAAGCCATGGGAAACCTAACAAAGGATATAACCAAGAACGCTTCTGTGTGTTCAATTGTATAGAAACGTCACTAGAACAGATGGTCTGTCCAGTTGTTCCGGCAAAAAAAAAGGAACGGTAACGATGACTAGACATTCGCTACTGTGACTGGATATCCTCAAAAGGCTTGAGATGACAAGTCCCTTCCTTTGGTAAGTTTATTCTCATTTCACCTCGCTGAGTATTTACGTAGATCACTATCACTAGATGTGGCTGATTGGTGAACCTCAGGGGAATATTTCTAAAACTGACATCACTGACGATGAGTCGACAGAATATAAATGACTGAAGCTGGACTTTTCCGGTTCAGAAACCAGTCTAAAAAGACCAGTTGCAATTCTTACCCATCAGGAAGACCAGCGGTCAATTAAATCTGAGCAAAACGGGAACATAAAAGGCGATCTTCCAGTAGCTTTAGAACGACAAGCGACGAGAAGTTTTGCGATGATCATTCGCTACCAGAAATACGAGCTAGCCTGACGATGGCGATCGAACAGGTCGAGCTGGCTGTAGACCGTAGCAGGCAAACCGATAATGTCTGCTCCCATTGCACCCCCGCACAAAACTATCCCCCCAGAAAACAAATCCTCCCTCCGGGAACTGCAAGAATCCTCTGTGCCACAACCTTATCAATCTTTTTCAGGCTGATTTTCATTGGGCTCGACTTCATCGGCGTTACAGAAAATCAGATTATTGACACTTATGAGAATACTCTCCAATCCTCCTTCACCAAAACTGAATCACTTCGGAACGCTCGAGGCTACCCAAACTGCGGAGCTCAACTCAACGTGACTTTGGCCAATCCCACCATCTTCACTTCGCCCAACTATCCCAACTATTTTCCATTCGGAGTCAACTGCCTATGGATACTGAACGGGCCCCCCGAAACGCGCGTTAATGTCGCCTGTTACCCCGTCAACGTATCTTGCTTCCCCGGTAACGGTCTAGGCTTTTCGAAAACGGCACAGCTTAGCATGGGCGACGGGGAATACTACTGTGGAGCTGGTCTTCTCACATATCTATCCGCCGAACGGAATTTGACGGTCAACCTTCAAGGGACCGTCAAGGGCTTCGTGAAGTGCCAAGCCCAGGCGATTGCTAATCAACGGACGACGACACCTCAGCAGACGACCACTCGGCAGAGGACAACATCTCCAATGACCACTCATCAGACGACAAGGATGTCGACAACAATCAAATCGACAGCAGGGACAACCGCTAAGCCTCCTTGTGGATGCGGAATTAAAGGGCAGGTCAGAATAACCTAGGGCGCTTCCCTCCCCAGAACAGTGTTGCCACTTTTCTCTGACGGAACCTGTTACTTTTGGCCGCAAAAACCTGTGACATTCTGGCGCCTACGAAACTGAGCCCTTTTTACCAACCATTAACGACAAATCTCGCTTTATCATCTTTATAACTGAATGCCTAACTTTTTTGCTTCATTTTTGTACTTAATGGTAAAGAACTGAAGATAATTTCGTAAACCACACTTGCCTGACATATCACAAGAAATCCGAAGAAAAACAGACGAAAATGGTATTTTTAAAGGCCAACGAAAATACTGAAAACTTCGGATTTAAGCGAGGCAGAATTCTGCGACGAGTGGCAAAACTGCCCAAGAAGCCTATCACAAAATCGATAAGGGGGAGTGGTAACATACAGGTATGCTCGTTTGAACACTTCTCTAAATGTTCCACTACCTTGGTTTTGTTTCTCGCTTATAAAAAAGCAAATGGAAAGGAAAAATAACAAACTAGACATAAACTAACAGCCAACTGTTTCCGTTTTCTACTGGCATGAGCAGTAAGTTGGAATATTGTTATTTTTTTACTTTTAAATATGCTTCTTCTTCTATTCGGGTATGCTTTAATTTTTAGTTTGAATGCCACCCTTATGTTGGTAAAATAATGCACTGCTTACCAACAGATGCAAAATTTGGAAGAAGAAACAGAAGGAAATTAAGAGCAAAGATAAGAAAATCCAGCCGACATAATATGGATTTTGATTGCTATGAAAAACTGGACATGAAATCAGCGTTTTCGGCCATTTTGTCATTCTGTAGCTAACCTCCTGAGACCCGAGTCTAAACCAGCTGACACATACACATGGAAACTTCCAATTTTGATCAGAAAAATGCGTAGATTTCGAAACTAGCCTCCAAAAAAATCCCCATTCTACCCCCTCCCCCCTATTGAATGCCCACTGGGGAGGACATTCGGTCCCAATCCTTGAAAAAGTAACAATGCTTTCAGCAAAGAACATTTATTTCAAATTTGTCAATTCAGTGCAAAACGATGAAAAGAGGTTCAAGCTCATGAGTGAAACGACCTGAAACACTTTCTGTCTCCAAAACGGCCCAAAAAAAAACCTTTGCGTTTGATTACCCCCCCCCCCCCCCCCCCCCCCCCAGCCCGAATGTCGACACTTGGCTTCATCTTTCAAATTCTCGTACTCAGGCAGTGAATGCCTGTTCAGGCGGACTCGGGGAGTGGACCTCGAAACCTCTTCGGTTAGGGGAGATACTCCTGCTCGCTTTTCGTCCTGCCATTGAGATCCTCCTGCTAGCCTTTTTCCAGCCTGAGTCGCTTCTCAGGACTCTGGGTATTTAGCTACGGGTAAGTGAAAGTGAATCAGTTGCTTCATCACCTCTGTAAATTTGTTGTGGGCAGGCATACGCAGTTCAAGGATACCACTGGAAACGGCAGAATTGATGGAGCTGTTTACCAAATGAAGGCTACCGCCAATCTCTGGGATCTGGCTGAAGATTTGTCATACGAGGCCATTCTGTCACTCATGCCAACCCCACCCTGACCCACCATGAAGCAATTGTTTCCGGATACACTTCTTGGGCTCTTAGTTTCGATAAAGTCTGCTGGTTCTCATCCAAGCGTCTTTGGGTTCTTTTTTTGTCTTACCCATTTACAGTCGGACGCAGCAGTACAGGTTCATTCTCGTACCACTATGTGACTGCGATTTTCTGATCCTCTCTAATATTTAGTACAGAAGCGTTATCTGCTTTAGGGGGGTGATAGTTCTCATTCCAATCGGATTCTTCAAGTCGTTCCACAGTCGTCCAGCTTTTTTCCAATCAGAAAACCAAGAAAGTTGATCGACGTGACAGAAGGTGTCGAAGTAAATATTTGACCCTGGACACAGCGTCTCAGTGAGACGAAGTATACTTCCAGCGCCAAATCCATGTCCGGTACTGTAAGTCGTGTGCCCTTGAAGAAATCTACAAGCCTAGCATCTACCCAGACGAGCTGGGAAGCACAAAGTTTTTGTCTACCAAATTTCTAGTGGCTGAAGCCTACCCAGTTTTTACTTGGTTGGGACCGGTTGTCCACCCGGGTGGACACGAATGTTATAAAAGGCACAGAAGAGGTTGTAAGGCAACTGTCAATTTGTTTCTTAAGCCAATATATTTAACAGAACCTTCTTTCTTGTCCTGAATTTTTCCATTATTTTACCTCCTTGTTTTCTATTTTTTATATAATTTTTAAACTTCCCCACTTTGCTTTCTGCTCTGCCTCTGATTTTTGGCTATTTTTGGTTCTCTATTTCTCAGCACTGGTGTATCACAGACTCTTGAAAAAAATCACAGATGGCATTCCAGTCAAGCGGAATCGAATGGTGGCGTTAGTTTCGGCGCAGCGCAGCTACAATACTGCTTAAAAAATTCATTTATAAAATGTCCACGGGGGTGGACGTAGGGTCCCAGGAGGCTAAAGCTGCCTGAATCGGGTTTTAATGTTTCTTCGGAGACCGTTTCGGCTCTTTTTGTATGCAAAACATTTTAACGCAAAGGTTTTGAGTGGCAAGTGATGATAGCCTTTAAAGTTTAACTGAAAAGCCAGATTATTTTTGGATCATTTAATTGAATCCACTGGATTGTTTGGATTCTGCTAAGAGACTTTTTTATTTCCTCTATCTGCTCTAGTAGTGACGTTAAGAATATCTGCGGCCACAACGCAAATTCTACTATGACGCGGAAGATCTGAATCTCAATACAAACGCGGCTTTTCAGTGGCCAGTGATCAGCTCGCGATAGGGGGCTCACTGCGTGAACACTTCTTTTTAGTAAATCGTTTTCGTCGATCATACAACAATGGAACAAGCCCATTGAGGTACCACAATTCGGTCAGGGAAAGTCCACTAGGTATATGAAAATCGATTATTCGTAAATAGCCGAGTAACGAAGAAATGAATTTTTACCGGGTCTTCAAGCCTCTCTAAGTGAACAAGTCATGGGCAACTAGATTGTCCCATCTCAGCCCTTTTCGGTCAGACTTTAACGATAACGACGATAAAGCCCATTAGAGTTATTATCAATCTGTATTTCACACGCTAAATTGTTTACCCACGCAATAACGTTCTCGTTGGATGCTACGGTCATTACTCTTAATCGTGTAGTGAAATCCAGCTCATGTTCTGATTGAGGTTACTCACCCTAATCTTCCCGATAATCTTACGTGGTATGGTGCAACTACGTCACTTTCCTGACTTAACCTGTGACTAGAGGAGGGTTTTCGCGACACCTCGGAATCACTTTCCGGCGAGCGAAGCGCGTCCTGAAAACTGTGGGAAAGCGATTCCTGGAACAACTTTCCCGCTGGACTGACCGCAAAAACGCATGGAAAGCTGATATCGCCGGAAAATACCGAATTAAAAACTATTTCGAATAAATATGGTTCACTTAACGGTTCTTTGAATCTCATATATTCCATCGAAGTCACCTTAATAACGCTTGCAATTTTTCTTTATTTATTGGTGATACTTGCACTGCTTTTTTTCCACACCTTTGAAATTCCCGCCGAGACACTCAACTTTCCGCGGAGCTTTCCACTAGCCTCGTAGAATCACTTTCCGGGAAAGTTGCTTCGGTTTCCAAAGCGCGAAAACCGGTTGGGAAAGTTCGGCAACTTTCCGAAGTAGCGCGAAAATCATTGGAAAGCGATTCTGACTTCGCTTTCCACCTCGCGAAAACCCTCCTTAGCTTATACTATCTTGATACTATCAAGTGACTTGATAACATAAAACATTTGATTCACTAAATAACAGCACGTGTCCTATTTTTTTTCTTTTTTGTTACTGATTGCACCTGTGCTGAAATAAAGCTAATTGATTGATTGATCCATCCTTCAGAACGTGTGGGAATCTGAAGTGCAATCTGAAAAATACGTTGTTTCTGCCAAAACCAAATCTACTCGTGTTTGGGATTCCGTGGAAGATTTTTTTTTCCACCAGACTATAATAAACAATTCCACAACTGCAAAAACATTCACTCCCTTCAGGCTTCAGGTTGTTAATTGCAGATTCCACTTCACACGTCAAGTGTATGTAAGTATATCGTAACATTTAAGTGTGATGAAGGCCGATAATGAGGCAAGAGGGACAGAGACTAATCTGATCTGGTTGAAGTCCAATTCCCGAATCTGATTTTAGTCGAGGATCGTCAACGGAAACTCATCAAATCCCGGCGAATGGCCGTGGCAGGTCATGCTACGTTACGGCAGTACAGAAGAATTTGGTTGTGGAGGGTTTGTTATCGACAACAAATGGGTTATGACCGCTGGACACTGTGTCAAAGACGCCGTAGACAACCCTAGCTACGTTAAAGTGGAACTGGGAGCGTACTACAGGACTTCAAAGGCGGCGGACAGACAGGTAAGATTCACACCGAGGGGCTGTTCATGGGCGACCTGATGTAGGCTACACCTAACTCAAGGCCACTGCTCCTTAGAAACCTAGGCTGCCCTTTCTTAACTTGCTGAGGCCCCGAGTCCGTTCGTCCTAAAAATGACGTTATTTTCTATCTTTACAGCGCTTTGACATGAGGAATAGCAAATACTTGACTGGAGAGAGCAAGACGTAGTGTCACGCATTCACTAGGTGTATACTGCCTCTAAAGCCTCTACGCTAAAGAAAAATCCGTTTCTTTTCTTTTCTCTTGCGAATTAGCCTACACGCAGCGGGCTGTTTTCAGTCTGATTTGGCCATGTTCCGGGGATGAATTCCGAAAGGGTTTCCCTGATTGACCCGCGTGATATCTCTATGTCATCGTCGGTCGGCAACCTCGGAAGAGAACAGACAACTGACAATCAGTAACTTTCACGATTTATGCCCTTTATTCAGTTGTCATTTTCTCCGTCCGGTTCCGTGTTCCATATTTTTTCTTCTTATTTAAGTTTATCTGTTGGTTACCGTTATCAAGCTATTATTACTTATCTTTGTGTGCATATTTGTTTTTCTTTTGTTGGCTATTATTTAGCTTTTTCTATTGTGGCTTGTGGCATTGAACCTCTAACAACTTGCTCTGTGGCAAGGATTGTGCAACTTTGGGAAGCATTTTGCGACCCCCCTTTATCGTCGGTTACTTTGAGGAATGCCCGGTCCAGACGTACTCCAATGATTTTTGTTGACATCAAGAACCTGTAAACTTAAGAACCCCAAATGGGAACTCGCGAAAGCAGTTACGGAGTACAGCATACCTCACCACAATGCCCTAAACGCTTTGGCTGTCATCTACTACCTAGTCACTAGCCAGAGCGATATAAACAATCCTCCGGGACTAACTTTAACGATCCTTCTACTTTTCTGAAGGAGAGAGCCCTTTGAACTCTGAAGTAAACCCAACAAAACCCAGCCTAGGCCTATACTCGATAGGCTATGACGAGAAACGTCACCCAAGCGAATCCTCAAAATTGGCTTAAATCTTACGTAAACCAATCAACAACGTTTGGTGCGGTTACGTTTCTGGCTCTTCGCTAGGCGAACGGCGATTCTTCATCGGCACGAACAGTTAGTCATCAAGAGTATACTCTATATGACAAAGTACAAAACACGCCAGTGATCCTCAGGAAGAACGAGAAAACGTCGCCCTAACGATTCAAACTAAAAAACTGAAGCCCTGGGTCAACCAATGACGGCGATCTTTACACGGCGGTTTTGCATCGGCAAGGAGAGTTAAGGGCAATTCTGGCGATCTTTTGGATTCGCTTTCCGAAAAGCAAGGCGAGAATCCGCCGAGCGCAAGAACAAACGCAAAGTCGTTGCGCCTCAGTTGCACCTTTATAACTTCTCGCTAGCTTGCCGAAATCACTTTCCACTCGCGAAGTGGATTCGCTTTCCAAGTGCTCGCGGAAACTAGCGGAGCGCGAGAACAGCTCTGGAAACCGAAGCAAGTTTTAGCCGAAGTCACAAAAACAGCCAGCGCACAAGCTCGCAGAGCTTTCCAGACCGCCAGAATCGCACTTAAGTCATCAAGAGAACCAACTGAGATGGCTCAGGATTAGTCAGATACTAAAAACTTACACAGCAGGATACGTAGGTTTTCCCAGTCTCCAATAATGGGCGGTATTCAGTCGGGGGTGCTGGGGACGTACAGTGCCATGAATTACACGTTATCTGACATATCGTATCTTTTCAGATGTCGCAAGTCGAAAAAATTTACCTCCACGAGAGCTACGACAAAATCACGATGAACAACGACATAGCCCTCCTAAAACTTGCCTCTCCCATCACTTACATGTCAACAGTTCGACCCGCCTGCCTACCCATCAACTTCAACATGGAAGCTTTCAAAGGACAGGTGGCAACAGTCACAGGTAAATCAATCAAAACACAATCTGGCCTGAATCCCCCTTTCATGACCCACTTTCCTTAAATCAACAACATGTGACCTTGTTGGAAGTCCGACGTGGCTAGAAGACTGAGGACAAATGCATCCCTTTTCAGACCAAGGAAGGGAAAGTAAAAAAAAAAATAACAATATTAAAGGTTAACTTCCAGCATCGAGGTTGATATCAGAAATTAACATCGAGATGGCCACTGAAAATGACCTATCCGAGCCGAAGGCGAGCTAGGTTATGAAAAATATCTGCCGAGCGCAGCGAGGTTGATATTGTTTAATGGCCGTCGAGATTTTTTTTTCCTATATCAACCAAAATGGTAGTTTGTTAGCTGCTATACCTTTTTCGAACAGAACTATTGACAATTAACCATTACCCATGCATACCATCCCAACAGTCCCACAGGTCCTGTCAGTCACATATAAAGTTAGAGGTAGCCTAGAACCCCTCTCTGAAGGCTGATAAGAAGTCATATCCACAGCACAGCTAACTTTCTCTATGAAGAATACCATAATATAAGTGACCGGTGGTCATAGGATGATATGCATCACATACCTCTTCGAGAAAGTTATTAATAATTAAATAACTATTTTATTTATTACATGCTAAATGTGTGAGGTGACAGCGGAGTAGAAAAAAAGGCACATAGAAAAATCAATCAACATAGTAAGGACTTGTTTGATTTTGTCTGTATTTTGGTCTTCTTTCATAGTATCTACCGTGCTGCTGAATGGATAAGCTGATTTAGGTACAACGTTTGGTACAATCTGGGCAGGGTGACTGGGCGTGAGAATTTACGATAAAAAAAAAATCTAGCCCCAGATTTCTTCAGAGATTTGCACAGAGGAATCCAGGCTTAAGCTCATAATAATCAGTTTTTATAATTCACTTTCATATTGTCCAAATTAGACGTAAGCGATTTAATTCTGTCGGACTGATCATAAATAATACTAAAGCAATCCAGGAAATAGGGCATGAGCCTCTGGCCTCAATACACATTAAATAGATCATCAGCCTCTACAACGCCGTAATAATGGACTCAGATGATAGGCCTGCAGTGAGCATAACTGCTGATTTCTGTTTAGGATGGGGAGCAGTAAGAGAGGGTGGGTCTCTAGCAGACACCCTTCAAAAATTAGTCCTGCCAGTCCTGCCAACAAAGGAATGCCAGCCATACTATGCGAATTCTTTGCTCTCCAAGATTTCCGATAATATGTTCTGCACGTACACACAAGGACACGATGCTTGCCAAGTAAGTCCCTTAATACGTAGGCCTATTTCCTCATTCCTGAAATTTTAACTAATGGCGTGAACGCATGGCATGCAATCAAGGACCTCACGTTGTCCGAGGACGACATTTAACTGACAGCCGCCACCTTATGTCCACCCATAGTCTACACCTCAAATGCTGCGAACAGACGATCCGGGTCCAGGGCTGCCAAATGTCGCACAATAGTGTGAATCGTCACTCTCTATAGTTTTTGTCGCTCTTGTCCTAAGTCTGACACAAAAACCACTGTTTCAAAAACGTCTAAATGTGTCATTTTTGCAGCGGTGATTCTGACCAAAAGTGACCATTTCACGTTTTTTCATCAAAAGAAAATTTCCCTCCCAATTCACCAGCAATTCACTCTCAGTTTTGTGCCAAAACTCCAAAGCCGCCAAAGGCAAAAGCCACTCTCTAAATGTTATAAGGAATGTCCAAACCAACATATTAGAATATTCACTCAGGTAAGTTAGTCTAGTCTCCATGTAGTCTCTAAGTCTACTAGTGCTCACTGACCTTGGACCTTGCTTGCTAAAAAAGCATCAACATGGTGATCATCATTCAGTACTGGCATTGGTTGAATAACGATGCTGATTGTACTGTCTGAAGTCTGAACCTGGTCTGGGCCCAGTCCCACCAGTGTTGCCAGATGGTTGACACAAAATCGCGCAGCAAGAGAAAAAAAATGCGCCTTCGGCGCATTTTTTTTATTTTCCTTTTTGGGTTAAAATTTGAAACCCTCTCCCCCCAAATCTTTCCAGGCAACCGGTAGTAAAAAAGAGTCGGCGCGTAGCGCCAAGATTTTTTGAAACATTAACCTTTTTTTCTTATATAAATACAGTAGCCTATTATATTTTGAAAAAATCGGTAAAAATATCTAGCCAGTCAAGAAATACCTTGAACCCCCCCCCTCTCGCATGCACATATTTTGACTAGAAACGCCTCTGGTTATTAATCAGGTCATGTCTTTTGTGAGACGAGAAATAGTAACGAAAAGCCATCAAATTTCCAAAGTGCAAATTGATAACCATCGACTTGAGCTCTCTTACGAAAGCCAAATTCCGTAGCACTCAGCCTTGTGATGAGTCGCTGGCACACACGATATGAAGCTGTAGAGGGATAACACGTTTAGAAGTCAAAACCCGCATGCCCATTACGCGGTGTTCTCGAACGAAATTTTGTGACATTCACCCCCGTGGCCCCGCAACCCTCGAGATCTGAATATAAATGACTAAGTGGTATTTACAAATCCGTCTCTGTTTTTCACTTTTAGAATTTGTGGATAGCAAAAGCGCCCAATTTGCGCCGAGATTTGGGGGAATGCGCAAAAATGGCGCAATGCGCACAATTGAAAAATTCAAAGCGCAGCCGCCTCAAAAAAGCGCCCAAATGGCGCAAATGCGCACCATCTGGCAACACTGAGTCCCACTGGTTTCTGAAGTGAAATATAGCTCAACAACAAAAATTCCATGTGATGACCTTGTGGTAAGCCGAAAATCATGAGGCTTTAGCTATTTGAATTCTTCGCGCTTCGCATTTATTGCAGCGTTACCAAGGCAAGAAAAGCAAGGAGCAAGCTCAGATTCTCCACAAGATGGCATCGGTCCTGCGAAAATAGTCGCGAAGATCACAAGAATGTCATAGTGCTGCCTGGTCATGGTTTTTCAAAAGAACGGAGCTGAAACGAAAAGTTCACCGCGTCATTTCATTAAACCAAGCACATAAGGCGTATTCTCGCCGTTCCCTGAGGAGTCCCCCGTTTTTATTTGTCCCGGGGACTCACTCCCCGTATTCTCGCGAGTCCCCACGGACGAGGAGTGCTCCGATTATCATCCCCATCATCAAAAAGGACCCTTTCAGATTCAGAGGGCAGTCAATTTTTGCTGGTGTTGGTGCAATGTAAATTAATTAAAAACAATCAGAATAAATAAAACCAACAATAAAATGGAACCAGACTAATTTCGTCAACTGCATATTTTTTTTTCGAACAAAATCCATTTTGAAAGCATTCCCCGTGTTCTCGTTGTTTTCCGTATGCGGAGTCCGCGTTGAGAATACGCCTATAGTTGTTGCACTCGTGCTCCTTCACCCATCAGTGTTGACGAATCCCTCCTCTTTGATGAGACATTGCTGGGGTGAGATTTCTCAACAATATCAGCAGCTCGAAATTCCAGAGTGTTACAGATCTAAACTGTCCCCCACGTCACTGCTTACATTTGCCCCTCTTTTAGGGAGACTCCGGCGGTCCTCTAAACTGGTATAACCCAGTTACCGGTCGCGTCACCGTCATTGGCCTGGTTAGTTGGGGCATCGGTTGTGCACGGGATGGCAAGCCCGGTGTCTACACTAAAGTCGCCAACTACACACCCTGGATCCAGAAGACTACAGGTTAGTTGCTTAATCACTATACCACAGACAGAGTCAGAGCCGTATCCAGAGGGGGCGGGGTTAGGGGGTTCAAACCCCCTCCGAAACATGCAAAAATAATCATTTTTTATTGACTTTAACTCTAATCTGTATCTTTTTAGTACTTTTTGCTATGGACTAGGTCCGACCCGCGGGGAAAACCCCCTCCGAAATAAATTCCCGGATACGGACCTGCACAGAGTATTTGCTCTAACACCTAAGGTGTCGGGTTCTCTCCATGACTGCACGACACAACACTCGCTGCTTGTTTGCTCACTTCACTAACTCCAAAATCATTTTCACTTACCACTCCATAAGCACGCTTAATTTAGTGCGAACCCACGAGGATTTTCCGGCCGGATTTACCGCACATTCATCATCAAGTTGAAAAAATCTCAACTTTCCATATGGAAGTGATGATGATGCCGAAAATCCGGGCAGGAATTCCCCGGACTATTATAGTGCGAACCCACGAGGATTTTCATCATAAAGTTGAAAACAAATTAAGCTTTTCCGTATCAACTTTCCATGTGGAAGTGATGATGGTGCCGAAAATCCGGACACGAATTCCAGTCCGCACATAGTGCGAACCCACGAGGATTTCCTCTCCGGATTTTCTTCACTTTGATCACAAAGTTGAAAACAAATTAAACTTTTCCGTATGGAAGTGATGATGGTGCCTAAAATACTGGCAGAAACCAACCCTATCGTCTGCCCAAAGCATTAGTGAGACCAGGGACCCATAAATTTCCTTTACAGGGGGCCTGTCAATGAGAGATTTCTGATGCTATCTTCAGCGCAAGGACTGTAGTTCGAGAAATACCCACGGTCCAATGACGTTCAAGACCAGATAGACAAAATTTGGGATTGGCTGCTGGCGCCTTGAGGGAGGAGTCTCTTTGGCGCGCACGTCCAATGAGGCAAACAAGAATGCCGATCGACTCAAGCGGGGATTTTTGGAAACTGGATGGTTCGGTCATCATATCAATATAGAAGCATAGGAAATGACAGGCCCCCTGTAAGGAAATGTATGGGTCCCTGGTGAGACGCACAAGAGGCTGCTTATTTTACTGCAATCTAGATGTTCTAACGGTCCAGTGAGTTGGACATGTCCGCGAAGAGGTGGGGGTGCTAGTTTACGTTTTTATCTGTTCCCTTACGATGCTTCACATCTTCACAATCGACCATACCTTTAAAGCCGATCTCCAGGTCTCTTCTTCGTAACGTATAAGTCGTAAACCCATCATTACACTGTCAGAAGTTTCATAACAGATATTACAAGGATGCGCGGTTTAAACAGACAACCCTTGGGATGTAATCTGTTTGTGATTTTGAAAACGTTATGCATTGAATGTCATGCATAACAAGCATTGTCAGGAAGAGCCGAAAAACCGCCGCTGACTTTTCCGATATCATGACGACAAAAAGAAAGTCAGCAGATGCTTTTTCGACTCTTCCTGGCAATACTTGTTATGCATAATACTCAATGCATAACGTTTTCAAAATCACAACAGATTACACCTCAAGTGTTGTCAGTCGAAACAGCGCATCCTTGTGTTATCTGTTGTGAAACTTCTACAGTGTATTAGCTTTGTTTCTAAGGACTTGTATATATATTATATATTACAGACTTACTGTACGTCCCTAAAAGTTCGATCCATTTTATTTACGAGATTTCGAACTTCCCAAATTTTCCCCCAAGCTAATCTCTGGCTCTGTCCGGAGCATGTTAGGCTCCCGCTCATTGCTTACGAGGAGCTAACTGGTCCGAAATGCCGGTTGTGATTTTCTCTGTGTTTCTCTGAGAAAAACTGAGGATAGGTCTGTAATGAACAGCCGGGATAGGTGTGTGATGTTTTTGAAAAACACAGCACAGTTTCAAGGGAGTCAGGTACATTAAACATAACCAGTATTTACTACAGCTTGTGCTTGAATCGCTTCATGGAAACGGTCAACTATAGCAGGAGGTTACTGAACCTAGCATGAATTCGAACTGATTGGTCTTCTGAGACATGCGAGGTAGAACAAGGATATCCGAATGTCGAGAAATCGCGTTACGAACAAATGTCGCGAAAGCCATTTTTTAAACTCAACAAAAATAATCACTGCATTCCCACATCTCTTAATATCTCAGCAGTAAACGCTGGTTAGGTTCTTAGATGGCTTTGATAAATCGAGGTCTCTCTTCGATCAAATTGTGACGTCAATGGAAGAAAACCTATCCAAAGTAGACGAACAACTCGTAGCGTATATTGCTCCTAGGACAGACCTCTGAAGAAAAAGGCTAGGCTATCAAGCCTCCTTAAAATAAACAGGAAGCCCTTTTAACCCTTCAGTTGACCTGTGGGTGGTACACAGAAGAACAAATAAAAACCCTAGGATTCCACCCACTTCAGTTGTTTACCCAACACCTTCAAGAAGCCAAGTGTCGGGCTGGCTCTAACTTCTTCTCAACAATTCCAAAAGTGCATAAAACGTTTTCTTTTATTTCAGGACTGAACTTCTGCACTGCCTGAGACGCTGAATTCTAATAAAAATTATATTACATTATTTCAATGACAAAGGTATATCTACACAAAAGAGTATGTAAATCTTATATACACATAGCGTCCATAAATTATACAGATTCTTACAAAAAATTAAAGGGGCTTTTTTTAACAGTAACGTTTGACAAAACTCGCTTACTAGCTACGACATGAACTTCGGAGAACGTGGGGGGGGGGGGAGGGAGTGTGAAAGAGTCACAGCGTATCAAAGATTTTTACTCGCGTGCCTACATCGATTTATTTGTTTCCACAATTAAGCGTATGAATTAAAATCCTTAGCAGTATGTAATCCTTCTGATTGAATAGATGGGGGAAGGGGGTCTTTAGTGGTCTGATACGAAAATGCCCCCCCCCCCCCAGCTCGGCTGTTTAATTAGGGAAGAATATGCCCCCCCCCCCTTACAGTGGAACTTCGGAAGTCCGAATGCTTAGCGGGAGAAGCTTGAATCGAAAGGGGGGGGGGGGGGCTACTCCTCACGATCAAGGGGAACTTAGGAGCGTTTCTTGCTGTCGAACGGATGAAGTTCAGTTCAAAACTAATCTTTCGGTCCTTAGTCAGGTCGAAGCATTTTAAGCGAATAAACTCGCCGTTAGTGACCATGCTAAAATGGATATCGGCCAATAAAATTGTAAGGCAACTTGAGTTGACAGTCCATTTTCAACCTAGTCTGATACGAACTCCGCAGAGCTACGGTAACGTAATGTGAACAGTAAATCACGAAACATAAATCTCGAAACTTACAGAAAGGTCAACGCTGTGGACCCATCTAACCGGAAAGCTTGATACCGCAATCCAGAAAATCGCATCTTTTCAACTTGAATTTTAGAAAACTTATTTTCCTTTTAAAGCTCCTAATTCTAACGTTCAACTTTTATCTTGATTTTCTGCTTTAGTGATTAAATTATATTACTATGAAGAAACGCAACGATATGTCTGGCAAAAAGACAAACATTAGGTTTTTTATGAATACCGTATGAAATGTTTCAGAACAAAAAAAGATTGATTGATCGACTAGCCCGTACTGTGCTGTCAAGCAAGCTCCATTCCTCGGTCAGAACTTCTCAACCGGATTCCGATAAAACCGAATTCTGCGGTAACCATTCGAAAGAGATCAATGCTATTATAAAATGATTACCGATAATCCGCATCGAAGCTTAAGCAACATTATCAGGGGAAAAAATCCGTAGCAGGATCCCGTCAAGATTTACTGAAAGTTACCACCGGATCAAGAACTCGCTTGTCGAACTACTAAAAACGCGCTGACAATTTTCGATTGCCGAAATGTAATGAAAACTTTCACCGCGGCCAAACATTCGCATTTGAAATTCGTTATCGAATCCAGATTCAATGTAGATGCGTCTAGACTGCATTCGCAAACTTTCCCCGTGACAAAATATTCACATTTACACGTCGCGATCGCATCCGAAATTCGGTGAAAATAAACTGGCTTTAAATCGCAGCCAACTATTCGCATACAGAATCGCCGTCCGGTACCGATTCGTTTCAAATGCACTTTCCACCGCGGCCAAATAGTTATATCCGAAACTTCCTCGGACCCACAGTCATGCAACTTCAATCCGTGCAACAGCAAATTCAAACTTAAACCCGCCGGATGATCCCAGACTAGAGACAAATTACCAACGAGGGGGAGTGGGGGGGGGGGGGTCACTACAAAAGATACAAAGCAAATCGGAAACGTCCAATGACGGCCAAAAGCGGAGGCCACATCTTAGCACACGACATTGATAGCCGATCTCCATAAAACTGGAGTCACGAATCGTTGAGAAAAATGCAAAGTATCGCGTTCGCATTATTACACATATACGTCCTAACAAGGGTTCATGATAAGTTGTTCATGAGTTAGCTGTTCACAAAGCCTTCCACTACTTTTCTCCGCTGGCGCTGAATGACAAAAATATCAAACCAAGTACTCCTTCTCTGAACACTTCTCTCAAACGGAAACTGTTTCAGCTTTCTTTTGGCAGGAGCATAAAGTTGCAGTTGTAATTCTTTTTTTCCCGCTAAATTTCAAACCAGCTCGGTTTTGTTCTTTCCCCCTAAAGCAATCAAGTGGGTATGATTAATTCAGGTCTTAATATCAGCTAACAGCCAGGTGTTTCAACTTTCTTCTGACATAAAGAATGAAAACAATTTCTTTTTCTTAGTTTGGGATACTTCGGATGGCCATGATAGTAATGCAAAAACTGTTACGATACTTTGAACGCCCGTTACAGGGTGCAACAGAAACTGAACGAGAAAGGGCAACAAAAATAATAGTGTGTGCTTCATCTTAACTTTATACTCAAACTGCTGTTTGCACCGGTGTGCAAAAATATTTGCTCGGTCTGGAATGCCCTGCCCTTCCTGCAGGAAATGAGAATGTGTGTATGACTGCTCTAGTGCAGTTCAATTAATTATGTCCTAGCTATGCATCATTTAGCGTAAACAGAAGAAACAAATAGCGGGGAGGTAGTGGAAAGCCCTTATGAGTAACTGCGAACAACATATCGTGGGCCCTTGGTCCTAATGCATACAATGGTGCAGTGAAAAAGGCACTATCAAGTAGTTATTCTATGGGCTACGAGACGAACCCTCGACAGCAGGCTTGAAAGAACTGCCCTGTTTTATAGTTACCGGTCTTCACTGGCGTATCGACTCAGAAGAGTTTGGCGGACTCGAGATACCCGTAAAGCAAATAGTTCCTAGAATAAAATAAGTCTCAGTATTTTCAAGAATGAATAACTAAGAACCAGGCCTCAAATTCCAAATTTGCTCCCGGATTTCAGAGCTCCGGTTTCGTGAGGCAGACTCGGAAGGTAAGCCAGACCAAACACTTTTGGAAGTCCGGGACGTTGAACAACCCGGATAACGGAATCTGGAAGGGTGTTATCAAGGCAACTCATTTAGAGGAAGAGATAAATAAGCAAGTGGATGCCAGAATTTGATAACAGAGAGCACGCGTTTCCGCATCCTCGTGTTACACGTTATGATAATATATATGTTACAAACCTTGGTGTGTTAAGTTTCCAGACAAAACTTCCGTTTTAACCTTTTTCAGTGGTATTTTTCGTGAAAAGATGACACTGAAATAGTTCATCAGACAGATATTTTCATAACGCTTAACACAAGGATGCGTGAAGATGTGTGTATGTTATCAAACTTCTGAAAGTGTGGAGAGTTACGATTAGAAGTCGAAAGATAAGAGCGGGTAATTCTACAGAATATCAAAACTAGTTATCATGTTGATCATCAAAACCAACTGAAGCCGAAGGTGCATTTTATAAGAAAGATATTTCGGCCCTTCTTGGCAAGGGTCCTCTTCAGGCTCAAGCCACTCAAGCTGGAAAATGAACTTTTTTGTTGGATTGACAGTGCGGCAGCCCCATACAACTCGGAATCAGGATGTCCAGGCCTGGCTCTAACCCTCTGAAAAATGTTAAGATTTAAGACGAAAAGTTCGCAGCAACGTGACTCTGAGCGTGTTCCAGCCCTCTACCAATAGTAACTATTAGTTACTATTTCCGTTCCAGCCTCACGAAAAGTTACTACGCTGACCGTTCCAACCTTCTCAAAATAGTAACTAATAGTAACTATTTGCTTACCATGCTCGGGAGCGTAGTTAGCGTAGTAACTACGCATCTCTGTAACGTGATTGGTCGGATCACCCCGAGCCTGATATTTGACCGAAAAAATTCAAAAAGCGTTCCAGCCTAGCGTAGTAACCACGGCGAATAGCGTCGTAACTACGGTAAGTAGGGTGGAACACGCTCTCTATGTCAAGCACAGGGCTTTCTGAAAATGTACGTCCGACTCGTTATGTCGACGGGAGAAACCATGAAAACTTGTGAACCCTGCAAAACGGTCACGATGCTTGGAAGTTGGAACACGAGTAAAACATTATCTGGATGGTATATTTTCTTAACTATTCTTATTATTTACCACAATCGCTCTGCGAGAGCGGAAGCTCTAACGCCAACACACGCGAGTGGAACAAACTGGGAGCTTAGCTAAAGGTGTTTTGCCGCGGTCCCACAAAGAGGATGTGGCACGAAAGATTTTTTCCGTGGTTGTTAGTGTAGCCCACTCGCCTAATGGTGGATTCACACACTGCGCAAATCCAAGCGTATTTTACGCACGAATTTGGGCTTGAAATGATCTCTAGCAATACGTCCCTATTTGAGAAATCGTTCCGTTTGTATATAAATACGTCCGTATTGTCTTTCTGCACAGCTCTTTGATCGCCTGGAAAATGTCCAAAAGAGAGCAGCGAGAATCATTCCGTGCGATTATAGCACTTCATATGAAGAGGCTCTCATTAAACTGGGCGTTCCTAAATTAACTGACCGCAGAAATACCCTTTCAAGCAAAGATAGTGTGTTGTCCCCACATGAGCCGTCTATTCTCCCTCCCCTCCCGCCGTCCGTGCGTCGGTCCGAGAGTTTTTCAATTTCAAATCAGTTTTGCCGTCTCCTGCCAATTCGTCAACCCAAATTTACACAGTTTAATTCCATCATTTATTTCAGGTCATATCTTATAATTTGTTGTTTAGTTAATGTGTAGTCGTTTTTTGACTGATTGATTGATTATTGCTAGAGATCCTCTCAAGCCCAAATACGTGCGTAAAATACGCTCGGATTTTACGCAGTGTGCGAACGTACCATAACAGATGGTAAAGGAAAGACATACCTTCGACGTTGATCAAGGCCGGAAAATCGGCTTCCCAGGTGTGAACGGCGACGGGGCACCACTCATCGACGTCGGCACAAACTGATGAGGGTACCCCAGTGCCCCACCCATCAAGAACGGGTTATTCCCATGCGGGGGAAGCTGAGGTTTGGCACTTTGAGGTAACGAAGTAGACGGCATTCCTTGTTGGCCAAGGACCCGTTCAGATGGGGACTGGGGGTGGAAGGAGTGACCCTCTTTAGGAACCGCGTTGGAGGTGTTGGGGGACTTCATTGCACGCTCGGAGAGCTCGTGGATTTTATGGGCGTTAGAAAGGTTGAGACTGTGACTACTCGTGTGTGGTGGGTTCATGGGGTAGAATTGGTGCTGGCTGTGGTGCTGTAGGAAATCCATGGAATGCTGCACCCGCGCCAGCTCCTCCTGCTGATCTGGAAGTAAAGAAGGTTCTTGGTAGAAAAAAATTATCGTACGATAATACTTTCTTCTCAAACTCTGGGACAAAAACGAGCTAGATGGTTCTAAAAACCCCAGACCCAGTGCCGATGACACGCTGGCATAAGTACAGTATTTACTTGTACTTGTGTAAGGACGCAAGATGTGCGGGTCACCCTGACGATATCAGCTAACGGACCAAGTCGTGACATGAATCTCGGTCGAGAGCTAAGCCAAGAGGGATCCCTCTGCCATGGCGGTGGAAACCTCCGATGGGCTCGGGATCTCAGCCACATTTTAAGTTGGAATCCGCGGAGCTTCTTCTAGCCGGGCAGCAGGCTGGCGAGCAGAACCTTCTTCGCATGGTGGAGCCGTCTTTTCTCATGAGCGTATTCTCGCCGTTCCCCGAGGACTCCTCGGGAATCGAGGGCAGCGGCGAGAATAGATGGAGTCACTCCGCGCGGACTCCGCGAGAGTTAAACAGCGAGAACACAGGAAATGCCTCCAAATGGATTTTGTTCGAAAAAAAGCATTCAGGTGACCAAAATGCCCTGATCAACTTTATTTTCACTTTACTTGATTCTGATTGATTTTACTCAATTTTACAATTTCATCATTTACAAACAAAAAATCATTACAACAATGAAACACGACGCCTTTTTCTCCAAATAAGTTATATCCCATAATTATACCCAATATTGATCTCAGAAATTTTTCTTAACCACCCCTAGCATCTGTTTTCAAAAACCAACAACACCAGCAACTCTCAAAATTTATTCCCCGCCGAATGGGAGTGCTTTTTGATGATGGTGGTAATAACTGGAGCATTCCCCGTCAGTGGGGACTCTCGAGAATACGGGGAGTGGAGTCCCTGGGACAAACAAAAACGCGGGGACTCCGTCCTCGGGGAATGGCGAGAATACGCCTATGAGTACTGTGGGGTGACGACAGGTGAGAGCGACAGGTTATACTGAGCCACTACGCGAAACGGTTTTTTTTTTTCTCTCCGTAGTCTGACAGTGTCAGTGTCTCCAGTGACAGTGTCTCCGTAGTCTGACAGTGACCTCTGTGTCCAGGGGGAGTGAATGGCTCCCCCTCCCTCGTGGTCTTCATAACCCACTCTTAGAGAGCAAGTAGGAGGTTAATCTACTAATAGGAAAACTAGATTGGCGAATAAATAAGTTTCTATTGACCACTTACTCTCTAACAGTGAGCTAGCTTATTCTGTCAAGCTTATAGTCTGACAGTAGATACAATCTCTAGGCTCCGCTACAGGCGCATTGATAAATGGGCTCAAGAGATGATCAGATGGAGAAGTGTTGCCGATGGAGACGAACGGAAATCCTTTGATCGGGATTGTTTTTTACTCGCTTAGATGAGCCGCACCAAGGATACTGGTGAACTACTCGTCTGACCTTCTCCCCAATAAATACACCACTAGAGATCAAATCTACCCCATGATAAGGGAGAGAAAAAAACTGTCACGACCAGGAGCTCGATACAGCTTCCCCTCACCTCCCCTCACAAGTCAGCTGAAATTATATAAATTTAAAAACATAAAATAAAAAATTTAAATTTATATAAATTTCAGCTGACTTATCCGTTTTGCGCTGTCAAACAGATCGTACAAGCTGGTGATTCGTCTTAAGCTTGCTTTGGCTCTCAATTCCGCTTAGCGGTTGACATTCCAAGATGCTCACACGGAGAGGATCAGCTTGATCCAGGTACCGATGACAACTCAATATTTCGACAAGAAAGTAGGACAGACAAGGCAGGGTTTAGGCGAATTTAAAGGTAGGTGGTTACTCGATGATTGATTCGCGGATACGATGACCGTCAAAAAACTCACTTGGGCAAGTATATGGTGTGTAATATTATATGTGTTCATGCCAAATTCATTATTACCTACTATCAGGGACCCATAAATTTCCTTTACAGGGGGCCTGTCATTTCCTATGCTTCTATACTGATATGATGACCGAGCCAAGTCCAGTTTCCAAAATCCCCGCTCGAGTCGATCGGCATTCTTGTTTGCCTCATTGGGCGTGCGCGCCAAAGAGACTCCACCCTCAAGGCGCCAGCAGCCAATCCCAAATTTTGTCTATCTGGATAGTCGCGTATTCTACCACCGTGGGTATTTCTCGAACTACTGGACGGTCGGTCAGGAGCATACATGAGCTATTACTCGGAAAAATAATAGCGTGCTATTACTATTACTATTACTGTAGTGTAATAGCAAAGCTATTACTATTACTATTACTGACCGAAAAAGTAATCCTATTACTATTACTATTACTTTTTAAGTAATAGTAAAAGCTATTACTATTACTTTTGTGTGTATATGATTTGAACCCATATTGCCCATTTGTAATGTATTAACTATATCCTACAAGATGAGAATCCCGCTATAGGAACCCAGCTCGCAGCGAAAGAACTCGGTAGTATTGCATGGGGATTAAATTTGCATACAATCGGTCCTCTGAGGTGGGGAATTAACTAACGATACTAAACTAAAGCCAGACCAGAGCAATGGGAATTAGGGCAAAGTAATAGTAAGTAAAAGTAAAACTATTACTATTACTTCATAGATAATAGTAAAACTATTACTATTACTTAGTAAAAAAATAATAGCGAAAACTATTACTATTACTGCAAAAAAAGTAATATTACTATTACTATTACTGTAACTATTACTAATAGCTCATGTATGGTCAGGAGCGCATCAGAAATCTCTTATTGACAGGCCCCCTGTAAAGGAAATTTATGGGTCCCTGCTACTATTTAGAATCGAAGCAGTTGAGAATAGTAGCACAGGTTTGTCTAGGTTAGTCACCAGCTTAATCTAAAGCCCGGAATCGTATTGACCCGTCTTCGTCTTTAACCGGTAGGGACAGTATCGTCTTTCACCAGTAGGAAATGATGAGTCTACTTACTATGGTTCATCATATGTCCAATCGACGCGAACCTCAGATGATTGTGGGGTGAATGACTCATATGTTGCATATTCGGGTGACCATGCTGCATAAATGAAGGGCTGTGAAGGGACCCAGACGGGAAGTGCTGGGGGAGGAGAAGTGGCCCCGGACCCCTAAAGGTGTCAAAGGGCATATATTGCGGAAACAGGTACGGGTAGTTCAAGGAAGTGGGTTGCCCCGTGGGTGGCGGCGGCCCTTGGGTCTCCATGGTCGGTTTAACGCCCTCGTAATGATGAACAGGCTGTAAAAAAATGAAATGTAAATAATTTTAAATTAAATTTAGAGGGCTAGGACTCCAGCAGGAACAGAAATCCAAACCCGTAACATGGGGGTGTGAACTTGTCTCCACCGGGATCATTGTTCCTATAGCCCGCTTGTGTCTGACAACTACTTTCTCGGTAGCTCAGAGGTAGAGCGTTGGCCGCGAAAGCCGAAGGCCGTAGGTTGAAATCCCGCCGGGGGAGCATTTTTGTCATTCAGTTCATCAATTTTAACAACTTGCGTGGCCATAGCCTCAAGCTCACCGGAGAGAGGTTCTTCCAAGACACTGGTAGGTGGAAATTCTGAAATCGAGTCACGCAGTGCTGGAATCAACTGCCCGAAGAAACAGCAAACTCTCCATCACTGAGCCGTTTCAAGCAAAAAATCGACGAAATATTTGTAAATGAAATGTATGACCCTAAATGTTTCAAGAGAACTTTGTAGAGGCTTTGTGGCCTTATTGCTTTTGCATTATATTATTATTATTACTTCTAATATTAATAAAAGTGCCAGTTAATGTTAGCAAAGTTAAGAGGAAAAGCAGCCGAAAGTCCAAAACACGCCAGTGATCGTCAGGAAGAAGGAGTAAACGTCTCCGTAACGACTCAAACTCAACAACTCAAATCCTGTCTCAAGCAATCACGGCGATCTTAGGAGCAGCTGCTGTGATACCTGAAGTGATACCGCGTCTGGTTCTTCGCTAGGTACCCGGCGATTTTGCACCGGCAAGGAGAGATATTCATCAAGAGTATTCAGAAATTACTTAAAGGGCAACCTGCACTAGGTGCTATTTCTGCTCCACTATACTAGGCTAAAGGTTAACTTCCGACTTTGGCTGTTTCTGGCCCTTGGTTTCGATAATAAACACGGGGAAATTTACATAACCGAATTTTCTGACCAATGAGCTTTGCAAAAAATCTCTCAAACTGCGATACGACTTGTAAAGCGGCGAATCACTACAGTTATTCCAGAGCAAAATAACACTAGGAAGTAGCGCCAAAACCTATCCTTTCCATGCTTCTCAAACGGGACATACTCGTGGCGACGCCCACGACGCTTGTGGCATTTAAAGCGAGGCAAACTTGTCGGTTTAGAAATTCCTAGTGGTCTGCACACACCAAGGAAACAGGGAGGTTGTATATTTTTTTGGCTGTGTTCAGAATATGCAGTTATCGGAGCCAGCGCTGACGAACGACTGAATGCGTTTCAGTAGGGACGTTCTCTATCACTAGTGGTGCTAGTGTCACTGCTATTAAAGTGTGTGTCACTTTTTTTAAGTCTTGACGCTACTCCCTAGTGTTATTTTGCTCTGAGTTATTCTACTGAGCCGTGTTTTAAAACAGATTCTGGTAACTACTAAGACCAGGGCCGATATAATGCGTATCACACACCTAGTCGTACGACAAAGTTTTATATTGCACGCCCACCCACGCAAGAACATTTCTAATTCTTGCCCGTTAGCCTAGCGCTATTAGGGTTAAAATAAAATTGATCGACTGAAAAACATATACATCGCATGCCTCAGTGCGGAACAATGAAGGATTCTGGAAGACCGAAGAGACCAAGACTAAGAGCGTGTTCCACCCTACTTACCGTAGTTACTACGCTAGTCGCCATGGTTACTACGCTAGGCTGGAACGCTTTTTGAGTTTTTTCGGTCAAATATCAGGCCGCGGGGTGATCCGACCAATCACGTTACAGAGATGCGTAGTTACTACGCTAACTACGCTCCCGAGCGTGGTAAGCAAATAGTTACTATTAGTTACTATTTTGAGAAGGTTGGAACGGTCAGCGTAGTAACTTTTCGTGAGGCTGGAACGGAAATAGTAACTAATAGTCACTATTGGTAGAGGGGTGGAACACGCTCTAACCATGTGCAGCACATCATGATGTACGGCTTGAACAAGACCCTTGCCAAGAAGGGCTACATTGTCGCAAAAACAAAATAAGCTGACTATTTGATTGATTGACGGTTTATGACCGTTGAAACTGAAATGAGAAAACGCGAAAGTAGCAAACCACAAAATAATCAAAGCCAAAAAACACCGCAGAGTATCATATATGTATCTGAGTTGTTCGTTTATCCTGTATATGGCCTTTGGATTTTAAATAAAGATATATATATAGAGAGAGAGACATTTTTATTTTATACACAAGTTTACAGTCTCATCGCATAGATTATCGCTTAAAGTGCGAATGCGAAAATACGCAATCAGGAGACAAAATCGGGCAACGATTCTTGTGATTTTTTTTCAAAACTTCATCCGTTTCGCAATACCAAACACGAATCGTCAACTTAGGCTAAGTAATGCACTACTTTAGGAGATTGTTAAGTGTGAAAATGTAGATATCTTCAAACGATCCACTGTTTCGTCAACATTTTCCTTTTTCTTTATATCTTTCTTCTTCTTTATTTTTTCTTTTCTTTTACTCCATCAGTGACATTTTATGTAAAGATGGGTAATAAACGTACTCTTTCATTCATTTTATCTAGCGTTTGTGAAAACCCATTTTGGCCAACATAAGCGTAAGTTAAGTTATTTGTCAGTTTTGCCATAATTATGTTTTCCGGTGCCCCACTGCCCCATGCATATGATAAATCTTGTGACAAGTCTAAATGATAATAAATAAATAGATGCCTAATGTCAATATATCTTACCTTATGTTCAAGGTGTTTGTCCTCCCCATCTCTCTCCTTTTCTTTCTCTTCCTCTCGCCTTTCTGGCGGATGTTTCGAATGCTTCGGACTTGGGGAGATCGTACTCCGATGTAAACTCGAAGAGCTAGGAGACATTGTACTTCGGTGCATACTGCTGGAACCTGAGGGCTTTGGAAGCTTTCCGTTTTTGTCATGATGAAATTCCGGAAAGCTGTCCGGTTTCGAGGTATGCTTCTTCTTTTCCTCGTGGTGATGTCGGATGGGTTCGACCGGAATCGGTTCGGATAATCGGGGCGGGCCGTCCGTCCGGAAGTCATGTACCACAGGTGGCACTTCGCGGCGATCTTCTTTCTCGCTTTTAGCTGAAACAGAAGAAGATGAAGAAAGGTACTGTTTCCGGTAAGGACGGCTCAGACGAGGTTCGTAAAGTAGTTAAATCGGTTCGCGAAGTTCGTAAAAATCTTCCGTAAATCTGCGTAAAACTCTTCGAGCGTGTTTCACCCTTCTAACAATAGTAACTATTAGTTGCTATTTCCGCTCAAACCTCACGAAAAGTTACTACGCTGACCGTTTTCTCGAAATAGTAACTAATCGTAACTATTGCTTACCACGCTCGGGAGCGTAGTAACTACGGATCTCTGTAACATGATTTGCTGGATTACGCCGTGGGTTAAGCTTTAAAAATGCGTTCCAGCCTTGACGCCAAGAAGCCAAAATTCGTGACGTCATGCGTAGTAACTACGGTAAGTAGGGTGGAACATGCTCTCCATGACAGCAGCTTTCAAATTCAAAAATATGGAACCAGGAAACTGAAAATATGTTGATATTCCAATCAATATCATGATGATAAGGTCAAATACTCTCAAGTTTTTTTTAAGAATCGTTTACCGAACAAAATTTGGTAAATTTATGACAAGGTCAAATTCCCGTATGAACGGGGACAAACGTTACGGAACATACCTTGCAAACAACTGCACGAACGGCCTTGAGCCACCCTTTGCTCAAAAAGAAAAAAAGATGAAAGTTTTTCTTCAAAACAGACCTCACGCGGCATTATTACATGGCGCTTTACCAAGCTATTCAGTCTTCAGTCTGTTTGGCATTTCTCATTGTCCCCATTCATAGTCATGTGTTACCAATGAGATATACTACAACTCGGCACTGATGTTCTCCTTTACCTCCCAAGCTCTTATGATATTGTCATATAGTCCATTATCGCTGATACATAACATATGTAACGCATATGAAGAGCTGAAACGAAAAGCTACATCCTCGCTTTCAACTAGGCTACTGGATTCCGATAAAAAAAACGTATTTCTAATCGCGTAGCATTATATCGCCCACAGCTTTCCGCTGTGGCGGCATCTTCTGTCGGGTCACATGTTCTTCATAAGGCAACTGTCTTCGGAATTAGTACGTTGTTTAACTCATTCTGTTACATTTTTTCCTTGATTTTTTGTATGGCCTCTGGACTGCATTAAAAAGAGTTGAATGTAATTGAATAAAAGGCTTTCGCCTCTACACATACCGAAGAAATTCAGAACGAGTGCACTGAGTGTAGTTAAAAATGCAAAGTAAACTTGAAGCCTAAATTGATTTATGGTTTTTACCGCATCTTCGGTATGGCTGTCCTAGGGCCCAACTACCTTGAACAGTAGCAACCTCAGAAATTTCTTAAGGTTGACATCACGGTACCATCTTACAGGCTGACAACGGAAGCGTTTGAATGTTAGGTAGCCCTGATCTCAACCCCTTAAAGGACCCCTCTTCTTATTCTGCCTTTTTTATCATCACAAGCTCCCTTATGGAATTATAAGCTTCTGAAATCCCGCTTTTCGCCGTTCTTTCGTTTTATATTCACGGCTTTTTAGCGCTTTTTCGGCCTAGCCGAGATTTACCCGTCACGCAACGCAAGCTTCAAGGTCCGCCGACAACTCTTTCATACAGAAGGACATGAGAAGCTTAAAGCGCTGTTCTTCATTTTGAAGACATGGTAGACAATCAGGTCTATCTTCGGTTTTGGACTTCTTTTGTTTTGCTTGGTTTTCCCACTTTTAAACCATGGCGCGTTCATTTTTCAAATATTTTAATAATAATAATAATATAATTGCAACAAAAAGGCTTTCGCCTCTACAAATTTCTCTAGACACTTCGTACACTAAACTGAATTTCGGCCAGGTGACGGTCTAAACCAGATTTGAAATGATTAATGTTTTCGGCCTTTACGAGACTTTCAGGGAGATGATTCCAGTATTCAACAATACTGTTTTTAAAGCTCCATTTTCCAATGTCCTTTCGAAACTTCTCAACTCGCAGTTTTAAGCCGTGTCCTCTGAGACCGTTGCGGTTGAAGGAGAGGACATCATCAGGCCTTATGTTGTCATAGTAATTATGACAAATCTTAAAAGTTTCAATCAAATCACCTCTGAGAAATCTATAAGTCAAACTGGGTAAACGTAATTTTTCGAGCCGACTTTCGTAAGGTAGATGGCGAATGGCTGGCACTGTTTTTGTCGCTCTTCTCTGAACTGGTTCAATGGCGAAAATGTCCTTGCTATAGAAGGGCCTTGTGGTTGCGTGGCCATATTCAACTAGTGGACGGGCTAGTGCCTTAAATATAATGGGAAACAGGGAATTGTCCTTGAATGTAAAAGTCCTTCTCATAAGATTCACGATTCTTGAAGTTTTCTTGATGATAGTTTCGTAGTGTCTTGAAAATTTTAGATCTGTATCCATAACTACCCCGAGGTCACGCTCAGAGGTGGTTAACGAAATCATACTTCCGTCCAAAGTGCACTGATGTTCAAGGATGGTGGGGCCAAGGCGAAGGTGGTGACATTTATCGGTATTGATCTCCATGGCCCATTTAGTCATCCACTGGCAGATCTTATCAAGGTCTTTTTGAAGAGACTGGGCATCATTCAAACCCTTTATGCCTCTGTACAGCTTAGTGTCGTCAGCGTATAGCATAACCGGAGAGCTGAGACCTTCGGTTAAGTCATTTATATAAATGTTAAAGAGAAGGGGACCGAGAACACTTCCTTGTGGTACGCCGCTAAGAACGTTCGTCTCCGTGGTGCTAAGCTGGCCATCCACTCGTACTCGCTGTGTTTTGGAGGTCAGGAAATCCTCTATCCAAGCTAAATTTTGTCCCACCACACCCAGTCGTTTCAATTTCAAAAGTAGCCTTTTGTGCGGTACTTTGTCAAAGGCTTTTCTTAGGTCAATATAGAGAACATCAACCTGTATCCCCGCGTCGATCATTGCTCTCCAGGCTTCACTGGCAAGTAAAAGCTGAGCTTCTGCAGATCGGCTGCGCATGAATCCAAACTGGCTTTTGGAAATGTCAAACAGATGTCTGCACAGGTGATCAGCAAGGAGGGACTCAAACATTTTGCATGGGATGCTTGTCAAACTTACTGGTCTATAGTTCGATGGGATTTGCCTCGAGCAGTTTTTGAATATGGGAGAAACGATGGCTTTTTTCCACAATAAAGGCAGCTTTCCGCTTGCGTATGATTTTTTGAAGATCTCATAAAGCGGTAGTTGGATTTCAGATGCCAGTTCACGCAAGACTCTAGGATGAATGTTGTCGGGTCCTGGGGACTTGTGAGGGTCTAAATTTTTTAGTTTGATATAAACGTCATTTACCGAAAAATCAAGGTCTGGGATTGGTGCTTTCTCATTGTCAGACGAAAACTCCTCAGTTAGTTCAGGTTCCCTTGTGAAAGCTGATTCAAACTGACGGTTTAGAAGGTTGGCTTTTTCCTCCGCATTAGTTGTCGTTTGGTCTGAGTCTGGGTCTCGAAGTTCCGACACTCCGTGGTTGAGCTTACGCTTCGAGTTCACAAATCTCCAGAAGGCTTTATGATTTGTTTTGGACTGCTCTGCGACACGTTTCTCCCTTAAAGTCTGTTGGTATCTCGTTTCTTTACGGACCTTATTTCTCAGTCTGACGAATTTTGTTCTATCTTCTTGACTTCCAGATATCCTTGAATTCTTCCACGCTTCCTGTTTTGCTTTTATCAAGTTCACAGTTGCTCTAGGTAAGGTTGGACGCTTGTACTGTTGGTAAACTGGGATATGCTTCTCCACCAGATGATGAAGAGCTGCCGTGAAACTTTCATACATCTGTTCACTTGATTCAGTGTTTACAAACTTCTCTGACCAATCGATATTTGCTGCAGCATTTCGCATCGCACAGTAATCCCCCTTGGCGTAGTTTTTCCGATTTCGATAATATTCTTCATTTTTCACGGTGACGTCAACTTCAAACATAATCGTCGCGTGATTGGATTTCCCGACTGGAGATCCAACCACGAGCGACTTAATGACTTCAGTATCTGTTACAAGCAAGAGATCGAGCAGGGATGGTTCATTTGATCCACGCATTCGAGTAGGCTGATCAACGAGCTGTTCAAGAAAGTTGTCATTTACTGTTCTGAGGAACAATTTTTGCGACGTAGGACCACTATCTTCCTGTTGGTGAGACATTTTCCTGTTGGTGAGACATTTTGCGTCCAGCCGCCGCGTCGAGAGCGTGAAGGCTGTATAGAGTCGAGAAGCGCTAACAAGAAAATCTGTTATTTCGCGTGGAAAACGCCGGTATTATCAAAACGATATTCTGAGCCATTGCGTCGTGAAAAGATCATTTCTAGTAAAAGTTGTGCTTCAAGTAAGTGGAGTTTTGCAAACACAATTGATGGACCTTGGGAAGAGCCTTAACCCAGATGCGGTTCATGCTTATAGTTTCAGTGTATTATATTTTTTTAGAAACAAATCGATACCATAGAAAGAGTACAGCGACTTTCACGAAGTTTTGCTCCGCCCTTTCTGACGACTATAATCCCATAATTTACCATAATTAAATTCCATACTGCGCCCTCCTTGAACAGTTTGGTTTAGATTCACTTGCTAGCCGTCGACAAAAGCTGTCGCTTGCTTTTGGTAATGGGTTGCTGAGCAGCTCCCATCGCTCCATACTTCCCCCCGATTTCAAGCCACACCTAGAAAGACCCGCAGAGCAGCGGCAGAAGCTGTACCTCTAATACAGCCTATCCAGGTGTCCCGAAACCGTTATCTGAAAAGCTTTGTTTCCTCGTTTGTTAATGTTTTTAAAGTTTAACTGAAAAGCCAACGTATTAGTGTGTCATTTAATTGGATACACTGAATTATTTGAATTCTGCAAAGGGATTTTTTGATTTTCCACTATCTGCTCTAGTTATGAGGATCAGAATATCTCCGTCCGTCCCCACAGCGAAAATTCTACTATGACGCGGGAAATTTTAATCTCAACACAAATGCGGCTTCTCAGTGGGCAGTGGCGAGACTGGTGATGATTGCTTAGTGCCTGAACAAAAAAAAGGTAAATCTTTCTCGTAAGGCGTACAACAAAAATACAAGCGCATAGAGGCACCACAAATCACACGGAAATTCCACTATTTGAGAATCGATTATTCGTGAATAGCGGAACAACGAAGTAACTCATTTTCAGCGGGTCTTCAAGTCAACTTAAGTGAATAAGTGATGGGTAACTAGATTGTCCTATCCTAGCCCTTTTTGGTTAAACTTTAATGCTAGTGCTAGTAAGTAAGCGCAGCTACAGCTATAGTTTGTTATTTATATTAGATTGTTATTTTGTAGTTTTAGTATTTTAAAAGAGTTATTTTACTCTTCTTTAGAGAAGTGTTTTTTTTTTTTAGTTCCTGAACTGGCCGTTTAGAGCCTTTGGCATGTTGGCAGTTCGGGGATTCGCCAGTTCTTTTTCAATTTACAAATAAATCAACCTTCAGTCGGCGCGGACATGACTTCAAGCTGGGTGGTTGTCGGTTCTCAAAAGTCGCGTCTTTGATTTACCTGCCGAGTTTCATTGTCCTAGTCCACCTGGAAGTAACTTAACTCCGTATCACCGGATTTCCGGAACCCCACTCAAACTCCCCCCACAGTGCAGGAATCCGGTCCGGTTCTGTCAGTGATGTACCTAGGGGTTGTGCTTGTTCCTCCCACCAAGTTTCATCCCGATCGCTCCACTCTAAGCGTTTAACATGATTTCCGGTTCCCCCCTCCGACCCCCCCCCCCAGCTCCATCGGATCCAGTCCGGACTTGAAATGGGACATCTGAGACACGTGGTCTTTCTACATATCAAGTTTCATTATGGTCCAATCACCCGTTCGGAAGTTATACATACCTCAAGATTCAGGGTCCCCCCTCCCTCCATTCCCCCCACGATGGTCGGATCGGGAAGCTGACTATTTCCAGGTTAATCTGGTCGCGTCCCTCATTTACCTACCGAGTTTCATTGTCCTAGCCCACCTGGAAGAAACTTAACTCCGTATCACCGGAATTCCGGAACCCCACTCCAACTCCCCCCACAGTGCACGAATCCGGTCCGGTTCTGTCAATGATGTACGTAGGGTTTGTGCTTGTTCCTCCCACCAACTTTCATCCCGATCGCTCCACTCTAAACGTTTAATATGATTTCCGGTTCCCCCCCTCCGACTCCCCCCACATACATCGGATTCGGTCCGAACTTGATATGGGACATCTGAAGCATGACGTCTTTCCAAATATCAAGTTTCATTAAGATCCGATCACCCGTTCGAAAGTTATGCATGCCACTAAATTCCGGATTCCGGCTCCCCTCCCTCCCCCCACGATGGTCGGATCGAGCAAGTGACTATTTCCAAGTTAGTCTGGTCGGGTCCCTAATACGCCTGCCAAGTTTCATCGTCCTAGCACATCTGGAAGTACCCTAACTCGCAAACAGCGGACTGACCGACAGACCGACCGACCGACCGACAGACCGACGGAAAAGTGATCGGTATATGGCACTTGGCCGGTAGGCAAGTGCCATAAAAACGTTGGCAAATGTTCTTTCCAAAACGAAGTGACGCGACTGTTGGAACGCCGTTCAGTCTGGAGTAGTAGTGAGTGGTTCTATCCACGATTCGAGAATTCCGAACGCAACAAAAGTCTGCGATTTAAAGTATTTTAACGATCTTTGTATAAATGACTCTAATGACCTATTTATTGGATGGTAGGCTATTATTATCATTATTACAGATAAGCTTTTAACTCTGCTCAGTATGACTACTCACAATTTCTACAACTTATGCAGAGGCGAAAGCCTTTCTGACTTGGTCTATTATAATATTATTCTCGTTATACTTTGGACTATCGTACACTTGCTAAAACAAGAAGAACACTTGTGGGGGGGGGCGGTTCCATGTAGTGTTGTAAACGGTAAAATTGGTCACGGTAAAATTTGGTATTTTACGTATTTTACCGTAATTTTACGGACCCCCGTAAAATTGGTATTTTACCACTTTACCTAATTTGCGTAATCTACCAGTACTTTACAAATTTTATCCGTATTTTACTGATAGTTTACAGTATCAGAAGCAGGTTCAAAAAAAATTTCAGAAACATTTTACCTAATTTACTCATATTTTACTGACAACCTAATACTTCTTGCCACACAGAATAAACCAGGGAATCAGGGACCAGGGAGGCACCAAGAAAGTCTGAAAATGTCTTCAGATTTTCAAAGGAATGAGAGGTGAATGATAAAGAAAGCGAATATGTTGCTAATTTGTGTGGGTCTGCCGTGATAGGTTTTGTCGACAACTGCTATACTGGTGATTATTTCAGCTGTGAATTAGTGCTACTATGCCTACGCAAGTGTGGCTGTAAAGCCCGGTTGTGTGTTTCAACTTATCCAGCGATAAGAAAATAATGCAGGAAAATTTTGCAAAGTACAGCTTATGCTACTTTCCTCGTACTATTACCGAAGGCATGGACGCAATGTATTATATGAGCAACTGGTCGAAGGGATTCCCGACTCCATAGCACTTAGTAGTTAATTATTTCAGAAGTGCAGGAAAAGTGACTGTCCCTTAAAATCTCTACAGATCAATCGCCCCAGCTTCCAAAAAATTTGAAAAATGTGTCAAATTATTTTAGCTACTCTGAAATACCAATCTCACCGTATATTCTCCGTGAAATACTTATTTTACTATATTTTACCAATTTGACCTATTTTACCTTATTTTACCAATTTTACTTACCGACTTTTTATTTTACGGTAATTTTACAACACTAGTTCCATGTGGGGCCTGCGCGTAACTGTGCGAGGCATCACTTTTGTAATACCAAGCGTTTAGCTCTCTCTTTAAAATATTGTCAACCTAAGCTGTGAGACGCTGTGTCACTGAAAAAAAAAAAACTTACCTTTCACCATATTTTGTACATGACTCAACGGGCTCGGTCCCAAAGGATTTGGCAGTGATTGGCTAAGAGGCTGCATAATCCCACCCTCCTTCAACGCCAGCTCTTTACTATCATTTAACTTCACATCAGGGTTGGAGCTTTGCTGCCTCTTTTCTCCCCCAAATTGGGTCCCCTCTGGTGTTTGTTGGCCCAGCCCCCTAGGGGGGAACTCGGGCGGAATGAATAAAGGCTGAAAATATTGTGCACTTGTCACCGTCACAAAGGGGTCCTCCTTGGGAGCTTCCTTCACTAATTCACTCTTTCTCTCCTGTCCCCACGGGTCCGTTTTGCCCGTAACCGGGTCCTGCTTAGCACTATCCACCAGGAATGGGGTAGGGTGGTTAAACACCGAATACAGGCTGAAGTTTCTAATAGGTTCGGTCGGTTCTTCGAACTTAGTCACCGTCTCCATGAACTCGGGGTCTATGCTTGGCGCTTGGTCATTGGGGTCTGATATGTCTGAGTACGCTGGGCTTTTGACATCTTCGCGATTACCGTCTTCGCTTGTGATGACAGGGGGCGGAGGTTCGGAGGGTTCAGGGAGTTCACCTTTGAGTTTCTCAGGGGGTTGCCTCCGATCAAGGGCTTTGACTTCCTCCTTTCCTGCCTCAAGTACAGAAGGTGGAACAACAAGGCAAGTGCTCGAGGGTGGTTTAGCAAGTGGAGACTCTGAAAAAAGAAAATTTAGAACAGATATACGACTTTACCTTGAAACTAAGGGAGTGTTCTAGCTCCTACAAAATGCTGACAGAAAGCTAACATCGTCGTTCCAACCGGTATGAAGGGATATACAGGTTGAAATGACGGTGGCATATGTGTTAGTAGGACGTTCGAACCCACCCTAAGATACTTTTAGAGAAAGCTGGGCTCCACGATTGTTCTGGATAATATGTTTCTGTAAAATACACCATGAAGCATGGTTTGCAACGTTACTTTTGGCGTCACTTTAGCCAAACGTTACAGATCTTTCACCGTTTTGGGCTCTGTAAACAGATTGTGTTCCATTCAGTCGTGCTATTATGGATTCTGTAAGTTCTTGTTAGGCCTACCACCCTGAAATTCGTGGATTAGTGAAAGACAAATTCGGCTTTCCGTTATGCCCGTTATCTTAGAAAGAAAAACTTCCTGTCTGGTGAAACGGTGCAATAGTCTTCTTCTTAGTACAGTTCTACTTCTCTTCCTAATTCTATTTCTTCTTGTGTTCTCTCTTTTCATTTTTCTATACTCCGATTTTGTTCACTATGTAAAGCGTAACGGTTTTATAATATATTCATTTAAATAATCCGTAACGTCCACAGGTCTCCTGTTGAAACTGCACATGCTTGTATAAACAGATAACACAAGGATGCGCAGTTTCAACAGATGACACTTGGGATGTTATCTGTTATGATTTTGCAAACGTTATGCATAACAAGCGTTGCCAGGAAGAGCCGAAAAACCGCAGAAAAGCATCTGCTGACAGACAAACAAAAAAGTCAGCAGATGTTTTTTCGGTGGTGTTTCGGCTCTTCCTGTATGCATGACGTTTTCATGCGTAACGTCTGAAAAACATAACAGCTAAACGCACATCCTCTTGTTATCTGTTATGAAACTCCTGACAAATGTACTGATTAGGTCAGATGCCCATAGAGACCAAAACATCCTATCTACTTAGCCCAAACCATGTGCGCTCCCACGTGTGAGCATTTTGGCCGAATGAATGAATCGACGACCACCAGAACAAGAGCTGTAAGCTCATATGGCACTTGCAAGGGTTGAGATGTATTCTTTGATCAAAAGTAATTTTCGACTGTGCGGTTCAGATGCGCACTTTAAGGGAGCTAGAGAAAAAGTATATTATCGTTGAACTTGGCTGTAATGATGCGCACTTTAAAGGAACTAGAAATTCATCTGTAAGGAAGACCCTTGAGGCAAAAACGATAGCAGGCTCTTAGGGATCATTGAAACATCCGTATGATCAGAAGTATTTTTTCCCCCACTAATTTGCGCACTTTAAGGGTGCAAGAAATTATTTTTTTTGCAAAACCCTTGTGGGACAGCTGATCATGGGTTGAGATGTATCGTTTGATAAAAAGTACTTTTCGACCTTGCGGTTAAGATGCACACTTTAAGGGAGCTAGAACATCATTTGTAAGCAAAACCCTTGAGGCAAAAATGATCATGAGCTCATGGGGATCATGGAAATGCATATTTTGCTTAAAAGTATTTTTCTTAATTTGCGGTCATGATTGGTACTTTAGGGAATGGTCGGATTTGAAAAGTGGCGATTTCTAAGCCAATCTTGTCGAATTTCTAATATTCCTGCCAAATTTCATCGTCCTAGCACATCTGGAAGTACCTTAACTCGCGATCACCGGAATTCCGGACCCGCCCCTCAAACTCCCCCCACAGTCGCCGGAGCCAATCCGGTTCAGTTTGGACTTGTTTGTTATTCCCACAAAGTTCCATCCCGATCTCTCCAGTCCAATCCGGTCACGTATTCCCCCCCCCCCCCCAATTTTTGTCGGATCCGGTCCGGACATGAAAAAGATCACCACAGGCACGCCCTCTGTTCAGTTATTAAATTTCACTCGAATCCGATCACCCGTTCCAAAGTTACGCATGGCTAAATATTCCGGATTCCCCCTCCCTCCGATCCCCTCACGACTATCGGATCGAGTGAATTTTTATTTACAAGTCAGTTTGATAGGGTCCCTGATACGCCTCCCAAGTTTCGTCGTGAATTCCGTGATACTCCCCTCCACCTCCCCCCCCCCCAAGTGTCCGGGTCCAGTCCAAACGTGTAAACAAATTATCTGGAGCAGATTCTTGTTCTTCCCAGGAAGTTTTACTCCGATCCCTCCATTATAACCGTTTCTCGAGATTTCCGGTCTTCCCCCACCCCAATTCCCCCATAGCTGTCGAATCCGGTTCGGACTTCAAATGGAACATCAGAGATATGTCATTCATCCAGGTATTAAGTTTCGTCCCAATCCGATCACCCGTTCAAAAGTTACACAACACTCAATTTTCCATATTCCCCCGCACTGCACCACAGATACAAACCCCTTTGACCCTCGAATGCACTAGCTCTTTCCAATGTTAACAGAGTGATCCGATGCAAAGAGTGACGTCACGCCGCGCGCAGACCTACTAGTGTAAAGAAAGGGGTAGGGGTTTTACAAAAACTACTAAATTTTCCGGATTCCCCCGCCCTCTACTCCCTCCACGGTGGTCGGATCGGGGAAGTGATTATTTGCAAGTTAGTTTGGTCCGGTCCCTGATATGCCTGCCAAGTTTCATCGTCCTAGCACATCTGCAAGTACCCTAACTCGCGATCACCGGACCGACCGACCGACCGACCGACAGACCGACAGACAGACCGACCGACGGAAAAGTGATCGGTATATGGCACTTGAGCGAAGCTGCAAGTGCCATAAAAATAAGCATTCTTAGCCCTCTGGTCCTAGCTGGACGAGTTAGTAAAGGATGGGACTCAGCGACCCGACACCCAACCTCCATTATTTTCCTTCCTCTATGCAGAATTGTATATAATTATTATACTTCACCTGCTGACTTAGTCTCCTCAAATGGTGCACCAGCCTCAACGGGTGCCTCCACCGTCGTTTTCGACTCGATCCCTGATCCAGCACCATCCTCCACCTTCTCCTCCGAGGCTTCAACAGGAACTTCGACCTCCTTCTTCTCTGCTAACACAGGGGTTGACCTTCGACTAGCATTGTCCAGCACACTTTCCACTTCACTATCACATTTCGCCTGCTCGGGATCCTCGCCCGTGTGGGCATGGTCCTGATGGAACTTGAGCCCATTGGCATGTTTATACTTCTTGGAACAATTTGGTACAGGGCACTCCAGCAACACGGGGGAGGTACAAACAGGGGGGACTGATTCAGCCGCCACGCTCGGACTTGCTGTCTCCGGCCCCCGAGAATTACTCCTACTCCGCTTGTTCGCGTTATTGTTCGCTTCAATGTCTTTGCTACTTTTCCGCTTTGTTCCGTTTTGCTGCTGTTCGTTTTTAAGCGGGCTGCCGGAATTTGTCGCAGTACGCGTAACTCGTCCCTTAACGGTTGTTCGTAGTTTGTTGTACAAGGAGGTGTTAGCGTTCTCTTGAGGGGCGGCGGGGCCACTCCCTCGTAGACGCTTCGCGCGCGGTTTCCCGCGGGCATCGAGATCTTCTTGTGGAGATTCGCAGAATCTATAAGAAAAAAAGGGGCGTCACGACTGGGGGGGAGGGGGGACCCCCCCCCCCCCCAATGTTGTCGGCCAGTTGGTAAAAAATAACCGAGTCGGCGCGAAGCGCCGCGATTTTTCGTCAACACAGTTGGCAGGTTTACTGTACCGTTACCCAAGAAAACCACGGGAAAGCGAGGAACCATTTATACCCTAGACCCAAGCTTCAACAATGTTGCTTCTTACAGCAATTAGAGAGTACAGCAGTGTTGGATCGCCTTTTCATTAATCTGCCTTCGAGGGTCGTGTACACGGTTCGCACCTACGTGGTCGCCCTTCTAAGCTTGGACAGGCAACTAATTTTATCAACCATCATCTCCCTATTCTCCTTAACTGGCTCAGGACAGGCAACAAATCCATGCGTTGTCGAGGAGAGAGGCCCCGAGCAGTGTTGCCAGATTGGCGGATTTTACGCCAAACCGGCGGATTTCGTCGGAGAATGGCGTGAATATTTTTGCAACTGGCGTGTGGCGTATACGTGGCTGTTTTTCTTTTCAACTGGCGTATCTTTTGGCGTGATATGAAAAAATGACTATTCTTTACAAAAAACCGACTGTTTTTTCAGCGAAAATCGACTGTTTTTACGTCGTTTTAATCGTCGCGACCGAAGGCCGAAATTTGTTTGTGTTCTGTATTATCAAAATAGAACCCAAAAGAAATTGTCATTAAGTTTTTGGGAGGTGCAAATTTTTCCGGCATATTTTTGGCGTATTTTTCAGAGGCCGCGGCTTATTTTTTGACAACGATCTGGCAATACTGGCCCCGAGCCAGCCACAGAGGCTGGGTCGAATTTATGACAAGGTTTTCCTACCCGGAAAATCTTCCGTCCTTTACAGCAGTTTCAAATTACACTTCTACGGTCATAACGGAAATATTCTGTTACGTCAATACATAGTGTGATCATTTTGTTACGTCAACCATCAAATCTGTTGAAACTGCTCATCTTTGTGTAAAGGTTATGAAACGTCAGACAGTACGGCACCGTCGTTCCAATCTGTATATCCCTTCATACAGTTTCGAACGACGCTGACGACTCTCAGAAACTACCGATAGGAAACTGTAACATACCCTAAACAATGAATGGCAAAAGTCGAGTAAAAATGCAGCTACTGCCTTGCCTTACCTTGGCGGTGCCCACTGGTGACGAGTGCAGTCCATCAGTGTGCCAACGTATGTTTTCCCCCTCCAGGTAACATTGACCACCAGCACTCCTATGAAAGATTGCAGTGAATACAGAGAAGCACGAGACGTTGGATAAAAAATCTCTGCTACACTAATTAGCCGATCTTAAACTGGGCCTAGGATTCAACCGCTTTAGTTAGGATCATTTTTATTACTATGTCACATGATCTTCTATTCATAGATTGGCGAATCCGAATCCAGGATTCGCCTTTTTGGCCGGATTCAAATCAGGATTCGAATCTTCTGCTTGTCATGCTTGATTCGGATTCGGACTCGGGTTTCAAACCTTCAATCGTACGAATCCGCTCAAATTTCTAGTTTACATCCTTCCGGTTTCCGTTTCCCAATTTTCACACAGTGGGTTTAGGCAATCCAACTTTTTGACCTACACTACCAACGACCCTCAGTAATCTATCACCTTATCTGATTACCATAGATATCAGTGCTTTTTTTCACCGCTGATTTTAAACTATAGGCTAACCTATGTAGTCTACATGATTAGATTTTTGTTAAGGTCGGATTCGATTCCAGATTCAATTCCTCACATGAAATGGTGGATTCGGAATCGGATTCTTACCGTTTTCTATTGACTAATTAAGTAAGCTATTTGGCACTGCGCCACGCTTTGTACTTATGTTTCAAATAAATCAAAATCAAAAAAAGAAAGGTTCGATGTACCAGTTTTCAGTTAAATGTGTAACACTGTTTGAAATGTGCCGTGACCAAACACTATGAGCTGATCTATGATAGCTGACCCTTGCTTTCATTTGTGATCCAAAATGACACTCTGATCATAAAAAAATTCCAAAATTTCGCCTGCGGCGCTTTTTTTTAGGACGCTCTGTTTACTTTGAGGTTTGAGCTTACAGTATTGGGTATGGGCTATTTAAAACACAAAATTTGTTCAGAAAATAGTTAATTTTATTAGAAAACATGCAGATTGAAAGAAAAAATTTCGCCTGCGGCGCTTATTGCCATTTTGTTGCTACATAGTCGTTAGAAGGTGCTGCGGTGGCCTCGCTCTCCAGCGAGTTCCTGTTATTAGGCATGACCTTTCACAAACTGGTTTCTTGAAATTTCAGTTGTTTTCCGGATGTGGTGCAGTGTGTATATTGTCTATTGTTTCTAAACCGTTTAACTCTCCAGCCTTGCTGGGTTTCCGACAATTACATTTTGAGGTATTCACCCGGGACGCCGCCGCTGCCCCCCCCCCCTTAGGTTTCAGCGAAATGACGCCTCTGCTTTCATGATCGGATTCGCCCATCTCATTTTTTCAAGCAAAACCTCTCTCGGTTCTCGGTAGCCTACAGTAAGTTTAGACCTGGCTTTGTGATTGTCTAATCTCATATTTATGCGCCACACGAGTTGTTATTAGTTGCGTTTCTGCAGATACCATGGTATCTGGGACCACGGTCTAAAGTCGTTTTGCAGTTATCGTGGTATCTGATATCACGGTCAAAAGGCGTTTTTGCAGTTATCGCGGTATGTGGCCAGTTACCGTGGCATCTGATATTCATATACCACGCTCCGACCGTGGTAACTGATTGTGGTATCTGAAAAAGTCATCTCACTTTCATCAATTTTTGTCAAATTGGTGGGAAAGAAGTTTGGCACTTAGTGAAGTGACTGGATATCAGTTTTTCTTTTGGGATGACTTCGAGGACCGCAATTTCGGCAATTGTCGTTTTTGCAGAGCAACCGTATATCAGATACCACGGTAACTGCAAAAACGACTAATTGCAGATCCAGTTACCGTAGTAACAGATACCATGGTATCTGCAAAAAGCCAACTATTGTCTAATCTCATAGTTATGCGACACACGAGTTGCGTCAAGTTAGGACGGCTTGACTAAACCCGCTTCGCGGCGACGACATCAAGTTAGTTGAGCTGTACCGTGCGAATACGCGCCTATAGTTAAAGTTGCTTCTGTTTAAAGGGTAGGACACCCGTCTGCAAGACTCGCGGGGAAACAACGGGGGTCACCATCCAAAGGAGACCCCACTGGATATACTTTTCTTCCACTATGCCATGCTTGACAGATGCTTGATTCCTCTAAAACCATGCACAATTTTCAAAAATAGCACACAGCCACTACTACTATTTTCCACGCTCTACGATCCTTAATTTCAAAGCAGTGGCCCAAAAATCGGCATAATCTGCCCATCCAGTCCTGTTTTCCTACTCTTGTGGGAAACTTCGATCGAGAGACTAAGGGGCCTCAGAAAGAGCCGGTCGTGGCAAACATTTAAAAATCTATCACTATAAAATTCTATTACTTTAGTATATTAAACTCCTCTGTTAAGTCCAGTATGACATTTCGAATCCAGGCTGCTTGGCTTGGATGCAGTAGGAAAAGTGACCCGTCCAACCACTTTGTAGTCCGTTCAATCCGTTTTTTACATATCCAAATTCACCCAAAGCTTTTTTCTTCATGCTACTTTTAATCGGAAATCTGTCATTTACGGTAACCATCTGCTGAAGCATCCAAACTCTAATATCGATTTCTTGCATAGTCTAGTCTAGAGATGTGTTGGGAGTAGCTCTTATTTTGTTTTATTACAAATATTACAATACGACTTCAGCGAGAGCAATCTAATCTTCTCATGAAGATTCTTTTCTCAATAAGCCCCGCCCCCGCGTCGTTTGTGATTGGTTCAGTCAGAGGTATGTACTTCAAAAGCAAATTAGAGACAATATTTGTAAAGCGTCCCCCTCCCCCCCAGTCGTGACGCCCCTGCCTGTAAGGTCAGTTTAGTCTTACAACTTTAAAAATTGCTATTATACCTCCTTCCGACTCATGCCAGACGATGCCCTCCAGGGTCACTGCTGTACCAGGTTCACATGGGCCAAGACATTCTGGTTCAGTCATCGTTCCCACGCTTGTGCCAACACAACAGTCTGCCTTCTGACCGGGAATGGAGGCAGGAGGCTCTGCTGAAATCCCAGGGCTCTCTGCACACGGAGACTTAGCCTCGTTTGACTGAAACGACAAAGCGAAAAATGAAACCACGTTACCAAATAAAACACACAAGTTTTCATATTTATTTGAGTCTCCTTCCTACAAGCAGACGAACGTGAAGGGAAACCATCAGCAGCCTCTACTTACCTCTTTGTGGAAGTTTTAGTCTTTAAAAATAACTGGGAGAAGCTGCAAATGCTACCAATACTCACCTATCTCAATAGGGACGTATATTTGGGACGTAAATGCTTGTATAATTTGGACGTAAATGCTTGTCCTCTGATCTTCATAGATCTCTCCTACCGGGTTACGAAGCCCCAAACCCGACTCGACCTGAAACAAGGCTTCGCGCTGCAACCCGTAATCGTACCAGACTTGTTCGCCCCGATATCCACTCTACTGACCGGTATCTTTCGTCATTTGTACCATATTTCGTGAAGTATTTCAATTCTGAACTGTGATATATTCGTTATTAATTGTAGGCTACATACATATAAATATTTTAAGGCAATTATCGAGAAGTGATTATTAAGTTTTAGCCCTGTTAATAATTGTGTGACGATCCGATGCCGGCGAGTAATTATATGAGCTATTCAGGAAATAAACGTTATAATTATTATTATTATTAGGGGTGTAAAATAAAATGTCCATCCATCTCCACGTGGACAAACTTTTTTAAATGTCCAGATGGAACGAAAGTAATTTGAGGGAAATGGATAAAGAACCCCTCTTTGCCCTTCTTATTTTACATCCACATACCTGATCAGACAGCAGCCTTTTTAGCTTGGGCCTTTTGCTGAGACCTTGCTCATCCAGTTCATTTGCACTTAAGTCATCTTGCAACCCCTGCATTCCCTTCACTGATTGTTCAACAGTGAGGACACAGTTGGGAGCTTGCACAGTAGTAGTCACAGGGCGGGCAGGAGTTGCAGCCGGAGCAACCTTCATCGCCTGCGGTGGAGTCGGCGCCACTTTTACAATTGGTGGGGTCAACAGAGGAAACTGTGGCCTCCCGTCAATTTTCACAGGCGATTCCTTTCCCTTGTCTTTTTTCACTACAACGGTCGGCACAGCGGTGGCCGGTTTTTTTAATGGTGGGGGTTTGTTCTTATCGACAGTCTGCTGAGGATTGGCAGGGTCGGCACTTTTCACAATTTCAAGCTTTCCTTCAGAACCGCGGGTACCAGGACTTGGCTTTGTTCGCTTGAATTTCATCTTAAGTCCACTATTAGCAGCAGCTGCTGCAGCAGCACTGGCTGCGGAAGTTGAAGACTGTATGGGAATAGGTATGGAGCCTGTTTTTGGACTCTTAGCAGATGAAGCAGCGGCCATCTGGTTCCCAAACATCCCACCTGCAAAACTATTCTGATCAGCAAAAAAAAAGGTTTAAATGACACCTCGCACCATCTAGAGGGTGTTCCACCCCTCTACCAATAGTAACCATTAGTTACTATTTCTGTTCCAGCCTCACGAAAAGTTACTACGCTGACCGTTCCAACCTTCTCAAAATAGTAACTAATAGTAACTATTTGCGGCCCGCGGCCTGATGTTTGACCGAAAAAATAAAAAAGCGTTCCAGCCTAGCGTAGTAACTACGGTAACCAGCGTAGTAACTACGGTAAGTAGGGTGGAACACGCTCCTAGTGTTTCTGCTACGGCGTTCTGAGACAACTGACCAATATTCTATATGACTACGTCCGGAACATGCCGGTGATCTTAGGGAAGAACAAAAAACGTCACACCCCGACAAAAAACGTCCCATGTACACTAAACAAAAACGTTGGTTGTGATGACGTTTCTGGTTCTTTCGTAGGCACATGGCGATTCTTGAGTTCGTCATCAAGAGAATTTGAAACTCATCTCTGCTTCCAGCAAATTACACAAGGCTTTGGCTGTTTTTAGCCCATCATCAGACCTATTGCCTCAGATGGCAAACATGGCGGAATCTCAGAATCGGTCCTCTGACCAATAGGCTTCTCGGAAACAGTGATAGGGGCCTGATTGCTTTCTGTCTAATGACAAAAAAGGGACAGAATAAACCTATGAAGTGCAGGATCTCGGGAATAAGAATGGATGGAAAGATTACGCAAGTACAGTGAATTAGTCTCAGAGGGCCTTTAATATTACTGCCGCCAAGAGCCAATGATTCGTCGTTACAACAGGGTTACAACGTTACAACAGGGTCTTCCGCAACTATGATTCTCGGCGACCTCTTTGCTTCAACTTTATAGTCCTTCCTCCTTCCATCTTCATTTAAAATGTATTTAGGCTACTGCAAATTAAGATTTGCATACATGTGAAACACGACATTCTTGTTATATTGCCCAAGAAGCACAACAACAACAACAAGAGCTTCTGTTCTAATTATATTTTTTGCACTGAAATCTGGATATGTGCTCCGAATAAAACCCAAAACTGAAATAATCTGATTTCCTCTAGGCGAGCAGCTAAGTGTCACGATGGGAGAACTGTTAAAAAAAATTCCTCTTCTTATTGTTCATAATTTTAGAAGTCAACAGAATACAACATGTGATTATTTTGTTTTCTTTTTCCTTAATATCTAGTTGAATGTTTTTATGTTTTTTTTTTTAAATATATCGTGATTTCCTGGTAGGTTTAACTTTTACTGTTGTTGTTCTTGTTCAAATACATATCAACGAAACTAAGTAACTAGAAACTATAGTTTCCTCGATTTCGTTGGACGATGCGCATTTACGACAAAAAGCAGATGGTGCTTTGCGTATCCTACTTTAACAGATAGAAAATTCTGGTTTGAATGTAAACAAAACAAAGGACTTTTCTGGCGGTCTGGAAACATCACGCTATTTTATGCGCCGGCTGTTCTTGCGACTTTGGCCAGAACTGGCTTCCCTTTCCAGAACTGTTGTGGCGCTCTACCAATCTTGGAAAGCGAGGCGAATTATTCCAGAAAGCGAACCCACGACGATCTTGGAAAGCGATCTTGGAAAGCTGTATAGTCGGCACGGCGAGTTTTCGTTTTGCTTTTCGGAAAGCGAATCCATGAGAAGGCAAGAATCGCCAAAATGGACGAAATGGACTCGATGAAGTACTTTATTCTATGCGACCAAGAAAAAGGCATCCTTCAGCGCCACTCTGGGCACTGGAAACAAGAGCTGTAAGCTCATATGGCACTTGCAAGGCTTGGTAAAAGTATGAAAGTAGGAATTCGCCAATTCGTGGGTTTTTTGTGAACATTTGTAAGAAAAATCATTGAGATAAGAATGAACACGGACCCTTGGAAATCAAGAGAATGTATCGTTATGTAAAAAAGTTTTTTTTTTTGCACCTGGCTGTGATGATCTGCACTTTAAGGGCGCTAGAATGTCATTTGTAATCAAAACCCTAGTGGCAAAAATGATCCTGGGCCCTTTAGGATCATGAATATATATGGTTTGGTGAAAAGTATTTATTTAACTTTCCGGTTAAGATGCGCACTTTAAGGGTGCTAGAAACTCGTTTCTAAGCAAAACCCTTGAGGCAAAAATGATCATGGGCTCATGGGGATCATGAAAATGTAGGTTTTGCTTAAAAGTATTTTTTGTACGATGGTAAGATGGGTACTTCAAGGAATAATCGGATCAGAGAAGTGACAATTTCAAGCCAATCTTGTGAAGTCTCTACTGTTCAAGCCAAGTTTCGTCGTCCTAGCACATCTTGAAGTACCTTAGATTGCGCACCGGAATTCTGGACCCCTGCCAGCTCCCCCCCCCCCCCAGAGTGACCGAATCCGTTCGGGTTTTGTTACTGATGTTCTTGTTCTTCCCACCAATTGTGATCCCAATCGCTATGTTCTAGGAGTGTCACAAAATTTACCCCCCCCCCCCCCCCCCTCCGACTTTCCAAATTGGTCGGATCCTGTCCGCACTTGAAATGGGACATCTGAAACATGTGTTCTTTCCAAATATCAAGTTTCAGTAAGATCTGATCATCCGTTCAGAAGTTGGACAACCTCAAGATTCCGGATTTCCCCTCCCTCCACTTCCCCCACGATTGTCATACTGGAGAAGGGGCGACTGTTCTTAAGTTAAAAATTTAAAGTCCCTGATATGCCTGCCAGGTTTCATCGTCCTAGCACATGCAGAAGCATCCTAAGTCGGGATCACCGGAATTCCGGAAGCCTCCCTCCAACTCCCCCCACAGTACTCGGTTCCGGTCTGGTCTTGTCAACTATTGATCTATCTAGGGCTTGTGCTTGTTCTTCCCACCAAGTTTCATACCGATCCGTCCATTCTGAGAATGTAACACAATTTCCGGTTCCCCCATCCAACTCCCCCCAAATTCACCGGATCCATTCCAGACCAGAGTGTGACATCTGAGACACGAGGTCTTTCCGAATATCAAGTTTCATCAAGATCCGATTCCCCGTTCAGAAGTTATAAATATGTCAATATTCCCCCTTCCTCCACTCCCCCCACGGTGGTCGGATCGGGGAACTGACTGTTTCCAAGTTAGTTTGGGCGGTGCCAAGTTTCATCATCGTGGCACATCTGCAAGTACCCTAACTCGCGATCAGCGGACCGACCGACAGACCGACCGACAGACCGACCGACCGACGGAAAAGTGATCGGTATATGGCACTTGGCCGGAAGGCAAGTGCCATAAAAAGTATTTTATTTGTGAACTTTGCTATAATGATGCGCACTCTAAAGGCGTAGAAATTCATCTGTAAGAAAAACTATTGAGACAAAAACGATCACAGGCCCTTAGGGATCATCGATATATACCGTTTGGTCAAAAGTATTCTTTTACACTTTTCGGTTAAAATGCGCACTTTAACGGTGATGGACGGTGATAGCACACTTTAAGGGAGCTAGAACTTCATTTGTAAGCAAAACCCCTCAGTCAAAAATGATAATGGGCTCATGGGGATCATGAAAATGTAAATTTTGCTTAAAAGTATCTTTATGAATTTGCAGTTAAGATGGTACTTTAAGGAAAGGTCGGATTTAGAAAGTGGCGGTTTCTAAGCTAATATTGCCGAATCTCTAATATTCCAGCCAAGTTTCATCGTCCTAGCACTAATGGAAGTACCTTAAATCGCGATCGCCGGAATTCCGCCCCCCCCCCCCCCTCAAACTCCACACAGTCTCCGGAATCAATCCGGTTGTGTGCAAAGATCAAGACATGACAAAGATCACCAGAAACATGTCCTCTGTTCAATTATCAAATTTCACTCAAATCCGATCAACCGTTCCAAAGTTATGCATGACTCAATATTCCGGTTTCCCCCTCCCGCTACTCCCCCCACGACTATCGGATCATGTAAATTTTTATTTATAAGTCAGTTTGATCGGGTCCCTGATACGCCTCCCAAGTTTCGTCGTGAAAATCCCCCAAACCGCCATTACCGGAATTCCGGGAAACTCCCCTCCACCCCCCCCCCCAGTGTCCGGATCCAGTCCAAATGTATAAACGACTTATCTAGAGCAGATGCTTGTTCTTCCCAGCAAGTTTCACCGCGATCCCTCCACTCTAACCGTTTCTCGAGATTTCCGGTCTCCCCCCCCCCCCAACTCCCCCATAGCTGTCGAGTCCGGTCCAGGCTTCAAATGGGACATCAGAGGTATGCCATTTATTCAGTTATTAAGTTTCATCCCAATCCGATCACCCGTTCGAAAGTTACACACTACTCCAATTTTCCGAATTCCCCAGCCCTCCACTCCCCCCCCCCCAGGTGGTCGAATTGGTAAACTGATTATTTCCAGTTTATTCGGATCGGGTCCCTGATGGTCCTGCCAAGGTTCATCGTCCTAGCACATCTGGAAATACCCCAACTCGAAAAAGTTTGACAAAAACTACTTAATTTTCCGGATTCCCCGGCCCACCACTCCCACCCCCTCCCAGATGTTCGGATAGTGAAACTGATTATTTCCAGGTTAGTTATATCGGGTCCCTGATATGCCTACCAAGTTTCATCGTCCTAGCACATCTGGAAGTACCCCAACTCGAAAAAGTGTGACAAAAACTACTTAATTTTCAGGATTCCCCGGCCCACCACTCTCCCACAGATGGTCGGATCGGGAAACTGATTATTTCCAGGTTAGTTATATCGGGTCCCTGATATGCCTGCCAAGTTTCATCGTCCTAGCACATCTGGAAGTACCCTAACTCGAAAACAGTGGACCGCCCGACCGACGGACCGAAAAGCGATCGGTATATGGCACTTGAGCGGAGCTGCAAGTGCCATAAAAAGGGATCCGAAACAAAATCTCTATAACAGAGTAGGTAGGAGAAGGCCGTTGTAATTATTTAATTTACGAACAACTTATTATGGGACCGTGCTCCAACCAGGAACCAATAATCTTTGTCGACAATTTCCTCCCCTTTTTCTGACAACTTCGAGTAGGTGACCCCAAGTCAATCCCCACAATATATACATACAAAGCAGTTTCGGGATAACACACAGTAGATGAAAGTTCTCGTGTACGATTATGGGCTCTTGTCGTAACGAAATGCGCAAAAATGCAACAAACATGGCCAAATTACAGCCTCTTCCGAACCTAGATTAGGTAATCCAAATCATATCCTCAGCTACGTCATAAAAACTCGTAATTTGCTTTGAGGTTCCAGGGTAAGGAAACAAGGCATGACGCATTAACGTTCTTGTATTGTTAGCAAACCCAATAATCAAAGAAACATAATAAAATCGAAATGAATTAAAAGTATCCGTAAGTATTAACTAAGTGGCAACCGAAACTACAAATATGCCATTGCTAATCATGCGCTGGTGATCCGTATGTAGTTTGAAGGAATTTTCAGAATCACAAGACTGTATCGCCATACAAAGAAACGAAAAAGAGGTTTAATTTACACTCATTAATCAATCTCACAGACTACTAATGAAAAAAGTGTAAAGTAGATAATAAGTAGGAAATGGGTATTGTGAGGCCTTCTCCAATCGCTTCATTTTGCTTTGTTTGCAAATTGTAACATAACACATGGCAGGAACAGCAAGATTATCACCACAAAAACCCCTTTTGGTCTCTTAATGTCATCCACACAACCTAACGCTCAGAACGACATCAATAGCTTGAACAGCTCTAGATATGCCCATGTCACTGAAAACCCCAGTCTTCCTAGCAATAATCCAATCACTAATCAACCTAAGAATCCCAACATGAAGAACCTAGAAAGATTATCCATAAATCTGCTGTGCACAAAGAAGATTGCAGAAGGGTGATGTATGTCAATACCTTCACTGCCAGTATTGGTTTTTCACTCACTAAATATAAGACAACAAACTTGGATATACTTTCATGGGAAACTGATCCAGTCACATCAGCCAAAAACAAACATATAATTATTCTTCATGTGAACATCACTTACCAAGAGTGTTGCCACTAAGTGTGCTGTTCGTCTTCTCTATGTCTGCGTCTAAGTCAATTATCAAATCTCCAATGCCAATATCCCACTCTCCGTCTTCCAGTTCAAAGTTTGTAGCAGAATCTGAAGCTATCAAGGGACCACTTCTTGAAGGATCCCCAACCCTACCCGCCTCGGATCCTGAATTACTTGCAGTTTCTTTCATTGGACGAAAACTGCACACAAGATGGAGAGAGCCTTGCAACTCTCTCTAACTGGAGAAACAGAGCTTCTTGGCTATCCCTCCATTTCTGTTTTTACACCTGAAAATAAAGCACAAATTAATACTACAACAAAGTTAATCACAACAATTGGTAACTTTTTTCAAAAAAGCCAGCCGCCTACAAAATTACTGAACCGCTAAGAGCAGTTATAAAATCATTGTTATTATGTAATAAATTATTTTGAGCTTTATATTTTTCAAATTTTTCAATCAGTTTCGCAAGTCTGCCATTAGCATGGTAGGTAAAAATTTACAACCACTGAAAAAGATTTCTGTAATTACTGAACCGCTAAGAGCAGTTATAAAATCATTGTTATTATGTAATAAATTATTTTGAGCTTTATATTTTTCAAATTTTTCAATCAGTTTTGCGAGTCTGCCACTAGCATGGTAGATAAAAATTTACAACCACTGAAAAAGATTTCTGTAATTACTGTTTATGTGCTAATTTGTGTGATGGTTTTCATTTCAGATTGTACACCACCCTTCTCTCTTGGATAGTATCACAAACTCATTCTACTTGCAAGGAGTCTATAATTGTCTTCTATTTCTATACTTTCCCAACTGATGTTAACAATTTTTAAGGACATTCCCTCAACAACAGTTACTATTATGACAATTTCCAAAATTTGTGCGAGTCACACAATGCTTCGAACATTTTTTAAAGCCATACAATATCTAGCCCCCCCCCCCCCTCAAATACAGTGTTCACACACCTACTTCACATATTTAAAATCTTGTTTCACTAAGACCCTGGTCTTGCAGTCTAAGCTCAACTGATATGTGAAAATATTCATTTGCCAACTGCCATGGTATTCTGAGAACCCCTTCTTCACTGAACATCAGATACACACAACCTGATAAAACAATAATTTGTTTAGCTTCTATACCTGTTTGCCTGTTCACAATAGACAGGTAGCTTCATGATAGCCCTAGACATGGCCATGATGGGTCTACGATGAAATGATAGATGTTGTACTTAGAAACACATATGCTTTTTGTAACTGTCTAATTACGACCAGATTTCTTTAAAATATGACAATTCCTATTTTCCTGAAAATATGCTAGGCTAACTATTTTTGAAACTTTAGTCAGGTCTGCAACTGTGAAGCGAATTAGCTAGAATTTATAAAACATAGATGGCACTTTATACAAGGGACTTTTTACTGTGACTAATGAACCAAGAGTAAAGTCCGGTCTTCACCTCCCGGAACTTCCGGAATCTGGGCTTCCAGATTTTTCTTTGACTTCTTCTGTAAATTGCATCTGGAAGATGAACCGGTCCGAAAGTACATCAAAATAATCCGGAAAAAAGGGGCTTTTGAACTTCCAGATTTCCGGAATTCTCAAGTATCGCACAAGAAATTCAGAAAAAATCACGGAGAATCTGGGAACCCAGATTCCGGAAGGTGAAGACCCGGCTTAACTTTTTTCTTTTCTTTTTTAATTTAGTGTAGAAGTCAGGGACTCCAATCTCGGAGCCACATAGACAAACCAGGACCCAGTTGGCAGGGTCTCATGGTGAAGACCAAACAAATCCAAATGTAATTTTGATGGGGAATATGCCCTTGAGATGTTTAATATTTTAGAAGTAGCGAACTGAAAGACAAATATGCTCCTCAGCCGGGATTTGAACCCAGGACCTTCTGCTTACAAGGCAGGCATTCTAACCGTTTGAGCTACGGAGGGGCTTGTGAACGGAGTTTGCAAACCACTACAATAGTCCGGTAGAAGCCGGCTATGGGAACAGTGATCTCGGCCGAAAGCAAATTCATCTAATCAGTTCACATCCCCAAGTCACGGAAATTATAAATTAAAAATTTCGGAAATTATAAATTTTTATAATTTCCGTGATCCCAGGGCACCCCCTTTCATCCCAGGGCACTGTACGGTAGACATCTGTTATTTGAACACTTTTATAGCTGTTTCACTACCCAACCACAGTTAAATCAGAAAGAAAAATAACAAAACTTGGTATCAGCTGATAGCCAACTGTGTTGTCCAAATTTGTCAAAATTTACTATGTTTTTAAATGTCATACTTCTTCTTTCTGAGAGCAATTAGAGGTTAGAATGCCAATCTATAGATGTTCTTTCCGCCCAAGCTTCCAACCTATCTGGTCAAAGTCCAATTAGCAAATCAAAAGATAGGTGGTAGTTATCAGCAAACTGACAACACAATTTTCAAATAAAAAGTGGGGAATGTCTATAAATTAATGGATTAAATATTTTTGGCAAGTATGTTGCAGCAATTGTTGCCTCGTATGGATTTTAGCTTTTTCTCTGGTGACCATTCACTGTTAGGCAACATTCACATAAGCATTCCTCTACTGTACTCGAACATTCAGGCACTATGCTCATTTGTTGGGGTAGGCCTTCTACCCAATGATGGGGCACTGTGCCCCACGATTAAGGATTTAAAATTAAGAATCCAGCATAGCCAGTGGCAAACTTGTTAGGGGATCCAGCATTAGACATAGGCTAACAAGCATTTAGAATATGCTATTCTAAACTATAATGCCCAGGCCACACTATAGTCACACTTGGTAATAATGCCTGTAATAAGACTGTTTTATGGTCGAGAATGGAAAGAAAAGAAGCAGAAAACACAAAATAGTCAAGTCAAGATGGACAAATCTGTCTCCGCCATTTTGAAACATATCTTTGGACCAATCACAGGCGACATTCACTAACTTTTGTTAGTTTTTTTTTTTCCCAGGAGAGGTGATGATGGTAATTTTTCTTGAATTTCTTTGTTCCAAGTGTGACCAGGATTAAACATAAAGAGTGAATAACCACATTAACAAGCCAAATTACGTACAGATGTGACTGAATGTGGCCCGGGCATAACATTTTTTTGTAACTATAGGCCTAGCCTAACCTAAAATTTGATATAGCCAGTCCAAATTCAGCAATATGTCTGCACTATCATGTCGAACATGGTCAAAAGAAGTCAGACAGAAAAATACTCCACAAACGAGATGAAGGGTAAATTCTTTCAATCAAGATACTTTTCTCGCGTCTTGGACAATTTTTGGGTGAGAAACTGTTATTTAAAGCTCCAAAACTTTTATCAGTTTTATCACTAGTTTGAACATGTAGCCAAGACACCTTTTCGAACCTGAATTCCTGTAGTTTTAGAAACTGGTCATCTTTCCTTTTTTTTTAGACCCCCTCAAAAATGAAGTGTAGGGTACAATGACCAGTAGCCGGCCGTGACGAAAAAACCGGCCACAATATGTCAATATTTCCATGGACTTGAAAAATAATTTTTCAACAAAATGGATCAAAACAAACAACAGCAGTAGAAACAAAATCTCTTCTTTCACTTGGACACCCAGCATTGACATTGTCAGACCACACTGAATTAACTGCACCTTCAAGGGGGTCGGTTTTTTCGTCTTCATACATCACGCTGATTTTTTAGTGAAAAATCTTACGTGGCAACACTGTGACAGAAAACTTTGCATTCCTCATAATCAGCGTTTAAATACGGTTTTGCACATGTGAAATTCATTGGCAATTGGATAGCTTTTGACCGAGTTATTGATTTTAAAGAGTCAGAGTAAGTTTCAAGGCAAGGGCCGTTTACTGGTTACTGTACCCTAGCCTAACTTAAAATTTGGCACCCCACATCTTTCAAGATCTGGCAACAAGAAGAAAAAAATATATGTTTTGTGGGTACTAGCCCAGCCATTACTGGCATGTAAAACTTTTTTTTAGTAAACACCTGGTCCTGGACTGGAGTTGGACAAACAAGACAAGGATTCAACCTTTGACTTTGTTTGCCAAAGGTGAAAGGCTTTGGCCAGACCTCAGGAATTAAAAGTAGGCTCTGTTAGCTTTTACCTAAGCTATTATGTAGTCTGGTATACTATTGCTAAAGAACCTCTAAGTTCTATCTAAACTGTCTAAACAACATCAAAAATAAAATAACTCAGAACTTCAATGCCATTGTGAAGGCATTAACTGACTGGTTTCACTAGACACAAGACAACATAACTAACTAAGACAGATGAATATTTTAGAATATCTATAAAAACCGACTATAACCTTCAGAAGTGGATGCCAATTTCAGAAAAAGTCTCTTTTAGCATGTTTTGTAGGCCATCTTGGCATTTTTCTCATTGTTCATGATGGTGGTGAAGAAATTTAACAGAAACCATAGAGGTTACAGATATATCTGGAAAATTTTGAGTGGAAATAGGTGACGCTCATAACGCTAGTCTAAACTGTGAGCAGTGCTGGAGCAGAGAACACAAAATGGACAGGTCTTAGCGAATTTTGTTCTGTTCAGTTTTATGACAAAAAATCGGTTCAAATTGACGGCTTTGAAAATAATATTCCATGTCCGTCTTGACAGTCAGGAAGATCGCATAATTCTTCATCATCAGGCCTATTCTCACCGCAGGCGTTTAGATCTTCGAGCGGAACTTCCGTGTTATCTACTGTCACGACACATAAGATGGTTCTGCGTCGATAAGACTGGGAGCCACAGGTCTGGGAACAAGGTTGCCATTCCCCAGTCCACCACCTATAAAAGAAACTGAACTTTAGAATTCCCTTGTCTGAAAGATTAATACTCGGTTCTCATTGTATTTGTTTTGTTGTGTTTAAATTTCTATTTTATTTACATACTCCGCTTTTCAAACTGGCGGGTCAGAAATAAATTACTTACTTACTTACAGCAACTGACCTTCACATTAGGACACGAATATTCGCTGTCGTAGCCTGGAAGTCGGTTGTCGGTTTGGACTAATCCACCCAGAGTGGCACTAAGCTGATCCGGGTCTCGATTTCTCACCGAACTCATTGTGTGGTGGACTCCCACAGAACGCGATTTCGTATTCGCTAGGCGAATTTGGCATTGCAAGCGAAAGTCGAGAATTTAGGGGCGATTCTGGCGGTCCGCTGGCTGGCTCCGCTGGTTTATCCGTCGTGTGTTCTTGCAACTCGGCTAAAACTCGGTTCACTTTCCGATGCAGTTTTGGCGCTCTGCTAGTTGTGGAAAGTGACGTGGAAAGTAAATCCACTCAGACGTGGAAAGTGGATTCGGCAAGCCAGCGAGAAGTCGTAAAGGCGCAACGAATTTCTGCTCGGCGGATTCCGCTTTGCTTATTGGAAAGTGAATCCAAGATATCGCCAGAATCGCCCTTTTTTCGCGTCGCGTCTCAATTCGTAAGTGGACAAAAGTCGCGTTTTTCGGGCATCTGGCTCTTACGAGGACCGCATGGACCGGCTGTAACCGTGACGACCGGAGATTTCTAAGGTCAGTCATTGGTAGCGTGACAGACTTTTTGACGTAAATCTTTGAGATAAAATAAAATGACACGGAAATAGCTAACCTTGGCGGACAGTTTTGAAGTAAACACGGTCTCTGCAGCCTAGTCGGTTGTGGCTGTGGTAGGCTTGAACAGAGGACGTCGCTTACTACCGTCTGTGATTCTACTCGGAAACAAACTGGCAGTGAAATCTGGAAGACGGGAAAGAATCAGACCAAACCGTTCGCAATAATTTACACTAACGTTCTGAATTCACCGAACAACAAGTCCGTCAGATTGCCGTCTACCGCACTGTCCAGAATGACACGACTCGCTCGCATGCCGGACATATAGTGAAATTTGTAAACTATAGTAGATCTAGTAAGTGAAGACACTACATTATGAAGTATTTTAGTCCAGTAAGTGAAACACTACATTTATAATGTATTTCAGAATCGCAGTATCTAGATACAATCACCTTTTGACAAAACTAAAGTTAAACGGCCCAAACGTTTCGACTCACTGTCTTTCTAAGCTAAAACAAAGGAAAAAAAAATGTTTACCTGGATTCCTTCGCCACAAGATGACGAACAAGCTGACCACTCCCCCATTTCCCATCGATACTCCTCAGTTTCCTCTGTCTCGTTGTGCAAAGGAAGAACATATTCCCAGTCGACTCGACTCAAACCCTGGTCGTAGCAGATGAACTAGAAAAGAGTTCATTAAAGTGAATGAAACAAAATCAAAAGTTTTATTATACACAAGTTCGAAATCGTAGTAAAGTAAAGAAAAAATACTTAAATGACAAAATGAAAGAGTAGGTGCAAGCTACACTTGTGAGTTGTGTCACCTGAGAGGAGGAAGAAAGGTTTAAAAAAAGAAATAATTGCGTTTTTGATCGAAGTTCGAAGTTACCTTCGAACTCGAAGGTCTCTTCTTAAAAATACCGTTTCTGATCGCCGGTCACAGTTTCTTTGACCTACTTGCACCTTGTGAGCTAGCAAGCTCGAAGTCTACCAGAAACGTTGAGGGAACGGCGACCGGGCAATGATCGCCGGACGAAGGGAGTCGTAAAACACTAATTAAGCGAACAGCGAACTTCGACGGCGTTTGGAAACGGAACTTAAGCAACCGGCTAAGCCAATGGCGAATAAAACTTCGTTCAAAACGCAACTGATGACAGACTTGAAGAACTGAAAAATGAATTCGGAATTGCGCTGGCACTTACCCACAACGAAAGCTCTGTTTCAAGTGGCCCAGAAATGTAGACTGTGCCAGTGTCGATGTCCCTGGAGTAGTACAGAATATTTTCTCCAAAATTGAACTCGCCGCTCCATCCAACCGACCTGGAAGGAAATCCTTACACAGCTGTAGTTGTGGGGCTCACGTTCCATTTAGGCATATTCGAAGGTCACATTTTCATCCATATAATATAAATATATACTTTGTAATAACTTACAAAGTAGCCTGCAGCTTAAGATATGTTGATCCCTGGATGATCAGCCCTTCGTTATTGCTGGTTGTATGAACGATCCTTATGTTCTTTGCAGTGCGTGGAATGGAGGCCAGCGGATGCGCAGATCCTAAAAGATGTCTGAAGGTAACAAGGCTGATGAACTGGGTCGAGAAAGACAGCGATGAGCTGTCGAACAGGTAAGTTTGCATTTAAATCAAAAGGTGTATCTCGCTACACTGGAATGAAACTATCCTACCTCCAAATGGGCTCCGATTCAAACTATCCTATGTCCAAAAATGGAAAAAATGGATTAGTAGTCCATCTTGTGTGAAATTGTGTGCTGCGAATTTGCAGTCAGAATTGGCACTACGCCGCTAGCTGTCTTCCAAATCGCCTTTTTCTTTCTTATCCTATGTTGCAAAGTATACTATGTTGCAAACTTCAAACAGCTCTCCTGAAAAGTAGCGGTTTTGGAGGGAGGGTGAGATCACCTGAGCAGTTTAAGCCATCGTGCTCGAAGCTCTGAATCCTTGTACAAGTCCTGCCGGTACCAGAACAGACCCCGCAGATATCTTCGGAAGCGTCAGAGTTGATGACCCAATCGCACCCGATAGCCTGGAAAAGACTCAATGGTTGACTGTCGTTCGGATGATTTTTTTTTTTTTTTTTGCTTTAACCAGGTATGGAGCCCCATCACAGCTTATGTATCTAGGCAGTTAAGCAAGCTCCTATATTCCCCATGAGAAGCTTTTGGTACACAGCTCTGAACTTGGCGCCTCCTCCAAGCCCGTGCTCGACGCGTAGATCATACCCCAACACCATAGGCGGGAACGCAATTTTGTTTGCCTGCTTCAACTTACCGACCTATTCACGACGTCAATGCACTTCGCATGGTTGTTGCTCCCGCTCCACTGTGTCCCAAAAATAAATCGAGTTTGCAGAACTGCCTAGATACGTAAGCTGTGAGCCCCATCTTCGTCTCTTGAGAAACGCCTAACAGCCCACAAAAGTTGCAATCTGGCGCCATTCGACAATCGTTTTCGTGGAGGGAGGAGCTTCTTTGGCCCCGCCCTGTGGGAGGAGCTACAGCATCAGAAGTCACTGCTGAACAATGCCTCTTGTGGCGGCTCTAGCCGTTCGGTCTTTGGTCCTCTCCTCCGCAACGCTGAAAAAGCATCCGTGGAGGTTTTAAAAGTCGCTGTGGAAAAAATTAAATGTCGTCTTCATTAGCCTGTCATGTGTTCTCATGTGTAATGCCAGGTTTGAATTTATGGTTAGGGTTAACACTTCTATGGCTTTACTCTTAGTGTGTTAAAAGGATAAACAAATGAAGCGACAGTAAGGCCACTGATGACTGATTTTATATGGCAATTGCTTTGCGATGTCTTCGATGAATGGGCTTAATTCACTAGTTTCCACTCCACGTCTGAGCGCTTGAGCAATTGGTGCAAAAGGATAAATAATAAACTGACAGTGAGGCCACTGACAATAGAGTTCATATTATGGCAATCGCTATGCGATATCTTCGACACATGGGCTTGATTCGCTCTTTCGCCCTGCATGTTTGAGCGCCTGCGCACTAGCTGCTCTACGCTGTCTCACGCCCGAGTTGCCGCAGTTCATCATACTACCTTGAATACTCCTCAAAGCCTCGAGGTGCCTGGAAAGCTAGCAAAATCACTGCATGACGAGCTACAAGTGGGAGCCTGTAAAAGTAACTTAAAGCACAGCTCTTACTAGAAATGATCTCTTCCCTATGAAAGAGATCAGAAAAACATTTTTCAAAAATGCTGGTACTTTCCACCTGAAATTAGCGATTTTCTTGTTAGCGCTTGTCGACACTATCCAGCCTCCCTGCTCTCCGACGCGGCGGCTGGGAGCAAAATGTTTGAAAACTGAACGCGCCGTGGTTAAAAAGTTGCGAAACTAAGCAAGTAAAAAAGAGAAGATTATCTTATCATTATGCGTGAAAGAGTTGTCAGCGCACATTGACACAAAATGAAACAATGGAGAGAGGTGGGGATTTTAGAAATTTGTAATTCCTCAAGGGAGCTAGGTATATTATAAAAGGCAGAATAAGCAAGGGGGGTCCTTTAAGAAATTTTGAACAGACCTTGCAGAGACCGTTGATGCAGACATTTCTCTTGCCAGGACGGCAGGGTGTTCCGTCAACGACGACTTCTGCAAGCGACACAATAAAGGAGGTATTTTCTGGTTTACAGTGCAGCTGACACGGAGATCCTGCAAATAAGACACGGACAAGCATGTGCCGCTACCAAATGCGCCAGAAACACGTAATTGAGCTTCTTTCAGCGTTCGTTACCTTGGATGTAGACTGGGGTCCATGAATAGTATTGCTTTTCGTACGGAACGTCGTTGAATGCGCTACATTGCTCCCCTCGGAAGCTTGTCGTTGCGTTCACGCAACTCTGCAAAAGAGAAACGCTTTCAGCCAAGCCATTTAAATCAAACACTTTGATATACGCATCTTGCACCGGAAAGAGCCCCCGATGACACTAAAAACGACCCCGACGTTGGTGTATAGAGACTGATGCAACTTCTTAAAGCTTAACTGAAAAGGAATGTAATAGGAAAATCTAGGTACCCATGACTTATTAATTTAAAGAGGCTTGAAGACCCGATAAAAATGCGTTACTTCGTTTCTTCAGCTATTCACGAATAATCAATTTTCAAATAGTGGAATTTCCTTGTGATTTGGGGTACCTCTATCTGCTTGTGTCTGTGTTGTATGCTTGACGAAAACAATTCACAAAATATAATTGTCCTCACATTGAGCCACCTTCCTCGAGCTGATCACTGACCGCTGAAAAGCCGCGTCTGTACTGAGATTCAGATTTTCCACTTCATAGTAGAATTTTGCGTTGTGAGGACGGCCGTATATTTCTGAACGTCATATTAGAGCAAATAGTGACAAAGACAAAAAATCCCTTAACACAATCAAAATAATGCAGTGTAGTCGGTTAAATGGTACAAAAATAAGTTGTCTTTTCAGTTAAACTTTAACGAAATGCGTCCCAGCTCTGCTGTCCCGATTTCAAATTCCCTTAGCGCGGCTATTAGGCATTGTTCAAACTGGTGATGGTGAAATTTTATTTACGCACTACACAAGAAAAGGAAATAGCGCAGTACAGAGAAAGAACAGGAAAAATTTACACTGAGCTTTCAGTAACGGAGTAAATGCACAACATGAAAAAAAAACATAAAAAAAGAAAAGGGACTAATAGGGCCTAAAAAATCTTCTTCCTGGATAGAAGGCGGAAAAATGATCAAGGGCAGAGACGAGGAGGTCCTAGGCAATGGAAGATAACTTTGCACAAGGGTCAGAGGGCAAAAACTTGCAAAAAAAATGGTGTAATAAGCTGCATAATTCCATACACGTCAGCTTATACTGCGAGCAGGACGTGACAGCCATAATTAAAGTTCAACTGAAAAGCCAGCTTATTTTTACCTCTTCGATTTGAATACACTGAATTATTTTGACGCATCTAAGGGATTTTGTATTTTTCCACCCGGGGCTCTCGTAATAACGTTCAGAATGTGCGCTGCTTGCACGACAACCCAAAATTCATCCAGCCGCAGAAAATTTGAATTTCAACAAAAGCCTGCCTTCCCATGTGTTACGGAAGCTAAGCCCGGAAAATTGGAGGAAGCAACTCCTCTGAAGGGCTTATGGCACTTGCAGCTTCGCCCAAGGGTCATATACCGATCACTTTTCGGTCGGTCGGTCTGTCAGGCCACTGTTCTCGAGTTAAGGTACTCCCAGAAGTGCTACGACGATGAAACTTGGCCGGCGTATTAGGGACCCGACCAAACTAACTTGAAAATAGTCACTTCTCCGATCCGACCATCTTGGGGGGGGGGTGGAGGGAGGGGGAATCCAGAATATTGACGAATTTGAAACTATTGAACGGGGAATCGGATCTTATTGAAACTTGATATTTGGAAAGACCTCGTGTCTCAGATGTCACACTTCAAGTTGGAATGGATCCGGTGACTTGAGTTGGAAGGGGAGAACCGGAAATCGTGTTACATGTTCAGGGTGGACGGATCTGGATGAAACTTGCTGGGAAGAACAAAACAAGCCCTAGATACATAGCTGATAAGACCGGACCGGATCCGAGCACTGCGGGGGAGTTGGAAGGAGGATTCCGGAATTCCGGTTATCCCGAGTTAAGATGCTTACACATGTGCTAGGACGATGAAACTTGGTAGGTATATCAGGGACTCGACAATTTAACTTGAGAACAGTCGTTTCTCCGATTTGACCATCGTGGGGGGAGTAGAGGGAGGGGGAATCCGGAATCTTGAGGCATGTCCAACTTTTGAACGGATTATAGGACCTTAATGAAACTTGATATTCGGAAAGAACTCATGTCTCAGATGACCCATTTCAAGTGCGGACAGGATCCCATCAATGTGGGGGAGTCGGGGGGGGGCGGAAACTTTGTGACACGCTTAGAGTGTAGCAATTGGGATGACACTTTGTGGGAAGAACAAGCGTAACCCTAGACACATTAGTGACAGAGCCGGACCGGATTCGGTCATTCTTCGGGGAGTTGGAGGACTCGATTTTCGTATTAAATAAATATTGGCTAAGTGATTTCTGCTTACCTCAGTATTGCAGAGTTTGTACTTCCGTCGTTCGCCGATGCAGTAGCGTCCTCCGTGTTCGGCTTTAGGATTATCACAGAACCGTTCAGAATAGGACACCCCTCCACCACACGTCCTAGAGCAGTCGGACCAGTGCGACCATTCTCCCCAGCCACCGTCAATTGGCAAAGGGGGCTCTTCGACCTGGACACATCTCCCTTGGATGCACCACTGAAATAAAATACCTTAAGCCTTCATTGGAGGTACAGCAAGAATCCATGATGTGCTGCTTACATGTTATACATAAGGGCGTCCCATTACCATGATTATCGGCGAAGTCCTTCAGGTTTCCTTGGTTAACGCTAGGTGACGCGGGCTGCGACAAAAAGTAGTTGGTGCTCTGTGCGCTTTAATTTGGACGGATGGAGATTTGATTTAGTCTTAGGCTACTGAAAACAAAATAAATAAAGTCGATGGCTGAAGAACATATTCTATCTGACGAAAAATGTGCCTTTCAGCTCCATCCTAGGCAATGAACAAAGATGATCCTAAAAAAGGGGGAAGAAGATCGATCTGTTTGAGGGTAGTTAGCGGAAGGCCGCTGACGAACAGCTTATTATGGGCCCTTGGGAAGAGTAGGCTATAAGATTCGCAGACGGGATTCATTTAGAACCTGAGAAAGTTGGATTCCAGGGCTATGAATGGTGATTGGATTTCTGCTATAATAACTCGCGGTTCATTTCAGGGCTTATAAGAATTATCAAAATTCAAAGGTAAGCCCCCCGGGACAAAAATTTCATCAGAATTTCCGACTGGAAGACGAACCCTTATGTCAATCATCGAAAACCAACCTCCTTTGGAAGCTCAGGAATCCAAATTTTGTTTTCCTAATTTCAAAGCTTCTAGCCGAACCATACGAGAATACTAGTTTGGGGGGGGGGGGTATTTAAGCGACCGTATTTTTTTTAACTCGGTTTGAAAAATAATCACCTTATACTTTCCGCATTCGGTTCCATCAGCTGCCTTTTCGCCTTTTGAGACGCAGTTGCCTTGGTGACGACACCACAGCATTCCACAACTCGCTGCCAGCTCCTGTAATAAAACGTTGACTAAACGGAGAACAGCACTATTTAAAGACCGCAGAAAGCTCGAGTGTCGACGAGCGTCTTCGAAAATGGAAGACCTCCCTTGCCAGGATCCTTAATTCTAGCAAGCATCCCGGGAACAGTATGATTAACGTAGTTTCAACATTCGTTATTGTTTGAGGGTCATTTGTTTTTCGTCCGTTTTTCTGCTGTTTATTTTTTGTTATAATACTTCAAAAGCCCTCATCAAGTCCAGTGGATCGATACAGTCAACATCACATCAGAGAGTGAATCTTACGAGTCCAAAAGGAATGACTGTGCATTTTGGAAAGAACGAAAACCAACCTCGTCTGTTTGAGCGCAAGAAGCTGATTCAGCTCCAAAGAATAGGGTGCATTGATGGTCTGCATCGTACTTAATTCCCGGTAGAATGTCGTCCGTCGGATATGGATTTTCTGATTCGTCGTTGAGACACTCCAGTTCATTCCGGCTGTAAATAATAAAATCTTAAAGCACTGAAAGTCTTAATTTAAATCTTAATCTAACTAAAATCTTAATCTAAAGCACACCAATGGGTAGCCTACAATTTTTATTCACATTCGCATTTTCTATTCACAATGTTTTTTAGACTCTGTCGGATAGAAGAAAAACTCTCCCCGGCGATGACAAACATGGAAAAACTTGCAAAACCAGTATTTCTGACCAATGAGCCCATCGGAAGCAATCAGTGGGAGCCTGGTCCGCCCCGAAAGGAGCCAAACAAGTTCAAGTTGTCGCCGTGAACGTGACTGGCAGGGTCGTCAGACTTGACCCGACATGTCCAGCGCAAAAGCCTCGAGGTAATCGTCACACTCAATGACGTCACTTCCCTGGCTGGTGAATTTGCACATGAATTGATTGATTCTGGGTTAACTTGGGGTCCCGTCAGTACCGCCACACGTCAGTTCACCTCAGAATTCCGTCAGTAGGTCCAAATTTTCTGACAGTTCACCTACACGTCAGTTGACCCGTAAAAATCCGTCAGTTGACCCACAAATCAGTTGACCCACACGACAGTTGACCCACACGTCAGTTGACCCACTGTTAGTTCGCCTACCGTCAGTTAACCTACATGTCAGTTCGCCCACACGCCAGTTCGCCTAATCATAAAATCCGACAGTTCGCCTACACGTCAGTTCGCTTACCGCCACTTCACACAAGCGTCAGTTGACACCACGTCAGTTGACATAAACGTCAGTTCACCCAAATTTTCCGACAGTTCGCCCACACATTATTCTCGATGGGATAGTTATGGAAGCTCGCCCAGGGGATTAAAAAGAGAAGCCGACATTTTCACTTTTAATGAGGGCAAAAATCAAGTCAGGAGCCTCTTGTCAGATCAAAAATCGGACAGTTCACCCACACGTCAGGGCAAAAATCAAGTCAGGAGCCTCTTGTCAGATCTGACAGTTTTGATTTACGTTACGAAAGAAAGAAGACGGACGGAAGACACCAGGGAAAATTTCCATTGTAATTAATGGTTTCGCTAAGCAAGGGTCAGGGAAGTGTAGGGGAACTGACGTGTGGGTGAACTGTCCGATTTTTGGTTTAGGTGAACTGACCTTTGTGCGAACTGACGTGTAGTCGTAGTGACAGCGACCAAGAACGGGGTCCCGTCAAGCTTCAGACGATTCTGAACTAATTTAGCCTCATCAATACGCGCAAATTTCAGCTTCTTTTTATTAATCCCCTGGGTTTTATTCCCTTTACTTAATTTGCTTTCGGTGACCCAGTCGACTTCAATTCAATTCAATTTATTTCAAAAACGGGAAGCGGACAAGCCGAATATTCGTTTAGTCGTCAATAAATATATATATACAATTTAGAGTCCACAATTATGAATTAAAATAAAGTAGTGGTCTAACTAATCTCAGGTACATAATGACTGACTAATTAAGTCAATTACAATACTAAAATACTAAAACTACACAATAACAGTCTAATATAAATATAATTAACAAACTATAGCTGTAGCAGCTCTTGCTTACTAGCACTAGCATTAAAAAAATTAACAAACGAGGGAACAAAGCTTTTCAGATAACGGTTTCGAGACACCTGGATAGGCTGTATTTGAGGTACAGCTTGTGCCACCGCTCTTGCGGGTCTTTCTCGGTGTGGCTTGAAATCGGGGGGAAGTATGGAGCGATGGGATGTGCTGCTCAGCAACCCATTACCAAAAGCAAGCGACAGCTTTTGTCGACGGCTAGCAAGGGAATCTAAACCAAACTGTTCAAGGAGGGCGCAGTATGGAATTTTTGGTGCTTTTGAAATCACCAACAATGCCCGAAATTGTACTCTCTCAATTGCGTCCGACTGCTCCTGTGTCAAGCCGTAGTGCCAAACGGGGGAACAATATTCTAAGCAAGACCGTATAAAAGAGGTATAAACACGCAAAAGGTGATCTGAAGGAATTCCGTGCCGAGACAGCAGCTTCAGAGAGCTAATACCTGCATTAGCTCTTCGAAGCATCATTTCTCTTCGAACTAATAGGCGGATATGAATCTTTGGGCGTAGTGACGGATTTTTCAGGCGAACTGACGTTTGTGTCAACTGACGTTTGTATGAACTGACGGTAGGCGAACTGACGTGTAGACGAACTGACGTTTAGGTGAACTGACGTGTCGGCGAGCTGACGGATTTCTAAAATAGGTGAGCTGACGGTGGTTCAACTGACGGAGAGCGAACCGAGGTTTGGACCAACTGACGTGTAGACGAACTGACGTGTGGGTGAACTGACGTATAGGGGAACTGACGTGTGGGCGAACTGTCGGATTTTTTGTTTAGTCGAACTGACGTTTGTGCGAACTGACGTGTAGCGGTAGTGACAGCGACCCGGTTAATTTACCGTTCCATTACTTCTGTTCGCGGGAAGTGTCGGGCTTGACTGTCGTGACGAGAATTGACTGGGGTCAAACAACGTTAACCAGACATAACTAAAAGGGAGACGATACCTGATGCTACTGACCCGAATCGACTTAGATTTTCATTACAGTTACGAATACATTTTTTGTTTATCCACGAAATCTGAAAAACTAGAAACCAAATTGCCACGACATCCACAGTTTGTTTTCATTTTTAACTTCTTGTCACATTCTTACCCATTTTAGCCATGTGCTATTACAAGCTATTAGGTTAGAAATTGATGGATTGACAATCGTCAGCATTTGGGACATTTACAGTCAGGGGATAAAACAAATGCTGCCAAAGAAATGATCCCCCCCCCCCTGGCCTTTCAACTCTTCCAAGGGGGCCCAGGGCAGGGCCCTACCGCCCCAAGCTTGTTTATTTTGTAAAACGGTATGAAAAGTTTTAAACCTGTGTTTAATGTGTGTTGCAGCAATGCGGCTATTCTGTTTCAGTTTTGTTTCGGATCATGGTCATTTTAATTGGAAAGGTTCGATGTAATCAATTTTCAGTTAAATGTTTCACACTGTTTGAAATGTGTCGTGACCAAACATTATGAGCTGATCTATGATAGGTGGCCCTTGCTTTCATTTGTGATCCAAAAGGACACTCTGATCATAAACTTCTCAAAAAATTTCGCCTGCGGCGCCTTATGTAGTAGGCTACGCTCTGTTCACTTGGAGGTGTGGGCTTGCAGTTTGGGGAATGGGCCATTTAAAACCTAAAATTTGTTCGGGAAGTAGCTGAATTTTTTTTAGAAAACATGCAGGTTAAAAAAAAATTCGCCTGTGTTGCTCAGAAGGTGCTGCCGGTCTCCAGCGAGTTCCTGTTATTAGGCATTACCTTCACCTTTCACAAAGTGGTTTCTTGAAATTCGTTTAGTTTTCGGATGTGGTGCAGTACGTTTCTTGTCTATTGTTTCCAAACCGTTTAAATCTTCAGCCTTGCTGGATTTCCGACAAGTATATTTTGCGGTATTCACCCCCCCCCCCCACCCAAGCACTTCAAACCGCCCGTGCGTCACGGGGCTCCGAAGGGGACCCCGGAAGCCACCGCTCCCCCCCCTTAGGTTAGGTTTCAGTGAAATGACGCCTCTGAGCCTAAGGGGCTTCGTCACTGGTCTCGTCGTGCCCGCACGTTGAACGTTGCGTAATCTTTCCCTAACCGAAATGAAAAATATCATACTCAAGAAATTTTGTGACTGCATGCCTTGAACAATCCGACCAGGCGCTGGAAGCGTTGAATTTAGGTGAAAGCGATCTCGCCATGAGAAAGTTTTCCACGCTGGCGGCGCAGGGTGTTCTTCCGTTGTCGTGGGGCATCCCCAAGCTAAAACGAGCGAAACAAAGCACCGGTTAGTTCGCACTTTTATAGTGTGAATATAAACGCTCCTGCTATCGGGCTTTGGGGGTGACCATGTCGTCTGGAAAAAAACACAAAGATTTGGATACACAGCATTTATCCGATTTACCTCCTATCGTAGCTTACCTCCAAATTGTTCTTTTCCCCAAGATTACCCTGAACCCTGTTCTGAAAATTGCCAAAATTACTGCGTGCGACACGTTACGATGACATTGTTAATATGTTGGAAGATATCGTAGCCAAGAACAGCCAGAATACTCTTGATGTCTAACTCTCCTTGCCGATGAAAAATCGACGGGTACCTAGCGGAAGAGCCGGACGCGGCACCACAGCTGTTCCCAACGATCCCTGTGATTGGTTGCAGAGGCGTCACTACTGGGGGGGAGGGGGGGACGCCCCCCCCAATACCCCCCCAATATTGTCGGCCAGTCGGTAAAAAAATAGCCGAGTCGGCGCGAAGCGCCGCGATTTTTAGTAAAAATAGTCGATTTTTTACTTAGATATAGTCGTTTTTTCTTAAAAACAGTCGGTTTTTCTTAAAAATAGTCGATTTTTTCTTAAAAATAGTCGATTTTTTCTCAAAAATAATCGTTTTTCTTGAAATCAGCCGATTTTTCGTAAACACAGTCGTTTTTTCCCAATAATAGTCGTTTTTATCTGCAAACACAGTTGGTAAAAATGACCAGACAGTCGGTAAATACCTTGTTCCCCCCCCCCAAACGTTTTGGCTATTAACGCCTCTGATTGGTTGATACAGGATTTTACTGTAGAGTTTGAGTCATTATAGTGAGACGTTTTCTCGTTCTTCCTGGGGATCAGTGGCGTGTTTTGGACTTAGTCATATAGAGTACTGCAAAAATCTTAAGTTTTTTCTTCACTTTCTTCCCAAGTTTCTTCCTCGCCTCTGCCGTCCAGGGGGTGGTTCATTTACCAGCCGTCACACTTCTCAAATATACCGACTCCGTATTCCGTGAGGGGGACAATCTCCATGAAGTGTCGGACAATCTCCACGCACCTTTCTCGATTTCCAGATCTTTTGAAGAAATGAAACTCGACGAATCTCAAAAAAGAAAGGTCGAAATTTACCAGACGGACCGAAGACGAAACTTCTGAGATAGTAGGCGACGAGGGGTTGCCCACGCTCGATTTTAGTGTACAGCAAGTGCCCGGTGCAGCGATGCCCGGTCGGTGCTGGCACCGGCTGAAACAAGCTGGCAAGGGTTGTCAAGTGTTAAAACATCAAAATAAGCATATTTTGAAGAGTTTGAAAGATGAATCGCCTAATTTATTGTCGGCACCGGTGCCGGCACCGCCTATTTCGGCTGGTGCCGGGAAAGAGTGTACAGCACGTGCCGGGGAGTGGGCAATCCCTTGGTAGGCGAAGAAGTTGGGTTGCATCTAATTGAACCTTTAAAGTGCACAAGGCTTCAGGAGATTCAGATTTGTTTTTTTTTCGGGTGTTTTTGAGAAAATCCTCCTGGGGACTCCAGAAATGAAAATCCGCAAGCCCTAACAAGAAAGAGTTGCTATCGCCTCCGTGACAAAATACGGAAGACGTGTCTAGCTTACTTGTGACCAAGCTCGTGGGCTACTGTATACATAGTATATAGTCCAGTATCTCTTGCTAAGCTGCATGACCTCAGAGGATGACAGATGCCACCAAGTTCAGCTAAGCCATACGTGGAACACGTTCCAGAGCTGTTTGTGCAGAGTTTACACCTGCAAGGGCAGAGATAAGCTGACGGAATCACTGACACACATCGCGCTAGACCAACGCCAGCATCAGACTGAAAAGTGAAAGACGAGCAGTGTTTCCCTCAATGACAATTTATCTACCCTAAAACTCCAGTTCTTCTTTGAGCATTTCCCCTAGATTTTACCCCAGAAAAAAAGTATGTTTTACCCTTCACTCAATTGAAAAAATCATGTGAATGACGAAGAGTATTAATTTACTGCAGCTTACTTCAGAAACAAAACATTTCAGAAAACGCACGGATTTCAAGTTTACATTCGATTCGGTGAATTTTAACCACAGGAGTATCGCCCTTTTTATAAACCAACCAAGCTTACAAACAGCTGTTCTTTTCACACAGAACTCAGGATGTCAACTCAGGGGTATACAAGCGTCTTAGGGGCAGTCAACCCAGGATGGTAAGATGTCTAGGCAGTGGCCAACATGAGAGGCGACTCTTCTGGATGTCCTAAGCTTACCCTGAATTCCTAGACTGAAAACAAGAGTCCCCGCAACAGTCCATTTTGCCATAAAAAAGGATAATCCTCCTAAAAGTGGAAGCAAGACGGGTCCACGTTCTAGGGAGTGTAAAGACCGCTCCACTACTAAGTTGCGCAGAGCCTAATCGTCATACCTAAAAATAGACCTAGTCTAAAGTGGGTCCTCCACCGTCAATCGTAAATCCGTCGTAACCGTGCTCGTCCGTACCCGGCGTGCTCTCATTGGCTGAAAACTGCCAAAATGGCCGCTTTCGACACGTTACGATCGCTTCCGACAGCTTACGATTGCCAGTGGAGGAACCCACTTAAGATTTGCCTACAGTCTCCTGTGGAGGTGCAGCAGCTAAGTTCTGAGGGGTGGGGTTGCAACAGAAAACTCGAGCTGAAGAAACAAAGAAAATTAAGACAAACCGCGTAACCAAAACTGCCGCGTCGTGGTGTTCTGGGTCAGAGTCATTCCCAACGTTGATGCTGTTCTGCCATAGACAGAACCGTTCAAGCATTGTCTCGGCGTTGCAGTTTCCGTTCTCGTCTTCCTGGAAACGTAGAAGATCTTGTACATAGGGTCAGAGATGAATTTTTTCGTCGTCATGTTAGTTGGCCATTCCGTCGCATAATGATGCCACACAACGTCGGTCCGATAAGTAATTGGATGGATGACCGCTTGGAAATATTGGTCACCAGTTTTTTGCTAATTTTATATCCCGTCATCGTTCCATCAGTTCTCACTTTCGACATTTCGCCCTTTTTGTATAATGTTATTTACCTTGACGGACCGAGACTGATTTTGCATTTTCCGTATTTGCCTCTTTTCGAGGCTGACAAGGCTCCCGCTTAAGTCGGGTCTTCACCTTCCGGAATCTGGGTTCCCTGATTCTCCGTGATTTTTTCTGGATTTCTTCTGCGATACTTAAAAATTCCGGAAATCTGGAAGTTCAAAAGCCCCTTTTTTCCGGATTATTTTGATGCACTTTCGGACCGGTTCATCTTCCAGATGCAAAATTTACAGAAGAAGTCAAAGAAAAATCTGGAAGCCCAGATTCCGGAAGTTCCTGGAGGTGAAGACCGGACTTCATAGCTTCCGTTCCGAGTGGCCCATTGGTCAGAATCTCTATGCAAATTTTTCCGAGTGAGTTTCAAAGAATTCACGATGTTAGAATACTCAAGCATGAAAATATCTATACTACGACTTGTGCTTTAAAACAAAGTCTGACTTTTGGACTTCTAAAATATTTCATCATTTCGCCGCCGGCACTCAAGGTCTTATAGTAGGGGTTCCTTCGGGTCTAACCCTTGGCGCTCAGCTATGACGAAATTTTTGTGTCGAGATCCACTGTTCAAGCAGCATGCGTCGACGAACTGTCAAAGAAGGAACGAGAGCCGGCAAAGGGAGCGAAAGTACTTTGAAGTGCTGATCCTCATCCCATCCTTGGCAATAGCTGAGGCGGGAATAACTCTGACCCCGCAACAAGTACAAATAAACAGCTTACCTCGCTAAACATAACATCGAGAAGCATCACTCTAACAATCTGGATGGTTAAGCTGTTTCCCACTGAACTGTGCTGGAACATCTTGGATACCTAAAACGACACGTCTGAGAGCTCGACAGACAAGACGGACCGCCCACTTTTTATTTCGTCAGAAGAAACTGAGTTAAAGTAAAAGGAAGTACCTTTCGCAGGGGCGTCACTATGGGGGGGGGAGGGGGGACTCCCCCCCAAAGGTCTTGAGAAAGTACTTTCGTCGGGCGAACCCCGGCAAAAGTTAACTTGTTTGTCAGCCGAAGCGCCGGCGAACACAGAAGAAGTAAAATTTTGTATGCTTTTGTCGGTCGTCGGTTGACTCGTCGGCACATCAGGTTATTTTTATAAGGAAGAAATGAAACCCTGCAAACATTTGTCGGGCAAAAAAATGAAAGAATCGTATTCTGCATGCTTTTGTCGGCTTCTCTTCGGCACATAGGGTTTATTTTTTATACATAAGGAATATAGAAGAAATAAAATTTTGCATGCTTCTGTCGGGCTTCGGTCGACTTGTCGGCACATCGGGTTCTATTTATACATTAAGAAATCAAGGCAAACTTTGTCGCTGGAAGCTCAAGTCTCTTCGGCACAACGGGTTAAGAAATCAAATTCTGTAGAGTCTAGTCGGGCAAAACACAGAAGAAATCAAATGCTGTATAAATTTGTCGGGCGTCGGTATTCTCGCCGGCACATCGGGTTCTATTTATACGTAAGAAATCAAATTCTGCAAACTTTGTCGGTGAAACGCTGGAAGCTCAAGTCTCTTCGGCACAACGGGTTATTTTTAAACGTATAAGAAATCAGATTCTGTAAAGTCTAAGTCGGGCAAAACACAGAAGGAATCAAATGCTGTATGGATTTGTCGGGCGTCGGTATTCTCGTCGGCACATCGGTTTCTATTTACACGTAAGAAATAAAGTTCTTTACAGTCTTGTCGGGCAAAACACAGACGAAATCGAATTCTGAAATACTTTTGTCGGGCGTCGATATTCTTGTCGGCACAAACCGGACGTCCCCCCCCCCAAAGGTAAAAGGCTAGTGACGCCCCTGACCTTTCGTACCCCAAGTACCTTCGTACCCATGATGCTGAGTAGATTCAAACTTTAGAGCTTCCTTTCATAAATGGTATTTTGTAAATTAGAGGACTTACTGAATTCATCAACGTGAGTAGGTATGACACTAGGTCGTCGTTTGCGTAAAACTCAGACATCGTCGCATCAGCAACAACTAGTAGCTCAATGAACCGAGGGCTGCTAACGGACCTCTTTTCAATAGCGTTTCCTTTCTCTGCACAAGACAGGACGAGAATCAGAGAAATAAGCAAACTCAGTTTGGCAGATTCCGCCATTTTCCAAGTTAATTTGTTCACGTAAGGCGGCTACACTAACTGAGAGTATTGATTCGATTTTCAAAACAGGATCAAAACGTCCGATCCTGCACTTGAATATTCATGTTTCGATCGCATAAAAAAGAGTCCTTAGATTTAGCATGTTGGAACTACATGCAAAACAGTGATTTTGCAAAATATTATGTCCTCATGTATGGAAAATTCTTTGTTTTTGATGCTTCGTGTTATGTCCAGGTTATGTCTCTCGTAAGCGTAACCAGCTCGTAAGAACTCAGTGACAGAAATTATTTTCGAGTTCCTCGTGTTTTTGATCTTCTTGCGTTTTGTCGTTAGAAGCTTTTATACGGTTACAATCAGCGTCGTCTCTTCCTGCACCTCCACACTTTCATCACCAAGCTTGTTTGCATCATCATCATCTTCACTATTAACTTTCTGTTTTGTTTCATTATTTCTGTTATCTGAAATGGGAGACAGTGATGATGATCAAAAATCTCGAGGAAGGGATAAATTCCGAGGTGAAAGAAGTGAATTTAGCAGAGGCGGTTCCTCTCGAAATGATTATGGAGATGACAGGTTGGTGTTTGGGTCACTAAAAAAACTCTAAATCAATGTTTGGCTCAGTTTGAGTTAGACTCAGGGTTTGCTATATTATGGTGGTCTTGTTTTATGCTGATCTAAGCCTACTAAGATACAGTAGAGGTGTAAGAAATCATTCGCAGTACTCAGTGCAAACAATAGCCGCGTTTGTTTTCGTTGTTTGTCGTTGTCGGTACCAAAAACGTTGTTCAATTTTTTTTTAATATTAGTGTTTTCTTCGGCACATTGTGTAAACGTCGTTTCAGGAACGAAGTCGATACGAAAACATTAATAGTCAGACTAACTTTATATTTGCAACAGCAGCTATAATAAAGCATAAAAAATGGATTTTAGCATAATAGGCCCACTGTTATTAAACTTGTTTTACAAGTTTAATTTGTTTTGTCGAGAATTTAGAAAATTTGCGCTTAATTACTGAACCGAGATGTGGAAACTAACTTTCCACCCCGTTCGTCGTTTCAAGAACAACAAATGAAATGGCGGTTCGACCGAACAAAGAAAACTCCTTATTCTCGGCAGTTCAATGCCGGTCACGCACATCATTATAAAGAAAACAAATACAGTAAAACGACGGTTGGAACGGCGAACTGAGTGACGAAAATGAACGCAGCTAATAGGAATAGGCTAACTTGATTAAGGTAAAACATTGAAATTGGAACACACTGGAATTCAGACATCTTGATTGAATAATTCAAATTGGAATGCTGTAACCTTTTAGAAGGGAAAATTCGAATAAAAGGGTGGCCAAATTTTACTACCAATTCATTTAGAAATGGTTCAGCAAAACAAAGAAAAAATATCATGGAAAAGCCAAGGCGTATGTTTCTGTTGAAGAGGGCTAACACAGCAAAAGTTGCTAAAATTAGTAAATGTCCCACCCCTTCCAAAAAATCTGTCAATGATTTTTGTTTGAATAGCCTACTTGTGCCGAAAATATGTAGGCTACATGATTCCTTGTCCTTGCTGTTTGCGCCACCCACATATTTGGGTCACCCCTAGTAAGCTTGTGTAAATTAAGACCAAATCACAAGGATCCTGCAAGGATCGGTGTGGAACATCAAAATACATCCACCCTGACCAAATTAATTAATATAAAATGTCATCCACTTACTTCTATTCCGTCTTCGAAGAATTACCTGGCGCAAAACTAATAGGCTCAAAAACATTTGACAGAAAACCACTGGTTTAAATGCTCAAGCTATCTGGGTTAACCTGGTAGTGTAAATAAATCTGCGAAAGGCGCAACAACAAATAAGAAATGGAAGGTGGTGCAGGAACAATATGGCCATGATGAGCGGGTGTTTAGAAGAAAGGCATTTGGCAACACTGCAACTTAGTACAACCAAAACAGAAAAAATATTAAGCTGGGGAGAATAATTAGACCTTTCAGTCAAGGCCCAGTTTCACACATTTGGTAAGTGTAGAGGCTGGAAAGAAACAATGGGAATGCAAGCATAAATTTCATTCATGAAGTGTGGTGCAAGGTATGTTGTACCTGAACATAGTATTTCATCCATGTCCGACAACACAAACCTATTTTGACAACTGGATTGCATCTCTATCTGTTCAAGTCCTTGACTGTAGTGTTTTACAGTTGATGAATGTCTGATAGCTGTGTATGTCTGATAGCTGTCTAAGCTGCCAAGCCTGAAAGCTTTTATTTCCATAGCAAGAAAATTCCTGGGAGAGGTGTCCTTAAAGATTTTAAACATATTACCTTTGAAAATGAAGACAGAAACAGTCTCAAGGTTGGGAAACATTATCTTGCAAAATCCCAAGCTCTAGGATATACTTCCTCTGGATCTCTCCCCATGCAGACAAAGGTTGCAATGTGCAAAGGTCTGTTGCTGAACCTATACCAAAGCTGCAACCTTTTTTTTTTTTTTTTACATCCCTTGAAAGAGCTGCAAGATATGAAAAAAAGTTTTTTCATATGGCTTGTTCACCTTTATTTACAACTGAGACATATACTTATTATTTATTATCTGTGTTGATTTTTTGACTGATTGTTTTATTTTTTTGAAAAAAACAAGAATCAGCTATACTTTGTAAGGGTTTTAAAATAAAGGAGAATAATTGATGATTTGATTTGACTGTAATTTTTTGGAATCGCTTGCTGTAACAGTTTTACATTACTGTCTGGTTCATCTGAAGTATCCCAACAGACAAACTGTCTGAACACCATTCTGTAGGCTAATCAGAAGACTTCTGCTGAGAAGGTGTTCTGTCATGTTTGCCGTGCTGATTTGGTGGCAGAGTGGAGGTTTGAACTCCAAACCAGCTTTAACTTAGATTCTAGAACATGCTTCCTTTTATGTTCTTTCCAAATTTAGAAAAGTATGGGTAATGATTGTGCCAAATGGATATAAGTCAGCTTTGGCTGGAGGAAAAGTTACCTTGGAAGGGGAATGCAAGTCACCATGAAATATTAGTGAAAGTCATTCAGCTTGCTTTCCATGGTTGGTGGGCCTAATAGAAGTTAGTGGAGGAAGTGCACTTATGGCCCCAAACTCCAAAGCTTAAGCTAATAAGAGATATAGCATCTGTGATTTTTTTTTGCAGGTATTCAAACAGGCGTCCAGATCCAAGAGATATCTACAGAGGAAGGGAAAGGTATAGCCCAGCCTATAGCCAAGATTATCACCCTGCCAAGCGGCAAAGAGGTGAATGGTAAGAGTTAGCTTCCTTATCTTTCCAGTAACGACTGCTGTAAATGGGCTTATTTTGTTCTAAGAAAAAATTTTAACTTTGTTGTGTTTTATGATCTTGAGGCCGAACAGGTCGAGATCTTGGAAACTAAACTTTCTTTGCCCTTTTGTTAAAGTTCAGGGTTTTTAATTAAAGCCCAAGAAGCACCACTACTACCAGAGTTACAAGACTTGAAAAAAGCCATACTAGACTCATAGAGATAGAGCAGACCTTTAAATCATCTGCAGTAAAGCCCTGGTAAAATTGAGTGTGGTTCTGTGTGAGTTGAACGACAGCTGTTGTGTCAGTTATTATGGTAGTAGAACTTGTTAGGTGAAATCGTTTTCTGCTGTAATTGGACAGAATTTGTTTTTGTGTAGGTTGCTTATCTCACTTTACATTTATTGTAACTTGAATGGCAATAGTGGGTTTGTGGAAGTTTGCTGTTTGTCATGCCTCAAATAGACACCTATCAAATCAATATGGATTGTTCGGATTAATTACAAAGGACATGGGGAGGGGTTTGAGTCTATGTGTACAAGCTGAATTTCTAGCCCCCTTAAAGTGCGCATCATTACCGCAAAGTGCAACAAAAAAGTTTTGACCAAACAATTTATTTTCATGATCCCCAGCAGCCTGTGAACATTCGTGCCTCAAGGGATTTGTTTACGAAGGTATTACAGTAAACCACGAGTTGACAAACTTCTACAGTCATCCTCTGACCCAATTTTGCAAGTGCCATATGAGCTTCTAACTCTTTTTTTTTTTTAGGGAAGATCGGAGATATGACCACCAGCCTTCTGGTTATGGTGGCTCCTATCAGCCAGAAGCTTACTCAGCCCCAGCTTATCAGGGAGCTGGGAATAGAGGGTAAGTAGGTTTTAACAAGGATAGATAAGATGGGAATGATCAAGGGTATCTTACAGCTGGACCACACAGTTCATAATTTTGTACAAGAATCCGCTGATTGTGGGCACTTATGCCCTCAAATTAGGCTGTTAAGTATCTTCGGTTGCTTAAATCAATTTGGAATCCTATTCTGCACAACATGTCATGGAGCTAGGAACAGAGTATGAGTAGGTTTTAATAAGGATAGATAGGATGAATGTTGAGCATAATTTAAGGCTTTTCGGCTTCTGTATGACCATCGTCTGAGTGCAGGCACTTCAACTCTCTAATTGAACTCTGTGCTATGTAGAAAAAAAAATGTATAAACAAGTTGTCATTCTTTTCCACGAGTGAATGCTTAAGTAGTGGGTATTCCAAACTCCTGCATTACCAAAAGGTGCCATCCTTGTTCCAACGTGTGTGACGGTGGTTGCTTTTAGGGCAGGAGGTATGAACACAGCCAATGGCAACTTTGTTAAATAGGTAGGGGTTGCTAGTAGTCCATTAGGTTGATCAGTCTTTCACACCGTGTATTAAAACAATGTGTAAACAATTGCTTTGCAACATATTCTCACTCTTTTCCACGAGTGAAAACTAGCCCTGTTCCATTTTGACTGTTTTATCATTATTAGAGCTGCACAGGACGATACCCCAACCCAGCCCCCAATGATGTCTTTCAAGGCATTTTTGGCTGCTCAGGATGACAGCATTTCTGACGAGGAAGCAATCTCCAAGTATGCAGACTACAAGCTCGAGTTCCGAAGACAGCAGATTAACGAGTTTTTCGTTGCTCACAAGGATGAGGAGTGGTAAGGTGATATCTTTTGAATACTCCACATAGGCACTTAGATTGTAAATGGAAGTAAGGGAGGGGGTGTAAGTGCAGATAATTTATGAAGCTCCTTTGGCCTCAAGGAAAGTTTTGGGGTTTTCCTAAGTGTAGGCTTAAAGTTCAAAGGACAGGTCAAACGGTCATGATGTCACATGACTACACCTTACACCCCGAGGTTACATCAGCAATCAGACGTAGACAGTTTGTTTTCGCTAATGTAACGGTGACGCCGAAGAGGTAGTGAAAGGCGATAACAGCTTAACTTCGAAGCGCCATCTAGAGGAAGTCAGGCATTTTTATCTGTGATGCATTACTTAAAAATTAAAGCATATTTACTTTAACTTTAAGACTTGTATCCCCCACCTAGACATGCAATAGCATTTTTGTCGCACACCTAGCTAATCTTTAGCACATGGGAGGGAGGGTGGTCAGTACGAGGACATAGGCTAGATACAAAAAGTAACTTTGGACATCGTGGTCTGCTAATGATATTTATTAATGGAATTCCCATTTTACGTTACTGTGAAGGGAGTTCAGAGTCAGGGTTGGGTGGGGGACTGTACTAACGTGAAAGATGTGTCTGGTCGTTGCTGGTTTAGTTCCCTTAGTTGGGTTTACGTACTTCAGCTCTACTTAAAAAAAATGGACCTTACAGTGTGGCGATGCTTTGCAGTCTTACAATGTGGAATCTAGTTGAGGCTTAGTGGAAACTAAAGGGTAGTGGGGGAAGGGGGAGGTTTGCAGTGTGTTAATAATAACCTTTCTTTTTCACCAGGGACTATCTATTCGTGAAAATACTTTTGCTTGTGAAATAGTGAAATCACTAGTGATTCTTTTTTATTGTGTGATGCTTCGAAATGCTAAGTTCCTAGTCCCTTGCGCGCAATGCAGGGATCTAGCGTGATTCTAAAATAGAACGAAGATTAGCAACCAGGTAATGTTGGAAGTGTTTAGGATTTTTCTTTATTGCTAAATCAGCCATATGCAGTGAGACTGACAGTTGCTCTCGTAAGCACATGTATCACCTTTTGACTGAAAAGAAAGAAAGAGGCTTGTCTCACTGTGTGATCCTTCATTTAGCTTCGAGAACGGTCACTATAGTGCCAAGAACAGAATGGTGCCACTTGTTCATTTGCCTGCAACTCTGCTACAGTCTTTAAGTGGTTAGAAGCGTAACAAAGTAGTTCTTGTACCGTACGCAGTCAACTCATGTAAAGTATGCACAGTTGGTTTCGCGGCCGTAAGCCTTTTACTTAGATCGTACATTTTCGGTGTTGATCTTGATTGGGTTCAGAGTTGATCATTTTCCCTCCTATTTGCTGTTGGCAATACCAGCAACGGATATTAAAGGGTCTGAAGAATGTTCGACTACCGTTCCAAGCGGCGTGACCGTGACTCGATAGCACTTCGGCAGGATCTGAAAGTTATTTCACAGGGTATAAGAGTTGTGACTGCAAAAAGCCTGCAGTATATTTCGAGAAAGCCCTATGGTGCGTTTCGAAGACACTGTCACACCGCTACGAACCATCACGCTTTGATTGATTGATTAGAAGTTAAAAGTTTGCAGAGATTTGGTGAATAAGGTACGTGCACACTTAGTCCGATTTTCGTAGACAGGTCTCCCCATAGTTTTTTTTATTTTTTTTAATCTATTTTTACTCACTTTTAACTATTCACGTCACCTAAATTTTGAAAATAAACCCATATTTTATTTACTACTCTTCCCCCCAATCTTGTTGGACTGTGTGTGCACGTAGCTTTACTGGTGGGCGGTAGCGAGAACAAATAATCAGATAGAACCTCTGTCTTTAGTCGCATGCAGCGACTATGAAAACCCGGACAAAACTGTGCGGACCTAGAGGTATTTACTCTAGCTTTGAGCTGATGTTGATACCCGTTTGCTCCTCTTCCGTCTTCTCCGTCGCTTATCGCACAAGAAATAGTGAAGGAGGCTGGCAGGAGGCGTACTCAGCGCGCTGACCCGCTCTGGAGCGCGTCCGTAGAACGAATCAGCTTTGACTCCTGCTGTTCCTCACCCTCGGGTTGACAGCAATTTAGCTATTTGTAGAGGTAACGAAACGTGATGTGGCGCGAAGCTAGTAACCTCCGCTCGTTCGTAGCGGACAAGGGTATGGGGAAATATTCGACTCCGCATAGTCATATTACAGAGATAGGGAGACGAAGGTCCTGTCAGATTATTAGTTCTTGGTGGTAGTAGTCCTCATTTCAGTGCACATTCAAAGCCTACATTGGGTTATGTTCCGACTTGGACTGATTGTGGAGGTGGTGGTTGTTAATGATAGTAAATCCGGATTTCGATTGCGGATTTTTTTAAATTTCGTTGCCCTGTACACAGCTGGGAGATATTTTTGATTTTGGCTCGGATTTTGGTAAAGCGCTTTTCCAGATGAAAGAGCAAGCCCAAGTATGTATTTCTGGGCATCTCGTTTCTGCAATTGTTTTTTTATCTGTAAAGTAAAGTTTGTGATGAGCCTGTTTGCTTTGACTCGGTTGCTTTTGTATAGCGATGAACAGCTCTGACCTGTGTTCTTCTATATAGGTTCAAGATTAGATACCATCCAGAAGAAAGCGTGAAAAGGAAAGAGGAACAGCTTGCAAACCTGAATGTAAGAAATTTTTTTTATCTTTCTTTGGTTATTCTTTATTTAAAGGTATTTTCAGTATCTTATCCTACCCTTGAAGGCTGTTCAGTTATGTGGATAGTTCTAACTTTTAGACTTTTTTTAGACCGAATGTACTAAATTATTTGTTTGATTTGGCATGGGGGGGGGGGGATCCTCCCCGCCGACCACCACTCCTGGGTCCGCCTGTGCAATTTCTTATTATGTGAGGACAACTTAAGTGGACGTTTTTGCCTTATACATAATCCACCTAGTAACAGTAATAACAATGAAAATCCGTTTCATGGAGGATAGTGAAGCCGAAGTTTGGAATTTTGTAGTATTTTATGGGTTCGCATTAATAGGGTCTTTTGCAGAAACGTGTGGAAGCCTTCAAGGATTTTTTCGAGAAAGGGCGCTTAAATGGATTCACCCTTGATGCCGACCAATCTGAAAAGCTTATCAGGTTTTTGGATGCCTTTGTCATCAAACTAGAAGGTAAGTTGACAGGGTTTGTTGACCGTATTATGCAAGCTGAAACAGGGCTGCTGCCCCTTCACGGTCAACCAAAACAGGGGCCTTAAGCAAAATAGGGCTCGTGCCTCAGAACAGGGATCTGTCTAAGGAAGAAGAAGAAGAAACCCAGAGAACAGGGATCCTGACTTTCCTCGTATCTCTATCCCCTCGTCGGTACAAGCTGGCTGCGAATCATGTTTCTGTTGTTGTACGGAAGTTTCTTTAGTCTTAGTTAGTCACCCATGCGCAGGCCAGTCCTTCCGACTTCTGATACGAGGAGGTGAAACATTGGCAGCAGCTTGATATCAGTATTCTTTAGCTCAAGCTGATCGCAGTTTGGTCTTTCTTCTAAACATCAGACACCAATTTAGAACAGATGTTTAGTTATTTTCAGGGGCACAGGAAATCACAATATTTGAGATATCCTCTATCCTTTTAGAGGAACTAAATCAAATCTAATCCTTCTGTTTCAGTATCACCTTCTTGTTCTTCTTTGAATTCGTCAGCACCTGGGTTCCAGGACGGGACCCTTTCGGCTTCCTTGTGGTTGATCGTTGGTTTGGCTGTATCGCTGGGTTATGGTTAGGGTAGGTTGGGGCAACCTTGGGCCGAGATGAACGGTACTCTTAAGAAATGCAGAGGAATTTGAGGGCGGTGATGATCGGCAGGAACGCTGCTCGTTCGCATCTAGGGGGAGTGGTATGGAACAGATTTCTTCAGTGTCTTCAGTTTGATCCAAAACAATATTGGCGTTTTTGATCGCCGATCAAATTTGACCAGTAGACGAAGCGAGTTTGCCGATTTGTGCTTAATACTGTTTTCGATAGCCGATAGCCGTTGGCGTTCGCCGTTGTTTCTGGGTGCGCAAAAACGGGTTTTTATTTTTGAAAATACCGCCAAATCCTTAAACGAAGTCCCGACGTCAACGGCAAACGGCGAGTCCTAGGCCGATCGGCGATGAACAAGAATTTAGTACGTTGGCCGATCAGAGCAAAACCAGAAACTAAGATAAACAGCTACGGCAATCGGCTTCCCGCGAACGTCGAAAACACCAAAAAATCAGACGGCTATACGCTATCGTTGGACTAATCGGCGATCAAAAACGCCACTAATAACAAAGACCGTGTCCGAAGTCCGAATAGCATGTTCGGCCGAATTTGCCGAATAGCATGTTCGGCAAATAGTGAATAAAATTGTCGATCATACAATTTTAAAACTAACCTAAGACAAATTAGAGTCAGAAGACAAAGCTAAGAATCCAGGGACAGTCAGGAAATTTAGGAAACAACCAGGAAACCCAACGGGTTCCAGGGAATAATGTACCAGGAAACCCAACCCAACGGAAACAACTGTGAAAGTAGACTTGAAAATAGGCAGACTCGTGATGGCGCTTGGAGAAGGAAAATAATGGAGTATTATCAGGTTTCATGTATTACAAAATGACGCAAAACGGAAAAGTACGCTACGTTGTTCTTTAGCGATATTTCGGCCCTTATTGACAAGGCTCCTCGTCAGGCTGTTCGTGGAAGAAAACGGACCTGCAGTATTTATCAGCTTTCAGTTCTGCTTTAAAGCAAGTTGTGTTTCAGGTGGCAGCGATGAAGATATTGAAGAGTTCTATAGTGAGTCTAGTAAGCCACCTCCTGCTAGCATGCCCACTACGATCGTTGAAAAGGTGGAAAAAGCTAGGAAGGACAGGTAAGAGAGTTGAGCTGGTTAGGCATAGTTTATTTAATTTCGAAAATACAACATAAATCGTGTCTTGAGACCAAATGGCGTATTGAATAAGTCAAGATAAATAGTGTACAAACTAATACTAGTCTAGAAAAGATATACACATAGAATAAAACTAGATCTTATTATTAAACACGAGACAAAATTTTATATTGTTTGAAACAATGATAAATTCCACAACTGTCGATCATACCTAAAATAATCTGAGACAAAATAAATGTAAAAATACAACAAGAGTAACGTAATAAATGAAAAATAAAACTCATTGTTTTAAGCGTGAGCGAATTTAAGAATGTCCGTTTCTTTTCTGCTTGGCTGTGTTTCCGCGTTGGCTAGTTATAAGTTACCGATTATTTATAAAATTTTTGTTGCCATGGCCCACGGGCTTTTTTGCTAATATATTCTATTCTGTTATTTTACATGGTGATCATTGTATAACGCTTCTGCTGCCTGGGTAGAGACTGAGAGAAAACTGCGCCACTTGGATTGCTAAACTGGCTTAAAGGACCCATCGTACTTATGCTAGCATTTCATTCTACTTCAGTAGTATTTCCATCCATTCTCATTCCGGAGATTCTTATTTCATAAGTGTATCCTGTCTCTCCTATTAGTATTCCACTGATTATCACGCTTGCCACGCATGTTATCTTTAAGTGACGTATCAGAGCATTCTGGTTCTGTCCTTCCTTGTTCTTCGTCATTTCTGTTTTTTATGGCACTTGAGCTTACTCAAGTGCCATATAGCGATCGTAATGTCTGTGTGTCTGTCGGTCTGTCCTCCCGATCATTGTTTCCGATATGCTTATTCGTCCGATGACCGGTTATGAAAATTTTGCCGAGATTGCCATCCAGGGCAAGGGACATCGAAAGAGGCTAAATCAGCCGAAGCCTTGTGTAATTTTCTGTAAGCATAGCTGAGTTTTAAAGTAAAAAATCGTCGCTACTTACAACATCACTGACCCACTAACAGCAGTTGGAAAAATTATACAGAAGTACAATAGTAACCTTAAGCATGACTGGGAAAGCATTCTTTGACAATAGGGTAGTTTTGTAGATAGAATAATGTTGTAGTAGTCTCTATGTTTGTTTGGTCTCCTCTTAATATAGTGTTTCGTTCTTCTTTTCTTTCTTTATTCTACTCCGTCTGCCATGTGCTTTTTGATGGGTGAAAAATAAAATTATTTCATAGCAGAAACACTGTCTAGTGCGAGGTGTCCCTTAAAGGACACCTGAACAATGAAACCAGACTTGAACACACCATGGTGAATGCATTTACAGACATGGCCACGGAGAGCATTCTTCTCCTGAGCGTGACGTTTTCAAAATAGGGATGCTCGTTTCTGGAGGTTTGACATGCAGACTCCAAGACAAAAAGCGTAATTCATTCAAATCTTGTGCAGCGCTGGCCGGATCGTATTGGAATTTCTTCTAGATATACGTTTGGGCTGGTTAAATAATATTCCAGAAGAAGTTTTGATTGGAGATATGTGTTCATTTCTAAAATTGTTCGGTACTGAAATAAGGACAGATGCAAAATGGAGCAAAAATCATAGCTTGGAAACACTATTTCGTGTTTGGATTGGGTTTTCTGCAGGCAATGTTAACCGAAGTCATAAGATAGGGATGATACTTGGTACTCTTCATTCAGGTGTCCTTTAAGGCCAGTTCATATGAGATGTAATAGAAGATGTGACGTTTCTTTATAGCACAACTATGGCCGACGGCGAGGCTGACGTTCCTGAACAGACGGACCCCGAGGCTCTGCGTAAGGCCAGAGAGCTGATTGCTGGTGGAGCGGAAGAAAACGGGAAAAAGAGGAAACGAGATGAAAGCGAAAGCGGACAAGATAGTGGCACCGAGGAAGAGAAACCCCCTGGTGAGTGTACTCTTTTTGAAACCGGGGATAAGAATAAAACTAGGGCTTATAACAATGATAATAATTTAATTAAATATATTTATCACCAACACGATACATGAAGTAAATATGGTGGAGTAGGAATATATAAAGAAACACAAAGAGAAAACAAAATATACACAAAATCAACAGTAATATACTGCGTCATAAAAGTTTTCGCCTCTACGTAACTTGAAGAAATTGGGAGTAGCCATACTAACATCTTATCTGTAATTCACAAGCTATTAATCGATTCATCATTAACCGCAGTTTCGGTAAGGCTGATCCAAGGACCAACATTCTATTCGCAAATCTCCACTTGAACACATCCCTGTGGAATCGCGATTTTAATAGCTTGAACGCGTGCCCCCTATCATGACGTATCGCTACATCGCTTGATTCAATGGTGTCATAACCGCCGTCGATTAGTTTAAACTTCAACAGTTGAACCACCTCCAAAAATTCTGTACGCGAGGGAGGGAATATATAATTTTGCAAGTCTCCCAGGGTAGGGTAGATCACGTAAGTCGGGTAAGACCTTGGTAGCTCTCCTTTGAATTTTGTCATAGATCTCTTACCCAAGACCTTTATGTACTGTGTATGCGATTCTGAAAGAAGCAATACCGGACGGATCCAGTGGAATTTTCCTTATATCCTTTTCTGATGTCCGTAGTTTTCATGTCTTTTACTTAGGAGAATTCTGCAGAGTGCGTTTCGCGGGTTCGAGTCAAGATAGCGTCATAAATTTAGACTACGCCAAAAAACGCTGTCTGTGGCTGAAAATTAAATAATAGTTTTACGATTTTCGTACAAGTTGGCAAGTAAAAAAGGATTTGATAAGCTGTAGTAATTTCAGAGCAAAATAACACCAAGTAGTACCGCCAAGACCTATGCTTTCTATGCTTCACAATCGGGCCATAATTGTAGCGTCGCCCACCACGCTTGTGGCATTTAAAGCGACACAAACTTGCGAGCTTAGAGATTTCCAGTAAAGCTAAGATGCGATCTGCAAACATCGAAGGAACATGGGTGGTTGTATCTTTTTTTTGCTATGTTCAGATTTTTAAGTTATTGAAGCCAGCACTGGTGCGTGAATGATTGAGTTTCAGTAGGGACGTTCAGTCCCGCTAGCGGAGCTAGTGTCGCTACGATTGACTCTGTGTCACTTTTCCAAAGTTTGCGCGGTACTCTCTAGAGTTAGTTTGCTCTGAGTAATTTGAATATTTCGTAATCGAATAAGATTGTAGCAAACCGGCGTAAGTGCAGAAGAACAGCTTTAGCAAAAACTTTATGCTTCTTTTTGTGACCCGGCTGTCCTTTTCTCGGTTGGGCTGTTTGACATTTTTGATAAACGGGATCTATCCAGAATAAGGATAGATTATTTCCGTTACCGTAAATTTCTTCTGTATCTGCCCCGGTCCCATAGCAATTCAAAGATCATTAAATCTGACGGAGCTACTGATCTACGTCTGTTGCCGCATCACCGACTTATTAGACTTTTTTTTTGTTGATAGTTGTAGGCTTTTTGTATGTTCCTTAAGTTATTTTCCTGTTGTCTATGTTCTTTTTCTTTTTTCTATTATCTTTACTCCACTTTCTTATGTTGTAAAACATATTTTGGGTTATAAATATACTTACTTACTTACTTAATAGCTGCTAAATTCGTTCTCAGAAAGTCCAGAAAGAGAAAATACTGAGTGGTCATAAAGAAGGGCGTACGGCTTTGCACTCGGTGGTTATGTTTTCTTCAGTTCGCAGTGAATGGCTGCATGTAATAAATAAACAAGAATGTTTCCGTGGGATTCGTCTTCTGAAGAGGAAAGGAAATCAACCCAATTACCACGCATAGACTGCAGGTTTTGATGACTGCTGGTGGTGGTGTTAACTTTTTGCTCATAAGTTTTTTCCCTGAAGGTCCGAAGGAAGAATCTGAGACTCCTGAGGCTGCCCCAGTGGTAAAGCCGGCAAAGAGACTTCTCCATAAGACGGTTTCGATCTTCTTGAGGAACTTGGCTCCGACAATCACGAAGGCCGAGGTCGAAGCTGTAAGTAGATCTTTTGGACTTTGAAAAAGTAAAAACCGACTCTACGGTTCCCCCTTAGACAGATATGGTAGTCTGAATGTCGTTTCGGATAAAGCTTGAAGTTAATTTGAAATGGAACTAGATTTATCTTGCCTGGACAGTGTTGCGGGAAAAGTTTCTTTGCTATCAGTCTCACGCGGGAGTTGTCAACTCCTCGGATTTTGAAACGGTTGCGCAAAAAGTTTTTTTTTCATGAAAACTTGGATGTTTGCATATTTTCGGAGAAGTGGTGTTAAAAATGATAAAAAAAAAAAAACGTCGGGTGGAGAAGAATGGCCCCAAAAGTAAGAAATGCGGAAAGTTAGAAAAGACGGTACAAAAATGTACAGAAAAGAGGAAGGTTCAAGGATATATTTATTTACAAACTTATATATATCTTTAAGGAATTCCGGTGCTGAGGAGCAGAGCTCGAGAGCCACGAAAAAATTATCAAACCAAAAATAACTTCATCATAATGAATCATTCCCAGTCAAATAATCATACATCCACCAAGAGCACGAGCCCATCCAATTTGCGAATATATTTATTTATTTATTTATATTTATATAACATTTCTTTCCAGATGTGCCAGCGTTACCCTGGATTCCTTCGCACGGCAATCGCTGATCCTCAACCGGAACGGCGCTGGTTCCGTCGCGGTTGGGTGACGTTTGAACGCGACGTTGCAATCAAAGAAGTCTGCTGGAACCTCAACAACATTAGGGTAGGCTTTGGTTCAAGCTTGATTTGCCCAGAAAAGACCACTGCGCCATCTTCGATTTGACTATTATGACTATAATCATGAGCGTGTTCCACCCTACTTACCGTAGTTACTACGCTAGTTACCGTAGTTACGACGCTAGGCTGGAACGCTTTTTTAATTTTTCGGTCAAATATCAGGCCGCGGGCTGATCGGACCTATCACGTTGCAGAGATGCGTAGTTACTACGCTAACTACGCTCCCGAGCGTGGTAAGCAAATAGTTACTATTAGTTACTATTCCGAGAAGGTTGGAACGGTCAGCGTAGTAACTTTTCGTGAGGCTGGAACGGAAATAGTAACTAATAGTTACTATTGGTAGAGGGGTGGAACACGCTCCATATCAGTATTTGACTTATAATCGTATAAAAACCCCGTACATTTCACTTTTCAACGAGTCGTTCGATTAATCGACGTTGTTGAAACGCGGTTGATGAGACGATAAATATTCGCTTATTTTTACTACCGTTAAAAATGTTCTTTGAAGAATGGCACTTGATTTGTTTATCGTGTACAACACGAAATCATAGCTCTCGTAACTTATCTCAGGAATACTCTTGATGACTTACTCTTCTCGTCGATGAAGAATTGCCGTGTGCCTAGCGAAGAGCCAGAAACGTCACTGGCGCGACTCTTACCAAACGTTGTTGATTGGTTGACATAGGATTTGAATCAAGTTTTAGGATTCGCTCGGGTGACGTTTCTCGTTCTTCTCTAGGTTCTCTGACATGTTTTGGACGGAAACAATGGTGGGTCGGTGGTTATCGTATTTATTTATTTTATTTATTATTGGGATCCCAAATCGTTAGTGACGGATACCTATGACATCGCAAAAGTTGTCTGTCTGTCCGTCTGTAAGCACGATAACTCTCGAAGGGAATGAGATATTTTGATGAAACTTCGTGTGAGGATTCTTTGGGCCAAGAGTAAGGTCGATTTCGTAGATGTGCTCTGTAGCCCTACATTTGGGGGTGGGGGTTAAATTAAGGGGCAAACAAATGTTTTGAAACAGCTAACGTGATAGTCGATTATGGGGTAAAAAGACATGCTGAACACAACGGTGAAAACCATTTTCTCGCCGGACATGTAGTTCGCCCGGAATCCGGCCAGAACCGGAAAATTTGTTAAAAGCGAAAGCTTTATTTGAAGTTGATTAAGATGTTCGATTTAGAGGTAAGAAGACATGCTGAGCAAGATGGTGAAAACAATTTTCTCGCCGGACAAGTAGTTCGTCCGGAATCCGGCCGAAACCGGAAAATTTGTAAAAGCAAAATTTTTATAAGTTAAGATTTTATTTGAAGTTGATTAGATGTTCTTTATAGGGATAAGGAGATACGCTGAATTCGTTTCTGAACTATCTTTTTTTTGCTGGACAAGTAGTTCGCTCGGAATTCGGCCGAAACCGGAAATTTCGCAGAAGTAAAGCAGGAAGTTTCGATCAGTATCGTCAAAATAGATATAGCTTATACAGATATATCTGAACGTGGTTTTCTCAGAAGATTAGCCTGGCGAAGACTGGATCTGGCGAAGACAAGACCTAGTTGTCTGGATCAAATATTAAATTTTTGGGATCCCATCGAAACCTTTGGTCTTGTTACATTTGGCGTTAAGCTTTAGCTTGTCGCTATTGCTACAGAAGTGCAAACGGATTACGTACAATTTACACACAGAAACCAACACCCTACAAAAGTAAACAGATTTTCAAACTGCAAAAGCAACTGAGTAAAATGTGGTTTTGACTATGCCACGCTTAAACATTTGGACACTACTGAATCTACTACATCTACTGGTAAACTGTTACACGGTGCATCGACCATAACAAAATACGGGAAGTCTGAAAATGAGTGAGGTGTCGTTTCCGTATAAAATCGTCCCGTATAAAATTCGGGTGTCCGGGTTTAAAGGACCCCTCGTGCTTATTCTGCCTTAATAATGTGTCTAGCTCCCTTGTGGAATTATAAGCTTCAAAAATCCCCATCTTTCTCCATTGTTTCGTTTTGTGCCTACGAATTTTTAGCGCTTTTTCGGCCGTGCCGAGTTTTGACTGTCACACAACGCAAACTTTGCCGTAATTTCCAGTGTCCGCTGACAACTCTTTGACATATAAGGATATGAGAATCTTCAGTTTTATGGCACTTGCCCTTCGGCCAAGTGCCATATAGCGATCGCAATTTCTGTCCGTCCGTCGGTCGGTCGGTCGGTCTGTCGGTCCGGGTTTTGCTAGTTCGGGTACTTCCAGATAAGCTAGGACGATGAAACTTGGCAGGCATATCAGGGACCGGACCAGATTAAATTAGAAATAGTCGCTTCTCCGATCCGACCACCTGAGGGGGAGTGGAGGGAAGGGGAATCCGGAAAAAATAGGAAAAATGACTTATTTTTAACTTACGAACGGGTGATCGGATCTTAATGAAACTTGATATATGGAAGGACCACTTGTCTCAGACCTTCCATTTTAAATCCAGACCGGATCCGGTGACATGGGGGGTAGTTGGAGGGGGAAACCGGAAATCTTGAAAATCGCTTAGAGTGGAGAGATCTGGATGAAAGTTGGTGGAAAGAACAAGCACAAGTCCTAGGTACGGGATTGACATAACCGGACCGGATCCGCTCACTTTGGGGGAGTTCGGGGGGGGGATCCGGATTTCTAGTGATCCCGCGAGTTCGGTGCTTCCTGATGTGCTAGAACGATGAAAATTGGACACGAATAGATTGACTTGATAATAGCCGTTTCCCCAATCCGACCTTCCGGGGGGGGGGGGGGCTGGAGGGAGGGGAATCCGGAAAAATGAGGTATTTTTTACTTACGAACGGGTGATCGGATCTTAATGAAACTTGATATATAGAAGTACCTTGTGTCTCAGACCTCCCATTTTAAATCCAGACCGGATCCGGTGACATGGGGGGTAGTTGGAGGGGGAAACCGGAAATCTTGAAGATCGCTTAGAGTGGAGAGATCTGGATGAAAGTTGGTGGAAAGAACAAGCGCAAGCCCTAGATACGGGATTGACAGAACCGGATCGGATCTGCTCACTTTGGGGGGGGATCCGGATTTCTAGTGATCCCGTGAGTTCGGTGCTTCCTGATGTGCTAGGACGATGGAAATTGGCAGGCATGTCAGGGACCCGAACAGATTGACTTGATAATAGTCGTTTCCGGGATCCGACTATCCGGGGGGGGGGGGCTGGAGGGAGGGGAATCCAGAAAAATGAGGTATTTGAACTTACGAACGGGTGATCGGATCTTAATGAAACTTGATATATAGAAGTACCTTGTGTCTCAGACATCCCAGTTTAAATCCGGACCGGATCCGGTGACATGGGGGGAACTGGAGGGGGGAACCGGAAATCTTGGGAAACGCTTTGAGTAGAGAGATCGGGATGAAAGTTGATGGAAAGAACAAGCACAAGCCCTAGATACGTGATTGACATAACCGGACCGGATCCGTTCACAGTGGGGGGGGGGGATCTGAATTTCTAGTGATCCCGCGAATTCGGTACTTCCTGATGCGCTAAGACGACGAAACTTGGCAGGCGTGTATAGGACCCGAACAGGTTGACTTGAGAATAGTCGTTTCCCGGATCCGACCATCTGGGGGGTGGGGGTGGAGAGAGGGGGAATCCGAAAAGTGAGGTATTTTTAACTTGCGAACGGGTGATCGGATCTTGATGAAACTTGACGTATAGAAAGATCTCGTGTCTCAGACGCCCCATTTTAAATCCGAACCGGATCCGGTGATATTGGGGGGAGTTGGACGGGGGAACCGGAAATCTTGGGAAACGCTTAGATTGGAGGGTTTGGGATGAAAGTTGGTGGGAAGAGCAAGTGAAGAGCATAACCGAAGTGGATCCGGTCACTGTGGGGGAGTTTGGAGGGGATCCAAGTTTGTAGTAATCCCACGAGTTCGGTACTTCCTGATGTGCAAGGACAATGAACTTGGCATGCTTGTCAGGTACCCGAACTATTGACTTGAGAATGTCGTTTCCCCGATCCGACCGTCGAGGGGGAGTGTACAAAAGGGGAATCCGGAATCCAGTGGCAAGCTCAGCTATTGAACGGGTGATCGGATTTAACCGAAACTTGATCTTTAGAAAGGTCTCGTGCCTCAGACTTCCCGTTTTAAATCCGGACCAGATCCGGTGACATTGGGAGGAGTTGGAGGGGCGAACCGGAAATCTTTGTAATCGCTTAGAGTAGAGGGATCGGGATGAAACTTGGTGGGAAGAACAAGCATAAGTTCTAAATATGTCATCTAGAGCTTTCAGATTGAATGAACCTAGATATCCTAATTCTAGGTCCGAACCGCATTTTTGAATGGCGGGGTGTTTATTGTGAAGTTCTCTTCTACTTTCTCGTACCACTACTCGTAGCAAGTGCCATATGAGCTCGTAGCTCTTGTTTACTTCTTTTATTTGGTTAGTTTTCCAACTTTTTAACCACGGCGCGTTCAGTTTTCAAACGTTTTGCGCCCAGCCGCCGCTTCGGAGAGCAGGAAGGCTGGGTACAGTCGAATTCCAAGTGGAAATTAATGGTATTTTCGAAAAGTGTTTTTTTCTGCTACATTTCATGGGGAAAAGATCATTTCTAGTAAGAATTGTGCTTTAAGCATGGTTGGAGCGGTTGTAGAAGTAGATTGAATTGTCGTTTTCCGTACAACGGAATCTTTAAATTTTGTAGAATGAACTTTGATTTGCACTTCTTTCCTTTCTAGCTTCGTGATTGTGAACTTGGAGCTATCGTGAATCGTGACCTCTCACGGCGTATCCGCACAGTCAACGGGATAACTTCCCACAAGTCTGTGGTTAGGAATGATATCCGTTTAGCCGCAAGGATCATCCAGAACCTGGACTCACGACATGGACTATGGCAGGTTAAGCAACAAGACAAAGCCCAGTCTGAATTCGAGGTGAGTTATTTCCGAGCTCACGAACGTTATTTCCGAAACAGAATGTGTGATGCATGGATCAAGAGACATATTTCTTAGTAGATGGCTTGTATAATATAGTATTGTTTACGGTAAAATACGTAAAATACCGAATTTTACCGTTACCAATTTTACCATTTACAACACTTATCTCACAACAGAAACTTCAAAAAGGTAAACAGTATCTCAAAAAGGCAGCTTTTAGTTCTTCATCATACAATCTTCGACCAGAAAAAAAACATAGGGTACGAGCAGCAGATAGTAGATGACTTGAAGTGTTATTAAAATTTTAACTGAAAAGCCAGCTTATTTTTATATCTTCGATACGGATCGACACTCTGAATTATTTTAACTCTTGTAAAGGATTTTTATTTTTTCCTTTTGGGCTTTCGGAATATGTACCGCTGGCCTGACAAGTTAAAGTTCACCCAGACGCGGAGATTTGAGTTTCGATGAAAGAATGCATTTCTATGGCTGATGAAGCGAAGCTTAGGAAATGTTTAATTCCAGATTGTAAGGTAACTTCTGAAGAAAGTCAAAAAACATTTGTTTTTGGTAATCGTTTTCCATTTTATTTGCCAAATATTTTGAGTACAGGGGTGCAAGAACAAAGAGGTAACACTAATAAAAAAAAAAATTATTCGATGAACTTGATTATAGGAATGGCGGAGTAACGAAGTAACGCATTTTCATCGGGTGTTCAAGCCATGTTTAAAGTTTAACTGAAAAAGGCTGGGATAGGACAGCCTAGTTACCCATCACTTATTCACTTAAATTGGCTTGAAGACCCGCTTAAAATGCGTTACTTCGTTGTTCTGCTATTCACTAATAATCAATTTTCAAATAGTGGAATTTCCTTGTGATTTGTGGTACTCTATGCGCTTATATTTTTGTTGTATGCTTTACGAGAAAGATTTATGATTTTTTTTTATTCAGGCACTAAGCAATCTTCACAATCTCACCACTGCCCACTGAAAAGCCGCGTTTGTGTTGAGATTAAAATTTCCCGCGTCATAGTAGAATATACGCTGTGGGGACGGCCGGAGATGTTCTGAGCCTCATAACTAGAACAGATAGTGGAAAATAAAAAAATCCCTTTGCAGAATCCAAATAGTTCAGTGTACCCAATTAAGTGACACACAAATAAGTTGCCCTTTCAGTTAAACTTTAAGTGAATAAGTGACGGGTAATTTAACATTTTTCTTTTGCTGTACTTTGTTTGACTCGTCAAGCTAAAAAGTAGCTTGTCATTTTGCAAGAATAGTTAAAATTGGTGTGAGTAATTTGTACTTGAATCAGTCAGTGAGTATTCTGGAAAACAGAGGACCTGAATCGAGATTCTGTAGAAATGACTGTTTGATTTTTAGCCATTTTCCATGCACTCATCCAACCCAGTCCTCGCAAAGATTACGGACTATTTGATTGAAGAGGGCTCTGCCGAGGAAGAAATGCTGCTAGGAACAACAGATTCTGCCGAAGAGGGAGAAACTGGAGGTGAGGAGAACGCCACCATCCAGCGAGATGAGGAACTAATTAAGGTAAGCTTTTGTTTATATGCGGTTTCAAACTCCGCTCGGGCGATAATGAGCGTGCTCCACCCTACTTACCGTAGTTACTACGCTAGTTACCGTAGTTACTACGCTAGTTACCGTAGTTACTACGCTAGGCTGGAACACTTTTATTTTTTCGGTCAAATATCAGGCCGCGGGCTGATCGGACCAATCACGTTGGAGAGATGGGTAGTTACTACGCTCCCGAGCGTGGTACGCAAATAGTTACTATTAGTTACTATTTTGAGAAGGTTGGAACGGTCAGCGTAGTAACTTTTCGTGAGGCTGGAACGGAAATAGTAACTAATAGTTACTATTGGTAGAGGGGTGGAACACGCTCAATACAGGTGTTCAGGAGGCCCTCGGCTGATGATTTGTGATTGAGGTCGGAAAAGAAGTTGCAATGATTGCTGTAACTTGAACGCGAATTAATTGTGTTTTAGCAGTTACAGTGATATCCGATACTACGGTTGCTTTGTAAAAACGACAGCTACCGAATTTACGCTTTTAAAGGTCATCCCAAAAGAAATGAGAATACAAAAATCTGTTTGCCATTTTGTTTTTTTTTCTCTTGCCAAGGCCCTTCGGCTTTTAGCGTAGTAAGTATCATAAATAAGAGAAGTATAAAAAATAAAATAATGACATAGGCGAGAAACTACGTCACATAAACTCTAGATTGACAACGTAAGATTATATAAAAGTACAACCAAAAAAACAGACCATAGGTAATATTATTTCTGTTCAAACATTGCAGGTTTTGGACCGTCTTCTTCTCTACTTACGTCTTGTCCACTCGGTGGATTTCTACAACCATTCCGAATATCCGAACGAAGATGAGATGCCGAACCGCTGCGGCATCCTTCACGCCAGGGGAATTCCCCCGTCGTCTAAAGTCACAAATCAAGAGATCAATGACTACTGCCAGCAGTTCGAGAAGAAAATCGGTCCGTTCCTGCAGAACACCACCAAACTGACGGAAGACGAGGCTAGCAAGCTGGGACTCAAAGAAGAAAATGCGTAAGTTCTTAGGCGTATTCTCGCCGTTCTCCGCGAGGACTCCACTTGAGGAGTCCTCATGAAGAGACATGGGGAGAGGAAATTTATTTTAAGGTGGGGATTCCAGCAGATCATTTGAGGTTGTTAATGAGTTTACGGGGTGATTGTCTACCATTAGGAATGCGTAGAAGATATTTGGGTAAGGTAAGAGTGTTGTCTGGTCCTTATTTTTGCCCAATGTGCGGGCAATTGGATGAAAATATTTTTCACTTAATGTGCGTATGCCCTGAGCTTTCAGATCTTCGTGGGGAAATTTTTGGTGTTAGTTATTGGGGGGAGGATTGGTTGGTAAAAGTAATGGGAAGTAAATTATTTGGTGATATTGAAAAGTTGGGAAGATTCCTTTCGGTTTCGATGAACCACAGAGAAAGGTTCCTGTAAAGGAATATGTAAAATAGTTATCACTTATCTGGTTTTTGTTCTTTATTTTTGTTTTGTATTTTTTTTTGTGTGTCATTTTTTTCCCATGGCCTCTGTGCTTTTAGTGGAATAAATCTTATCTTATCTTATCTTATCTTGAGGAGTCCCCGCGTTTTTGGGATCCCAAAACGTAAGTGGAGGGATACCTATGACATCGCAAAAGTTGTCCGTCTGTCCGTCCGTCTGTGAGCACGATAACTCTCGAAAGGAATGAGGTATTTTGATGAAACTTGATGGGAGGATTCTTTGGGTCAAGAGTAAGGTCGAGTTCGTAGATGGGCTCTGTAGCCCTACATTTAGGGGTGGGGGAGGGGGTTCAAATTGTTGGGATTATGCAGAAAGAAACAGTACACCAGTCTTAACAGTAGCCTTTCGTATCGACTGGTAATGTTTCCTCTCCCGTTTTCCTACATATCTTTTGCTAACTCCTTTAAAGTTTAATCGAAAAGGGCTGGGATAGGACAATCTAGTTACCCAACACTTATTCAATTAAATTGGCTTGAAGACCCGCTTAAAATGCCTTACTTCGTTGTTCCGCCATACACGAATAATCGATTCTCAAATAGTGGAATTTCCTTGTGATTTGTGGTACTCTATGCGCCTGTATTTTTGTTGTATGCTTTACGAGAAAGATTTATGTTATTTTTTTTTTGTTCAGGAATTTTTTGTTCAGCAATCTTCACCAATCTCACCACTGCCCACTGAAAAGCCGCGTTTGTGTTGAGATTAAAATTTCCCGCGTCATAGTAGAATTTACGCTGTGGGGACAGCCGCAGATATTCTGAATGTCACAACTAGAACAGATAGTGGAAAAAAAAAATCCCTTTGCAGAATCCAAATAATTCAGTGTATTCAGTCAAATGACACAAAAATAAATCGGCTTTCAGTTAAACTTTAACATCTTCTTTTTAGTGAGGTCGAGAAATTCATCGCTGCCAATACTCAGGAGCTAGGGAAGGACAAGTGGCTGTGCCCGCTTTCCGGCAAAAAATTCAAAGGGCCCGACTTCGTCCGTAAGCACATTTTCAACAAGCATGGTGAAAAGGTGGATGAAGTAAAGAAGGAGGTAGGCTGATACTTTTTAAGTTGATTGTTACGATGACTGTATTTTTATATGAAGGTGCACTCTCAACCTGATGTTATGGCGAGGGGTGTAGTAGGCCGGGCATAAGATGGTAAATGTCCGGGTATACAGTCATCAGAGTCAGGATGGCCTAGGGCGTCAAGATGGCCTACCGCACATGCAGAACTTCACGGGTTCATAATGGATTCCTCAGGTCGATTCACACTATGGTTTGCGGACCGAACACACAACAGGCTATCAACCCATCATACATTAGGCCTTACAGACCAGCCCACTCTAAGGAGCTTCAAGTATAAAAGACAAAACATAGTCGAAGGAAAGGGAGTAACGCTGCCTAGCGGCGGCAGAAGTAAACAGTGCGGGGTGCAGATGGCAACACCGTAACACGATGAAGGTACGAGAAGTAGGGGGTTAAACCCTTAGCCTTGTTCGAATCCGCCATTTTCCACTTCAGCGACCCTACAGCGGATTAGATTACGATTCGAAACGCTACTCCGAGTTGACGAGAAACCTTCATCGATAAAAACAAGATCGAATAGCCAAGAATTCATTAATTTCAGCATAGATGATTGGTAAAAAAACGCTAATAAAAGCACCTGGCAAGCTTTAACTGCGTAGACTAAAGAATTGCTCTTGCCATTGCCGTAGTTCTGCCGGATTTTTAAAGAGTCTGTTTGACCATGTTTATAAGAAATATCATAAGGAGACGTGAACGCTAACTAAAAGTACCTGGCAAGCCTTACACGTGACACTTGACGTGACAGAAACGCTAACTAAAAGTACCTGGTAAGCCTTAACTGCTTAGATTGAAAGAATTGCGGTAATGCCATTGCTGTACTTAAGCCTGATTTTTAAAGAGTTTTGTTATACCATTTTTGGAAAAATTGTCTTTAGACGTGACACCATGGATACTTTAACTTTTTTTTCCTCTTCTGTTAAAAAAGCCAATGCGGGGGGGGGGGGTGTACCGCCTGTGCACTACCTTCATCCTCGAATATAATATGTTCGTCCGTCATACTTCACGATGCAAAAAGTGGATGGCGTTCCCGTTGCAGGGAATAAATATTCCTTGAGCCCAAGCTGACTTAGACACATATATTCATAAACTATAGTTCTATGCCAACGCTGGGGAAGGAAGTAGGTGTGTTCCCTCCCCAGCGTTGGCATAGAAGACTGACAAGAAGACTGACAGCCGGAAGAGGACCCTTGCCAAGAAGGGCCGAAATATCGCTTTAGAAGCATCACAGCTGACGAATCCGTTTTTATACTATATGAATATATGTTGCAGGGAATGTTGCTTCACTTGCTGTTGTCGGAGGAAGGAATACATCCTGAAGATTTAGAAATGTCACTGGATGCGATGCTAGATCTGGCATTCACTTTTCCTGATGTGGCTGCGACGTGAGAACAAAAATAGAAAAACGAGATTTTCGTTTTTTCTTATCAGCTATAGTTCTTCCTCTAAGATGATGTGCGAGGGATAAATAAAATTTCGGGTATTTCGGTTGCACTTCCGGCAAATCGTTACTGATTTTTTTTTTCTTGTAGGTTGAGTACTTCAACAACTACCTTCGCGACCCCAAGCGCCCGCAGTTGCTTGAACACCCGGGAAATAAACCCTCCGGACCACCAGGTGGATCGAGAGCACCTCCACCCCAGGAGCGCTCAGATTATGGGCCACCCTCATCCTATCCTCCCTATTCTGGATATAGTAATGGTCGCGCTACGTACTATCCCATTCCGAGGGATTTAGGACGCGAAGCTAGGCCAAGGCCACCAAACTTCCAACAAAGGTGAGAAGATTTGAGACTTATGTTGCTGTTCTCATAAGAAAGGAAATGCTATGCTCACTCTGCCGAGTACTGTTGGTTAAAACTAGGGTCTAGAGTTTGAATAACCAGTAGTATTATTGGCGTCGTTTAGCCTTTGAATACCATTCTTAAGGGGGCTTGCAGCACTCAACCTTTCATTTCACCAAATTTCGAACTACAGACGATATTGTTAAGGTAACTAACAATATCACTTTGTGGAGGAATGCAGCACTCCATCCTTTCATTTACCCAAATTTCGATTTAACTGCATACGATATTTTTCGTCCATACCCTAGGGCGTCCGACAAAGTTATATATATTACAGACTGGCTCTTTCCGAGACCATCTGGCCCCTATCGTAAATTCGTGGATATAGAGTGAACAAAAAGACCGACTATGCAGATTGCTTGACTTATGGTATTGCATTTAAAGAACAAGTTGCAGAAGATAACAGTTCCTGGTCAGATATTCTCATGTACCTGACTCCTCTGAAACTATGCTGTGTTCAAAAAAAAAAAAGGCCCAGTTATTTCAGTCGCTCTGCACTAGCCCCTTAGCTTTGATGATAATTGCGGAAAAATTGCATAACCGGTCTTTCGGACCCCAGTGAGCCCTGGAAGCAGTAACGGGAGTCTGATCCGCCGTAAAAATAGGCCAAATGCGGCAGATGCGAGAATCGACGCAGTGCCCTCAGGGTGGAGGAAAATGTCGTAGGAAGTTTGAAATCACAGAAATGATATTGGATAGGGCGTAGAGTGTATCAGAAATATACGTATGACAGGTTCTTTGAGCAGATCTATTCATGACATGTCCCCCTCCGACGTAAGTTATGAGCAAAACTGGCAGAAGCGCGATAGCAATTAATTGTAAGTAGAGTATGGGGCAAGGATCAAACTGTAACTGTTTTCCAGGAGTTCGAATCCGTACGAAGGTAGAAAGATTATCGCCTACACTGACGTCGACACGCCGGGGGACACGGATTTGTTTTGACCTGAACTAGAGTTAAAGGTGCGCATAGCATTTCCTTTCCTACAGTCCATCCGCCACTTGAGTCTTTCCAATCAACGCTGGCTTGGCTTTGCTTGCTTACACCCGATAGATCAGCAAATACTACAAGTGTGATGCCTCTGACCCCTCGCACCATTTACTGTGTATGTTCTATAAAATAGTTGAATACTTTAAAAATGGGCTTTGCTTTCAACAAATTGCCCACGGCTTTGGCTGTTTTAAGCCTTTGTCCGTCCCCGTTGACAACTAGCAAAACAGGGGCAACTTCACATAACCGGTTTTTCTGATGTATAAACTTCTCACAAGCAACCGTCGACAGCATGAATACGCATTGACGGTAGCAAAACAAGGCAAGTGAGAAAATCAGTGAAATGTGGTTTGGGGGGGGGGGGGTAGAATATACCGTATTTAATTCGGGTCTCCGGGTTTTAGAACCGATGAAGCGATTACAGAAGTAGATACAGGTCCAGACAAGACCTGTCTGGACCCTTACCTCCAGACAGAGGTAAGACAGGTCCTTTAACTGTCCAGACCTTAACAGTATAGGAAAGACAGGAAATTCCGCTGAAATCGCGTCTGGAAAATGGAGCTGCCCGCTGCCCAACGTTTGGAGCGAGGTGCTTTTGCACATACACGTTCAGGGGATGGGGCATTTGAATTTGGGAACGGAAAACAAATTATTGGATCAAGGTGAATGGAAGGCGGTTGTTGATAAAAGGACTTGCTGAATCAAGAAATATTGTTATTTCTTGCCTCGGTTTTGTTTTTATTGAAATACAAACTAACACATATACTGAGACCAATTTTTACCTGAAGAGCATTGCCCGTAGCGGGTGGCAGTAATCGTTCATACATTACACTTGGAGAAGAAGAAAAAGAAAAACTATGAATAGCTTCGCTCGAACTAGTTTACAGTCTGCGGTATTATCCTCGAAGACTTGCCCTTACTTACACGGTAGTGGCCCTTACTTTAGTTACCTTGGAAATTTAAGTAATTTCCACATCAACCTTCATGCGACAAACGTTTTAGGCCTGTAGAAGTCGTTGGTAGTTCTGTTAGCTATGTCAGCACTGACCCGAACTCGAGATAAAAAGATGAAGGCTTATGTTGTGTGAAGACCGTAGCAAAAGATTGGGTTCCGGTTGTGGTTGGTTCGCCTGATTGTACGCAGGGTCGGGGGGGGGGGGGGGGGACCATGCTCGTATCGTGAACATGTCTTCGAACCCACGGGCCTGGCCTTGTTTCGGCTGACAGAAATAAAAATAGGGAATGGGTTTCCTGTTCCAACTCCAAACTTACCATTCTCTCTATCTGGAAAAGATCCTTAATTTTTATTTTAAAGGTTTGTTGTTAAAGGAACAGTAAACTTGACTACACAACTTTCGGCCATCGAATCGCCCGGGGGGCTTGGATAAATATACAGGGTCTTATTGTCGACAGGCCCCTTGTCATCTCGAACCGTCTCGAACCCCCTCCTTAGTGTTCCCAAAGCTAGATGGCAGGCCCTTGCCCCTTATGCACTGTAATTATGCACTCCTGTACTGTAAAAGTTCGCCTTTTTACATGTAGACTACAGAGTAACGTCCTCCCCGACAAGACGGCCGGGGTTCGATTCCTAGTCGTGGCACACAAACCTTTTGCTTTTTGCAAACCTTTTGCTCAAAAGTCGAATTTTCGGAAACTGCAATGGTCGTACGAGAATTTTTCTTACTCTCAATATCGACTCAGGGTACATTCTTGATATGTTAGCTAGCTCCCCGAGTCAAGTTTGAGTCAAGTTTTCTGTTCCTTTAACAAGATAGTTGAATTTCTAGTCGAATCCTTTGTTCTGATTATCAGCTCAGTTTTGTAAATTTTTTTGTTCTCCCTTAAAACACGCTGGAGGAGGATTAGTTCCGTTTTTGTAGATACCATGGTATCTGATACCACGGTAACTGAATCTGCATTTTTGCAGTTACCGTGATATCTGAGACTACGGTTGCTTTGCAAAACCGATATTTGCCGAATTTGCGCTTTTAGAAGTCATCCCAAAAGAAAACTGATATCCACTCACATCACAAGTCCCAAACTTCTTTCCGACCAATTTGACAAAAACCTAGGCTCTTTTGTTGGTGATGATGAAAGGGAGATGACTTTTTCAGATATCATGATCAGTTACCGCGGTCGGGACCGTGGTATCTGAGTATCACATACCACGCTAACTGGCCAGATACCACGATAACTGCAAAAACGGCTTTTGACCGTGGTATCAGATAACTCCGGTACCGGTAACAGGGAAAACGAATTTATTGTTCGTCTGATTGAATTTCTTTTTAGGACTCTGGGACGCTCAGTCTTGCACTACCGTGACTTGGACGCTCCACAGGACTCGGACATTGTTTAAAATAATTTAATTTGCATAAAGTTCTTTGTAACTTACCTTGAGTAACATTTTGGAATAAACGTCTTAGACAAGTCTCGTCGTCATACGCTATATCGGAAAACGTTTTTCTCTGCGGTTATCACACACCAGACTATATCGGAAAACGTTTTTCTCTGCGGTTATCACACACCAACACACCAGATACAGAGAAAAACACAAAAAGGACCGTCAAGTAATTTTTCTTTGTGTTCACCATGGTAAAAAAAAGCTCTTACTGATCCATGTCCGAACTCCAGGAACCACTATAACCCGGTGAAAAAATATTCGAGGATTAGTTGTATGGAGTTGTTCAAGTTTTAATAAGCATACAGTAGTAACTGTTACCGCTCCATGCTACTACTGGTAACACTGGATGCTACTGTAGCAGGATTGGATGCTACTGGATTCTACTACTTAAGATTAGCCCAGTCTGAGGCAAGTTCAATGAAAATACTCCATACTACTGAGTATCAATACATGCAACTTTTTCGTACAACTACACAGTCTAAATTCATCGGGTACGCTGCGATCGATTTTACCCCAGGGTACCAAACCAGTTGCTATCCTTGTAACTTACTTATGGCCGTAGCAGAGTATGTTATTTCCAAAAATACACCGTGTTTACAATATTGTTTGGAAGCGTGGTTTATGCATTCCAGAACCACCTGTAAAACTAAATACTGCAAGCCCGGGCTCTCCTGCTTTGCCTCAAAACGAGTCAGTAGATAACCAAGTGTACCAACACCCCTAACCTGTACTATGATAATCTGTACAACAAGTTAACAAACATGGTAGTTGATAGCAGGGACCCATGAATTTCCTGTAATGACTCGCCATTCAGGTGCTTGTCAATAAGAGATTTGTGATGCTATGTTGACCGAACGGAAGATAGTTCGAGAAATACCCACGGTCCAATCACGTCCAAGGCCAGATAGACAAAATTTGGGATTGGCTGCTAGCGCCTTGAGGGGGGAGTCTCTTTGGCGCACACGTCCAATGAGGCAAACAAGAATGCCGATTCGACCTAAGTGGGATTTTTGGAAAGTAGGCAAGGATCGGACAACGTAGAAGCATAGGAAATGACAAGCCCCCTGTAAAGGAAATTTATGGGTCCCTGTTGATAGTAAGTAAGGTAGTAACCGCCACCCAAATTCACCATCTGAAATGTGCACTGCCATCACTGAGATCTATCTGGCTTAATGGTGATATTCCTATACTGTCGCTATCATCAAGTCTGTGGCTGTGAAAGGCAATGAAATTACCGTCACAAGTACTATAACGGTATCGACAAACGAAGGTAGATCTCATTAGATAAAACGGGCTTTAATAATGGCAAGCGATATGGTATTGAAGATCACAATAACAGGACTAGAATCAAATCACTAAAAACGCATGTGACTAAAAACAACCCAATACTGGAATTTGTGTTAACGTGGATTAGTGGGGACTAAACGGGATCCGCTCGCAAAACTGTAGCCTCAGAAAGTGCTGCGATCCACCTAAAATAAATACAAATTTTTTACTTTATTCTCAAAACAGAAAGTTGATACGTGCTATGTGTCTCGATATGCATCAGCCTAGTGACCCACACCAGGGGCGTTACTAGCGAAAACGTTTGGGGGGGAGGGCAAGGTATTTACCGACTGGCTGGTCATTTTTACCGACTATTTTTGCAGAAAAAACGACTGTTTTGACGAAAAATCAACTGTTTCCAAACAAAAATATCGAACGTTTCTACAAAAAATCGCGGCGCTGAGGGCCGACAGTCAGATGTTGACAACATTTATTTCAAGGCTGTGCCTCGGCTTTTCCCTTTTGACCGAGATAATAAATGTATATATATATATATATGTATATGACTTAAAACGTCACCATGCCCTGCGGCAAGGGCATGTTAGCCTACCCCCATAAAATCTGTTGAACTGAGAATCTGAAGTAGAAATTTGCTTTTCAAACAGATTTGTATGGGGGTACCAGGCTGAAAGGCATGGTGCCCCAACGTATGAGCACCGTGCCCACACGCTGAGGCAAGGCCGTATCTAGGGGGGGTTAGGGGGTTCGACCCCCCCCCCCCGAAATCCACAAACTTAATCGTTTTTTGTAGGCTTCAAAATCTGATCTATGTATTTTTTGTACTTTTTGGTCCGACCCGCTGGCAACCCCCCCCCCCCCCCCCCCAAATAAATTCCTGCATACGGGCCTGCTCTGAGGCATTTCATTTCATTTCATTTAATTTCTGGCCGCCAAAGCTGGCGAGTATAAAAAAGAAATAATAGTACAAAACGGCCAAAAAATACATTAAACGTGGCCCAACACTTGCACAATCAAATACTCAACAAATTTAACAAATACAAAAGAACATACCATACTGACAGACACGATCTACTTCAAACCTTGACCCAGGTTATGCTTTAGGCTATCGAGCTTAATCATGAACTTAGCGTGTTTCTGCTTCAGGATTTCAACCGGATTCTTCATATTATAATCTTTCATCATCAAAGAAGAAGATTCAAATTTCGAAAAACGACATAAGAATTTCCCAAATTCTGACAGACACGACAAAATCCCCTGACGTTGAGCTAAGAAGGGGCTGAAGTAGAAATTTGCTTTTCAAACAGATTTGTATGGGGGTACCAGGCTTAAAGGCATGGTTCCCCAACGTATGAGCACCGTGCCCACACGCTCCATCGCCCATCAGTTACCCTATCGATGCCCGAATTGATTTCAAATCTTCACCAATTCACTTAGTTTGACCACGCAATCATAGAATCAGGTCTGTTCAGACAAAAAAAGCTCGTACGTCCTCCCTGCACACTGAGATCCTTTCAGCCGTTATGACGACACGTAAAGAATCCACGTACATCAAGAGGTAAATTCCGTTCAGTTTGAGAAACTCAACGAAGAGGGGGAAGAAATTAAATAAAATGGATTTGTTTTGCTGCCATGTACTTCAGGAGATACCTTGGATTCAGAAAAAACACACACAGTACGTTGAGGAAATTTCGTAATTTTACGCTTACGCCAGTCTGTGAAGTGGTCCATCGCACGTGTGAAAGGGTCATTAGACCAAGAGCAAATAAGCATAAGAACCTCCGTCTCCCTATCTCTGTCATCGTCCATGCGGAGTCGAATACATACCCGATTCCCTGCCCGATGCACACGAGGAGCTACGCGGAACATCATAATTCGTTTCCTCTACAAACTGCTATATCGCAGTAGAGCCCCGGAGAAGAAATTTCCGGAGTGACAGCCGATTGGTCGTCTACCATTGTGACGTCACATGTGACCCGCTGCAGAGCGGGTCATGCACGCCTGCTACAGTCTCTTCCTCTGATATGCGTAGCGGCGAAGAGGGAGGTAGATGGGCGTCAACTTAAAGCTCAACAAGTTGCTCAGCTAAGTTTTGTCGGGGTATCCATAGTCGGTGCATGCGACCAAAGACGGAGGTTCTATTGGTTTGTTCGTTCTTGGTTGGACGCAGGATACCCAGTCGCAAAACGGGGTGGCCGTGGGGCTTACCTTTTGGCTATCGCAGGATCTTCAGCATGAAAAATCACAGTTCGTTCCGACTTGCAGTCGCTGTGCTGTTCTTGCAAGTGTGCAAGCTTAAATATCAACGAAGCGTCGACTCCGTCCAAGCTCTGGAATAAAAGAAGACGCTATTTAAAACACAACAGCATACAGTCATGTCTCTTAAGTCGATCCGCTAGCACTTTTCCTTTTGCAGAGCCTCGCAACCCCCCCCCCCCCGACGCCTCATGAACTTCAGTAGGATGTCCGCAGCTGTCTGATGTTACAAACACAAATCCGCTACAGTAGGGAGCAGAAACTTAAAACTGTTACTCAAGAAACTTGGAAACCTGGATTTTTTCGATGGTTTCGAAAAAGTCCCTTATATAATATTCCATCTTACCGTAAATATTAACGAAATCATCATCGCCGCTATTACCAGTTACAATATTAAAGTTTAACTGAAAAGGCAGCTTATTTTTTATATCTGATCCTAAGTTTTTGCAGATACCATGGCATCTGTTACCACGGTAACTGGATCTGCAATTAGTGGTTTTTGCAGTTACCGTGGTATCTGATATACGGTTGTTCTGCAAAAACGACAATTGCCGAAATTACGCTTTTCGAAGTCATCTCAAAAGAAAAACTGATTTTCAGACACATCACTAAGTGCCAAACTTCTTTCCCACCAATTTGACAAAACCTGATGAAAGTGAGATGACTTTTTCAGATAACACGATCAGTTACCACGGTCGGACCGCGGTATCTGAATATCGGATACCACGGTAACTGGCCAGATACCACGATAACTGCAAAAACGCCTTTTGGCCGTGGTATCAAACACCACGATAACTGCAAAAACGACTTTAGACCGTGGTATCAGATACCATAGTATCTGCAAAAACGCAACTACTGACTCATCTACGGGATGTTGTATTTTTTCACCCTGGGCTCTAGTAATAAAGATCGGGCTTCACTACCCAGATTTTTCGCCCGGATTCTGGGTTCCGTTTTCTTCGATACCGGTATGGGTAGTGAAGACAGGTCTGAAACGGTCTAAAAGCACCCCGGACGCGTTCTGGAATCTGGTAGAAAAATCTATTCCCGGATTCTGGGTGAAAAGAAGCGGGAATTTGAAAGTAGTTGTGCTGAGGTGGTTTAAATCTAAGAAAATGACAGAAGTGCTGAAAAATGCCCATAAGTGGACTGTTGAAGAGACATATGATTTCTGTTTGGGACCGTCTTCACATAATCCGGACCCCAGGTTCTGGGGCGTCTGGGTAGTGAAGCCCAACCTTAACAGTCAGAGAGCGTGTTCCACCCTACTTACCGTAGTTACTACGCTAGTTACCGTAGTTACTACGCTAGGCTGGAACGCTTTTTGAATTTTTCGGTCCCATATCAGGCCGCGGGGTGATCCGACCAATCACGTTACAGAGATGCGTAGTTACTACGCTAACTACGCTCCCGAGCGTGGTAAGCAAATAGTTACTATTAGTTACTATTTTGAGAAGGTTGGAACGGTCAGCGTAGTAACTTTTCCTGAGGCTGGAACGGAAATAGTAACTAATAGTTACTATTGGCAGAGGGGTGGAACACGCTCAGAATGTGCGCCGCCTGCACGACAACCCAAAATTCATCCAGACGCGGAGATTTCAACATTAGCATGCGTTTCCACGGTTAAAGACGGCTGAAGAAAGTATAAAATGATGTCTTGCAAGGAATCTCTCACTTTTAGGTGATTTTTCACCGATGGCTCACCTTATTGTTGCTGTATATAGAGGGACAAGCACACAGAGGTACCGCAAATCCGGAACAAGAAGTTCGTTCGATGAAACTGATTGTCTGTGGATAGCGGACCTTTTGTGGATAGTGTCACCTTTGGCGAAAACCGAACATCAGTCGTACAACGAAACTGCGGATCTTCAACGCCCTCGTCGGCTCTGTGATGCTTTACGGAGCCGAGACATGGCAAGCATCAGTTGCAACCCTCAAGGCCATCGATGTATTTCAGTCGAAGAGCCTGAGAAGGATCGAGGGTCTACGATGATCCGACTTCGTCAGCAATGAGAAGCTGCTGCAGCTCACTAAGCAGTCTCGGTTTTCGACTCAAGCAGCCGAGCGAATCTTACGATGGTTCGGGCACCTGCTTCGAATGCCTCCACATCTACCCGCAAAGACGATCTACGACTTCGACCCTATCAAAGCCGGCTGGAAGCGACCTCGCGGCCGACCGAAGAAACGTTGGTCCGACAGCCTGTCCGAGTTCTTGACGATGGCAAACATCAGGCCGAGCGAAGCCCAAACGCTCGCCATGGACCGAAACGGATGGAGGAGGCAGACGTCACTCTCTACGCCGAGCAGCGCTCGGCAGGAGACATAAGTCAAGTCAAGGATAGTGAACGAACGAAGTAACGCATTCTTATCGGTTTTCATACCTATTCAAGTGAATAAGTGATGTGTAACTAGACAGTCGGGTCTCAGCCCTATTCGGTCAAAGTTTAAGCCTACTTATTTCCCTTTGTGAGGCATTTAAATTAAGAAGGCCGGATGTACCCGAGCTGAAAGCTCTACTACGCCAACCTCAAATCAATCAATCAAATCATCTACTTACTTCCGTTGGGACTTGCACTTTGTAGCCCAGCACCGGGGCAGTTTCTAAGGCAGCTACGTCCTCGGAAGCTTTGTACGTGTAGAGCACTCGGTCTTTTAAAACGAACCAGAACCTCTTCCACGTGTGACGATTTCTCTTCCAAAGATAGCCGCTCATTTGCGAGCTGCCATCTTTTGCAGAAACCTGGAAATTAACGATTTTTCAAATATGAACAAATTGTCCGAGCTGCTGCATCATTTAAAACACCCCTCCGACTGGGTTAATCTTAAGTAGTAGTAGCATCCAGTCTTGCTGTAGTAGCATCCAGTTTGCTAGTAGTAGCATGCAGTGGCAACAGTTGCTACTGCATGCTATTTTTTCGTACAACTCTATACGACGAATTTCCGAAAATGGGGCGGGGGGGGGGGCGGTAGAATGTTTTTCCACAAGTTCTTTTTCCAGCTTAAGCGGCTTGAGCCTGAAGAGGAGCCTTGCCAAGAAGGGCCGAAATATAGCACTAATACCGAATGAAATTCAGGTCTCCCGGGTGTTGGAATTGATGAATTTACGGAAGTAGGTTGCATCGGCAATAGGCTACTGTACGACGGGTTCTTTCCGTTCTCGACAATAGGGGTGTCATGACTGGGGGGGGGGGACCTCCCCTCCCAAATAAAAAACAACCGAGTCGGCGCGAAGCACCTGAAGCACGGAGAATCAGTCAATTTTTTTCAAAAATGTCTTTTTTTCCTGAAAACAGTCGGTAAAAATTACCAGCCAGTCGGTAAATACATTGCCCCCCCCAAAAAAAAAAAAAAAACATTTTGGCTAGTAACGCCTCTGACCATTACAGTCCTGACCTTCTTTTCACAGTCACTGTCGTTCTTTTTCTCCGAAGCTAAGCTCCACGGGTAACGTTTCCCGCGAAGGCGCGCACGACATATTTTCTATAATTGGTTAGCGCAGAGGCGCAAACCAATCACAGTCGACGTCGCTGAGACATTTAAAGGACACCTGAAAGGTCATCGACCCCAATCCCAAATCACGCGTCCATGGCTGCCCTGTCTCTGAAAACCCTGAGCATACAACGAACAAGTTTATTCTCTGACGAGTTACACCGCATAAGGTAGTTCATCTGTCTGATCTTGGCGTTTCCCCAAGGCGAATTCTAAGGGGCCACTGGATCTGGTTCACGCGAGGAATTGAAATCATGGTCAATTAGCGTCTTCAAACTTAACAGCGGAAATTCGCTCATTTTACATGAGAAAGACTGTGCAGTTAAAGGACCCCTCTTGCTTATTCTGCCTTTTTTATTATTTCGAGCTCCCTTATAGAATTATAAGCGTCTGATATCCCCGCTTTTCACCGTTCTTTCTTTTTGTACTCACTTCGGCCAAGCCGAGTTTTACCCGTCACGGAACGCAAACTTCGACGAAAATTTCAAGGTCCGCTTACAACTCTTTCACACATAAGAATATGAGCAGATTCAGAGTTATATTTTGATTTTGGAAGACATGGTAGACTATCAGGTCTATCTTCTGTTTTGAACTTCTTTTATTTTGCTTGTTTTCCCACTTTTAAACCACGGCGCGTTAATTTTTCAAATATTTTGCGTCCAGCCGCCGCGTCGGATAGAGTGAAGGCTGTTATAGAGTCGAGAAGTGCTAACAAGAAAGTCTGTAATTCGCGTCGAAAATAATGGTATTTTCTAAAACGAAATTCCTGAGCCATTTCACCGTGGGAGGATCATTTCTAGTAAGCTATAAGGAAAATATTATATGACCTGACAGGGTACTGACATACATAAAAAAAAGGATCATTCAAGCTTTCAGCTCTCGTTTAAAGCAGAATTCGAGACCTACAGTGTTACCTCATTTAACTTTTCCATAAGTGTCGCTATCACGAGCCCGCCCAGTCTCGATTTCCTTATGGAGTCCTCTTGTTCCTCCCGTGTTCTCTAAATGAGTCAAGCAACGAACAACAGCCTGACACAGTGGTCGTATCATCATGAAAAGGCGAATTAAAGGTGAGAATAGGTTTTTTTCTCTCCCTTGGTGGACAGTAATAACAACTCCAGAGCTATACTATTTTCTTATAACACCGGTACACCGTGCAGTCCAATGACATCAGTCCTATCCTACCCAGTGCCAAAATTTTCTGGTATTGCCCTGATGATAAAAGAAAAAAGTTCCAGAGGGCGATAACAACAACTATTATCGCCCTGCGACAACTGTTATTGCCCGCTGACAACAGGGCCCCTGGTGTTATAATCATTATCGCCCTTGCTTTTCTTCGGTTTTCGCGCTGGCGCTCGGGCGATATCACCCTATCATGCTACCCGCGGGCCAAATTTTTCCGCTATCACCCTCAGCAAGGGCGATAATATATAGTACTATTAACTGTTTACCTCAACAAGTCTAGAAGGGAGATTCTTCTTTCGATATCGAATAGTGTTGAACTTTGTATCTTCACCTTCATCAGCTACTGAAGTTTCGGTGACTTCGTCAGCAACTTCGGAGTCTAAAAAGTCAATCAAGTTTAATTATCAGAGAGATGTCCTAATGTCGCCAGGGTGGGTAGATTACCCAGTTGGCGATAAAGGGATTGAGGGAAGAGTCGATCAATATTGCACTACTGCATTTTCTGTACCCTGCGCGCCCAGCTGATACTCCTGCCAACTTGGGCGGTGGGTTTACTGAGCCTGGATAGGCAATGTCGTCAGCGACGCATTAATATGCAGTGCAGTCTTTACCCTTAGGCCGGTGCTGGGGGGGGGGGGGCCAGGGGAAACGAGAGGCCAAGCGGGCGGTGTAAATTGTTGAGAAATCTAGCCGTGTTGCCTTGTTCGTTAGGATCCCGCTGTGACCAGCTACGTTGCACCGCATTTACGTTAACGAAATTATGCGCAGATTGACCATAGTATGATAGTATGGCTCGAACAAGAATCGTGTTTGCTAATGTGCTGGCGTTTTTACGTTTTTGACTCATGAAAAGGGGCCAAAAAACCGTGGATGGTTTTAGGGTCCACCGAAAGTAAAAGAGGGCACTACTAATATGTCAAATGCATAGTACTTCACATCACGAATTGAAACTCTCATTACTGAATGCCATATTACTGGCACTGACAGGGATCACCAAAGCCCGGGCTATTGCCTAGCGACCCCGTTGGGGGACGTGTCCGCTAGCGAAACAGGTAAACCTAACCTCTTATAAGGCGTTTTTCCGCGGGATATTTGTACGCCACATTTCTGAGTGTTTGTCACGGAAGTAGAAGTCTTTGCTAAACCGACCCTAAAGTTAAAACTCGCGGAAATGTTTTGTCGGTTTTCTAGCGGTTATTTCAAATGTCTCAAAGTCAAAATAAAATGTATACAAACCTCAATAAACAGAGCTTCAGGCTTACGTCCTTACCATTCTGTTCCAGAAAGATACTCAGTTGTATCATTGTATGTCTATCTGCTTGACGAAGTAGCTAATTTTATTTTGGAACTTTATTTGCAACCAAATTCAAATTTCCCGCCAAATCAAGCCCCAAAATAAAAAATCACCTCGACAATAGTTTGTCACAAAACAGGGCCGTATCCAGGGGGGGTTAGGGGGTCCGAACCCCCCCCCCCCCCCGAAACCCAGAAAAGTAATAGTTTTTTGTAGGCTTTAACCTCTGATCCATTTTTTGTACTTTTTGGCCCGACCCGTGGGCAACCCCCCCCCCCAAATAAATTCCTGGATTCGGGCCTGCACACAAACATGATTATGGGTCAATCAACCGTCCGCGGAAACACTAACTTTTCGAGCAACAACCGAGCCACGCACAAACTTTTTGTGGGATCGCGGAAAAACACGCCTATAACAATAATAATAATTTTATTACCCATGATAGCGTATAAATACACAATAAATGGAGTATGAAAAATAAGGAAAAACGAAACATAAAACAACACTACAGAACGTGTCCGAAAGCTTTTTAGTGCTGTAAGTGCTGCACTCAATGCTGCATTTTATTTATTTTTTGTCCGAAAGCTGTTACCTTTATGTCTTCTCTGACACTTCTAGAATACCGAAATTTAGCCGTAATCGCATGCTCCCTATTTTCTTCTTGAAAATTCAGCGTAAAATTTAGCATCTTTGCTGAATTGTTCGATGAATTTCCTGCTGAATTAATGCTGCATTAATTGAGCGAAAATTTAAGGTGAAAGCGAAATGCTGCATAAAATCCTGACTTAATTCAGCATTTTCGTTCGTTTCGGACACGTTCACAGAGTTGCCGTCCCGACTCACCATTCACTTCACATAATAGACCGGGAACTGATTTACTTCTCTGACAACTATATGACACATCCTTGATCATATCTGACATCTCAGACTGCCCCCGACCCAAAAAGGGTAAAAAAAAGACAAGGAAAAACTTACCTAATAATACCAGGTAGCAATCATCGCAGACTCTTCCTTTCTTTCCTTTCATATACTCCAATGGTGCCTGATTTCCAGAACAGCTAGTGCACACGACCTAGAATCAATTCAAACATCAAACAGTTAACATGGAAAGAAAATACGCAACTTGGAGCGTGTTCCACCCTACTTACTATAGTTACTACGCATGACGTCACGAATTTTGGCTTCTTGGCGTCAAGGCTGGAACGCATTTTTTAATTTCGGTAAAATATCACTCCACGGCGTAATCCAGCCAATCACGTTACAGAGACCCGTAGTTACCACGCTTACTACGCTCCCGAGCATGGTAAGCAAATAAATACTATCAGTTACTATTCCGAGAAGGTTGGAACGGTCAGCGTAGTAACTTTTCGTGAGGCTGGAAAGGAAATAGTAACTAATAGTCACTATTGTTAGAAGGGAGGAACACGCTTTTGGTCTCTCTAATGTTTCCAGAAAGTACCTCTAGGATACCAAAAGGATACATCATCCTTCAAGTTTTTCTGTTTTCCCACAGCCATCACGGACAAATTTAGATAACCGTTTTTTCTTACGAGTGAGCTTCTTCCAAACAGTCGTGGGAAGCATGATATGCATCGAAACTATAAGCGGGAATGCGGCAAGTACGAAAACCAGTGAAGGTCTCGTTAGGGGGTTAGGGACTACCACACGAAATTCCGGTTTCCGGGGTTAAGAATCGATGGTGCGATTACGGAAGTAGCTTGGCATTATAGGTACGACGGGTTCTTTAAGGAAAGGAACTGCCTTTGTTAGGGTTCTAAACAATTTATCAATCAACCAATCAATCAATCACATTTATTTCCAAATAGCTCAAAAATAAAGCTAGAGTAGGAAAAAACAACAACAATATTTACAAAACACAAAAAGGAACAATTTACTAATACATTTACAAAATTTTACCAGAAATAAATGACGGAACGAAACTATGTAAAAATTGGGAAGAGGAATCAGCCGGATATGGAGAAAATTGATTGCCAGTGTTCCTCTCAGACCGACGCACAGACGAAGGGAGGGGAGGGGGGAATAGACGGACGGTCTGAGTCTCCAAATTTTTTTGATAGATTATTTCTCCGGTCACTTAATTTAGGAATATCCAGTTTAGTCAATGCCTCTTCGTACGAAATACTATAATCACCCAGAATGGTTCTCAATGCTCTCTTTTGGACATTTTCAAGGCGATCCGAGAGCTCTGCAGAAAGAGAAGAATGCCAAACCGGTGAAGCGTATTCTAAATGAGGACGGATATAAGTTTTAAAATAACAGAGGAGGCATTTAGTGTCCAAACCGAAAGTTTTAAGGGTAGAAAGGGATTTAATCAAAAAGTTAGTTTTACGGATTATATTATCAACATGAGAATTCCATTTCAGATCGTCATCGATTATTACCCCAAGCAATTTAACGGATTTACACTGCTTGAATGATGATGGACATTCAACAGTTTCTCTCCTCAGTCTGCTAAACCGCATAGCCGAAGATTTATTATCATTAATCAATCTTATAATTTATCAATCGGCCCTAATGAAACGAAGCCAATCACGGCCGATCGATGGTTCATGGTTAGACATTAGATGTATATACAGACGAAATACACAAATAAACTGTGTAAGTTATCACGTACTTACTACTTGAACAACCAGTACTACTACCGATTTTGTAGCACAACAAGAAAATATCGACACAAGAAAACCAACATCGCTGACGTCCGGTAGATCTTTTTTACAGCCTACCTCACCTTCTAGATTGGTCATTTCAACGCGGCCGTTGTTATTTTCTCGGTGTTATTTTTCGATATCAGCCTCGATGTCGGAAGTTAGGTAGCGTTCCAGCGACGTAATATTAGTTACGATCGTTACTATTCTTGTTATTATTGCCGTTCCACAGCCCGCCGTAATAAGTAAATTGGCTCCCCCTACTTATTATTTTCGTTCCAGGACTGTTACGATCGTTACGATTTACTTATGATGGTCGCGAGCATCATAAGTGATAATAACTATCGGTTCTGCAGGAACTCCCGTAACAGTGATGACGTATGTACGCGTTGTTATTATTTGCGTTCCAGAGAGCGTGATAAATACCACAATACGACGATCGCCCTTCCTCTTATGATCGTAACTTGTAATAACTTCACTGGAACGCTACCTTAACCTTTAATGATAACAATAAAGGACCACTGACCTTTCCGCAGGCACGACAATGGTGGCGTCGGAACGTAACCGAGAAAGAGGAGCAGCATAACTGGCACATTGTCACCCGGCTGTCAGGAATCCAAACAGGGGCCTAAAAATACAAAGTGACATCAGTCCCGCTCCAGCAGATAACTTACGGAAGTTTGGACACACGACCGGAAAACAATTCATGTTTATCCCCTGTATAAATGCTCGTTAAAAGCCGACAACGTGTCAAGGAGCGGTGGAAGATCCGGTGGCGGCAGTGGAAGATGGAAGAATGAATGAATGAATGAAGGCTTTATGACGCACTGCCCAAGGGCGTAAGTGCAGCAAAAAATGACAAAATAAATATAAAATAATCGCAAAACACTCAAAACTAATTTCCATAAAGGTTCACTAATTTCGAATTCCCACTAGCCATCCCCGCATCTTCCTTCGTTTTTCGCATAAGCTTGCCATCCCCGCAAGCACATGCGAAAAACAAAGACGGGCAGGAACCCTGGTTTAAGGAGCCTACTCTTGCCGTTCCTCGGGGACTACTTGGGGAGTCGGGGGGAACAACTAGGAAAGAGGGAGTCACTCCTTGGGGACTCCCCGGACGGAAAACAACGGTAAGGTGGGGAATGCATCCATATTCAAGTGACGCAATTAATTTTTATATAAATAGCCTACATTGTAATATTCTTTTATTTACATAACTTGTTTTATTTAAAACTGCATGATTTACAAAAAAATAATTACAAAAACAACTATTTTCTCAAAATCAGTTTTACCCCACAATTTCACTCAATATTGATCTCAGAAATTCCCTTTTGTCATCCCCAACACTTTTTTTTCAAACCAAAGACACCAGCAACTTCTTAAAGTCGACTCACCACCAAGTCTAGAAGGGAGTCCCATTTCGACGATGGTGATGAAAACGGAGCATTCCAGGTCCGTGGGAACTGGCGAGAATATGGGGGCAAACAAAAACATGGGGACGCCGGGGTGGGAGCCCCCTGGGTACGGCGAGAGCACGCTCGCCTATAGTCCTTTTTAAGCTAACGACTTCCAGTTCTTTGAAAAGTTATCAAGCAATAATTAAATGATTTGTTTCTAATGATTTATAATTAAATGATTTGTTAATAATTTAATGATTTGTTTCTTGATGACAAGTAGTTCAAAGGATGTGATATTTAGAACTTAATGAGTATTTTTTTTTAATCTGGCTGATATTAAATGTATTCGTTGTTGTTGAGTCAATATATTATAAATGGTTGTTGTGGAGTCGATATTTATGGACCGATAGGCCATAATTTTGGAATATACATCATTTCATATACAAATATATTTCAAAAGGTGCTTTCGTTATTTGATGCAGAACTGGTGTTGCGATATGTAAGGGATATTCAACGTGGACCAACATTCGCCAGTAAGTTGTTAGCTCACAACAAGATGCTAGCCAAAAATTCAAAACTGCTAAATGAAAATGAACCGAGCATCTTTATCTTTACCCGATGTTCGAGCAAACGGTTGAGTTGTCTCCAAATATCCGTGTCAACGAAACCTACACTCCATCTATTCCAGAACTATCAATCACCGTCAGAAGTGACGTAAAGTGACCGTCCCGGTTTTACGTCATGTCGTGATACCATTCTGCAAATTTCTAAGTCGCAAGAGATCAATATAATCCGAATAATCCCACCAGGAAGGGAAAAGGGAAATGACCGAAGAGACAGGAATCTTAACGGCTTCGTGGCACCCTATGACTCTGCCGGCTAATACTGCGTTCAGTGCCGGCTTTACCCTTAGGCCGGTTAGGCCTATGCTGGGGGGCCAGGGAAACCAAGAGGCCAAGCGGTCGTTGTAATTTGTTGAGAAATCATGCTACGGTAGCTAGCCGTGTTACCTTGTCCACGACGATCCATAGGTGTAACCAGCTACGTTGCACCGTCATTAACGTGACCAAGAATCGTTTGTGCTAACGTGCTGGCGTTTTTACGATTTTGACTAATGGAAAGGGGCCAAAAACCGATGGATGGCCTAGGGTCCACCAAAAGTAAAAGACGGCACTGACGGCGTTTTAGGACGCCTCAGAAAACGCAAGAATAGCTGCGTTTTTGATCGAAGTTTGAGGTTACCTTTAAATTCGAAGGTCTCTTTTTAAATACCGATTTTGGTCGTCGGTCGCCATTCCCTTGTCGCCGTAGCTGATCAACGGTAACTTTTGGCAAAAACGAAATTTAGCATTTTGGCAACAAATCTAGTCCTGTATGTTAGCACTCATCTATTTGATTTAATGGACAAATTTCAAAATCACTATCTTTGCCGTCAGCCATTATTTGTTTTTCGTTTTTTACTTCACAGTTTGAACTTCGAACTTTGTGAGCTAGCAAGTTCGAAGTTTCCGACAGCAAAAAGTTGTACTGCGACTTTTCAATTTCCTTAGAATAAAAACAAAAAAGTGAACAACTTCTTTGAAGACTACCTAACGAACGACAGCTAACCATTTTGACTTCTTGCACTAACACCTCAACTTCTTTCCGGACAGACAGCCAACAGTTAATTACAATTTTTCAGACTCTATAAACTGAAAAAAGTTAACTACAACATCTCTCAAGATTGTACAAAAACAGATATTTGGGTTAACTAATGCCTGAGACCACCAGCTTTGTTGAACAATCACCAAACAGACAAAAAATCAAAAAATTTGGTGAAAAATTTGGTCCAACATTCTCATTCGAATTCTAACGCACATACTGGCGTTCAGGGCCATTTCCAGAGGGGGTTAGGGGGTTCAAACCCCCTCCGAAACATGCAAAAATAATGTTTCTTTCTGGACTTGAACCTCTGATCTATATCTTTTTGGTACTTTTTGCTACGGACTAGATCCGACCCGCGGGAAAACCCCCTCCGAAATAAATTCCTGGATATGGACCTGCTGGCGTTGTATTCAAATTTCTTCCGGACTGTTATTCCAGCTGGCATGGGGAAATAGAAAACACAAACGACCGAAATCTAATCGATTTCCCAGGCCTTGGGCATAGGAAGTTCTTAAAGCTTGAACCGACAAGGTTCAAGCTTTAAGTCGGTCGTTACCAATCGGTCGAAGCCTCCACTCCACCGGAACGCTGCTTGTACGACACGTAGAGGCGAAAATCCGGATTGCATACGGGTCAATTATTGGTAACAGAAATCGGTTCTGCCGTAGATATCTTGCGTCGCTGTATAATTGCCCTTCCACATGTACCATATATATAGCACCTTTTTGGAAATACTTGTCGTCCGCCCAGTGTGCAAAAGTAAGAGTTCTGTTTTTTCGATTCGCGAAGTTCCTTCTGAGACTTCCCCCGTGGACGAGGAACTCCTATGTCATGCGTAATTACAGTGTATCCGATCCAATAGTTTGTGTTAACCGTGAAGTTGAGAATTTTCTGGAAAAGGCTAAGGGAAGAGCGAACCCGTGGCCAGTACTTTTGCTTATGTACATAGTGTGTAAATACTTCTGGTGATGTTCCGTTAGTGTGATTTTTCTTTTCTTTTACTTTTTCATACTCCGTTCTAATTCGATGTGAATTTTCGGGTGATAAAGTTACTTACTTACTTACTTACAGCTGAGTGGCTTTTCTCCCATCATACTGGACTACTTTAAAGTTTATCAAGGGTCTAGGCGAAAACCCCCCATGCGCCTACGAGGATCTAAGGTAGGTAAGGAAGAAAGAAGTCGGGAACCCCTCACATGCAACAAACATGAGCTTATCAATCCTTACATGTTTCCCCAGCTGCTGCACATTCTGTTCGCCTTCTAACTCATTTCCAATATCCTTCCGCCAGGCCGCCAACTCCTTCCTTTTAGACTTGGCATCCGTTATCCCTTCTCGCAGGAATTTCAGCCAGTCCTCCCGCTCGCCAGGTGAGCTGGAATTGAAATTGTCGTATTAAAGAGGGTGAGGAACATCCGGGATTCCGAGGCATCTCTGTACAGTAGGTCCTCCACCAAAATCGCAAGTCCGTCGTAACCGTGCTCGTCCGTACCCCGCGTGCGCTCGTTGGCTGAAAACCACCAAAATGGCCGCTCACGACACGTTACGATCGCTTCCGATAGCTTACGATTGCCAGTGGAGGCCCCACTTACGTTAGCATTACCTCGGGCTTCGTCACTGACTTCGTGCTATCTTCAGGCGCGAAGATGCTGCTTCCTCCCCTTAAAGTGCGAACACACGATAAGGATTTCCCGGCCGGATTCCCTGCACTTTCATCCTCAAGTTGAAAAAATTCCACATTTCCACATGGAAGTGATGATGGTGCTGAAAATCCGGGCAGGAATTCCAGTCCGGGACCTCCCGATCCTGATCGTGTGTTCGCACTATTAAACCTGATATTTTTGAAGGAGTTAAAGCTTAACCGAATAGGACTGACATACGACATTCTAGTTGCCCATCACGTCTTATTCACTTAAATAGGCTTGAAAGACCCGATGAAAATGCGTTACTTCGTTGCTCCGCTGTTCATGAATGATCGATTTTCATCGGATGAACATTTTCTTTCGGATCTATGGTACCTCTACGTCCTTTTTGCATGACTGATGTATGCGGCGCGTAGTTGACCGAAAAATACAAGTACAAACTAAAGTGCAACTAGAGTAGAGCATTTTAAAAGCAAGAAAAGAAGGATTTCAGCTTACCCGAAAAGAAAGCTAAAACATTTGACTGTTAGTTGATATCAATTTTGTTATTTTTGCATGTTTTATAAGCAAGATACAAAACCAAGGTAACGAAACATTTAGAGAAGTGTTCGAACACGCATACCTCTACTGTAGGGTATGCGGGCCTGCCTACAGTGGTACGTGTCAGGTCTAAAACCATGTCCAGATCCCCTGGAAATTGGGAATTTGGAAATGAGTTAATCTTCCAATTGTACAAGGTCATTTTTGCATTTAACTTTCAACTGTAATGAAACGTGAGAGCTGCTCTTCATCGCGTCAGTATTTCATACATTTAAACCAATATTTTTCCGATTATTTTTTGTATGGTTATTTAGATGAAAATAAAATACTTACCAAACTGGGGAAAAGACCTGAATATTTTCAAATTAATGAGATTTAATATTACTTAATGTTTGATTTAATTTTTGTCTGGGGGGGGGTCTGATTACTCATACTTCGTACCTGAACCTTTTCCAGTGGACATATCCAATTTACATATATCCGCCCACCATAGGAAACATGATCCGCAAGCGTAAAAAAAACAAAAGGAACCATAAGCTGAAACAATTAGCCTAACGTAGTATATTTCTCTTCAGGTTAAATTCTGTTCTCGTACGTTCTTTCTTTCTTTGTTGGTGCCATATTACTGTGGAATCCCCCGAAAGCTGCGACTTGGTAGCAGGTGTTTAACCTTAAAGACCACCTCGCACTACATAAGGTTTCCGCTGAGTTGTTTACTATTAAAATTAGATAAGGCTTCGGCTGTTTTATCTCTTTCAATGTCCCTTGCCTTGGGACAAACTTGGCAAAACTGGCATAACCATTCTTCGGAACAATAAGCTTCTTTGAAACAATGAGCCTGACACATCAGATAAAGTAAACAAGCTTGGCAAGCGCGACAATCAGTGCAATGCTAATAGAGGAGATAGGATACACTTGTGAAGTGCAGAATCTCGGGAGCGAGAATGGATAGAAGTACTACTGAAGTAGAATGAATTAATATTACAAGTACGACGTGTCCTTTAAATATTATTATGCAATTAGCGAAGCATAAGGATTTATCGTTTATAAGAGGGTTTCTATGTTTAAAACCGCTGACGCGGAAGAGTTATTTTTTGTGATTTTTTCGCGTTCCCGAACTGGTCGTTAGAGCCTTTGCCACGTTGGCAGTCTGGGGATTTGCTAGCCTGTCTCGTCTTAAAAAAAAAAGTCTCAGTTCCCAGTGAAAGGGTTCACACTCTGTATAACGTATAATTCCATAAATCTCCTGTCAAGTTTTCGACGACAAATAACATAGATCTGTGAACCATTTGCAAATTTTAAAGAAATACGGATTTTTTGTAAAGGTTTAAAAGAATAAGGAATTTAGGGAAGTTCCTCAAGCTAGCTTTCAAACACCGGAGAAATTTCTTCCGGCTGAAAGGTTGTTTACATTGTGTACGCAAAGTGATTTAAGAAGTATGTGATATTGTGTTAGTATCATTTTTGTTGCATGATCGCCTTAATTTTTAATATGCACATAAATCATTCATTCATATAGAGGTTGTGGAGACAGACAAGCTTGAGAGGATTCATAATGTATACTTAAAATATTCTCAAGCTCTCAGCCTGCTAATAGTAATATTATTCGGGTTGGCGAGTGATTGAATTAGGAAACCATATCCCAGCATGAAGTTCAATTACCCCTGCTGAGCGCAAACAGTCACACGCCCTATTCTATGACAGGGCATGTCATACTGAAGAGTGCAGTCCGATGCTGCAGTTTACGCAACAAGTCCTAAAATGTGTCGTTTATTTACGGTTATTCAAGTAATGGTATTGAAGTCTGTTTACAAACATGGACTTCTTAATCCCGATCTAATCTTTCAGTACAATGGGCGGATCAAACTATCATCATGTCATATTAGCACCCCCTAGAATACACTATTGCATCAGAAATCGGCCGATTCATGGATAATTTATTTCGGCCAATTTATCATTACGGAGTATTTTGCTGCCTGCCATCCTCCAATTTACTAGCTTTAACATATATAAGCAGAGTTTCTCTGTTCTTATTGAACCGTTGTTATTATACGCTCCAAATTATCTGTAGGCTACTTTTGACAAATAATTATGGTGGTAGTATTATTGAGAATTACTTGTAAGTTCTGGACTTAGCTGCAAGCAAGTCTGTTTGGCACTTCTACAACTGACATTCAGAAGTCAAAACTTTGGAACCACAAACAATCCAACGTGTAGTCAGATAGCATTTGCGACAGCGACGATTTCGTTGGGCAGCCATGACACCTTCTATCACTCGGCCTTACCAAATGATTGATTTTTCTGCGTGACTGAGAGCTTTTAAATTTTTCGCGCCTTGCAAGTGCAATCTCCAAATGTTGTCTCCATCGAGACGGGTAATGACAACCGATAACATGAAAACGGCTTACTTTCGTAACGCAATCTATGGGAAGTTCAAAAAATTTGTTTGTGACGCATTTTATGGAAAATAAAGCATCATCAGTGCCCATTGTACTTTAAGCTTTTGGTATCAAACATTTTTGTCCTCAAGAGCAACCCAGACAGAACGAGAGACAGAAAATAAAGAGAAAGAAGAAATCTAAATTTCGGCAAGCATCAACTGTTTACAAGTTCATCTCGAAAAATCACAAATATGCCGTTGCTAATACTCATTCACATTTAGCCTACTGCTCAGGGCGGGGATTTAGGAATCCCGACATCAATTAGCCGTTCGAAATGAGTGACAAGCGATGGGCAAGGGGTTACTCCCGGTTGTGTCAGAATACCAGGGTTGCCATGTGTGACACTTCTGATTCTTTTTGACACTTTTTGCCTCTGGGTGACACCGTGACACTTTTTCTCTGAAAGTGACACCTTTTCTTACGAATGACACTTTTTAGGTCAGAAAAGCACTTTTTCATTCACTTTACTAAAGTGGCGGATTATCACCCCTAAAACACTGCCAAAACATGTACTTTATTTTGATTTAGTGCACAAAAACAGTTTAAAGCTCATTTCAGATTAAAATTTGTTACAAAACTGTGATTTAATAGTTAAGAAGGAATATTATTAATTGTTCGCATTTTGCATGTTGGGCAACCCTGCAGAATACTGTGATATTTTGGTGGAAGGGGAAGTTAAAGGTGTCAGGAAATAGAGATTGAAGTTAGGTTTAAGCAGAAGCAACATATTCTGAAGCCCTTTCTAAGTACTAAATCCGATGGGAACAAACCCGGGTACATACCTTGCAATCAATGTGAGGCTCCTAGTTGTACTTATGACTATAAACTCGTTCGGGTAGTCCGGGGCAGCAGGTACATCAACTTTCATACCCACGAGGGGCAATTCATGGTTCACACGCAATTTACACGAAGGCGGAGATCCCTGATATGATGTGTATAGAAGGCAGTCGTTTAGCTAAAAAAAAAAAATGATCTAAATTCAGCTCATCTTTATTTACAATGAATCGCCCTTGCCAAGGACCGGCTTTACCTCAACTAAAAACACAACTGAAAATAAACGGTGTCCTATTCGCATGTTCAATAATTTTTATTCACATACTAATATCAACTTTTCGTACATAGATGTTGCGCAATGTCTGCTCCAGGTCTACTCCAGCCTTCTTTAAAACGGACAAGCTATGACGAGTTCTTGCATGAGCCTTGCAGCGATGGAGTGGAAACTGCAGCGATGGAGTGGAAACTACACTGGGAGGCCAGTGGATCTACTCAACGGAACTAGACAACGCACTTCCACCTCCATCACTCAACCGGCGAACCTACAGGATGTTCACCCAACCTTATTCGCCGGCCAGTGCGATTTAAGGTAATTTAAGGAATGTTTCTATGCAAAAACATTCATGCTACGTGATAGTAACATTCATGTTACTATCAACAAGCTACGAAAAGCTCTTGCACGAATGTTTTATAATATAAAGCTACTCAACGGCCAGGGATCGTACTAAACAAACAACAACATCAACAAATAACCAGAGAATCAGCCAAATTGAAATATCAGTAAAGGATTCTGACGGCACCAAAATCGGGAGCTCTCTTGGTAGCTTTTGAAGACAAAGGACAGAAAAGCGCATAATTTCCAGAAAAGAGGGAAAGTCTCCGCGAGAGAACATTTAGGACGCACTGCAGTTCCACTGGTAGCCACAAAAAGGCGTCGGCGGAGGGAACGTCGCACTTACCAGACTGACCTTGCAAAATTAGCAACACACACATGCAAGTCTGCAACCTGAGTGGGAGGATGCCTGGGCAGCAGCCACAGCTTATTTACCTAGATTGATAAGCTGTGGCAGCAACCAACCTGATAAGTTTTGGTTTGAATATATATTTTGAAGCACAGCATCTCAGGTTGAATGGATGCGAAAGGGGAGGAGGAGCGAAGCAGCTTCTGCTCCCCAATTTTAGCAGGCTATCTGACCTACGGGAAGATGTTGGATAGAGTACTATCCGACAGCGAACCCGAGGGCGGAGAGCCGACATTCTTTGTTTAGGAACGAAGGAGGTTGATACTCCTGTTACGTCAGCGAAGAGCGGTGATAACATACGTGAGAAATCTGAGGACTTGAAGCAATGGGCCACTTTATTAGGAAAAAAGAAAAAAAAAAGAGAGAAAGAGTGTAACGGAAGAACAGGTTTCCCTAGGTTGGATAGCATCTTTTAGCAGTTGCTATAGCAGCTTCTGCTCCCCAATTTTAGCAGGCTATCTGACCTACGGGAAGATGTTGGATATAGTACTATTCGTGGATGCCCTAGCGCACTATGGTGGTACATGCGGATCTAAGGTCGAAGGTACACAGTTTCACTGGAATTCCCATGCACGCAATGAAAAGAGTTATCGTACATGACGCGAAAGGTGTTTACGCGCTTCATCACCACAAAGACAGTTAAAGTAAAGCTGGGTCTGACCAAGAACAAATAATCCAATAGAACCTCCGTTCTTGGTCCCATGTAGCGACTATGGATACCCCGACAAAACTGAGCGGAGCTAGAGGTACTTGCTGTGAGCTTTGAGTTGATACCCGACTACTTCCCTCTTCGCCGCTGCGCATACCAGAGGAAAAATTGTAGCAGGCCTGGAGGACCGGCTCTGCGGCTCTGCAGCGACACGACACAATGACAGACAACCAATTGGCTGTTAAGGACGAATCAAACGGCGTTCGTAAGGAAAGTTCTTCTCCGGGGCTCTACTGCGACACAGCTGTTCGTAGAGGTAACGAATTATGATGTTCCGCGTAACTCCTACCTCCGCTCGTGTTCTACTCGTATTCGGCCACAGTGGGGGGAGAAAACATTTTTGTCAACTACAATCGGGCAGGGTATCGAAAATATTTTCGACTCCGCACTGTCGTATTACAGTGATAGGGAGACGGAGGTTCTTGTGATTATTTGTTCTTGATCTCACGGACCCCAAGGTGGGTACTGCCACCACACCCTTCCAAATCCACATTTTATAGTACCGTACTGAGCTAAGTTGTCTAAAAACGCGAAAATTATTCGCTAGGCGAAGCGGATAAATTGGCACGAGGCTTAAAGGACCCCTCGCACTACTTACTCTTCGACTTCCAGTATTTTAAAATAGTTGATTACTTTAAAATTAGGCTCTGCTTTCAACAAATTACCCACGGCTTTGGCTGTTTTAAGCCTTTTTCGAGACCCGTTGACTTATAGCGAAAACAGGGAAAAGTTTACATAACTGGTTTTTCTTATGGAAAAACTTCTCGCAGACAACCGTCGACAGCGTGATACGCATCGAAGGTAGCAAAACACGGCAAGTGAGAAAATCAGTGAGGTTTTGTTAGAGGGGTTAGAATGTACCGTACGAACTTCGGGTCTTCGGGTTTAAAATGGATGGAGTGATTACGGTAGTAGGTTGCGTTAGTATTATGGGTAAGACAGATCCTTTAAGCCAGTTTTCTCGCCCCGATTAATCCGGTCAAGAGCAAATCCACGTTCTGTCGGCACACGGCTTTAGCTTTCCATTGACCTTGGGTCACACCGCTATTTTCCTAAGTCTTCTGACGGCTTCGAATTTGATTAGGATCATCGGGTGCAATTTCCATCGGGCTCTAACGATTCCCAGCCGTCATCCTCTAACCTCAATAATCGAGTTTAAAACGTTTATGAGCCATTTCCCCACGATGGAGAACATATGGTTCTACTTTGAGATCAAGCGAGCTTCCGCTAGAGCCTCGTGCTCGGCCGCAAATGTTGCGTAGCACTCGGAAGCGCGTAGTTTGCGGTTCGAGATAGCCGGAATTCCTAGATTTTCAGGATTCCGCGCAAATCTCACTTTCTCAGAGCAATATTGGCAAGGACACCAAGGAAGGACACAGTGCGTCATTTCATTTGACTATATTTAAAGTTTAACTGAAAAGCCAACTTATTTTTGTATCACTTAACCGAATACACTGCATTGTTTGGATTGTGTTCAGGGATTTTTTTTATTTTGCACTTTTTGGTCTAGTATGACGTTCAGAATATCTACGGCCGTCCTCACATCGCAAAATTCTACTATATCGCGGAAATGTTGAATCTCGATATAAACGCGGCTTTTCAGTGGTTCAGTGCGTGAGGTAGCTAACTACGTGCACACTTATTTTTCGTAATTCGTTTTCGTCAAGCGTACAAGAGGTTCAAGAGCATAGAGGTACCATAAATCCGACAGGGAAATTCCACTATATAAAAATCGATTATTCTTGAATAGCGGAGCAACGAAGTAACGCATGTTCATCAGGTTTTCAAGCCTCTGTAAGTGAATAAGTGATAGGTAACTAGATTTTCCTATCTCAGCCCTTTTCGGTTCAACTTTAAAGAAAAAACACAACTAACATAACATTCCTGCTAGGAAAGCACAAAAGAAATGCTTGGCTAGTTCACACTAAATCAAGACAACTTATGTTATTTAGTTAAATACAGTAGCCTAATAGGCCTAGTTGTAATACAGTTCCGGGCTACTAAAAGATAACTTCCAACATCGAGACTGTTATTCCGATATCAACGAGATAGAGGAAAGTTAACTGTTATGATTTTTTCGAACAGAACCGTTAACAGTGTGTTTACTTTTGTTCTGCGGTACTCTCTTATTTAAGAGTACTTTTTATGGCACTTGCCCTTCGGCCAAATGCCATATACCGATCGCAATTTCTGTCCGTCCGTCGGTCTGTCTGTCGAGGTTTCGATAGTTCAGGCACTTCCACATAAGCTAGGACGATGAAACTTGGCAGGCATATCAGGGACCTCAAATGATTAAGTTAGAGATAGTCACTTCCCCGATCCGTGCATCGTGGGGGGAGTGGAGGGAAGGGGAGTCCGGAATCTTGGGGTATTTGTAACTTTTGAACGGGTAATCGGATCTTAATGAAACTTGATATTTGGAAAGACCTCGTGTCCCAGACGACCCGATTAAAATCCGGACCGGATCCGGTGACCTTGGGGGAGCTGGAGGGGGGAGCCGGAAATCTTGTGAAACGCTCGGAGTAGAGGGATTGGGATCAAACTTGGTGGGAAGAGCAAGCATAAGTCCTAGCCTAGATACGCGATTGACATAACCGGATCGGATCCGCTCACAGTGGGGGGGATCCGAATTTCTAGTAATCCCGCGAGTTCGGTACGGTACTCCTGATGTGCTAGGACGATGAAACTTGGCAGACATATCAGGGACCCGATCAGATTGATATGAGAATAGTCGTTACAGCGATCCGATCATCTGCGGGGGGGTGGGGGGAGGGGGATTCCGGAAAAGTGAGGTATATTTAACTTACGAACGGGTGATCGGATCTTAATGAAACTTGATATACAGAAAGATATCGTGTCTCAGATGCCCCATTTTAAATCCGGACCGGATCCGGTGACATTGGGGGGAGTTGGAGGGGGTAGCCGGAAACATTGGGAAACGCTTAGAGTGGAGGGTTCGGGATGAAACTTGGTGGGAAGAACAAGCACAAGTCCCATATACGTGAATGGCATAACTGGACCGGATCCAGTCACTGTGGGGGAGTTGGGGAGGGGGGTCCGAATTTCTAGTGATCGCGCGAGTTCGGCACTTCCCGATGTGCTAGGACGATGAAACTTGGCAGGCATGTCAGGGATCCCAGCAGATTGACTTAAGAATAATCGTTACCCCGATCCGACCATCTGGGGGGGGGTGAAGGGAGGGGAATCCGGAAAACCGAGGTATTTTTAACTTTCTAACGGGTGATCGGATCTTAATGAACTTGTATCTAGACCTATCACCTCTCAGAAGTCCCACTTCAAATCCAGACCGGATCCGGTGACTTTCGGGGGAGCTGGAGGGGTGGGGGAACTGAAAATATTGGGAAACGCTTATAGAGTGGAGGGATCGGGATGAAACTTGGTCGAAAGAACAGTCATAAGTCTTAGATACGTCATTAACATAACCAGACCGGATCCGGGCACTGTGGGGGACTTGGGGGGGGGGGTAGGTCCGGATTTCTGGCAATCCCTCGAGTTCAGTACTTCCTGATGCACTAGGACGATGACACTTGGCAGGCATATAAGGGATTCGAACAGACTAACTTGAGAATAGTCGTTTCCCCGATCCGACCATCGTGGGGGGAGTGGAGGGATGGCGAATCCGGAAATTAGTGGCAGGCATAACTTTTAAACGGGTGATCTCATTTGAATGAATGATTAAACAAGTGGGTTTATTGTGCTGAAACTTGGAAGTAACAACAGTCGTCTGCCCCAGATGACCCGAGGCGATGCCAGAAATGCACCAACTTGAGTGAAACTGCATTTTCTATTTCTAGCTCCGAACCACAGTTTCGGGTGGCGGGTGTAATTTGTGACGTGCTCATCTACTTTGTTGTACCGCCTACTCGTAACAAGTGCCATAGGCGCTCGTAGCTCTTGTTTCTCGAACAAAGACAAACATTTTGTCGAGGTTGATATTACTTTAATATCTTTTCCGACTTTTCTCTGTAGGATGGTATGCTTTACATAACTCTTCAAGGAAAATTATAAAAGTATAGCGTATCTAAAATCTCCTGGACTTAAATGTAATTTAGAGCTGGGGGGGAGACTATACCACACCCTGGGGTCCGTCAGAACCAGATATACTGCTTCTACCTTATCAACCTAAGGCGTTTTCCTCTAAGAGTATGTAGATCGTTTGTGGCTCGAAAAGAGTGTTTTTCCGCAATCGTATGTGCGGCCCACAAGCCTGTTTCCGCGAGCAGCAACAGACTTGTGGCTCGCACTGCGACTCGACTCTTGAGGTGACTTCCGATTTTGCGGCTCGAATTTGATGGAAAACCAAAATTTAGCGGGCAGTTTAAGTCCAAATAGTAAAATGAGCTATTTAGTTAGGTAGATAGACATATAACTGAGGATCTTCCTAGCACGGAATGGTAAGGGGGTAAGCCTGATGTTCTATTTACTGAGAAATTTTCTGGATTCCAGTTTTGTTTTTCTGATATTATCAAGACAAAGACAAAGCGGCGTTTCCGCGAATTTAAACTTGTGGCACACATTTCTATTTCAGTGGCAAACGCTAAGAAATATTAGGGATACAAATATGCGGCGTTTGACCGATTAGTCCCTTTTCTTTTTTTTTAATGTTTATTTTTTCTGTGCTGCGCTATTTCCTCTTCTAAAGTGCGTAAATAAAATTTCATCATCATCATCAAAAACACCTCAAGATGCACGTGGCCTGTACAAAATTAGCTTAGCGGATCCCTTCCAACCGCTGGTTCGCGCATACGGTGGTTATGACCAAAGTGTATTGGTTTGTGCACAGTGCGTGCATATGATCAAGGACTAATGATACCCTATGTGTCTAATGAAGCATGTCTTTACATAAAGATACTGAAATTTCAAACCACCTTTGCGGGCTCAGGAAAAGAGCAACGTACTTGCCTCCTTGTAAACCAGCAAGTTATGAGTGTTCTATTATAGCGGTGTGTTTGATAACCTGACGGCTAACACTCAAAATGCCCACGATCATAATGCCCACGACTCAAAATGCCCACTAAAAATGCCAACAACTAAAAATGCCCACGACTCAAAATGCCCACGACTCAAAATGCCCACGACTCAAAATGCCCACGACTCATAATGCCCACGACTTATAATGCCCACGACTCAAAATGCCCACGGTTCAGAATGCCCACGATTGGATTATTTGAGGTGTTCAGAACGTAGTAAACTTTAATTAGTAAACTTTAATTAGGGGTGAGTGACCAACGGGAAGAGTATAATAGACGGAGTATCAGAATGACGATGATCGTATGTTGAACTGGTATAATCTCAGTTATAAGATAAGATAATATGTATTTGAAAGCCGTATGGCCATATACAGTAACAATCAACATACATAAATACAACCAACATTCATTCAACACTACTATAATTTCTACGGCGCACTTTCTCTATCTCTTTCATCAATCTTACTAAACTCTAAAGCCCTTCCAACAAAATTCCCTACTGCGATTATATACCTCGGCGACGTTGATTTCAAAATCCCAGGGAGAAACCCATCATTCCCCTTTTCAAAAATACTTCCCCTCAAATGTGAGAGGCTACGACACCGCAGGAGAATATGGCCAAGCCCAGACTCACCTTCCCCACAAACCGGGCAAGACCTATGCATTTCCGGATTCCTCTTTCTTTCCCAAACTTTCCCGAAAGGTAGACAATTCTGTGACAAATTCTGGTAAAATATTTACAAGAAACATGTGTATTGGCTCGTGCTTAGTTGCCGCAAAAGCGCTGTGCTTTCTCGAGGACGCCTGTGCCTGATTAGGAACCCCCTTGGAACTTTTCTTTAAGAGCTTTAACTTGCTGGTCTTTTTAGATCGTTCTTCAAGAAACAATAAAATAATTCCTTTCAAAACCTTTTCCGTTATTAATCCTACCCCTTGTAATCTCGTAGTCCGCATTCCCAGGATGATGTTTGCCTCCCCTGTTGACAGTTTCAGCCGTAGGCATTTTGAACCAGGACGATATTAGCCTCCCCTGTGACCATTTTGAACTGACGGCATTTGGCAACTGTCGGCATTTTTAAGCCGCCAGTATTTCGGACGATTTCGATTTCGGGTGTTTCACATCTGAATTGTGGGCATTTTGAGTAGTGGGCATTTTGAGTCGTGGGCATTTTGAGGCGTGGGCATTTTAATCGTGGGCATTTTGATCGTGGGCATTTTGAACCGTGGGCATTTTGATCGTGGGCATTCTGAGCGTGGGCATTGTGAGAGTGGGCAAAAAGATCGTGGTGATTTTGGGAACCACCCAACCTGACCACTTATATTTTACCCCCCCCCCCCATTAATTGTTTTTGCCTTGGACACCTATAATTCAATAAAAGCACAATATATACAAATTATTCCTACAAATATTCCTACAAATTGTATTAAATACAAATTGTATTAAATATTCCTACAAATTGTACAAATGACACTCCTTGCCTTTACATCGAAACATACTTTATAATAATTATAACTACAGATTCTTGCTAAACCGCAACAGTACATGTTCCATCAGGCAAAATCATAACGCAATTTGTGCGACGTCTCGACGCGACGTCTGAGGGGTTGCCTACTCTGGATGTTAGTGTACAGCAAGTGCCCGGTGCCGCGGTGCCCAGCCGGTGCCAGCACCGGTTGCCACGTATTAGAACATTCAAATCAGCCTGTTTAGAAGCAAAATCACCCAATTTATGGACGGCGCTGGTGCCGGAACCACTGACTTCGGTCGGTGCCGGCCGGTGCCGGTAAAGAGTGCACAGCAGGTGCCGGGAAGTGGGTAGCCCCTCGGCGACACCGAACAAGCATGAATCCCGATGGATTACCCACTCCCCGGCGCCTGCTGTAGCCTACACCCTTTCCCGGCACTAACCGAAACCAGTGGTGCCGACCATAAATTAGGCGTCTACCGCTTCTAAACATGCTGATTTTAATGTTCTCACATGTGGTAACCGGTGCCTGCTGGTCTGACCCGTGCACGTCAGCACCAGGCACTTGCTGTAGCCTACACTAAAATCGAGAGAGGTCAACCCCTCGCCTGCGCAGGCTAAGAAGAAATGCGATACTGCAACTACTCGTGTTCGAAAATGGTATACAAGACAATGCACGAATAACAAGACCAAAGGTTTCGATGGGATACCAAAAATTTAATATTTGATCCAGACAACTAGGTCTTGTCTTCGCCAGATCCAGTCTTCGCCAGGCTAATCATCTGAGAAAACCAAATTCAGATATACCTGTATAAGCCATATCTATTTTGACGATACTGATCGCAACTTCCTGCTTTAATTCTGCCAAATTTCCGGTTTCGGCCGAATTCCGAGCGAACTACTTGCCCAGCAAAAAAAAAAGATAGTTCAGAAGCGAATCCAGCGTATCTCCTTATCCCTATAAAGAACATCTAATCAACTTCAAATAAAACTTTAACTTCAAAAAAAAAATCCGGTTTCAACCGGATTCCGGACCAACTATATGTCGGGTAAAAAATGATTGTCATATACAGATTCAGCGTCTTTTCTTACCCTTAAATCTATCATCTAATCAGCTTCAAATAAAAATTTTGCTTTTAACAAATTTTCCGGTTTTGGCCGGATTCCGGACGAAGTATTTGTCCGGCGAGAAAATGGTTTTCACCATCGTGTTCAGCATGTCTTCTTACCCCTAAATCAAACATCAACTTCAAATAAAACTTCTGCTTTTAACAAATTTTCCGTTTTTCGCCGGATTCCGGGCGAACTACTTGTCCGGCAAGAAAATAGTTTTCACCATCGTGTTCAGCATGTCTTCTTACCCCTGAATCAAACTTCTAATCAACTTCAAATAAAAATTTTACTTTTAACAAACTTTCCAGTTTTGACCGGATTCCGGGCGAACTACTTATCCGGCGAGAAAATAACTTTCATATTCTGATTCAGCGTGTCTCCTTACCCCTAAATCAACTATCTAAATAGCTTTCAAAAAATATACCCCTCCCCCACCCGAACCTGAATTCCAAACCAAGTTTCATCAAAATATCTCAATCCCTTCCAGAGTTATCGTGCTTACAGACGAACAGACAGACGGACAACTTTTGCGATGTTCATAGGTATCCCGCCACTTACGTTTTGGGATCCCAAAAACTCTTACTAAAAAGGATATTTTCGCGATAAAATGGTGTGTCGGCCTGCGTATCAAGTCCTCTAAATTAGAATAAAATTTTGAACTTTCATGCCCTTGTGTTTGTAATAGTTGTCGTCAGTCCTTAAAGTTTAACTGAAAAGCCAACTTATTTTTTTGTCATTTAGTTGAATACACTTAATTATTTGGATTCTGCAAAGAGATTTTTTTGTTTTCCACTATCTGCTCTAGTTATGACGTTCAGAATATCTGCGGCCGTCCCCACAGCGAAAATTCTACTATGACGCGGGAAATTTTTATCTAAATACAAACAAGTCTTTTCAGTGGACAGGGGAGATATTGGTGAAGGATGCTTAGTGCCTGAACAAAAAAAAAGTCATAAATCTTTCTTGTATGGCATACAACAAATTAGAGGTACCACAAATCACACGGAAATTCCACTATTTGAAAATCGACTCGCAAACTTGGCTCGGCCGAAAAAGCGCTAAAAGTCCGTGCGAAACGAAAAGACGGCGAGGGTGGGAATTTCTGAAGCTTAGCCTATAATTCCACAGAGGATCTAACGTTAATATAAAAGGCATAATAAGTAGCCTACAAAGGGTTTTTTAAGCTGGTGTCACACAAGGCGGTTTCCTCTACGCCTAGGCTACCGAATTCCGTCCAACCCGGCGGAAAAACCTAAGACCGTTGTCGGCAGAACTTATTGAACGGGCCTGAATCCAACAGGGACAGCGAAAACCGTCTTTTGCAGGAACCTCACTTTCGCTCGCAAAACCAAATTTCTCGAAATGGATACTTACCAAAATAAAGTATCGTGGCTGCAGGGTCTTTCTTGACAATTTGAGGAGCTCCCCCTCTTTCCGAATGAATCTACCGCTTCTAATTAGTTCACAGTTTCTCAGCCGAGACTGAAGTTTCAAGAGCTGATGAAAATTGTCCTGAAATGAAAACGTGGCTAGACAAAGACTTTTTCCCTAAGAACAGACAAAGACAGAAAACCCATCTCGGTTCCACCGTGACCGTGACCAGCAACTCGCCTATTCAGCAGAGTATAAGGTTTTTTTCTATATTATGGACTTTGCTACAGCTGATGACGGTACTCAGTGCAGATGGTGTAGCCTACCGCGATTTGAAGAATAGATGAGGTAAATTAGTACTTGGAATAAAACTGGAATAAACTGTTGTTCATAGTTGTATAAGACCAACTATGATTATTTCTCGGTAACCTTCTCCCTGGCTTAGCCTATTTTCCTCTATTTATTGTTCTTCAACGTGGTAAGAACACGCGAAAGCAACTGCTTCATCTTTACAAAGTATGCCACAACCACACGCTAACAGAATAGTTTCAAGTTCGGGATGCAGGTAGCCTATTACTCTTTCCAAAGTCTCTTCGTCTCTACCGAAAACATCAACAACTGGACCCAACCAGCGTAGCCTATCACCTTTTATCCCGTCTCCTGGCCGAAGATTAAAGTTGTGTTATTTTATGTGTTTTGTATTTGTTTTCTTTCTTTCTTTCATTTTCTATAGCCTACTCCGCTTTCCAAAATGGCGTGTGAAAAATAAATTACTTGCTTACTTATTATGAACACTCTAATCTAATAAATAAATTCCTCCTTTTAAAGTGAAAACGTTCACCTGACGCAGCTATCGGATTTTCTCGGCCGGATTTTCTTCACTTTCAAGTTAAAGTTTAAAAAACTCAGCTTTTCCGTACGGAATGTTGACGGTGCCGAAATTAAGGGCAGAAATTCCAGCCCGCGGGCACCCGACCCTGATCGTTAGTACTTGTACTTGTGTCAGGCTCCCTGGTGACAGCAGCTGACGGACCAAGGCATCAACAAGGAGGAGGAGAGGGCTACGACTGAAACATATTTAGAAACGAACCTAACATTTTCCTAGAACCCTCCCCATTCAGCATCCAAAAACCATCACCAATTTTGAATTCTAGGGGCTCATGGCTCCCCCCACTCCTAAATGGCACCCCTCAATAACGGAACAAGAATGTCGCTCTATTACAGGATTGGTAGCGGAGGCCCCATGCGGATAACGTAACTCACGAACAACGTATTATGGGCCCTTGCTAACGCTCGCAAGGAGTGGGCTATTCCGAGCGTCGTCGCAACTCTGTGTACACTTCTCGAGTTCCTAAAACCAAATAATTAGCCTAGTAGCAAAATGAGTAGTTTGTTATTCTAGGCTCCGGACCAGATTCTTTTCAAATCAGGTAGACACATTCCCAACGAAAGCGGAAACATGAATGAGCTAGATTTTCTCTGGGAGGTCCAAGAAATGTCGATAATAATTTCCCGTTGAATTCTAAAATTCTTCACGGTTTTTATCTCGGAAGAAAAAAATCCCAGCTGTCTATATTTATTGCAAGCTGTCCTATATTTATTGCAACAACCTCTTCACAGAGGACACGCGTCTGTGAAATCACGTTTCCCAAGAGACGTCCGCCCCCACAGTTTTCAGGAGCGGAGCTCAGAATTCGTTAGAAGAAGCAGTAGTAGCTGCCACAAAAGCAGAAGAAATCGATATCTACTGTACTGAACCGTCAACTTCAACGACAGCTGTAAATTCAATCCTGAAAAACGTCAAGTTCGAGGAGACATCTTCTACTCACAACTACAGGGACAGACATCCAAATCACATTCAGTATCAGTTGAGCTGTATTCCCGTTGTATGTCAATCGTTTGGTGTCTGTTAACTAGTCAAGATGTAAATAAACTGTACATAGCCACCGAACCTGGTCCTGTCTGTCGTTATCAACTTTATATGACAGAATTGGTGCCGAAACCAGGGATACCTACGTTGGACGCCACATTCAATCAGGATGGCTTACAACATTCCCGCACCGTTCCTGATCGCCGACTAGTTTCCCGAGTTCAACGGGAGGAGTGAAGATTTCCAGTCACGGATTCGAACAGTAGAAGAAAAGATGAGCCAGTTGAACCGATATTACAAAGAAGAAGAACTGATGGTAGTCATCATATCGAAGTTGAACGGCGACGCTCGTGATTTTGCTGCCGCCAAGAGGTACAACAAATTCGTGGACATCAAAAAGGATCTGCGTCATCGGTTCTTCAGACCACCTATAGCACCGCTCGCTGAAGCAATGACGACAAAGCAAGGAAAGACAAGTGTAACGACCTACGTGCGCCGACTAAGGGAGCTGTGCGAGATGTCCTACGACTCCACAGATGATGAAGGGTCCAAGAAGATAGTCGAGCTGCAAATTCTCCAAGCGTCGCCTTGTGAACTCCCCAGGGTGTTCCCTCTATGGCAGGCTTGAGGAATAACCATCCAAGACATGATTTTGCTGACATTACTGTCAAGAACCCCAGATGAAAAACTCACGAAAGCATTGGCGAAGTAAATCATACTTCAGTCTTGAATCTCGGGAACTATAATGTCCTAAACCCTTTGGCTACCCTCTCCCGTTGGACACCAATATTACGATCATTCTAATTTGATGAGCGGCACTGCCCTTTGATAGCTTAGGTAGAGCCGACAGACCCAAGCCTAGGCTCAATGTGAGTAACTGACCTTTGCAGAACTATCTTACCGGACAATAAAGTACCAAACCCAACTCGACCAAACACCAGACTCAAAGCAGCAACTGTAAACTGTACGAAACTTATTCGCCCAAACACACACACATGTACCTCAAGTTACGACTTTGACACACTTCGTACACCACTTAAATCTCACGTTGTGATTTATAAAGTAAACTGATAAATCAGTTTCAAATTGTGGATCTTTAAAGTCACTATCAAAATGTTTTATATGTTGGTAGTACTAGATGTATATTTGTTAACTGAATGACGATCCGACGCTGGCGAGTAATTTGTGAGAGCTATTAAAGGACATGTCGTACTCACGATAGTAATTCATTCTACTTCAGTAGTATTTCCATCCTTCACGAGATTCTACACTTCATAAGTGTATCTTATCTCCTCTATTAGCGTTACACTGGTTATCATGCTTGCCATGTTTGTTCTCTTTAGGTGACGTATCAGGCTCCTAGAGTCCTATCACTGCTTCCGACAATTTTATTGGTCAGAAGACCGGTTTAGCGGATTTTGCCGAGTTCGTCATCCAAGGCAAGGGACATCAGACAAACAGCCGAAACCTTGTGTAATTTTCCGCAAGCATAGCGAAGATTTGAACTAGTCAGCTACCTCAGAACATCTTAGCAGAAACACTAGCCTATGTACTGCGAGGTGTCCTTTAAGGAAAGTAAGGTCATTTATTTATTTGCCAGCGAGTGAGCTGAGTTTCAGAAAGAAGAGTTCTCCCTGAAACGGCCCTACGAAGATGCTGGATCGACCAACAGCTCCATGTGTATAGCAGATCAGATTCCTAGCCTATCCTCAGTATGGTCATTCTCAGTTTCTTGAGGATAAGTAGAGGCGAGAGCCTTTTTAGACGCAATATACTTCTATTACTAATATTGTTGGCAGCAAGCCCCGGAAACTCGACGGAGCCTGGCTGAATCCCAAATTGCTAGAAAAGCAGGCGGAATACCGGATAAACTAGCCGGAATGACAGGGAAGGATTAGGTCAACAAGGTTAACACAGGCTTGGTTCCTATATCCGTTATTACTAGAAAACTAATAATAATAATAATCTTAAATTTCCTTAATAGCTCATACAATTCACACGCTAGCACTGAATCGTCATACAATTAACAACTAGTATGTATAATAACACTATAAATCATTATGACAATAAATTTGACGATCTACAAATTACAATTAATACGTACAATTTACCTTGTTAATTACAGCATATAACTGAAATGGTGTACGAAGTCGGTTACGTAGGACCTGTCGGTTGAATATGTGTTTCGGCGAACAAGTTTCGTACAGTTTATAGTTGCTGCTTTGTGCATTGTAGTTGGGTTTGGTACTCCATAGTCCATAGTAAGATAGTTCTGTGAAGATCTGAGGTCCGGCACTTACGTCCGAAGTCCTTAGTCAGTTTGTGTCGTCTATCAGAGAGATTAGAGAGACCAAGCTTGGTCTCTAGGTGGGATACCGGATTGACTTCTAGCTGGAACGCCAGGAGTAGGACTAGCTTACGATCAGGGTCAACCTAGTCCGTCAAAGCAGTGTCCCTTTTCTAATGCGTCATATTTTCAGTTAGGTCTAGCAACTATGAATTTCGATGGATGCAAACTACAACCCAACGGAATACTTGGGATCCTAGTTCATCTGTTAGATAAAACTCTGTTCATTACAGATATCCGTAACAACGAAACAAATAGTGAATAGGAAATAAGACGGCTGAATCTCGAACTGCTAGAAAAGTAGGCGGGTTATCAGATCAACTTCCAATGCCAGGAATAGGGTTAGGCTAGGATTAGGCTCAGTCTTGGTTGTGACAAGCAGTGTTCCTTATCATTTTTTCCCATTAGAAATTTTTTTCACACGCACAGGCAAACTTTCAAAGTTTAACTAATTTACTGAAAAAGGGATAGCCTACAAAACAGAACGCCCACGACTGCAGGGGGCGTCTCCCCTCATCTGATTAAATACATCACTAACACAAAATCTTTTAGCTAATATAGGCTATTATAAAATACAATAATCACTATATAATGATCCTTTTATTAATGTGTTCTGTTTTTCTATGCGTTTTCTAGGCTAGAACTATGGTTTTGAGGGAATACAAACTACAACCCAACCTGGTCAGGGGCAGTTCGATGGGGGGGGGGGCTGCGGGGTGACGCACCCCCCCATGCTTCAGAGAGTCTTACTCTCAGTCGTATGTTTCGAGCTTGCCTTATATGACACTCGTACGTTTTAAGCTTGCCAGAATGACATAAGGCAGTTACCAAACATGAATTTTGCCCGTAAATGACGATGTTTATAGTCGCATGGCTACGAAGAGATTTTCTAGCTTATGTTTTGAGCTTGTCAAATTCACGGTTGTGTGTTAGGAATTTGTCAGAATGACAGTCGTAATTGTCGGGCGCCAGTTCGCCCCCCCCCCCCCCCCAATGCCCGAGCACTTCGAGCCGCCCCTGAACCTGATATTGGGTATTTGGCGCTCCCGATTCATCCGTAACATGAAACTTGTTCATTACAGAGAGCCATAACGAGTGAACGAATAACAGATAGCAAATCACAAGTGAAGAGCCTACGTGATTAGAATTTACGACGAGCAAATCTGATCAGCTGACGGTTTGATAATCGAGAAAATAATTAACTATGGAGATCTAGCATCCGATAGGCTAGGCATAGATTATGCTTTTACAAGAGGCCACTGTAATCAGCTAGATCCAGCCGACAGTTATTATATAAGCCTAAGTTATTAAACGGTTTTGAAATATACGCGCAGACGCGCACAGGGCTGCCATGGGCTAATGTTTGTTTATAGGCCTACATGAGGGTCTACGGGTATGTCTCAGGCTTTTCTAAAGCTTTTGCCGGTTTACAAGGTTGGGTCAGCGATGGTAACAACAAATTCAAAAATAATATGAAAAATATCTGTAATTTTCTGATATCTGTGTTGAAAGTGTCATGTCAAGCTAATAGATTCTTCATACACAACTCGATAAATTCATTACTTCTGATGGAGCTATAATGATAGAGCCTACCATAAAGAACAATCTCAGCTTTTTATATTAAAAATCGAATTTCTACACAGTGTTTCAAAGCTACCACCTTAAGGTAAGGTAAAGGTACAAAGTAGTAAAATCTACAGGTAGGAGGTTGGACCCCTCCCCCCCCAAAAAAAAAAACACAGTGTGATGTGGAGAGATTTCAGCAGGAAGCTTTTAGTACGCCTAAGCACTGGAGCAGGATATTCAGCAGGTTTTAACCCCGTCCCGGCTACTCAGGTCGTTGGCCTACCACTCGCAGGCTGGTTGAAAGACAAACAATTCAGGGCCCTCCCAAGCTTCCAGCCCAAAGGGGCATTAGGACTCAATGGCCAAACGTCTCTCAATTTTTCCATCTGGGGATCTCGAGGAAACGGAAAAAATCGATCCCAGACTCGGTGTCACGTCCAATGCCTGAATGATTAGGCTGAGCCTAGTCTAGTCTAGACAGCTACTCTAATCAATATCCAACTTAACAGAAAACTCGAAGACGCCTTCGGAAACCTGTTCTCAAGTTCAAGCGTTCAGAGCGTTTCTAGTGGAAGTGAAACACTCTTGTTTTTGCTTTGCTTTTATTCTCTATCCTGTTTGACACGTTCAATCCGCTATCACTCGCTTATATAGTTAAACTGAAGGTATTCTAGCATTTACCTGGATTACCCCATCCGAATCGCCAGTTCAAACCAGCACTCGGTACGACCATGGGAACATCTGGTGGCGCGATTCAAAAGCATCTCGACTGGGCATGCTTAAAATGGGCATTAACTATGCTTTAATTTTTATAACATGCTTAACACATTTACTAGCATTCTAGCATTTACCTGGATTACCCCATCCGAATCACCAGTTTATTGAGTCAAGATTGGTCTAGCGCATCGGATACGAAACGTGTGGATGATAGCGGCAGCCTAGGAGATATCTCAGATATGACCGATTCGGAGTGTCCCCGGTCTGTACGCGAGCGCATTGCATCAATAACTGCCACAGCACGGTTTCAGCCGGTTCTCGAAACCAAGGAGCAGACATTGTAGTCTACTACTATAGTAGCTAGGCTATTAGTTACTATTTTCGTACCAACCTCGTAAAAAAGTTACTACCCTACGCTGACCGTTCCAACCTTGTCGAAATAGTAACTATTTGATTACCATGCTCGGGAGCGTAGTAAGCGTGGTAACTACGATCTCTGTGACGTGACTGGCCGGATTACCCCGCGGAGTGATATTTTACCGAAAAAGTTAAAAAAGCGTTCCAGCCTTGACGCCAAGAAGCCAAAATTCGTTACGTCATGCGTAGTAACTACGGTAAGTAGGGTGGAACACGCTCAAGCTGGGTCTCTTCTCATGATGGATCAAATTCAGTAGCCCATACGAGGGCCTATGCCTACTTACTACAGTACTTAGACTTTTTAGCTCAACAAAGTAGGAATGAATGTCTTTGATGTCAAAATGATTTCTAGTGGTGCAAAACCGATTGGTATTCAACATCATATGCTAGCACAAGAAAACGGCAAATGGGAGGATGGATGGCAAACACATGGACGGGGGGAAATAAAGAAGACTCACCTCTTGTTTAACGCTGTTGTTCGCATGTTCAGCTACGTCACTGACAATCTTCAAGGCTTGCACTGTGTCTTGATAATCTGCACTCGATTCTTCCAAATGATCCAAATAGTCCTGCAGCAGTAATCGATACTGTGGTATCCTTTGTACAGGTTTGAGCATATAATGTTTCAATCCAAGCATACTACACTTCTCACTCCTTTCAAACTCTCGCGTTAACTGGTCAAATTTCGAATATTTTGACCGAAATTCGTCGAAAAGTGAGCAATTATATTCGAAATCCCGGATATAAATGGAGTAGAGCTTCAAGAAAGGGCCTACTTTGGTTATAATGTCCGCTATTTTCTGCTCTTTATCCCAGTTTTCCAGTCTCAATCTCAGGTCACTCAGAAGCACTGTGTTAAACGTTAGTAGGGAGGGCAAGTCACTGAGAAACCTAGCAAGGTCGTCCTCGGGCATGAACTTCTCTTCCTTGTTCACACTAACTATGTGTTTCTTATATTCGTCATTTAACAACCTCAAACACTCCACAAACACACTTTCTGAACTCACAATTTCCGCTGCGATATATTTCACTTTCCGGGCGCGTTTTTCTTCCGGGTTGAGCACATCCGGTTCCGGCTTGTTTTCCGGGTCAGACTCACTATCAATCACTGAGTGACAATCGGATCCGGTCGTAAAACTATCTCTCTGATTATCACCCTGCATTATTTCCAACTGTTTCGGATCAATTATCTGTATATCCAATGGCACTGTGATGAGCGGTTTCATCTTTTTCTCGACTTTCAGCCGAGGCAGGGTCCGGAATTTTTTCGATTTAGTTTTATCACCTGACTCGTCTGCACTAGAATCGGTTTTCGGCAACTGAGATCTGCTCCTTGGCTTCGAGAGCCGGCTGGAAACCGTCCCATTCCCAACTGTGGCAATTATTGATGCAATGCGCTCGCGTACAGACCGGGGACACTCCGAATCGGTCATATCGGAGATATCTGCTAGGCTGCCGCTATCATCCACACGTTTCGTATCCGATGCGCTAGACAGGCTATCTTGGCTCAATAAAGACGGAGACGGACTGGCTTCTTTCTTATTCACAACAGGTTTAAGCTGAATTTCATTAAAAAAGGTTTTCACCTCTGCGAAGGTATCCTTGCGTCTAAAAGCGGTTCTTTTGAAATCTGTTTCTACAACATTGCCGCTAACCAACAAACGTGAAAACTGCTCAGATGGAGGTGCCGGAATATCGGAAAACACTGGCTCGCTGGGCTCTTTGCTCTGTCTCTTCACCCCATCGTCTAAGAACAAACTGACTGACGCGAAGGAGTTTTCAATTTTCCGTATGTTCGACTCGATGTCAGACTCCGTCCCGGAGTATTTTTCTCCAGTCGCGCTGGACGGAGACGCGTTCGCCGACGCTCCCCTCACGCGAGTCTCGCCTTCTTGAATTAGTGGCAAGAAATCAGGTCTCACGTCGGCACTGGTTTCGAATTTCGTAACAAGCCCTAACACTAAATTTGATTCGCCTCTGTTTTTGAGCTTCTTTGATTTATCGATCTGAGCATATATGGGAGTGCTAGCATCGTCGGGGGATACTGAATTCGGTCTGACGGGTGGACTTTTCGATAAGTCAATAAATATTGGAGAAGCAACTAGGCTAAATACCTGGCTCATGCGGGACGATATATCCTCCGACTTCCTCCGCCGGCGCGGCGGCGGTACTGGTTTTCCGCCATCAAACTGAAACTCAGACGAACCGAAAACACTCGCTGAGCCACTACCACTCATTTCTCTAAACGCACTATCGACGGAGTCCAGTGAGGAAATACTGGAGTACCGGCTGAACTGCGGTACCACTCCTCGCCCAAGACTTTGCGTTTTCGGCGTGCGGGCGAACGAGTTCGGCGTGCTTCTCAAATGGTCTTCCGTATCCGAACCGCCTCGTCTTCGACGCAACCGGTTCAAACGCGGCAAGGGTTTCAACTGATCCTGAGTCACATACAAAATAGTCCCTGTATCGTCTCTCTCGATTCCAACTTCGACCAGAATATTCTCTTTTGACTTTTTGAAGTTTCGAGGTGGTCGAGTCGGGACATTCTTATCAGTATCCGTTACAGGAGATAAGGCAGCCTTTTTACTTGTTTGACTAGGGTTATTCACTCCAGCTTTTATCTGTCTTTCGTCATCTGGAGTCCATAAATTGACTAGGTTCTTTACAGGAGTGGTGGGTAAGGATACGCTTATACCCGTGAATGGAAGGAGGTTTAAAAATCGCTTTGTCGGCGTATCAGGGACGGCTTTCTGGGGTTTGGAGAACAGAACAATCTTGTCGTTCATTGATTTCGACTTCAGTTTCGAATTATCGGTGGGAACCACTTTAGGTTGGGACTGGACTTTGGGTCTGGCTGGGATGTTAATCTTCGGAGGCAGAGCAGGCTTGGAGTCTCGTGGCACGGGGGGTTTGATAGGAAGGGGACGGGAAGGCCGTGATGAGTCTGAGACGACCTCTTCGGCTGTTTTGTAAACGGTCTCATAGTGATGTTCGGGGCTATTATCTTTACTTTCCATTTTCGAGATGGTCACCAGCCCCGTCAGATGAGAGGAAGGGAAGGGAGGAGACTAGGTCAAGCCATCCTGAAAAATATTTAAATGTCATTTGTATTTATTCGGTTCAATTTTAGTTTATGTTTTTAGACACAAAAATAAACTTACATCGTATCAAACTCTAAGAAAGCCCTGCCCGTCGTGAGTGGCATTATTAATTCTTGTAGGCCTAATACAAACATCCCCCCCCCCCAAAAAAAAGCGAATAAACAAGAAAATAAATACATAAATTAGGCAAAGGTCTGTGTCAAACTGAACACTATTTTTTACACTTTAAACATGGATCTACTGTCAGCGGTTTTCACAATAAATGGTGGGAAACCTTCCTTCAGTTCAAGCTGACTGCGAATTATATTTGACAGTGCAAACAAAACGGATACGTCAACTAAATTTTTATAGAAATATATTTCGGCCGTTCCTGGCAAGGGTCCTATTCAGGCTCAAGCCGTTTAGCTGTAAAATGATTTTCAATTTAAAAACCTTGTGCTGGGATGTCCAACGTGGTGAATCATTGAGGTGGGGAGTAAAGCGTTGTCTCTGAATTTGATTAAATACTTCAGTTGGTTTATCGTACAACTAACGTAAAAACTTCAGTTGTACAAGTCAACAATCAACGTTCAGTCAACAACGTAAAAACTTCAGTTGGTTTATCGAAGTACACCGTACTTCGTGAATAAATATTCCATCAGCCCAAGCTGACTGCGAATCATATTTGACAGTGCAAAATGGATACGTAAGATGGATTTTATTAGAGCTCTATTACGGCTCTTTTTGGCACGGGTCCTCTTCAGGCTCAAGCCGCTCTAGCTGGAAAATGAACCTCATTTCGAAGTAAAGTTCATTTCATTTCGAATGGTGGAAAATCTGCACTTTCTGGTATGATAAATTTAATTGGAAAACCGGAGCTTGTGAGACTTGTTTTTACACTGGCTTAGGACTACTTTAAACACATATTTTGAGAAAAAAAATTACGCTGTTGTTGCACATCTTGTGGCTGCATACTGTATATTAGATGTACGTTTAATTCGATATCATTGCCATTCACTTGCAGTGACGTCAGTTAATTACTGGGGAATCAAGGTAGTAAGGGCACCTTTTTTTCTTTTTTTTCTAACCCATGCAGCATCTTTTCTTTTCTTTTTGGGCTACGTCTCCTCCTCTGCTCGGTGGCATTAATTTTTTTTAACGCCACCTAAGTTATACAAAAACAAACTTACTTTAATCAGTCTTTTACAAATATAGGCTATCTAACTTCAAAATTCAGTCTCTATTTCATTTCAACCCCATTTTTCAACTATCAATTTGTTGCTCTCATGTCCTTTAAACCGCAAAATAGTCAACCCACCCATAAAAGAACATTCAAGTGGGAGTTTTAGATTTTACTTACAATTGGCCAAAAACTGCAAACCAGTTGAAACCGGAACAACATGTCCGGGTAAAAAATGATTATCATATACGGATTCAGCGTCTCTTCTTATCCCTGAATCTGTCATCTAATCAACTTCAAATAAAACTTGTACTTTTAGCAAATTTTCCGGTTTTATTCGGACTCAGGTCGAACTAGTTGTCCGGATAGAAAATTATTTCCGCATAAGTATTCAGCATGTTTTCTTATCCCTAAATCGAACATCTAATCAACTTCAAATAAAACTTTTACTTTTAACCAGCTTTCCGGTTTTCACTGGATTCCGGACGAACTACTTGTCCGGCGAGAAAATGGTTTTCAGCCTCGTGTTCAGCATGTATTCTTATCCCTAATTGAACACTTAATCAACTTCAAATAAAACTTTTACTTTTAACAAACTTTCCGGTTTTCACCGGATTCCGGACGAACTACTTGTCCGGCGAGAAAATGGTTTTCACCATCGTGTTCAGCATGTCTTCTTACCCCATAATCGACTATCACATTCGCAGTTTATAAATATTTTGTTTGTCCCTTAATCTGAACCCCCTCCCCCACCCCTTAATGTAGGGCTACAGAGCCCATCTACGAACCCGATCTTTCCCTTGACCCAAAGGATCCTCCCACCAAGTTTCATCAAAATATCTCATTCCCTTCAAGAGTTATCGTGCTCACAGATGGACAGACAGACGGGTAACTTTTGCGATGTCATAGGTATCCCTCACTTACGTTTTGAGATCCCAAAAACTAGCCATTTCTGGCAGACTGCAGGTACCCCATTATTGCTGTAGCAATCTAAAATTTCACCGGGTTTTCTATCAACCACCATCTTTCGTTTGAAGCATTATATGTGGTCTGGATTCAGTAATCATGAAAAACTTTTTCTTAGCTTTATGCTAGGTAAAAGTTGGGGCAAATATGCAAACATTAACAGATGTCATTTAACATATCCTAGATGTTCAGCAGATATTCCAACTCCTTCACCAGCCTACAGAAGATAGACTGAGAGAGATCTAAACAGTTTGTCCCACTACCCACTGGAATTTCAAATAATAATGCTGATTACATACAACAGGATGTGTGGGTACCTGTCAGCACTGTATGTCCTGAAAATTCAGTACTCCAGAACTAACACAATTTATTTCAGTTTCTTCAGGATACAAATCTTTACACTTGCTACTGCTTTTGAGTTTCTGTCAGCTTTTTCTGTCTGGGAAGAATTCTGCTAAAGTTTTACTATAGGAGGGCTATCCTTTAAGGATCTCCTTGGCTGAAATCCAAAGCCTAGGAACATTGGCCCAACTTCACATTCTGCATCATCTTGCATCTTACATTTGGTTAATTCATACCTTCTTCTCTTAAGATTGTGAGTCAAGTAAATTTGGGAACAATTTTGAAGATCTAAACAACTAGGAGATCAGAACCATAGATCACAACACCAAGAAAACTGCTAAAACTGTGAAATTCTTCTGAAATGAACCTTGCAACTAGCCGAAATTCCTCCTTTCATATGCATTTTAGACCTGTTGTAATAGTGTTCGCAACATTTTTATGTATGGTGGTTGAAGCAACTTAATACCAACATTTTTATTTAACTGAAGAAAAATATCCCAGTCATACACAAATCCACAATTTGCGGCACAATTCTCATCTGTTGGGGCACAGTGCCCTGGAGGAAGGGCACAGGGGCACACCACGAAAATCTGTTTATGGGGGTTTTGGCTCAGTCTACCACAAATCCCTGATTTTGGGAAAGCCTTTGCCAAAGGCTGGATATATCTAGCGTTTAGTATACCCTATGCCAAACGCTGGATACACTATGCCAAATGCTGGATACTGGGGTCCAATCAATTATTGATGATTTGAGTGAAGCTCAAAAATCAACCAATCAGAATTCACCTGTAGTGAGGTAGGTCAGGGTTAAGGTGCCAGCAGCTATCGGGCGTTTGGCATAGGGTGTCCAGGGTTAAGCATAGGCTATGCCAAATGCTATGTATATCCAGCGTTTGGCATATAGGGTATCCAAAAATCAGGGGTTTGTGGTTAACTGGTTTGGCTTTTGGCTTAAAGTTCAGTGTTGACTAAATCGTAACGGATTTCTATACAGCCGTGACGTATTTAGAGACATCACATGATTGTGGCCCCAACATAGCGTCTGATTGTCCCTAGGCTGTTTCATAAGTGTAAACGCGACCGGCGCCTTGCTGGCCACTTGGCTCTATATATATACATTCAAATATGTATTCACCGCTAGGATTAGGAAGAAACTACAACAAGTACAATTTTTCGTTTTCTGAGGTAAAATAGATAAAATGGGTGTGACATCACGTTTGTATGAAATTCCATTACGATTTAGTCTAGACCTGAAGTTCTCTGGGACAGAAAAAAAAGAGAGGAAAGCTTACAAATTAATTTCATCCTAAATCCCAAGCAAACAAGACAAGAAAAACAATAACACCAAGAAAACTGCTCATCGTCTCCTTCTTCAGCGTCAAGATCAGGTCATAACTATTGAATTATCAAACGCTACCTATTGACAGTAAATTTAAAAACGACACTAAGCTTACAGTTTTTGCCTCGTAGATGACGTGCTGGTATTTACAGATTCGTCCAAAATACTAGTTACGTTTCTGCAGATACCCTGGTATCTGTCTCTGTCTGATACCATACCACGGTAACTGGATCTGCATTTTGTTACCATGGTATTTGAGCCTCACTTTTGTTGCACGCTGCACATCCGCTCGCGGCCGCTTTCGGGCTGATTCTTTCTACATTCGTTTTTGCACTGCAGTGCTTCCGAGGAAGATGACAGAGCTTCTCCAGAATCGCGGACTTGCTTACCGACCAAGTCCGTGCTCCCCTGCAAGGTACTAGTTCAACCAAGAATAAATGTTGCAGGCAGTGAATACAAACACGCGTCTTGTGCAGAAGGAAAAAAGTGCTGCAGCAGCACTATTGCAACAAAAACGAGACTCTGATACTACGATTGATTGCAAAGGGCGTCTTCCACCTTCTAACAATAGTAACTACTAGTTACTATTTTCGTTCCAACCTCATGACAAGTTACTACGCTGACCGTTCCATCCTTCTCGAAATAATAATAGTGGGAGAAACAACCATGCAAATACCAATGGGATCATAAATCCTGTTGACACTATACAAGCAACCATGGAAGCGGAGGAAAACAGATCCATCATGGACCTTATTCGCTCCGAAGTGCGATTTAAGGTAATTAATTAAGGTAAATATTTGCTTACCGCGCTCGGGAGCGTGATAACTACGATATCTGTGACGTGATTGGTCCGATCAGCCCGTGGCACGATATTTTGCCAAAAATAAGAAAATTCGTTCCAGCCTTGACGCCAAGAAGCCAGGATTCGTGACGTCATGCGTAGTAACTAAGGTAAGTAGGGTGGGACACGCTCAAAAACGACAACCGCCGAATTCACACTTTTCGACGTCACCATAAAAGAAATACTTACATCCATTCAAATCACAAGTGCCGGATTTCTTTTCCACCAATTTGACAAAATCCTAGGCTCTTGTGTTGGTGATGACGAAAGTGAGATGACATTTTCAGATATCACGGTCAGTTACTGCGGTCGGGACCGTGGTATCTCTATCACATTCCACGATAACTGGCCAGATATTCGGTAATGGCTAAAAACGCAACTACCGTGTTAAGATGTATTCTCACCGTTCCCCGAGGACTCCACTCACTGACGGGGGAATACTCCGATTATCATCACCATCATCAGAAAGACTCCCTTTCAGATTCAGAGGGGAATCAACTTTTGCTGGTGTTGGTGCAATGTAAAATTAATTAAAAACAATCAGAATGAACAAAACCAAAAATAAAGTGGAGAAAGCCTTTAGAACCACGAAATTCTCCACAATGCGATATTGTTCCTAATACCGTCATACAGACAAACATGACAGACGAGTCAAAAGCCGAATTACAACCCAAGGGTCTAATGCGATACCACAAAGACTAAACTAAACACAATTTTTCCCTTGAACGTTCATTGCGGAATCATAGGGTTTGTTTTATTTTTGGGATCCCAAAATATATGTGGAGGGATACCTCTGACATCCCAATTGTCTGGATCAACTATCAAATTTTTGGGATCCCATCGAAACCTTTGGTCTTGTTTCTGTAAGAAACAGAATTTATCTATGCTACGATAGTGTTGAAATATACCGCTCTCTCTCTCTCACAGTCTGATTTTCCCTGTCAGATGCGAATTTCCTCCTTCGCTACGAAATCTTGACGCATCGGAGGCGTTTTCGCATGCGAAATCTTATCGCACGTAGCTTAAAGGCACAGAAAACTTGCCTACGCAACTTTCGGCCATCAAACTGACCTGGAGGGCTTAGATAAATATACAGGGACTTATTGTCGACAGGACCCCCCTTCTTTGTTATCTCGAACCCCCTCCTTAGTGTTCCCAAAGCTAGCTGGCAGGCCCTTGCCCCTTATGCACTGTAAAAGTTCGCCTTTTGCCGAGTATCGGGATAGTAGTCAACAGGTCGTGCGTTCGATTCCTACTCCCGGCACACAAACCTTTTGCTCTTTTTTCCTACTAACTCAGAAGTCGAATTCTCGGAAACTGCCCGGAAACTGCAATGGTCGTAACGAGAATTTTTCTTACTCTCAATATCGACTCAGGGTACATTCCTGATGTGTCAGCTAGCTCCCAGAGTCAAGTTTGAGTCAAACTTTCTGTTCCTTTAACTCTGATAAACAGTGATCTTACTGCCCTCTCTTTATAGAAGCCTGTGCCTCTCTGTGGTTTTGCTAGGTACCAAAGTAATCGTCTATTACACTGTCAGGAGTTTCAGAACAGATAACACAAGGATGCACAGTTTCAATAGACAACACTTGGGATATAATCTGTTGTTATTTTGAATACGTTATGTATTTAAGTTATGCATAAAAGCGCTGCCAGGAAGAGCCGAAAAAGCATCAGGTGACTTTCTTGTTTGTCATCATGATATCGGAAAAGTTAGCGGCGGTTTTTCGGCTCTTCCTGGCAATGCTTGTTGTGCATAACATTCAATGCAAAAAGTTTTAAAAAACCCAATAGATTGTGTTGTCTGTTGAAACTGCACATCCTTCTGTTATCTGTTATGAAACTTCTGACAGCACAAATTTACAAACAAATCAATTTAGAAAACTTAGTTTTCCTTTTAATGAAACAAATTAAAAAATAAATTAACAATTTGGCACGAATCACCACAGAATCATTTCCGCCCCAAAAGACTAAACTTGTAATCCTTTACTCCTCAAGAAGGCATCCATACTTGGTTCTCTTCCCAAGAAATTTCGGATGATAACGTCAGCATCCAAGCTGCCACCCGGCTCTAGGATCTGCCTCCTGTATTGCATGCCTACATCCGGGTTCATGACACCTTCCTTGGCAAACTTGGATTCGAACATATCTGCGCTGAAGACTTCTGACCACTAAAAAAAAATATAAAAGAAATCAATCAATCAATCAATTTATTTATTTCGTGATATTACACATCACATATTACACTAAAACAGGACTATTCTAAACTAAATATATACAATCATATCAACCATTCGGTGGCTCGGGGCAAAAGCACAGTCGACGGAAAAGGCGATAGAAATGGCCGGAACGGCACTCTGCATTCTCGCGAATTGCCTTTAAGAGTGGGTTTTCGGAGGCTTCTATCCTTGCAACAAAACTAACTAACGCTTTCCGTCTCATAACATCAAAAGATTCAATTTCATTTTCTAAGAACATTTGACTAGCAGAGTAACGTCGATTGTATGAAAAAAGATGGCGGAATGCATTGTTAAAACAAACTTTCAATTTACGTATCGTCGTCTCAAGATAATTATCAAAAAGTGGGAGACAATATAGTTGCGTGCAATACGTCTTAAATAAAAGAATTCTCACCGACACAGTACAAAATTTAAAATTACGAATTAAGTGGTTCGCACGCGCGCAGAGACCCCGATACTGACTCGAGATTGCTGAATCGTCATACAGGTCATCGTCTAAAAAATAACCTAAGTACTTCACTTTATGTACCCTCTTCAAAACAAAATCACCAAGTCGAATAGCCGGAAATATCAGCGATTTAAAATGTTTCGGGATAAAAATCATGTAATTGCACTTCGCAGAATTGAAAATAATGTCGTGCGACGCTGCATAATTTGCGCAAATCTTCAACAGGAGATTTAAAGCATTCGCCGACGGCGCCATTAGAACCATGTCGTCAGCATAAGCTATAGAATTCAAAAACACACCAGAGATGTTACAGCCTACACGGCTCTCCATTAATTGTTTACAAAGGTCATCTATAAAAACATTAAATAAAAGAGGTGAAATAATTCCCCCTTGTTTAATTCCATTAGCAACATGAAAAGGAGCAGACAGTTTTGACCCCCACTTCACACGAAACTCCTGTTGAACATACCAATTTGAAAGGAAATCAACCAGCAGCTTTGGCATACCCCGTGTTCGTAGCTTTTCAAACAACAACTCGTGGTTAACACGGTCAAAAGCTTTACGTATATCTAAAAAACAAGTGAAAACAGGACTTCCAAGCCCCAGATAGTAAGACACAGTTTGCTTAAATGAAAAGATACAAAAATCGGTCCCATGCTGCTGTTTAAAACCAAACTGATTAAACGATGTCTTTAAAAAATCAATAGAATGTTTCAACAACAAATGCTCAAGCAGCTTCGAAAAAACAGTTGTAACAGCAATAGGGCGGTAATTATCAATACTTGTAAGGTCCCCGCACTTGTTCTTTAACAGAGGTATGATCGTAACCTTCATCAAATCTGGCGAAAGACAACTGTGAGCGAATGCGCAGGTAAAGTATACTGACAGTAAAGCGCACAGGCGCTGCCGGTTACTATACTTCACATGCTCGGCAGACAGACCGTCATCGCCGGCTGCTTTGTTCGCTTTCAGTTCCTTCGTAATCACTTCATCAATATCATTGCTCGTAAAACTAATTCTATTAACTTCGCAGTCGCAGTCATTAGCACAGCTAGGCGAATGCGAATCACTGGGGACTGAATTGAGCAAATCACTGAAGTGGGAACGCCATCTTTCTACTATGTTGGACTCACCAACCTGGCCATCCAAAGTAGACGCTAGCGCATTCGGTACACTACTGACGGTTCTAAAGGTCGACCACAGATGCTTACGATCACCTAGGTAAGCTTCAGCCATCTTGTCCGCGATGTGCTTCTGCCGAGAAGATTTACACCGTTGCAAAGCAGACCGAAATTCTTTGCGTTTCACTAACATACTACTGTATAAACTGCCGATGTTCGGTTTACCAGCTGCTCGCCACAATAGGTAAGTGGAACGGTATTCAGCGTGCACTAATTTTACTTCAGAATTCCAACCCGGGACAGTTTTGTACCCTCTATTTGACGCCACAGAACTGCAAGCGCCTTCTGCAGCAATCGAGAGTGACGACACGATTTGATCATATAGGCTATTTACCTGGGCCCGATGATTTGTACTGCTGCAGTGAACTTCCTGGCACTCAACTGCATCCTGGGGAATACTGATATCAGATAGTAATCTTTCTGATAGAGAGTGATAGGCCTGCCTCACAGACATGTCAGTCCATTTAGGGGCTGACTTCTTCGGTGGGGGTACTTCACAAACTTGCACAGTGCTCGTAACTCCTCCAGTAACGTTTAGTACGAGCTCAATGGGGTGGTGGTCAGAAGCTAGCACGTCATAGCGGACACGAATGCTACGAGTCTTTTCAGCCACAGCTGAAGTCATTAGACAGTGATCCACCCAAGACGTACTTTGAACTGAGTTGAAGTATGTGTAGCTGTCATTCGGTAGCAAATCCATGTCATAAAGCTTTAGACCAGAATCACGACAGAAGTCGCGCAGCTCACTTCCAAAACTGTTTGTTTGAGAAGCATTGAAGTCGCCAAGGGCTAGAACGTAGCTGCTCTCAAAAGTTTCACAACGTTCCCATATCAGTCCCAGATAGGCAGAGAACTCCTCAAAATTATCAGCGTTGCATACTGGCATGTAAATGTTAATTATGAGGTATTTGTGAACCCCGGCATCAAATGCAAGTGCTTGAATTCGGCTATCATCAAAGTCAATTATCTTGCACTTAACACCAAACTTCTTTCTCCATAAGATAGCAGTTCCGCCGTGAGGGCGCCCCACAAGAATCGAGTCAGACGTATCGAAAGCATAAGTGCCGGCGGCATAAAACTCACTATGCAACGACGATAGAAAAGCTAGGTCCGATTTTGACAGCCATGTTTCTTGGAGAAGTACAACATCAGAATTATCGCACAAACTTCTTACAGCCGGTGAAGAAGTCTTAATGTTCTTGCAATTGTAAGTAGTTATTCGTAAAGTCATCATTGATTGGAAAGAGTTACAGCCGCAGGCCTACGATTAGACCAGAAACGTCTGACAAGAATGCCGGCCGGCCATACATCGGGGTTTTCGATTAGCTCCTTTGTTGTAACGTCTGCCACAACTTTGAAGGAGGCATACGCGGCATGTTTCGTCTTTAGCTGCGTTATTTCTGCAACTACATTTTTCGAAAGAAGAAAGTCACTAACATTGGTCGCGGTGACATTCGGTGTGAATCTCGTGGCAAAGTATTGAAGTTTATGAGTTACCGAGTTGATCAAACCGGTATTCCCCTTACCTAGAATGCCTTGAGCTTTGCGTTTGGCTGGACCGTCGATTTTTGCATGTCCTTTCTTTTTATGACGATTACCACGCACTTGCTGCCAACTACCGAGATTTTCAACCGCGTCAGTGGTAACACTATTTGAGCCACTAGGCAGCGTGGGTACAAGAGCCGGCTGTTGATTGCCCAGCAGCATAGATGACGCACTGGTCGTCGCAACCTTAGGGACAGTAGATGCCGCTGATGAAGCGACACTCGAGTACAGAGGTTGGGAGAGTGCAGTTCCACTATCGTGTGTCTGGAATACATAGCTAGACACTTCCCTTGACTCAACCTGGCCAACTCGAGATTTCAGACTGTCAACCTCCAGTTTCAATTTCCGCATATCAACAAGCAGAGCAGCTGCGTCAATATGGTCCGGAAGGACGGGAGGGATTCGGGCCAGATCAGCGGCTACATAAGTAGGCAGCTCGTCCCGTTCGACTTCATGCAAGATGCCAATAATAGGGGAGACCCGCCCACGTTCGGCCACTTTTCACTCGAAGAATTTTCGTGGTCTTGTTAATAGACAGAATTGTGTCTTTTTTGTCGCAAGACGTTTACATTTATGTAGACTACGATGTGCAAAAATCGGAGCATCCGGATATGTACCATTTATGAGATAATACCCATCTTCTGAAAACCTCCAAAACGTCCGAACCAGGACCACCCTGGTGCACGTTCGGCATATACCGGTACAGGTTCGGCCTTACCTGTTGACTACTCTCTGAGCATCAAATTCTCTGAAAAACCGACAACCAATATCAATCATCTCGTTTAATGAAAAAAGGTAAAAAATCACGTACAAAATTAGTGAAAAATTAAACAAAAAAATCGGCTACAGGTAGGTATTCGGGAAAAGCACAGATTAAATAGGCAAAACGACATGGCTGATGTCTACTTCACGTTGTATGATGTAAAATCAATATCGAATGCCAGTTTTTCGCTCAAGCATGAACTCCCTCCCGATTTGGTCGGTCTTCCCAGCTTCATTGCGACTTCGGCCTTGGAAATTATTGCAACTTCATCGGTTAGAATGAATCAGCGTTCACTACGCTTCTAGGTCAAGCGCTGAATCGTGCATCACCATCGCGACATAATGTACTAGCTTACTTTTCCCCGCCAAAGCGACTAGAATGTAATCATCCGGTTTGATTTCATTATCGTCCTCGTCCCCGACATCACTGAGTCCTAAGGCCATGCTGGAAGTGTCAGACTGGTCATCGTCAGCCTCTGACTCATCATCACTCTCAAACAACCATACCTTTGCTTTGGTTTTGGGCTGACTAGCTACTCGAGACTTTGCAAGCTTCTTCTTCGCCGCATTTTCTTTCTTTTCGGCTGTAATCTTCCTTTTCTGTGCTTTGCTTTTCTCTTCCTCACTTATTCTGTTCTTGACGGGAGTATCAGTTAGAATCTCACAGATTTTTTTGTTCGCCACCCGTCTTTTTGCTTTACGTGGGGAGCCTTTTGGAAGAGAGCCTTTGGGGAGCCTTTTGGAATAGAGCCCTTTGGAGAGACACGCACAATTGCAGTGTTTCTAATATCAAGAGACCGTCTATGATATGAATAGATTTGAATGCGGACGTAAAACTGTTATCACTTATTTCTGGTACACGTTCGGACGGTCTTGGTTCGGCATGCCGGAGGGACCCCACTCTGGGTGTCCGAACGAGGGATTTTGCCACCTATTGACTAAAGTTAAAGATACAAAATGTGGGGTAAAGGTGGCGCAGTGTTAGTACCACAGAAGTACGACTAAAACTTACCTTTTCTGCCTGTATAACTTTCATTCTTTTTGCGTAACGCGAGATAGCAGTTTTTCGGAATTTTCGAAGCTCGAAAAACTACGATTTTGACCAAGAAAAGGGGCCTACCTGTTCAAAATCCAAATTGCGGAAATTAATGCCGAGTGGCCATCTTTAAAACATCAACTACCATCTAGCGTGTCTTTTGAACGTTATTTCGGAATTTTATAACAAACCGTGTTCTCGTAATCGGCTCTGTCCGAAGGTGGACCGTGCCGAACGAGGGCGGGTCTCCCCTATCGTTAAGACATCGCAAGTGACGGTCGTCACCTTTTCTCACAGTCTTGTACTCTCGAGTCACATTATCACCATCGCAATCTCCCAAAAGAATAGTCTTCGCCTCAATAATCTCGTCCGCTGAGTAAAAACTCTTTACGAGATCTTTGAGTTTTTCAATAGGTAAAACGTCGAGCCGATTTACTGTGAAGCACAACAGCTCGCATTTCACTAGTGTAGCCCGCATTTTTTTTTTCGCTGAGATTTATTGCTAAACCTTGATCGGTCACAACACTGCCGGATGATTTCTCCGGCCAGCAGTGGCGAAAACACAAAAAGCGACGTGGAACTGACGTTTCAAACAAAATAAGTCGCAAAATACCTTGGAAATGTTCAGGAATTGTTTGTAAGCAACAAGCACAATATTCACAGATGCACTTATGCTACAGTCTGCCTTGCACAGGCCTCATTATCATGCCTATCGAAGACATAAAAGGTCACTTAAGTTCAAATCATATTATGCTTCCTTAAGACCAGTGTTGCCCCTTATAATATATATAAAATTACAGACGATTTCAACTTTTGACTTTAAAGGACCTGTTGACTTAAAGGACTAGTTGCGTTTTCGCAGATACCACGGTATCTGCTACCACGGTAACTGGATCTGCAAATAGTCGATTTTGCAGTTACTGTGGTATCTGATGGTGGTGAAGGAAGAGTTTGTGTATTTGGGGGTCAAATTTTCGAGTAATGGTAAGTTTAGTAAGCAATTTGAGCATGCAGTAGGAAAAGGTAGTAGAGTTTGTAATTTGGTTATTAAAAGTCATTTGAGGCGTATAAAGAATGTGGGTTTCCAGAAAAGGATTTTTAATACGAAGATATTGCCAACAATACATTATGGTAGTGAAGTACGGGGATTTAGGGATTTTAAAAAGTTAGAAAGTATTCAGTCTAGGTATTTTAAGAGGATGTTAGGTCTATCGGATAGATTCAGTAATATAGTATTGAAAGGTGATTTAGGTATTTATAGGTTAAGGATTGATAGGTGGGTAAGAATAATAAAATTTTGGGAAAAAATAATAAATATGCCCCGGGTAAGACCACTGAAGGCAGCATATCTAGAGTCACTGAAAGATAGACGCCAAGATTCTTGGCCTTATCAAGTAAAGAAGATCCTCGAACAATGCGGCCTACCCGGATATTGGGGAGAGGGACTTGGACCACAGTCTTCAGAACAAAGGATCCATGAAATGGTTCGAAGAGTACTTCAGGACCAGGAAATCCAGTCATGGCACGAGGAAAAGGATCAGACAGAATCGTTATGTTTTTACGCCAAGGCAAAAGAATGTTGGGGTGAAGAGATTTACCTCAAGTGTGGTCTGTCTCACGAGGAACTTGTGTTATTTATGGGTATGAGAGGGGATGGTTTACCTCTTGGTAAAAGAAGAAAATATTTGGGTAAAGTTAGGGTTAAAACTGGTCCTTACTCTTGCCCTATGTGTGGATGCGAGAAAGAAAGTATGATTCATTTTGTGGGAGAGTGTGAGGAATTGAATGGGTTGAGATTAGAGTTGTTTGGAGTGAGAGCGTGTGGGAGTGAGTGGATAATTGAGAGAATGAAAGAGAAAAGTTTCCAGGGTATTCGACTGTTTGGAAAGTTCCTCCGGATAGGGTTCGTACACAGGGAAAATTGTATATCCCTGTAGTAGTAAATACTGGCATAGTGTTCATGTTTTTTATATATAATTTTTATTTTGTTGTATTGATGCGATGGCCCTTGTTGGCTTTTATGCATTAAATCTATCTATCTATCTATACGGTCCACTGCAAAAACGACTATTGCCGAAATTGTACTTTTCGAAGTCATCCCAAAAGAAAAACTGATATCCAGTTACATCACTAAGTGCTGAACTTCTTTCTCACCAATTTGACAAAATTTGATGAAAGTGAGATGACTTTTCAGATACCACGACCAGATACCGCGGTCGGACCGTGATATCTGAATATCTGTTAACTGCAAAAACGCCTTTTGACCGTGGTATCAGATACCACAATAACTGCAAAAACGACTTTAGACCGTATATCAGATACCATGGTATCTGCAAAAACGCAACTATTATCTCTTTTATATTATCTTTCATATATAATTGTAAGCTTCACAAATTCTTAGCCGTCGTTTCGTGTTGCACCTGCGACTTTTTCGCGCATTTTCGACCGAGACGCGTTTTCCAGTCAAGCAGCGTAAAATTCGCGAAAGCTCTAAGGCCCGCCGACAACTCTTTCAAAAAAAGTACATCGAAGCTGCTAAATTTTGTTTTTCATTTTCGAAGGTTTGGTAGGCCAACCAATCGGACTCCATTTCTTTTGCTTAATTTTTCCACTTTTTAACCACGGTGCACACAGTTTTCAAATATTCCGCATCGAGCCTCCGCTTCGGAGAGCGGGAAGTCTGGATAAAGTAGACAACAGGTAGACAAGCACCAACAAGAAAATCGCTAATTTCACGGGGCAGTTTATAGTATTTCGAAGAACGATTTTTCTGATGCATTTTCTCGTGAAAAGATCATTTCTAGTTGCAGGATGTACTATAGCCGCTCTTCTTTTGTCATTTTGACGAGCCTTTTTATATCGGTCTTTCTTTATAAGATCATTTTAGTTCTCCCTTTGCTATAACTTTTCTTGCTTTGTCGTTTTGTCTCGTCTTTTTATCTCGTTCTTTCTTTAAAAGACCCTTTTCGTTCTTCCTTTGCTATAACTTTTGCTTAAAGCATATGTTGCAGTAGATACAGTTTCTGTTCCAACATTTGAACATGTGTAACTCAGAATCAGTCTATCGCCGCCCTCTTTTGATAGCGTGGATTGATTGATTGATTGATTCATTCATTTATAGAAACGAAAAAAAATCAAGAGACGAATCCCGGAACTGCCAACACGCCAAATGCTCTAAACGGCCAGTTCAGGAACTCAAAAAGAATTAACACCTCTCTAAAGAAGAAAAATAAAGTGAACGGAATGGACAACAAAAAATCGATTTTGCAGCAAGTAACGTATTCAAACTAGCTGTTCTATGAGAATAGCTAGGTCTATTCTGAGAATTCTATGAGGGGCTAAATGAAACAACACTATTGTGCTGCGAACTGTACTCACCAAATATCCATAATACTGGGCGGGGTATCCGCCAGCAAGGTGCCCGAAGGTTCCCGCGAAATTCGTATTTGGGATTGTCTCAACACCCAAAATTTCTTTGTAGAGGTCCGCAAACAACTGTGCCGTATCCTTGATATCCTCGGTATGGATCTTTTGGTCGAAGGTAGCTAAGATGATCTGACGGAGGTTGAAGCCACCAGCACCTGCCTGCCGGGACTTCTTTAGGGTTTTGATGAGGTCACTTGGGAGGGGTTCGCCAGTCTGAAACGTAGTGATCCTATATCAATTTCAATTTCAATTTACTTTATTTCACGGTTTTTAAAAACCATAAAAAAAACAAAACAAAAATAATACACTCAAACAAACAATACACTAAACTAAAACAATCAAGTAGAACGGGCTCCAGGTGGAACCTGGGTCTATGTTTGGGTATATGTTTGCATTCGGGGGAGGGGTTGGTACCCGGGGGTTTTTCGCCAGGGGTTTTTGGTACCGGGGTTTTCGGCGGGTGGGGGATATGTCCGCGGGGTTTCACGGGGAGGGGGGTCGCCTAGACCCTTATTTGTCACTATGTTCCTTGTAAAAAATACGTAAACAGTTCCACAGCTCGCTTAAAGCAAAGTTGACAAACTGCCCTGTTTCACCATCAGTGGGATAAAATAGAAACCAGAAGAGCGTTTCTCCCCTTGGGCAAGGAATGGGGAGTGAGAGAGAAAATTTGTCGGATCCCCCTGATGCTGCAGATAAACTGTTTTTGAGTTGGCAGAAATTTAAACGACCCCTGGGAGTTTTTTCTTCTTCTAGTGTCTAACCAATTCTGGTTGGTATTTTTGGTTACGGGAGATGTTATCATTGGTTAGAATTACACTAGAAGGCTTTTCCGTACAATTCTTTTTCCTTTTTTGGTACATACGTTCTCTTTCGAGTGTATGATGAGTTATATTAATATTATCAGTAGCAACTAGCGCTACCACCAAGCTGAAAGAACAAGCTAAAAACGAACCTTCAATAAAACAAATGAAGTTTCTAGCTACTAATGGTCCTGGAAAGAACCCTTGCCAAGAAGGGCCGCAATATCGCTGGAACAAACCTCAGCTGAACAAACAAACCTGACCGAATGCGGTGAAATCGATGCGGACTGAACATAAGTTGGATGAATTGCCAAATTCGATAAAGAACGGGAACCAATAAACATGTTAAATGGCCCAATTTGGAAATGTGGGGACAAAAGATCTATAAAACGGGGTTTAGCGCCATCATATAGTGACGCAATGCGTTTATATATTCGAACTAACCAGGTAGTGCCCCGACATTTTCTTGAGTGGCTCATCTTCCCAGCACCAATTTTCAAGCATCTGGCTGGGCGCTTCGATGAAATCTCTTTCAACTTTGGTGGCACTGAACTTTCGGAACTCTGCTTTTGAGCAAATGTGGTGCATAACGTGACCAAACTCGTGGAAATACGTTTCGACCTAAAACAAGAAATATGTCCTATAAATACTCAAGTAGAGATACGCTTTTTCGAACGTCACCTAACTTTGAACAGCGCAGAAGAATCGTGTTGTGGCCCAAGAGCCCAATCCAGTTTTGTTCTTATTTCCAATCATGGTGTAAACACATATGCCATCTAGGCAATAAGTTCAGGTTATTGCCGTTAGATGGCGTATGTGCTTAATCGTCTTCGTGACCGCGTTTGATTACCTGTATGATGCCGAGCCGTCCTCAGCATAATCACGTCCACGTAACTACAGCATCAACTGAACATCCGTTGACCTAACCTAAGGAGACTTTTGTAAATAATACTGAGTATACTTTTACTTGTTTGGAGAGAGAAGGGCACGGTGTGTTTTAACCATAGGGTACCTAGGACATCCGTCCCCACCCCCTCGTTTGTTGACTGGTTTTGAGAGTGGAAACTAAGGTCGGGCCAGCCGGTCTTCAGAAGAGTTTCTCCACGCTATTCACAGGGTCCCAGTGACCCTATTTAAGACCTAGCCTTAACCACCACCCTCGAAACCACATCAAATTAGCAAAAATTCAAACCTAACAGATATCTAAGCACAAAACAATAATTGGAATTAAAAAAAAGTCAAACTAAAGCCATTTCTCGAGGTAATTTTATTTAATATTTTGCTCATTTTTGCTCAATTGTTTCAGCACCCTCAAACGGAAAAATTATGGCGTCGGAAGTATTGCAATATTGTTGCATCGCACTCCTAATCGTTCGATCTGATTTCATTCTTGTGTCAAAAGAAACCTGAAACACTTGGCTCTAAAGGCGTATTCTCGCCGTTCCCCGAGGACTCCTTGGGGAATCAAAGGAAACGGCGATAAGAGGGAATCACTCCACGCGGACTCCGCTTACGGAAAACAGCGAGAACACGGGGAATGCTCCAGAATTAATTTTGTTCGAAAAAAAAAATATGCAGTTGACGGAGTCTGGATTCGCTTTTTTTGGTTTTGTTTATTCTGATTGTTTTTAATTAACTTTACAGTGCACGAACACCATCAGCAAAAATTCATTCCCCTCCGAATCTGGAAGCGAGTCCTTTTTTGATGATGGTGATGAAAACTGGAGCGTTCCCCGTCTGTGGGGACTCGCGAGAATACGGGGAGCGAGTCCCTTGGACAGACAAAAACACGGGGACTCGTCAAGTGGAGTCCTCGGGGAACGGCGAGAATACGCCTTAAGTTCTTAATTTACCATTCACTTTTGACTGTTTTAGAAGCGAAAGCAAAACCATGGTAGTCCAAAATTTAGAGAAGTGTTCAAAGAAGCACACATCTACTGGAGCTATTCCACACGTCACGTTATAATCCCATTTCCACAAATACATGTGCAAGTGGGACACACTTGTTGAACCCTGGATAAACTTACCAGACAGTAGAGTAAAAAAAAAAAAGGTGAAAAGTAACTTTCACAGCAAAGACGCGCCGAATATGTACTTTGTCGTCAACTAAAAGTAACATAAATATTAAAAAAAAACTTACCGGACATGTAGCCACAGGGGTCCGCCATCGGTCCGAAAATTATGGGCCAATGGCATCACCCACTTGATCTATCGGCAATCATTTTGAGTTAATCGTGAAAAAGAAAATCCAGTTCCGAATGCAAGTTCAAGAATGTCCTCATCTTTATTACATATAGCGTGAATCCCGTTTCCGTCAGAGATACTCCAACAAACTCAACAAAAATCAAACGGGATGGCGTACCCAAACAATCTCGTGCTATTCCATTTTCCCATCCCACCTCGAGGGATAAAAACAAAGAAAGGGTGCAGAACTCACCTCGCTATGATCTAGCAGTGACGGCTTTTCGGCCGTCGGCTTCGTGAAATTCGTCATCATAGCCGCAAATGGCAACACTTTCTTTCCTTCAGTGTCCAAACATCCCCGGATCAAGGGGAAAATTGCTGCATGTGTGTATTTTCCGTCCCTGGGGTGAAGGTCGAGAGTGAAGTATCCAAGTAGCTCGCCGGTAGCCGAATCGTTTGCTCGATACTGAAAATAGTGTGGTCTGTTAGCACCCACTACCTTGCACTACCATTTACTTACTAGTTTTTAGAAATTCTCCCAAACAACAGCTAGTTTAAACGACACGTCGTACTTATAATAGTAATTCATTCTAGTTCAGTATTATTTCACCCCATTCTCGTTCCGGAGATTTTGTGTATCCGAGATTTTGTGATGATTGTGTATCCTATCTCCTCTATTAGCAGTAGACTGATTAACACGCTTGCCACGGTTTCTTTTCTTTACTTGACATATCAGGCCGATGACACACTTGGCCGAAGGGCAAGTGCCATAAAAACAAAGAACAAGAGCTGTAAGCTCATATGGCACTTGCTGAGATGTATTGTTTGATCAAAAGTACTTTTAAGGTTACCGGCCTTTGTGGTTCAGATGTGCACTTTAAAGGAACAGTAAACTTGACTACGCAACTTTCGGCCATCGAATCGCCCGGGGGCCTTGGATAAATATACAGGGTCTTATTGTCGACAGGCCCCCCCCCCCTTCTTTGTCATCTCAAACTGTCTCGAACCCCCTCCTTAGTGTTCCCAAAGCTAGCTGGCAGGCCCTTGCCCCTTATGCACTGTAATTATGCACTCATGTACTGTAAAAGTTCGCCTTTTTACATGTAGACTACAGAGTAACGACCTCCCCGACTAGACGGCCGGGGTTCGATTCCTAGTCGCGGCACACTAACCTTTTGCTTTTGCAAACCTTTTGCTCAAAAGTCGAATTCTCGGAAACTGCCCGGAAACTGCAATGGTCGTAACGAGAATTTTTCTTACTCTCAATATCGACTCAGGGTACATTCTTGATATGTTAGCTAGCTCCCCGAGTCAAGTTTGAGTCAAGTTTTCTGTTCCTTTAAAGGAACAGTAAACTTAACTAGGCAACTTTCGGCCATCAAACCGGCCTGGGGGGCTTAGATTAATTTACAGGGACTTATTGTCGACAGGACCCCCCATCTTTGTCATCTCGCAACCCCTCCTTATTGTTCCCAGAGCTAGCTGGCAAGGCCTTGCCCCTTATGCACTGTAGTTACGCGCTCATGCACTGTAAAAGTTCGCGATTGTCTGTGTTATCAACATACAGGGTTGCCACTTTACCAAAATAAATTCACTATGCAAAAGGAAAAAAGTAATACCCAACAAGAAAAGTACTCAGAACGTGTTGCTGGGTCATAGTCACCTTGGAAATAGAACCTGACAACTACTTTTTTCTTAAAATCTGCTGCCAAAGTGAAAAGAAAGTTCTATTGTGAGCACAATTGTACTACCGGTGGCAACCCTGTTGACATACATTGTATTACTTTGTTTCAAGGCAAAGATCGTGGGTTCGAGTCCTACTCAACACAAACCTTCTGCTTTTTTTGTTTTTTTGTTCTACTAACTCAAAAGTCGAACTCTCGGAAACTGCCCGGAAACTGCAATGGTCGTAACAAGAATTTTTCTAACTCTCAATATCGACTCAGGGTACATTCTTGATATGTCAGCTAGCTCCCTGAGCCAAGTTTGAGTCAAGTTTACTGTTCCTTTAAGGGAGCTAGAGAAAAAGTATGTTATTTGTGAACTTGGCTGTAATGATGCGCACTCTAAAGGCCTAGAAATTCATCTGTAAGAAAAACTATTGAGACAAAAACGATCACAGGCCCTTAGGGATCATTGATATATACCGTTTGGTCAAAAGTATTTTTTTATACTTTTCGGTTAAAATGCGCACTTTAACGGTGATAGAAATAAATTTTGAAGCAAAACAATTGTGGCACAAATCATCTTGGGTTGAGATGTATCGTTTACAAAAAAATTACTTTTCGACTTGGCGGTTCAGATGCGCACTTTGAGGGAGCTAGAACGTCATTTGTAAGCAAAACCCCTGAGTTAAAAATGATAATGAGCTCATGGGGATCACGAAAATGTAAATTTTGCTTAAAGTGTCTTTCTGAATTTGCAGTCAAGATTGGTACTTTAAGGAATGGTCGGATTTAGAAAGTGGCGGTTTCTAAGCTAATCTTGCCGAATCTCTAATATTCCAGCCAAGTTTCATCGTCCTAGCACTAATGGAAGTACCTTAAATCGCGATCACCGGAATTCCGCCCCCCCCCCTCAAACTCCCCACAGTCACCGGAGTCAATCCGGTTGTGTACAAAGATCAAGACATGACAAAGATCACCAGAGACATGTCCTCTGTTCAATTATCAAATTTCACTCAAATCCGATCAACCGTTCCAAAGTTACGCATGACTCAATATTCCGGATCCCCCCTCCCGCTACTCCCCCACGACTATCGGATCATGTGAATTTTTAATTATAAGTCAGTTTGATCGGGTCCCTGATACGCCTCCCAAGTTTCGTCGTGAAAATCCCCCAAACCGCCATTACCGGAATTCCGGGAAACTCCCCTCTATCCCCCCCCCCAGTGTCCGGATCCAGTCCAAATGTATAAACGATTTATCTAGAGCAGATGCCTGTTCTTCCCAGCAAGTTTCACCGCGATCCCTCCATTCTAACCGTTTCTCGAGATTTCCGGTCTCCCCCCCCCCAACTCCCCCATAGTTGTCGAGTCCGGTCCGGACTTCAAATGGGACATCAGAGGTATACCATTTAATCAGTTATTAAGTTTCATTCCAATGCGATCACCCGTTCGAAAGTTACACACTACTCCAATTTTCATGATTTCCCAGCCCTCCACTCCCCCCCAGGTGGTCGGATTGGGAAACTGATTATTTCCAGGTTATCTGGATCGGGTCCCTGATGCTCCTGCCAAGTTTCATCGTCCTAGCACATCTGGAAATACCAAAACTCAAAAAAGTTTGACAAAAACTACTTAATTTTCCGGATTCCCTGGCCCACCACTCCCCCCCAGATGGTCGGATAGTGAAACTGATTATTTCCAGGTTAGTTATATGGGGTCCCTGATATACCTGCCAAATTTCATCGTCCTAGCACATCTGGAAGTACCCTAACTCGAAAAAGTGTGACAAAAACTACTTAATTTTCAGGATTCCCAGGCCCACCACTCCCCCCCAGATGGTCGGATCATGAAACTGATTATTTCCAGGTTAGTTATATCGGGTCCCTGATATGCCTGCCAAGTTTCATCGTCCTAGCACATCTGGAAGTACCCTAATTCGAAAACAGTGGACCGCCCGACCGACCGACCGACCGACCGACTGAAAAGTGATCGGTATATGGCACTTGAGCGGAGCTGCAAGTCCCATAAAAACAAACGCCGTAAATTATACTAAATTCGTTATAACGATTTCTTAGAGGTTATGAAACTAAGCTAAATAATATTCAGCTTCCGAGACAAAAGCTCATATGGCACTTGCATGGGTTGAAATGTATTATTTGATCAAAAGTACTTTTAAGGTTACCGGCTTTTGTGGTTCAGATGTGCACTTTAAGGGAGCTAGAGAAAAAGTATTTTATTTGTGAACTTGGCTGTAATGAATGATGCGCACTCTAAAGGCGTAGAAATTCATCTATAAGAAAAACTATTGAGACAAAAACGATCACATGCCTTTAGGGATCATTGATATATACCGTTTGGTCAAAAGTATTTTTTTACACTTTTCGGTTAAAATGCGCACTTTAACGGTGATAGAAATAAATTTTGAAGCAAAACAATTGCGGCACAAATCATCTTGGGTTGAAATGTATCGTTTACAAAAAAAGTACTTTTCGACCTGGCGGTTCAGATGCGCACTTTAAGGGAGCTAGAACTTCATTTGTAAGCAAAACCCCTGAGTCAAAAATGATAATGGGCTCATGGGGATCATGAAAATGTAAATTTTGCTTAAAAGTATCTTTCTGAATTTGCAGTCAAGATTGGTACTTTAAGGAATGGTCGGATTTAGAAAGTGGCGGTTTCTAAGCCAATCTTGCCGAATCTCCAATATTCCAGCCAAGTTGAATCGTCCTAGCACTAATGGATGTACCTTAAATCGCGATCGCCGGAATTCCCCCCCCCCCCCAAACTCCCCACAGTCACCGGAGTCAATCCGGTTGTACAAAGATCAAGACATGACAAAGATCACCAGAGGCATGTCCTCTGTTCAATGATCAAATTTCACTTAAATCCGATCAACCGTTCCAAAGTTACGCATGACTCAATATTCCGGATTCCCCCTCCCGCTACTCCCCCCACGACTATCGGATCATGTAAATTTTTATTTATAAGTCAGTTTGATCGGGTCCCTGATACGCCTCCCAAGTTTCGTCGTGAAAATCCCCCAAACCACCATTACCGGAATTCCGGGAAACTCTCCACCCCCCCCCCCAGTATCCGGATCCAGTCCAAACGTATAAACGATTTATCTAGAGCAGATGATTGTTCTTCCCAGCAAGTTTCACCGCGATCCCTCCATTCTAACCGTTTCTCGAGATTTCCGGTCTCCCCCCCCCAACTCCCCCATAGCTGTCGAGTCCGGTCCGGACTTCAAATGGGGACATCAGAGTTATGCCATTTATTCAGTTATTAAGTTTCATTCCAATCCGATCACCCGTTCGAAAGTTACACACTACTCTTTTCCGGAATCCCCAGCCCTCCACTGCCCCCCAGGTGGTCGGATTGGGAAACTGATTATTTCCAGGTTATTCGGATCGGGTCCCTGATGCTCCTGCCAAGTTTCATCGTCCTAGCACATCTGGAAATACCACAACTCGAAAAAGTTTGACAACAAGAGCTGTAAGCTCATATGGCACTTGCATGGGTTGAGATGTATTATTTGATTAAAAGTAATTTTCGACTGCGCGGTTCAGATGCGCACTTTAAGGAAGCTAGAGAAAAAGTATTTTATCGTAGAACTTGGCTGTAATGATGCGCACTTTAAAGGCACTAGAAATTCATCTGTAAGGAAGACCCTTGAGGCAAAAACGATATCAGGCTCTTAGGGATCATTGATATATACGTATGATCAAAAGTATTTTTTTTCCGCTAATGCGGGTAAAATGCGCACTTTAAGGGTGCTAGAAATTTTTTTTTTTTTGCAAAACCCTTGTGGCACAAATGATCATAGGTTGAGATGTATCGTTTGATAAGAAGTACTTTTCGACCTTGCGGTTAAGATGCACACTTTAAGGGAGCTAGAACTTCATTTGTAAGCAAAACCCTTGAGGCAAAAATGATCATGGGCTCATGCGGATCATGGAAATGCATATTTTGCTTAAAAGCATTTTTCTTAATTTGCGGTAATGATTGGTACTTTAGGGAATGGTCGGATTTGAAAAGTGGCGATTTCTAAGCCAATCTTGTCGAATTTCTAATATTCCAGCCAAATTTCATCGTCCTAGCAAATCTGGAAGTACCTTAACTCGCGATCACCGGAATTCCGGACCCGCCCCTCAAACTCCCCCCACAGTCGCCGGAGCCAATCCGGTTCGGTTTTGGACTTGTTTGTTATTCCCACAAAGTTCCATCCCGATCTCTCCAGTCCAATCCGGTTACGTATTCCCCCCCCCCCCCAATTGCTGTCGGATCCGGTCCGGACATGAAAAAGATCACCACAGGCCCTCTGTTCAGTTATTAAATTTCACTCGAATCCGATCACCCGTTCCAAAGTTACGCATGGCTAAATATTCCAGATTCCCCCTCCCTCCGATCCCCCCACGACTATCGGATCGAGTGAATTTTTATTTACAAGTTTGTTTGATCGGGTCCCTGATACCTGATACGCCTCCCAAGTTTCGTCGTGAAAATCCCAAAAACTGTCATCACCAGAATTCCGGGAAACTCCCCTCCACCTCCCCCCCCCCAAGTGTCCGGGTCCAGTCCAAACGTGTAAACGATTTATATGGAGCAGATTCTTGTTCTTCCCAGCAAGTTTTACTCCAATCCCTCCACTATAACCGTCTCTCGAGATTTCCGGTCTTCCCCCCCCCAACTCCCCATAGCTGTCGAATCCGGTTAGGACTTCAAATGGAAGATCAGAGATATGTCATTCATTCAGGTATTAAGTTTCGTCCCAATCCGATCACCCGTTCGAAAGTTACACAACACTCAATTTTCCATATTCCCCCGCACTGAATCACATATACAAACCCCTTTGACCCTCGAATGCACTAGCTCTTTCCGATGTTACCAGAGTGATCCGATGCAAAGAGTGACGTCACGCCGTGCGCAGACCTACTAGTGAGAAGAAAGGGGTAGGGGTTTTACAAAAACTACTAAATTCTCAGGATTCCAAGGCCCACCACTCCCCCCCAGATGGTCGGATCGTGAAACTGATTATTTCCAGGTTAGTTATATCGGGTCCCTGATATGCCTGCCAAGTTTCATCGTCCTAGGACATCTGGAAGTACCCTAACTCGAAAACAGTGGACCGCCCGACCGACCGACCGACCGACCGACCGACCGAAAAGCGATCGGTATATGGCACTTGAGCGGAGCTGCAAGTGCCATAAAAACTACTTAATTTTCCGGATTCCCCGGCCCACCACTCCCCCCCAGATGGTCGGATAGTGAAACTGATTATTTCCAGGTTAGTTATATCGGGTCCCTGATGTGCCTGCCAAGTTTCATCGTCCTAGCACATCCGGAAGTACCCCAACTCGAAAAAGTGTGACAAAAACTACTTAATTTTCAGAATTCCCGGACCCACCACTCCCCCCCCCGATGGTCGGATCGTGAAACTGATTATTTCCAGGTTAGTTATATCGAGTCCGTGATATGCCTGCCAAGTTTCATCGTCCTAGCACATCTGGAAGTACCCTAACTCGAAAACACTGGACCGCCCGCCCGCCCGCCCGACCGACAGACAGACCGACTGACCGAAAAGCGATCGGTATATGGCACTTGAGCGGAGCTGCAAGTGCCGTAAAAACAAAACTGAACAAAAAACTAAAAAAAATGAGCCCACTTCGTCAACAAATACCCAAATAACTGCAAAAGAAGGCAACTAAGAGGCATAACCTCCTCATTTCTGCAACATTTCACTTTTACATATTAAAAAATTACTCAGAAGTCTCAGAACGGAAAAGTCCTCTAGGGTGTTTCAGCGATATTTGTTTGCAACAATTTTTTTTTCGATTCAGCAACAGCCCGAAGAGGACCCTTGCCAAGAAGGGCCGAAGTATCGCTTCAGAACATCCTAACTTAACATCCCTGTTCTGAGTCATTTTTCAATATGTGATTCGCAGTCAGCTTGATTGGGCTGAAGGAGTATTTATTTATAGACTTCGCGCATGACTCCGAAAATGAATCCGAATGAATTCCGAAAATACATTGGAAAATGAAGCTTCAGAAACCGGATAGTTGAATACTGGAATAGTCTCCCTGAAAGTGTGGTAAATGCCGAAAATATTAATCAGTTCAAAGCACGTGTGGATCGTATCCTGGCTGAAATTCAATTTAGTTTTCATAATGTCTCGATAAATCGATATAGGCGAAAGCCTTTTTGCTGCAGTTATATTATTACTATTTATATTATTATAACTAACGTTGATAGTATCTCGATAAATTTACTTCAGGCCTATTCCCGAAAGAAATTATAAACTTACCAGTTTTGCATCGTCGTGCCATGTCTCTGCCTCTTTCTCCAAAGTGAATTTCAAGCCCAAAAGCTGCTCGTAGATTGCCAAAAGGCCGGTGGTCACCTTCTCAATAGGGAAGTACGGTCTCAAAACTTCTTGATCAACTGAATACCTCGTCTCTTCGATAATATTTGAGTAGTATCGTGTATCCCAGAAGTCGACCTTGCCGTTGTATTCCCAGCCGTTCTTCTCACACTGAAACGGAACAGTGATTATTGACATATTTGCAGGAAGATCTGGGGGACCAGCCCCCTTAATGGGAATTGGTTATGCTGATGATTTATTTTAAACACAACAAATGTCGAGCTTTGCATCTTTTCTACTGCACGATATCACATACAGTTTAAACATAAAAATAACCCAACTGGATTTTTCATCGAAACTCTAAGTAAAAATAAATAAAAACACGAGAGTTTGGACTTCTCTGATTTTGTTCTGGGTAAGCGTGGTTTAGGGGGGGGGGGGCAATATGGATCTGGACAAATACTTTGGAAACTGGGGTGTGAGCGAGATCGGCTCCCGAGCTGAGCGCAAAGGAGGAAAGATTTTAAGTGGTGAACGGACAGAAAACAAGTCAGTCAGTCAGCTTCTAGCATTCGAACTGTAAACAACTAAGTGTGCTTATCGCCGGATGCCTCGCGGCTGCGAGAATGAAAGTTATATGGAATAGTCTAATGAACTTCATCCAAAGGTCGGTGGAAAAAGAGGAGCCTAGTCATGACATAGTGGCGATAGCGAGTGACTTTTACAAAAAGCAGGCAATACTGAGTGCTAGAAATCGTCTCGGCGAAATTTACAGTGAAACTTCACTGAAAGGACAGACGAAAGAAGAGCTTCTCACGGAGCTAATTAACTCTTATAGTCGATTCATTGAGACGTGTACTGAGAATTACGTGTTCGCGATATTCGAACCTGATGAGGTTCCACAGATAAACCTTAAGTCTCGAGCTGACCTTTCGAGAAGGCTTCAAAAAATAGAAAAAAAGCTAGAAGATACCCTCAGCCTACGGTTTGATACTCCACTCAACTCGCCAACTCGTCAGGCACAACCAGAAGATCGATTAGTAGATTCGGCGAAGGACAGGCCTATCCTGTGGTCAGTCGTTGTATCAAACCGCCTAAAGTGTCGGATCCGAAACAAAAGAAAGTGATACTTGATGAGTGCGATATCGGTAATAAAGTCGTGGGAATCAAATCAACCAATCAACAGTGGGTTGTGAAGCTATCTGATCGCGAGGCTGCGATGAAAGTTGCGAGCCATTTTCAGTCAAGGGACTCGCAAGCGAAAGTCAAAGTACCAGTTTTACTCGGGGTTTCAAAAGGGATTCCCAAGTGTGTGCCGCTAGAAACTATTCGAGACGCAATTCCTGGGTGCTCGAAAGCCACCAGGATAAACGACTCATCGACAGTGAAACTCTACTTCGAGAGTGACTGCAGTCTAGAGATGGCAATCAAAAATGGCCTAAAGATAGAATATGACATTTATAGAGTGTCACGGTTTATCTTTTCTCCCAAGAGGTGCTACAACTGCCAAAAATTCAATCACGTCGCTGCCGAGTGCCCTAACCCCCCAAAATGTTCGCGTTGTAGCGACGATCACACATCATCCCGAGAAAATCCCTGCAGTCGAGAGACAAAATGTGCAAACTGCGGCAGCAGCCAACACCCTGCCTACAGCCTATCGTGCCCGGCGATTCATTTGGTGAAAAATCCCACATCGACTCAGCCCACGCACACGGGGCGTGGACCAGAGACTGAAAGAAATCGACCAGTGCAGCTTTCGCTCTGTTGAAGCTTTGGACATTTTTATGTTACGCAGATATTCTTGTGTCCAATTATTTTGTGTTTTTCTTTTTTCTTTCTTTACCTTTTTTTTATACTCCGCTTGTCCTCTTGTAGAAAAGTGGGTTAATAAAATTATCTATCTATCTATCTAATACAACATTTTGCATCACTTTACGGGAGAACTTTCAATCAACCCAACTTTCAATTCAACTTATTAACTTCACATTTCTAAAATCTTACAACATGTAACTGAAAATTTCATTTATATGGTAGAAGTGTACCAATCCTGCACATAGTATTGGGTTTGAACTACTAAACAGACTTGTTGCTGCATATTTTTACGATTCAAAAGTCTTGCGTGGGTCAGCCAACTCCTAAGACCTATGAAGAAGATGGTCTGGGTCCCTGAATTCGACAAATGTTTCTTTTCGACCTCTCCCTGTCCCCAATCTTTTAATTTTTCAAAATTTTCCCGAAAACTGGAAGACAGTTTGCTCGCAGCTGAACCAGTGCAAAAATCTTAAAGGATTTGCCATTTGCCTTTTATATTATCCTTAGCTCCCTTACGGAATTATAAACTTCTGAAATACCCGCCTTTCACCATTGTTTCACTTTGTACCTATGGCTTTTAAGCGCTTTTTCGTCCGAGCCGACTTTTGCAGTCACGCAAGGCAAACTTCGCCGAAAGTTTCAAGGTCCACCGACAGCTCTTTCACACATACGGACATGAGAAGCTTCAAATTGTTGTTTTCGTTTCGGAAGCCCATGGCACGCCATCAGGTCTACCCCGTCTACCTTCTCTTTTGGACTTCTTTTGTTTTGCTTGGTTTTGCCACTTTTTACCCACGGCGCTTTCTATTTTCAAATATTTTGCATCCAGCCACCGCGTCGGAGAGCAGGAAGGCTGGACAGCCTCGACAAGTGCTATCAAGGAAATCGCTAATTTCAAGTGGCAAGTATTGGTATTTTCGAAAAACGATGTTTCTGGGCCATTTCATCCTGAAAAGGTCATTTCTAGTAAGAGTTGTGCTTTAAAGACAAACTAAACTTAAAATAATACCGTTTAAGAAGAGATCGAAATTATATAAGGGAGTCACGGTCCAATATCAGGGGATTCTAAGCTGGTGGTCCTCTGAAAGACGGGCAGAAAGAGAGAGCCGATTTTGGACGGCCTTGTATCGGATCGATAACGCCATATCTTTCACTAATCCACGAGTTTCTAGTCCAGGGTGGTAAGCCTAACAAGAACTTACACGACCGATAAAAGCACGACCGAACGGAACGCTTATTCCCATCTGTCAATAGATCCCAAAACGGGGAAAAACCTATTATGTGTGGCAGCCCGTGGCCTGACTAGCGCATCGATAAGTCTTGCTCTGATATGTCGATTAGTCCCGGCAGACATATGTAGTCCATAAGACTTACGATCCTGCTGGTAAGATGTTCAACTGCTTGTCGAACATCCTGTGGTTGCATCCATAAGGAGCATCACGACCAGCCCGCTCAATCTGCTTTCCCACCCAAGTTTTGAGCACCCATTTTCAGCCCCATATTGCCCACCAAAGCCTCGATTGCCTCAAGGTAAAGCAAAAGAAGTTCCGGTACTGAACTCGGTCAGTACAAGAACCGAACGTTACAAAAAGAGTATTATTCCATCGTTCGTGGAAGTTTTGAACGACTGACAAACGTTTTCCCCACAATGTTTTAATTGTTTAATGTTTTATTTTGACTGGTCGTTTTTTTACTATTGCATTATTATATATTATCGCCCGAAGAAAAGCAAGGGCGATAATGATTATAACACTAGTACACTGTGCAGCGCAAGCGACAACACTGTAATGCCTGGCGTGATATTTGAAAAGCACTGCCGGCATGCCGACGACGCAACGCTGGACCCAGTGGCTCTACATTTTTGGATTGGTTCTGGATTTGTTTGTTTAGACAAAAGGTGCTTTGCTTTTGTTTGGTTTTGCCAAATTCCAGTTGGATTTTATCACATGAGCTGTGAGCTAAGCCACTTCTGTTCCAAGATGACAATTTCCAAGATCTAAGAGGTGAGGCATGGCTGTTTACCTATGCCAATGGTTCTTGGTTGTTAGCACTCATCCTGACTTTGTCATATCAGTCCACTTGGTACTTTTGCATGGCGCATTTTTGTGTTGGCTATCACTACTGCAAGGTGGCCTAGACTGCAACTTTACTGCTGCCCAAGGGCCAAATACTCCAAATTTTCCAAATGACTGTAACAAGATATACCCAGGTTGGCTGGCTAGGAAAGCAACATTTTTTTTTCAGTTTTTAAAGACTTTTCTACAACGTTTTCCAACCTTTTTGTTTAATGTATTATTTTTTAGTGTTTTTTTTGTTTTTCCTCCTGAAAGTGATGTCTTTTATTCATTTTTTGGAGATCAGGCTATATTTTTCAGTACTTAAGGGAACATGCTCTATGAACTTGATGAACAGACCAACCGTGCGATATTACTTGATATCGCATGGCTGGCTGTGCGATATCAAATGATATCGCACGGTTGGAACTTTTTCTTTTAACATCAGGGTAATACCAGAAAATTTTGGCACTGGGTAGGATAGGACTGTTATCATGGGACTGCACAGTGTACTGGTGTTATTAGGTATAACCACCTTATCAGATGTTATGAATATATGATGTACCTAACAAAAACGACAAGTTCGGCAATCCAATGCTGTGAAAGTTCGTGTTGCATTAAAGTATCAGTATCCGTATCAGGTCTCCATCTTCCTTTCCCTGGCCTTCTCAGAAACTCGCTCTATACCTCAGCACAATCATTTACTGAAGATGATACTTACCTCTTCTTTTTTCAGCTTTAAAATTTCCTCTTTCTCCTGTTTCCACAGATCCTGTAGCTTGACAGCCAGCTGACTCAGAAAGTCCTTCACTTTTTTCGGATTCTTTGACATCAGCATCTCCTGGATATAATGAGCGTAGTCCGGGTAATCAAGGACCGTCACCATTTCTTTACGCAGCTTGATCAGTTCCTCCAAGATTGGCACATTTTCATCCATGCATCTATGACAAACAAATGTCAAACATTATCAGAGGAGTTTATAATCAGGAGGTTACGCGAAAACTTACATTAACATTTACGTAAAGATGGAACGTTATACTAGTGACTTTTACCGTGACAAAAAAAATAAGTATTTTTGAATTAAATTTATAGAACAGAATAGAATAGTAATTTATTCGGGTGGTTCCCAAAATTACCACGATCTTTTTGCCAACTCTCACAATGCCCACGATCAAAATGCCCACGGTTCAAAATGCCCACGATTAAAATGCGCACGACTCAAAATGCCTACGACTCAAAATGCCCACAATTCAGATGTGGAACACCCGAAATCGAAATCGTCCGAAATGCTGGCGGCTTGAAAATGCCGACAGTTTCCAAATGCCAACAGTTCAAAATGGTCACAGGGTAGGCTAATATCGTCTTGGTTCAAAATGCCGACGGCTGAAACTGTCCACAGGGGAGGCCAACATCATCCTGGGAATGCGGACTACGAGATTAAAAGGGGTAGGATTAATCATGGAAAAGGTTTTGAAAGGAATTATTTTATGTTTCTTGAAGAACGATCCAAAAAGACCAGCAAGTTAAAGCTCTTAAAGAAAAAGTTCCAAGGGGGTTCCTGAGTCGTGGGCATTTTGAGTCGTTGACATTTTTAGTGGGCATTTTGAGTCGTGGGCATTGCGATCGTGGGCATTTTGAGTATTAGCCATTTATTCGCTAACACTTTCACGGTAACAAAATCAAAACTGGTGAGTAGGCTACTGTCATGCACAAATTTATCAATATAACATATACATTTAAAAGTACGTACAAATGGTCAAAGGCTATTTAAAATTTCAATAATCTTTGGTATAAAACTATTTTGGTAACGGCTGTGTTTGGCCGCTACTGGTTGGAATATTGGGACCTTCGTAGAGACTGCTCGCTCTTGCCTTTCCCTTACATTGTTGTATGGGGGAGGGAGAAACTCATTGTAGATGGGGTGCGAAATAAGTTTTCAAGCCAAAGGTCGTGGGTCCAAATCCGCTGGATGAGCATTCTTGTCTTTCGGTTCAAAACTTCCAACACGCCACATTAAAAATTTGTTTGGTTTCACGGCATGCATGAATATGTGTAAGGTAGCTAGAGTGTGGATGTGTAGGAATTTTAAGATTGGGGAGGTATTCCCGAGACCTTTCCAGCAAAGTCGATAATTTCTCTTATTATTATGGCACTAAGTTGTTATCATATTTTTTTCCGCCTTGGGCGGCTGACTCATTGTCACTTTCAAAGGTGGAAGATGTCATTTTTTTTTTACAAAAGTGTTTTTGTCTGCTTGGCTTAAATAAACAATAGATAAAATGCATCTACGTCACATTCTAGTGGCTCCTCTTTTATTGTAGGCCATCATTGTTGTTCACAACTATTTGTTTATTTTTTTTTACTTTCTATATACCCTTGAATTTTAAACAGAAATCAAGGAATACATGAGAAAAAGAGAAACGAATAAAGGTACGTGAACACAATCCGATTTTCGCAGTTAGTAGGTAAGTTTTTTTATTACCCGAAAAATCACAAGGAATTAATTCGGTGTATAATACAAGTTAAAAAAAAAGAAAAGGAAAAATCGTTTGCGTCAGGTGCAAATTTCCTCCTTAGCTCCGTAAGCCGCATCGCATGCAGGCAGGTCCGTATCCAGAAATTTATTTCGGACGCTTTGTATAAATGATTCCCAATTCAATTTGCTAGTTTATGTATCATCATGGGGGGGGGGGGGGTGCCCGTGGGTCGGACCAAAAAGTACAAAAAATACATAGATCAGAGGTTAAAGCCTATACAAAAAGGATTATTCTTGTATGTTTCGGGGGGGGGGGGTGATCCCCCTACCCCCCCTGGATACGGCCCTGCCTGCAGGTTTGCCCACAGTGACGTGAATTTCGCATGCAAAATCTTGCCGGACTGTGTGTGCACGTGGCCTAAATTTGTAATTTTTTCTATAGGCTAATATTCAGGGAAAATCAACCCTCTAGTTTTGTATAGTAATGCCCGGGCCACATTCAGTCAGATCTGTACGTAATTTGATTCGTTAATTTGGTTATTACCCAGATCTTACGTTTCATTCTGGCCACACTTGGAACGAAGAAATTCAAGATATCAATCAATCAATCACATTTATTTTTTCCAAATAGCTCCAAATAAAGCTAGAATAGGAATAAAAAAAAGTATTTACAAAATACACAGAGACGGAACAATTTAACTAATACACATTAGGTTAGCGGGTCTTGCCTGTCACGTGGGCAGATGAGCATAAGCCGCTCGTAACGCTATCTCGAGAGCTGACGACGCGGGTTAGCGGGAACTAGCATACATTTTTGGCGGCCTATTTTCTTTTTTTAACGAAAACTTAGTATTTGCCCATGGTATCAGGCCATATTATACCTGCTAGTATCTGCTACCGAGGATACCGGTGGTGTACTTCGTGTGGGGGGGGATAGGTAGGCACACATGCAAAATCGTCTCTTACTTTGCCTGGTACGCCGTTGTAATCCTCTGTCTTGTGGCAGGGATTTTGCCCTTCCGAATCACTGGGAAGTAGTGGGGGTACTGAAGTGAAACGATGAACTTTCCCTCTTCGTCCTATTAAGAAATACAGGAATTGAACAAAACAAGGCAGCACATCTAACTACTATATATACTTAATTTATGACCCACCAAATGCACAAGGCGACAGTGGACTAAAAGGAAAAAAGGAAAAATAACGCAAGTGAAAATCCGCATCACGGTCTTGTCCGTTGGTTTGTAGTGTCATCTGTTCGAAGTGTAAATTGTATTCTAATTTAAGTTGTGTTCTTTCTTTTTTCTATGTACTCCACTATTTCTATTTTCTAGAAGTGAGAAAATAAAAAGATTCATTCATTCAAAATTTACGACGACAATTTAGACTTACTTTCTAATTAGGCCTAAAAATTCATGAAAAATATCATGTAGATGATGAGCTGGATGACTAGATGTTTTTAGCAGAGACGCCGACGTCCTCTTCAGTGACCAAATAACATCTTGCATGCCGAACTTCTGAATTAACTTACGGTTACGAAATGACCGAGGGAGATACATTAAAATTTACAATGATTAAAGTAGGACGTCTTTAAAACTTCAATGGCTTTTTTCCGTAAAATGTGGTACACAATACAGGATATAGGGCGCGCAAAATGCATTATAAATTCGCCCAAGCGCCTTTCGGTTATAGCGACTTTGGTTTGGAGTTTGGACAGATACGGCCGTACGCAATGCGGATCAGTTTGGGAGCGTATTTTTAAAATTGAGGCCAAGCCACTTTAACGAATCAGTTGCTGGAATTGAACTGCAGACCCACGGACAGCGTCGCTGACGCACCGGAAGATAAAGCATTAAAACATAGATTTCACTTTTCGAAAAGTTAACGGCACGACCAATTTTTTAAAATTCAGAAGAAAGGATTTGAACATTCTTTTCAATTGCAAATTCGCTTCTACTGACGAGAAGCACATCATCGGCGTACGCAATATAACTAACGGCAACATCTTGTGAAAATAAGAAGGTATGAGTGATTCAAGATAGTTAGAGATGGCAGCCTTGAAAACATAGGGTGATAGAACACCCCCTTGCCTAACACCGTGCTTCACTGGGATACTCTCAGATACCTGAACCCAGAGCCGTATCCAGGGGGGGGGGGTAGGGGTTTCAACCGCCCCCCGAAAGATCCGAAAATAATCGTTTTTTGTAGGCTTTAACCTCTGATCTACGTCTTTTTTATGCTTTTTGGTCCGAGCGAGCAAAACTTTGACTATAGAAGGGTCCACTCAAAACCGCGCGAGCGAAATACTGAAGAATAACTCCTGGCATTTTACAGTAAAAGTTGCCTGGTATAGGTTTTAGTGCTTCTTTGACGATCGTTCACTGGCGAAGTTCAAACAAACATACCTCTACTGTATTACCAGTATAACATTCTCTGTCTAGTATGGAGGATTTCTGTGAGATTTTGAGTCGCGTTTTGCTAAGCGAAGTGTTGACATGCATTTCTGGCTCAATGAGGCGAAATTCCCACAGCAAGGAGAAGTCTTCCCCTACGGAAACCAGGCTTTAACTCAAGCCGGACTTAGGCATGCCTCTGAATCCCCTACTGAATGCCGAATCCCCTGGATTTCAACCCCACAGACGCTGGCTGGTAACGACCCCGCGGCAGACCGAAACAGCGATGGTCCGATAGTCTTTCAAAATTCTTGAAGTTGGCAAACATCGACGTCCATGACGCATCAGTGCTAGCCGTTGATCGTATTGGCTGGAGGGGGCGGATATCAAGAACAAATGATCTGATAGAACCTCCGTCTCCCTATCTCTGTGACACGACCATGCAGAGTCGAATATATTCTGATACCCTACCCGATGCAAACGAGCGGAGGAGGAGCTACGCAGAACATCCTAATTGTTATCTCTACAAACAGCTGTATCGTGGTATAACTCCGCAGAAGAATCCGAACGCCGTCGGTGTCGTCCTTTAAAGCTGATTGGTTGTCTGCCATACTGACGTCACGTGTGACGCGCTGTAGAGCGGGCTCTCCACGCCTGCAAGGCATCCTACGGTTTTTCACCTCGCTTGTGCAACGGCGTAGACCTAAGTAGACGGGTATCAACGCAAACCTCACAGCATGTACCTATAGCACCGCTTAGTTTTATCGGGGCATCCATAGTCGCTGCATGGGACCAAAGATGGAGGTTCTATCAGATTATTTGTTCCTGCTGGCATCACTCTCTACGCTGAGCGACGCCCGACAGGAGACATAACATAAGTCAAGTGAAGTAAGTCAAAGAACCCCCTACCTTCTCCAAGGAACTCAAGAAGTCCTCCGTCATTCCCTCCAACTCCTCCTTTGAGAAATGCAACTTCGTCGTGTCTTCATTCATATTCTTGCTAAAAGTTGTGGCTAAATCGGACATTCGCTTCTGCAGCTCCTTAATCTTTTCTCTCTGAGGCTCCTCCAAGTGAAGTCCGTCTCGTTTTCCTTCTTTCACAAGTCTTTCGACATATCGCTTGGCTTCAGGTTTGAAACCATTTAGCTGATTTTTTTCGGAAAAGGCAAGCACCCGGTCGAAAATATCTTTTCGGAGGCTGAAACGAAAATACGTGTTATTAAAGTAAATAACTAGACTGTCAAAAGGTTGAAATATCTTACAATGAAGGAGTATTTCCACGATCCCACAAAGAGACTGTGGCTCGACTGTGGCTAAAAAAGTTTGTTTCCACGATAGTTTGTGTGACCCAAACGTCTGTTTCGGCGACAAACACGTTTTTTGTGACTCGCATTGTCGCTCAAATTTGACAAACAGCTCTCGAGGAGCGTGTTCCACCTTACTTACTGTAGTTACTACGCTAGCCACCTTAGGGCAAATATCATGCCGCGGGCTGACCCGACCAATCACAATTGGCAAATATCATGCCGCGGGCTGATCCGACCAATCACGTTACAGAGATTCGTAGTTACTACGCTTACTGCGCTCCCGAGCATGGTATGTAATGGCTCCACCACAGGCAGTCAAGGAGAAACATGCCTTACCTCATATCCACAGCAAAGTTGTTCAGCTTTTTGACATTGTCATAACTAGCAGTTCTTAGGTCTTTTGAATCAGAGCTATGCTGGATGAAATCCAAGACTGCCATCCTGTTTCCGAAGTCAATTTCAATACCATACAGTGGCTGGATAGAGGAAAAAAAATTAGATGAATCCCAGAATCGATAACGAGTTGCTACAAGGCAGAGTTGCTGCGAGTCCAGCAAACCCGAGTCCTTGAAAAAGGCGTCTCGAGACGAGTCCATAGTCCGAGTCCACACCTCTGGCGGACGGACAGCTTTGTGAAAGACGAGTCCGGAGTCCGGACGAGTCCTTGAAAAAGGCGTCTCGAGACGATCCGTATCCAAACCTGGACCTGTTAATACTAATCCAATGTTAAAGGACCCCTCTTACTTATTCTGAAATCTGCACCTTTAGCCATTGCTTCGTTTTGTACATACGAATTTTTAGCACTTTTTCCGCCCAGCCGAGTTTTGCTAGGCACGCAACGCAAAGTGCGCCGAAAGCTTCAAGTTTTTCACAACTCTTTCACGAACAAGGACATGACAAGCTTCAAACTGTTGTTTTTACTTTTGGAAGGCATGGTAGTCTATCAAGTCTATCTTCTGTTTTGAACTTTATCTATTTTGATTGGTTTTCCTACGTTTTAACCACGGCGCATTCAGTGTTCAAATATTTTGCGTCCACCCGCCGCGTCGCAGAGCAGGAAGGCTGGATAAAGAGATACTTGGGCATCAAACTTCCTTGTGATACATAGCAACACAAACCAAGCAAGAAAGAAAATAGAAATGACATTCAAAATATCTGCCATAACCAACTTTGTGTAAGTTGAGATCTAAAACACGATAAATATGCCACTGTAGATTATTCATTGATGATTCATGTAGCTCATGGAAGGATTTAGGAATTCTTTCATCTCGGAATAGTGAGAAAGGAGTGACATGCGATGAGCAAAGGGGTTAGAGACTCTGCAATAAACAAGCCGACGGAAGCGAATGCAATGCATGAAAAGATACAGAATAATTTGTTATTGACAGAGCACTCTGAGGACGTCTTTAAAGTTTGGACAGGAAGTAAGCTAAGGAATCCTTTATGCGGATTCTATATTCCAAAACCCATTTCACTGCGATATCCTCCCCCCTAATTTTATCACCTTCAGAATTCGTCTACCTCGTCAAGCTGCCAAGCTATTGGCTCGTTTAGAGCCGGTGGTAGCTTTAAGGTATGATCAGAGTTTCGTCCCCTCGTTTGTTCGTTTATACAACCGGGAGCGCATTTGAACGTGCATATTTTATTTCGATGTAGCCTATATTTTACTAGCTGTATTACGTTATTTCCCATATTTGTGATAAGAAGTCGGTATAAATGCCGTAAAACTGTATATACGAGTAGATTTTTGTTATGACACCAAAACAACCCATCTACTTGTCCGTTATGTGTTAAACTGAACTGGGCCAAAGCGTGTATTCGAAAAATCAGCCATGTCGAGATAATACTGCATCAGACTGATAAGAACCCTGATTGGTCAGCTAGACTTTGCTACTCAGCTCAGTTAATTCAGCATACGAAATCACTACTGTGCCCCATCTTCTTGCTATGTCCCCCATTTGGCAATTTTTCTCTGCATCTAATAAGAAAAATGTTCACCGGATTTATTTTACATTTACCAAGTATCTGCTGCATTTGCCCCCTTGATCAGTAATTCTTTTTTGGCACAGAAATTCAGCTGGTTCTGCCTGCTAAGATTATTGATAAAAGAATGGAAGATTTCGAATCTTCCGCTAGTAAACTGAACCACCAGTGGTCTTCCCTCTTCGTTTAATTTATAGTTTTGTTTGTGTTGTGTTTAGTGTAAAGTTTTGATATGTGCGTTGTCTTTTTTCTTTGTTGTTGTTTTTCTTTTTTCTTTTTTGTACTCCGTCACTAGGGTTACACGCCCTCCTTGTTTTTGATAGGTTATAAATAAACTGAATTGAGCTGAACTATCTCTGGTGCCTTTAACTATTATAACTAGCACGACAAACAGATACGGCCACACTCACAATGATCAGAAAGTGATGAAGCTATGCCAGAATAATTTCGAATAATTTGTAATAGAGGTGGGCTATTTGGGACGTAACCTAACTCGAACGCGGCGAAGCAGAGTATGTCAGTATGGTGGAATTAGAAAATATTCATGTACAGTGATGAGTGCAAACAACAATTTAAATGAAAAATAAAGTCAAACTGATGCCACACTGTATTTTCTTCTTTTGCTCTTTTTTTCTCTGTTGCTTTGGCAACCTCGTAACCAGGTTATTAGGCTTCATCAAAAGCATTGCAACAGTTTGGCATTACTTTCATGGCTGTCTGAAGCGTCCCAATGGAAGAAAAAGAAACTTCCAAACCGTATAACTAATCATAGCTTACTAAGTTTCGCTCTAAATGTAAGGCTCAGCTTATGGGGAGTTCTCAATTAATTTTTCATTTTACCAAACCAAGGGGATTCAAGTTTAGAGCCGTGATAAGAAATGATCCTGATTCTTACTAAAAGACTGCAAGAAATATATGTCAATATTACCGAATCCAACTTACCTTAATCACTGAATCATATGTTACATCTTCAACAGGAACAGTAGCTACAGCATCATACTTCTCCTTGGTTTCGGTCATTAGAGCCTCTGCATCTTTACTGATTTGGTCTTGGGTCAGGTTTCTAAAGTTCCAATCCACGTTTACTCCTTCAGGTCTCATTTTTAGTAGCTCAGAAATAGACCTGATGTGCCAATTATTTTCAGTACTGAGGAAAGACACACAACGCTGAAAAGACATTTTTTTTTTTTTACCAAATGTTATGGCACTTCAGGATTGGTTCCAGCACACATAGAATGTAGAAGTACAGTACAATAAATGACTTGCATAAATGAACATTTGATGGCAGTTCCATATGAACAAATGAGAATCCACTGTAACTAGGAAACTTGTTAGCCGAGACTGTGTATTGCTATTATGCCACACTACAAAGTTTGCCATCAGAATTCTCTTTGGAATTATTCTGATGCGACCTAGTAGGCAACAAGGTCTTCAAGAGAAAGTCCCCCCCCCCAAGCTTACATAGACATAGTCTAGTAAACTGAGCTGTCTGATAACCATATTGGCAGGGGTGAGCATAGAGTTCACACATATGTGTACCCCCAGTGTACCCCTATTACGAAAGTGTACTAGACTGGATCTGCAAGCCATGACTGTTACTTACCTTTGAGAGACTGGATAAGTTTTTACTTGACACAGGACTAACCAAACTGGAAGGACGTCGTGAAGTACTTGTAGTCAAGCTTCTACCTCTAAAGCTGACTGGTGATATTCTTCTGAAAACACGAAATACCATTGCCTAGTCAGAAGAAATCAAGACTAAGAGTTGAATGAATCAGACTTTCTTTCTGGAAAATCCATCCTAGGCCAAGCACTATAAGACAGTAACAACAAAATGTCTCAAAACTGATACAGGGCACAGCCAAGGCCTGGTGCTGGTTCTTGGTTGACCCAGTCTACCACAGATCCCTGGTTTTGGGGTAAGCTATGCCAAGATAAACGTCTGGAGGAGCTAAAGATACAGCAACAGAAAGATCATGAGAGTTTTTGGTGCTCCTGATATTATTAGTTGTTTTCTAAAACAAAGTAGCCGCCTTCAGGAGAACTTTTTTGCCACGTTGGGTGTTAACCATCCGCTCATCCGGGTAGTGACAGCGCGCTGAGTTTTGAGTTGTTTGATTTCGTGTTGTTGTTGTTTTGTAATTTACGTTCTTTTTCTTTTTTCTTAAGTTACTCCGCTTCTTCTCTTGTATAGTGGGTCACAAATAAATTATTATTATTATTATTATTATTAAAGTCAACACTTATTTTTCGCTCGACTGGAGAGCTATCATACTTCTGCCATGTAACTGAACTTCACAAGATCCCCCCCCCCCTCAACTGTATAACAACTGTTCAAAGCACTGGCACTGATCTGGCACTGGTGGGAAGGGGCATTCCAAGAAAGTTCTAAGATGCCCTTTAAGTCAGAATGTGTCAAAATCAAAAATAGTTACTTTCCTGTTGTGTTGTCAACTCATGGAATAGGCTAGCCTTACCAAGATAAGAAAACAAAATCAGCACCCAACACATATGATGATGAACATTTATTTATGCACTAGACATGAAGAGAAATAGTGTAGTTCCATACAAAACATACAGTAGAGGTATGCTTATGTGAACAGTTACTTTGATGTGAACACTGCAGTTTTGGGCTAAATGGTAGACTGAAGATCCAAAATACCTGTACAGGTGTTTTCAGCTGCCCTTCTTACCTACTTTGGCTAACTGATAGTCAGCTTTAGACACAGCAAGTGCATGAAAATGGCAAAATCCGAAGTCAACAAACGTTCACATAAGCATACCTCTACTGTACAGGAGGGGTACCTGACCTCGTTTTTACGCAACCTCGAATTTTGCCGCGAAGATACGTTCCAAGCTATCCTGACAGTCAAGAAAGAACCTTGTTTAAAAAGGGATCTTCTGGTTATTAGCCTTATTACCTCTATCTTTTTCATCACTTTGCAAGCAATCTGACCTCATGTAAAAATGGGTGAAACTGTTTGAAAAGAAAATTATATTTAACTAGAGATATTGAAGTAAAATGGATATCCCCAACATGTAAACCATTCTATAAGCTTCACTCTAGTATTTTTGTCATGTTTTTTGGTTCCTTTTTAAGCCAGATAGATTTCACTAAAAAAAGATTTCTCTGGAAATTTGAAATCTTGTCTGACGTTGGGTACCTCTCCTCTGCCTCTCCTGTACAGGAGGGGTACCTGACCTCGTTTTTACGCAACCTCGAATTTTGCTGCGAAAATGTTAAAATGAAAGTTCAGTGCTATCCTGACAGTCAAGAAGCAAAATCTGATTTTTTTCAACAGTTATGTCCCAAAATATTACAATTATTTGTCTTTTCTTTGTTTTGAACCTGGTTAAAAAAGGATTTTCTGGTTATTAGCCTTATTACCCCTATCTTTTTCATCACTTTGCAAGCAATCTGACCCTGATCTGACCTCATGTAAAAATTAGTGAAACTGTTTGAAAAGAAAATTGTATTTATTTAACTGGAAATATTGAAGTAAAATTTATGCCCCCAACATGTAAACCATTCTATTAGCTTCACTCTAGTATTTTTGTTATGTTTTTTTGTTCCTTTTTAAGCCAGATATATCTCACTAAAAAAAGATTTCTCTGGAAATTTGAAATCTTGTCTGAGGTTGGGTACCTCTCCTGTACATAGACCATACCAACAACATTTGCTGAAATTCCGCTTTTTGAAGTGATCTCAAAAGATACACTGGTATTCTGTCACATCACTCAGTGCCAAACTTGACAAAAATTGATGAAGGTGAGATGACTTTTAGTGGAATACTGGATAGCCTCAGTCTAGTACACTAGCCCCTCTTCAGGCACGGTGCTCAAACGTCTAGCACCATGCCTGGGTGCTTGACGTTCAAGCACTGTACCTTGGATTTCATGTATGGTGCATGGATTCCAGTATACAGTGCATGCATGAAAAACACAGTTTCTGTCACCACAACTTATCAACGACAGGGCTGAAATTACTACCAAGAATTAGAGAAATCAAAGACAATCCTTATCATATTTTTCCTAACAAAAACAAAAGGACGTGACTGATGATGGAGATGAAAAATCTGACAGCAGCCTATCTATTTTCCATGTAGAGTGCCCTAGGAGCCAATATTCTGGTTGACTGTTAGGTAGAAAAAGCTGAGGCACAGGACACTTTGCATGCAAAACCCTTGACTATGTAGAAAAGGAAATGAGGTTTTTCATCTCCCTCATCAGTCGCGTCCAGGGCCGTCACTACTAGGGGGGGAGAGGGGGGGACGCCCCCCCCAATGTTGTCGGCCAGTCGGTAAAAAATAGCCGAGTCGGCGCGAAGCGCCGCTATTTTTCTTAAAAACAGTCGATTTTTTTCTTGGAAACAGTCGATTTTTCTTAAAAACAGCCGGTTTTTCGTAAAAATTGTCGATTTTTCTTAAAAGTAGCAGATTTTTCGTCAACACAGTCATTTTTATCTGCAAAACCAGTCGGTAAAAATGACCAGCCAGTCGGTAAATACCTCGTCCCCCCCCCCAAACATTCTGGCTAGTAACGCCTCTGGTCGCGTCCTTTTGTTTTTGTTATGAAAAATATGATAAGGATTGTCTTTGATTTCTCTAATTCACGGGAGTCATTTCAGCCCTGTCCGAGCCGGTGCTCAGTTGTGATGACAGAAACTGTGTTTTTCATGCATGCACTGTATACTGAATGTGCTATACATGCACTATACATGAAATCCAAGGTACAGTGCTTGAACGTCTAGCACCCAGGCATGGTGCTAGACGTTTGAGCACCATGCCTGAAAAGAGGCTAGTGTACTATACTGGATAGCCTACCACAATAACTGCAAAAATGCCTTTTGACCGTGGTATCAGATACCACGATAAATGCAAATATGACTTTAGACCGTGGTATCTGCAAAAACGCAACTATTGCTTTTACACACAGGTTGAAGATTATTACAGAAACAACAAACCAAGCAAAAATAAGGAGCGTGTCCGAAAGCTCGGAAACGAACGAAAATGCTGAATTAATTCAGCATTTTATGCAGCATTTCGCTTTCGGACTTAAATTTTCGCTCAGTTAATGCAGCATTAATTCAGCATAAAATTCATCGAAAAATTCAGCGAAGATGCTAAATTTTACGCTGAATTTTCAAGAAGAAACTGGGGAGCTGGCGGTTAAGGCTAAATTTTGGAATTAGAAGTGTCAGAGAAGAAATCAAGAACGTGTCCGAAAGCTTTTAGTGCTGTAAATGCTGCATAAGAGGTAAGAGCTTTCGGACAAAAAATAAAATAAAAATGCAGCATTGAATGCAGCATTTACAGTCCTGAAAGCTTTCGGACACGTTCAAGCTAACCCTGCTGAGCTAGTCCTCAGCAGTTTCTTTCCTTCTTCTTCTTCTAACGAGTTCTACGTTTTGATGTGAATAACTTTCTCATGCAGCGCCTATTAGCGATTCAGTATACGTACCGATTTATAAAGCCTCTGCGCTAGGCAGCGCTGAGGAGCATTCATGAATTTAATTTCTCGGGATAAACGAACGAACTGGCCAAAAGTACCCATCCATCAACTCCATAAAGGAGATCTTTGCGAACTAGCCGGAAAGGCCAGAATCATTCTAATTGGCGAAAACTGTTGGAAAAGCTGTGATTTGATTGGATAAGAAACGTTTGTACACTCACACTATGATATAAGGAGGGTTTTCGCGAAATCTCGGAATCACTTTCCGGCGAGCGAAGCGCATCGTGAAAACTGTGGGAAAGCGATTCCTGGCATCACTTTCAACTTTCCCGCTGGACTGATCGCGAAAACGCATGGAAAGCTGACGTCGCCGGTAGAATATTGAATTACAAGCTCTTTCGAATAAATATGGTTCACGTTAGTACTTCTTTGAATCTCATACAATTCACCGAAGTCATCCTAACAACGCTTGCAATTTTTCTTTATTTATTGGTGATACTTCCACTGTTTTTTCTATACTTTTGAAATTCCCGCCGAAAAAATCAACTTTCCGCGGAGCTTTCCACTAACTTCGTGGAATCACTTTCCAGGAAAGCTGCTTCGGTTTCCAAAGCGCGAAAACCGGGTGGGAAAGCTCGGCAACTTTCCGACGTAGCGCGAATACCACTGGAATGTGATTCCGACTTTGCTTTCCAACTCGCGAAAACCCTCCTATAGGCTATAACAAAAGTCGGGCACACTGCTGCTCCACAACCGTACAAGCTTTCCGCCGACGTTTTCTCGCCTTGGAAACCGAAACAGCTTCCCCGGAAAGTGTTTCCAGAAGAATGTGGGTATTTGCGGCCTGGGAAGAGTACAAACAACTGCGTTCCAGTTCTGGTGACTCTTGGGCCTACTAAGACGTGAGGAAAAGGACTCGCTACGCTCGTCTGATCTTTTGAATCCTGAGTATACTATCTATTAAAATAAGTATCCGTTTTTTATCTAGTAATGTTCATTACGCATTGCAGGACCGAATTTTTTGCTCCAAGCTGCAATTAGGTACTCGAATTCTTCGTCAAAATAAAAAAAATTGCAGGAAGATTACAAACAAATTAAGGAACATGGCACGTTTGTATCAACTGATGTTTTTGGAACCCAATAATCTGACAAATCCCAAGGACTTCTAAGCAAACTAGTATTATCGCATAAAGAGTACCCCATAATACCATCTTTCCGCTTAAAACCGATTCCTTTCCCTGTATCGTAATAGCAGAAACTTTTTTCTAACACCATAACACTTAAAGAACCACACACAAGGTCACTTCCTTCAGGTTGCTACCCGCAAGTGGCTTGCTTTGATCACCACCTGGACGCGGTTCGGCGACGCCGGATGCTTAATTTCCTTGAGCATAATGAATCATCCTTTCATTTTTATTTCTTTTCTCGCTCGAAGCTGGTTGCATTTAGGACAAGAAAACTTCATGCAAATCTTGGGTGGTATCGATCGTCACCCAGATGAGATGGTCTTTTGTTCGAATTCAATTGGCTTCTGGTCAGGTTTGGTGTCAATACCTTTCACCTTTCTTTTCTTCTTCTCTTGCCAAAGAATATTCTTTGGTTTTTGCAGTTACTAGTAACTGTTGCTACTACATGCTACTACTAGCAAACTGGATGCTATCGGATACTACTACATAAGATTAACCCAGTCGGAGGCATGTTTATCAAAGTATTCCATACTACTACATAACACTAATAAAACTACTCCATACTACTACATACCATTCTATGCAACTTTTTCGTACAACTACCATACTACTACACAGTCAAAGAATGTTTCATCGGGTAGCGATCCCAAAACTCCAACAGATAAAATGTGACCATGTGCGGTATGAAAAATCGTCTGTACCGTCTTTCATGGAAACCTTTATTAGCCTATTGTTTATATTTGTATATACTGACGACCTCGACAAATTTGGATTTTACCATGATAGTTCGAGAAGAATAAAGGCGATTTCTATCTATTTATACTACGGTTGCTTTGCAAAAATGACAATTGATGAATTCGCCCGTTTAGAAGTCACCCCAAAACAAATACATTATAAGTGCCACACTTCTTTCCCACCAATTTGGGGGTCCCGTCAGTACCGCATCACGTCAGTTGACATAAACGTCAGTTCGCCACAGAATTCCGTCAGTACGCCAACATTTTCCGACAGTTTGCATAAACGTCAGTTGGACCTCAAAAATCCGTCAGTTGACCAACACGTCACTTCACCCACACGTCAGTTGACCAACACGTCAGTTCATTCAAGCTCTTGTGTATGAAAACTGAGAAGATGACTTTTTCAGATACCACGATCAGTTACTAAGGTCGGGACCATGGTATCTGAATATCAGATACCACGGTAGCTGGCCAGATACTCAGTGACTGCAAAAACTGCTTTTGACTGTGGTATCAGATACCATGGTATCTGCAAAAGCCCGATTATTGTCATGCACATGCCAGGTGTGAAAGCGCTTTCTGTTTGGAAGTCACACGTTCTGATTCATGCCCGAAATCTTGGATGGTATCGATCGTGATGTATGTTTGTCAAAGTTTTGATAACGGGTTCTGACTCGTTCTTCCACATTGTGATTGTATCCGTCTGTTAATACCAAACTAAAACATAGACATTCTCAAATTTAAGAACGGTCCAACCGCCACAGAGTCTAAACGACAACATTTATAGCAAATCAACAAATATATACAGCTGACCGCTGATACAAATTTGTGGAAAAACATCCTTTTCGAAGTATGCTTAGGAATAATTATAATCTATGGTCAAATTTAATAGTCTACTATGTAAAATACGGAATACAGTTGATATCGATAATACACCGTCAACGAGACCTCTTGCAATAACCACTAAGTAAAAACAAAAATCACGAAAAAGCATAGCTTTTAATCAGGCGAACTAACTGTGGAAAACGAAAAGCTATCTCTTAGCGCGGAAGTTGATATTGTTTAGGCAACGCGTTTTCGAGGGACTCCGACTATCCAAACACATGTTCGCTGCTTTTTTTTTGCACTTATAAGGCAAAGTACCTTCATCACAGTAATGCAGACTCGTTCGGTTCACTTACAAGTGCACAGGAAGCACTCAGCCTCTCAGCAATTCTCCTGATCTCCGCCTCGTTGTTAGTCATCTCAACTGTATTTCTGTCTCTCTGGGATCTTAGTTCTATCACAGTGGACAACAAATTCTTCTTCTTCTCTAGAAGATACTTCTGTGTTTCGTAAAGTTCCGCATACAATTCTGGAGCCATGTCCTGCTCAGGGTTTCCAGTGGGTCTCCTGAAAGGAAGAAGAAGAATAAGAATCACTTAATCAAATGTTTTATAAACCTTTTCGGTCGCGGAGTCTCAAAAAGTGCAGCTACTTCGATGTCATATTTATACGCCCGTCATAAAATCCAATGACAAATTGCAGCCAGATGCGATAGATAAACAATAACAATCACACGTGAGTTCTTGGTATAAGTTATCTGAAGGGGGAATAAGCTATTAGGCTTTCGGTTCATATCGAGTCGCGCACTAGCCCTGTGGAAAAGTCAACCAGCAATCAGCACTAAAGTCAGAAGCCAGAACTGACAAACTTGATGAAGTTTGAAAGAACAGAGTTTGGTATAGCACAAATATAGGTAGAGGCAATTTAATCAGTTTTAAACATGGCAAGGCCTCAGAGGAATTCAAAGTAGCCAAACAAACCTGAATAAATGCACACCAAGAAGTAACGTGTCATTGTTTACTTTATGCTATCGCATCTAGCGGCCAAAAAAGAACTAGCATGAAAGAAATTTTACGAAGGGCGTATACTCAACTCCATTTGTTGTAGGAAATCAACGTCAACGCGTCCATCCAGTGAGAATGGGAAGATTCCTAGGCAGCGGCACGCCTGGCGACTCTTCTTGGGGACATTTTCGCGGGGATGACCCGTTGAATATAACGTCCCTCACCATGATGGGTGTTTTCTCATCGATGCCATGTAGCTCTACGGCCATTTTTGCGCGAAAAGCACCACTACTGACGTCACCATCCAGCTGGATTGATGTCTCGACGCTTCTCGAGCTCTGTTGAACGAGTAGAGTCCCTCAGCATGATGGGTGTTTTCTCATCGATGCCATGTAGCTCTACGGCCATTTTTGCGCGAAAAGCACCACTACTGACGTCACCATCCAGCTGGATTGATGTCTCGACGCTTCTCGAGCTCTGTTGAACGAGTAGAGGATGCTTCTTCTGTCTCAACAGTGTTGCACGGTCTCACGGCGTACGCGCGTCTGTCGCCCTCTCATGGGCTTATTCGTCTGTATGACTCTTGAGTAGACTTTGTTTGTATGTGTTGTGTTTTCCCTAATTATGTCTTTTTAATTACTTTTGTACTCCACTGTTTTCGTCTTGTACGATTTGTGGGTTAAAAATAAATTATTATTAATTTTTCGAACTTTCAAAGATCCGAAAGTGTTATTTTCTTGAAAAAGTAGCCTACTCCTTCAAGTACAAAATACAATTTGACGACCATTATGTTGTCTTATGTTGTACTAAATTAACGCATTGAAACAACTCTTTTTCGAACAAACAATAAGCAGTCGTAAGTGTCCTAACAGAACAAAACGTGTTCTCTCGAAGAAAAGCTGATACTACAACTTCCAACAACAGAACTTTTGTACCCCCCCGTGGCAACCCTGGTCTCAACCCGTTGTCGTGTGGATGGCATCATCCAGTAACATTTTCGTGTGGATTGCATCTTCTGTCGAGCTCAACAGCCATTCACGCGAAAACGTCCCCATCTGTTCGCCAATTGTTCAATAATTGCTCCCGTGTAAAAGCGTCGTCTCCGGTATACGGCCTGACCAACCAGCTAGCAGCCAACAGTGGCGTAACTCGCAGTAGACAATATAAGAAGTGGAGTCGTGTTTTGTTCAGGTTTTCCAAATACACTAGGGACTGCCCCAGTCGTGCAATTCGCCGAATGGCTTGACAATCCCTACAAAGACTATTAAGAACACTTCTGCCAAACCTACGAATTGACAGGTGATTATTTCTTCTGAGTATTTTGAGGGAGGGGATTCGAATGGTTGGCGAAAAAAGTTGTTTGGTTTGTATTTTGGTACCACTATTATTTCGAATATTTCTTCCTTGCTCAGGTGGTTGTTCCCATTTTTAGAGGAGGAAAGGGTGTGTTTTACAGAATGCTTATTTGTTACGGGGAAGCTTGATTGATAAATCAATAAATCAATTTTCTCTTTAATGAACAGTTCACTGGATTCTTTCTCGGATTTTCCTGAGAAAAGCTGAGCCTAATAAGTAATCCACTTTCGTTAGTTCAGGTTTGCGCAGAACATTTTCACGCAGCCCTACGCTTTGACGCAATAATTACGACCCTGAAATACCTTCTTACCTACCGACCTTAACCTACACTCTCTAGTACACATGCGGAAACCAGATGATATGATCCACACGGACAAACTACTTTTCACCAGCCTTCTGGAAATTTACATCCTAAAAAGGGCAATCGGGCATTTTGGTACATTTGGCACTTGTTACGAGTAAATGGTTCAAGAAAGTAAATGATGGTGTCACAAAATACCCCCTTCCAACTCCCCACCGTCCAAGGATGCGGTCCGGGCCTAGAAACGGGATATCCACGCATCTGCTCGTACCACCCATCACGTCTCACTCGAATCTGAACTGAGCATTTCCGGGAAATGTCCGCAACCGCCACCTAGGTCAAATCCAGCCGGGATCCAAGAATGGATAATCCATGAACTTCACGCCATCCAATTTTTATCTAGACAGATAAACCCGTTCAGTCCCCAGGCGCGCCCCGAAATTGCAGGACACCCACTCCAACTCTCTCCATCGTGACCGGATTCAATTCGGAAACATAAATGGCAATTACATGGCATCTAATAATACCACCCATTAGGTTTCACACGAATCTGGGCATTTCCGGAAAATATCCACATCACAAGTCATCGTCACTAGAGGTAACAAGACCAAAGGTTTCGATGGGATCCCAAAAATTTAATATTTGACCCAGACAACTAGGTCTTATCTTCGCCACATTCAGTCTTCGCCAGGCTAATCATCTGATAAAATCCAGTTCAGATATACCTGTTTAAGCCATATCTATTTTGACGATATTGATCGAAACTTCCTGCTTTACTTCTGCCAAATTTCCGGTTTCGGCCGAATTCTGAGCGAACTACTTGTCCAGCCAAAAAAAGATAGTTCAGAAACGAATTCAGCGTATCTCCTTATCCCTATAAAGAACATCTAATCAACTTCAAATACAACTTTAACTTATAAAAAAAAATCCGGTTTCAACCGGATTTCGGACGAACTATAAGTCCGGGTGAAAAATGATTGTCCTATACAGATTCAGTGTCTCTTCTTACCCTTAAATCTGTCATCTAATCTACTTCAAATAAAAATTGAACTTTTAACAAATTTTCCGGTTTCTGTCGGATTCCGGGCGAATTACTTGTCCAGCGAGAAAATCGTTTTCACCACCGTGTTCAGCATGTCTTCTTACCCCTGAATCGAACATCAAATCAACTTCAAATAAAAGTTTTACTTTTAACAAACTTTCCGGTTTTGGCCGGATTCCGGGCTAACTACTTGTCCGGCGAGAAAATAGTTTTCACCATCGTGTTCAGCATGTCTTCTTACCCCTAAATCAAACATATAAATCAAACATATAATCAACTTCAAATAAAACTTTTACTTTTAACAAATTTTCCGGTTTTGGCCGGATTCCGGGCTAACTACTTGTCCGGCGAGAAAATGATTTTCACCATCGTGTTCAGCATGTCTTCTTACCCCTAAATCGAACATCTAATCAACTTCAAATAAAACTTTTACTTTTCACGAACTTTCCGGTTTTGGCCGGATTCCGGGCGAACTACTTGTCCGGCGAGAAAATTGTTTTCACCATCGTGTTCAGCATGTCTTCTTACCCCATAATCGACTATCACATTAGCTGTTTCAAAATATTTTGCTTGCCCCTTAATTTCAACCCCCTCCCCCACCCCTAAATGTAGGGCTACAAGGCCCATCTACGAACTCGACCTTACTCTTGACCCAAAGAATCCTCACACCAAGTTTCATCGAAATATCTCATTGCCTTCGAGAGTTATCGTGCTCACAGACAGACGGACGGACGGACGGACAGACAGACATTTTTTGCGATGTCATAGGTATCCGTCACTAACGTTTTGGGATCCCAAAAACCTCGTCAGGCAAAAACCGCGGATCCGGCCCGGATCCAAAAAGCGTCATCTAGGGCATATGTAAATTCTACCATTCAATTTCTGTCCAATAGCTCTACTCGTCGGTCCCTAGGCGCACCACAATGTTTCCTCCCCCCAACTCTCCCACCGTGACCGAATTCGGTTCGGATATACAAATTGCACATCTAGGGGATCTTCTCATTCCATTTATTAGGTTTCTCTCGAATCTGAACATTTTTGGAAAATGTCCGGTACCACCCTCCAACTCCCCCCCACCGTCGCCGAATATGGCTCGGGGACACTAATAGATCATTATGCATCTTCTCTAACCATGTATCAAGTTTCACTCGAATCTGAGAACAACTACCCCCACAGATGCCAAACCCGTTCGGGACGACAAAAGGATGATCTCGGGTATTTAAGCTTGGTGCCTACCCAAGTTTCATCCCAATCCCTTCACTCGTTTGATCCCTAGGAGTGCCAAAAGATTTCGGGGTCCTACCCCCCTCCAACTTCTACCTTGGTTTAACCCGATTCAGAAACATAAAGGCATCATCTAGGGTATCTTCTCTTACCACCCATCAAAGTTTAGGCTAACCCACCTCCAACTCCCCCCATGGAACAGCTCACGTCTACCCAAAAGGCCAATTATTGATATGGATAGCGGCTCTACCCCCAAGCGTGACTTCGGTGATGACTTCCTTCGGCTGGGAACAGATTCTCCGGTGGGAGGGGTGGCAGCCCATACAGTAGAGGCGGGTGCTGGCGGAAATTATGAGGGTGGCGGATGGCGGTCTGGCCAATTTGCAGTGGGGTGGGTTTTGGAGGTGGCAATGGAGGGTTAGGACTGCAAGGACAATCCTTAGAAACACCACTGAGAGGCACCCCTAGGCTTCCACTAGTGTATAATCAACTATAACTTTTTTCGAACAGGCGTGTAATGCATATCTTCCTATGACCCACGGTCAGTTATATTAGGATAAACTTCACAATGAAAACGCCACGGAAAATCCAGCCAATCACATTTCAGAATTAGTCATAACAACCTGCTGGAGAGGGTGTTATTTGTCATATCAACCTCCCCGGAGGCTGTTATGAATAATTCTGAAACGTGATTGGCTGGATTATTTTCAGCCCCGAAAAGCGGAAATTCTGTTCGAAAAAGTTATAATAGTTAACATACCTCCATCTCGACTGATATCGGAATCACAAGCTCGACGGCCATTTCAAAATATCAACCTCGCCTTCGGCTCGGCTGATATTTTCCATAACCTGCCTCGCCTTCGGCTCGGACAGGTTATTTTCAATGTCCATCTCGCTGTTATTTTCCGATATCAGCCTCGATGTCTGAAGTTAACCTTTAGGATACAGGGCGATTCTCAGGAGTTCGCACGGATTCGCTCTCCGGAAAGCAAAGCGAAAACCCGCTGCGCGCAAGAACTCATGGAAAGCCGTTCCGCCTACGAAACTTTCCACTCCTGTCGTTGATTCGCTTTCAAGAACAATTCGCAATCCAAAACCAGCGGAGTGCCAAAGCAGCTCCAAAAAGCGACGCGAGTTTTAGCCGAAATTGCAAAAACAGCCGGTGGATAAACTAGCAGACCTTTCGAGACAACCAGAATAGCATCAATATAATCATCACGAGTCATGTTTAAAGGAACAAAAAACTTGACTCAAACTTGACTCGGGGAGCTAGCTAACATATCAAGAATGTACCCTGAGTCGATATTGAGAGTAAGAAAAATTCTCGTTACGACCATTGCAGTTTCCGGGCAGTTTCCGAGAATTCGACTTTTGAGCAAAAGGTTTGCAAAAGCAAAAGGTTTGTGTGCCGCGACTAGGAATCGAACCCCGGCCGTCTTGTCGAGGAGGTCGTTATAGTCTACATGTAAAAAGGCGAACTTTTACAGTACATAAGTGCATAATTACAGCGCATAAGGGGCAAGGGCCTGCCAGCTAGCTTTAGGAACACTAAGGACTGGGTTCGAGACGGTTCGAGATAACAAAGAAGGGGGGGCCTGTCGACAATAAGACCCTGTATATTTATCTAAGCCCCCCCCCCGGACGATTCGATGGCCGAAAGTTGCGTAGTCAAGTTTACTGTTCCTTTAAGCTAAAGAACTGAAGTAGAGGAGTAAATATTTACTTAGCTGGAGCACCATCTTTTGTCGAGACCATCTCATCGAAGACGTCAAAGTTGCTGTCTAATCGCGCCAGTTCGCTTCCAATTCCACTGCTGATTAGAGCCTTTATGCTCTGCAGCATTAATGGATGAAGTGTGCGGGCCGCGTCATCACCAATGAAGCTGAAGCATTCCTTGAAAAGCTCAATGCTGAAATCAAAGGACAACTCATAACACTAATAAAAGAATATGCCGAAATCCCCTAACTCTACTTTACAGCTTTATCATGGTAGATCACTTTAACTTTCGATTGAGGCTTTAATACAATATCAAAGCAGTTTCAGTTCATTAGCAATGAGTGGATTCAGGAGTCTTTTGCCACCTACATCCTCACAGACAGCCCATGGTATATACTCTCTTAAAAAAGGCACTTCCTCAGATGTTTGACTTAGGCCTACAATTATGACCACCTTTTAGGTCTGTTGTGTTGGAGCTTGTATGTCACATTTTCGCTACTCTTGCTGTTGTTTCTTGGCAATGTTTTCGCAGTCAGGTAGTTGAACAGGCACCAAGCCTTACTAGATCCGGGGAGTTCATCTTGCTGCTGAACAGAGGTGGCCACTAACTAAGTTCACTAGGGTACCAACCAAAACCCTGTTGTTGTATTCTGGTCAAAGGTCTAACTTGCCATCCAGAAAACAGATAGCCATTCAGTTTTGTGGACATTTTTTACTAGCCTTAGAACAGTAGGGTACCGCATTTCTGGAGGATTCTTCTGAGCAGGAGAATTTTCTCCCTTGCTTCTACTCAGTTGAAGAGAATTCGAGAGGCTGGCAGCGATGACACTAGGTATGAAGATCTTTGTTTGTGCATATCCTCCCACAGATCCCAGTCATTTACTGATTGTTCCAGCATCCCCTCCCTCTGCCCTCCCTCAACCAAAATAATATGTGAAATATTGTCATCCTCTCAAGTCCAAGAGAGCTTCGGGACAAGCATGCATGAATCATGCAGCATGATTCCTGGATATAGGAAATTTCCCTGAACTATTTACCATATTCTGTTTGCATTCTTCTTTTGTGCCTGCCAGACAGACACCGAGTAATAGGCGTTTTTCCGTGACACAACTGTGGGCCACACACTTCTGAGTGTTTTCGCGGAAACACGATTGTGTGCCACACAGTCGAGCCACAAGTTGAAACTCGCGGAAACGCCGTTTTGTCTATTTTTTGGGTGGTAAATTAAAATGTCTAAATATATATATAAAAATCTCAATAAACAGAACTCTAGGCTTTCGTCCTTACTATTCAGTGCAAAAAGGATCTTCAGTTTTATGTTCACATACTTGAGAAAGTTTTTAATTTTATTGTTTTGACGTTATTTTGCTGCCAAATTTGAATGTCTGCACAAATCCCTCTGGTAAGTATGTGTCGTGGTCAGCCCAGTAAGCTGTGAGTCTATACTTATCCGGCAAGTAGCAAAATTCTGTGGGATTCCCTGAGCCAAATTCTAGTAGATTCCGTGGAGCAAAGTCCGGTAGATTCCCTGATCTAGCCTCCAGTAAATTCCCTGAGACAAGTTCCGACATATTCCTTGAGCAAGATTTCGGTAGATTTCCTGGGCATTCCGGTAGATTCCCTGATCCAGCCTCCAGTAAATTCCATGAGACAAGTTCCAACATGTTCGTTGAGCAAGATTTCGGTAGATTTCCTGAGCAAAATTCCGGTAGATTCCGTGGGCAAAGTCCGGTAGATCCCCTGCTCCAGCCTACAGTAAATTCCCTGAGACAAGTTCCGGTATATTCCTTGAGTAAGATTTCCGTAGATTCACTCAGCAAAATTCCGGTAGATTCTGTGGGTCAAAGTCCAGTAGATCCCCTGATCCGACACAAATGCCGGTAGATTCCTTGAGTAAGACTTCGGTAGATTCCCTGAGTAAAATTTCGGTAGGTTCCCTGAGCAATAATCCGACAGATTCCCTAAAAATCTTGAAATTCAGGTGAATTTGACAAATGGCGCGGCTTCGCCGCACCAGTCAAAACTTGTCGAGACCATCTCATCGAAGACGTCAAAGTTGCTGTCTATGTTGCTGTGTTGCTGTAAATGTGCCTGTTTTCTTTGATTTAACTGTGAAAGTATTGGATAGTGATGCATCACAAGGATTGCAGAAATTCTGGGTGAAAGCTTCCGCGCTTTCCCAGGGAATATTTGTAAGAACTGTTGGTAAGTTGTAAATAGACACAGAACTCAGAATTGTAAATAAGCACAGATTTTACTTTTCTTTGCATGTCGTTCAGTCCGCATCGTTCTTCTGGTTTTTAGTTACATGTCGTTTTACGGTTTGTTGGTTCCGCATCGTTTTTCTGTTGGTATTGTGTTGGATTTTATGATTTAGTTTTGTTTTTTTCGCTGAGGACGGTTTCAGGAAGTGCAACCGAAATATCCGGAATTGTATTTATCCCTTGCACATCATCTTAGAGGGATAATTAGCTAATCTAGAAGAAACCCCGAAAATCTCGTTTCCTTAATTTTGTTTGCAATGAATGGTCAGCTTGGCTTCAAACCTTATATTCTTAAACCCCCCAAAATGCGAAGCCTTCAATGCCAACTATGTGACGCTTCCTACATTTAAACAGGGACTTTATAACTATAAAATGCGCTGCAGGCAAATTGTTTTGGAAACACTGATGATTAAAGTGTCTTTTTGCGGCAGTTCTTTTTTTTTTAAAGGAATTCCTGGGAAGTCCTGAAAAAGTCTGAAAATCCTGCTTTTCAGCGCTGCAGGCAAATTGTTTTGGAAACACTAATGATCAAAGTGTCTTTTTGCGGCAGTTCTTTTTTTTTTTTTTAAAGGAATTCCTGGGAAGTCCTGAAAAAGTCTGAAAATCCTGCTAAATCCTGGATTATAAAAAATCCTGGAAAAAATCCTGCCGGGATCCAAAAATCCTGAATTTCAGGATAAATCCTGGAAAGTGGAAGCACTTGCTACCCACAACCATTACTGAATGCGAGCGAGATTTCGTGTTGCATAGCAACAACGTAGTTGTATTTCACTGCATGCATAGCGTCGTGTTCCCGGAGGCCGGATGTGCGGCAATGCAAAATCTGAGGTCAGACATGAAACTTCTATGCGAATCTCCTGACTTATAGAGTATGCGTGAACAGAACTGCATTGCAGAAACATATGGAAAACGTAACAGTATGTAAATATACAAAACAAATTCCATAAACTAGCACGGACCAAGCGACGGCGCTTCGCCCATGTGCCGACGATTCGTGCAACATTGAGGGAGCACAGCGAGGGTGATATCTGCCTATCATGCTGCCCAAGGGCCAAATTTTCCGCTATCGCCCGAAGAAAAGCAAGGGCGATAATGATTATAACACTAGTACACTGTGCAGCCCCATGATACCTCCTGGCGGAAACTCGGTAAAAAAGCAACTGTTTTATCTCAATCTTTTTTTTTTTAATTAATGCTAACGTTGCTAGTAGCTAGTAACGCAAAATAGTAAGGGATAGCAGGATGCTGTTTCAGGAAATATATATCTGTTTGTCATTATCAACTATCTTTTACCTTCGCAAGGTTGTCGCTGAAGGGTTGGCTGAGCAGCGTCTTTTTCTGTATTTCTGATTAGTGAAATGGCAACCCTAGCTTACTGTTGAAATGTGAAAACGACTACTGTTGTGACCCAGGCATGTAACAGTCCTTATTTAACAACATCTTTTTCATTTGTGGCGAAGTAGATGCCATCTAGCGGCGGAATTCTTAGGGTAGATAGAATTGATAAAGCTCAAACCGGTGTTGCCACTGGTTGCAGAATTCTGCAATGTGTCATACATTTTCGTTTCTTCGACAGAGTGAGCAAGAACTCTGCGACTGGTTCCTTAGCAGTAAATGCAAAAATGAAATATAAAAGTTGAGGCGCATCATTGTGAAGATGATATAGCAAGATTTCTTGTTAATAGTTTGTGAAAAAGACGTACTTTCGTAGGTGCCAAAATATTATTGTTTGTTAATGGACTGTTTATCAGAGCAAAATTAAGAAATAATACTGTTGGAATTGCTCAATAGCTGCCTTCTGGAGACTAGAGGAAAACAAGTTAGAGTAAGTTGGAAGTAATGTTGTTTCAGTTGACAAGTTCCATTTTCAGTGGGAATGTGACTGTAACAAGGTATAACCCAGGTTGGCTGGCTAGGAAAGCAACATCTTTTTTCAGTTTTTAACGACTTTTCTACAATATTTTCCAACATTTTTTTTTTACTGTATTATGTTTTAGTGTTTTTTAGTTTTTCCTCCTGAAAGTGATGTCTTTTATTCATTTTTTGGAGATCAGGCTCTATTTTTCAGTACTTGAGGGAAAATGCTCTATGAACTTGATGAACGGACCAACAGTGCAATATCACTTGATATCACATGGCTGGCTGTGCGATATCAAGTGATATCGCATGGTTAGAACTTTTTTCTTTTAACATCAGGGTAATACCAGAAAATGTTGGCACTGGGTAGGATAGGACCAGGATAGGACTGTTATCATGGGACTGCACAGTGTACTGGTGTTATTAATAACTATTAGTTACTATTTTCGTTCCAACCTTATCAAAAGTTACTACACTGACTTCCAGCCTTCTTGAAATAGTAACTAATAGTAAATATTTCCTTACCATGCTTGGGAGGGTAGTTACTACAGACAGATCGCTGTAATGTGATTGGTCCGATCAGCCAGCGGCATGATATTTGACCGAAAAAAGAAAAAAACATTCCAGCCTTGACGCCAAGAAACCAAAAATTGTGACGTCAAGCATGGTACAGTAACTACAGTCTACAGTAAGTAGGGTGGAACACGCTCAATAAGCACACAACTACTGTATTCCAGCGCAATATTCATCTACCAAAGTTAAGACGGTAAACATACTCAATTTTTTCATCACACTTTTCAATAATGGTATCCACTGCTAACTGTAGTTTGTTCAATCGTATTTCTTTTTCGGATTCTGCAATGCTGTCTGACATTTTTAATTTAAGCTTCCCGCCTAGAAGGCTAGAACAGTGTTGCCAACGCTTCGAAAGAAAAGGTACCGAAAAACGCCCGAAAAATGTACCAACTGACCTGAAAATTGTACCATGTCCAAAAAAATTTCCCGCGCGTTGCGCTTCGCGCAACACGCGTATCGTTTTCGATGAACAATAAACCATGTAGCATTTTTTCACCCATGTCGTTGCTGAAAATAAATTATAAGACCTTTCTTTCCCCAACCAAAGATCGATTGAGAAACTGTAAAGTATTTTTAGGCAACTACACAACGAAAACGATAAAAAGTGCATCAAAAGTTATTATCCGAGTTACAAACAAAGACGGCACTCGCAGTTTCAGATTTTCGATACGTCCTTATAGTTAGTATTTCGCCAGTTACTATGGGCCACGTCACCATGCTCATGGGGACAGGGGCGGTTCGAAGTGCTTGGGCATGGAGGGATGACGACTTCGAAAATTGCGTCGCGCTAATGCCCGGCGAATGTACCGACTATAGCAGTACAAATTTCAAGAGATTCTAACAAAAAAAAGGTTCGAGAAAAGGAAAGAAATAATAGCCTATACGAATAAATCACAGGAATTCCAGTACAAGTTCATTTCAGCTTTCGCTTCAGAGAGAGAAGCCTTGTTAACAGATACTAACATATATACCGAAGGCAAAATAGCATACGATTGTCAGAATGACAAAGTCAAACATGCCTCAGTACGATTATCTTTAGCGTGGAGGATTGAGTCTCCCCGCCCCCTCTCCCCCCGAGCACCCCTTTGAATCGCCCCAGCACGGGGAGCTTCCAGTCGCACACAGCAACTACCGGAGCAACCCCGAAGAGCACGAGGCATAGTTAAGCTGAGTTTATTAAGCATATAATTTGATCTTCCGCAGAATAAATAAAGTATTCAGTGCATCTAACGGAGATGGAACAATCAATTCCAAAAAAGACTTGACTGACCATTGACTGAGACATGTGCATCATAATACAAAAAAATATATCTCTGCTTGCTCCGACAGTCAGTTTTCCTTGATATTTCTAAACAAAATATGTCAATGACAGTCAATGTACCACATTGTACCAAATTTTGGAAAATGTACAAAAAAAAGTGTAATTGTGCCATACTGTACCAGCTGAGCTGAAATGTACCAAAATGGTACAATTGTACCGCTGTTGGCAACACTGGGCTAGAATCCGTGAGAAGCAAAAGTTGCGTTTTAACAGTTGCGAACCAAGCCCGCGATGTATTGCGAGAAAAAATAATGCAACTAGGTATGCAAGATTTTCAAAATCTTATAAGATAGCGTTAAATATTCGAAATTTTTAGTAATGTAAAGCCTCCCTTTGCATGCTTGAACATGAACATGTTCCGGTCCCGATTTGGATATTTGGCTGGACATTGGCAAGTCAAGAAATGAATACAAAACCCGTCCTGTCGCACATGTGCGAAAATTTTGAAAATTCGATCAGGCGTGAGTTTATTTACCTGTTTATAATTAAAACTGTCATACAGTAGTTCATTGCCACATCTGTAAAGCGCAGTCGCGTACAATGCTTATGTTGAATTCCTGACTGAATGCCAAGCAAGTCCACAGCTAGAAAAAGATTTAGGGTGGAGACAAAACTTGGCCTGATTATCTACGAAGCGTGACGTTTTCGTGACGTCATGAAAGAAATAGGAAAATTCGATTAAGTTGATATTGGAGAATATATATTTGTATCTTTATATATAGAGCCGAGCGGCCAGCGAGGCGCCGGACGTGTTTACACTTATAAACCGTTCTAGGGACAATCAATTCCGTTATTAAATGGAAAATATGTACTTTTCGTGTGACGTCACGAATCTTAGATAATTGGCCCAAGTATAATCAACACCAGCTTTAGGGTTTGTTGACAGATTTCATCCTGAATCTGATTGCATGGTTGTGTGCTGGTTGCGTGCTGTAGTCAGGCTCTACTGTAGCCTGTACTCTGTGACAGGGTAGCCACTAAAAAAAAAAATATCAACTCTGAGCTTTTGAAGATCAAAATGTGATTCTCCTATATTTTAGCTTTGATTTGAGGCCAAAATCACCTCTCTAACTTGCCTCTAAGCATCTTAAACCTTCTTTAGAAAACATTATTTTACATAAGGAAATGCCTTTGTTCATCCATTGACTTTAGGGTTTTGTCCATCTAGTGGCCAGCTTAGAACTATGTGCTTCAATGAAATTCTATGAAACTGAGTGATTTTGAGCTGGTTTTGAGTGCATGGGGAGCCCCAGCAAGTGAGTTAGATGAGAAAACATGAATATGATCATCAAGTTTATAGTCAAATAGACCTATTGCTGCTATAGGCTGCTGACTTTTCCTCCTTAGTATCAACAAATTTTTGTAGGCAAGTTCAGCTACTTTTTTTTACATCTAAATTTACATTGAATATTAAGAAATAATATTAAATAGCTAGAACATCTTACTGATGGCCTTACAAAACAGACAATTTTGTCCTGAATGCAATGGTATTTTTAAAATATTTTTTGGAGATGTTTTAGATAGGTAAAACTGATAAGGAAAATTCACAGCAATTCATGCATTGATTACAAAAAGATTGCCAATTTTTGCCACCAGGTGTTTTTGTGGCTACCGACTGTGAAGCAATTGCACTCAACCTGAATAAAATGGATCTGATAATGATGTTTGATAATGAATCTGATGTTTCATAAACAATTATGAAACCATGGTATTTTTATGAACTGTTGTTGAGAAAATAGACAATGTTTAAGGCAAAATATATCATTCTTAAGAGAAATCAACTGTTTCTAAGAAAAAATTAACAGTTGTATTGCTTGTCTGTAAGTTGGTGTCATTTATTTTTTTCATTTGACTGTTTGAACTAGAAATGCTTGTTACAAAAGTTTTACCATGTACAGTAATAATAATAATAATATAATTGCAATAATAAGGCTTTCGCCTCTAAAATAGAGTAGTCTATGTTTATAATAGTAGAGGTAGCCTATGTTTATTTGAACAATTACTTAAATGTGAACAGTGCAGTTTTAGGCTAAATGATAGAATGAAGATCCAAAATAGGCTACCTATTCAAGAGTTTTCAGAGTCCCTTAATTACCTACTTTGGCTAACTTATAGTTGACTTTAGTTACAGCAAGTGCATGAAAATGGCAAAGTCCAGAGTCAACGAACGTTCAAATAAGAATACCTCTACTGTAGATCCCCTGAACTAGAGTAGTTTAATTAGCCTACTTCTCCAAGTGCAGAACCTGCCAAATGTTAATTGAATGTTTATTGAGCCATTCTGCATTTCCACTAGAACAAGCAAAAGAAAAGACATCTTGGGTTTATTGGCCTTGCCTTTAATTACTCAGCTTCTTCCTACTCTGAAGTAGTCTAGCCTATGCTACAAGACTTATGTGTTGGGTTTGCTATGCTGGGCGGTGGTGGTGCTAGTTACTAAGAAGTCAAATGTCTGAATGACATAGTATACAGTATGTATTTATTTCTGCGTTAGTCCAAATTGAAGCAATAATCACACAAATATGGAAAGCGATCAGAGCAAATGGATTTAAGGTAACTCACATTCATTGAGTCTTTTAAGTATGAACATTAGGATAGTTGGATTAATGGCTTATTGATCAGATTGTTGTGGTGTTTATGAACCAACTCCTTTAAGCTTTACTGAAAGAGATCACAAATGTTTAAATGGTTGTGGTTATCCTTTTATATGGTTGGTGGTTGCTCCAGTCAAAGCTGGGTAGGGGATTGCAAACACAACCTGATTGAGCCACTTCTTATCTCAGTGCTGAGCCGAAGTAACCCGTCATGACAGATGAGGATCAACATGTTTCAGTGAATCTGGATGAAGAAACTTGGGAAGGATGGATGAACTCGTGGATTTTGTATGCAGGAAAGAATCCTGGTGAATTCTTCTACTATTTGCTTCTAGTAATGTCGCCCTTGCTTTTTCTGTCTATGATTTTATCATGGAGACTTTCAAGTGAACTTGAGGCAGAAAAGAAGAAAAAGAAGAGTTTACAAAACAAAAAGCGGAAGTGAGGAATGAAACTGATTTGGTTGTGACATTCCATAAAATCTGTCAAGGGCCTGTGTAGTGCAATTTCAAGTGATGTTTTGTTTACTTTACATAAAATCTTTATCGCTCAAATTTGCCAAAAATGGTAGTTTGGATTTTGTGGTTTAGGTTGTTTGATAGAGGAGATGAGTCTCCGCCTTGAGGGAGGAGTCAAGTGTGGCAAATGACAGGTTTCTTTGGCCAGGCCCTGGGGAGGAGCTACGCTGTGAGAAGTTGCTGCTGAGGCCTACGGCCGAGACATAATATTTATGTACGGAAGGCTGAGATATCTTGTAATCTTGAAGGTGAAGCCTGGCTTTAGCGCGAAATCAAGCAAATTCCAGCTCATCCTTACGTTGTTGATCCAGTGAAAAACAGTTGCCACAGACAAAATTATGAGATCTGTTCCAGCCTTAACACGGATTAGTGAGGAAGTTGACGGGGGTACTGACGCTCTCTTCGTAGACCAAGGATAGCCGAAATCTACCGGGATACACTGCCTACTGACAAAATTGTATTTTTCCATTTTATCTACAAAATGATGAGTACCTGCTTCTCCGAACCTCATGTGTAGTCTTGATACTTCGGAAAAGATCTTTTGTCATCCTAGAATTAAACAATCATAAGAGTTAGCTAACACTAATTAGCCTAGAAGGCGAAAATCAATTCGCTATTCTACGCGAAAAAATCGTCATGGACGTGAAAAATAATAATCGGCTAAAAATCCCAGCAACTGAATCGTTGACATGAGCCTCGGATTTGATTTCTACTTCCCTAACCAAGATCAAAATGGAAGCCACACAGCTTCGTGATGCATGGAGATGCTTCGTCGACCCCCTATGAGCTACTGATCAGTGCTGCCATCTTTTCTTTGAAGAAACCTGTACAATTGGCCGAAAAAATCTGTGGCATTCTGGCGCTCACAAAACTCGGTTCTTTTTTTCAGTTTCAATGAGAAATTCTTAGATTCTAAGATTCCAATTCGCTGGTATGAGAGCGGCTGGTAGCGTAAAAAAAATCCTTTTCCCGTCAACAGTTGCCTTAAAATTCCTGTGACAAATTTTTCGCAGGTGTGAATCTAGGAAGAAGACGGAAACCTGTGACAAATTGCAGAATTCTGCGACCAGTGGCAACACTGCTATTGATGGCTCCGGGTGAACCCGTCTGTTCTTCACAAAAGCTAGCTTTTACCGAAGTAATATCAGTTATTCGAACCTAGGATAGTTTTTTTAGATCAGTGAACTAGATTGAATATGTACAATGCCAAGGCTCAGTCACCCATGAGACGTTGGGCGTTACACAAAGGGAAACGAAAATGAATAGGCCAAGATGAGCTTTGTAGTCTGTCGATTCTCCTTATAGCCTACCTTAATGCTATACTTCGGGTCAAGTGGATCGGCGACCGCCGCTGAGTTCCGTCGTTCTTCCTCTTCCAGCTCCTCTGCATTTCTTTTCGTCATTTCTGCTATTGACATATTTTTTTCTATTTCGCTTTCTTCTGGGGGCGATATGCGACGCTTCCTCAACCAAGCTGCGAAATGTATGCACTTAATATCAGATTATTAGGAATTGTGATGCCCGTGTCAATAAATGAATGAATATTTCTATTCCCCAGTTCTATAAAGTAGAAGCAGTGAAGTAAAAAAAAACAAGGGCTAGAAGCTCATATGGCACTTGCAAAGTTCGAATTTGCCACAAGGCCCAAATTTGCCGAATTTGCCACAAGGATACGTATCGTGAGTTAAGTTTGTTTCAGATCTCCGATAACGTAGCCGTTACACGCCCATTTTTAATCCCCTCTGTTATTAGCTGAAGGCTCAGGTGACTTCAGATGAGCAAATGACGATTTGCCAGAAACAAGCAGTAAGCAGATACATTCCGCAGTTATTGCGATCACAGACAGACGTACGGACGAACACATTTCCCTTTTTCTGCGAACAACTAAGCTTTTACGTACGCTTTGAACTTGAAATTTTGTTGTGAAAATAGCCCGAGTTGCAGGACACCGTACTCGGAGGCTGCGCCAATTCCTCTAGTCACAGAGATAACCCCCCTCCTGTTAAAAGTGCGGGCTTGTGAGAAGATTCCAACTCAAATCCTACATGCGTCATCTCGAAGCTATGACTTGCTGTTAACGGTTCTGACTGGGTTGTCGTTGCCTGAGAAGCTTATGCCCGGGCCTCACTATAGTCACACCTGGTAGTAGCGCCGGTAATAAGACCGTCTTACGGTCGAAGTTGGGAAGAAAAGACGCTGAAAACGTAAAACAGTCAGATATGGAAAAATCCATGTCCGCCATTTTGAAACGAAACGTTGGACCAATCACGGACCTCAGTCGCTGACTTTAAGAAGTTTTGTTTACCTGTGAGTGATGATGGTGGTAACATATATTGAAAATCTGCGTTCCAAGTGTGACCAGGATGAAACGTAATGAGTGGGTAATAACCAAATTAACGAACCAAATTACGTACAGCTGTGACTGAATGTGGCCCGGGCATTAGCCAAGAGGATATGCAGCTCTTACGGGCGTTTAGGATCTCTCAGAAGGCTACGCGTGCTCTTAGCTCAACCACACTTATTCTACCCTGCACATCACGAGTATAATAATTACCTTCCCATTCTACCGGGACATGTGCTTGGAAGTTATTCTTTTCCGCTGGCTCAAACCATCTGATTCTCTTGGTACCTGTAAATAAGTATTCATTAGTCAATGCTTGTATATGGCAACTCATCAGTAAACAAAACCGCTGCAGTCTATCCTTTCGCACATCTGCACTGTGCAAGCAAATCCCGTGCGAGGTCGATCTGCTTTCCTCTTTCCCATTCCGCAACAAAACGCCCAGCACGTAAGAGTTCCCGGCTAAAACATGATTGACTAATAATTAAAAAGGTCTAAGAATACGGTAATCGGCTTTTGGATTTTAAGCTCTTGCGGCACACTACGCGTTCAGAGCAAAATAACGCTACGGAGTAGCGTCAAGACCTATGATTTCCTTGATTCGCAGACGGGCCATACTCATATCGCCGCCCACTACGCTTGCGGCATTTAAAGCAAGACAAACTTGCGGGTTTAGAAATTTCTAGTAAAGCTAAGATGCGGTCTGCACAAATCGAGGAAACAGGGGAGGTTTTATCTTTTTTTTTGCTTTGTTCAAAATATGACGTTATTGGAGCCATAACTGGTGCACGACCGATTGAGTTTCAGTAGGGACGTTCACTATCGCTAGTGGTGCTGGTGTCGCTGCTATTCGAGTGTGTGTCAATTTTTTCAAGTCTTTGCGCTACTCCCTAGTGTTATTTTGCTCTGAACGCGTTGAGCCTTTCACACTGAGGCCACTGAGCTACTCAACTTCTGCGTCGCGCTTTCGGTGACGCAATGCAGAGCTTATGCAGACAAATAAAACGCGTAGCAGTGCAAAATAACACTTGGGAGTAGCGCCAAGACTTGATATAGTGACACATACTCGAGTAGCAGGGACACTCGCACCAGTAGCGATAGAGAACGTCCCTCCTGAAACCTAACCAGTCGTACACCAGAGCTGGCTCTCAATAACTTAAAATTTGCAAACACAGCAAAAAAAGTATACAACCTCCCCTGTTTCTTCGATGTGTGCAGACCGCATGTTAGGTTTACTAGAAATTTCTAAACCGTTCATTTGAAATGCCACAAGCGTAGTGGGCGGCGCTACAAGTAAGGCCCGATTGTGAAGCATGGAAAGCGTCTTGGCGCTACTCCCTAGTGTTATTTTGCTCTGACGCGTAGGCTAGGCATCAGATTTTCCAGTGAAAAATGGAAGTTCTTGAAGAACAAGACCAAAGGTTTCGATGGGATCATAAAAATTTAATATTTGATCCAGACGATTGGGTCTAGTCTTCTTCAGAATCCTTGAACATTTTGACTACTGGAATTTAGAAACAGATTAATTTAGCAAATAGCTGATCATCTGAGACAACCAAGTTCAGACCTCTATAAGCCATATCTATTTTGACGATACTGATCGAAACTTCCTGCTTTACTTCTGCCAAATTTCCGGTTTCGGCCGAATTCCGAGCGAACTACTTGTCCAGCAAAAAAGAAAGTTCAGAAACGAATTCATCGTATCTCCTTATACCTATAAAGAACATCTAATCAACTTCAAATAAGACTTTAACTTAAAACAAATTTTCCGGTTTCAGCCGGATTCCGGACGAACTATATGTCCGGGTAAAAAAAATGACTATCATAAACGGATTTAGCGTATCTTCTTACCCCTAAATCTGTCATCTCATCAACTTTAATAAAACTTTTGAACAGATTTTCCGGTTTTGTCCGGATTCCGGGCGAACTAGTTTTCCGGGTAGAAAATGGTTATCGCATAAGTGTTCAGCATGTCTTCTTATCCGTAAATCGAACATCCAATCAACTTCAAATAAAACTTTTGCTTTTAGCAAACTTGCCGGTTTTCGCCGGATTCCGGATGAACTACTTGTCCGGCGATAAAATGGTTTTTATCGTCATGTTCAGCATGTCTTCTTATCCCACAATCGACTATCACATTAGCTGTTTATAAATATTTTTTTTGCCCCTTAATCTGAACCCCCACCCCTAAATGTAGGTCTACAGAGCCCATCTACGAACTCGACCTCACTCTTGAGCCAAAGAATCTTCACACCAAGTTTCATGAAATATCTAATTCCCTTCGAGAGTTGTCGTGCTCACAGACGGACAGACGGACAACTTTTGCCATGTCATAGGTATCCCTCCACCTACATTTTGGGATCCCAAAAACTGGAGAAAAACTTACCAATGATGGAAGAAATGAATATTCAGCAGAAGAAACTGAGAAAGGAAAACGTTAATACGCATACAGCATGAAAGCTTTTCGCGCACGTGTGAAAGATACGCTACGGAACTCAAGATAAACGCATAGGGGAGAGTCGGGTAGTATGACACATTTTTTTTGTTTGTTTTTTAATTCCCTGAAATTTGTATGTATGTTGCCAAATTTTTGGCAGCACGTACTGGGTTCCCTATAGAATCTTTGGGATTTTTTTCATATTTTTCTCTCTCACAATTTTTATGGCACTTGCAGCTTCGCTCAAGTGCCATATACCGATCACTTTTCCGTCGGTCGGTCTGTCGGTCGGTCTGTCGGTCGGTCCGGTGATCGCGAGTTAGGGTACTTGCAGATGTGCTAGGACGATGAAACTTGGCAGGCATATCAGGGACCCGACCAAACTAACTTGCAAATTGTCACTTCCCCGATCCGACCACCGTGGAGGGAGTAGAGGGCGGGGGAATCCTGAGAATTTAGTAGTTTTTGTAAAACCCCTACCCCTTTCTACATACTAGTAGGTCTGCGCGCGGCGTGACGTCACTCTTTGCATCGGATCGCTCTGTTAACATTGGAAAGAGCTAGTGCATTCGAGGGTCAAAGGGGTTTGTATATGTGGTGCAGTGCGGGGAAATATGGAAAATTGAGTGTTGTGTAACTTTCGAACGGGTGATCGGATTGGGACGAAACTTAATACCTGAATGAATGACATATCTCTGATGTTCCATTTGAGGTTCGAACCGGATTCGACAGCTATGGGGGAGTTGGGGTGGGGGAAGACCGGAAATCTCGAGAAACGGTTATAATGGAGGGATCGGAGTAAAACTTGCTGGGAAGAACAAGGATCTGCTCCAGATAAATTTACACGTTTGGACTGGACCCGGACACTTTGGGGGGGGAGGTGGAGGGGAGTTTCCCGGAATTCTGGTGATGACGGTTCTTGGGATTTTCACGACGAAACTTGGGAGCGTATCAGGGACCCGATCAAACTGACTTGTAAATAAAAATTCACTCGATCCGATAGTCGTGGGGGGATCGGAGGGAGGGGGAATCCAGAATATCTAGCCATGCGTAACTTTGGAACGGGTGATCGGATTCGAGTGAAATTTAATAACTGAACAGAGGGCGTGCATGTGGTGATCTTTTTCATGTCCGGACCGGATCCGACAACAATTGGGGGGGGGGGGAATACGTGACCGGATTGGACTGGAGAGATCGGGATGGAACTTTGTGGGAATAACAAACAAGTCCAAAACTGAACCGGATTGGCTCCGGCGACTGTGGGGGGAGTTTGAGGGGCGGGTCCGGAATTCCGGTGATCGCGAGTTAAGGTACTTCCAGATGTGCTAGGACGATGAAATTTGGCTGGAATATTAGAAATTCGACAAGACTGGCTTAGAAATCGCCACTTTTCAAATCCGACCATTCCTTAAAGTACCAATCATGACCGCAAATTAAGAAAAATACTTTTAAGCAAAATATGCATTTCCATCATCCAAATGAGCTTATGATCATTTTTGCCTCAACGGTTTTGCTTACAAATGAAGTTCTAGCTCCCTTAAAGTGTGCATCTTAACCGCAAGGTCGAAAAGTACTTTTTATCAAACGATACATCTCAACCCATGATCAGTTGTCCCACAAGGGTTTTGCAAAAAATAATTTCCTGCACCCTTAAAGTGCGCATTTTACCCGCATTAGTGGGAAAAAAAATACTTTTGATCATACGTATATATCAATGATCCCTAAGAGCCTGCTATCGTTTTTGCCTCAAGGGTCTTCCTTACAGATGAATTTCTAGTGCCTTTAAAGTGCGCATCATTACAGCCAAGTTCAACGAAAAAATACTTTTTCTCTAGCTCCCTTAAAGTGCGCATCTGAACCGCACAGTCGAAAATTATTTTTGATCAAATAATACATCTCAACCCTTGCAAGTGCCATATGAGCTTACAGCTCTTGTTCAGTAGTAGGCTTAATTTTGGACATGGTCACTGTGTCATACTACCCGCCGGTGGAGGGTGGCATGACACACCCTGCGTTCAGTATGACAAATCTTTAATTTTCGCATTTTCTTATTATATTTCACTCAGAAACTTTCATTAAAAAAAAACAAAAAAACTTGGAACCATGAGGAATGGTTCCTCACGGTTCCAAGGCGATTCCCCTCCCTCCACCCCCCATGGGTGACTGGACCCGGAAAACGAAGGGTTCGTAAATTTTTAATGCATATTATGAGTCTCAATACTTATATTACTGAAGAAATAACAGAATCATCCAGATATAATAGAAATCTTACATTTCAAAAGGTAAGTCGGGTACTATTACATGTGTCATACAAGCCGACAAAAAGTGTGTCATACTACCCGACTCCCTCCTTTTTTATGGGATCTGCATTTCCTCCTAAATTGTGTGAATATCCAGCAGTTTCTCAACTGCTTATGATAAACAAATACCTTACCTAGATCCCTGCAAGAAATGGTTATCCTATGATATAGCACCTTATCCACATAGGAGTTCATGTTAAGACAAAAAAAATTACTTTGAGGGTCAAAAAATGTGTTTTTTAGCACAAGTTCTGAGTGAGTAATTATTTTTTTTTGAAAAATCGTTTTCTCCTCCGTATAGTAGATGTTTCTTAGCTGCTGCAAGCACAGGTGAATAAAACCAATAGAACCAATAGTTCCGAGAGCGTGTCATACTACCCGACTCTACCCTACGCAACGACGCGTCAATGTGACAGCGGCTTTGGATTTACTAACGGCGATGTTCTTGCGTTCTCACGGATTTGCTTTCCGAAATCGAGGCAAAAATCCACCACGCTGAAGCCATTCCCGTAGTGGACTCGCCTTCTAGAACAATTCGCTTAGCTTGCCAATGCTAGAGTAGCAAAAGCAGCCGGCGCATTCCGTCATGCCATCTAGACAAGGCCGGCAAAACTGGAGATTTTTCAGCCGATGCAACAAGAACAGGCGTTTTCTCGCCGTTCCCTGAGGACTCCTCAAGGAATCAAGGGGGACGGCGAGAATAGAGGGAATCACTCCACGCGGACGTAAAACAACGAAAACATGGGGAAAAGTCTCCTATCATCCTAGTACAAAACACGCGCGAGCCATTTTTGCCAGCTATCTACCGTCAGGCCATCTAGTATCTTCAGCCAACGCATGTCAGCAGAGTCATCTATCCATAAGCTGATTATTTTTTCCGCAGAAGACGACCATTACAGCGTGAGTCAGACTGCAACTGTTCGTAATTTAAAATAAGACATACCTGAAGCATTGCTGTCTTCCCAATAGATATTTCCGTGAAGATCTTTACCAACCAGTCTTTTGCTTTCAGCATGAAAACCGAAAAATACTCTCACTACTCTAACTGTCTTTTGCCAGATTCCATTGGAGGCCGCCATTTTTTGTTTTCGACGCTAGATGACTCGCTAGCCGCTTTGTTTTTCTGAGAATCAACTCTCGCTACGGATTGGTTAGTTTGGATATTCGATGGTTGTGCCTGATTGTCTTCGGAATATTTCCGAAAGGGGAATTGTAAATCAGATTTAAGCAGGATTCAAAATGTAAGCCACACAAGCTAACTGAATGGTTTTTTTTTGTCCTGTAGCGTACGATTTTGTTCTCACCAAAGTAATTACAACGAGATTGATAACGAAAGTAGAGACTAGGCCTAGAAGCTGGTCAATGTTTTAACACAGAAGGAAAATTAAAGACAGAGTAAAATCTGCAGTGTGGCCGGTTTTAGCTTCTGTAAACAGTTAGCCTACGTCATAGAAGCATATATGTGTACTTTTAAAGGACACGTCGTGCTTCTGACAGTAATTCATTCTACTTCAGTAGTATTTCCATCCGTTCTCGTTCCCGATATTCTACACTTTATATGTGTATCCTACGACCTATCTCCTCTACTAGCATTACACCGATTATCACGCTTGCCACATTTGTTCTGTTTATTTGACGCATCAGGCTCCCGATCATTGTCTCCGAGATACAATTGGTCCGAAGATCGGTTATGCAAGTTTCGCCAAGTTTGCCATCCAAGGCAAGGGACATGAAAAGAGGCCAAAAACATCAAAAGCCCTATGTAATTTTCTGTAAGCGTGGCTAAGTTTTAAAGTTGTCAACTATCCCAGAACACCTTAGCAGAAACACGAAGTAGTGCGCATATGGCTTGAGAAGGACTACATAACTTTTTAAATTCGGAATTCGGAACTTCCGTGAACCGAAATTCATGGACAGATCTGAGGATACATGATGGAAAGGAAACCGAGACAGACAGCATACGGAATTATAGTTGTGAACATTTTCCCATTTCCTTGCGTTGACGTTCAGTTTCCCTCTTCTAAACAGTGTATATCCAAGTTATACATATTTCAGTAATTCTTACAATCTCGTCAGGCACCGCACGTATTATTTTTGATTATCGATATTTCTGCAAAATATCAGTGTTTCGATTGCCGCATCAAAATCCACCCAGTACTATCGGAGTGTGGTCTGATTCCAGCACTCTGCTAGATTAAATGCTATCCTATTCTAATCAACAGCAGCCGTCAAGACACCCACACACCTTGTTGATCGGATAAGTCCTAAGACTTATTTGTTCTGCGTTTCTTCTAGGATGCGCACCCGCATGTTTCCTCCGTGCCTGCTAACAGGGAATGAGATTGGAATTCTATCAGTACTCCCTAATAGAAGGATCGTGGAACCTGCTCCCATGAACTCGAGGATAACCTAGAAAAATTCCTTCAGGTGAGTGCGAACCTAGCTGTTTGCGTGGGTGTTTGGGGGTGGATGTTTCCTCGAGAGATAGGAATTCCATGTGAGATAGGAATTCCATGTGAGAGTTAGGTTCCATCCCTAATAGAATGAAGCCCACTCCCATGAACTGGAGGATAACCCAGCAAGATTGCTTCAGAGGGCGTGGGTGGGGGATTGACAAAACCTACTTGAGGATTAGGATGTATTACCCGTCAGTGTTAGCCTACGCCGGTTAGGGTATGCCAGATCTTACACCGTAACTGGACCATATCCCAGTGAAGTATTGATGATTTGTGAAATTCACAAAATAGGGTGTTTGGTTTGCCTTAAAGGACGCGTCGTACTTATAATAGTAATTCATTCTACTTCAGTAGTATCAGCATACATTCTCGTTCCCGAGATTCTTCACTTCACAAGCGTATCCTATTTCCTTTATTAGCAATACACTGATTCTCACGCTTGCCGCGTTTGTTCTCTTTACGCGGGACGCATCATGCGCCCGATCATTATTTCCTAGGCTTTAACTCGTCCGGAGAGAGGTTATGCAAATTCTGCCAATATTGCCGATCAGGGCAAAGGACATGGAAAGAGGCTAAAACAGCCGAAGCCGTGTGTATCCATTGCTTAGTTGTGAAGTGGTCAACTATCTCAGAACATCTGAGAAGAGACACCATGAGCGGGTTTCACCCTTCTAATGGTAACTATTAGTTACTATTTCCGTTCCAATCTCACGAAAAGTTACTACGCCGACAGTTCCAACCTCCTCGAAACAGTAACTATAGTTACTGTAATAACAGTAACTATTTGCTTACCATGCTCGAGAGCGTAGTAAGCGTGGTAACTACGGATCTCTGTAACGTGATTGGCTGGATTACCCCGCGGAGCAATATTTTTACCGAAAAGTTAAAAATGATGTTATGTGTGGTAACTATGATAAGTAGGGTGGAACACGTTCTATGTAGTGCGAGATGTCCTTCAAGATTGGACGAAATTTAAGCCCGGACTTAGGTGTTTGCAATGGAGCCGATAATCTGACCGGTGTCGCTAAATCGGTTAAAGGGACTGTACTTGCAGCCCCCCTTCTTTGTTATCTCGAACCCCCTCCTTAGTGTTGCCAAAGCTAGCTGGCAGGCCCTTGCCCCTTATGCACTGTAATTATGCACTTATGTACTGTAAAAGTTCGCCTTTTTACGTGTAGACTAAAGACAAACGACCTACCGGCAAGACGGCATGCGTTTGATTCCTAGTCGCGGCACACAAACCTTTTTCTTTTTTTTCTACTAACTCAAAAGTCGAATTCTCGGAAACTGCCCGGAAACTGCAATGGTCGTAATGAAAATTTTTCTTACTCTCATTATCGACTCCGGGTACATTCTTGATATGTCAGCTAGCTCCCCGAGTAAAGTTTGAGTCAAGTTTTCTGTTCCTTTAAGAATTAGTGAATGTTGTTACGGAAATAGGTTGCATTGGCATTATAGGCACTAAGGGTCCTTTAAATGTTGAATCCAGGTCTTTCTGTTGACTGTCACTTGTTTCAGGCACAATGACGAACTACCAAAGTACGTCCAACGCTGATCTAAGTATCGCCGAAATTTTACCAGAGAAGAAGAATAAGTTAATCTTCAGGCTTGCCGTTCTAAGTGCTTTGGGAGGATTTTTCTTTGGATATGATACAGGAGCTGCTTCGGCTGCGGTCGCGTTGATAAGGTGAGGTTTTGTCTTTCGGTGCCGTCTCGTCCCTTACCTCAACTGACTTGTAGTGCGTACACGGTAGGATTTTCCGGCCTGATTGGTGGCACGTTCATCATAAAAAAATATTCAAATTCAAATATTTTATTGACCTCCAAGATCGGAGAGTATAAAATGAAATAAATACAAACTAATTGACCCAACATGTAATACTACAAAAAAACAATCTGGCCAACAAATACTAAATATACAAGAAAATAAAATTATACACACGCGTTAAACTATCAGCTATCATATAAACTTTCAGTTCGCGAGCAACTGACCCTGCTCTTTATTCAAGGCCCTGGACACGAAGAGTTTGTCAAATTTCCCCGTTTGCTTATTCTGCGTTTCATTTTATTCCTAGCTCCATCATGGAATTATAAACTTCTGAGAGAAATAAACAAATCAACAAGTATTTTCTTTTGGGATCCCGTTGAAACTCGTGATGCTCAGTTATTTTTGCAGACTCCAATGGTCAGGTCACGGCGTCCAAGAAATTGCAACGTTTTGGTGTAACCGTCCGAAGTTTCCCAACAGAAGGAAAACAACAATTCACAATCTAATTATTCGCACAGACCTTCCAGTACCTATCATTTCATGGAGCGATCTTCTCTGGACACTTTTGTCTCGGTTGGTTGGTCGTTGCTTGAGGAACGTGATTAATGCCAGGGCCGTATCCAGGGGGGGTTAGGGGCTTCGACGCCCCCCCCCCCCCGAAACATGTAAAAATAATCATTTTTCACAGGCTTTTACCTCTAATTTATGTGTTTTTTGTACTTTTTGGTTCGCCCCGATATACACTCCTGGATACGGACCTGTTAATGACCTTGATACTTCCGCTTGAAATAGGCTCCGTTACAAATTTCCCAGTTCAATAGCTTCAGTATCTGGGGTTTATAATCTCGTTAAGCTGATGTGGGGAACCCCATGAAAATCTCTAATAACGTTTTTAAGCGGCCAAGTCGTGATCAAAGGCCTGTTTGAACATTCGTATCCATGGTGAACCAGTTCATCTGGAAAATTAAAAGAGAAATATAAAATATTGACCATTTGATTAAGCACTAAAGCTAGATGTTATAAATCTTGACAGGCCAAAGGGGCGTTGCTGGTCTCCGATTATCTACCTTCAGCCAGGAAGTTCAAATTTATCCGCTAAGTCCACTTTTCTCGAGTTTGGGTACTTCGAGAAGTGATAGGACGATGAAACTTGGCAGGCATATTAGGGACCCGACCAAACTAACTTGGAAATAATCACTTCCGGGATCCGACAACCGTGGGGGGAGTGGAGGGAGGGGGAATCCGGAATACTGAAGTATGTATAACTTTTGAACGGGGAATCGATCTCAATGAAACTTGACATATGGAAAGATCTCCTGTCTCAGATGTGACACTTCATGTCTGGAATGAATCCGGTGACTTTGGGGGAGTTGGAGGGGGGAACCGGAAATCGTGTGCCATGGTCAGAGTGGACGGATCGGGATGAAACTTGGTGGGAAGAACAAGCACAAGCCTTAGATACATAGTTGACAAGGCCGGACCGGATCCGATCACTGTGGGGGGGGGGTGGAGGGAGGGTTCCGGAATTCCGGTGATTGGGCAATGAAATTTGGCAGGCCTATCAGGGACTGGGAGTGGAGGGAGGGGGAATCCGGAAAAGCCATGTGTTACTTTAACAGTTTGATTTGATGGGGTGTCGGACATTAAACTGAAAGGAAACAAGTGTATAATTATAATTCCAACCATTTAATTCGAATATAATTCCAACCATTTAAGTCGCCAGTTTTAGAACATGATTTCCTAAAAAAAACTTTTAAACAGGTAAATAGAAACGTCCCTGTCCTGGTCAGCCGCCTGTTGCCTATTGGTGCTATGTTAAGTAGTGTCAAGAATTTCAGCCTTGACCGTATTTTGTTTTTGAATTTTATGTCAGAACCGCACTCAAATCACTAGACCGACCGTAAGTCATCTACTTGGCTTTTTTTCTGTGTAAACCAACCATATAAATCAGCTGAAAGATGTAAATGATGTCCTGTTTACTTTAATGTTCCCCAAGTCAGATAGCGATCCTACATTGACAACCGCACAGTAGATTATTGGTAGAAGCTTGGGTAGAAGGTCAAGCTGGAACGGACATCCAGCTTTGGTCATTATTTCTCGCCGCGATCCAACAAAAAGCTTATCAGCTCTATTTGCCCACTTCTTCAGATCTGTTAGCAAAAACTGTTTTCGGCGTCATTCTATTCATCTCGTTCCCATGGTTTCTAAGGCTTCAAGCAAATCTCCGCTCCCAGAGCGTCCCGATATCAACATCAAGGGTGTTAATGACCTGTCAATGTTTATACGAGCTGGAGTTGACAACTCCCTCTCCGACAGTAACCTGTTGTACTTAACGCCTGGGAAAGGGCAGATGGCGGGGGGGGGGGTACTATAGTGGGCGTAGACAATCAGTCCTTCGCGTTACTGGACAGCTGCTGTAGTGTAGGACAAAAATAAACTTTTGTTCATTCAAATAGACCGTTGTGAACCAAAAATAGGTTATTTAAGTCTAACAGGAATTTGATTCTAGCTCAGAGCAACATAGTATTATGTAACTTATCTATACGGGATAAATTTTTTTTAAGTTGAATTATAAAAAAAAATATTCAGATTAAATAATCTTGTTTTACCGCAATCGCCTCACGTGCTTTTTGGGGATGGATTCATTTGTTTCGACCCCCTCCCGTCCAACTTCCCCACAGTGTCCGAATTCGGTCCGGTTGTGTCATTGATCTATCTAGGGCTTGTGCTTGTTCTTCCCACCAAGTTTCGTCCCGATCGCTCCACTTTCACAAGATTTCCGGTTCTCCTCTCCATCTCCCCCACATTCACCGGATCCGCTCCGTACTTGAAATGGGACATCTGAGACACGAGGTCTTTCCAAATTTCAAGTTTCTTTAAGATCCGATCACCCATTCGAAAGTTATACATACCTCAAGGTTCAGGATTCCCCCTCCCTCCAGTCCCCCCGCTATGGTCGGGTGGAGGGGGGGGGGGCTGACTATTTCAAAGTCAATCTGGTTGGGTCTTTGATACGCCTGCAGGTTTCATCGTATTTGACAGTGCAAAACGGATACGTCAGCTAAGTCTTATTAGAGCTATATTTCGGCTCTTCTTGGCAAGGGTCCTCTTCATTTAAAATTTAGCTGACGTATCCGTTTTGCACTGTCAAATATGATTCGCAGTCAGCTTGGGCTGAAGGAATATTTAGGTTTCATCGTCCTAGCCCACCTGGAAGTACTTTAACTCAGGATCACTGGAATTCCGGTACCCCCTCCAACTCCACCCACAGTGCCCAAATCCGGTCCAGTTTATCGATCTCGCTCCACTCTAAGCATGTCACAAGATTTCCCGTTCCCCCCTGCGACGCCCTCCCCATAACATTCATTGGATCCGGTCCAGACTTGAAATGGGGCATCTGAGACGCGGTATCGTCCAAACAAGACTTGAAATGGGACATCTGAGACGCGATATCGTCCGAAGTATCGAGTTTCATTAAGATCCGATCACCCGTTCCATAGTTATACATACCTCAAGATTCCGGATTCCCCCCTCCAGTCCCCCCCACGATGGTCAGATCGGTGAAGTGACTATTTCCGAGTTAGTTTGGTCGGGTCTCTTGTATGCCTTCCAATTTTCATCGACCTAGCCCACCTGGTAGTACCTTAACTCCGGATCACCGGAATTCCGGAACCCCCCTCCAACTCTCCCCTCAGTACCCAAATCCGGTCCAGTTCTATCAGGGATGTATCTAGGGCTTGTGCTTGTTCTTGTCATCGATTTTCATCGTGATCACTCCACTCCAAGCGTGTCACAAGATTTTCGGTTCCCCTCTGCGACTCCTTCCCACGTTCATCGGATCCGGTCCGGACTTTAAATGGGACTTCTGTGACACGAGGTCGTTCCAAACACCAAGTTTCGTTAAGATCCGATCACCTGTTCCAAAGTTATACAGACTTCAAGATTCCGGATTCCCCCTCCCTCCACTCCTCCCACGGTGGTCAGATCGGGGTCTAATCTAACTTGGACTATTTCCAAGTTAGTTTGGTTGGGTCCCTGATATGTCTGCCAAGTCTCATTGTCCTAGCACTTCTGGAAGTACCCTAACTCGAGAACAGAGGACCGACAAACAGACCGACCGAAAAGTGGTCGATATTTGGCACTTGAGCGAAGCTGCAAGTGTCATAACAAGAGCTGTAAGCTCATATGGCACTTGCAAGGCTTGGTAAAAGGATGAAAGTAGGAATTCGTGGGTTTGTTGTGATCACTTGTAAGCAAAACCCTTGAGATAAGAATGATACGGACCCTTCGAAATCAAGGATCACCGGAATTTCGGAACCCTCCCTCTAGCCCCCCCCCACAGTACTCGGGTCCGGTCCGATCTTGTCAACTATGTATCTAAGGCTTGTGCGCGTTCTTCCCACCAAGTTTCATCCCGATCCGTCCACTCTGAACATGGCACACAGTTTCCGGTTCCCCCTCCAACTCCCCCAAAGTCACTGGATCCATTCCGGACTTGAAGTGTGACATCTGAGACACGAGGTCTTCCCAAATATAAAGTTTCATTAAGATCCGATCACCCGTTCGAAAGTTAAACTTGCCTCAAGATTCCGGATTCCCCATCCCTCCACTCCCCCACGGTGGTCGGATCGGGGAAGTGACTATTTCCAAGTTAGTTTGGTCGGGTCCCTAATATGCCTGCCAAGTTTCATCGTCCTAGTCTTAAGTCGGGAGCACCGGAATTCCGGAACCCTCCCTCCAGCTCCCCCCACAGTGCTCGAATCCGGTCCGGTCTTGTCAACTATGTATCTAGGGCTTGTGCTTGTTCTTCCACCAAGTTTCATCCCGATCCGTCCACTCTGAACATGTCACACGATTTCCGGTTCCCCCCCCCCAACTCCACCTGAGCGAAGCTGCAAGTGCCATAAAAACAAACAAAAAAAGCTACGCCTAACCTGAGAGTGTCGACATCCGCCAACCGCTCGGATGGGCGACGTGTCCTTTTGTAGTGCCCTTGTAAAAAGAGTATTTTTTTTTAACATAGTCGATTTATATGGCACTTGCCCTTCGGCCAAGTGCCATGTAGCGATCGCAATTTCTGTCCGTGGGGGAGGGGGTCCGGAATTCTGGTGATCCCGCGAGTTCGGTACTTCCTGATGTGCTAGACGATGAAACTTGGAAGGCGTATCAGGGACCCAAACAGACTGACTTGAGAGTACCCCGATCCAACCATCATGGGGGCAGTGGAGGATGGGGAATCCGGAATCTAGTAGCATGCTTAAGTTTTGAACGGGTGATCGGATTGAATGAAACTTGGCAACTCGAAAGAGCTATCGTCTCAGATGTTCCATGTCAAGTCATGGTCGGATTTGGTAGGCCTATTTGTGTGGGGGGATTGGACGCTTAGAGTCGAGGGATTGGGATGGAACTTGATGTGAAGAACAAGCAGTAGCCCTAGATACGTAATTGACAGAACCAGATAGTATCGGGGCTCTGTAGGGGGAGTTGGGGGGGGGGGGGGTGTTTCCCCGAATTTCGGTGATCGCGAGTTACGATAGTTCCAGATGTTCTAAGGACGATGAAAATTTGCAGGCATATTAGTGACTTAAGGCCCCGACACAGTGCCCTAGGAAAACTCGTGTTCCTGGATCTGACCATCTTTGGGGGAGTTGAAGGAAGGGGAATCCGGAAATTACTGACTTCCGTAAGTTGCGAACGGGTGGTCAGATTCGAGTGAAACTTTATGGGTGATTAGAAATGATGATCTACACAAGTAAAACATGCGTCCGAACCACATGCGGCCACGGTTGGGGGGGGGGGGGGTCCGGAAATGTTTTGACATGAACAAAAACCAAACGGATAGACAGAATGGGATGCAAGTTGGACAATACCGAGCAGTACCGAGTTTATGCGGCCTTGAATTGTTCGAGTCGCATTCGGCCACAGTGGGGGGGGGGAGGTCGGAGGGGGAGTCTCGGAAATTGTGTGGCTCGCATAGTGGTCAAACCAGTAGAGCGATTTGAATGAAACTTGCAAATTAGAGAAGAAGATAACATATTTTTGGGTCCGGACTGGATCCGGGCATGGTGGGGGGGGGGTGACCGGAATTTTCCGAAAAATGCTCTGACTTGAGTGAAACTTGATAGGTGGTAAGAGAAAAAGCTTTGGATGATCCATTTGTGTGTCTGAACCAGATTCGGCCGCGGTGGGGGGGGGGGTACTGGAAGTAGTGTGGCACGTCTAGGGATCAAACGGGTGGATCTAAACTTGGATAGTAGAATATTCATGATGATCAGATGGTCCGAGGCGATTCCAGAAATGCTCAGACTCGAGTGAAACTAAATATCCTACTTCTAGGTCCGTACCGCATTTTTGGATGGCGGGGTATTTTGTGACATTCTCGTACCTCCCACTCGTAACAAGTGCCATATGAGCTCGTAGCTCTTGTTCTGAAAACGATCGATTTTTGAAAAACAATCGATTTTTCTGAAAAACTGCTCTTTTTTCGTGCCTTTTTTCGGAGTTAAGGTAGACCTTCAGATTTAAAGTATCTTCGACCAATGGTTTCGTGCGGGACAGTGGCACTCCTCCCCCCGCCCACATACACACGCAAATGCCATGAAATTACATTATACTTTCGTTTTGGTTGGTATAGGAGACTGATTATAATTACCGAAGCTAGGAAGCCTCTTGGAAAACTCTGTAGATGGTTTCTTGTTCTCGTTGATCTGCTGCCTGGACGATATTGACCGTGGCAAGAATCTCGTTGTTGATACAAGCAGGATTGCTCAAGTTCTCCGTCGTGGTGTAATTTGGTAGAAATACTTTAGATAGGATACTTTGTTAAAAAAGAGACTGCCTAACATGTCGTTTTTGTCAGTTACATTGTAAATATATTCTATTTACTCCGCTATCACCTCGTGTACTTGCGGGTTAAAAATAAAATATATACATATAAGCAATGGTCAGGAAATGACACGTTAAAGTAAAACATACAAAGCTAAAACATTATAGGGATTCGTCAATTCTTCAGGATTTCGTCGAAAGCTGGAACAAAGCTCTTTCTATAGCGTTCGCTCCTACCGTTGGCGGTGTTGAGAACCGTGACTTTTTGTGCTTTAGCTCACGGAAATCGAAGTTTCGGTTGGCTGGAAATAGGTGCTGAAAAAGTGGTTGCGAATGCAGATTATTTCCGAACTTGGTACAGAGAGCAACACGTCTGGCTGTTAGAGGCGGAATGCCTCGAGGAGGAGGGCGTAAGGCACTTTGCCCTGACAGTAGTTCTAAGGTCTGTCTTCAAAGAGAGTCTTCCAGCAAAGACCGTAACAGTATGAAAGACAGCAAACCCCGCTGAAATCGCGTCGTGGAAAGTCGAGCTGCCCGCGTTCGGACTTTTTTCCAACTTTAAAGGACCCCTCTTACTTATTCTGAGTTTTGTATTGTCCCTATATCCTTACGGAATTGTAAGCTTCTGAAATCCCCGCGATTCGACATTGTTTTGTTTTGTAGAGTTGACAAGCGCTTATATGAAAATCGCTCGTTTAACGTGTAAAGTAATATTATTTCGAAAAACGATATTTCTGAGCCATTTCATCGTGAAAAGATCATTTCTAGTAAGAGTAAACACACAAAAAATGTTAACAAACCATGAGGAACACGGGAAGTTTGACGATGTTTTGGCACAAGGAATTAAGGTATTTAAAGTTTAACTGAAAAGGGCTTAGAAAGGACAATCTAGTTACCTGTCACTCGTTCACTTAAAGAGGCGTGAAAACCCGAAGAAAATTCGTTACTCCGTATTCACGAATAGTCGATTTTCATATAGTGGAATTTCCTTTCGGATCTGTGGTACCTCCATTCGCTTGTTCCTGTGTTGTATGACTGACGCAAAAGATTTACGAGAAACAAGCGTTTGTGCAGTGAGCAGTGATCACCTAGTTCACCGCTGGCCACTGAAAACCCGCGTTTGTGTTGAGAATGAAATTTTACGCGTCATAGTAGAATTTTGCGTTGTGAGGACGGCTGTAGATATTCTGAACGTCATACTGAAGCAAATAGTGAAAAATAAAGAAATCCCTTTAGGCAATCCAAATAATGCAGTGCATTCAATTAAATGATACAAAAATAAGTTGGCTTTTCAGTTAAACTTTAAGGTAAGGTGAGGGATCGATCGAATCATCAACAGAGAGACGTTTTAACGACTTTCCAAGTCCGATCGCTAGGAAGCGGGCAGTATCGCGACCCATGGGGTTTACGGGAGTTTCCTGTCGTTCCACAATTACGGCCTTTGGTCTCCAGATGTATTCATACTTAGAATATCGGGATTTTGCAGTAGTTCGGCAGCGTGGGCTGCTTCTTGATAGTTTCAGATTCATTCATCAGGAGACTGTGCATGCCCCTGTGGAAGCAAAGTTTCGGGGCCCCTTCGAAAAATATCCCCTAGTACGTTTCTAATTTTGATCTTAATTTCGATAGATTAATATTTCGGATAGGAAAAAAGCCTTATGTTGCCAAGAGCCGAATATGGTTCGACAAACTTGTGCAGCGTCCCATGATAGGTCACTTCGCATCCTCTTTATTAGAGCCTGCTGGACCCCTAGCAACGTTATGGGATTTTGGCTACGCTAAGTAACAGATAAACGATCTCCTAGGAACCAGATGTTGGCGAGTTGTCCGTAGATTCCCGGATAATTTTTTCTGACATATTGGTCCCATGTAGGCTGGAACATTTGTCTTTGATGTTTATCATGTCGGAAAGGCGGACATTTGGAAGGGGGGACGATGAGCTATAGTTTTTAAAAGTAGAAATACACTGTTTCTCAGTAACCATCAGCATCAAAAGCCTACCCAGTCTCAACCTTCCTTTCCCGGTGGTTTCCGTGTGATAGCTGTGTCAGTCCGCGCAGTGGTTAGTAGAAGGCACCGGGACCATGATACTAGTCACGGGAGCTAGCAAGTTCCAGGTTCTCTTTTTTCCATAGCCAAAATTCTTTGAAGACCCTTATGCCGTCAAAATTTCGGGGCACACTTGCTCCATCTCCAAATTATCTCCCTGCATGTTTTGGATTTTATCAACCAAAAGTTTTCACATACCAGTTTTACCAAGGTTTTACTATACGAAACTAAACAGTAACAATTATTGATATAATAAAAAAGTTGTTATTCGTAATTAAATAGACAACGAGGCCCCTAAAAAGAGTAGGGATTGTAGACGTGTACCTACTTTACCTATTTGGTAATCCGGCACAGCTTTTCTCTTTGTCTGCGGCGAGCCGAAAAACACAAACAACTATCGGCCTGGTGTTTTGTTCATAGTTTTGAGAGGCTGTATTCACCCAGGCAATGAGGTGACGGTTACGTCACCAATAGCGGTTTCCTCCAAATGTTCTGACTTTCACGTTCTTGCTTTCACCAGGGACCCATAAATTTCCTTACAGGGGGCCTGTCATTTCCTATGCTTCTATATTGATATGATGACCGAACCAATCCATCTTCCAAAAATCCCCGCTTGAGTCGATCGGCATTCTTGTTTGCCTCATTGTACGTGCGCGCCAAAGAGACTCCTCCCTCAAGGTGCCAGCAGCCAATCCCAAATTTTGTCTATCTGGATACTCGCGTATTCTATCCCGTGGGTGTTTCTCGAACTCTCAGACGTTCGGTCAGGAGCGCATCAGAAATCTCTTATTGACAGGCCGCCTGAATGGCGAGTCATTACAGGAAATTTAGGGGTCCCTGCTTTCACCCATGAAAAGCTTTTCCTTTCGAGTGCCCGTACTAGCCATTACGTCATAAAATCTGCGCGGAAACAAATTTCGTTCGTTCTGACGTCACGCAGAAAGTCTGACGTAATGACGAGAAAACGATCCTGATTGGACCGGATAGAGTGACGCCCTTTACCCTGCCGAGACCTGAGCGTGTGTTTAGCAAGTTCCGGGGCCTTGGTGAAGTGGTAGTTTGTATTAATATTATTACTAATAGCAAAAAGAAGGCGCAAACCTCTATAAAACTCTTTGAAAGCTGTTTGAAAGCACAATAGCCTACTTGTCATACTAACGTGGTTGTCGAGTTGTCTTTTGAAAGCGTCGACTGATTGGTTGGCAACAACGTGAGACCGAAGTTGAATCCACTTCTCCAAATTGCAGTTTCCGAGCTTACCTGTCGATGTCTTTCTTGAAGCGCTGTGACTGCTGTGAGCCAAGTTTGAATTCGTGGCCTCTGAGGTTGTTTATAATAAGGCTTGCAAGGCCAAGTATTTTTATTCATGTTATAACACAAGCGTGAACGGTCCTTTACGAGCCGGCTATGGTAAACGCTACTGCTTATATTAGTGGCGTTTTTTTTTTTTTATCGCCGATCAAATTTGCCCAGTATAAGACGAAGCGAGTTTGCCGATTCGTGCATATTACTGTTTTCGATAGCCGATAGCCGTTGGCGATCGCCGATGTTTCTGGGTGCGCAAAAACGAGTTTTTCATTTTTGAAAATACCGCCTAATCCTCGAACGAAATCCATACGTCAACGGCTAACGGGGTCCCGTCAGTACCGCAACACGTCAGTTCACATAAACGTCAGTTCGCCACAAAATTCGGTCAGTACGCCAAAATTTTCCGACAGTTCACATACACGTCAGTTGGCCCTCAAAAATCCGTCAGTTGACCAACACGTCACTTCACCCACACGTCAGTTGACCAACACGTCAGTTCACCTAATCCTAAAATCCGACAGTTTGCCTACACGTCAGTTCGCCTACCGTCAGTTGACATAAACGTCAGTTGACATAAACGTCAGTTGACATAAACGTCAGTTGACATAAACGTCAGTTGACATAACCGTCAGTTGACATAAACGTCAGTTGGCATAAACGTCAGTTGACATAAACGTCAGTTGACATAAACGTCAGTTGACATAAACGTCAGTTGACATACACGTCAGTTGACATACACGTCAGTTGACATACACGTCAGTTGACATACACGTCAGTTGACATAAACGTCATTTGGCATAAACGATAGTTCGCGTACATATTGTTCTCGATGGGATAACTAAGGAAGCTCGCCCGGGGGATTAATAAGGAAAGCCGACTATTTCACTTTTAATGAGGGCAAAAATTAAGTCAAGAGCCTCTCGTCAAATCTGACAGTTTTGTTTATGTTCCGAAAGATAGAAGACGGTAAGGAGACACCAGGGAAAACTTTCATTGCAATCAATAGCTTCGCTAAGCTGGAGCCAGAGAAGCGAATCAAGACACTCGGCTCTCATGAAGAGAGATGCCAACGTGTATGTCAACTGACGTGTATGTCAACTGAAGTGTAAGTCAACTGACGTGTATGTCAACTGACGTGTATGTCAACTGTCGTGTATGTCAACTGACGTGTATGTCAACTGACGTTTATGTCTACTGACGGTAGGCGAACTGACGTGTAGGTGAACTGACGTGTAGGTGATCTAAGGTGTCGGCGAACTGGCGGATTTCTAAAATATGTCAACTGACGTTTATGCCAACTGAGGGTAGGCGAACTGACGTGTAGGTGAACTGACGTCTAGGCGAAGTGACGTGTAGGCGAACTGACATGTATGTGAACTGACGTGTATGGGAACTGACGTGTAGGCGAACTGTCGGATTTTTGGTTTATGCGAACTGACGTTTATGTCAACTGACGTGTTGCGGTAGTGACAGCGACCCCGGCTAACGGCGAGTCCTTGGCCGATGACACGAATTTAGGCGATAGACGTTAGCCGATCAGAACAGAAACAGAAATTAAGATAAACAGCTACGGCAATCGGCTTCCGGCGAACGTCAAAAACGCCAAAAAGTCAAACGGCTATGCTATCGCCGAATTGATCGGCGATCAAAAACGCCACTATTTTATGCTTCAACCAAGTCATCCCTGTGTAGATGGTAGGCAAGTGTCGGTGTGTAGTGCCATTAGGCTTTCTTCGTATTTAGCGTTTTTCGATGGTGGGCAAACTTCATTTGGCGCCGGATCCTTTCGAGTGCATCCAAGCACTCCTGTTCGAGTTGTCCGGCTTTAAAAGAGGGAGATGAAAATTCGTTCAACAAAGTTCAGGAAATGACCTTTCCCCGTTCAGCAGTATGGTCGGACGTCAATGGGCGTTTGACTATGGAAAATTGCTTCCTTGAAGCGCATTGATCAGTGAATAGCAGAAGGGAGCACGTGCCTCCTCTCGGAAATTGAGTTGGCTGGCAGATTCTAATCTTTATCTTTGGCAACTTCCTCAGTTTCGGAATCTCGATTGAAGACTGGAGTGTTTTCCAATGCGGTAGATGTTTAGGCTTTGAGAGAGCGTTTTACCAAGAACAAATAAGAAGTAGAACCTTCGTCTCCCGATCTCTGTAATACGGCCATGCGGAGTCGAATAGATTCCCGATGCCCTGCCCGATGCAGACAAGCGGAGGGTAGGAGCTACGCGGAACATCGCAGTAGAGCCCCGGAGAAGAAAAGTCGAGAGTAAATAGACTATTGATTGTTTGACATTGTGACGTCACGTGTGGCGCTCTGCAGAGGCGGGTCATACACGCCTGCTACGGTCTTTTCCTCTCAGTTGCGCAGCCGCTGGGAAGTAGACGGGCGTCAAATCAAAGCTCAGCAAGTGACTCTAGCTCTGCTCAGTTTTGTCGGGGTATCCATAGTCGGTGCATGGGGACCAAAGACGGAGGTTGTATTGGCCTACTTGTTCTTGGTTTTCCTTGTCCTGCAGCCAACGTTGCCGCGTAAATGAAAACCGCTGTGGTCTTGGTTTGTTTTCCAGTGACTCTAAATGCCTGAGCTTAGCGAGCGGATTAGATCGGTTACCAACATCGTCATAACCGTTATAGTCTATAGGGAGTCATGTGGGAGGTATTACCGAACGAAACGCACACACACTGCGTTTCGGGAACGCTCTCCCGAAAGTCAATGAAGAGCTTCCGCTTGCACGGTCGTTACTAGGACAAATTTTTCCGGGGGGGGGGAGGTATTTATTGAATCGCTAGTTGTTTTTACCATCTGTTTTTGGAAAAATCGACTGCTTTCAGATGTTTTAGAGTGATCGAAAACATTACTGCTTTTAAGAAGAAATCTGCCTTTTTAAAGTAGCCTACCTCTCTTACTTATTCTGCATTTTCTGTTATACCTAGCTGCCCTATGGCCTTTCGCCCGCCTTTCGCCATTATTTCATTTTGCACCTACGGCTTTTTTTGCGGCTGAGCCGAGTTTGTCAATCACGGTGTGCAAACCTGGCCGGAAGCTGCAAGGTCCGCCGGCAACTCTTTCTAAAATAAGTGCGTGAGAAGCTTCGAAATCTGTTTATTCGTTTTATAACTTGGTTCAGACCGACGGGTCTATCATTTGTTTTGGACTCGTTTCCATTTTGCTTGATTTTCCCACTTTAAATCACGGCGCGCAGCGTTTTCAAATATTATGCGTGCTTTCAAGAAAAATCGAGGCGCGCAGCGTTTTCAAATATTTTGCGTGCTTTTAAGAAAATCGCAGCGCTTTTTACCGACTGACCGACAACACTTAGAGATGCCCCCCTCCCCCATACGTGAAGCCTCTGTCCGCTTGGAAATTCTTTTCGAATTTCCCTCTTTGTGAAGAACCTTATTGTGAGGCCGGTCACGAATTCTTCATAAATCTAATTTGATTCTTTTAGGAGAGAATTCCATCTCGAAGACCTATGGCATCAAGGACTTGTAGCGTCAACTGTTGCTGCTGCCTGGCTGATCAGCATCCCCGGTGGAGTTCTGGCAGGTAAGTTGGATACCTTAAATCTACAGGGGGATGTTGATACGCTCTTCATAAAATTCAATGACGACTTGCCGCCAGATCGCCAATCACACGATAGATCTTGGTATAAGTTATCTGAAGTGGGAATAAGCGATTAGGCTTTCGGTTAAAACCGAGTCGCGCATCGGACCCGTGGAAAAGTTAAACAGCAGTCAGTACTCAACTCGGAAGCCGGATTTGACAAACTTGATGAAGTTTGAAATAACAGGGTTGGCTAGAATACACAGAGAGTCAGGGGCATTTAATCGGTTTTAAACATGGCCAGGCCTTAGAGAGAATAGCCAACAAACCTGTTTTTTAGGATTCCAAAACGTAAGTGGAGGGATACCTATGACATCGCAAAAGTTGTCCGTCTGTCTGTCTGTCTGTGAGCACGATAACTGCCGAAGGGTTTGAGATATATTGATGAAACTTGGCGGGAGGATCCTTTGCGTCAAGGGAAAGATCGAGTTCGTAGATGGGCTCTGTAGCCCTACATTTAGGGGTGGGGGTTCAGATTCAGGGACAAACAAAATATTTTTAAACAGCTAATGAGATAGTCGATTAAGGGGTAAGAAAACATTCTGAACATGAATGCGAAAACCATTTTCTCGCCGGACAAGTAGTTCGCCCGGAATCCCACCAAAACCGGAAAGTTTATTAAAAGTAAAAGTTTTTTTTAAGTGATTAGATGTTCGTTTGAGGGTTAAAAAGACATGCTGAACACGATGATGAAAACCATTTTCTCGCTGGACAAGTATTTCACCCGGAATCCGGCCGAAACGGGAAAATTGGTTAAAAGCGAAAGTTTTATTTGAAGTTGATTAGATGTTTGATTTAGGGGTGAAAAAAAAATGCTGAACACTATTATGAAAACCATTTTCTCGTCGGACAAGTAGTTCGCCCGGAATCCGGCCAAAACCGGAATTTCTTTTAAATTTATTTGTAGTTGATCAGATTCCGATAATGGGTAAGAAGAAATGCTGAATCCGTATATGACAATCGTTTTTTACCCGGCCGCATAGTTCGCCCGGAATCCAGCTGAAACCGGAATTTGTTGTATAAGTTAAAGCTTTATTCATTAGATGTTCGATATAGGGGTAAGGAGATACGCTGAATTCGTTTTTGAGCTTTGTTATTTTGCCGGACAAGTAGTTCCCGAATTCGGCAGAAACCGGAAATTTGGCAGAAGTAAGCTAAGGCAGGAAGTTTCGATCAGTTTTGTCAAAACAGATATGAGTTATAGGGGTATAAACACACATGCTGAATCCATATCTGAATATCTTTTTTGCCATATCTTTTGCTACGGGTAAAGGTCCGCGTCATAACCGACCAATAGGACGCGAGCCTCCGTCTTTGTTAACAAACTTTGAAGCCTTCAAACTCTCATAAAAAAGAACATTAATTTGCAAAAGTTGTATTATTCCAACAAGAAGGAGCCAGATTAACGATTTCAACAACTCGCTGGCCCACAGCAGCTATCCAGGGCCGGTAATTTAGTCTCAAAGTTGAAAGTCCTATACCTCCTAATGTTAATTTTTTGTTATTCTCCCGTGATGATGGTGTAGCAATATCATCGGGTATGGTGCAATCTCTCTATAAGGTTTGTTGGCTTACTTATTATGATTTTTCTTCTTTTCTTTCAGATGCCTTTGGTCGACGATGGATAATCTTGACTGCCAGTTTATCATACGCAATTGGTGGGACAGTCTCTGCCTTTGCTCTAAACCCCTATGCGCTACTGTGCGGCAGAGTAATCCTGGGATTTGGAATAGGTGAGAATGGAGTTTTATGTGTACCTTCCTGTGGCCTATCCCCTTCCCCATTGTAACGACATGTAAAATGCGTGAATGGCTCCGTTGGATGTCACGTCCCATTATCATGACGGGTGATTTTGCGATCGCGTCGGGTCTAGGCGAGAAAAACCCTGGTGACCCCCCCCCCCCGGTGCCAAACCCTCTTGGCGAAAAATACCCTGCCCTCTCCCCCCCCCCCGAATGCAAATATATAGGAAATTAGAAAATCTTATAGACACGCGAGTTAAAGTAAACGCATGAGGGCGGCTCGCTGGCCGCTCGCCTCTATACATATTACTATACTCATCATAAAAATATACTGCTTTTTATTAACACTGTGTCGAGAGTTTGTGCTGGTACCCAGTGGGTTGTGCACGAGGGGAGGGGTCGCCGGGAGGATTTTGGCAGAGGGGGGGGGTTGGTACCGGGGAGGGGGATTCACGGGTTTTTGGTGGGGGTGTATTCCAGTGGGGGGGGGGTGCGGAACCCGATCGCGCCACCATCCAGCTGGGTGGGTGGTTCCTATTTAACGACGCCCTTCGAGCTCTGTTGAACGGGTAGGGGAAAACGGGATCTTTCTCTGTCTCAACCCGTTGTCTTGTGGATGGCATCATCCAGTTTGTTAAAAGTAAAAGTTTTATTTGAAGTTGATTATAAGTTCAATTACGGGGTAAACAGACATGCTGAACACGATTATGCAAACCGTTTTCTCGCCGGACAAGTAGTTCGCCCGGAATCCGGCCAAAATCAGAAATTTTTTTAAAAGCAAAAGTTTTATTTGAAGTTGATTTGATGTTTGATTTAGGGGTAAAAAGACATGCTGTACACAATTATGAAAACCATTTTCTCGCCGGACAAGTAGTTGTCCCGGAATCCGGCCAGAGCCGGAAAATTTGTAAAAGCAAAAGTTTTATTTGTAGTTGATTAGATTCCGATTTAGGGGTAAGATGCTGAATCCGTATATGACAGTCGTTTTTTACTGGGACCCATAGTTCTCTCGGAATGTTCGGTATAGGGATATTAGGAGATACGCTGAATTCGTTTTTGAGCTTTGTTATTTTGCCGGACAAGTAGTAACAGATATGACTTATAGGGGTAAACACACATGATGAATCCATATCTGAACTTGGAGATGATTAGCTATTTGGCCTTAATTTGTTTCTGAATTCTCCTAGTAAAAATATTCAAGGAGTCTGGCGAAGACTTGATCTGGAGAAGACAGGACCCAATTGTCTGGTCAGATATTAAATTTTTGGGATCCCATCGAAACCTTTGTTCTTGTTATTTTAGGCTTGGCCTCAACCACCACAACCATGTATATTGCTGAAATGGCCCCCGCTGCCTCAAGGGGGAAACTGGTCTGTATGAATGGCTTACTACTGAGTTTCGGACGATTGATTGGTGCAATGGTGTCCGTCGTATTCCACAAGGATGAACGAACCGGCTGGAGGTACGTGGCGTAACTTTTTAAGGGAAATTTTCGCGTGTCGACTAAACCTCAGCCGATTATCCGAGGACCGTCACGTCTTGCCTAGTTATATGAAAAGTTCAGATTTTCCATTTCCGCACCTAAATGATTGTCCCTAGAACGGTTTATAAATGTAAACGCGTCCGGCGCCTCGCTGTCCGCTCGGCTCTATATATTATATAGATACAAATATATATTCAGTAAAATATATTTAATCAGTTCAGTTCAGTTTTATTCATAAAAATAATAAGCACCATTAACTCATTATGACCCCACCATAAGGCCTAACATAAGGCCTGGCAATGGGGGGGCTTATTCTTTGTTCATATAATCTTAAGGAAAACGAACCAAACAAGTCTACAAAAAGAATGATAGAAAAAAGAATAAAGACATAACAAACTGTCAAGAAAATCCGTTAACGGACGATCTTTCGTCAACAAACCGCCCTTGCCCCCCCCCCCCCAAAAAAAAAAGAAAAAAAATAAATAAAGGAAGGAAATTATGTTCTTGACAAGAAAAAGGAATTGGCCTGTGACTTGAAAGCTGAAAGGGTATACGCAATTCGAATTCTCCAACTATCTTGATGACGTCAGACTGATGGCTCCGGTATCGGATAATCGGCTGAGGTTTAGTCTAGACCAAAGTTTCGCGTGTATGGCTGTTGAGGTCGACAGAGAACGCCATCCTCGCGAAAATGTCACTGGGTGATATCCACACGAAAGTGGCATCTTCCTCTACCCGTTCAACAGAGCTCGAAGAGCGTCGTTGAACGGGAGACACTCATTCAGCTGAATGTTGACGTCACCCGTTCAGCTATTCACGTGAACACGACCGTCAAGCTGGATGGCATCAAGGACAAATAAGCCAAGTAGAACATATCCTACGGCTTTGGTCCCATGCACCGACTATGGATACCCCGACACAATTGAGCAGAGCTAGAGCTACTTGTTGATCTTTAAGTTGACGCCCGTCTACTTCTTCTTAGCCGCCGCGCATTTATTTATTACTTTGTTCCCTCAAAACTGAGGAGTACAGTTATAAATTATAAAACCATTCCTAAATCAACCTCCCTAACAAAAATGAACGTACGTTTTCGACCCATATAACGGCCTTTCAACGGTCGTAGAATGTAAGACGTTTGACAGGGTGTAATAAACGAAGGGCCGTTCTAAGCCCATTAAACGTACGTTCTCTGAACGGCCGTTCCTGAATGGAGTCGATTTTCGACCGGTTGTGACATCCATTATATGTACGTGTAACGGACTTCGAAACAGATAGACAAGCTTTATTGCCCTACCATCTGCTGGGGGCTACCATATGCTACCATCTCAAATTAAAATGCTGTGAAATACTATAAATAATACACATCCTTTCAACAACTAACTTACAATTACTCATGTAATGGGTACAGGTTGTGGGTTAGGAGGGTTTCCGATGCTTTTTAAAAAAGGTTTGTCAGCTTTTTCTTCAAAATTAAAACCTGGTCTTTTACTTTAAAATCAGAAACTAACTGCGAGTTACCGAAGGAAATTGGGAACCCAAGGAGAGATTTTGAAAATTTGAAATATGATATTTTAATGCAGAAAAAGACCGTAGCAGGCGTGTACGAATAGCCTCTGCAGCGTGCCACACTTGATGGGTCGCTGTCACTACCGCAACACGTCAGTTGACATAAACGTCAGTTCGCATAAAACAAAAATCCGACAGTTCGCATACACGTCAGTTCCCATACACGTCAGTTCACATACACGTCAGTTGGCCAACACGTCAGTTGACCAACACGTCAGTTGACATACACGTCAGTTCACCAACACGTCAGTTCGCATACCGTCAGTTCACATACACGTCAGTTGACATAAACGTCAGTTGACATATTTTAGAAATCCGTCAGTTCGACAACACCCTAGAAGCCTTCCGTCAGTAGACATACACGTCAGTAGACATACACGTCAGTTGACATACACGTCAGTTGACATACACGTCAGTAGACATACACGTCAGTTGACATACACGTCAGTTGACATACACGTCAGTAGACATACACGTCAGTAGACATACACGTCAGTAGGCATACACGTCAGTTGACATACACGTCAGTTGATATAAACGTCAGTTCCCATACAAAATCCTTCAGTACGCCCAAGACCCCCCGATTAGTTTGAAATCGACTTGGTCGCCGGTAGCAATTAAGCAGAGGGAAGAATACCCAGGGGATTAATATAAAGAAGCCGACATTTGCGCATTTTGATGAGGGTAAAATTAGTTCCGAATCGTCAGGAGCTTACAATCAGAAGCGGCAGGTAACGTCGCCAAAGGCGGATGCAAAGTTCTTCAATCACAACAAGCTGTTGCGAAGTTTTTACGTAACAGCCGTCGCAAGGTGAAGGACCACACTATAATCGGCTTTGAGGTTTCACACACAAAAAGGGCTTACATTTTTAAGTATAATCCGAGACCGCATAAGTCCCTAGAGGTCTCTTTCCGCCATCCCGTGTGAATTATCCTTATAGCTGAAGCCTATCGCCGCTAACTTTGTTTTATCTGTCGCAGCTTCTGTCTTTGTTCATTTTCTAATCGCCCCGATTTCCCAGCTCCTTCCTATTGAACCAAAAAATTTTCGACTGCGGCGCCTTTCTCAATATTTTCTTTATGACAGATAGTCCTTCATTCAGGTGTGGGGATTTCGTTGAATAAAAAGCTAAAATTTCCTGATGTTGTCTCACCTTACGCAACAATGCTTCTTGCAAGAGTGTTTCCAGAAATGTTTATCAATTTTGTACATCGTAATTCAAATTCAAATATTTTATTGACCTCCAAGATCGGAGAGTATAAAATGAACTAAAGACAAACTAATTGGCCCAACATATAATAACACTACAAAAAAACATTCTGGCCAAAGAATACTAAATATATTATACACACGCGTTAAACTATATTAACTCTTTAACCGCTAAATATAGGTTATGAGTAATAGAAGACATATTCGTCAGAATATGTAATATGTGAAGTAGCAAAATTATAACTTTCGCTAGTTTACTGTGAAAAAAAAAAAATTATACATGATTTGGCTGAGGTACTAAGATTAGTTTTCTGTTTTGCTCAGTGACCGTTACCAAAATAGTCTGTTTGGGTGAAATGCTCTACAAACATATGATGCCAAGGTAAGTGCTTCCACTTCTGCTGTCTTTCCAAGTAGGATACTATTTCTACTCTTTTTAGCCTTTTAACAATTTATTCTACTCTTTATTTTCTTTTGGGCGGATTACCAAGCAGAAAAATAGATTTCAAAAATTGTGTATGCAACAATCTGGTCAATTTTACCATGATAGAGTTTGATTTTCGAATTTTTTACCTGCGGCTTAGCCTACTACAAAAAAAAATCAACGAAAAGCATTCAAAAGATTATTGTAATGGGAAAAGAGTAAAAAAAAACAACTGAACAAACAAGCTCAACCCACGCCGAGAGGTACCCTTCCATCATAGGGTAGGCCTACCTCTACTGTGGTGGCAACACAACACACAAGGGTCCTCTTCAAGCTAAGATATTCACAATGCACAAAATCAAATATTTAAAGGACCCCTCTTGCTTATTCTGCTTTTTATAATATATCTAGCTCCCATACAGAATTATAAGCTTCTAAAATCCCCACCGTTCTCCATTGTTTCGTTTTGTGCCTACGAAATTTTAGCGCTTTTTTGGCCTTGCCGAGTTTTTCCCGTCACACAACGAAACGTTTGCCGGGATCATCAACGTCTGCTGACAACTCTTTCACACATAAGGATCTGAGAAGCTTTTGTTTATAACTTCTTTTATTTGCTTAGTTTTCACACTTTTGAACCACGGCGCGATCAGTTTTCAAATGTTTTGCTCCGAGCCGCCGCGTCGGAGAGCAGGAAGGCTGGACATAGTGGACAGGCGCTAACAAGAAAATCGTTAATTTCAGATGGAAAGTAATAGTATTTTCGAAAATGTTTTTTTCTGATCCATTTCATAGGGAAAATATTATTTCTAGTAAGAGTTGTGCTTTAAAGTACTCATCTTAACCGCAAACTCCAAAAAATACTTTTAAGCAAAACCTGCATTTTCATGATCCCCATGAGCCCAAAATCATTTTTGCCTCAAGGGTTTTGCTTAGAAATGAATTTCTTAACCGAAAGAAAAAAAAAATACTTTTCACCGAACCCCATATTCATGATCCTAAAGAGCACAGGATTCTTTTCGCCTCAGGGTTCTTATTACAGATGAATTTCTAGCGCCCTTAAAGTGCACATCATCACAGCCAAGTGCACAAAACCTTTTTTTTAACAAACGATTCTCGCGATTTCCAAGGATCCGCGTCATTGTTATCTCAATGGTTTTGTTACAAGTGATTACACAAAACCCACGAATTGGCGAATTCCTACTTTTACCAAGCCTTGCAAGTGCCATATGAGCTTACAGCTCGTGTTGGGATCCCAAAACGTAAGTGGAGGGATACCTATGACATCGCAAAAGTTGTCTGTCTGTGAGCACGATAACTTTCGAATAGAATGAGATATTTTGATGAAACTTGGTGTGAGGATTCTCTGGGTCGAGAGTAGCCCAAGGTCGAGTTCGTAGATGGGCTATGTAGCCCTTCATGTAAAGGTGTGGGAGGGTTAAGGGGCAAACAAAATATTTTTAAACAGCTAATACTATAGTGAAGTGGTGAAGTGAACGTGCTGAACGCGCTGGTGAAAACCATTTTCTCGCCCGAACAGCAGTTCGCCCGAAATCCGGCCAAAACTGGAAATTTGTCAGTAGCAAAAGTTTTATTGTAAGTTGCACACTCTGGTTTTATTTTAAGTTGATTAGATGACAGATTTAAGAGTAAGAAGAGACGCTGGATCTGTACATGACAATCATTTTTACCTCTACATAGCTCGTCAGGAATTCCGTTGAAACCGGATTTCTTTTATAAGTTAAAGTTTTATTTGAAGATCTCTTTATAGGGATAAGAAGATATCCTGAATTCGTTTCTGAACTTTTTTTTTTTTTGCTGGACAAGTAGGTCACACGGGATTCGGCTGAAACCTGAAATTCGGCAGAAGTAAAGCAGAAAGTTTCGACCAGTTTCGTCAAAAGAGATATGGCTTACTGAGGTATATCTGAACTTGGTTTTCTCAGATGATTAGCGTGGCGAAGACTGTATCTGGTGAAGACAAGACCCAATTGTCTGGATCAAATATAAAATTTGTGTGATCCCATCGAAACCTTTGGTCTTGTTTTAAGAGGATCTAGTGGAACCACTTGCCAAGAGAAAACTAATTCTTCCCTCAGTGCTTGCGGTACCCTTTCGGCAAAGGTTAGGATTCACTGGCACATTCTGGTCCTTCACATTGCGACGGCTGTTACGTAAAACCTACGCAAACACGGCTGTTACGCAACAGCTTGTTCTGATTGAAGAATTTTGCATCCGCGTTTAGTGACGTTACCTGCCGCTTCTGATTGTAAGCTCCCGCCGACTAGGAACTAATTTTACCCTCATCAAAATGCGCAAATGTCGGCTTCTTTTTAATCAATCCCCTGGGTATTCTTCCCCCTACTTAATTGCTACCGGCGACCAAGTCGATTTCAAACTAATAGGCGGGTCTTTGGGCGTAGTTAAGGATTTTGTATGGGAACTGACGTGTATGTCAACTGACGTGTATGTCTACTGACGTGTATGTCTACTGACGTGTATGTCTACTGACGTGTATGTCTACTGACGTGTATGTCTACTGACGTGTATGTCTACTGACGTGTATGTCTACTGACGTGTATGTCAACTGACGTGTATGTCTACTGACGTGTATGTCTACTGACGTGTTGGGGAAGTGACGTGTTGGTCTACTGACGGAATTTTGGGCGTCAACTGACGTGTATGCGAACTGTCGGAAAATGTTGTCGTACTGACGGAATTCTGTAGCGAACTGACGTTTATGTCAACTGACGTGTTGCGGTACTGACGGGACCCCCACTTGATGTCACCTTGATGTCACACTGCAGTGTGTACACGTACCATGGTATACCCAATCCTGTTCGATGCGTGTCGGTCTTGGGAGCGCGAAAACAGTATCGGAGGTCTTCACGTGGCAGCGCTAAAACCGACAAAAAGTAACACCTGGTTCACACTGCTGCGATTTCGAGCAAAATTCTGCGTCATGCGACATACGACACAAATCATGCGACAAGCAACGCAGAACTTTGCGTTTTGTCGCAGTGTCGGATGCGTTGAAAAATTTCAACATACGTCATGCGACATACGACACAAATCGTGGGACAAGCAACGCAGAACTTTGCGTTTTGTCGCAGTGTCGGCTGCGTTGAAAAATTTCAACTCATCCGACATAACGCATGCGATTTTTCGAGGGAAAGAAAAGAAAAAACAAAGATTAATTAGTTTTCAAGACGAAAAATTGCTCTACCTTGTCCTGATTGTAATCCTAGGATGGCTGACTGCAAAATATCTTCTGAATAAACTTGTATGAACCTGTTTTGAACAAGATGACTTATAGGTTTTGACTGAACATTTCTGTTGTTGGGTGGTATTCAGAAGGGTAATCTCCCCGCATCTACAAAGGTCGTTTCCCCAAGGGCTTCTTTGTCCTTTTGCAAAATAATCTCGACGAAAAGTTTCGTTTTCCTTTTGCGTCTGCGTGGTCGTGGGAAGGTCCATGCGGTTCTGTCGCAAGTCGGAACAGCAAAGAAAAAATCGTGTCGCAAACGACGCAGCAGTGTGAACCAAGGGTAATTTAGCAGGTAGAATCAGTCGTATGCGTCGCGAGACCCCAATTTCGGCGTAAACGCAAAATCGCAGCATGTGCGTTACCAGAGCGACAAAAGAGCGTGGGATAGCTCGGCAACCGTTGCAGTGTGAAAACCGATTAAAAGAAATTACGTAGACAAAATCAATCAATGCGTTGTGAGACCCCAGTTTTGACATGCAAAGCACAATCGCAGCGCATCGGTTTTCAGAGCGCGAAAACAGCGTCGGAATTCTTCCTGTGGCAGCACGAAAACCGACAGAATCAATTCTAAAGGTAGAATCAATCTTGTGCGTCGTGCCGTGAGGCTCCAACTTTGAACAAACTGAAATTAAAACACCAACAGACAGAATTTCCGGCTTACCCAGGTCTCGCAATCCATCCTAAAGTCTGTTCTTATATCGCGTCGTATTCCTCGCAAAAAATGCTCAAGGTTCTTATTTATCCCTTTCTATACAAATCTAGGATTGACGCAACGTTTGGAGAGAGTAGTCTCAGTAAATACTTCGCTGTATTTTCAACCACGTCGATCGTCCGTTTCGTAAATCCAGGGGAAAATGAATGGGTTTGTTGGTTTTGGAGAGAGTAGTCCCAGTAGGCCTAATGCTTCGTTGCATTTTTGACCTTGTTGGTCTTCCATTTCTTATCTCCTGAGGAAAGAGTCTGCGTTTGTTGGTTTGGAGAGAAATTCCAGTAGTCCCTCGCTGCATTTTTAGCCTTGTCTGGCGTCCATTTTTTGTTTTATCCCCATATAAAAAGACTGGCGCTGTTGGTTTGGAGAGAATGGTCCCAGTAAACTAGTCGTTGCATTTTTAACTTCGTTGGGCATCCTTTTTTTATCTCAAGGGGAAAATACTGAGTTTGTTGGTTTTGGGGGAATAGTCCTAGCAAGTGCCTCATTGCATTTATAACCCTGCCGCCCTTGCGACCGTTTTTGTTTTATCTCCAGATGAAAAAGACTGGCGCTGTTGGTTTGGAGAGAATGGTCTCAGTAAACTCCTCGTTGCGGTTTTAACTTTGTTGGGCATCAGTTTCTTATCTCCAGGGGAAAATACTGAGTTTGTTGGTTTGAGGGAACAGCCTTAGCAAATACTTCCTTCCATTTATAACCTTGTCGGGTTGACCGCTTTTTGTCTGAAGGGGAAAAAGAGAATGCACTTCGAGCGCGTAAACAAAACGCTCTTTATGTTACTTGAGCGGGACAGTGTAAGCGAAAGGGATATGGAAACCGAGGAGCTGAGTGTGGGATAAGCCGTTGCATGGCTACAGGGGGACAGGGGTTACATAATTGCGGGAAAGATGTGATCTGGCTGAACAGGTGAGAAGTTGCCGAGCAGTGTTCGCTCTTTCAATTCAGTTCAAGACTCTTATTCCGGCCAGAAGCCATAAAAAAAACACTACAACAAACAGACAAACAAAAATAAAGAACCTGTTACAAGATAGCCGCAACCTTCTTTTTCATACATATTAACCCAAACGGGCAAAGACCGGCGAAGTAAGGGATCGACTAAAAGGAGGAAGGGAAGGGAACGCGAGAAAACCAGGAAGGCGTACTAAAACGAGGAAGGCCATACTAAAACGAGGAAGGGCATACTAAAACGAGGAAGGCTGTCACCGGAATTCAAGTCTGCGAAAACGAGGAAGGCCCTTCCTCTGTTTAGTATTCCTTGAGGGGTCGGTAACTATCCACATTCTTAGTTCACCGTTCCCTTCCTCGTTTTAGTATCCTGACATGCGTAGGCATTAAGTTCAGTGAGGGGTCGGCAACTATCAAAATTGTAATTCACCGTTCTCTTCCTCGTTTTAGTGCTTTGAGGGGTCGGCAACTACAATTCTCGGTCCACGAGGGGTGCGAGAGCTGCCGAGCTCTAAGATACTTCTAGTGTATTTTAGAGTACTAAAACGAGGATGGAAATTCGGAATTTTATATTATTCTTACTGAGGGGTTGGCAACTCTCAAAATGTAAGGTTCACCATTTCTTTCTTCGTTCTAGTAGATTGTCACGGGTAGTACCTTAGAGTACCAGAAAGAGGAAAGAAATTGCAAATTGTGAATTCTTTGAGGGGCCTGCAACTCTCAATATTCTTAGTTCACCGTTCCCTTCCTCGTTTTAGTGCATTGAGGGGTCGGCAACTACAATTCTCGGTCCAGCGAGGGGTGCGAGAGCTGCCGAGCTCTAAGATACTTCTAGTGTACCTTAGAGTACTAAAACGAGGAAGGAAATTGGGAATTTTAAATCATTCTTCTTTAGGTGTCGGCAACTCTCAAAATTAAAGGTTCACCATTTCTTTCTTCGTTTTAGTAGCTTGTCGCGGGTAGTACCTTAGAGTACCAGAACGAGGAAAGAAATTGCGAATTCTAAGTTCAGTGAGGGGTTTGCAACTATCTAAATTGTGATTTACCGTTCCCTTCCTCGTTTTAGTGCTTTGAGGGGTCGGCAACTAGAATTCTCAGTCCAGCGAGGGGCCAGCAACTAAGATATTTCTGGTGTACCCGATTACTAAAACGAGGAAGGAAATTGGGAATTTTAAATTATTCTTCTTTGAGGGGTTGGCAACTTTAAAAATTCTTTGTTCACCGTTCCCTTCCTCGTATTAGTAGCTTGTCACGGGTAGTACCTTAAAGTATTTAAACCAAAAAAGAATTGATGGATTCTAAATTATTAGTCTTTGAGGGGTCGGCAAATATCAAAATTTAAGGTCCACAATTTCTTTCATCGTTTTAGTAGGTTGTCACGGGTAGTACCTTAGCGTACTAGAACGAGGAAAGAAATTGCGAATTCTAAATTCTTTGAGGGGTCAGCAACTACCAAAATTTCAGGTTCACCATTTATTTCCTCGTTGTAGTAGCTTGTGCCGGGTAGTACTAACACGAGGAAATAAATTGTGAATTCTATATTCTTTACTGTTAAAGAAGCTTGTCGTTTTAGGAGCTTGTAGTTTAGTAGCTGGATAGTTCCTTCGGGTACTAAAACGAGGAAATAAATTGGGAATTTAAGATTCTTTGAGGGGTCGGCAACTATCGAAAATTTAAGTTTCACCATTTCTTTCCTCGTTTTAGTATCTTGTAACGGTGTAAAGGTGAGTTTTCACCTTCCGGAATCTGGTTCCCAGATTTTTCGAGATTTTTTATGAATTTCTTCTGCGATACTTAAGAAATCCGGAAATCTGGAAGTTCAAAAGCCCCTTTTTTTCCGGATTATTTTGATATACTTTTGGACCGGTTCATATTCCAGATGCAATTTACAGAAGACGTCAAAGAATAATCTGAAAGCCCAAATTCCGGTAGTTCCGGAAGGTGAAGACCGGACTTAACCTTGCGCCGGGATTAAAAGAGATTGCACCATACCCGACGAACACGGACGGGAGAATAACGAAAAAATTTAACATTAGGAAGCATAGGACTTTTGACTTTGAGACTAGATTACCAGCCTATTATAGCCACTGTGAGCCTGCAAATTGTTGGATCGTTAATCTGGCTTCTTGTTGTTGGAATAATATAACTTTTGTAAACAAATTTTCTTTTTAATGAGAGTTTGAAGATGTCAAAGTTTGTAAACAAAGACGAAGTCTCGTCCTATTGGTCAGTTATGACGCGTTTTTTCAAGTTCGCGTCATAACCAACCAATAGGACGCAACACTCCGTCTTTGTTTACAAACTTTGAAGCCTTCAAACTTTCATGAAAAGAAAACTTTTTTGCAAATGGTCGATTATGTCAACAGGAAGAAGCCAGTTAACGAATACAACAACTCACTAGCTCAGAATGGTTACCGAAGGCCGGTAATTTAGTTTCAAAGTCGAAAGTCCTGTACCTCGTAATGTTAATTTTCTTTGTTATGATCCCGACGATGACACTGTAGAAATATCCGTTTTCTTCGGCTAGGGTGAAATCTCTCTATTGGCAACAGCGACCGTTCAGCTCAGTGCTGCCACCGGCAGTAAAATTTTACTAGATCTAGTAAAAAAAAAATCTAGTAAATATAGAGGATCTAGTAAATTTCATTTTAATCTAGTAAAAACTCCTAATTTCTAGTAAAAGAAATGGTCCAACCCAGAACTAGTGTATTTTTTCATGAATTCTTCGGAATTGTACAAAAATACTAGGATCCGCTCTTGCTTCTCCCTCTCTGCAGCTGGCCTCATTCACATGCGTAAGCTAGAGTGGCATTTCTTAATTTCGTCTGTCAAGGTTTAGGGCTCTTTCTTTGACCATTGTGTTAAGTATTTTGTCCCTGACGAAAACGAATGAATCAACTGCTTTCGGAAAAATCGACTGATTTTAAGATAATTTGACCTATTTTAAGACAGCCGCGAACAAATTTTTAGTTAGTAAATTTTATTACAATCTAGTAGAAAATTTCTGCGGAGTTTAGTAATCGGAATTTTGGTCTGGTCGCAACACTGCTTCAGCTTCAGCCACCCGCCGAAGAAGAGATTAAAAACTCTTTCTGTTTTTTGAATGAAAAGCGATTAATTATTATCGCTGCTAATCGTTGATACAGTTATTGAGAACACTATCAAGAAACATGGAACTGGAACATGATCAATGCTTGCGAATATTGAGACTAGGTAAGTGATTGCTTATATAACGCTACAACAGGAAACTAAGAACTTGCAACGACCGAAAGTTGTCTTTTTCGATAATTTTTTACTCCAGAGGAAGAACAGACTAGCCTACAAGAAGAGCATGAGACCTTTGCAGAACAGGATTTGTCATGACAGGAAGCCAAGGCTGGCTTAATGGGGAGCCTCGATTGTTTTGTGGGGGGAGATCTCTCCGTCCCATAATGCACCCAGACTCTTGTGTCTGTCAAAGTTTCTCTTCTTGAAATGGTGTAAACGCCTCCACCAAACTACTTGGCAATTGATTAACTTGTACAGTAGTTTAGACACAATAGTTGCGGTTTTTGCCTTCATCCAGTTAACCGACCTACAAGATTTCCCACTATAAGTCGTTTTCTTCCTTCGGTTAACCGACGTAAGTTTGTATAAGCCATTTTTTGGCTCCGTTTGCCAGTCGGTTAACCGACCTGTGGACTGAGGCAGGAGGTCCATCCAACCGACCAACGCTCTTGGCATGGCGCGAAATTCAAAATTCTCATTGGAGAGATAGGCGCCAGCGACGGGAAGACGCCATTTTTTCTTAGAAGCCGTTTTGTAGAACTCAGTCGAACCGACCGGAGAGATGAAAAAACGGTCAATAGTCGCAAATAGGTCGGTTAACTGACCTAAGGAGAAAAGGCAAAAAACGCAACTAATAACACTACAGCAAGTGCATGAAAATGACATCCAATGTCAACAAACGTTGATACAAACATATGTCTACTGTCAAATCAAACCAACAGTCAGATTGTTGATTAATAACCAGCTTGACAAGCCCACTTCTCTCTGATGAAACCTGAAACATTTGGCCGCCTAACCAGTGACATTCTGGTGCCAACTAATAATGACAAGTCTGCTTCATCGTCTAAATAATTACGTGCCTTAACATTTTGACTCATCAAAGTCAATGGCTGAACACAGGAATTTCCTTATGTAAAATACTGTTTTCTAAAGAAGATTTAAGATGCTTAGAGGCAAGATAGAGAGGTGATTTTGGCCTCAAATCAAAGCTAAAATATAGGAGATTCACATTCTGATCTTCAAAAGCTCAGGTTTGATTAATTTTTTTTTAGTGGCTACCCTAACTTTGTTGAAGAAGTGAAAACTACGACCAGTGTTGATACTGATTTCTACTTATCGAAAGTTATCTCTCAACTATACTGTTTAATAAGTTGAATGTAAGATGGCATCTGCTGCACCACAAATTTGATATATACCATTGACATATTTTGTTTGTTCTACTGGCCGAGTTTTAGCTTCTTCCGCAATAAAGGTCGGTTGAATTTTAGCTACGCAGATAAAGCTTAAAAAGGAACTTTTGTGAAAATGTTTTGCTGTAAACGCGTTGTTCTCAGGCAGTTTGTCACTTTTTTAACTGAACATTTGACTTACTAAAAAAACTGTAAAATTCTGCTGGCAACTACTAACAAGAAATTTAGCTTTGTAATCGTAAAATATGCCTAAACTTTTGGCTTCTTTTGTGTTTATATTGGTAGGGATCCCGTCGCAATCTAGCTTGCCCTGTCAAAGAAGTGAATTCTGCGAACAGTGGTGGGAACACTGATTTTGGCTGTCTTAATTCTATCTCTCACTACTGTTACATAAGCCAGATGCTATCTGCTTCACAGCAAATTTATAAGGCACCTCATGGATAAAGATTTTTTTAAAGAAAGAGAAGTGCCTGGGGCACAATGTCATTCTCACAGATGTACAGCAAGCTTGGGTTGACACTTCACGAAAATAAAATTCACTATATTTCTTTCCGGTAAGTCCAAAAATCAACGATGGTTAAGAAAAGTCTGGATTATTCCTGTTATTCTGGATTCCTCTTCCCCCTACTCCCCCCGCGATTGTGATACCAACCTTTGTACATATTTTCAATCCATACTTCGTGGATAAATATTCCTTGAGCCCAAGCTGACTTGACTCAAATATTCATATAATATATACAAAACGGATTCGTCAGCTGTGACGTTTATGAAGCGTTATTTCGGCCCTTCTTGGCAAGGGTCCTCTTCAGGCTGTTATTCTTCTGGGCCAACGCTTGGAAAGAAACAAACCTGCAATAAATAATCAATTGCCACCCTTGCCAAGAAGGGCCGAAATATCGCTTTGTAAGCATCACAGCTGACGAATCCGTTTTTGTCTATATTATATGAATATATTTTCAATCTTATTACATAACTATTCTGAGGAATATTTTTTAAAGTACATATTCTGTTTCAGGAAGGAATTCATATGACCGACATGTACCATACAACTCTGAGATAACATTTTGATTTTTGGTGTCTTCTGCTGGTACAGATAAAGTAGATGAATGGAGGACCAGGAATGCTGCTCTGGAGCATATGTAAGTGAAACTAGCATGGAGTCAATGATATTTCAGTTTATAACCAAGAACAAATAAGTACCAGAACCTCAGTCACGCTATCTCTGTAATACGGCCATGCGGAGTCGAATATCTCCTTAGTCCCTGGCCGGTACAAACGAGCGCTGTGTAGGAGCCACGTGGAATATCACAATTCGTTACCTCTACAAACAGCTATGTCGCAGTAAAGCTTTGGAGATGTGTGTTCAAAAGCAAAAGCCAAAAACCTGGGTCAGCGCGTCTCTTACACTTCTTCCTCTGATATGCCCTGTCGCAAAGAGAGAAGTAGACGTACATTAACTCAAAGCTAGGGCATGTGCTTATAGCTAAGCTCAGTTTTGGCGGGTATCCATAGTCGCTGCACGTAATGAAAGACGGAGATTCTGTTGGATTATTTGTTGAGTTGACACTTAACTTAAAATAATTCACTACCTAAGTAGCAAAAAAAGTTGTACCTTGACACAGAATTTGAGATAAAAAATTCCGATTTTAGTTATTCCTGTTGATAACCAACTCTGATAGCATCACCAACTCTGATGGCATCGACGCAGCTCTCCCCAACCAATACCGTTGATTGGTTGACGCAACATTTGAGTCATCGCTTGGGCGACGTTTCTCGTTCTTCCGTAGATTCACTGACGTGTTTAGCCCTTTTTAAGGATCCGTCGGACCCGGTTCGGACGTGAAATGGGACATGTGAGGCATGTATTCTTTCAAGATATGAAGTTTCACTCACATCACCCGTTCGAAAGTTATGCATGTCTGCCTCGATAATCAGGATTCCCCCTCCATCCACTCCCCCCGAAATAGTCGAATCGGGGAAGTAACTATTTTGAAGTCAGTTTGGTCGGGTCCCTGATATGCCTGCCAAGTTTCGTCATCCTAGCACATCTGGAAGTACCCTAACTCGCGATCACCGGACCGACCGACCGATCGACGGAAGAGTGGTCGGCAGATATGGCACTTGAGCGAAGCTACAAGTGCCATAAAAACTGTACTATATCCAAACAAACAATTCGGTTGGAAAAAGTGCACTTGAGCGAAGCTACAAGTGCCATAAAAACTGTACTATATCCAAACAAACAATTCGGTTGGAAAAAGTTATAATAGTTAACATACCTCCACCTAGGTTAATATCGGAATAGTAACCTCGATTCCCAGTCAACCTCGCTTTGCTCGGAAGATATTTTCATACGCAACCTGGGATTCGGCTCGGATAGGTTATTTTTAGTGGTAGAATCAGTGTTACTTTCCGTTATCAACCTTTGTGCATATTTTCTATCTTAGTAAATACCTGTCCAAGGAAAATAGTTATAAAGCAAATATTCTGTTTCAGGAAGGATGACCGACATTTATCGTTCAACTGTGAGATGCCATTTTGATTTTCGATGTCATTTGCTGGTGCTACAGATACAGTACATTAACGGAGTTCCAGAAATGCTGCTCTAGGGCACATGTAAGTGAAACATTTATAGCAGTAAATCGCCATGGAGCCAATGATATTCAGCTAATATCCAAGAACAGATAAGCACCAGAACCTCAGTCTCCCTATCTTTGTAATACGGCCATGTTGAGTCAAATAGCTCCCTATTCCCTTCCCGACGCAAACGAGCAGAGGGTAGGAGCTACGCGGACTATCACAATTCGTTACCTCTACAAACAGCTGTATCGCAGTTAAGCCTCAGATAAGAAAGTTCCAAAGTAAAAGCCGAGTGTGTGTGAGAGCATATTAGGGTGCCTCCTGCGCTTTTTCCTCTGATATGCGCAGCCTCGAAGAAGGAATCCTGTCAAAACAGCTACGACGCAATTGAACCCCGAAGAAGAATACTAGGGCCGTCTGTGTAGTCACATAAATTTTATTAATCGTTACCATTGTGACGTCACGTATAACTCGCTGGGAGACCGGGTTCTCAACACCTGCAGGCATCCTACGTTTGTTCCAGTAGTGTGGTAAGACGGAAGTAGGCGGGTATCAACTCAGGCCTCCTCACAGCAAATGACTCTAGCTCAGCAGAGTTTTCTCGGGGTATCCATAGCCGCTGCATGGGACCAAAGACGGAGGTTCAGTTGGATTATTTGTTCTTGTTATTACTCAAATGATCTCCGATATATATATTATGAGAGAGAAAAAATATGGAAATAAAAGAACGCGTCAAAAGTAGAAATCAGCAAAGGCTCCATGGCAATACTAAATCAACCAAACATTTGAGGAATGATGAAAATACAACAGAGGACTGACCCGAAAGCGAACTAATTTTAATCATAGGTCTGCTGTACTTGTACAGTGAACCTGTTACTGGATCTGCGCGAAGTACGGTACTTTTGTTCATTTCAAAACAAAGGAAATTACATTTTGTAATCTCAGGTACGCTGAACGGTCAGGTTACAGTTACGACATGAGAATTTAAATAAGTACATTCGTTCATTTCCAGAGTCAAGGGTGTAAACCTGAGACTTAAGTGTATTTTAGTCTTACAGTGCTTTCTGGATCTGCGCGATGTACAGTACTTTTGTTCATTTCAAAACAAAGGAAATTACATTTTGTAATCTCAGGTACGCTGAACCGTCAGGTTACAGTTACGACATGAGAATTTAAATAAGTACATTCGTTCATTTCCAGAGTCAAGGGTGTAAACCTGAGACTTGAGTGTATTTTACTTACAAAACTATTTCTTATCGTGATGACTAGTTCCTGCGATAAGTAAACTTGAAATGAAAAAGTGACATCCATACGCGAACACCTGAAGAATTGTTGACTCGGTCAACAAGCAAATTCTTAAGCTCAAGATAATAATAAGTACCAAATTTATAACAAAATATAAAACAAAATAGGAAAATAGGCGAATGACAGGTTGATGAAGCTGGCGGTATGAGTTGTGACTGGACTGTCTGTTGCTTGTTGGTTTGAATGATGTGATGTCTGTAGTTATGAAACCCAAAACTAGTAGGGCATTAAAAATATGATCTAAAAATTATACTAAATTTGGTACTTTACATTGACTGGGCAAGTTTTAATGTGGAACACAAGCGACCACCACCAATGGATTCTTACGTTTTCGTTTTAAGGGCAATTACGCTAGGTTACAGAAGTAGGTTAAGGGACTCAACGAGAGCAGATGTTGCAAGAAGAAAGAAATCGACAAAGAGCATCAGGGCTCTCGTCACCATCAGTAGATATTCAACGGTATCATAGACTGTAGAATCTAGAAGGAAATAAGCGTGAGGTCAAAACTCACGATACGTACGTTCACTAGAATAATATGCTATGTAAGAATGACTAGAAACTGACGCTAGGTTACAGAAGAAGGTTAAGGGACTCGCCGAAAGCAGATATTGCAAGAAGAAAGAAGTCGACAAGAGCATCAGGGCGCTTGTCACCATCAATAGATATTCAACGGTATCATAGACAGAAGAAGCTAGAAGGAAATAAGCGCGAGGTCAAGACTCAGGATACTTGTACGTTCGGTAGAATAATAGGCTATGTCGTATGACTTGAAACAAGCAAGGAGAACCTCTCATCTACAAGAAATGGAATTAAAAAACTGACCTCAAACAAGACAGTATAAAACTCGTAGTGATTACGGCATACATAGGCTAACGATTCACAATTTGCAGGTGGAGGTACTACAAGGCGTCACCCGTCACGTCTTCGAATGATCAACGATGGAACAACAGAAAATATGTAATTAATTGCATGGAAGGTTTTCTTTAGGAATGAATAATTCCGTGATGGGAGAAAGAATATCATTATGAGACTCGCATCATGAAAAGCTTTTCACTTTGCTACTATTTATAATGAAGCAGATAAAATATTAAAAATAAGTTCTAGCAGGGACCCATACATTTCCTGTAATGACTCGCCATTCAGGGGGCCTGTCAATAAGAGATTTCTGATGCGCTCTTGACTGAACGTCTGAGAGTTCGAGAAACACCCACGGGGATAGAATACGCGGATATCCAGATAGACAAAATTTGGGATTGGCTGCTGGCGCCGTGAGGGAGGAGTCTCTTTGGCGCGCACGTACAATGCGGAAAACAAGAATGCCGATCAACTCAAGCGGGGTTTTTGGAAGATGGATTTGGTTCGGTCATCATATCAATATAGAAGCATAGGAAATGACAGGCAGGAAATTTATGGGTCCCTGGTTCTAGTAATATATAAAGTTCTCTTATGAACTTCTAAGAATTAACCTTAGTCATCAGTTATATTTTGCAATGTAAGTGAAGACATTAATTCCTAAAGATAGAAAATCCATGCAATTACAATAGATCAGGGGGCAAACTACATCAAGAGGAAAAACAGAAGCTGAAGGAAGGTTTTATAACTTTTAAATTACACTGGTTAAATAGCAAAAATTGGCATGGTACTCGCATTTCGCCGTCGGCGAAGATCTATAAAGAAAGAAATTGAGATCAAAAGAGGTTGAAAGTTTATAAATAGTCACCAGGAGAATGTGAGAGAACACAATAAGGAATTACAGGAAACCGGAGGCGAGCTAACAAATTTCAACCTCTTTAAGATTTCATTTTTTTTCCTCTTAAGTTAACGTCCCATAATCTGTAGCATGAACCTACTAGAAAGAACTGTCCTTTCCACCTTTGTCCTCTTCAAGCGGTTAGGCGAAAAGAGGTATGACAAGAACACAAAGTTTCAAAGATACACATTTGTCAAGCTACGAACAGCTATTATTGAAACAGCACTTACAAGGGTTAGAACAGGTATTGCCTCAAAATGTTCAACACACGGATGCGCTACAAAACTTCTGGCAGTGTTGCTTTAAGATTTTCTTTCGGGGTTTCTGCTGCTTCAAATGTTTGAAATCGCTCGGAAGTGGTCGTGGATGGGATACAATACTAAAATCATTATCGCCCTTGCTTTTCTTCGGGCGATAGCGGAAAATTTGGCCCGCGGGTAGCATGATTGGCTGATATCGCCCGAGCGCAGCGAGGTGATATCTGCTGGCTTCAAAGGTCTTGTCTCTGTCTCGAATGTGGCCCTGCTTGCAGGAATCGAGGAATGACCCCAATCCAGATCATAGGAAGAAGAATCACTGGAAAGGAATAGTGAAGGTTCAGGGGATACTAAAGCCGTATTCGATTACCCTTGTCCTGGCCCTGTCAGCCAAATTAACTGCCGTGTATGCTTAATGCCGTTATATTTGTCCTGTCAGCTGACATGTCAGTGCCCTGTCACAGGACGCATTGAATGATGGCATGATCTGGGAGCAAGTTTTTGCTCTGTCTCGTGCAGATCTCTCGAATGCGTTTTATTTGTTATGCTTGTCCGTTGTATTCACCTGGCAAGGCTAATAAAACGGCTTTAAACAGTGCAAGGCTGTAACACGAAGACAAGACCGAGACAAGAAATACTAAAATCAAACGCAGCTGAAACGAAGAAAGGTATGGTAAACTTTGAATGTATTAGCTGCCTAGCCCTCGATAAAATTAAGAAAGAGGTGGCATTACCTGCATAACCATGAACGAAGAAGAGTTTCCAGTTTCTGTTTCTATCACAGGATACTAAAGTTAGTTGCCGACCCCTCAAGCAAATTAAGAAAGAGGTGACGTTAGATACAACCAAGAAAAGTTTCCAATTTCTGTTTCTATCGCAGGATCTCGATGAAAAATTTCAGAGAACTAGTCGTATGGAGTAAAATGCAGTAGTTACTATTGCTACTACTAGCAAACTGGATGCTATCGGATACTACTACATAAGATTAACCCAGCTGGAGGCATTGCTATCAAACTATTCCATACTACTACATATCACTAATCAAACTATCCCATACTGCTACATACCATTCCAGACAACTTTTTCGTACAACTACCATAGTACTACACACACACTCAAAGAATTTGTCATACTAAAGTTAGTTGCCGACTACTCAAACCGACCCCTCAAGCAAATTAAGAAAGAGGTGACGTTAGATGCATACCCCTCACAGGATACTTAAGTTATTTGCCGACCCCTCACTTGAATGAGAATTCTAGTTGCCAACCCCTAACTGGACTTGAAATTCAAGGCATCAGAACATTTTTTTTTTTTATTATTACATCACTTATAAAAGTAACAACAGAAATAATCGCATAATGTTCAACACATGGGTGCGCTACAAAATTTCTGGCAGTGTGGCTGTAAGACTTGCAATCAGATTCAGTGATTTGCAATCGCGTATTCTCTGTCCTGAAAGTTGTCCTGCTTGCATGAATCGATGAAGGACGTCACTCGAGACACATCACTTATGAAGAATCACTGGAAAGAAATGGAGAACGTTAAGGGTGTTAGTTTGCGACCCCTCGCATGATACTAACGAATAAAGGTACTAAAACGGGACGGGAGATAGAGGATTTGAAATAAGTGACCGACACCTCGCTGAACTGAGAGTTCTCGTTGCCGACTCCTCAAAGCACTAAAACGAGGAAGGGAACGGTGAACTAAGAATATTGATAGTTGCCGACCCCTCAAAGAATTTAGAATTCGCAATTTCTTTGCTCGTTCTGGTACTCTCTAAGGTACTACGCGCACTAAAACGAGGAAGGGAACGGTGAATCACAATTTAGATAGTTGCAAACCCCTCACTGAACTTAGAATTCGCAATTTCTTTCCTCGTTCTGGTACTCTAAGGTACTACCCGCGACAAGCTACTAAAACGAAGAAAGAAATGGCGAACCTTTAATTTTGAGAGTTGCCGACACCTCAAGAAGAATGATCTAAAATTCCCAATTTCCTTCCTCGTTTTAGTACTCTTAAGGTACACTAGAAGTATCTTAGCTGCCGACCCCTCGATGGACCGAGAATTGTAGTTGCCGACCCCTCAATGCACTAAAACGAGGAAGGGAACGGTGAACTAAGAATATTGAGAGTTGCAGGCCCCTCAAAGAATTCACAATTTGCAATTTCTTTCCTCGTTCTGGTACTCTAAGGTACTACCCGTGACAATCTGCTAGAACGAAGAAAGAAATGGTGAACCTTAAATTTTGAGAGTTGCCAACCCCTCAGTAAGAATAATGTAAAATTCTGAATTTCCATCCTCGTTTAGTACTCTAAAATCCACTAGAAGGATCTTAGAGCTGCCGACCCCTCGTGGACCGAGAATTGTAGTTGCCGACCCCTCAAAGCACTAAAACGAGGAAGAGAACGGTGAATTACAATTTTGATAGTTGCCGACCCCTCACTGAACTTAATGCCTACGCAGGTCAGGATACTAAAACGAGGAAGGGAACGGTGAACTAAGAATGTGGATAGTTACCGACCCCTCAAGGAATACTAAACAGAGGAAGGGCCTTCCTCGTTTTCGCAGACTTGAATTCCGGTGACAGCCTTCCTCGTTTTAGTATGCCCTTCCTCGTTTTAGTATGGCCTTCCTCGTTTTAGTACGCCTTCCTGGTTTTCTCGCGTTCCCTTCCCTTCCTCCTTTTAGTCGATCCCGCGAAGTAACGGGTTACATTATGTCACAACTATGCAATTTTGCAATAGTAGCAACCGATTTCTCCGAGATGTACAATACACGTATGCCAACTGCGATAAGTTCATAACGCGGTAATCGTCAAACATCTCTGTAGCACTGCAAAAACGCGGGAGACGATGAAGAAATCTAAAGCTATCGTCAGAGCAAAATAACACTAGGGAGTAGCGTCGAGACCTAAGCTTTTCTTGCTTCGCATACGGGCCATACTCATACCGCCGCCCACTACTACGCACTACGCCCCCCGAAATTTTTTGAAAGTAAAGGTTTTACTTGAAGTTGAATAGAGTTTTGACACAGGGGTACAAAAATATGTTGAATCAGTATATGCAAATTATTTTATCTCCGGACATACAGCTCGCCTGGAATCCGGCCAAAACCAGAAAATTTGTTGAAAGTAAAAGTTCTATCTAAAGTTGATTAGAGGTTCTGTGTAGGAGTAAAGAAACATCTTGAATCCGTGTATGAAAATTATTTTCTTGCCGTCGCCCCGAATCCGGCCAAAACCAGAAAATTTGCGAAAGTAAACAGTTTTGTCTGAAGTTGAGCCGTTTGGCCGTTTGACAGCTGATTAACGATAAATAGTAAAATGTTAAAGTTTAACCGAAAAGGACTGGGATAGGACAATCTAGTTACCCATCACTTAGGGTTCGTTCCAGCTCTTCTTCGTAGTTACTTCGGAGTAACTACGTGTGACGTCACAAATTAACTACTACCTGGAACGGTTGAAGTTACTACGGGACGAGATAATGCGCGTTGTCTCTCATTGCTTCCCTGACTTCCCTTCTCAAGACGGCTCTTGGAAAGTGAAAGTTAGCTAAGATGGTCGGGTACTATCTTTACAAAAAGTTACTTCGAACTGACCGTCTTCCTTGTGCTCCCCGTAACTTTTTGACAAGCTGGAACGGTGAAAGTGACTGAAAAGTAACTATTTAGTAACTTCCGGGCCGAGCTGGAACGAACCCTTATATACTTAAATTGGCTTGAAGACCCGCTGAAAATGCGTTACTTGGTTGTTCCGCTATTCAGGAATAATCGATTTTCATATAGTGGAATTTCCGTGTGATTTGTGTTACCTCTAATTTGTTGTATGCCTTATAAGAAAGATTTATGACTTTTTTTTTGTTCAGGCACTAAGCAATCTTCACCAGTATTGCCACTGCCCACTGCCCCACTGCCTACTTGTTTGTGTTTAGATAAAAATTTCCCGCGTCATAGTAGAATTTTCGCTGTGGGGACGGCCGCAGATATTCTGAACGTCATAACTAGAGCAGATAGTGGAAAACAGAAAAATCCCTTTGCAGAATCCAAATAATTCAGTGCATTCAACTAAATGACGCAAAAATAAGTTGGCTTTTCAGTTAAACTTTAAAGGAGTCTGACGAAGACCAGGTCTGTAAAAGCCCTGTTGTCTGGATAAAAATTCCTATAAATTAAACTTTTTGGGATCCGATCGAAAACTGAGGTCTTGTTTCTACGCGTCATCAAGTCCGGCGTGCCTTTCTCTGGTTATGCTCAATAAAGCCAAATTCCATACTGAGATAGATTTCGCTTCGATCCTGAAGAAATTGGCGGAAATTGGTGCGCCCTGGGCGTCATTTATGTGCAACGGATAGTGGTAATACACTATAAGACCATCTCTCCTTGCCGCTGCGAAATCTCCGGCCTCTCCGGGTATCTAGCGGAAGAAAGGCAGAAGTGGTGTCACAGCTGCTCCGAAAGATCGTCGTGATTGCTTGACACAGGATGTGAGTCGTTGAGTTTGAGTCGTTATGGACGAGCTTACTCCTTCTTCCTGAGGATCACTGGCGTGTTTTGGACTTATAGAGTATACTACAAAGACAGGATGTGAGTGAAGACGGACTGATATTTATCGAACTTGTCCGAATTGGGGTCGACTATAAACGGGAAAGGAAAAGAATTGCATGGCGCAGGGGGAAAGACTACTGGAAGTAGGAAAGTCATACTAAAATAGTTATTTAGGTGCAGTTGATAGCCTACTGTGGATAGTAGTAATATTACACGGGCAGGAATTAGAGTGAAGGCGGGCTGATGTTTATCCAACTTGTCCCAGTTGTCCGAATTGAGATCGAATAAAATCGGGAAAGGAAAGGAGGAGCACGGTGCAGGGGGAAAGACTACTAGAAACTGGAAAGGCATACTAAAATGAGGAAAGCTGCACCAGGAAGCAAGCATACTAAGAAGAGGAAAGATACATCACTCCTTTCCTCTTTGTTACATTCTAAGCCCATCAGCTATACCTCACCAATCTTTGCACTTGCCACGATTCACCATTTTCCATGCGCATTGTGCTCCCGAAGAGTATTCGCGTATCATGCTATTGATGCGTAAAACCGGTTATCTGAATTTTGCCGAGTTTTTGCTAGAAGTCAATGGGCCTGGGAAAAGGCTTAAAGGATTCAGATAGTTCCGAGTACTGGAACAGAAACAGTAAATACTGCGAGGTGTGCTTTAAAGTGTGCATATTCACGAACAAGAATACTCGACTAAAATTATACATTTTTCTGCGTACCAGGAACAATGGAATACGGTCTTGAAGAGACTTTAAAGTTTAACTGAAAAGCCAACTTATTTTTATGTCATTTAGTTGAATACACTGAATTATTTGGATTCTGCAAAGGGATTTTTTTCTTTTCCACTATCTGCTCTAGTTATGACGTTCAGAATATCTGTGGCTGTCCCCACCAGGTCCCCACAGCGAAAATTCTACTATGACGCGGGAAATTTTTATCTAAACACAAACAAGGCTTTTCAGTGGGCACTGGCGATATTGGTGAAGATTGCTTGGTGCCTGAACAAACAAAAGTCATAAATCTTTCTTGTAAGGCGTACAAAAAATTAGAGGTACCACAAATCACACGGAAATTCCACTATTGGAAAATCGATTATTCCTGAATAGCGGAACAACCAAGTAACGCATTTTCAGCCGGTCTTCAAGCCAATTTAAGTGAATAAGTGATGGGTAACTAGATTGTCCTATCCCAGTCCTTTTTGGTTAAACCACTTGAAGCACAAACGGTCATGGATCGTTAGCGAACATGAAAATGTATCACGTATGATTTGATCGAAAGTATTTTAATAATGAAAGATGGCCGAATGAGGGTGCTAGCTTTTACAACAAGATACCTAAAAAGATTAATTTAAAGTAGGCTATATCCATACCTAACGAAGAAAACCTAATGATATAACGATACACATATACACTACTCTAATATTCTTAAAGGAACAGTAAACTTGACTACGCAACTTTCGGCCATCGAATCGCCCGGGGGGGGGGGGGCTTAGATAAATATACAGGGTCTTATTGATGACAGCCCCCCCCCCCTTCTTTGTTATCTCGAACCGTCTCGAACCCCGTCCTTAGTGTTCCAAAAGCTAGCTGGCAGGCCCTTGCCCCTTATGCACTGTAATTATGCACTTATGTACTGTAAAAGTTCGCCTTTTTACATGTAAACCACAGAGAAACGACCTCCCCGACAAGACGGCCGGGGTTCGATTCCTAGTCGCGGCACACAAACATTTTGCTTTTGCAAACCTTTTGCTCAAAGTCGAATTCTCGGAAACTGCCCGGAAACTGCAATGGTCGTAACGAGAATTTGTCTTACTCTCAGTATCGACTCAGGGTACATTCTTGATATGTTAGCTATAGCTCCCCGAGTCAAGTCTGAGTCAAGTTTTCTGTTCCTTTAAGTTTTTTAACACACTTTCTCTAAGCTTTAGGGCACTTTCTACACTGTCAGAAGTTTCATAACAGATAACACGAGGATGTGCGATTTCAACAGATAATGCATAACAGATAACACTTTGGATGTTTGCTGTTGTGTTTCAAAATGTTATGCATAATAAGCGCTGCCATTAGAAAAGTCGAAAAACCGCAAAAAAGCATCTGCTGAGTTTTCTGACATCATGACGGCAAACAAAAAAGTCAGTCGATGCTTTATTGGCTGTTTTTTGGCTCTTCCTGACAAAGCTTCTTATGCATAACATTTCATGAATAACGTTTTATATTAACGTTTTTAAACACAACCGATAACATCCGAAGTGATGCTATCTGTTGAAACCGCGCATCCTCGTGTTATCTGTTATGAAACTTTTGACAGTGTATATGGATTGACAAACTGTAATTTATACCTGTTCCCGGTGCTGTTCAAGATACCAGGAAGCTGCACAACGATGTTGCCCGATAAAGACAAACATCGTATACTGCGTTTTGAAGTTCAACCTCTTTATTTTAGGTACATGCTTGGCCTTGCTGTAGTCCCTGGGCTGTTGCAGTTTGTCGGATTTTTGTTCCTCCCCGAAAGCCCGCGCTGGCTCGTCTCCAAGGGAAGGTGAGTGATGATGACGATGATAAATTTATTACCAGTTTCCATGACAAGGATCATCAGTTAAAGGTCATCTGAATGAAGTCTAACACCCTAAATTGCCACTTTTACATACTGTTTACCATTTATCTCTCGAAAACCGGACTAAAATCGGATGAAGTTTCACCGTGCTATAATTTTCAGCCTTTTTTCCGACTTGTCTTGATCGTAACGCTCGCCGTAACAGTTGTAACAGTCCATGCGTAACAGTTCATGTTGTAACAGTCCACGCCGTAACAGTCCATGCGTTTATCCATCCATGCGCTGTTTATCCATCCATGCGTTATCAACGTACGTTTATCCATGCGATAATGACAGTTTAAATATTGGCGCTAAATTTGTCTTGGGAGGTCGTAACGAGTCACCATAGGGAGACTTAGAACTTCAAGAGTGGATAGCGCCAAAATCACGGAGCGAAAAAATTCGTCTTCTCTGTACCGGTACTGCGAAGGACGATCTGAGGGGTTCATGGAAGTATGGTAGGATCGTTCAGGTGTCCTTTAAATGGAGTACGAAAAGAGAAAAAAAGCAAAGAAAAGAGAAAAGATGGGCAACGATAAATATGCATAATATATGTGTGAGTGAGCTTCATCGTTTTCCCATTTCCTCCTTTGTGTTTTTCTTACTTTTTTCTTTTTTCTTCTAGCCTTTCAGTATTATTTTCATTTTTGGCAAAAGTATTTAATGATTAACTGTTTAGTCAATCTGTATTATTCAGAAACCCTTCGTACAGTGTTAACAAGAACACCGAATATTTTGTCCTCACGTCAGATATAATATATACAATCATGATTTACATAGTCAAGCAATTGAATAATTAAATTAAAACCAGATTAAAACGTAAATTGTAACAATTTAAAATCTTTGACTTTAAGCTGAAAGTGTGAGCTTTAAAGGACACCTGAACAATGAAACCATACTTGAACACACCATGGAGAATGCATTTACAGACATGGCCACGGAGAGCATTCATCTCCTGCGCGTGACGTTTTCTAAATAGGGATGTTCGTTTCTGGAGGTTTGTACATGCAGACTCCAAGACAAAAAGCGTAATTCATTCAAATCTTGTACAGCGCTGGCCGAATCGTATTGGAAGTTCTTCTAGATATACGTTTGGGCTTAACTGGTTAAAAAATATTCCAGAAGAAGGTTTGATTGGAGATATTTGTTATTTCTAAAACTGTTCAGTACTGAAATAAGGACAGATGCAAAATGGAGCAAAAATCATAGCTTGGAAACACTATTTCGTATCTGGATTGGGTTTTCTGCAGGCAATGTTAACGGAAGTCATACAGATAGGGATGATACTTGGTACTCTTCATTCAGGTGTCCTTTAAGCTGAATTCGCGCTGAAAAAAGTAACAAAGGAGAACAAAACTTCGCTTATTTTGACCGCCCAGTTCGTGCTTTCATGCAGTCAAAGGTATTGACCGCATGTTTATGGTGTGAGTATCTTGTAATTTAATGCAGTCAATATATTATACTTAAAAAAAAGACTCCATCTGATAAATAAACTATAGCATAATTAGTGCTTGTGGACAATGGAGAGTCAAAGCCACCTGTAAACGACGTTTCCTTCTGTGTGTGTAAACGGATAAATGGGTTACAGTTCCTATCCATTAGCTCATCTCTGAGTTCTGTTTCAAATGTAAACAGAAATGCTTCCTCCATTTGTTTTAGAGCTCATCGGTATCTGTATCTCGTAAGCTGGAACTCAGCAATGCAAAGGGGGCTCGTACCAGGAACAGAAATTCTCAGTACGTGAAGAAATAGGACACTGATTATCTAGAAGTTGCTTCTCCGTTCTTCCGTCTTCTAGAACTTTTCAAGGCTTTCTGTTTAAAACCAATGTTTGTTTCCTTGCTCTTCGTTTTCTGTTTGACTCGCGCTCGTACTCACACGCTGTGGCCTTTTTTAAACCCCTTTGTCTGAACAAAAAAATTGATGGTTTAAAAATTATATTTTGTTTGTTTAATGCCAACTGTTTTCTTCTGTCCTTTGTTTTATGACACTTGTGTGTGCATGAAATTAGAAAAATTTGTGCGGAAATGCACCCTGTTCAGAGCTCCCAGATATCTGTTTCCAGCAAGCACGAACTGATGATGATTAATTTTATTTACGCACTAGAAAAAGGGAAATAGCGCAGTATAAAAAGAAAAGGAAAAATTATACCGAGCTTTTAATAACGGAGTAAATGCACAAGACAAAAACAAACCAACACAAAAAAGAAGGGACTGTATAATCGGGTCTAAGAAGTCCTCTCCCCAGATGGAAAGCGGAAAAATGGTCAAGGGCAGAAATTTGGAGGTCCTGGGCAATGGAGGATAACTTTGCACAGGGGTTCCAAAAGGTAAAAAAGTTTGCAGCTACTCGGGAATTCGGCTCGAGAATTCAAATGTGCCTTTACTAAGAACATGAATTCTAGTCAATTCAAAAATAGAACAACTGGTTATTTAAGAGTTGCTCCTCAGTTCTTGTGTCTTCTGGAATCCCTCCAGGCTTTCTGTTTAAAACCCACTCTTTTTTCTGTTGAACGTCGTGTTCAATTACCCGCGCACGCTTGGCTATTTTTCAGACCTTTAGTCTGTAAAAATAACCGAAGGCTCCAAAATTCGCTCTTTTTGTTTAAAACCAACATTTTCCTTCTGTTCTTCATTTTGTGATATTTATTTTTCTTCCGCCAGAATTGGCCAAATTTGTGCAAAAATGCTTCCAGTTTTAGAGCTCCCCAGTATCTGTTTCTCGTAAGCTCGATCTCGACAATGCAAATGTATCTTGTACAAAGAACATGATTTCTTTATAAATTCACAAATATAACAACTGATTATAAGAGTTGCTCCTGTTCCGCCTTCTAGAACTTCTCAAGGCTTTCTGCTTAAAACCACTCTTATGTTCTGTTGACCGCTTTGGTTATATTTCAGACCTTTGATCTGGAAAAATACCCAAAGGCTTCAAAATTCGCTCTTTCTCGTTAAATCCAATTCTTCTTTATTTGGTGACACTTATTTTTCCTTCCGGCAGAATCGACCAAATTTATGCAGAAATGCTTCCGGGTTTAGAGCTCCCAAGTATCTGTTTCTCGTAAGCACGAACTCGACAATACAGATCTGTCTCGTACCAGGGACTTGGGTTCTCAGTAAGTTAAAAGATAAAACAAATGATTATCTAGGAGTTGCTCCTTTGTTCGTTCGCGTTCTGGAACTTCCCCAGGCTTTCTGTTTAAAACCCACTCTTATGTTCTGTTGACCGCTTTGCTATATTTCAGATCTTTGGTCTGGAAAAATAGCCGAAGGCTTCAAATTCGCTCTTTCTCTTTTAAAAACAACTCTTGTTCATTTGGTGGCAACTTTTTCTTCCGCCAGAATTGGCCAAGTTTATGCAGAAATACTTTCAGTTTTAGAGCTCCTCAGTATCTGTTTCACGTCAGCACGAGCTCGACAATGCAAATCTGTTGACATGAGTTCTCAGTAAGTTAATAGACAAAGAAATGATTATCTAGGAGTTGCTCCTCCTTTCCCCCGCCTTCTGGAACACAGGCTTTCTGTTTAAAACCCACTCTTATCTTCTGTTAGACCTTTGGTCCGGAAAAATACCCGAAGGCTTGAAAATTCGCTCTTTCTCTTTAAAACCAACTCTTCTTCGTATGGTGACACTTATTTTACCTCTCGCCAGAGTTGGCCAAATTTATGCAGAAATGCCTCCGATTTTAGAGCTCCCCAGTATCTGTTTCACGTCAGCACGAACTCGACAATGCAGATCTTGTACCAGGTACATGAGTTCTCAGTAAGTTAATAAATAAACAAATGATTATCTAGGAGTTGCTCCTCCGTTTTCCCAACTTCTGGAACTTTTCCAGGCTTGAGGAGGCGAAGTCAGTTTTGCAGAAGCTCCGAAGCTCAGCGACGGTTGAAGAGGAGTTCCAATCCGTGGTAAAAAGTTGGGAAGAAAAAACAAAGGTAATCGGGGATTTATTTTACTCAGGAATAGGGCTGAAGTTGTTCCGTCTCTCGGTAACGAGTGAACTACTTTAGGGAAGACCTGTAAAAAGTTGCTAGAAAGGGTGGGAAGAAATTTTCGTACTATTGAATGCTGCATATTCTGAGAAGGAATGGTAGAGTGTGTATATCCTCATTTTCTGCTTCACTTTTCATGTGCTGTGAAGATAACGGCAGCTTAAGGTATGGGATCCTGTCATGGTGGTGACAGTACAAGTTATTTAATGTGCATTTCACTTGCAACAATTAATGAGCCTTTCAGCTCAGTAGGCGTACTCAACGCAGGGCGCAATCCAAAACTCAACTGCCTACTTAGTCTTTACTACAAAGGAGAATCAAGGACAAGTAGTTTGATAGAACCTCCGTCTCCCTATCTCTGTGATACGACCATGCAGACTCGGTGATATTCTGATACCCCACCCGACGCAAACGAGCGGAGGAGGAGCTACGCAGAACATCATAATTGTTATCTCTACAGACAGCTGTATCGCGGTACAACTCCGCAGAAGAATCCGAACGCCGTCTGAGTCGTCCTTTAGCTGATTGGTTGTCTGTCATACATACGTCACGGTGAGGCGCTGTAGAGCGGGCTCTCCGCGCCTGCAAGGCATCCTTCGGTTTTTCACCTCGTACGAGTGACGGCGTTGAGGGTAGTAGACGGGTATCTACTAAAACCTCTCAGCATGTACACCGCACCTTAAAAGCATCTGCTGAATTTTTCGATATCATGACGACAAACAAAAAAGCCAGCAGATGCTTTTCTGGTGGTTTTTCGGCTGTCGGGTGGTTTTTTGGCTGTCGTAGAAATTCATGTGGCGCGATTACCAATTCTTTTTTTTTTAAGGTCGAAGAAGAAGTTCCAGAATCTGCGATAAGAAAGATTTTCAAGAACAAAAGTGCCAGAAGAGCTTTGCTAATTGGCTCATCACTGCATATGTTCCAACAGCTCTGTGGAGTCAACACTTTGATGTAAGTAGTTTCAGCGACTTTTGGAGGTATCTGGGTACATTTTTTTATCGAAATAGCCGATAAATGACACAAACGCCAGCGGCATATGGTTAACGGCTCTTTTTACATTCTTTGATTTTACTCATTAAATTAAAAAACGTAAATTAATACATATAAAAATTTAACTACAAGAAATGAACTGTAAATAAAAAAAATTCTTGAAACACAAGCGAGTTAACCAACTTGAACATTAGCATAAAATGGGAGGATGAAAGTTTTGAACAAACCTCAATCCATAAAAGAATCACTGGATTTAATGCTGGTTATATGGCTTTCACAACCTGTGCCATATAAACGAGCAACCATTCCTCAAGTCGTAAGCTTGAAGTCCCAAAATGAGTTACTTCGGAAGCACTCTCGCAACTACAATGTCTATATCACCCACAATAAAGCCGCTGTTCAAACCAGGGCGTGCGACCGTGGGATGGTCTGGAATCGACTAGACTATAGAATAGAATATATTTACACAAAAGCCCGAAGGCCATGGCAAAACATTGGAAAAAAAAATGGTATATTATCAACATGAAAAACAAAAAGAAGAACGAAATGTAAAATAATCTATTCAAGAAAAAACAGTTCGCGGTGACTCAGACCGATCCGGAGAAATACGCAACGGAACGGAAGGGCATGACCAAGTACTAAAAAGAGGAACGTGGACTAAAAATGGGAACGGCATACAGGAAAAGAGGAACGATGCATTAGGTAGCAAGCCACAAAAGAGGAACGATGCACTGTCGCCTTCCGTCTTTACTAGTGCCCGGTCTATCAACTAAAAGAAGAAACACCACATCAAGAACTGGGGTCAGTTCCGGGCATGCTCTAGAACTTTTACCTAAACGACAAACTAAAAGAAGGAAGGCGACAGCGCATCGTTCCTCTTTTAGTAGCTCGCCTCTTGGTGCGGTGTTTTCCTCTAAAAGAAGGCACGGGACGGCACGGCATAGTGCAGGAGGCAGGAGTTCTAAAAAAAAGGCACGGATGTTAAAAGAAGGCATGCTTACTCCAGGAAGGACGCACCGTTCATGCCTTTTTTGTATTTTTGCCCTTTTCGTGTAAAAAAGGCAAGGGTCCGGCTACGCCGTGCATCTTTTTAGTACTCGTATGGAAACGACCCTCGTTATTTTCATAGCTCCATGGTATGTCAAAACACGGATCCTACTCCTCGAGATTTTAGACGCGAGTATGCTCGAGAGGAACGGCATACCAAAAGAAGGCATGGACGGTGCGTGCCTCCTGGTCTCTCCCTAGTATCATCCCTATTCCTATCTGACGAAAAAAAAATGCCTTTCTGTGCAATGAGGTGTGCCTTGTGAGCAAAAGGGAGAGAAAGATCTTTATTTGCTTATGAACAACATATCATGGGGCCTTGCTTAATATATAACGCTCGCTCCCTAAAAGCCAGGCTTCACCTTCCAGATTCCCAGACGTCCGGGGCTTCCGCATAGTCAAGCCAACCCTTCCAGATTTTGATGATAATGATGACAGCTAAATTTGATGTTCTTCAACATTTCCTATGTGTCCCCTTTACATTTCAAATGCCTCTTGCATCCCATTAATAACTGTCAATCACTTTCCCTTTTCTTCCTTCATTTGCATATTTTTTGTGTCTCGCGAACGGGTTGCCTCTATGTCACCTTCCAGACATCCGGAATCTGGGGTGTCCAACACCCCGGACTTCCAGACGTTTTTGGCCTGGCTTCACCTTCCAGATCCGCCTCGACGAAAACGGCTGTCTGGGATCCGGAAGAAAAATCTGGAAGGTGAAGCCTGGCTTTAATATTGTCCCACGAAGTCCATTACCGCCAAGTCTATTATCTCTAAATCTAATTGAAAGCGGACAGCACGGCTATGTGCGAAAGATTACGATCGAACATGAGGAGGGATAGGTGTGCGATCTCTCTCGTGAACGGCAAGCCTTGCAGTGTTTCTGAAAGACAAAAGTGCACCATGACATGTCAACGGATCGTTAAACTTTAACCGAAAAGGGCTAGGAAAGGACAATCTAGTTACCCGTCACTTATTCACTTAAATTGGCTTGAAGACCCGCTGAAAATGAGTTACTTCGTTGTTCCGCTATTCACGAATAATCGATTTTCAAATAGTGGAATTTCCGTGTGATTTGTTGTGCCTCTATGCGCTTGTATTTTTGCTGTATGCCTTACGAGAAAGATTTATCATTTTTTTTTTTTTTCAGGCACTAGGCAATCTTCACCGATCTCACCACTGCCCACTAAAAAGCCGCATTTGTGTTGAGATTAAAATTTCCCGCGTCATAGTAGAATTTACGCTGTGGGGACGGCTGGAGATATTCTGAGCCTCATAACTAGAGCAGATAGTGGAAAATCAAAAGATTTCTTTGCAGAACCCAAATAATTCAGTGTATCCGATTGAATGACACACAAATGAGTTGGCTTTTCAGTTAAACTTTAACGTCCGAATACAAATCCTCTTACCTGGCCGAGGGACGCATATTCCATTCTTATGCAGCACCGCTTTCGGTTGTGGCTTGTCCCGGACTTCCTAAAGGCCCATTCACAACGGGTTTTAGCTAATACTCGATACCAGCCAGTTCCTGAAATCGCTCTGAGATCGAGAATTAGCTGGGATTCTGCCGTTCGCAATTGATACAGGTGCCAGTTCGGATACCAGCTAGTCTCGCACCCAAGTTGAAATGCTGAACCACGTCATACAGAATAACAATATCGGTTTTCAAGACAGCAAGGAGTGGATGTGATTTTATCTATTGGGCTTGGTTCGAAACTAGCCAATCAGAATATTGCTGAATACTCCTCAAAATAATCTGATTGGCTAGTACCCTCATAAGTTGAACTGATTTCAACTTGGGTACGAGACTAGCTGGTACCCGAAACTGGCACTAATATCAATTGCGAACGGCAGCATCCCAGCTGATTCTCGGTCTCAGAGCGATTTCCGGGACCGGCTGGTATCAGTATTAGCTAAAACCCGTTGTGAATGGGCCTTAACCCATTAGGCTTTAGTTGTGTGTTCAGTATTAATAATCAATAAACAATTTATGATTGTGAACAGTGCAGAGCGATTCATACAGAATAACAATATCGGTTTTCAAGACAGCAAGGAGCGGATGTGATTTTATCTATTGGGCTTGGTTCGAAACTAGCCAATCAGAATATTCCTGAATACTCCTCAAAATAATCTGATTGGCTAGTACCCTCATAAGTTGAACTGATTTCAACTTGGGTACGAGACTAGCTGGTACCCGAAACTGGCACTAATATCAATTGCGAACGGCAGGATCCCAGCTGATTCTCGGTCTCAGAGCGATTTCCGGGACCGGCTGGTATCAGTATTAGCTAAAACCCGTTGTGAATGGGCCTTAACCCATTAGGCTTTAGTTGTGTGTTCAGTATTAATAATCGATAAACAATTTATGATTGTGAACAGTGCAGAGCGATTTCGTTCATGCCTTTAATTAATGAATCCCAGTTTTCTGCTCTGAATTTTATAAACACAACATGTTGTGTATTATTTAGCCTGAGGGGGTCTTTGTTCTTTGCTTGTTGTATTCAAGTACTGGAGAATCCATTATTTGTATTTGTTTTATTTGTTTACATATGGGCCGCTTACTAGGTACAGTGGAATAATACAAAATGAAGAAAGTAAAAGCCACGATCGGAAACACTACAGAACTCAATAATTAAACATGTTTACGTCTTGTAACTACAATTTAAACACAGTGAAACAATTTTTTTTTTACATATTACACTAAACGCTGATTATAAAACTGGCTAAGAATGTCGTGAACTGGCAGTTATGATTGTTACTGAACTTCTTTGTTGAATGAATGCTTCTTGGATGTAAAATTCTTTACTTTTTAAGGTACTACAGCGGAAGCATTATCCAGATGAGTGGATTCCACGATCCAACAGTCGTCGCTTGGCTATCTGTTGCTGTAACCTCGGTCAACTTCTTATTCACCGCTCTGAGTATCCTCACCGTTGAGAAGCTTGGAAGAAGGAAGCTCGTACTGATTTCATTAGCAGGTAAAGGGGTTCCCCACCGGATATCATAAGTCCATAGTAACCGTTGTCCGGACCCGGAGTGCTCTCATTGGCTGAAAACTGCCAGAATTGCCGTTCACGTCGCGTTATGATCGCTTCCGACAGCTTGCGATTGCCAGTGGAGGCAGATGGGCGAATCCGAATCGGGATTCGCATCCAGGATTCGTCCTTTTGGCCGGATTCGAATCCGGATTCAAGTCTTCCGCTTGTGAGGCTGGATTCGGACTCGGATTCCAAAGCCTCAATCTTACGAATCCACTCAAATTTCTAGACTAAATCCTTCCGGTTTCCGTTTCTCAGTTTTTACAAAGTAGGCTTAGGCAATCCAACTTTTTTATCTCCGCCACTAACCATCCTCGGTAATCTATCACGGTATCCGGTTACCTTCGGTATCAGTGATTTTTGTCACTTCTGACTTTAAAATTATAACCTACGGAAACGATATGATTTTTGTTAAGGTCGGATTCGAATCCGGATTCGATTCCGTATTCGAATCCTCAGCATGAAATGGTGGATTCGGAATCGGATTCGTACATAGCCCTGGATTCGGATTTGAATCCTTTCGTCACCGGATTCGCCCATCTCTGAGTAGAGGACCCACTTAAGTATTCTTGGGTTCAGGCGAGGGCAATGAAATTTATCACCCCTCGAAGTTAGAAATGTAGCGGGATTAACGAAATGCACCCATTGGATCTGCGACTTGGAACGGGTCAGGTTCGGAAAACTAGGGTCACGGTGGTGTCGTTGTCGAGTCGTCCTTGGAAAATTTCCTGACAGATTTTCCGATGTCGGAACGAAATAGATTCTTTGGCGAAAATGACGGAATGATAAGAAATGCAATGCGTCCAGTAGTTTGACGTATCAGTTAGGGATTTTTAGGCAAGCATCACGAACGAAAATTAAGTATGGAATTTTATTCGCCAAGATCCAATATCTGCAGTAATGGATATTTTTAGTTTTTTTTTTATAGAACTTGTCTCAGATCCCTGAAACGCCAGGGTTTCTAGTTCCTAACTCATCCCCATGTTCTGGGTCGAAAGGTTTGGGGTTGTCCCCGGCTTCTCCTGTTGACTGATGGTTGAGGATTGGATGAAAAAACAACGTCAGAAATATACTTAGTTTAAAGGAACAGTAAACTTGACTAGGCAACTTTGGGCCATCAAACCGGCCTGGGGGGCTTAGATAAATGTACAGGGACTTATTGTCGACAAGACCCCCCATCTTTATTATATCGAAACCCCTCCTTATTTTTCCCAGAGCTAGCTGGCAGGGCCTTGCCCCTTATGCACTGTAATTACGCACTCATGCACTGTAAAAGTTCGCGTTTGTCTGTGTTGTCAACATATAGTATACTTTGTATAACTTTGTATCAAAAGGCCGTTGGGATCAAAGGTCGTGGGTTCGAGTCCTACTCCCGACACACAAACCTTTTGCTTTTTTTTTTTTTCTACTAACTCAAAAGTTGAATTCTCGGAAACTGCCCCGAAACTGCAATGGTCGTAACGAGAGTTTGTCTAACTCTCAATATCGACTCAGGGTACATTCTTGATATGTCAGCTAGCTCCCCGAGCCAAGTTTGACTCAAGTTTTCTGTTCCTTTAATTGACTTATCCTTATCTGATTGGAGCCGGATGTATTTTTAATCTTACCTTTATCCAATTACTCGATTTAAGTTTTCAAACAAGTTTCCAATAATTAAAATTCTAACAAAAAATTCTTTTATGTATGATATGTATATCAACGGTGGTTTTCCAAAAGGTCACAGGCGAAATTTTTCTCGAAATTGAGTTATTAGCCGTGCCCTATCCGCAACTGCGTCTGGCAAATTTCAGCAAAATCGGAGTAACCGTTGCGGAGATACACATTTTGGGATCCCAAAACGTAAGTGGAGGGATACCTATGATATCGCAAAAGTTGTCCGTCCGTCCGTCCGTCTGCCGGTCTGTTAGCACGATAACTCTCGAAGGGGTTGAGATATTTTGTTCAAACTTGGCACGAGGACTCTTTGGGTCAAAGTACAGGTCAAGTTCGAAGTTGGGCTCTGTAGCCCTATATTTAAGGGAGGGGGTTCAAATTGAGGGACGATTTTTTTATAAATAATAATAATAATAATGATAATAATAATTTATTTATTACCCACTGCACAAAAACAATGTGAGGATAGTGGAGTAGAAAAAGAAAGCTTATGAAATAATCGATTTAGGCGTTAGGAGACATGCTGAATCTGAATATGAAAATCATTTTCTTGCCGGAAAAATAGTTCACCCGGAATCTGGCTAAAACCGGAAAATTTGTGAAAAATTAAAGTTTAATCTTAAGTTGATTAGAGGTTCAATCTAGGGCTAAGAAGACATGCTGAACACGTATATGAGAATTATTTTTTGCCGGACAAGTAATTCGCCCGGAATCCGGCCAAAACCGGAAAGTTTGTTTAAAGTAAAAGTTTTATTTGAACTTGATTCGATGTTCGATTCAGGGGTAAGAAGACATGCCGAAATAGTGTATGACAATCATTTTCTACGCCCCACTTTTTAACTGCGGCGCGCTTAGCTTTCAAATATTTTGCGTCCGGCCGCCAAGTCGAAGAGCAGGAAGGCCTGATAGTCGACAAGCGCTAACAAGAAAATCGCGAATTTCACGTGGCCAGTAATGGTATTTTCGAAAACGATACTTGTGAGCCATTTCATCATGAAAAGATCATTTCGAGTAAGATTTGTGATTTGATGATTGTTCCATATGAAAGTCAGAATAGAATACAATAGTCAATGGTTTTCTGTCTGGTCTACGTCTGTGGCTCTGACTTGTATTCAGATAGATATAATCAGAGTCGGACCGTGATTGACCTAATAGAATAAAGCGATTGCTCGAGTGACACTGGCTCCACTTAGTCTGCTGGGTAATTGCGTTTGGGGGAAAGAAGGGGAGGTATCCAGTGCACTACGGAAATTACAGCAATACATACGAACCTGTGCGAAAAGAGCCATTATCCCTCCCTTCCTGCCTCTGAATGAACCCTTTCGTGGAATGTGGAAGGCTAGATCCATTCGCTGTAATAATAATAGTAATTTAATTATAAGCCACTAGTGTAGTAACCAAGAACACATAAGACGGTAGAACCTCCGTCTTTGGTCCCATGCACCAACTATGGATGCCCCGACAAAATAGAGCAGAGCTAGAGGTACTTGCTGAGCTTTGAGTTAATGCCGTTTACTTCTCTCTTCTCCTCTGTGCATATCAGAGAAAAACTGTAGCAGGTGTGCATGACCCGCTCTGCAGCGCGTCAGATGTGACGTCACAATGGTAGACAACCAGTTGGCTGTCACTCTCGAAATTTCTTCTCCGGGACTGTACTGCGATATAGCTGTTTGTTGAGGTAACGAATTGTGATGTTCCGCGTAGCTCCTACCCTCCGCTCATTGGCATCGGGCAGGGTATTGGGAATATATTCGAATCCGCATGACCGTTCATACACAGATAGGGAGACGGAGGTTTTTGTGCTTATTTGTTCTTGTTAGCACCTACTTGACTTGTGCTTGTACTTACTTGTACCTGTTTCGGATTGAGAACTGCGCAGCTCTCCCTAGCGATACCAGCTGACGAACCAAGTCATGCCATGATTCTCGGTCTTTCGTAAAGGGCATCGAGGGTTGAAGCTAGGAGGGATCCCACCTCCTTCTATGATGGCGGAAACCTCCGATAGCCTCGAGGTCTGCTGTGAGGGTGCTCAGCCTCGTTTTACGTTCGCCTCCACGAACTTTCTTCCAGCCGGGCAGGGGGGGGGCGTGCTGAGCCTTGTGTATGCGGAGTAAAAAAAATGAAAAGGCACGAACAAAAAAACATCAAATAGAAGAAAGTATACAAATATTTGGCGCTCTTTGACACATGACTAGAAGCAGTAGAAGGGTAGATAGAAATGTCAACATGTTAAACGTGCAAATTTGACTCATTTAGTGGAACAGGCGCACCTTCAAATAACAATCCGAGAAAACAGGATATGAATATGAGCTCAGTGCGTTTTTTTTAATCGGTCACCTTTCTGCTTTTCTGATCTCCATTAATCCAAACTTTTAGTTTGTTACAGCTTCCCATGTGAATGAATGAATTTATTACGCACTGCCCTAGGGCATAAGCGCAGTATAACAGTAAAAAGAAAACACTAAACAAACAAGACCAAAGGTTTCGATGGGATCCCTGGAAATTTAATATTTGATCCAGACAGTCGGGTCTTGTCTTCGCCAGATCCAGTCTTCGCCAGGCTAATCATCTGAGAAACCAAGCTCAGATATACCTCTACAAGCCATATCTATTTTGACGATACTGATCGAAACTTCCTGCTTTACTTCTGCCAAATTTTCGGTTTTGGCGGGATTCCGGGCGAACAAGTTGTCCGGGTAGAAAATGTGTTCTTCTTGTCCCTAAATCAAACATCTAATCAACTTCCAATAAAACTGTTATTTAACAAGTTTTCCGGTTTTGGCCGGATTCCGGGCGAACTACTTGTCCGGCAAGAAAATGGTTTTCACGTCTTCTTACCCCTAAATCGAACCTCTAATTAACTTCAAATAAAACTTTTACTTTTAACAAACTTTCCGGTTTTGGCCGGATTCCAGGCGAACTACTTGTCCGGCGAGAAAATGGTTTTCACCATCGTGTTCAGCATGTCATCTTACCCCTAAATCGAACCTCTAATCAACTTCAAATAAAACTTTTACTTTTAACAAACTTTCCGGTTTTGGCCGGATTCCAGGCGAACTACTTGTCCGGCGAGAAAATGGTTTTCACCATCGTGTTCAGCATGTCATCTTACCCCTAAATCGAACATCTAATCAACTTAAAATAAGACTTTTACTTTTAACAAACTTTCCGGTTTTGGCCGGATTCCAGGCGAACTACTTGTCCGGTGAGAAAATGGTTTTCACCATCGTGTTCAGCATGTCTTTTTACCCCATAATCGACTATCACATTAGCTGTTTAAAAATAATTTGTTTGCCCCTTTATTTAAACCCCCTCCCCCACCCCTAAATATAGGGCTGCAGAGCCCATCTATGAACTTGACCTTACTCTTGACCCAAAGAATCCTCACACCAAGTATCTCATTCCCTTCGAGAGTTATAGAGCGTACAGACACCAAAATATCTCATTCCCTTCGAGAGTTATAGAGCGTCCAGACGGACAGACGGACAGACAGACAACTTTTGCGATGTCAAAGGTATCCCTCCACTTACGTTTTGGGATCCCAAAAACACACACAAAATTACACACAGTGTCAGAGAAATTTAATCACAAATAAGAACTAAGCCAATTGGGTGGTGAACAGTTAAACCGCTGGTCGGGGGAGATAATTTCGAGGACAGATCTTCCATTGTGATTAGTGGGTCTTGAATCAGTTGATTTAATTGCCTCCTCGCAAATCCTTCTTAGACCAATTGAAATTCCCAGCCATCGCATTTTTTTTATTCCGTTTCTTTTATCTTCTAGTGGCACTACACCGGTTTTTGCGTCTGCCACGTCTGGCTCGTTTTGAAGCGTATCAGGCTCCCTCTTATTGCCTTCCATGACCTCAATGGGCAGAAAGACCAGTTATGCAGTTTTCTCTATGTTTCTCGTGGTTAAAACAGCCGAGATGGATGTGTATTATCTTTTTTAATCGACACAATAACATCACAGTTTCAAAGGGGGTTTTGCAATGCCTGTTTCGAGTTTTCCTTGTGTCGTACGATATATGTGGGTGTGCTTATTTAGACAAAGACGTCATCGTACAGATTTGACAAAGACGTCCGTCGGCCGTTGGGCATTGGGGAACAGAATGGCTGTCCTGTGGAAATCTTTATCAGACGGTGTAGTCTGTGCGGAGAGTGGAGACGGTTGAATAGTTAAAAAAAAAGAAAAAGAAAAAAGAAAAAAAATCCGTAGATAGCATGCTATAAACGACGTGTTTTTGGTCTAAAAATTTCGTAGAGACCTTTAGTTTAGTTAGATTTCTAATATTAAAATTTGTCTCTAAATGAACTTTCTTAGGTTTGCGAAGCAAGAGGCGAAACAACCTTGTTTCAGCATTATATTTGTTTGTATTATTATTTATCCCAATTCATTTTTCTGTCTCTAGGTGTCGCGCTATCTCTTGCGTTCTTGGCTGTCAGTTTTGGAATCGTGGACTACAACTCACCCATGGTCACGTCAAGCTCCGGTCCTTCCGATCGATGTTCCCGAGCCTCGTAAGTGAAAATTTGTTTGTTAAAGCACAATGGACACAAGTCGAGTTCATAACATAAAAATGATTCGCAGTCAACTTAACGAACATGCTAGGTTCAACTTGAGAAGGACTATACTTATTTTCTTTTTTGTTTAAGAATATTAGAGCTCAAGCTATACTTCGATTTGAGGTCTGGCAGGTAGATGTGTTCAGGGCACAGCAAAATGAGGCAACGGAGAAGGTATCAGCGATCCATTACTTACCTAAGTTACGTGGTCCATTCTCTAAAGAACAACTCTTACTACAAATGATCATTTTACGATGAAATGACATTTCATTTTACAATGAAATGAAATGACATCGGTTTTCGGAAATACCATTACTTGCCGCGTGAAATTGGCGGTTTTCTTGTTAGCGCTTGTCGACTATATCCTCCGAAGCGGCGGCTTGACGTAAAATATTTGAAAACTGAACGCACCGTATCCCCTCGATGAAAATACGGCTACACCCGTCACCCTTTAGAACGCGACATCACTGCGTCACTTAAGGACCGTTCACGCTTGTGTTGTAACATGTATACTTTAACTTAAAACAAATTTTCCGATTTTAGCCGGATTCCGGGCTAAAAAAAAAAAACGGTTAAAAAATTATTGTCATATACGGATTCAGTATCTTTTCTTACCTCTAAATCGGACATCTAATCAACTTCAAATACAACTTTTGCTTTTAAAAAATTTTCCGGTTTTGGCCGGATTCCGGGCGAAGTACTTGTCCGGGTAGAAAATTATTTTCACATAACTGTTCAGTATGTCTTCTTTTCCCTATATGGAACATCCAATCAACTTCAAATAAAACTTCTACTTTTAACAAACTTTCCGGTTATGGCCGGATTCCAGCCCATCTACGAACTCGATCTTTCCCTTGACCCAAAGAATCCTCGAACCGAGTTTCATCAAAACATCTCGTTCCCGTCAAGAGTTATCGTGCTGATAGACGGACGGACAGACGGACAACTTTTGCGATGTCATAGGTATCCCTCCACTTACGTTTGGGATCCCAAAGCAGAATATGAAAGAGGGGTTTCGCTCCTCTGGAAGCCTGCCTTGCATGACAAAACACGGCAAAATTAGCATAAACGTCTCCTGACCAATAAGGTGGTCGAAAATAGTTACCCGAAACCAAATACGGTAGGCTATATAGCGAGTCGAAAACATTCATCCGGAGCCTAACGTGTTTCCTCAAGAAAGAAAAAATGCGGCAAGTGGAAAAGTCGGCTAATAACAACAGGCAGGATAGAAATCGGCTATGGAATGTAGAATCTCGAGAATAATAATGGATTGAAGGATCACGGAAGAAGAGCTAATTGGTATCATAGGTAAGACGAGTCCTTTCAGTTTGAGAAGAAGCTTGACCTATTCACGGTATACTACGGAGGTGGGGGCTATCCCATCGGTTGTGGAAATAAGGGAGAATGGAGTTTATACTCCCTAGAGGGGGAGTACAAAGAGCGTCCTCAAGTGTTTACCTCCTCGGAATTGCATGCTGGGCTTTACTTTGGATTCTCGGCGGAGACCTGCTGTCAGATCAATTAGACATGAAAGCTCTTAGATTGGAATTCGATTTCTGGTGACGTGCTCTCTCCTTAGGGAACAACTTGCCTTGTATGGGAGACAAGGTCGATCACGGTTGGAATGGCCGGTCGATTCTATATGACTATGTTATGAGGTCCGTTCGAGTATGGAACTTAAATTCTCCAGTTATCTCTTACGAATGGCGACAGCGATCCGGTTGGTTTATGAAAAGGAAACAGCAGTTTAAAGCTTGGAGCAAAATATCGTTTCGAAATTTTTGAAGTTTCGCTTCATTGTTGCTATTCTAATTTATTTCTATTCTAAATTGAATTATTGAAAATACCCCTTCTAAGAACGAACATTCTTAGAAGGGGTAGTCCTAAAAGCGTCCTCAGGTTAGCAGCTCCTCCGAACTGGGTTTTTGCGACTTACGTCACAAATGGCCTGACAAGCAGCGCAAAACGTTGAAAAATTTCAAATCGTCAGACAAAACGCATGCGATTTTGGTTGGGGAAAAAGAAAAAAACTAAAATTTGTTGATTCTTCATGACCGAAAGTTCCTCTACCTTTTGATGAAAGAAAGCGTTTAATCCTTGGATGGCCGAACACAAATATCTTCTGAAAAAACCTTCTTCGTTGAACCCGATTTTGAATGAAATGTGAAGTTTGCCAAAATTGCTAAGTAGTGGAATGTATCCAAGGTTTTCAAAACAGTTTAGAGGTCATCTCCCGACAGAGGCGTTACTAGCCAAAATGTTTGGGGGGGGGGGCAAGGTATTTACCGACTGGCTGGTCATTTTTACCGACTGGTTTTGCAGATAAAAACGACTATTCTTGAGAAAAAACGACTGTGTTGACAAAAAATGGGCTGATTTTGAGAAAAAACGACTATTTTTAAGGAATAATCGACTATATTTACGAAAAACCGACCGTTTTTAAGAAAAATCGACTGTTTCCTACTACGAAACCAAAAATTTAATTTTGATCCAGACAACTAGGTCTTGTCTTCGCCAAATCCAGTATTCGCCAGGCTAATCATCTGAGAAAACCAAGTTCAGATACCTGTATAAGCCATATCTGTTTTGACGATACTGATCGAAACTTCCTGGTTTACTTCTGCCAAATATCCGGTTTCGGCCGAATTCCGAGCGAACTACTTGTCCAGAATAAAAAAGATAGTTCAGAAACGAATTCAGCATTATCTCCTTATCCCTATAAAGAACATCTAATCAATTTCAAATAAAAATCCGGTTTTAACCGGATTCCGAACGAACTATATGTCTGGGTAAAAAATGATTGTCATATACAGATTCAGCGTCTCTTCTTACCCTTAAACCTGCCATCTAATCAACTTCAAATACAAATTTTGCTAGCTTATAACAAATTTTCCGGTTTCGGCCGGATTCCGGGGAACTACTTGTCCGGCGAGAAAATGGTTTTCACCATCGTGTTCAGCATGTCTTCTTACCCCTAAGCCGAACATCTAATCAACTTCAAATAAAACTTTTACTTTTAACAAGTTTTCCGGTTTTGGCCGGATTCCGAGCCAACTACTTGTCCGGCGAGAAAATGGTTTTTACCATCGTGTTCAGCATGTCATCTTACCCCTAAATCGAACATCTAATTAACTTCAAATAAAACTTTTATTTTTAACAAGTTTTCCGGTTTTGGCCGGATTCCGGGCGAACTACTTGTCCGGCGAGAAATCGTGTTCAGCATGTCTTTTTACCCCATAATCGACTATCACATTAACTGTTTCAAAATATTTTGCTTGCCCCTTAATTTAAACCCCCTCCCCCACCCCTAAATGTAGGGCTACAAAGCCCATCTACGAACTCGACCTTACTCTTGACCCAAAGAATCCTCACACCAAGTTTCATCAAAATATCTCATTCCCTTCGAGAGTTATCGTGCTCACAGACGGACAGACGGACGGACGGACGGACAGTCGGACAACTTTTGCGATGTCATAGGTATCCGTCACTAACGTTTTGGGATCCCAAAAATCGACTGTTTTTACGAAAAATACCGGTGCTTCGCGCCGACTTGGTTATTTTTTACCGACTGGCCGACAACATTGGGGGGCGCCCCCCCTCCCCCCTAGTAGTGACGCCCCTGTCTCCCGATGGTCTTTTTGTCCACTGCAGTGTTATCTTGACAACCAAGCTCAGTTTCCTGTTGCATCCGCGTTGCGGTGTGAGCATTCGTGCCTGTCCTATATATCGGAAAACCAACAGAAAAATTGTGTCGCAAAAAGCACGAGTGAGCAGCTCCTCGAGATTGCATGCTGGGTTTTACTTGAATTTTCTGTGGAGACCTGCTGTCAGATTTATTGGAGATGAAGGTTCTTAGATTGGACTTCGATTTCTTGTGCTTTATTGTGACTTGAGGACATCTTTCTAGGTCCGATCCTAGGGGGTTAATGGGGGTATTTTTTGACGTTCTCATCCACTTTCTTACACCAACTACTCGTACAAGTGCCATATGAGCTCGTAGCTCTTGTCAATTCTGGAAGAGTTAGTAGGCCAACAGGTCTATTTTGTGTTTGGACTGCTTTTCTTTTACTTGGCTTTCCCCACTTTTTAACAGCGTCACTCACTATTTTGCGTGGTACCTCCGCATCGGAGAGCGGGAAGCCTGGACAGAGTCGACAGGCGCCAACAATTTCACTGGACAAGTAACGGTATTTTTGTAACTGAACCATTTTATCGTGAACTAAAGACAATTTATGCTTGATTGATAAATGTGCTTTAAAGTTGAATTTTTCGTCTAGATCATGTGGCGAATGTGTCGACATCATTGGTTGCGGCTTCTGTTCCGTTGGAAACACCACCTACTGCCTCAGAGCTAACCCATACGCGCCGGAGACGGGCTCGCGTAGTCCTGCATGTTCTGCAAAAAGAGAAAACAACCTGTGGTCCTACTACTGGTGCCCATCTGATTATGGCTGGATGACGATTGTCGGACTGATTGTATACCTGATTTTCTATTCGCCTGGTAAGATATTTGCATGTTCAGACTCCCTTGCTCTAGCTAGTTCTGCAAGTTCGTACACTGTCAGAAGTTTCATAACAGATAGCGCATAACACTTTCAAGAATAACACCTTTTCACTTAGAAATAAAGTTTTATGACCAATTAAGTTTACACTATTTCGTGCCTAGATCTCCGAAAACACCTTCAATTGGTAAAAATACTAACGGGCACGAAAGAAACATAACAGATAACATCCCAAAGGGTTATCTGTTGAAATCGGGCATCCTTCTGTTGTCGATATGTGACTTCTGACAGTGTAGTATTTTTACCAATTGAAGGTGTTGTTGGAGATTTAGGCACGAAATAGTGTAAACTTAATTGGTCATAACACTTTATTTCTAAGTGAAAAGGTGTTATTCTTGAAAGTGTTATGCGCGATCTGTTATGAAACTTCTGACAGGCCATTGCTTCTTGATCTTAATTCCATCTTCACAATTTGGCTTAATACCAACTCACCCTCTATTTTCCTCGATGGGTTTGATCAGACGAGATTCCAGGCATCAAACGTTCCCACTTAAAATAACAACAAATTTAGAGCAAGAAAGATAGTAAAAATTAAAAAAGACGTCCAAAATATTCGTAAGGATGCAGTGATTGCAAGATGACAGTGAAGACTCATAAATACGGCCTTATTAATTATTCCATGATGATTCGTTACGCTGATGGTAAGCGTTTGACTATCTCGGCCTCTGGGAGGTACGGAATAGAGTGAGTGGCGGTAAGCAAAGAGTTTGAAGACTCTGCACTTAACAAGAACAAAGGTTTCGATGGGATCCCAAAGGCGAATATTTGGTGGGCTTCCTTGTTACAGGCAGTTGGGTCTGACAGATTTCCGGAACCCGTAGTGTCGAATCATAATCCTTACAGATCCCTTGGATAGAACCAGATTCTAGCTAAGGCCACCCTATGTATGTATGTATGTATTTATTCGTGAGTAAACCAAATAAGGTATTTCACCCTATATACTAAACTAAAACTACATGACATAAAAAACACACAGAAAACACTAATCTAAACTTAAAGTCTCAGATGAAGAAAAATGATTACACAATCAATGTAGCTACAACCATTTCCACCGAAAAGAAAATGAGATAATTAGATTGATTCGTAAACTTCCGGCTTTGACCAGATGTCGAGTGTCTATTCGAGACGAGAACAAATAGTATTGCAAATAGTAAATATTATTTTTTTTCTGTTAGCCTGTAGCATCTGTCCCGTACCAGTGATTGTGACTTGCCTGCGAAGCGGCTCCTTTCAGCAAACGACGAACAAGTCCATAATCAGCCCGAACGAAGTGCCTACACACTAACGCAATACTCTATTTGACGAAGTCGAAACACGCCAGTGAACCTCGGGAAAAACAAGAAACGTCACCCAAACGAAACCCCTAAGTTGATTCAAATCCTGTGCAAACCAATTAACAACGTCTGTTGTTTATAAGTAGTGAACTGAAAGACAAAAATGCTCCTCAGCCGGGATTTGAACCCAGGACACTCTGCTTACAGGGCCGGCCCTCAAACCGTTTGAGCTACCGAGGGCTTGTGAACAGAGTTCGCAAACCACTACAATAGTCCGATAGGAACAGTGATTCCGCCCAAAGGCAAATTCATCTAATCAGTTCACATCCCCATGTCACGGATATTAATTATAATACATAGATGGCACTTTACACAAGGGACTTGTAAAATGTTTCCATCTCAGGGGCGTCTTCCCCATTAAAATTATATAGCCTATTTGGTTTAGTTTGGTTTTCACCATGAGACCCCGCCTTGTGGGTCCTGGTATGTCTACGTGGCTCCGACAATGGAGTCCTAGACTTCTATATTAATTTCAAAAATTGTTTCTGGTTTATTGGTCACGGTACATGTCCCTCGTGTAAAGTGCCATCTATGTATTATAACGTCTGTTGTCGTGGCGTTTCTGGCTCTTCGCTGGGCACACGGCGATTCTTCGTCGGCACGAAGAGTTAGTCATCAAGAGTATACCAAACATATGGTAACCGTTGGTAGGGAACATTTAGTGTTCTGCGTCATCCCTGTTTACTCGTTTCAGGTATCGGACCCATTCCTTGGGCCATCAACTCGGAAATCTACCCTACTTGGGCTCGTAGCACTGCGAATAGCGTAGCGACATCTACCAATTGGTTCTTCAACTTGCTGACATCGATGACGTTTTTGACTGTCGTTTCTTTGATTGAAAAAGAAGGTAGGTGTCTCGCTCGAGCTGAGCATTTAATTTTGTCCCATGTCCGGATGCCTTGGACACACGATCAGGGTAGGGTGCTCCCGGGCTGGAAATCCTGCCCGGATTTTCGTCACCATCATCACTTCCACGTGGAAAAGTTGAAATTTGTTCAACTTTATGATGAAAGTGATGAAATTTCGGCCGGGAAATCCTGATCGTGTGTTCGCACTGTTACTACTATTTGTTATTTAATTTAGGTGTGAAGAGCACCCAGTTTTTTCGAGCCGATTATGAGCGTGTTCCACCCTACTTACCATAGTTACTACGCTAGTCACCGTAGTTACTACGCTAGGCTGGAACGCTTTTTTTTTTTTCGGTCAAATATCAGGCCGCGGGCTGATCGGACCAATCACGTTGCAGAGATGCGTAGTTACTACGCTTACTACGCTCCCGAGCGTGGTAAGCAAATAGTTACTATTAGTTACTATTTTGAGAAGGTTGGAACGGTCAGCGTGGTAACTTTTCGTGAGGCTGGAACGGAAATAGTAACTAATAGTTACTATTGGTAGAGGAGTGGAACACGCTCCATATAGTAGATGATGGATCTTTACTTTCCTAAAAGTCGTCAGTGAAGCAGCGAAATTAAAAAAAAATTGCGAAAAGGTATAGCGACTATTTTGGCCACATTTCGGTCTTTCTTGGCAAGGGTATTTTTCAAAGTCAAGCGAGAAAAACGAACCTATGAACGATCGGATCACATGTTCCTCGGAATACGAAGTAATGAAAAATCTATCGAACTGAAAAAAATGTGCCGTTTCCTTACCCCATATCGCCATTTTATAAAACATAAAAGTTCTCGGCACTGCAAAACGGATACGTCAGCTACATTTTATTGGAGCTATATTATATTTATAGCCAAGAAGGGCCGAAATGCAGCTCCAGTAAAATGTAGCTGACGTATCCGCTTTGCAGTGTCAAATATGATTCGCAGTCAGCTTGGGCTGAAAGAATATTCATAAAAGTTTTCTTTGAAAAATAAAAGTTTAAGGAAATAAATTCCATTTTCTAGAATGTTTATCTTCAGTTTTCTAACGATTCGTTGAAATATAGCGTATGGAAAAAAGGGTAATTTCTCTCGTTTTACAGAATTTGTATCTTCGCTTTTCGAAAAAAGCCAAATGTGAAAAAAAAAATGCATGAAAAAGTGTGCTGGGGAAAATTGTGGCTTATATCACACGATCCCACCACCCATTTGCAATTCGCCGCTGTGAAAGTTGCTTCACTGCTAAACTGGCTTTATTTGAACATCCAGACTAAGAAAAAACTCGGAGAAGGTTTCCACCTTTTCCCTCTTTACGCCTCTATTTTTGGAGCAGACTTTTTGAGAGATTGGACTCGGACGCATTCGTCAATAAAGGAAAAAGACAAACGAAAGAAATGTTGTAACTTTTCGCTTTAGTTGCAGTGAAAACAAATTACCTGTGGAGCAGAATTTGCAGCCAGCTTAAAACATGGGAAAGGAAAAGCCGTATTTTGAGCTACTTATTCATTGCTTGAAGTTGCACTTGAAAATATATGAGGATATTCGTACTTTTTAATTGCTTGGTAGTAATGGCGGCTTAAATGTCCTGAAATATATTTTGTGGAACTTGAAATATATTTTGTGGAACGGTTTATTACGTTCTGCCCGATGGCAAAAGTGCAGTAAAATTATAGAAGAAACTCAAGTATTTCAAGGAACTTTAATCACAGATCAGAACTAATGGGGGGGGGGGTGAACCAACCGTAGGAGACAAGTATTTACTCCACGGGCAATCGTAAGCTGTCGGAAGTCCTTGGAACATGAGTGTGAACCATGGGTAACCCATGGTTCACATTGCTGCATCGTATGCGACACGATTTTTTCTTTAATGTTCCGACGTGCGACAGAATCGCATGAACGTTCCCACCACCACGTAGATGCAAAAGGAAAACGAAATTTTTCGTCGAGATTATTCTGCAAAAGGACAAAAGCCATTGGGGAAACGACCTCTGAAGGTGTTGGGAGATTACCCATTTGAATACCCACCCACTTATTAGGAAATTTTCCGTCAAACCCTACATGTCATCTTGTTCAAAACAGGTTAATAAAAGTCTATTCTGAAGATATTTTGCATTCAGCCATCGTAGGATTACAGTAAAAATAAGGTAGAGCAATTTTTAGTCTTGAAAATTAACTAATCTTAGTTTTTTCTTTTCTTTCCCGAAAAAATCGCATGCGTTATGTCGGATCAGTTGAAATATTTCAACCCATCCGACACTGCGACAAAACGCAAAGTTCTGCGTTGCTTGTCGCACGATTTGTGTCGTATGTCGGATGACGCAGAATTTTGCAAGAAATCGCAGCAGTGTGAACCAGGGGTAACTCTAGGTTACCGCAAAGACGCGACGCGCCGTCTGCTAACCTAACGTAACTTGCATTTCTGCTAACCTTGTCGGTACGTTTACTAACTGCTACGTTTTTCATTCCAGGCACCTTCGGAATCTACGCCGCTTTCTCCGCACTTGGTTTTGTCATTTTCTACGTGTTTCTCCCAGAAACAAAGGGTGTCCCGCTGGAGAAAATCGAGGACTTATTCGACCCCTGTTCTGTTCCCTTCCCCTCGACAGACAAGAGTAGAGGGAACATTAATCCCGAGGCGATTCAGTACGTGAAAATACGAGGGATTGACGTCAGTGGGGAAGACGATGATTAGTTGATTGCCGCAGAAGCACGCAATGTGCATCTGAATTTCCGTGGGTCTGCAAAAAAGATTGGCCTGTTAGCGAAGAATTCAGTCTATTTGGAAGAGATGCATTTGGTATATCAGATGCGTATCTGCATTTGACAGTTTGGGTATGTGGTAACTTAAATCTAGAAAATAATTCTGAGTTTGAATTTTGAAAAGTTGGCCTCCGTTTTACCAAGAACAAATAAGCTAAGTAGGACCTCTGTCTTTGACCCGATGCAGCGGCTTATACCGACAAAATTGAGCAGAGCTAGAGCGAGTTGAAGCCCGTCTACTTCTCTATTACCCGCATATGACCCGCCTCTGAATCAAAACGAAGGACGCCACCAATCAAAACAGGTCACACTTGACGTCGTATTGGTATAACCAGGGACCCATAAATTTCCTATAATGCTTCGCCATTCAGGGGGCTTGTCATTTCCTATGTTGCTATGTTGCCCGACCTACTCCTACTTTCCAAAAATTCCGCTTGGGTCGAATCGGCGCTCTTGTTTGCCTCATTGGACGTGAGCGCCAAAGAGACTCCTCCCTCAAGGCGCCAGCAGCCAATCCCAAATGTTGTCTATCTGGATAGTCGCGTATTCTGTCCCCGTGGGTATTTCTCGAACTACCGGTTGGTCGGTCAAGATCGCATCAGAAATCTCTTATTGACAAGCCCCCTGAATGGCGAGGGATTACAGGAAATTTATGGGTCACTGGTATCACCCAATAGTCTGTTTAGGGGAGGTCGGGGTTGAACCGTACGTTTTTCGTTTTCGGCTAATAATTCAATTTGTGTAGAACTTGAACAAATTTTGAAGATTGGAAATGAAAGATAATGAGACTGGCTATGTTCTGTAATTTTTCGAGAATTTAATTTCATCTGGTTTTGGCGCCACGATTTTTTCTTTTTTTCAAAAAATCGTCCGGTTCAGCCCCACCGGTGGGGTTGGTTCGGACGGATGGTGTTTTGAACCGGACATGTTAAGATGAGCTCTGAATATGACCGAATAAGTGGTTCAACTAAGCGCTTATCAAGTTTTCACTTCTTGGAGAAGAGTTGGACTATCCGAACATACCACTTTACCGAATTTTTTTTGAAATTCGAACTCAAAAGAAAATGCTTGTTGAACTTAACTTTTTCCACCGGAAGCAATTCATTTAGAAAGCTTGGCTCCAGCAGCTTTATCCTGCTATCCGGACTCCAGAAAATGGTAAATATTTTGATCTGGACAGAGCGGGGTTGGACCGGACCTCTAGAATAACGTCCGGTTCAACCCCCCAGAACGTGTCCGGATCAACCCCACACAGACCATTTCTAAAAAAAATAGCACCAAGAAAAAACGGAAAGTAGTAGGAACCCCGCAATAGGCTAATAAGATGAAGAAATGAACCTACATTGGACTAAACTGTAACCAACTCGCCAAAAACAACTAACTTCTTCTCCAACTGAAAATGAAATTGTAAGTCCGATTTGTGCAATGAAAAAAACAAAGTCGCCTGGTTGGGAATCGGTTCGCACCTGAGAGTTCAAATTTCGTCCCATGAGTAAGAACACTGTTGCCAACCTCAGTTAATTATTTCATGATTTTAAAACTTTGGATCTGCCCACAATTGAAACTGTCCGGTTCAACCCGCGTACGGTTCAACCCCGACCTCCCCTACTCTTGAAGCACTTCGAACCGCTGTGGGACTCACCCGTCTATGAATCAGACCGAAAAAAGCGCGTCACAATTGCGTCACAATGGTATACACTCAACAGTCTGTTTACTCTCGACTTTTCTTCTCCTGAGCTGTTTGTAGAGGTAACGAACTGTGAGGTTCCGCGTAGCTCCTACCCCGCCCATTTGCATCGGGAATATATTTGACTCGCATGGTTGTAGTGAAGAGATCGGGAGACGGAGGTTCTGCTTCTTATTTGTTCTTGGCTTTTCCTGCGAAGGTTCAGCGCGCCGTGGAGTCTTGATGGCTCCTTTTGGGGGTAATCCAGATGAGTGATAACATCAATCATGCCACGGCAACATTTGGAACTTCTCTGCGAGTTTTTCCAAACGTGGCTCCCCGGGGGAGCAGTTGGATTTATGAAACAGTGGCAACTTTTCAAAATTACTACTCTTGTTCTACTTTTGGATAGACATAAAAAGTAAACTTTCAGGTGTAGTAGACACGTAGCCTACTACGCCGTAAAGTTCTGGAACGAAAGGACTGCCAAGATGAACGGCCGTAGAATACTCTTGATGACTAGCTCTCCTTGCCGATACAAAATCGCCGTGTACCTAGCGGAATAGCCGGAAGCGGCACCACAGCTGTCCTCAACAATCGCCGTGATTGGTTGACACAGGATTTGAGTTGGAGTCGTTAGTGCGACGTTTTCTCGTTCTTCCTGAGGGTCGGTGGCGTGTTTTGGACTTAGTCATATAGAGTATTATTATGTGAGGCAACCGACGCGCTAACTCTTGTACATTCCTTGTTTAACTTTTCTTTTTATTGTTGGATGGAGTGGTGTCACGTAGAGATATGAATAGTTTATTATCGTGAAGGTAATTCAACAGAGTGTAGTAAAGCACGCCTAGCCTCCTGAAAGACTTCCCTCTGTTCTTTTACGATCCTGGATTTTTGAAAACCTTGGAAGGAGACGCAAGTTTCCGCCGTTCATTGTTGTAGTACGAAAGCTCTCATAAGCACAAGAAGTACGACTGCTGGGGGGTCCTTGCTCCAGACAACCCGTCCTATCCCGTTTTTATGGCACTTGCAGCTTCGCTCAAGTGCCATATACCGATCACTTTTCGGTCGGTCGGTCGGTCTGTCAGGCCACTCATCTCGAGTTACGGTACTTCCAGATGAGCTAGGACGATGAAACTTGGCAGGCGTATCAGGGACCCGACCAAACTAATTTGGAAATAGTCACTTCCCCGATCCGACCACCGTGGGGGGAGTGGAGGGATGGGGAATCCGGAATATTGACGTATTTATAACTTTTGAACGGGGAATCGGGTCTTAATGAAACTTGATGTTTGGAAAGACCTCGTGTCTCAGAGGTCACATTTCAAGTCCGGAATGGATCCGGTGACTTTGGGGGGAGTTGGAGGGAGGAGTCGGAAATCATGTGACATATTCAGAGTGGACGGATCGGTATGAAACTTGGTGGGAAGAACAAGCACAAGCCCTAGATACATAGTTGACAAGACCGGACCGGATCCGAGCACTGTGGGGGGAGTTGGGGGGAGGGTTCCGGAATTCCGGTGATCCCGACTTAAGATACTTGCACATGTGTTGGGACGATGGAACTTGGCAGGCATATCAGGGACCCGACCAGACTAATTTGGAAATAGTCACTTCCCCGATCCGACCACCGTGGGGGGAGTGGAGGGATGGGGAATCCGGAATATTGACGTATTTATAACTTTTGAACGGGGAATCGGATCTTAATGAAACTTGATGTAATGTAATGTAATGTAATGTAATGTAATGTAATGTAATGTACGTAAAAGCCCAAAGGGCCATGGTACAAAAATGGTTTACAAAGCAACTTCTAACTACATATTAAACACACTGAATACAAGAACTGACCTCGTGTCTCAGATGTCACATTTCAAGTCCAGAATGGACCCGGTGACTTTGGGGGGAGTCGGAAATCATGTGACATATTCGGAGTGGACGGATCGGGATGAAACTTGGTGGGAAGAACAAGCACAAGCCCTAGATACATAGTTGACAAGACCGGATCCGAGCACTGTGGGGGGAGTTGGAGGGAGGGTTTCGGAATTCCGGTGATCCCGACTTAAGATACTTACACATGTGTTGGGACGATGAAACTTGGCAGGCATATCAGGGACCCGACCAAAATAATTTGGAAATAGTCACTTCCCCGATCCGACCACCGTTGGGGGAGTGGAGGGATGGGGAATCCGGAATAATGACATATTTATAACTTTTGAACGGGGAATCGGATCTTAATGAAACTTGATGTTTGGAAAGACCTCGTGTCTCAGATGTCACATTTCAAGTCCGGGATGGATCCGGTGACTTTGGGGGGAGTTGGAAATCATGTGACATATTCAGAGTGGACGGATCGGGATGAAACTTGGTGGGAAGAACAGGCACAAGCCCTAGATACATAGTTGACAAGACCGGACCGGATCCGAGCACTGTGGGGGGAGTTGGAGGGAGGGTTCCGGAATTCCGGTGATCCCGACTTAAGATACTTACACATGTGTTGGGACGACGGAACTTGGCAGGCATATTAAGGACCCGACCAAACTAACTTGGAAATAGTCATTTCCTCGATCCGACCACCGGGGGGGATGGAGGGAGGGGGAATCCGGAATGTTGACGTATCTTTAACTTTTGAACGGGGAACCGGATCTTAACGAAACTTGATATTTGGAAAGATCTCGTGTCTCAGACGTCACACTTCAAGTCCGGGATGGATCCGGTGACTTTGGGGGAGTTAGGGGGGGGGGTGGGCGGAAACTGTTTGACATGTTCAGAGTGGACGGATCAGGATGAAACTTTGCGGGAAGAATAAGCACAAGCCCTAAATACATAATTGACAAGACCGGACCGGATCCGAGTACTGTGGGGGAGTTGGAGGGAGGGTTCCGGAATTCCGGTGATCCTGACAAGACGCTTAGACATGTGCTAGGACGATGAAACTTGACAGGCATATCAGGTACTTAACAATTTTCACTTAAGAACAGCCGGATTTTGCTTACAAATGATCACAGCAAACACACGCATTGGCGAATTCCTACTTTCATCATTTTACCAAGCCTTGCAAGTGCCATATGAGCTTACAGCTCTTGTTTTTTCTGTAATAGACGCGGAAGTCACCGTAGATACAGTTTCAGTTCCAATCTTCCACCATACGTGTCTTCTTTTGAATTTCTGCCGGGGTTCTTAAAAGATAAGATAATAAAACCGTCCCAGCTGTTTTCCCCCTCAATCGGCCCCCTTCGCACGAAAGTTATATTTTCCAAATTGATTGAATACTGTAAATATAGGCTCTGCTTTTAACAAATAATCCACATCTTTGGCTGTTTTAAACCTTTTCCCAGGTCCATTGATTTCTTGCAAAAACTCGGCAGAATTCAGATAGCCGGTTTTACGCATCAATTGCATGAAACGCGAACACTCGTCGGGAGGATATTGCGCATGGAAAATCGTGAATCGTGGCAAGTGCAAAGATTAGTGAGGTATCGTTAGCGGGTTTAGAATTTAACATATGAAATTTGGGTCTCCGGGCTTAAGAATAATTAATGCAATTACGGAAGTAGGTTCCATTGGCATTGTAGACACGACGGGTCCTTTAAGGAGTAAGAAGTGGAATCGGGATTTTGCTCGTGTTTGGTGCTCAGGAGAAACTCGGCTTTGTGACGTCAACGCATGAACACACAAGCCAAGGGGAACCGTTGAAAATATCTCTTGGGGAAATATTTTAGAACCCAGCATTGTGAAAGATCTGTGGGAATTCTAAGTCGCGTGTTAATCTGTCCCGATTTAATTATCATGACAAGAACTTTATGAAGTCAGCTAATGGCTAAAAAGGAGTAAAACATCTTGAATGTTGGACAAAAAACAGGATGTAGTGCTTCAGATCCTTTAAATTTCACAGCTGCCGATGGGGCGAGAATTTCGGGTTTCTAGTTCACATTTTGTTTCGATAAACTTGATTCGTTTAGGGAGGATAGCGATTTATAAATTGTAGTCTAGCGAATATAAACGTGACTTTTTTTCTGTGATTCTGGAACCGAGCACCATATCATCGTAGCTACCTTATTTTTAGCAGAAGTTCGTACCGCACCAAATTTATCCACCTCGTTTGTCCCATCCGTTCTCCTGGCGGTTAATCTTTTATCGCAGTTCTGCAGTTCGTGTTTCTGTTTTGTTCCGTAGTGCATATGAAGTAAGATATAAATATCTATCGCCACAAAAGTGTTGTATGTTTTATTTTGAATAAATATGATACGAAGAAATTCAGCCTATTCAGAAACTGCGAATCCATCCTAAAGAGACTTAACGAAGAAAAGATGTCCCCTCCGTGTTCGTAACTCCTACCTCCCAAATGAGAATCGTGTTGCTATTTCCCCGAAATCCATCGCAGCAGTTTTGTTCACATGCCAAGCGTTTCCTAACATGGGATTAACAAAACAATGGGCTGGTAGCCTGTTGGTGTTACCCGGTTCTGGTTTAATTCTGCTGTTTCACGAGTCTTGTCCGACGGAAAGGATCAAACTGTTGAAAGTTCAATCGTCTATTGAGAAAAGGTACTTTGCCTGTGGGGACAGTACCTTGGGTTTGAGTATGGCGAGTTTGCCTTTTATCGAGGAGCGGACTACCCGCGCTTTTGTTTGTCCCGCCGACTGACTTCTCGAGAAACTTCGCGAACGGGGAATGCTCGAGTTATGATCACTCGCTTTCAGATTCGGTGTGGGGGCTACATATCACTTGACAAGTTTTCAACCGACAAGTCTATCATGTCTTTTAGACAAGCTTATCATTCGGCAAGTTCCCAACGTGCAAGTCCAACGACGGACGAACGGCATTTTTCGATTGACAAGTTACTAAGCTTAGATCGGGCGGGATCGTCAAGGACTTCGAGAAGTCCCTCACTGGAAAGAGGGAGAGACTCCTTCAGCAGCTGTAGTTTCCTGTACTTTGCGGCCTACTTCCGTGTTTCGCTGCCCACCGTTGCATAGCTGCCTTACAGGGATGATGTTGCTGGATTCGTGGTCCATCGTAATTTTACCACCTGAAAATGTTCGAGTGGACACGTCCAGCCTCCACATTGTCTAGGACCTTTGTTTGTGTTTTGGTTCCAGTGGGACGATTCCATAATTAGTTGAAATCAATATAAATCTTATCTTAGACATTGTTGACATATAGAGAGATTGCACCATACCCGAAAAAAACGGACGGGAGAATAACAAAAAAATTTAACATTTGGAAGCATAGGACTTTCAACTTTGAGACTAAATTACCGGCCTTGGATAGCTGCTGTAACTCTGAAAGTTGTTGTAATTGTTATCTGTCCTCTTCTTGTTGAAATAATAAGACTTTTGTAAATTAGTGTTCTTTTTTGTGAGAGTTTGAAGGCTTGAAAGTTTGTAAACAAAGAGGATCTCGCGTCCTATTGGTCAGCTATGACGGGTTCCTTGACGTCGCCGTCATAACCGATCAATAGGACGCGAGCCTCCGTCTTTGTTTACAAACTTTGAAGCCTTCAAACTCTCATAAAAAAGAATATTAATTTGCAAAAGTTGTATTATTCCAACAAGAAGAGGCCAGATAACGATCCCAACAACTCTCTGAGCAGCTATCCAAGGCCGGCAGTTTAGTCTCAAAGTTGAAAGTCCTATACCTCGTAATGTTAATTTTCTTTGTTATTCTCCCGACGATGATGCTGTAGAAATATCCGTTTTCTTCGGGTAGGGTGAAATCTCTCTATACCAAACACCCTGTACCACCGGCCTCCGAATTGGCCATCCGAATTCCACTGGTATTTGCCTAATCTTTTGAGCCACCTTACCTTTGGCAGGATTTCCTAGAACGCGCTTGTCCCGTAGGGACTCGCCGTTTCTTTAAATTGCCCTGTGCAGACTGTTTGACTGGGAATTGCCGAAATTGACTTGCCGAATGAAAAGTTGCCGATTTCCATGGTCCCCGTTCCCTGAGGACTCCTTTTGAGGAGTCCCTGCGTTTTTATTTGCCCAGGGATTTACTCCCCATATTCTCAGGAGTACCCCACGGACGAGAAATGCTCCGATTGTCATCACCATCATCAATAAGGGCTCTCTTTCAGATTCGGAGGGGAATCAATTTTTGCTGGTGTTGGTGTAAAAAAAACGAAAATAAAGTGAATCCAGACTAATTTCGTCAACGCAACGGTATATGTTTTTTCGCACAAAATCCATTTTGGAAGCATTCCCCGGGTTCTCGGTGTTTTCCGTACGCGGAGTCGGCGTGGAGTGACTCCCTCTATTCTCGCCGTTCCCCTTGATTCCAGGAGAGTCCTCGGGGAACGGCAAGAATACGCCTATTGGAAGACGGCGATTCGCTTCACCTCCCCCCCTAAAAGTCTATGGCGAAAGGCGAAAAGACGACGGCGTTTCCGCATGATCTGTCATTGACGGATTGTGACTAGATGCATCAGTCAAAGCCAGGCTTCACCTTCAAGATTTTTCTTCCGGGTCCCAGCCCAGCCAGACACACATTTTCGTCCAGATGGATACTGAAGATGAAGCTAGGCCAAAAACGTCTGGAAGTATTGCGATTCCGGAATCTGGAAGGTGTCAGAGCGCCCATAGAGTTAAGACATTTCAGAGACACAATTATACAGACGCATAGCAGACGCAAATAAACGGGGCAGGAGAAAAAGAAATGTTGAACAATAGGTTAGCAATATCATTTACATGAAAATTCGGAATGGTTGGCTTGACATAACGGAAGCCGTGCGGAAACCCGAAATCGGAGATTTCTGGAATCTGGAAGTCTTGAAGGCAGCTTGAATGTGAAGCCTAGCCTCTATACTGCAAATGTAGATCACCACACCACCGATTACCTCTATGTTATGGAGGGCCGTAGCAAAATTTTCGAAATGAAACTAACGAGTTTTCTTCTTCAGTTAAAACCCAATTCTTACAAATATGCCAACCTTCCTGAAAGATATATTAAGCGCTCCATGGAAAAGGTGAGTAAATTCTCCTAAAAATAATGTAACATAGTAGAGATAAGTTCTAGTAGTGAGTAAATTCTCCTAAAAATAATGTAACATAATAGATAGTACAGTAGAGTAGGGCACCAGACTTTTTGGAGATTTCTCCTGTTCAGGGGAATCTCCTGCTGAGGTGAAAACAGATTCCCTTGTGTAGGGGATTTTGATCTTGACGGAAATGAGAACTGCTAGAAAAAAAATCTTTGGTTATTTCAGTTCTAGAGGTACTAGGAAACCATATCCCTTAGGCTTAGCACCCCTCCTGACTCTCCACCCCATCTCTAGAAATCCAATAAAATTGGCCAGAAAACAGAAAAGTTGCATTTTTTGGGTTTAGCTGGCATCCCAGAGAGTTTCTTGATGCCAGTGTGCATGACTGCCTTTATAGTGAAACTTCAGAAGGCTATTCCTTACCTTTTCACTTCTTCCTTCCTTTCTTGGAATTTGGTATTTTCTTGGTATTTCCTCCACACTAGGGGAAAGCACTTGGACAAGTGGAAAGTACGAGAAGAAAGTAAGGAAAAAGTGAAAAGGTAAGGAATAGCCTTCTGAAGTTTCACTATAAAGTCAGTCATGCACACCAATGCACACTGGCATCAAGAAACTCTCTGGGATGCCAGGTTAACCCAAAAAATGCAATTTTACTATTTTCTGGCCTATTTTATAGGATATCTAGAGATAGGGTGGAGGGTGAGGAGGGGGTGCTAAGGGATATGGTTTCCTAGTGTCCCTAGAACTGAAATAACAAAAAAAAATTTTTATATCAGTTCTCATTTCCATCAAGCTTCAAATCCCCTACCCAGGGGAATCTGTTTTCACCTCAGTAGGAGAATCCCCTGAGCAGGAGAATTCTCCAAAAAGTCTGGTGCCCAACTGTAGTAGAGAAAAATAATGTAACACAGTAGAGATGTGCTTATGTGAACAGTGAATGGTCACCACAATATTAATAATGAAAAACTAAAACCCATCCCAAGCAACTTTTACTGTAAAAATCTGCTAAAAACGTTTTTAAGTCCGATTCAACATTTTCCTACCAATTTCAAGTATTTGCTCATAATTTTTACTGTCTCTTCTTTTTGGTTCTGAACGGTCCACAGTCCAAATCATGACACCTATCCATTTGAAATTAAGGACACCTGAACGCTATTGTCAACGTCAATAGGTGACACCACACAGGAATTTCACTGGAATTTATTATTTCACAAATAGTCAGCAGACGTTTATCCGAAAATTTATTTCCGTCAGTGTTTGATTGTTCAGGTCAGTGTCATTGACAATGATTTGGAAGAAGAAGACAAGACCCAATTGTCTGGATCAAATATTAAATTTGTGTGATCCCATCGAAACTTCTGGTCTTGTTTATTGTAGACCTATCAGATTGCAAAAGGAGTTGAGAGATTTTATCAACATTTACAGGCTTATTTACCTCCTTACAACTTGATCAGGGCTAGATTATGTAGTTATCGCTACCATGATGAGTCTCCCAACCACAAATCTGTTATGTTTGGAGAGGCTGTGCCAGTCATACACAAATCCTCATTTCTTGGGCATGGTGCCCCAACGTCTGGGCATGCCTCAACGTGTGGGCATGGTGCTCACACGTTTTGGCACCATGCCCTGCAGGAAAGGCATGGTACCCCCATAAAAATCTGTTGAATTGAGTATCTGAAATTGAAATTTGCTTTTCAAGCAGATTTTATGCCCTTGCTACAGGGCATGGTGCCCCAACATATGAGCACCATGGCCATACGTTGGGGCATGCCCAAACGTTGGGGCACCCTGCCCAAAAATTTAGAATTTGTGTATGACTGCACTGTGCCAAACACTGTCAAATGTTGTCAATGTTGGGCACCCTACCCACAGAAAAAAATTGAATTTTTTTTCTGAATTTCACTCAAACCATCAGTATTTTACAGGGTTAGGTGGATCCGTGGTGTGGTTGTATCCAAAATTTGCACACCCTGTCCAAAAATCAGGAACTTTTCGGTAGACTGCACTTTATGGTTAGAAACAGTTTAGAAAGGAGGAAAACATTGAATGTTGGGAGTGAAACTGAGTGAAAAAATGTGTGCCTAGGCTGGTGAATAGCCTGAGTAAGGTTACTCCTTGTTTTTTAATCCAGACCTGGACCATTCTGACTCGGCTTGGTACACTTTTGATCAGCAGAGACAGCTAGCAGGAAAGAAATTTTAAAGTGAAGAAGAATCAAACCAGAAGACAACAAGACTGTTTCAGCGTGAGAGTTCCTAAAAAGGCTGGTGAAGTGTTAGTGAACTGAACCTATGCTAATATATAATAACCTTATAACCTTAGCTAAGGATTTTTAAAGCAGAGCTCCAAAGAAACTTTGAATTAATTGGAAGAATTGAACAGAAGCATTATGCAAACAAGCTGGCCAGGGTCAAACTTTCAACTCTGGTGTATCATTGGTGGCCTCCTTTCTTCTAAGCTCTTTTCTCTGCCATCCGAACAACACAAAGCAAGAGAACTTTCCAGAAAGCTGCAGAAAACACATACATTGACATATCTGCAAAAGCACGTCTTCTCAGCCAGAGTGGTGAATGACTGGAACCTGCTAACTTAGGAGACCACCGTATCTAAATCTGTGGCAATATTGTAGTCTCATTTGGACAAGGAGTGAGAGAAGTTTTTTTTAGTTATTAAGGAATAATATATCCTGTTGAATCTACTCTTAAAAAATCAACAACAAATACCAACTTGACAATCAAAGACCATCCAACAAGAAAATCAACAAAAAACGCCAGCATAACAGGTTCATCATGGACCCTATTTACTCAGAAGTGCAAATTAATAGAAGTATTCTTTCATTTCTTTTTTATACAAGGTATCCTAAAGCCTATTGAATCTGAAATAAATTTCGTCTTGTTTTGTTTAGGTTTTCTTTCGATCCCCCAAAGGACTTCCACAGTACCGAGATGTTGACGTTAAGAAGAGACGCTACTGGTATACAATGAACAGGCCATGGACTCAAGGATTCGAGCAGGACAACAATGTGTATAATGACATACCAGTACAGCCAGTCATTGAATGGTCATTCTTCCGGGGAGATTTGGTAAGATTATGTTTTTAGGTGTAGCGCATTTCGATATAAAGAACCAAACTAGCCTTTTCTGAAATCCTTGTAACAGGACTGCCTCAAACATCCTTTTATTATCTATTTGTAACAGCCATTTTTCCGGAATTGTTGGCGAAGGAAGATTGGGTCAAAGTGTATGTAGGCAATCTGTGTCATTAGCCAAGTAAGCCACACTGTATATTAAACTAGGAAAATGTTTTACTGTGGCCTGTGGCTTAGGAAATGTTTTACTGTGGCCTTCCTTTCTCTGGCTTCTTTTCTGATAAGAGGATCTTTCGTGTCAAATTTTCGTAACATCTTACGATGACTCATCCCATTAAATAGGCCTACCTTCCATTCAGGGTGAGCGTTAAAAGAGTTAAATCGGAATCATTCTAGTATTTGCAACGTCTAGATCACCCTCATCCAAGTCGTCAGCTCAAACCAACTTATATTTATCTCTCGCAAAACATCTTCGAGGGATTAGCTGATCTACAAAAAAAAAAAACACGAAAATCTTCGTTTTTGTTTCTTGTTACGACCGTGGGATCATCTAGTGGCGTGATCCGGAAGCGGCCACATGGGCTAGCTCAAAATAGATTTTAACAAGAAAACTGGAAAAAAGGAAAAACTGTTATGAGATTAATAAACAAATGTTGCCTATAGTATTTGGTATTATTGATTTCAGTCATTTGTTTGGAGAGACTTTGACACTACACTACTACCAAGAACAAATAAGCACCTGCAGAACCTCCGTCTCCCTAGCTCTGTAATACGACTATGCGGATTCGAATAGATTCGTATACCCTGCCCGATGCAAACGAGCGAAGGGTCCAGGAGGTACGCGGAACATCACAGTTCGTTACCTCTACAAACAGCTATATTGCATTAAACCCCCGGAGAAGAAATTTCCAAAGAAAAAGCCGATTGGTTGTCTTGACGCGCTGCAGAGCGGGTCAGCGCGCATCCTGCACTTTTTCCTCTGATCTGCGCAACGGCGAAGAGGGAAGTAGACGGGCATCAGTCAACTCAAAGCTCATACCTCTAGCTCATCTCAGTTTTGTCGGGGTATCCCTAGTCGTTGCATGGGACCAAAGGCGGAGGTCCTATTGGCTTATTTGTTCTTGCTACTACTTAGAAATCACCATATTTTCAAGAAGGAAAAGCTGTGTCCCCTAAGCTAGTCAATAGTGAATGATTGATGAGCAGAAGAGATGGACTGATTTGTTTCTGTAAAGGTGAATTTGATATTCTGCTTTTGTGAATAATATTGACTGGTGCCAATTATACAGAAACCAATTATACAATTCGTACAAGTTACCGTGTTTGCTCTTCTCGCTTCTCCGTTCTCACTTTTGACAAAAACACTAATTTAGCAACACGTGTACCTGTTCATACGGATTGAACAGCCGCCCTTTGTTGACCAATCAGGAAGGAGAACGGTGAATGAGAATAGAGAAGTGACTATCGAATCAGCTTCTCGATTCTGCAGAACCGCGAAGCTTTCCTCGTTCTCTATTCTGACAAAAACGCAAGAAAACGAGAATTGGCTTCATCTGAATCTTTAAAAACGCGAAATAGGAGAATTGAGAGGAGAATCGCGAGGAGTAATTAATTGATATAAAAACGCAACTGCTTATCCCGCTAATCCCCTAATTGTATCTGTATTTTAAACAAGTTAAAATAGTGCCAATTGTTTACAAAGTTAAAATTGTATCTTGTGTGTTTGTTGTTCATTGTTCTTTCTTTTTCATTTTTTTCTTTTCTTCTACTCCATCAGTGACATTTTCATGTAAAGATGGGTAATAAACTTATTCATTCATTCAACCTGATACTTATCGTTGAGCTCCTGCGTTGAGCTTCTGTCCTTTTAGGTTCAGATCATGGTTGGTCCAGACAAGGGCAAACAAGGTCATGTAAACTACATTGTTGAAGAGCGGAATTGGGTGTGTGTCGAAGGACTGAACTGCAAATACACAGCAGTAGGAAAGGAGAAGAACTTCCCAGGCATGCTGATGAAAGAAGAGAAGCCTCTTCTGGTTACAGGAGAGGTAATGCTCGTGGACCCCTCAGACAAGTAAGTTTCTTCCTTGAGGGTCCTGGGATGTTGAGCACAAAACGCCTGATAATAAAAATGAAGTTTGAAGTTCCATCCAAGGGAATGCGGTGGAGTAGGAGCCTCATGTTCTAGTTTAATGGATTCAGAATGTTTTTCAATGAAAACGTCTGTGAATTAAATTAAACTTCTGACTTCTCACGAGGAGTTCCGTCTGATTTCTTTCTGACAAGGAGATCCATAGTCAGAGGCGCCATTTGGGGGGGGCAGGGGTGGGCAAATGCCCACCCCAGATTTTACAGGGGGGCCCAAGCTTCCACCACGAAGGGCCCTTTGCCGGCCATAATAATCCATTATGTCCAACATAATCCATTCTGTCCAATTGATTTGAAATTACTGCACGCCTATTAACCATTAACCTATTAACCAAAGAGCGTAATTACCTGACGAAGAGTCTTCACTCGACTCATTTCCCGTTTCAATAAGTGATCTAGCGATCGTCGGAGCGGCTAAAAATGACTTTTTGGCTCTGAAACTTGACACTAGATGGCGCGCTTTGCAATGCTTACGGAGAAGCCGTTTTTCGTCTAAAGATCTCTTTATTTCATCAATCTCATAATTTCAACTACTTTATTCAGAAAACCAAAAGCATACAATACCTGATCCTTAAGTGAAGTCCAGTATAGTGAAAAACCTAAAATATTTCTGCTGAAGGAAAACCGAGATTTTGGTTACAACCCTCAGCATAACAATAGCTGCGTTTTTTTTCTCTGGTTCCTGTTCCATGCTCTGGGTTCACAGTTGTCTGTTTTGGATAAAAAACGGGATTTTTGCTTACGCTAATCCGTGTTTCGTGTTTTGTCGCTGTTCTGACGAAAACGCAAATTTAGGTTCCTGAGCACGTCTTAGGCTGGAAATCTGTTAAAATGCAAATTAAATTCCAAAACAACCATACTTTAGGGTCCACGCTTACTCTCTTAACTTCCGCAATTCTTTCTTTTCTATCTGCGAATCTCTGCAATTTTCTATCTGCACAGTGATAGAACATGCTAGGAGAGCAAGTTCTGTGGTTTGCAAAACAGACAGCGGAACACACAACACGGAACAGCGTAAAAAAACGGGAAAATGAGAAACAGCATGTTCCAAGTTTTGGCAAAAACGGTAAAAATACAAAACAGAGAATAAACAGCGAACAGAACAGCGACAAAAAACGCAGCTAATGAAGATTACTTTCACCGACGTATTGTTTACTTAAATAAGAAAGTTTCTCGCTGAGGAAGGCCAGCCTGTAGTCTGGTTGAATTTTCCACTTTCAGTTTAATCACTTAACCTCGTTGCGCTCGTTGGTTGTAATCTTCGTTGTTATAATTAATCTTAGAGGTCAGTGTGGCTGAGTTCCACATTCGGTTACAGTACATTTCCAAGCAACACACGGGTGCTGAAAATGCATTTTTACTTAGAATATTCGATCGATGTGCTGCCAAAACCCGCATTTTTTCTTACGCGACACGAAGTGAATCGGAGGGGGGGCCCAGATGGAGTTCATGCCCACCCCAAGATTTGGCCCAAATGGCGCCTCTGTCCATAGTGGCATTACTCCGTTCGAGAAGGTCTGCTGCCAAGGGCGGGATGAGCAGCTTTGCCACATCACCTTTTTGGCTGCGGGGTCGGTCTTTTTTTTAATGCTTTGTTATTCAGTATTTACGACTGCTTCTTTACTATTCTTAGACTTTTTTTTTTTGGGGGGGGGGGTGCTTTACCTTTCGGCTTGACGCCTTGTTTGGGGACTTTTATAACGGGGAAGTTGTGTTTCTTTTTTCTTTTTTTTTAGGAGGGGGTGACTCGTTCGTGTTCTATGTTCTCAGAACTGGTTTGTAACGTAAGGGAATTGTAGAAAGAACACCTACAGTTTAGCCCTAATGTTAAAGCCGCAGTTTCTGTTTCCGTATCCTAACGTACCGTACCATTTAAAAATGTGCTGTCTTTAAAAAAAAAAACAGGCTCATCCCGGATGTTTTTGCTGCGTGCGGTCCCTTGGCTTTGATGAGAAACACGGAGGAAATTGCATAACTTTTTTTTCTGACCAATGAGCGCTTCAGACGCAATAACTGTGAGCCGGAACCGCCTCGCAAAAGGCCAAACACGAAAATGCAAAAATCCCGGTAGGGTTGACAATGATATAGGAAGTTCGGAATCTCAGAAATGGGAATGGATGGAACGATTGGAGACGTAAAGTGAACTATTAATGTAGGTAAGAGGGGTCCTTTAAAAAATTGGTTGCATGTAGGCTATAACTCCCATAATTCTTTTTCGCGTTCTGACCGCTGGACACGATATTGTACATAGATATTTTTCAGCCTGCCTACTGAAATTGAGTGGAGGCTAACGGAAGAGGGCCAGAAAATCAGGATCTCCACAAGGACCGGTAGGGAAATTCCCATCCCCTTGAGGGACGAAGAAACAATTGATTACAAGGTTAAAGCACAGTATAAAGGTAAGAATTGTCACTGCCATTGATTCTCCCGTTATCGAAACATCCTACTGACCTTGAAGTTATTTCGGACTTTGTTCTATCAGACAATATCAAAATCCATAAGCCTACTTGCTTTTCATACATGGAAAATAACAACTCAACGTTTCCCTTAACACTGGCAACTACCTATGATCGGCTTGGGAGGTTCTTCTGGTAGGCTATGGAGCGCTGGGAGCGTTTCTTGGAGTAAGGATCTTCTTGCTTTGGTGTATATTGTGTTTTATTTTGTTTTGTTTTGTATTTATTTTGTTTTCCCGCCATGGCCCCACGGGCTTTTAGGGTATACATTCAAGCATTGAAAGACAACCCTAATCATAAACACGGTCATAAAACAAAGTTAGAGATTTCTGGTAGACTGCCTTGGGCTAAGTTTCCCAGTAAACCAGACAGAGGACTTAGAGACATTATGAAGCCAGTGGTCCGCGAATTGCAAGAAAGGATGAGATTGTCAGTTGGAAAAAAGCATGAGATTTTTCACGGCTGAGATTTTGTCAAACAAGTTTATTGGCATTAAAGGCACAGTAAACTTGACTAGGCAACTTTCGGCCATCAAACCGGCCTGGGGGGCTTCGATAAATGTACAGGGACTTATTGTCGACAGGACCCCCCATCTTTGTTATCTCGAAACCCCTCCTTATTGTTCCCAGAGCTAGCTGGCAGGGCCTTGCCCCTTATGCACTGTAGTTACGCACTCATGCACTGTAAAAGTTCGCGATTGTCTGTGTTATCAACATTACAGGGTTGCCACTTTACTAAAATAAATTCACTGGGCAAAAGGAAAAAAGTAATACCAAACAAGAAAAGTACTCAGAACGTGTTGCTGGGTCATAGTCACCTTGGAAATAAAACCTGACAACTACTTTTTTCTTAAAATCCGCTGCCAAAGTAAAAATAAAGTTCTATTGTGAGCACAATTGTACTACCGGTGGCAACCTTGTTGACATACATTGTATTACTTAGTTTCAAAGGGCCATTGGGGCAAAGATCGTGGGTTCGAGTCCTACTCCCGGTCACACAAACCTTTTGCTTTTTCTTTTTATTCTACTAACTGAAAAGTCGAACTCTCGGAAACTGCCCGGAAACTGCAATGGTCGTAACAGGAATTTTTCTAACTCTCAATATCGACTCAGGGTACATTCTTGATATGTCAGCTAGCTCCCTGAGCCAAGTTTAAGTCAAGTTTTCTGTTCCTTTAAGCCTCATCGGTCGGTGAAAAACGCCCTCCTGGGAAACAGTATGTGATATCCACTGCGGGGTGACCAGATTTGACTTGCTGTGTTAATCCGTCCTGGCCGAATGGTTAGCACGCTAATCTGGTAAACGAAGGGTCGCTGTTTCGAGTCTCGCTGGTGCCTACCGTTTGGTTTGGGGCGGGGGTCTATGCCGCAACCCTTTAAGACAAGCCAAAGTCCACCCAGCTTCAAATGGGTACCTAGAGAGATCTGGGGAAGGTGACAGGAGGGGTGTTTGGAAGCACCAGCATGGCTAGCCCCCAACCGCCCATTGCACTTCCTGGCTGAGGGCAGAGAATCGGAGATCAGCACCGCCAATTAGCCTGTATAGGCTGATGCTGATACCCTATACCTCTTTTTACCTAGTAATTTTGCTTATATTTCGTTTTGACCCAGGATGTCACACGGAAGTTTTCCACTTAGACTCGTCTACTTTTCTAGAGCAAGCGAAAGACACAGTTGCCGAGGTAGTGGATAAAATGACGTTTGAGCCGAAACTTGCGACATTCGAAATGGATCTCATGGAACAGTACGGAATCAAAGAAGACAGGACACCACGAAAGACGTATTGGTATTAGGACTCGAAATTTAATAAATTAGCCTATCACGTTTTAAAAAACAAGCATGTTTTTTTCTTGGATCCTAGGGAACGGAGGTACAACTAGGGGAAAACTAGTCACTGGATGAGAGAATAACAACAGGTTTGGCGAAGACCTATTGGTATTACGACTGCGAGTTTTTTTCTTGGAATTGCCAACATGGCGAACTGATGAAAACTGTGACAAGGGAAAACGGATAACTGGATGATGACCCGAAACAGTAAGTTTAGCGAAGGTTCTGACGGCAAACACCTATTGGTATTAGCACGGCATATTTAATAAATTGTAACATTTTAAACATGACCAAAGGTTTCGATGGGATCCCGAAAATTTAATATTTATTGAACTTCTTGATCCATACAATCGAATCTTGTAGATCTCTTGAGTCTTCGCCATAACATTTTGCTATTTATCCCATAATCCACCTCTTGAATATGTACAATTTTTTTTTACTGTTTTGAAGTTTTTGGCAACTTACGGCCAAGTAACTAATGAGATGAGAAAACCAAGTTCAGATAGATATGGATTCAGTAAGGATTATTATTCCAGTATCTCATCTCTAGTCGACTTCAGAAAGGTCCTTTACTTTGACTAAATTCTTCGTATTTCAGCAGCATTCCCGGCGAACTCCATGCACAGCAAAATAGCTAGTGACATTGAGAAGAGAACCTTTCAGTATTCGGGGTATTGGCAAATTTTGCCAGCTTATCTGTCAAGGAAATGAACTTCAGAATTCGATTCAGCATGTCTCCTTACCCCGATACCCCATCTCTAAAATCTCTTAAATTGTTCGCAAGACAGTTGTCGAATGCATTCTGCCCTTTTGACCCAGTAAATGCCGGTTGGGACTTAGGTGATAATTCTGATCGCATACTCTTTTTGTTTATCTTGAATATGTTGGATAGTTGCAACAGCATGTATCCTCACCCTATATCGACTATATCATTAGGTTTTAAAATTTCCTGCTAAATTTCCGGATTCCGAGCGAACTACTTGTCCGGCGATAAGAAAAATTTATTTTCGGATTCAGCATGTCCGTTTACCGTAGAATCGAACACCTAATCAGTTTCAGATTCAACTTTTACTTTTTTACATATTTTCCGGGTTTTTGCCGGATTCCGGTTGAACTACTTGTCCGGCGAAAAATTCGGATTCAGCATGTCTCCTTGCCTATAAATCGACTATCTCATTAGCTTTTTGAAAATATTTATTTTCGCCCCTTAATCTGAAGCCTTTCCCCCACCCCTAAATATACAGCTTTGGCGCCGATCTACGAACTTCCCTTGACCCAAAGAATCCTCACACCAAGTTTCATCGAAATATCTCATTCCCTTCTAGAGTTATCGTGATGACAGATGGACGGACAGACGGACAACTTTTGCGATGTCATAGGTATCCTCCACTTACGTTTGGGATCCCAAAACATGCTAGTTTTTGGGATCAACGAAACGTAACAAATTGTCCTTCCGCCTGTGAGCACGATAACTCTCGAAGGGAATGAGATATTTTGATGAAACTTGGTGTGAAGACTCTTTGGATCTAGGAAGAGGTCGAGTTCGTAGATGGGCTCTGTAGCCCAAGATTTAGTGGTGGGGGTTCTAATTAAGGGGTGAACAAAAGACATGCTGAACACGAAGATTAAAACCATTTTCTCGCCGGAAAAGTAGTTCGCCCGGAATCCGGCCAAACCCGGAAAGTTTGTCATAAGTAAAAGTTTTATTTAAAATTTATTAGATGTTCAGTTAAGGGGTAACAAGACATGCTGAACATTCATATAAAATCATTTTCTCGTCGGACAAGTAGGCTACTTCGGCGAAAATTTGTTAAAAGTAAAAGTTATATCTGAAGTCGATTAGAGGTTTGAATTAGAGGTAAGAAGACATGCTGAATCAGCATTTGACAATCATTTTCTACCCAGACATATAGTTCGCCCGGTAATTTGTCATGTTGATTAGAGGCTCGATGTATAGTAGTAAGGAGGCATCCTGAATCCTTATATGAAGATTATTTTCTCGTCTGACAAATAGTTCGGCCGAAATTTGGTCAAAACCTGAAAATTTGGTAAGAGTTAAAGTTTTATCTGAAGTTGATTAGATGTTCGATATAGGGGCAAGGAGGTACGCTGAATTCGTTTTTGAGCTTTAGTTTTTGCCAGACAAGTAGTTCGCCCGTAATCCGGTCGAAACCGGAGATTTGTCAGAAGTAAGGCAGGAAGATTTGATCGATTTCGTCAAAGTAGATATGACGTAGCCTATAGCCTAGGGGTAAATACAAACATACTGAGTCCACATCTGAGCTTGGTTTTCTTAGATGATTAGCCATTGACCTTGTTCCGTTTCTAAATCTTAATAGTAAAAATGTTCAAGGCCTCTAGCGAAGACCGGATCTCTAGCTACAAGACCAAATTGTCTGGATCAAATATTTAATTTTTGGGATCCCATCGAAACCTTTGATACTGTTTTCGTGGAGTCACCAAAATATCTTGTGAACCGAGGAAAACTATGACAAGGGAAAAAATGAATCACTGGATGATCGAAATAATAGGTTTGGCGAAGATTCTGCAACAGTCTCGACGGCAGCTGATCTTTCTTGGTTCACCGCCTTCTGATGCATATAGTTCGTAGCTTTTAAGTGTGCTAGTTGATAAGTTCGAGGCGTAGCCTTTAGTGCTATTTTTGGTGATAAAATTGATGGCTGGAAAGCAGTGGCTTACACTTCCCAAATTACTTCAGTAATCGGTTCTTCGCCTTTATCAGAAGATATCAGTCCGAGGGGTTGCGCACTGGCCGATTTCGTGTACACCATGAGGCAGAGGCAGATGAGGCACGTAAGGCAGGCATGAGGCACGTGCGGCAGGCATGAGGCACGTGAGGCAGGCATGAGGCACGTGAGGCAGGCATGAGGCACGTGAGGCAGGCATGAGGCACGTGAGGCAGGCATGAGGCACGTGAGGCAGACACGATGAAAACACAACTTTACGTAGAACGTGTCACCAGAACGGGCGATGAGGCAAGCATGAGGCATGTGAGGCAGGCATGAGGCACGTGAGGCAGGCATAAGGCACGTGAGGCAGGCATGAGGCACGTGAGGCAGGCATGAGGCACGTGAGGCAGGCATGAGGCACGTGAGGCAGACATGAGGCAGGCATGAGGCACGTGAGGCAGGCTTGAGGCACGTGAGGCAGGCACGAAGCTCGTGAGGCAGGCATGAGGCACGTGAGGCAGGCTTGAGGCAGACACGATGAAAACACAACTTTACGTAGAACGTGTCACCAGAACGGGCGATGAGGCACGTGAGGCAGGCATGAGGCACGTGAGGCAGGCATGAGGCACGTGAGGCAGGCATGAGGCAGGGACCTTGTACACCATGAGGCACCAGTGCGCAACCCCTCGTATCAGTCAATCCTTTATTCTCCAAAGAAAATTTCAAATGGTAGGATAAACTTACGAATATTTGTCTTCTCGTCAAATACCCTGTATATAATTGCATTCATTCACACATCGACAAACAGTCTGGTAATAATAAAACAAGGATTGCGAAGTTAAAATTTGGAATCCGATTCTGTTTAAGAACTTCAAAAAGGATGGAACAAAACTTGTCCCCTACCGCACATGAGACGTAAGTTGCGTTTTTTTTATTCAATTCCCCTTCGTTGAAGTTTGTAGTTTGGTTCTTGTTTTGTCTTATTTGCGTTTTATGAGCTCTTGAAATCTAAACTATGTTCTGGACGTAGTTCTTAGTTTGAGCAACTTAGTCTCAGTTTCGAAACAACAGTACCTGGAATGGACAAAAACGGCGTGAGGCAAAACCTTTCGACGAATAAATGAAACTATATGGAAACTACATCCGAAAAAACGTAACTGTAGCCTACTAACGGGTTGAAACCTAGGAACTGGCTGCGCTGCCGTCTCTAGGATCTTATACGGTCGAGGATATGGGGGGGGGGGGGATTATGTGCCGATGAATAGGGTCTTCCAGCAGTTTTTTACTAAACTTGGTGTCTACAAGCCGACAAAGATTTCCGGCAGAACTTGTTCTTCTACCGGGTTTTTTTTTTATTGGGAATTGTACGGGATTTTTATATTATTAGTAAAAATTGGTACTGAATCCTCCTAGTGTTATGCCTTGAACGATCAGGACGTCGGGTGCTCGCGGCCCAGACTTTCTGTCAAGAATTTTGGTACCGTCATCAGTCCATACGGAAAAGTTGAGATTTTTTCAACTTGATGATGAATGTGCAAAAATCCGGCCGGGAAATCCTGATCGTACGTTCGCACTATTAGACCGATGTGCCAACACCGAACAGCAGTATTGAAAGGAAGGGCGACCAAAAACAAGGTAAGTGCGAAGAAGGTGATGTCCATGATTCTAAAATCTCGAGCGTTCGATCCTGATCAAGAAAAAACATGTTGCCCAAAAATGTGGATGGTAATAGGAAAGATCGATGACCTTGGTTACGAAACAAAATTATGTGAAATTAGAGTCTAGTGACTGAAAATACACACCCGGAGCGGAGGCAAAGAATGAGTGGGCTTAGTGAATGGCATGGCTGCTTTAAGCGTTATTTTTTCGTTGAAAGTAACATTGCGAACTGTTTTTACTGTTATATTTCTAAAATGTAACACCCAATGGCCGTAATACAGTTGTTCCGTTACGCTAATAGATAGCATGTTGTACGTTATCCGTTCACATCGCGCATCCTTGTGTTGTATGATTATGAACATTCTGACAGGGTGCGTATCTCGGATTTCTTTTATTTTTTTGAAGGGGGTCGCTTCACGGCGGATTCGACGCAAGGAATTAGCACTAGTTTATTTCTATATTCTATAAATATGTTCCTAATGGCGGAACATCGATTCTACATGACGTCTTCCTCTGTATATTAAACCAACAGGAAAACGATGTGAATACTTCTATGTCACCATCTCGGGACTGATCGAATTCAGATAAAATTTTTACTTCTGACAAAGTTGCGGTTTGTTGGATTTCATGCGAAGTACATGTCCGGCGAGACAAAAAAAGCTCAGATATAAATTTATTACGCCTCCTTACCCATAAGTCGTCACTTGCGTGAACAAAAAAAACATGTCACGTTTGAGTTAGCAATCGCATTGAAACGTGAAAAATTACAGGAAAGCTTTTGAAAAACCCTTCTTGCGGGATGTATCTGACTGAGCAGCAATGGCGCTGATGTTTTGTTACGGATGTTTTCTACCGGTACCTATAACCCGCTGAATTTGTTGTGTTTTTCCGGATGTAGTTTTGGTGCAGTTTGACGTACTTCTGGTTTAGTTATGAAAATACAGCATGGTATGTGTACCGTTTTCTTTGTCCATTCCAAACACTGTATTTCCATAACTAAAACAAAAGTACATTTAAATTACATTGAAACTACACCGAAGCTACATCCGAAAAACGCAACTTTACTGAGAAAAAAAATATTATGTTACCCACAACGCCAAAACATGTCTCTGAAATATAGCATGTCAAGATCACGTCGTGCGAATGTGTACCGCTATAAATTTGTCGTTAGTACAAAGAAAAATGATTTACCATCTGCCTCCATCTTCATGTGACGATCATCGAACTCCAAGTCACTCGAGAAAATCTGATGTTAGTTTAGGTGATGGACAGTTACAGCGTGGATCGTAACGACTACGGTGGAGGTGGCGGAAGTGGGTATGGAGGAGGAGGAGGGTACGGAGGAGAGGGATGCTGCCCGCAAACGGAGTTGGAGAAATTGTTGGAAGTTTTATCTTTAGCAACGCTGGGTTTGCTCTTGTTCTACTTAATTACAATATTTACGTCGACCACAGCCGCCGCCAGAAGAAGACGTAGTGAAAATCTTATTAATGATGAGAGTGGTTATTCTGATGGTAAGTCTTTTTTTTTCTACGATGCAAAACGGATACGTCAGCTACATTTTAATAGAGCTATATTTCGGCCCTTCTTGGCAAGGGTCCTCTTCAGGCTCAAGCTGGAAAATGAACTTGTAGAACTTCTTGGTTCTACAAATTGGTTGGAGTCAACTCCAACCAGGCCCGTATCCAGGAATTTATTTCGGGGGGGGGGGTTGCCCGCGGGTCGGACCAAAAAGTATAAAAACGACATAGATCAGATTTTAAAGCCTACAAAAAACCATTACTTTTGTGGGTTTCAGGGGGGGGTCGAACCCCCTACCCCCCCCCCCCCCTGGATACGGCCTTGACTCCAACCAATTTTAAGAGAAGAAGTTCATAAAATCAGATATTTAAGGAAGGATGTTTAATTGTTTTTCTACAAGTTCATTTGCCAAGAAAGGCCGAAATATAGCTCTAATAAAAGTAGCTAACGTGTCCGTTTTGCATCGTCAAATATGATTCGCAGTCAGCTTGGGCTGAAGGAATATCTATAAGTCTATTTTTTATAGTTATTATGAACCTCTGGATCGCGGTAAATTAAAAACAGGCTTTTCGTTGAAATTTTTCAATTTACATCACACTCCCACAGCGTCAGTAACGGGATACCTTTGTTGGTCCGTCTGTCTGTTAGCACGATAACTTTCGACTGAGTTCAAAACTCGGTAAGGAATTCCTTGGGTCAAAGGACAGATCAAGTTTGCAGATCAGCCCCGTCGCCTTATGTTTAGGGGTGGGGGTTCAAATTAAAGGGCGAAACAAAATATCTTTTAAAAGGTAACGAAATAGTCGATTTAGGGGCAAGGACACTTGCTGAATCGATGTCTGAAACTTATTATCTCTAGCGAATTGTGAAAAGTATACCGACTAAATTACCGAATCCCAGTCATGATACCGAATAATTTTGGACCGATAGCTTATTCGGGATTCTGTGTAACTACCGAATCTTATTATTATTATTATTTATTTGTAACCCACTACAACAAACAAGAAAAAGTGGAGTAATGAACTAGAAACAAAAAGAAACCAAAGATGACGAAAAACAACTTAACTACGAGAAAAACATTGGAGAAGACCATGAAAAGGCTCAAGGTTTGAAATTGCAGACTCGGACAGCCCCTCGTGCAGCAAGGCCAGCTTTGCCGTTACATCCGGAGCACTAAAATTCTGGATAATTTTTCTGTTCTTATACCACGGCGGCAAATAAAGTAAAAATCTCAAGTACCGGAAATATGCGGAGCGGAGAGCTCGGATATCTTTTTTAAGAAAAATTGGAAACAACCCAGACAAAAATAAAACAGAGTGGTCACAATAGGTCGAGTACAGTTTCGCTAGCGCTTTACGGTTATATTTACTTCTGTTAGCAACAATTTTGGAGTAACCGATCTGGAGCTTAAGCTTAGCGTCAGAAACTGTCCGCGAACGAAGTGACCGTAGATTACTAGTAATCGAGATTCCCAACCACCTAATAGATTCAACCAAAGGTATAGAAAAGCTTAGACAAGTTAGTGATGATCTAGAAGCAGACTTAACGTTAAAGGAGAGGAACTCGCATTTGTCAACATTCAGAGAAAGTCCAATAGTGGAAAAAGAAGAAGCAACAAAACTAACAGAATCTGAAAGCCCCTTCCGGGTACGACTAATTAATAGAATGTCATCCGCATAAGCTAGGTATGAGACATTAGAATTTCCTAAAAAACATGTAGTCGGAAGACTATTCAAAACATTAGAAACACAAAGTTTGAAAATGGAGGGAGATAGAACACCACCTTGTCTCACACCTTGCCTTACGCGAATTAGAGAATCTGAATAAAGACCATCACCAGTTTTAAGACGGAGAAAAGAATTCCCATACCAGTACTTTAGGAGATGAATGACAGAGAAATTAATACCATTGGAGGACAAAGAATAAAGAGCTTGAGAATGTACAACGGAGTCAAAAGCTTTAGACAGGTCAAGAGCACAAATATAGAGGCCATAACCTTTTTTCGAAGCGTCGACTAGAAGAGAAGAAAGAACCCTGTGCGCGTGCTGACACCCGAGACCCCTCTGGAAACCGAACTGGTTAGTTCCAAAATTGACGTTAGAATTTACAAAAGGCAGCAAAAGGTATTCGAGCACTTTACTAAGATTGCAAGCAACGGTTATAGGACGGTACGAAGAACAAGAAAACGGGTCCTTACCGCGCTTTAAAAATCTCCATAACTATACCGAATAGTCTGGCATTAAAAAAAATTCCAAATAATTTCAGTAAATTTTCTCACCGAACTCGTGATAACTACCGAATACTGGCAATTATACCGAATCCCGATCATTATACCGAATAGATTTGTACCGGTAGCCTATTTTGGATTCTGTATAAATACCGAATCACCGTAAATATACCGAATAATTCTGCTATCGAAAAAATACCGAACAATTTTAGTAAATTTTGGGACTCCGGCACAAAATTTTACCGAATCTCAAAAAGGTGGGGGGGGGGTGCTGCACCCCTCGCACCCCCCCTTGCGACGCCCCTGGTCACTTTTGATTGAATTCGGGAGAACTGTTTCTGCTGCGAGATAATAAGTTTCAGACATCGATTCAGCAAGTGTCCTTGCCCCTAAATCGACTATTTCGTTACCTTTTAAAAGATATTTTGTTTCGCCCTTTAATTTGAACCCCCACCCCTAAACATAAGGCAACGGGGCTCATCTGCAAACTTGATCTGTCCTTTGACCCAAGGAATTCCTTACCGAGTTTTGAACTCAGTCGAAAGTTATCGTGCTAACAGACAGACGGACCAACAAAGGTATCCCGTTACTGACGCTGTGGGAGTGTGATGTAAATTGAAAAATTTCAACGAAAAGCCTGTTTTTAATTTACCGCGATCCAGAGGTTTATAATAACTATAAAAAATAGACTTATAGATATTCCTCCAGCCCAAGCTGACTGCGAATCATATTTGACGATGCAAAACGGACACGTTAGCTACTTTTATTAGAGCTATATTTCTGCCTTTCTTGGCAAATGAACTTGTAGAAAAACAATTAAACATCCTTCCTTAAATATCTGATTTTGTGAACTTCTTCTCTTGAAATTGGTTGGAGTCAAGGCCGTATCCAGGGGGGGGGGGTAGGGGGACGAAATTATACCGAATACGAATATTATTCGGTAGTCTTTCGATACTAAAACAATGGCCCTTGTTGGCCGTCCATTTAGTTAAATAAATAAATAAATTAGGTATAATAGCCGGCATACGGTAGTTATACAGAATCCCGAACATGCTATCGGTCTAAACTTATTCGGTATAATAACTGGGATTCGGTAATTTACTCGGATTCCTCTACCAGGATTCGGGAGTTACCACGAACCTCGAAACTCGGAAGAGGTCCTGGTCGCAGACAAAAGGACTAATCTATGATTTTATCGGTAGTCCTTACTTTTATTTTGGATCATACATTTTTCGAAAATTCCGCCTGCGGCGCATTTCGTACTCTTCTCTATTTTGTGGAAGGGCGCGCCATATTACCGAGGTTAAGCCAGTTTTAGGACTGGATTTCGAAACATTAAACGCTAGAATCCGGATGGAAATAGTTAAATTTGGCAGGAAAAAGCCAACTTCAAAAAAATTCGCCTGCGGCGCTCACTTTATATAATGATGGCCATTGTTGACTAGACTACAGTAGAGGCTGCTGCCGGAACGTCGCTACATCCGGTTTCTGGAACTTCTTAGAGTCTAGGTATTTAATGCACGGCAAAAAGTAGAATTTGTAAGAGAAGCAGTTAAATTTTAGCCTACAGGGAAAAAAAAGGATTTCGAAAATTTTCGCCTGCGGCGCTCGATTTAATTTTCTCTTGGGTACAACAGATTGAATCTGTTACTGCAATCGTGCCCGGCAATATATTCTCCAAGTGGGCTTCGCAGAAACGCCGCCTAAAAGTTGGCCTATCGTCTTTCATGCTGCCCGTTAATGTTCCTCTTCCTACGTAATCCTTTCTGTTCCACAGTTTAAAGCTCGAATTCTCAGTTTCTAGGATTCGGTAAAATTTTTGAGATATTCGGTAAAATTTTGGCTCTGCACCCCCCCCCACCTAAAATGCACTTGCGACGCCCCTGAAAGTGACAGACTGGTAAAAGCCAAAGCTTCGTCTGTAGTTGATTAGATGTTCGATGTCGGACTAAGGAGAACTATCCTTATTTGTTCTTGTTTTCTCAGCGGATCAGCTGATTTACTGGAAAAGGAGAGCTTAAAAATACAGGGACGTAAAAAGTGGAAGCTTGTAAAACTGGAAAAAGACACGGTGAGCAGAGAAATACTGTTGGTCTTGTTTGTATGGACCATGTCGGCGGAAGTGTACGAGTGAACCTAATTATCAGACATTTTTTTCAGTCAAAAGGATAACCCAATGGATCTCGATAAGGGGTCTGCCAGGATTATATTGCAAGTTTACGGTTTCTGGAAATCAGTCAGACCCGATTGTCTGTATCAGGAAGTCCGAAAAATATTCCCCTTTGGGATCCCGTCGAAAACTTTTACTTTTAAGAAATTTTCCGGTTTTGGACGGATTCCGGGCGAACTACTTGTCAGGCGAGAAAATGGTTTTCACCATCGTGTTCAGCATTTCTTCTTACCCCCTAATCAACTATCACATTAGTGTTTAAAATTTTTTTGTTTGCCTCTTAATTTAAACCCCCTCCCCTACCCCTAAATGTAGGGCTACGGAGCCCATCTACGAAATCGACCTTACGCTTGACCGACAGAATCCTCACACCAAGTTTCATCAAAATATCTCATTCCCTTCGAGGGTTATCGTGCTTACAGACGGACAACTTTTGCGATGTCATAGGTCCACTTACGTTTTGGGATCCCAATAACCAAGCTATAACTTAAACTGCTTCCGGCTAAATCCTAGTCCGCGTCAGTTGAGCCTTCACTTTTGGAGTTAGGAGTATATAAGCTCGTCATTCTTTATTTGTAAGTCTTACATAGTAAGACTGTACATAGTAATTAGTAAGACTGTACCATGTACAGAGTAAGACTATACAAAGTAAGTTTGTAAATAAGACTATTTTTATGTTAACGTAAAACCTAGTCCACTACCACCCTGAGTTACCCGTACCCCTTCCAAGCTACGGTCTATTCTCGTTTACACCACAACAACCAGTATTTATCCAGCTAAATTCGGGATACGGATCAAAGTAACGAGCCTAGCAAGAATTCCGGATCCCTGAAATCATTAGTTTAGGCCTAATTCGAATCGTTTTCTAGTAACCGTTCATGGAACAACATGGCTAAGTTTGATACACAAGCTCTGGGCTGAGGATAGAGAAGCAGATAGTCCGATTTGTGCGTTCTACAACTTGTGCACAATGGCCAGAATCGCTCAGGAAAACGGAGGTCCTGGAGAATGGGCGGCTACCCTTTCAACGTAAGTATGAAGACCTGGAAAGTGAACTAGTCACCAAGTCGTCACTAGGGTTCAAGGCTTAGCAGGGGACGATCCCATTGTGCTGACGGAATTTTGACAACGGGCCGACGGAAAGTGGCCGATTTTCGTCGTCGGAAGTTTTGACGGTTTATTTTTGTTGTGGAAAATAATGGTCGTACATTTCGTCTCACCCAAAGTAGATTTTCTTAGAGCTATATTTCGGCCCTTCTTGGTAAGGGTCCCCTTCAGGCTCAACTACTCAAGCTAGAAAATGAACTTGAAAAATTTTCCTATCTGTTTTGCAGTGTCAAATATGATTTGCAGTCAACATGGGCTGAAGGAATAGATTTTCTTAACTGCTTCCTCTGCAAACTTTTATCAGATCCCTTTCCGCGAAACACAACACTCCAACGGGTCATAACATAAATATTATCGGCATCAATATAAACATACGCATCCATGTGCTAAATGTTATCAAGCTTTTTGCGTACTCGTTTGTAGCAACGTGTCCTCAACTTCATTGAGAAGCGTTCTTGTAGGTTCTTTACATCCACTATACTACTTCTCCAGAGGGGAACAATGAAAATTAGTTAAGAACTTTCTAGAACTTTTCCTAAGAAGAACTTTTGCTGATATTAACGTCCAATTTCTTTTAGGATACCACTGAGCTACTTACTTCACAAGAGACACAGAGAAGGATTTCATTCATACATTACGGCCGCAAGTAAAGGATATTATGGCGACGAATGTAAAGTCGTCTTCCCCGGATGTAACTAAGCAAGGGGTCTGCTCTGCTTTGGATTGCCAGTTTTGTAAATTATTTCGATGTAAATTTCACTATCTTCTCTGTTCAGCCTTTTGCAGGCGTCATTGCAATACCTGCCCTCTAGAATAGACCTCCAAAAACCAAGGGCATTTCATTGAGCGTGTTCCACCCTACTTACCGTAGTTACTACGCTAGTTACCGTAGTTACTACGCTAAGCTGGGACGCTTTTTTATTTTTTTCGGTCAAGGATCAGGCCGCGGGCTGATCGGACCAATCACGTTGCAGAGATGCGTAGTTACTACGCTCCCGAGCGTGGTAAGCAGATAGTTACTATTAGTTACTATTTTGAGAAGGTTGGAACGGTCAGCGTAGTAACTTTTCGTGAGGCTGGAACGGAAATAGTAACTAATAGTTACTATTGGTAGAGGGGTGGAACACGCTCATTGTCTCCTCTGTTTAGCCTTACACACTTCTTGAACCCAATTCGTGGGTCTGTCTGACCCTCCACGTATGCGGGGGAGGAGGGGTGGGAATCCGGAAACATACATGTATAAAGGATCCATCGTACCTATAATGACAATGCAACCTACTTCCGTAATAGCATTGTGCATTCATTGATTCGCCCGGAGAACAAATTTCATACGTTTAATTCTAAACCCGCAAACGACACCTCACTAATCTTTGCATTTGCAACGATTCACTATTTTCCATGCGCATTGTATTCCTGACGTCTGACGAGTGTCAATTGAATTTTTTTTTTTATCTGAAATGAGTGTTATTGAAACCGGTTATTGTTAGTTATTTTGCCAAGATTTTGCTAGTAGTCAATGGACCTGGGAAAGGCTTAAAACAGTCAAAGGCGTGGATAATTTGTTAAATGCAGAGCCTGGTTTTACAATATTCAAATAGTTGTGAAGTAAATAGTACGAGGTGTGCTCTAAAGGAGTCAAATCGGAAGTATTATGACATTTACTATTTAAGACTTCAAACTGCGACACGATTCATAAGCACCCTTACAGGGTAAGCTCAAAATAGATCGTAACGTGAAAATCAGACACAAATAACAACATTTAGCTAGTATATGGATAAACAAAATTACAGCTAATTATTTAGCAGTGTCTATTTCTGTCAATAATTTGTTTTGAGTTTTTATGTAATTTCACTTAACACAGTGAGCCATGCTTTCACGAAGGCGCGTCCAGTAGGCGCGACTAGTGTATGTAGTCTGACCCTGTGAAATAATTTATGAGCGGATGGGATTGACTGACTCGTTCTCATAAGGGGTTGGCTGGTGTTAATATAGAGTAGTGTTAACAGCAGTAACTCCTATCGAAGTAATTCATTCTACTTCAGTAGTATTCCCAACTATCTCAGAATATCTAAGCAGAAACACAATGCAGTACGAGGTGTCCTTTAACTCCCGAAACGATTATCTGATCTGGCCGAAACTTGAATCGGTTAGAACATATGTCGACGAAATTTTGTAGCAAGCCCTGGTCATGGTGGAAGAATCGGGACACAGCTTGTTGGGTAAAATGACAAGACGCACTAATCAGCCTAAAGCCTCCTTTAAATTTATCTTGGTACACACAGATCAACGATTTTTGTGTGTGTGTCTCATCCCCACTTGTCTCCAACTGCAGTTGTGTGAAAGAGTTTGTGGGGGGTTTAAGAACTGGCTGAATTCCGAGTGAAAGCTTCTGCGCTTTCCCGAGCAAATAACTGTAAACAAGAGCCACAAGCTCATATGGCACTTGTTACGAGTAGGTGGTACAAGAAAGTAGATGAGAACGTCACAAAATACCCCGCCATCCAAAAATGCGGTTCGGACCTATATCTAGTTTCACTCAAGTCTGAGCCTTTCCGCCATTGCCTCGGAGCATCTAGGGCGAATGACTTTTCAACCCAATAGATCCACTCATTTGGTCCCCAGACGTGCCACAAGATTTCCGGTACCCCCTCCAACTCCCCCTACCGCGGCCGAATCTGGTCGGGGCTCCTAAATGGATCATCTAAAGCATCGCACAAGCACTCCTTTGTGTGCGGACAAATGGGACAAGTCAGCTGAGATTTGTTCTATCGGCATTTCGACCCTTCTTTGGAATTCCAAGAAGGGCCGAAATATCACGAAGAACAAGACTTATCGGTTTAGCATCATCTGATATCACGGACCACTCGGAATACTGAGAGGATAACATTTTAATATTTAATCTTCTGCCTGTTCTACAACATCACAAAGCTTTGATTTTTTCGTCTGCGGTTCTGTCTGACTCTCTTCAATCTGCTGACCATAAACCAATTCGATTGGCAGTCTAAACGACACCCTAATCATCTCCTTATTTGGTGCAACGTTACGTACTCGAAAGGACTCAGTCAAATGCTTGCCTAGAACGACTCCCAACTTTTCTTCTACCAATTTCACAGCTTCTTCACAGTGGCGGTCCTCCCCCTTGATAAAGCAGTATACATGCACAGTCGGCATTTCTAAACTGGCGGGTATGGACTCTTCAGAAAACAAGTTTCGGAATGTGGGCAAGAATTCCACAGCCATCGCTGGTAGATTCATGACAATGTGAGACTTAAACGGCCCTGCCTTAGCTCTTACTATAAAATCCTCTTTGAACACTTCACGAAGATACTGGTTGCCATCGAGGTTGTTGATTTTGACTCGGTCCGACACCTTGTTTTTTCGGGCGTTTTCTTCCAGCCATTTCACTGATTCAGGGTTCAAGTCATTAGCCAGAACTTCACACTTCCTCAGTTTAGCTGCCGGAACAGAGAAGGGCCCAACGCCGGCACACACGTCGTATATAACTGCCCCAGTTTCAAAGCTCTTCACAAGTCTTTCATGTTCTGTTGAAAGCCTGGAGTTCCAATATACTTTTGAAAAGTCAAAAGTAAAGTTGCATTTATTTTCTGACACGGTTGTGATCATATCATCCTCTCCAGCTATCAGCTCCATTTCAAAATTTCTGTAAGTATTATCAATGACATTTGACTTGTTCACTACGGTTTTGATCCCTTTCAGCTTGTCAAGGATTACCTGACCAATCAGATTCTTGTACTCCAGCAAATGGTCACGAATGTTCAGGTGGATAATGTGACCAACGCGGGTATAGCTTTTGCAGCCTTCAACCTCACTCCCAATCACTGCATCTAGAATGTCTTCTAGCTTGAAATTCTCATATGTCAAAGTTATCGTTTTCATCTTCAAATTTTCCTGGCATACGCCCAGTGTTGCAAGTGCTTCTTTAACTTCAGTCTTGAGACTGTCAAAGGAAGTCACAAGTACTGGATTGAGGAGCATGCCTCTAGTTCCACCATCTAGTTCAGTAACTGGTTGTAATTTGGGGATTTTTAGTTCATAGCCTTTTAAAATCTTTACAGATTCCCCTAAATTCACCTTGTTAGTAGTTGCTGGGTTTGTCAGTTCCAGGAATGGGATTTCACTTGTTTTGGTAAAAGAGGCTCGATCAAGAACTTTCATTCCTTTCACCACTTCTGGAGGAGACTGAAGATGCTCTGGAACCACTACCATCCTTTGGTATCTTCTGACAGGATTAGAGTAAACAAATATCTTCTGCCACTGAGAAGACAACCTTCTCATCAAGGATGACAAAGAAGCTGAACTGGACAACCTAGACAGAAACCTGAATTAATTACAATCCAATTTGTAGGTTCCTACCTAATATAAAAACCAGGTTATGGTACTAGCGTGGCACCCCCATGATATTTGGTTGAACTGAGATTGATTACGTACCTAAATAGGGCTATCTTCCTCTCCTAGACCACAAGATCCTTGATCTTATGTTCTATCTAACCTGTTTTTCCAACTTTAAAAATATTAGAGAACTTCCAAGAAATTTAGCCACGAATGAATTCCCCTTTTTCCCTGGAAATGGATAGGTAAACCAATAGGAAAAAGTGGTGTTCATTAAAGACTAAATTTCTTGGAAGTTCTCTAAGATTTTTAAAACTGGAAAAAGAGGTTAGATAGAACATAAGATCAAGTACCTTGTGGTCTAGGAGAGGAAGACAGCCCTATTTAGGTATGTAATCAATCTCACTTCAACCAAATATCATGGGGGTGCCATGCTAGTACCATGCCCATACCTTGGGGCATGCCCTGACGTTGGGACACCATGCCCAAAAATTGAGGATTTGTGCTTGACTGCACCATACCCTGCAGGAAGGGCATGGTACGGCATGGTGCCCCAATGTCTGGGCATGGTGCTTATATGTTGGGGCACCATACCCTGCAGGAAGGGCATAGTACCTGCATGGTACCCTCATGAAAATCTGTTGAATTGAGAATCTGAAATGAAAATTAGCTTTTCAAGCAGAAGGTCATGGTGCCCACACGTTGGGGCACCATGCCCAAAAATTTAGGATTTGTGTATGACTGATGAGAACAGTCTAGCCTTGCCCTTGGTGTGGATAGGTTTGGTTTGACTCGAAATAACTATCTGATAGGCTACTCTAGATAAGCTTTCCCATGCCTAAAACCTGGCCTAAACAAAGTAATATCAGCAGAAGGAGAGCTAGGCTAGCTTAATTTTGAAAGCAATATTTTGAACTTCCCATTTTAAAGGTAGTTATCAAACCTTGGTCCATACACACTGTAGAATGCCCCTACATCTGAACAGGTAAATAAAAACAGCTTATGTTACTACTGTAGACTGTTCTAGGTTACTGCTAGGCTATAGCCATGTCAGCTTTCCAATTTAATATGAGTCCAGTTGGCAGTGATTTTCCTTTACCAATCCAATCTGCAGTAAGAGCTGATAATTTACTGTGACTTACCAACACCTACGCAAAAACGGCCTACAAACTGGCTCACCTTAGTTAAAATTCCTTCCTTCAATGACTGGCACTTCTGTTCCAGTTCTGCAGAGCAAAACAACACTATAGAGTAATGCGAAGACCTATCCTTCCCATGCATCAAAAATGGGACGGAGTCGAAGAGCCGAACAAATCACGCGGCCAATCAGAAGCTTCAGCGAGCAGTTACGCTATGCAGTGGCGAATGTACAAAATTCTAGCAAGGCTGAGATGCGATGCATACATCGAGGAAACAGGGGAGGCTGAATTTTTTTGGCGCTCGTGAAACGGAAATTCCTAACAGAATATTAGCGAAAAGTGTGCTATATATAATTTTCTATTCAAGCAAATGATGGAGAACATAAAACAGCTTAAGAGTGACTGTAAAAAGTATCTCGGACTAAGGATCGATAAGGATTAAGTGAACTGCAGTATTTGCTACTGGGATTATTCTTATATCTACGGAGACAAGATTAATACTAAATAGAGATAAGATTAACACCAGTAGCAAATACTGAAGTTAACTTTAATCTTCACAAGAAGAAACTTTTTACAGTGTATACCATTATAGGAAAGACTATTTACGCTTGACTACGGTAAATGTAAGCGTCAGCTAATTTTGGTTTGAATAATTTGTATTTCAATATTTTTTTTTCCCGGCCAAAACAAAGATGGGCCTGTGCCGAACTGTCCGTGGTCAAACTTAATTTCCAATGAGCTTACGCTAAAATAATAATTATGATCAAATGATGACGCCAAAAGACAACTTAAAAATACTAAGTAAAAATCAGATTGTTTGGTACCTATGGAGGCTATGCGAAAACCAGAAACAAGGACGACGGAATAACACAACCTTCAAAATTTGCTAAAGGAAACTAGAACTTGACTTCACAGTAAAAATCAGACCGCTTGCTATATTTGCGAGCATTATAGGAACACCGAGTTTACAAAAGAAAACTACACCTTGATAGTCACCCGATACTAGTTCCGCTATTTGCAGAATAAGAATTTTAAGAACGAGAAACGTCTCCCGAACGATGACTCGAATCCTATTAAAACCAATAAGGGGCGTTCGTTCGGGACAGCTGTGGTGACGCTTCCGGCTCTTCCGCTATGTGCACGGCGATTCTTTGTCGGCACGTAGAGTAAGTCATCGGGAGTATATGTCTTGCCGTCTGATAGGTAAGATGAGCACTTTAAGAAATGGTGGATCTTGGAAATGACAATTTCTAAGCCAGTCTTGTCGATTCTCTAATGTTCCAGCCAAGTTTCATCGTCCTAGCACATCTGGAAGTACCTTAACTCGCGATCACTGGAATTCCAGACCCCTACCCCAGCTCCCGTGAGAGCATAATCCAGTTATGTAAATGTTTTCTAAAGCATTTTCTTTCTCCCACCAAGTTCCATCTCTCCAGGCTAAGCCGGTCACAAATTTTCATTCCCCCAAAGTTGTCGGATACGATCTGGACATGAAAAAGAACATCAGAGACATACCCTGTGTTCAATTATTAAATTTAATTGGTATCCGATTACCCGTTCAAAAGTTACGCATGACTCAATATTCCGGATTCACCCTCCCTCCACTCCCCCGACGATGATCGGATCGAGAAAATTACTATTCCAAATAAGTCAGTTTGAACTCTGGGACCCCCCTCTCTTCATCCCCCCAAAGTGTTCAGATACATTACGGTTGTGTACATGATTTATTTAGAGCCGATGCGTGTTCTTCCCAGCAAGTTCCGCCATCCCTTCAGTCTAGTTTCACGAGATTCCCGGTCTCCCCTTAAATCTGTCTAATCCGGTCCAGACTTTAAATGGAACATCAGAGATATGTCTTTTCTTCAGTTATTAAGTTCCGTTTGAATCCGATCACCCGTTCGAAACTTACGCACAACTCAATATTTTGTTAGTTTAATTGGGTCCCTGGCATTTTAGCTTCGCACAACGATTACTCAGAGTTATGTTGCAACCCTCAACCAATCACCGTCTTCCCATGTTTTTTCCAAACAAACATCTCATCTCCCATTCCCATAGCCCTACTGCATTGAATCACGACAATTCTCCTGTGAAGTTATCAGAGCCAGTGCTCGTTAACGACTGATCGAGTTTCCGTAGGGATGTTCGTGTCGGCTAGAGGAGCTAGTGTCGCTGCGATTGACTCTGTGTCACTTTTTCAAAGTTTGCGCGGTACTCTCTAGAGTTAGTTTGCTCTGCAGTTCTGTTCCACTCTGGATCCCTTTCAGCCTATATGCACACCTACACTTTTTGAAATTTTCCACCTGGAAATGGTTGGAGACCTTGAAGAGAAATTTGATCAGACCGAACGTGACAACTGGAAGCCGAATGGAATCAGCAAATGTTGGCAAAATCTCGCATAAATAATATGGTAATGTTTGTGCTGCAATATTACTTTTAGAATTTCCTAAATGTTAGCCATTTGTATTTTAAACTAATTTTCTACTAGAATTTACAGATATTTTAGGCTTTCGTTTGTTTCTGTGTCGGTAAACTTCTGGCCACCGACTTGGCGGGAAAAGAGTGGTGTTGTTCATCTGTGGTCTGCCAATTTACTGGACCAATCGCTGATCATCACTGTTTTTTTTATTTCATTCACTTGTTTAACAAGTCCCTTTAAATTGGTAATCAGGATAAACAGAACATAGCTTAAGGAGCTGCAAGCTTCACCAGATAGGGCAATTTCTTTCAAGCCTAGGGTAAATCAGTTGTTTGCCTTTCTTTTTGTGTCTGTGATTCGAGCCTGGACTCCTGGAGTCCTGGAGGAGGAGATTTTGTACTTTTGTAGGCTACTAACAGACTAAGCTTAGACTGTTAGAGGCTAGAATCCTACTGTAGCCTACAGGAGGGGTATCCAGCCTCGAATTTATATAACCTCGAACTTGGCCTGAAAATCATACAAGGTCACAAGGAAACTTCTGTGCAGTTCAAATGACAAAACAGGTCCTAGATCATTTAGGTATTTTAGGGTTTCCTGCTTGAAAGTTAGCACCTTGTTACGACTGCACTGAAATTCCTTTCAACCTAGTATTTAGGCCAGGTCTGGGCCAGGTTCGATTTTGTATGAATTCGAGGTTGGGTACCCCTCCTGTAGATAGGGTAGCCAGTAAATTTTTTTTTAATCAAACCTGAGCTGTTGAAGATCAGAATGTGATTCTCCTATCTTTTAGCTTTGATTTGAGGCCAAAATCACCTCTCTATCTTGCCTCTAAGCATCCTAAATCTTCTTTAGAAAACAGTATTTTACATAAGAAAATGCCTATGTTCATCCATTGACTTTAGGGTTTTGTCCATCTAGTGACCAGCTTGGAACTATGTGCTTCAATCAAATTCTATAAAACTGGGTATTTTGAGCTGGTTTTGAGTGCATGGGGAGCCCCAGCAAGTGAGTTAGATGAGAAAATATGAATAAGATCATTAAGGTTATAGTCCAATAGACCTATTGCTGCTATAGGCTGCTGACTTTTCCTCCTTAGTATCACAAATTTTTGTAGGAAAGTTCAGCTACTTTTTTTTACATCTAAATTTACATTGAATATTAAGAAATAATATTAAATAGCTAGGACATCTTACTGATGGCCTTACAAAACAGACAATTTTGTCCTGAATGCAATGGTATTTTCAAAATATTTTTTGAAGATGTTTTAGATAGGTAAAACTGATCAGGAAAATTCACAGCAATTCCTGCATTCATTACAAAAAAATCGCCAATTTTGGCCACTAGGTGTTTTTGTGGCCACCCTACTGTAGATGTTGTTTTATTTTTTGATTGACCGAAACTTGTTCAGACAAAGTATCCAGGCCTGGAGGTCTAGCCCAGTCTAGTACACTAGCCCCTTTTCAGGCATGGTGCTCAAACGTCTAGCACCATGCCTGGGTGCTAGACGTTCAAGCACTGTACCTTGGATTTCATGTATAGTGCATGGATTTCAGTATACAGTAGTTGCGTTTTTGATCCGAATTCTCCTCGCGATTCTCCTCCGAATTCTCCTATTTCGCGTTTTTGGACTATTGAGATGAAGCGAATTCTCCTTTTCTTGCGTTTTTGTCAGAATCGAGAACGGGGAAAGCCTCCGAATTCTGCAGAATCGAGAAGTTGCTCCGCTAGTGAATTCTCGATTCTCCTCTCCCTGTTCTCCTCCCTGATTGGTCAACAGGGTGTGGTGTTTAATATGCACAAACAGGTATACTGAGTGGCAGACGAGCTGTCAAATTAGTGTTTTTGTCAAAAGCGAGAATGGAGAAGCAAGAGGAGCAAAAACGGTATTTTTGTACGAGAATCGAGAATTCAGAATCGAGAATTCAGAACGGAGAATTCGGATCAAAAACACAACTAGTGCATGCATGAAAAACACAGTTTCTGTCATCACAACTGAGCACCGGCTCGGACAGGGCTGAAATAATGGCTGAAATAACTACCATGAATTAGAGAAATCAAAGACAATCCTTATCATATTTTTCATAACAAAAACAAAAGGACGCGACTGATGAGGGAGATAAAAAACCTCATTTCCTTTTCTGCATAGTCAAGGGTTTTGCATGCAAAGTGTCCTGTGCTTCAGCTTTTTCTACCTAACAGTCAACCAGAATATTGGCTCCTAGGGCACTCTACATGGAAAATAGATAGGCTGCTGTCAGATTTTTCATCTCCATCATCAGTCGCGTCCTTTTGTTTTTGTTAGGAAAAATATGATAAGGATTGTCTTTGATTTCTCTAATTCTTGGTAGTAATTTCAGCCCTATCCAAGCCGTTGATAAGTTGTGGTGATAGAAACTGTGTTTTTCATGCATGCACTGTATACTGGAATCCATGCACCATACATGAAATCCAAGGTACAGTGCTTGAACGTCCAGCACCCAGGCATGGTGCTAGACGTTTGAGCACCGTGCCTGAAAAGGGGCTAGTGTACTAGACTGGTCTAGCCTAGCCTACCAGAAATGTATTCTGGGGTAAGGTAAAGCTGGGGCAAAGGCAAAGCCACCAAAAGGCTGTGGGGATACAATTAAAATTTAAATTTGGTTAGGCTGTTAGGCAACATTTTATTGGGTTGGTTAGGGTCTCAGCTGAACAAATCGACGTTTGCTTTTTGGGGAAGATTAGCTTGCATTAGCCCCCGACACTTAGAATCCCAACCTGAAAATTGAGTACAGGATGCCTTGGCGCTTGCTATTTGCGCCACGCTTAGTAAATTTGTGTATATAAAAACAAAATCACAAGGATTGTGTGTGGAACATCAAAATACATCCGTTCTGACCAAATCACTTAAAGTTTAACTGAAAAGCCAACTTATTTGTGTGTCATTTGATTGAATACACTGAATTATTTGCATTCTGCAAAGGAATTTCTTTATTTTCCTCTATCTCCTCTAGTTATGACGTTCAGAACATCTGCCGCCGTCCCCACAGCGTAAATTCTACTATGACGCGGGAAATTTTAATCTCAACACAAACGCGGCTTTTCAGTGGGCACTGGGCAGTGGTGAGATTGGTGAAGACTGCTTAGTGCCTCAACAAAAAAAAAGCCGTAAACCTTTCTCGTAAGACATGCAACAAAAATGCAAGCGCATAGAGTACCACAAATAACAAGGAAATTCCACTATTAGAAAATCGATTATTCGTGAATAGCGGAACAACAAAGTAACGCATTTTCAGCGGGTCTTCAAGCCAACTTAGGTGAATAAGTGATGGGCAACTAGATTGTCCTATCCCAGCCCTTTTCGGTTAAACTTTAATATGAAATATCATCCCCTTCTATTTCTTCTTTGATGGATTGCCTGGCACCAAAGAAAGCAGAAAAGGTGCAAATACATGCAGAAAAATGCTAGCCTAGTGCAAATAATCACAGTCAAGCTATTTGGGTAAACCTGGTAGAGTAAATTTGCAAAGGCAAGAAAATTGGTTACCGAAGTTGGAGCAAAAACAATTTCGCCATGGTCAGCAGGTGCTTAGAAGAAAGGCATTTGGAAATGCTGCAACTTCGTTCAGTGAAAATGGAAAAAATATTAGGTTGTAGAGAATAGTTAGACCTTTCAATCAAGGCCCAATTTCACACATTTGGTAAATGTAGAGGTTGGAAAGAAACACTAGGAATTGCATGCATATATTTAATTCATGGAGGATGGAGCAAATAGGAAGGCATCCTGTATTTGCTTGTGGGGGAACACTAGCTCTGGACACTTTGATTCCCCAAGTGCTTGTGGGAGTATTAGCCCAGGGCACTTGAGTCTCCAAGTTCTTGTGAACAATTAGCCCTCAGCTCATAGGTTAGATTTCCAGATCTGTCTGGAACACAATCCCCTGACTAACAGGGAACAATAGTGTGTGGAGCAGTATACTAAAAAACCCTGATTTTTGGATACCCTATGCCAAACGCTGGATACACTATGCCAAATGCTGGATACTCTAACGCAATAAATATGTATGATTTGAGTGAAGCTCAGAAATCAACTGATCAAAAGTCATCTGTAGTGGGGTAGGTCAGATATAACAGGTATCCGCGTTTGGCATAGGGTATCCAGCGTTAGGCGTAGATATACCCAGCCAAATAGATATACCTATATACCAAGATATACCTATGCCAAATGCTATATACGAATGCTATATACCCAGCGTTTGGCATAGGGTATAAAAAAATCAGGGGTTTGTGGTTGACTGGTGTGGAGTACCGATTCCCAGATAAGGGAATGATAGACACTGCCCAATAAAATATTGGATATTTTAGTGAAGTTCAGAAATAAACCAATCTGCATTCCTGTAAAGTGGAGCAATTCAGGGCTAGGGACCCACAGCACAGGTACCGAGTGTTAGGCATAGGATATCCACAGGTATTGGCATAGGGTGTGCCAATGGCATACATCCTCAATTTTAGCACATAGTACTGGACAAGTACTGTAAACTAAGTGCTAAGCCCGTTTTTGATAACTGTTCAAACCATGGGTCATGCTAGCAAGGGTGACCATGGTACTCATATGTATGTGTACCCCATTTCAAAGAGAGGTACCAGTACAGCAGAGGTACCCAACCCAGAATGTGCATAACCTTGAAATTCTAAAGGAAATTCTTTTGCAGTACTAACTAGGTCCTATGTCAATAGATCTTGCTTCTTGGCAGTTAGGAACTGGTTATGACTGCAAAGAAATTTCCTTTTAACATAATGGGGCCAATTTTGAGGTTATGTACATTCAACATAGGGTACCTCTCCTGTATACAGTACTTTGGTGTATAAACAAAGGAGGGTTTCATTTTAACATTGAATTGTCTTATACTGGTACCCCTCTGGGAAATAAGGGGTACACATACATATGAGTATCATGTTCGCTGCATTCTGTGGGATTGTTCCAGGGGTCTAGGAATTGGTTTTGCATCCTAGGAGGTGCTAAAAAAAGCCTGGGATGATGGCATAGCCTAGCAGAGGCTTGGAAAGTTTAATTTGTTTCTCATACTATACAATCAAAAGTAAGTGCTAATAAAAATGCTAACATCTTTTTTTCCATCAAGGTTGTGGAACATGCTTAGCTCCAGCTGAATCAACTAGGAAGGTATCACAATGAACAGCACTCCAAACTCCAAACAGTTCTACAGTATAATAGATGGAGAGTCACCTGTAAATGCCCCAGACCTTGCTTCACAGCTTTTGAAACGAGCAGGAATAAGTAAGTTTAGCCTTTATTTCTTACAAGAGATATTTGCAGTTTAGTTATTTTATTTTATTCTGCATTATCTGTTTGTACATGGAAAGAACATTGGAAATGTTTGGTACTGAATAATCATTAATATAACTTACAGTGATTTAAAGCACCGGAGTAGCCCAGTCAAGCACAAATCCTCAATTTTTGGGCATGGTGCCCCAACGTTACTTTACTTTACTTTAAATTCACTTTATTCGAAAAACATGCGACGGACAGAGCCGATTATTAGTTTTTGTTGTCAACATGTATGTCAATCGATGAGCCAAAAATAACATGCACAAAAATACAATATATACAATTGATAACTATTTTACAGACTAAAAAATCGACCCGGCATTGAACAACTTCACAAACGAGGGCACAAAACTATGCTCATAACGAGCATGTGAAGCAGTCACAGGTTGAAGTTTCGGTACAGGGTCTGCAATGGACCTGCTTGGCCTTACCCGAGTCGGTTCGTGTTGGGGCGGGAGGATATTTCGGTGAATGGGGTTCGACAGGATTTTATTTCCAAAAGATAGGGAGAGTTTTAAACGACGGGAGTGAAGGGTTTGAAGTTGAAACTGATTAAGGAGGGATATGTATGGTACTTTCGGGGCTTTTGAAATTACTAGGAGGGCACGGTATTGCACCCTCTCAACCCGGTCAGACTGTTCCTTCGTCAGTCCAAAATGCCATACAGGGCAGCAGTACTCGAGTGTGGAACGAATAAAAGAAAAATAAATGCGTAGGAGGTGTGGGGCAGGGATTCCATGGCGAGCCAGCAACTTTAGAGATCTGATGGCCAAATTGGCTTTCTTTAACATGCCATCGACGTGCTTGTTCCACTTCAGATCTGAAGTTATATGGACACCAAGTAGTTTGATTTCGGTCACGTGACTAGCGCTGGGAATAATTGGGTTAAAAACTGGCGTGGATTTAAAAAAAGAAATGGTTAAAATTACAGATTTGTCGCAGTTGACAGTCATTCTGTCCACCTTTGCCTCTTGACATATATCATTCATTAGTGAACCTGCACTGCTTGGGAGGTTTTTCCGACAGCATTCAATGAGTGACAAGTCATCGACATACTTCCAACGGTTGTCCAGTGTTGTTGCCAAATCATTTATCATGACAAGGAACAAAAGTGGTCCCAAAAGGGTACCTTGAGGAACACCACAAAAGATGGGCAGTGGATCAGAGTAGGTGGACTTATATTTTGTCCGTTGACATCTGCCTGAAAGAAAACTAGCGATTAAACGAACAAGGAATGAGTGTACACCTAGGCCAAGAAGTTTTTTTATAAGAATATTATGGCAAATTAAATCAAAAGCTTTTCTTAGGTCTATTGCAATAAGATTAATCCAAGAATCTGGTTCATCAAGGTTTTGTAAGATTTTGTCAATTATACTTACTAGGTAATGAGATGTAGACGTGTTCGGCATATTTCCAAACTGCCTCGGATCAATTTTCTCCAAAATACGGTCTTTCAGCCATGCTGCGACAAAACTCTCATACACTTTGCTAAAAATGGGTGTCATGGTGATCGGTCGGACACCCGAAAAATCATTAGGCGCATCTTTTTTTGGGATTGGTGTGATGAAACCATTTTTCCAGATTGATGGATACTCACCTGTTTTTGTGACCTGATTGAAAAGGAGTGTTAGTGGGCCACTGAGATAATCGGGAAATGCTTTAATAAGATCAACGGGAATATCTACAGGGGTAATACTTGTTCTTTTAAGTCTTTTTAATTTAAAAAACACCTGGGACTCTGATATTAGAGGGAAATCAATAAACTCAGGGGGCGGGGTGGGCACTTCTTCGCCCAGCAAAGGCGGGAGGGACTGCACAATGTTAGCCAAATGTTTATTAAGGGAGTTGGCAGTAACGTCGTCTTCTTCGTCAAGAACGTCAGGCATGCCCCAAGGTATGGGCATGGTGCCCATACGTTGGGGCACCATGCCCTGGAGCATGGGCATGGTACCAGCATGGCACCCCCATGATATTTGGTTGAACTAAGATTGATTACATACCTAAATAGGGTTGTCTTCCTGTCCTAGACCACAAGATACCTGATCTTATGCTCTATCCAACCTAATCTTCAAATTTTAAAAATAATAGAGAACTTCCAAGAAATTTAGCCATGAATGAATTCTTCTTTTTCCCTGGAAATGGATAGGCAAACCAATAGGAAAAAGCGGTCTTCATTAAAGGCTAAATTTCTTGGAAGTTCTCTAATATTTTTAAATGAAAAAGAGGTTAGATAGAACTTAAGATCAAGTATCTTGTGGTCTAGGAGAGGAAGACAGCCCTATTTAGGTATGTAATCAATCTCAGTTCAACCAAATATCATGGGGGTGCCACGCTAGTACCATGCCCATGCTCCAGGGCATGGTGCCCCAACGTATGGGCACCATGCCCATACTTTGGGGCATGCCCTGACGTTGGGGCACCATGCCCAAAAATTGAGGATTTGTGCATGACTGGAGTTATAGCCTTTGAAGAATGGCAATTTTTTTTGCAACGCAAGATCAAACTTGAATGAGTGAAATATTCACTGGAATTTTTTTTTAAGGCATCTGGCTGTCTTGAAATTTTCTGTAAAATCTAGATTGAAGAAATTTAAGAATCTCGCAAATGTATGTTGGGCAACTCCCACTTGCTTTCTTAGAGCTGGTTTCTCTGTTTCTGGTTTCTCTGTTGTGTAAGTGCTGCTGGCATCAGTGGGGCTATACATGGGGGTAACTATCGTCTGTAACGTCTTTTCGTACTAGTTGTACGAAAAGAGCAAAAAAAGCATTTCATTTTGTGTACTTGTTACTGGCAAAAAATTTCAATGATTAGTTACCCCCCCCCCCCCCTGTAACAGGCCATGCTTTTCAGGCTCGGTTGAGTTAATGCAGAGCACAGTATGATTGGTGGTGGTGCTAAATGAGTTAAGTCAGCTGAAATTCTGTGTTGGTGATATTTTAGCACTCTTTGGCAAGTGTCCTGTTCAGGCTGGTAGTTGAGTTTGCGATCTTGTTCTCAAGCGTCGCAAGCGTGGTAGTTACGAGGCTACCATCTCTGGAACAAACATGATACAGCGCGGACAGACGTCACCATTCTGACGGGAATTCCTGCATAACAGATAGTTATTATCACTTATGATTCTCCCGACCGTCATAAGAAAATTGTAACGATCGTAACGAAAATAAGAAGAGGAAGAAGCTTGTAGAACGAAAATAATAACAGAATTGGATGATAACATGGTGGAATGAAACCTGGGTGATAGGCTATGCATTTTTGCAGCCAGCCAGATGGTCTGAAAGCATTTACTTCGCCGTATTTTCTACTAGCTGCTTTACCCAGAATTTCCCTGATTTGGACTTCACATGAAGGATACATGAATGCATACTGCGATAAGAGGCAAGCTACGTGTTGAAAAAGTCGTCGTCAACCTCTTACTTATTCCGATTTCTTGTTCTAGCACCAACCTGTTCTCAGAAGTCTGGCATCACTAAGGCAGAAACTGGCTCAGAGGACCATCGTCTGCGGAAGAAGATACCCAGGATTTACCAGGAGCATACCCCAGTGTCATCCAATACCGTTGAAGTGACAACACAACCAAGGAAGGATGAGCGTCAGTTCACACCCATCAGAGTAAGTTAGTTGGGGTCTGCAGTGGGACACCCCAGTGCTGGACCATAATTATGAATATCTGCATTGAAAAACTTGAAGGCCATATATAGTATAGATAAACAATTAATAAAAGAAAACTAGAAACTAAGAAACAATAGGATAGTTGCGTTTTATGCAGATACCATGGTAAGCCATCTGATACCACGGTCTGAGATGCAGTTATCGTGGTATCTGGCCAGTTACCGTGGTCCGACCGTGGGATCTGATCGTGGTATCTGAAAAAGTCATCTCACTTTCATCATCATCAACAAGAGAGCCTAGGATTTTGTCAAGTTGGTGGGAAAGAAGTTTGGCACTTAGTGATGTTACTGGATATCGCTTTTTTGGGGGGGATGACATCGAAAAGCGCAATTTCGGCAGTGGTCGTTTTTTTGCAAAGCAACCGTAGTATCAGATACCACGAGCTGCAAATACGACTAATTGCTGATTCGGTTACTGTGGTAACAGATACCATACCATGGTATCTGCAAAAACGTATCTAATACTTCTCAACTCACCGGCGACGTCAACAGGCTACACAGCCTTGTCGCCATCAAGTGCGATTTAAGGCAATTTCAGGTAAAGTGTTTTATGCATTAGAAACAATTAGTGTTGGTGACGTAGTTCGTAGGATACCAAGAAGCTGCCCATCATTCCCACAAAACAGCCCCACGCACTACCACCACAAAGCTGTAAACAGTTTGCTCGCACCTGAATCCAACACTTGGAGTATCAGTAAGTAAGTAATTTTTTTTTTGACCCGCCATTGTAAAAGCGGAGTGTGTAAAATGTAAAAAAGAAATCAAATAAAACACAACAATTGGATGGATGGTGCTGTTTTATGGACATAATATGGATGGCTTCTCGACAAGACCAAACTCACAGACAGCACGTTGAGTTTGAATTTCACAAAACACGCAGATTCAGTTAAATGACCAGCGAGGAAGATCAAATCAAATCAAATCAAATCGTTTATTCATTAGGAAACTTACACACGGCGTGTGCCGACTAACTTCCACCGTCAATATAAATACAAACTTAACCTAAAAAGTCAAACATATGCACTTTAAAACCAATAAAATCATGTGGGCTCTTGAATGGAGGGTGAAGCGTTAAACAGTTTAACGAAAGCCGGAACAAAACTATTACTGTATCTTACGTGGGTGCATTGGACCGGTTGCAGTTTTGGAATTGGGTTTGCAACTAGTCTTGAAGGTCTTGGCCGTTCGGTTTCAAAATCGTGGGGGAGGATGTTTCGGAGGATCGGGTGTTTAAGAGTTTTTAGACCAAAATTTACCGATAAGATATCAAAGACGCTGCTTTACTCCGGATTGTAAAATAAGTACGCTCACGTGGATAATTGCTTTTCGCTCAACCTTTAAATGATTTCAGGCAAGAAGAAAGCTGGACCTCGAATCCGACTCATCCTCCCGCCCATCAAGCAGTTCCAGTACCGCATCCGCACCAACAACAACCCGCGGCGGAAAGCGGCAACACGAGAGCCGTCTAGCGGCTCAGGGAGAATCTTCTTGCACTTCGAAAACAAGGCAAGATGCCTCCCTGGGAATCATCACAAAGAAATTCCTACAGCTTTTAGAAGAGGAGCCTAACGGTGTCTTGGACTTGAATTTAGCGTGCACGAAAATTGGTGTTCAGAAGAGGCGGATTTATGATATTACAAATGTCCTAGAAGGAGTGGGACTGATAAAGAAGATTTCAAAGAACAACATTTTGTGGCAGTAAGTAAACACACTCGTTAAAGGGCCTGTCGTACCTATATTACTGATTCACTTTACAGTCCCTATAAACGTACCATCCATTCTCATTTATATTTATTTATTTTTATTTATTATTGTATTTTTGAGACTGTCATTTTAACACCTTAACGGCACTACGCCGATTTTGCATCTGCAGTGTCTGGCTCTTTTCGAAGCGGATCAGTCTCCGGCTTATTGCTCCCAATAAGCTCATTGGCCAAACAGACCGGTTATGCAGTTTTATCCGTGTTTCTGATCAAAGCTAAGGAGACTTCGCGCGGCTGAAACAGCTGGAAGGGTCTGTAATTTTGAAGGAGTCACACGTTGGATTGGAAGCTGTAGCTTCTGTGACTTGTGCTTTAAATGCTTGTTGAAGGGTCTTCAGATATATTCCTGGCATGGGCCATTCCTAAAAGAAAAAAAAAGAAAAAGAAAGCTGTGATGCACAAGTTTCAAGTTCAAGTTTTATTTTCACATTCACAAATAAATAAATAAAAAATAACACTTTCGCGCTGGAGGAAAAACCTATGAGGGTTTGCATTCGCGCGAAAGTCCACATAATTACTTACCTATCATAACAAATCCAATCTCTCTCACTCATCAAAACTCAACTCTCTCTCCCCCCTCCCCCTCCCCACCTTCCCTCCCCCTCCCCACCTTCCCTCCCTACCCACCCTTACCTCCCTAGCCCACCCTCCTCCCCTCACCACCCTACCACTCATAACAAAATTCAACATTTATGCCCCAGAAAATAATCTTTTAATTTCTTTTTAAACTGAGGTAGGTGTTCCGCCGCCCTAATGCTCACTGGTAGGTCAATGCACACTCCCAAGTGCATTAGACTTGGGAGTGCCTTGGGAAAGGGTACAGTGCCTGAGCGTTAGCATTACCAGACTGAGCGTTGGTGCTAGGCGACAACGCACTTTAACTTGGAAAGCCTGAGCGGGAAATTTAACTGTGAGAAATAAAAAACTGATGTGACATGAAAAAATGTATTGTCAAAGATTATTCATTCAAGATTCAAAGGTAAAACGTACACTCTCGGAAGTTTCAGAACAGATAACAACGGGATGCGCAGTTTTGACAACGCCTGGGATGTGCCTGTTGTGATTTTGAAAACGTTATACGTCAAATGTTATGCATAACAAGCATTGCCAAGAAGATTTCCGATATCATGACTACAAAAAAAGGCAGCAGGGGCTTTTTCAGCGGTTTTTCGGCTCTTCCTGGCAATGCTTGTTGTGCATAACATTTAATGCATAACGTTTTCAAAATCACAGCAGATAACATGCCAAGAGTTGTCTCTTGAAACTGATCATTCCTGTATTACCTGTTATGAAACTTATGACAGTGCAATGTACAGTCTGTTTTTGACTATTTTTAGTTACAGGGTTACAGTTATTTTTTTTCTACCCGTTCGCCGTCGCCGTACCTTGTTCAGTTTTTGCGGTCATCACGGACCAACCCGTAATTAACCCTGTGGAAGGCTTTTGGGGGCTAGAACACCCAGAGGCCGAAAGGTCCCTGGAGGTGTGAAGTCCCTGGTCCATTCACCTTTTTCGCCCAGTCTACCCCTATCACTGTTATAAGGCGTTTTTCCGTGACACAATTGTGGGCCACACACTTCTGAGTGTTTTTTCGCGGAAACACAATTGTATGCCACACAGTCGAGCCACAAGTTGAAACTCGCGGTAACGCCGTTTTGTCTATTTTTGGGCGGTAAATCCGAATGTCTAAATATATAAATAAAAAATCTCAATAAATAGAGCTCCAGGCTTTCGTCATTACCATTCAGTGCAAAAGGATCTTCAGTTTTGTGTTCACATACCTGAGAAAGTTTTTAATGTTACTGTTTTAACGTTATTTTGCTGCCAAATTTGAATTTCCCGCCAAAATCGAGCCACAAAATTGAGAATCACCTCGGCAGTTGTTTGTCGTTTTTGAGCCACAAAGCGAGCCACGAAATTCTTGTTGGTCGCGGAAACACACTTGTGGGCCGCACAAAAGGCCGCGGAAACGCTCTTTTCGAGCCACAATCGACACACAAACTGTTTGTGGGTGCACGGAAAAACGCCTATAGTCTGTTAAAGGACCCGTGTTGCCTATTCTGCCATCATATTATCCCTAGCTCTCATATGGGATTATAAGATTCTGAAATCCCAGCCTTTCGCCATTGTTTCGTTTTGTATTTACGACTTCTTAGCACTGTTTCGGCCTAGACGAGTTTTGACAGTCACGCAACGCAAACTTCGCCGGAAGCTTTAAGGTCTGTCAACGACTCTCACAGATAAGAATATAAGAAGACTCAAAGTAATGTTTTCATTTTGGAAGACCATGGTAGACCATCGGGTCTATCTTCTGGTTTGGACTTCTGTTTTTGCTTGGTTTTCCCACTTTTTAACCAAGGTGCGTTCAGTTTCAAATATTTTGCGTCCAGCCGCTGCGTCGGAGAGACGGAAGGCTGGATATAGTGGGCAAGCGCTAACAAGGAAATCGCTATTTTTTCGTGGAAAGTATTGGTATTTCTGCGAAAACGATATTTCTGAGCCATTTTATCGTGAAAAGGTCATTTCTAGTAAGAGTCGTGCCTCAACACATTTTCTCTTTTGACGGAAGACATCGACCTTGAAAGACGACTCAGGAAACATCCATCCGTATTCTTAAACTGTATTAAATATTAAAAAAACATCCATTATTCTTCGACATAACGACATGAGATTTCTGATCATATGCCCTATAGATAGATAGATGGGTAGTTCTTAAAGTTTTTCTGCGGCACTCAGTATGTATATTGCCAGTTGGCTTTTTAAAATACTTATAATGTATGAATCCGTATACCGTAAGCAGAATTAAAACAAGACTAAACGAAAAGAAAATAGTGACATATAGGATTGTTACTAAATCTGTATATTTGCAGACGCAGTAACGCGAATCGAACTTCTGAACGAGAAGTTGAAGCGTTAGAAGCCAAAGAGAACCAACTCGACCGATTAATAGCTTTAGCAGGTAAGTTTGTGTGTTAGTCTTTGACAAATAATGTCAAAGGAATGACAGAAGTACAGATATATCATAGGGTCAGAAGTACAGATGTATCATAGGGTCAGGTAGATATGAAGTGAGTCACTTTCAAAGTGAAACATTGAAATTAGAGAGACGCTATACGAGCTTGCCGTTCGGAAAAATTCAGACTGAGTTTGACGTTGAATGCACCTCACTTGAAAATCTGAGTGAGGGATGGGATGGGTAGACCTAGCGCCTGGACAAACAACTGGCGGTTGTTTGCGGCGGAGTCCTGCAGAGTATATTATTCCGCCCCCACCGTGAGCGGTCGATGGTTCACTCTGTCCTACATACATTCTGATGAACATCGGTGCCGGCTGCAACAGTTACGTTTTTGCAGATGCCATGGTAACTGGTTGTGCGTTTTTTCCTTTTTTGCAGTTACCATGGTATCTAGTACTACGGCTTTGCAAAAACGATAATCCCCCTCCCCCGGTTTCGCGTGGCAAGACTCACGTGAAGTGGAGTGTTCTCGTCCTCTTGCTCAGCTTATCAGAATTACTTCACCGCGTGAATTATTCTGTTGCTTTTTAAAGGATGGAAGCTGAGAGAAGCCGAAGAATAAAAACAAAAAAAACAAAAAAAACAAGATCAGCGTCTCGAAACACATAATTGACGGGAATGAAAGAGAAAGAAAATTCAATTATGGCTAATAGGCAAAGTCGGAATTCTTTCTCATAGGCTTTTATCAGATATGCTGTTATCACATCAGGTGCTGCTATTAAGGCGCTGAAAAATAAAGAGATTTTCACCCCTCTTAGCATCCTCGTGAATCTTTATATTTTTCAGATCAGTTCAGTTTTATTCATAAAAATAATAATATCTTTATATTGCGTATCCTGTACTCTGTGGAAAGAGAAATGTAAAGAAATGTCAGTTATGGCTATGGTTATGTTGATTATGAGACGAGCCTCTAAGTTCTAAAGTTGGAGTCCCTCAAAGAGAGAAGGCACAAATTGGTTGTGGATTTCGGTCGAAAAATCCTTGACTCGGAAACACACCGCGATCTTCTCGGGTTTTGAGACACGCCAAACTCAACATTGCACTAGGCTCAGAGAGAGAACAAAAAAACGCAGCAACGCTGGAACAACCGCCGATCCACTCCACTCATCCGAGCGTTACCTGAAGTCATTTGGTTCGTTTTTCGTAAAACATTATAATGGTGACCTGGAAAAATCGTCAATAAGTCATGTGTGAATAATTTCATTTTGTAAATGTTTTAAATTGTTTTGACTTATTATTTTTGTCATCGACAAGACTATTAAGGTACAATAAAGTGAATTTGAATAGTCAAAGTAGTATTCTTTCTCATAGGTGTTTATCGGATACGCTATTATCCGATTCAGATGTTGCTATTATAATAGTAAAGGTGCTTAGAAATTAGAAAGATTCTCTTCCCTCTTAGCCTCCTAACCAACCCCGGAGTTCGTGAATCTGATATTTTGCGTTTCCTGTATTCTGCGGGAGGGGAAAGGGTGGGAGATAACAGTTTATGATGATAGATATATAGATAAATCTTTTTATTCACCAAAAACTTGTTATGGCTTGCGCCAAATTTGTTTCGTACCTATGAGCACACACATAAATCATAATAGGCCTACGTATATAGGGCTACAACAGTCATAAATGAAGTTCTAACTTTAACTAGTAGCTCAGTTTACGCTTCGTTGTACAACTTTAGAAATGAAGGAACAGAACTCTTTGAGAACCTCTGGTGGGCATATTTGATTGGCTGCAACTTTTCAACCGCATTAGCTACCTTGCGAGGGACCCTTTTCGTCAGCTTTTCGGAAGGGAAAATATTTTTTGTGGATTTGATTCAGGGATTGACTCCAAACTTGCTTGTAGAGTGTAGTGATAACTAATTCTAACTTGTATTTGTTCTTTCAGAAAACGAATTGCGCACAATGAATAACGACAGTGAACATGCCTATGTGTCGCAGTCTGATCTCCGCTCAATCGAAATGTACAAAAATAAGACTGTCCTTGCTATTAGAGCGCCCACTGGTACATGCCTGGAGGTCCCGGAACCTGAAAACGTAAGTAGAATCCTTTCTTCTTTTTTGTATTAGTTGCGTTTTTGCAGATACCATGGTATCTGTTACCACGGTAGCTGGATCTGCAATTAGTCGTTTGTGCAGTTACCGTGGTATATCTGATACACGGTTGCTCTGCAAAAACGTCTATTGCCGAAATCGCACTTTTGAAAGTCATCCCAAAAGAAAAACTGGTATCTAGTTACTAAGTGCTAAACTTCTTTCTCACCAATTTGAAAAAAAAATTGATGAAAGTGAGGTTACTTTTCAGATACCACGATCAGTTACCATGATAACTGCAAAAACGCCTTTGACCGTGGTATCAGACACCACGGTAACTGCGAAAATGACTTTAGACCCTGGTATCAGATACCATGGTATCTGCAAAAACACAGCTATTTGCTCCGATGTGTCTAAAGAGTTGCCACGGGTAAGCACAAAAGTGCTACTTTTGACACTTTTTTCAAGAAAACGTAGCACTCTCAGCTTATAATTTTTTTTAGTAGAACTAACAGTTTTTCAATTTGTTGTAACTGCTTTGTGATTTAAAAGCAGAAAATTCATTCGAAGAATAGTTTTCTCCATACGTTAATTTAAGTTATACTTTTGCACTTAATGATGCATCGAATTGTTGCAACACATTTTTTTTTTATTGAAATAGCACTGTTTTGAAGAAGATAACACTATTCGGTTCTTTATAGTAGCACGGAAAATTTCTCCATTGTGGCAAAATGTCGGAATAGAAATTGCTCCGCTGCGACTTGTAGTTTAACAATTCTTTTCCTCTAGAAGGAGAAAAGAATAAAGGGTGAAAGTTTAGAACATTTTTGTTTTGTTTATAAGGATAAAATTTCGTAGGGGTCACCCCAGGAAGTAGTTAATTTATTTAATTTATTTATTTACTTCAGCCGTAGCCACATACATATCGAAAAACACACGTTGTCACTACAAGTCACACATAACCACAAATGTAACGAAATTAACGAACCACAAATTCATCACTCCATTTTTTCCACAAAGTCAGTTAAAGTTGAAAAATTGGAGTGGAAAGAAGATGAATCAGGTTGTTATCTGACCTCAAAAGGCGGTATTTAACGACAAACTTGCTTTATGTTTTAGTTCGTAAAATGAAAGATTCTACTAGTAGTGGTAAGACATGTGGCTTTAATGCTGGATTTTTCAGGGCCTGCAAATCTATGTGAAAAGCGAAAACGGTGAAGTGGAAGTGTTACTATGCCCGGACGAAGAGAGCACATCCTCCAACTGCTCCCCGAAGGTGGAATACGCCTCATCCTTAGAAGGGACGCCGCGGAAGGGCGTCTCACCCCGGAAACTTCTTTTCTCCCCCGAACGGTTTCAGGCGGCCGCCAGCCGGAAAATCCTGTTCTCCCCGAACGGGCCCTCGGATTCCTTCCTGTCTCCCTTCCTAGCCCCGAAGAGTGCCCCACAGACCCCCTCGAAGAGCTCACTGTGCAACGGAGCTAGGGGGAAGGTGAATCGGAATCTATTTGGGGATCAGAGCCCGCCCGGTGTTTCTTGCTTCCAGCATGCGGAGCGTAAGTTCTTTACTTATTTATCTTATTTAAAGTTGTAGTATTTTAAAGTTCTATATGTGTAGGCTACATGGATTTACGCGTACCTACAGTTAGGCACATTACTACTAATATAAACTAATAATAGTGAGCATCGTGCGATATCCGTCCTGGCATAGCCTACAACAAGGCCGACTCGAATGGGACTGGATTTGAGTGAATTTTTTTGTTCGTGATTCATAAGCCGGCGCGAAAAAACAAACGAATTCTCCTCTATCTTCGCTACAAGCAACGAATAAAATTTAACAAACTATTGATTTTTAAAGTAGTTTTATTTTGTCTTATTTCTCTGGGTAGGCTATTAACAAAAGATGTCCTCCATTCAGGTTCTTGTCTGTTAGCTATAGGTTGCTAAGAATTTGGTAAAGAAAAGAGCAAATGCGTTGTATGGGTTAGTTGATCGATGGTTATTGTAAGGTAGAGAGGGAAGTATGTGCTGTGCTTTTGCTGAATGAACAGTATAAGACGCACTGACTGAGGCCAAATACAGGATGTAGACTGGAACAATGCACAGTGAAGCTATTCACAACTGACTACAGCGAAGCAGACAGTCGAAATTTATGGAAAGCTTCTCTAATTTTCAGTACTGGGTCAATACCAGAGATGGGCGAATCCGAACATGAAAGGACTCGAATCCGAATCCAGGGCTAGGTAGGAATCCGATTCCAAATCCGAATCCACCATTTCATGCTGAGGATTCGGATCCGGATTCGAATCCGACCTTAACAGAAATCACGTCGTGTACATAGTTTATAATTTAAAAATCAGAAGTGACAGAAAGCACAGATATCTAAGGTTATCAGATAACGTGATAGATTACTGAAGATGGTTGGTGGTGAAGATCAAAAAGTTGGATTGCCTAAGCTGACTGTGTAAAAATCGGAAAATGGAACTAGAAGGATGTAAACGAGATATTTGAACGGATTCGTAAGATTGAGGGTTTGGAATCCGAGTTCGAATCCGAATCCAGTTGGCAAGCAGAAGATTCGAATCCGGCTGAAAGGACGAATTCTGGATTCGAATCCGAATCTGGATTCAGATTCACCCATCTCTGGTCAATACTTAGGGGTGGTTACAACGTGAATATGGAAGTAGTTGATGCAGCGCGAGGCGTAACTATTCTTGACCTCTAATTTGTGTTTCTTTACAGATTATGAGGTGAAAAGTGAGCCGTTTTTGGAGCTTGAACCACCACTTAGTGTATCGGATTATAACTTCACCTTAGGTGAGACGGAGGGTATTGCTGATTTATTCGACTTCAAATTGTAAATATGTTTATGTTCCGTCTTGTATTTTCTGTTCACAGCAGAGGGAGTTCTATTTCCAGTACTGACTGAACAGCCCTAAAAGTGTATTTCCTGCTCACAGCAGAGGGAGTTGTAAAAGGCGATTCTGGCTGTCTGGAAAGCTTCGCTTGTTTATCCTCCGTGTGTTCTTGCGACTCGGCTAAAACCCGCTTTGCCGAGGCTGTTCTTGCGCTCCGCTAGTTTTGGAAAAGTGACGTAGAAAAAATTAATCCACTGCGTACTTGGAAAGTGGCGAAACGGCGAGGAGTTGTAAAGCGCAACAGAGGCGTAACCACTTTCCGTTAGTTCTGGCGCTCGGCGGATTCTCGCTTTGCTTTCCGGAAAGCGAATCCGTAAGATCGCCAGAATCGTCCTTATTTAAAAGTCAAAAGTCGTCGTCAAGTTTCCTGTTGCGCGTCTGGTAGCAAGAAATGATAATTAACCTCGCGGAGTGTTCGAATGGAGTTACCGTGACCGTCAAGTTGCCGATAGACCATAAGGTTTTCCGGGTTTACAACGTAAGGGCGATACTGGCGATCTCACTGGTTAACTTTTCAAAAAGCAAAGCGAGAATCTGCCAGGCGCCAGAACTAACGGAAAGTCATTGCGCCTTTACAGCTTCTCGCCACTTTCCGGGCACGCACGTTTGGAGCGCAAGAATAGCCTCGGAAAGCGGCGCGGGTTTTAGGCGAGTCACAAGGACACACGGCGGATAAACCAGCGGAGCTTTCCAGACCGCCAGAGTCGCCCTTTAATATCTTAAAAATACAACGATCTTAAATCCCGGTAAAAATGACTTCACCCTATTCCAAAAGCCTGGCTCTGTGCTCCATTGCCAACTTTGTACAGTGTCCGAGTTTCCTTAAAGACAAAAAACACTAATTCTTCCACAACATATCCACTCTTCATTCCAGTGCACACTGCCCGAATATCTCCATGTTTTTTTTTATTCAAGGCATTTATGCATATTCTCCATTCAGCATGGCCGCGTCTTGTTGCGGCTACACGATTAAGATTTCTTTGCCGGATTTTCCATACTTTCATCATAAAGTTGAAAAATCGCAGCTTTTTCGTATGGAATTGATGATGGTGCTGGAAATCCTGGCAAGAAATTCTTTCGGCGAGCACCACACCATTTGTGCCTTGGGCAGACGATTAGGGTCAGGTGCTCGAGGACTGGAATTCCTTCCCGAACTTCTGACACCATCATCAGTTCCGTACGGAAAAGGGGAGATTTTTTTAAGTTGATGAGAAACCTCTGCAGAACTGCCGGCCGGGATAACGTGATCATCTGTTTGCAGCATAAGTGAAGAATTGCGTTTTTGAAGAGGCTTGAATGAGTTGGAGCTCACGTAACCATGTTCCCTGCTATTTCGTCCGCCTGCTATGACTTGGTGGCCATAGGAGAAAAGCTGGCGAAAAATTGCCTATTACCGGGACAGATACTAATAGTCGCGTTCGTTTTCGTCGTTCGTCGTTGTCGGTACGAAAAACATCGTTTTAATTTTTTCGTATTAGCGTTTTCTTTGGTACGTTGTGTAAACGTCCTTTCATGAACGAATTAAATACGAAAATGTTAAAAGTCGAAATAACTGAATGTTTGCAGCAGCAGCTACAACAAAGTACAAACATGGATTTTAGTATAACAGGCCCACTGTTTTTAAACTTGGTTTACAAGTTTTAATTGTTTTTTTTTTCGCAAATTTGAAAATTCGCGCCGAATCGTGGAACCGAGATGCCGAAACTGACTTTCCGCCTCAATTCGTCATTTCAGGAACGATGAATTGAACGGCAGGTCAGCCGAACAAAGAAAACGCCTTATTTTCGGCACTTCGAGGAAAGTTAAAATAAAGAGCGTTATAAAGAAAACGCTTGTAGCAAAACGACGGTTGGAACGGCAAACGAATGCGACTATTAAATACGAACATCGCGTGATGTAGGTTGTAGGAACTCCCTTTGCTGTGCTCTAGCTGAGAATACACGAAAAAATTGCTCACTTGCATTCGTTTTTATTTAATTCGTGCTTGAGAACCGGAAGTGAGCTGAGTCACACCTTACCAGCATGGGATGTGTGTGGGGGGGGGGGGGAGGAGCATTCCTTCAGCCCAAGCTGACTGCGAATTATATTTGAATTCGCTCAACGAAAAAGTCATTTGTGATTTCTTCTAGCGGTATTTCGGCACTTCATGATTTTCAGCTTGAGCCTGAAGAGGACCCTTGCCAAGAAGGGCCGAACTAATCGTTAGAAAAAATCTCGGCTGACTGGTTAGTTTAGCTCAGTCAAATATGGGGGGGGGGGGGGGGGGGGGCAGAGTATGTATAACCAGATTTCACACTGTATAAAAAGCAGGTGGCTTTCTAGAAATACACTTTCGACTCCAGAGACCTCTGCGATTGGTCTTGAAGGAGGGCGTGGGGATTCTTTTTCCTGATGGTTTGTGCAGTTTTTACAGCGCCACTTCCGGTTCATCTCAGTTTTGTATATTTTTTCTAATCGATAAGTATTTATTACCATGATTAGTTTCGAATTCTAAGCTGCCAATGTTTAGTGCCTGGATATTATCTTTAGTTTTCAGAAGGAACCGATGGGATTTGAAAAATACGTAGTGGCAATTCCTGCCCCATGTTCTTTTGTGTGTCAGTCTTGTTTACCTTGTCACACTGTCAGAAGCTTGATAACGGATAACACATGTTCACGCATCCTTGTGTTGATGTTATGAGAATCTATCTGTTAAGAACCTCTCAAATGTTATCTTTTCGCGAATCATAACACTTAAAAGGGTCATAACAGATATATAAATAATGTTTAACGAGAGGATGCGCGCACATATGCAGAAGGATGCGCAGTTTCGACGACGAGATAACACACTATCTGTTGATGACAGAAGAAATAACGTTGCGAGCCTTCAAGTGTTGATGTTTCTGTGAAACATAACAAAAACATGGTTTGTAACGTTAGCGAAAAAATAACTCTTGAAAGGTCGTAGAGTTATTCTGCAACGTCAACAGTGTTATCTCAAATCCGTTGAAATTGTGCATAGCCTACTTGGAACTTCTGGCAGTGCGTTACTGTTGGAAATCAGTGGTTCATTGGAGAAGTAGTTTTCAGTCCCGTTTGATTAAGATACCCCCTTCCAAACAGGACTGAAAAGAACGGTATCAAAGCGAAACAAGTCCCTTTGAGATCATTGGATTGGAAACACTTAAGTTCAAGTGGGTCGTCTGTCGTTTGGTCCTTCTTTAGAAATGGTCGCGGCAGGCAAAACCTCTTCAGACGACGAACTTTTATTTTACGGTTTTCGTTTGATGAGCTTTCGGGTTCTTACCGGGTGAGGACTTTATTACCCCTTAACCTTGAGTTGTCTTTGAAAAGAATCCGCCCGCTAGAATCCTTCCCATGAATACCCTGTTGTGTAACAGACTCGAATGATTTCCAACATGGAGTAAGGCAACATTATGTGCTGATTCAGCTTGAACTTGAGAGCAATTTGACCTATCAGCCCTTATGCTGTCCGATATCAGCCCTCTTTACATTCTAACTCTGAAATTATCTTGCATGTGAGTGTATCTATTAGATTTCGTGTTTCTTTCTCGAGTCCCTTCTGTTCCTTCTAGTGATTTTGTCATGGAACATTTCCGCATGTTCTACATCGTACTTAATTTTGTGAAATTTCAGATTTTTGTTTATGGAGTGTCTGGAAAGTAATAAGTTTTGTGAAGCCGTAAAGTAAGATCTCACTGGAAACATCCTGAAGATAAAAATTTCGACCGAATTTCAACATTAGCAAATTTTCACCCAGTTTTTTTTAACATTAAAAAAAAAAGGTCAAAACCTAGAGTACCTTAATGGAACTGGTTTTGTAAGCTTTTCCATGTTCTCTGATATCCGTAGAACGAAAAACCGTCAGCGGTACCGTTCCTACGGGTTCATTATGAAGGATTTCGATTGTATTCTGAATTCGTCACACGCCTCTGTGACACAGCCTCAGGCATCTTCCTATTAGATCAAAATTTTTGGAGAATAATTCCCCCCACCTCTAATATGCCAAAAGGCTGAAATGCTAAATTGAAAATGTTACTAGAACTCGCTGCATCTATCGTTGCCTCCTAAAGGCGTATTCTCGCCGTTCCCCGAGGGCTCCGTTTCGGGAGTCCCTGCTTTTTTGTTTGTCCCAGGGACTCGCTCCCCGTATTCTCGCAGACTCACTCCCCGTATTCTCGCGAGTCCCCACGGACGGGGAAAGCTCCGATTATCATCACCATCATCAAAAGGACTTCCTCGTAGATTCGGAGGGGAATCAGTTATTGCTGGTATTGGTGCAATGTGAAAATAATTTAAAAACGATCAGAATAAACAAAAATAAAGTGGATCCAACTAATTTCGTTAATTGCATATTTTTTTTCGAACAAAATCCATTTTGGAAGCATTCCCCGTGTTCCGTACGCGGAGTCCATGGGGGGAAGTTCCTCGGGGAACGGCGAGAATACGCCTTAAAAGGATTCAATTCAGTATAGAAGTGTCGATGTTACAGAAAAAGTCGCACGGTTTCCGTCTCCAAGACGTTCGTCACCGGTATTTTCTTTGTGAATATGATATAAAAATTTCGCAGTCGCCTATCCGAGTGCCCAACGCAAGCTCTCTCAGTGCGTGCGCCTGCCCAGTAGGTCACTTCCACACTCACAGTTTCCTGAAAAATTCCCGGGCGTCCTTTGTGATATAGCAGGGGGGGGGGGAGGGTACTCTTGACCAAGGGCCCATGATGTTTCTATCGTTGCTCCTGATTCAAAGCGCATGTCACTGCTGTAACTGCACTTTCAGAAGTTTCATAACAGACAACACTTGGGATTTAATCTGTTGTGATTTTGAAAACGTTATGCATTATGTTATGCATAACAAGCATTGCCAGAAGAGCCAAAAACACTGAAAAAGCATCATGTGGCTTTTTTGTTTGTCGTCATGGTATCGGAAAAGTCAGCAGATGGTTTTTCGAGGGTTTTTCGGCTCTCCCTGGCAATGTTGTTACGCATAATATTTGATGCATAACATTCAAAATCACAACAGATTACATCCCAAGTGTTGTCTGTTGAAACTGCGCATCCTTGTGTTATTTGTTATGAAACTTCTGACTGTGTGCTATGTTGTTCTACTTCAGTAGGTTTCTTCCAGTCCCGGTAGATGACCTTCCGACGAGTGCAGGGAAGCGTAGGATAAGTGCCATGTAAGGGTAGTTTTGAGATTGACAGCCTCAGACAAGAGCGATGATATAACAAATTATGGGCCCTTTGCATAGAAAGGAGGGCATCATTATCGGCGCTGCTACAACGTGTAATAAATAGTAGGCCCCAATGATGCCAAGCTCATAGATCCCCTTTTTTGTCTACTTCCTCGCATAGCAATTTGTTTATTTAGAAGTTTTTCCTACGAGCTGTCGGCACGTAGCCCAGCTGATGCATATAATTAGTGCACCGATATGTATTTATTGTGTTCCCTTATATCTTTTGGCGTGTTAACTCGCAATTACGTTCTGTTCATATTATTAGATTTTAAGTATATTTCGAGTTATTTTCCGTATACCGATTATGGTTTGAATTGTCTTCGCAAGCATTTATAAAAATAAAAAGATTTTCTACGATTTGATGTTGGTCTTAGGTTCCAGAAGCATTGGTAAGTGACCAGTTGCTCCGAAAATGCAAGGAAATAGTCCTAAAGAATTGTTCACCAGAATAAAGCTATTATCAGCTTGTCAGTTTCAAGTTAACAGAGCAATCGACTGTGCGGTTGGGAATGCATCATGGTCAGGCTAGTAGAAAACCATGCCCTAACTTCAGAAATCAGAACACTCGATTCGATAAGCAGCAATACCATGGGTTTTTAGATCGGCTAGACACATTACGGATGTTTTTTCCGTCAAGTTGGGTCGGTCCCATCGATACGTCTTTCAATCTATTGCAATACAATACCATCTGTACCAGGTGTATTTCTGGAATACCAGGGACCCATAAATTTCCTTTACAGGGGGCTTGTCAATAAGAGATTTCTGATGCTATCTTAACCGCACGGAAGATAGTTCGAGAAATACCCATGGTCCAATCACGTTCAAGACCAGGTAGACAAAATTTGGGATTGGCTGCTGGCGCCTTCAGGGAGGAGTCTCTTTGGTGCGCACGACCAATTGCAAACAAGAATGCAGATTCGACCCAAGTGGGATTTTTGGAAAGTAGGACCGGTTCGGTCAGCATAGCAATATAGAAGCATAAGAAATGACAAGCCCCCTGTAAGGAAATGTATGGGTCCCTGGGGATACCCTTTCCTTTATGACATATCCCGTTTGCTACGTAAAATTTATAAACGTGTCTTATTTCATATCGAACAAAAAAAATTATAACGAAAAAAGGAGGTTATTGCGTCTGGTCAGTAGTTGAAGTTCTCCTCGACGAATTCAGATGGATGATTTCTTAAAATGTATCTTCGAATTTCGTCCAGCAACCACATGTAGAATGCAAAGCCAAAGGGAGCAATCCACCACAGGAATCTAGAATACGAATGTCACAATTTTAAAATACAATATTCTTCAATATTAAACACAAATTAAAATGACAGGTAAAAAGAGTTGCAAAATAGTTCGTCGTCATTGCAATTACAATTCTAATATTTCTTATATAAGTTAATAAAGAGGGACAAAAGTAAAAATAGTTCATCAAGAACCAAATGGTAAAAATCATTTATATAACAACGAGATAAAAATCATTTATATAACAACGAGATAAAAATTCAAGTATTTTCGAAAAAAATTCTCACAAGGCACCGGTGTTGAGATTTACTTTCTATAATTCAGCCTTTCTGTATTGGTCGCGGTTTTACCAATACACAGAACAAGATCGGACACATTGTAATTTTTAAGCCCGTCTCCCTTCGATCAGACCCTCTACGCCCCAGAAAAACTGGGTGAAAACTTCAAAAATATCCATTTTTTATAGTACGACCTGAGTACGACATAGGATCAGGATTTCCCGGCCGGATTTTCTGCATGTTGATAAACCAAGTTGAAAAAATCTCAACTTTCCATACGGAACTGGTGCCGAATACCCAGGCATGAATTCCAGGCCGTGAGCACCCGACCCTGAGCGTCTGTTCTAGGCATTAGCGTGCCTAGTCGGACCATTCCTGTCCTCGGCAAAAGTCGTGGACTCCACGGTGGAGTCTCCACCCCATTTAAAGGAACAGCAAACTTGACTAGGCAACTTTCGGCCATCAAACCGGCCTGGGGGGCTTAGATAAATGTACAGGGACTTATTGTCGACAGGACCCCCCATCTTTAGCCGCGTTTTTTGTAAACAACCTGTTCTCCGTTCTCTATCCCGTTCTCCTATAAGCAGGTTTTAGTAGAACGCCGTAGTGCTATTGCCCGTTTTTAGCAGAACGGAGAACGGGTTGTATCTCATTCTTCATTCCGTTCTGCTGGATGATCAACGGAATAGGAACCTCAGTTCTGCATACCGTTCTCATCCCGTTTTGCTATGTATCGGGAACAGGTTCAGCAAAATTGCAGAAATGGATAAAAGGACCCATTTTTTACGAAATTAAAAGAAATTAATAAAGAAGAAAAAGAGTGTCATGGATTGGACCTTCCCATTTTCCATGACTCAGGAGTCAAGTTATATCATAAATCAGCTCAAAGTGTTTAGTCACTACCCATTTCAGACAGTTCGAGACATTTAACTGAAAACTAGTACATGACAGTTCTTCAGCTCGACCCTTTCCGAATAAAATTAAACAGAGTAGCCTTTGCTGCAGTCCACATTAAACACTGATTTAAAGCTTTTCTTACCGTTATACAAAATGAACTAACTGTGGTTAAGTGGAAAAGGCACTGAGTGTTTGCTGACCCTTCTGTAGCTTTTTATTTTTTGTCCTTCGGAAGGTGTCCCCATTTGAATTTCCAAGGGGGCCCTCAGCTATCCAGGAAATAAAAAACATATAGTGCCACTCGACACCATGTTACAAAGATGATGTCTGTATTCATGTTCAGAGTTCAGACATACAACAACTGACCTAGGCTCGTTTACGCCTTGAAGACATTCGACCCTCGAACAATGGGTCATTATCTCGGATTAAAAAGGACTCAATTTTCATGAGTGACCTCGTCAGCTAAAATGACGCAACCAGATGTTGCTATTCTGATGAGAAACTGATTTTTTCCGAATACTTTTCCTAAGTAGCTCTAGGTCCCCTTGGAAAGCCAAGGGGCCTCTGTCCCCACCCAAATGACGACCCAGGAAATCGTACGCAAATCCTAATTTTCTGAGTTACTAACCCCTCAATTTAGAATTGGTGCAATAAGCGTTTTTTGTAACAACCTCAACGGAGAACGGGTTTGAAACTCATTCAACAAAAAACGGGCTTATAGGCAAAACGGAGAACGGCGTAAGGAAAATGGAGTTTTACAAAAAACGCGGCTTTTGTATCTCGAAACCCCTCCTTATTGTTCCCAGAGCTAGCTGGCAGGGCCTTGCCCCTTATGCACTGTAGTTACGCACTCATGCACTTTAAAAGTTCGCGATTGTCTGTGTTATCAACATACAGGGTTGCCACTTTACTAAAATAAATTCACTATGCAAAACGAAAAAAGTAATACCAAACAAGAAAAGTACTCAGAACGTGTTGCTGGGTCATAGTCACCTTTGAAATAAAACCTGACAACTACTTTTTTCTTAAAATCTGCTGCCAAAGTAAAAAGAAAGTTCTATTGTGAGCACAATTGTACTACCGGTTGGCAACCCTGTTGACACTCTCAATATCGACTCAGGGTACATTCTTGATATGTCAGCTAGCTCCCTGAGCCAAGTTTGAGTCAAGTTTACTGTTCCTTTAACAGAAAAAGTGCTTACCTTTCTGAAAAGTTTTGGTATGAGAATTTTTTTTTAGAGGAATACGGATGTACAGGCGTGGCAAAGGGGATGAAAATTGGCCCATGTGTACATCTGAACTTCCCCTTTCTTCGCGTCGTAAGACAAACGAAATTTGTCGGAATTTATTCTTAAAGCACACCTCGCACTCAGAGGCGTTACTAGCCATTTACCGACAAGGTATTTACCGACTGGCTGGTCATTTTTAAGACTATTTTTGCGGATAAAAACGACTATTATTGAGAAAAAAACGACTATTTTTAAGAAACTCGACTATTTTTTCGAAAAACTGTCCGTTTTTTATTATTTTTGAGAAAAAACGACTATTTCTAAGAAAAAATCGACTGTTTTTTAACTAAAAATCGTGGAGCTTCGCGCCGAATCGGCTATTTTTTACCGACTGGCCGACAACCTCTACCCCAAGAAACGCTTCCCGTTTGACGCTGCATCAGAAAATTGTGCCAAATCTTTTAAAGAAAAATAATGGGTTTTATAAGTGACAAGAGCATGCAAATTGAGGGATATATACTCAAGATCCTCCTCCTACTCATGGCGTCTGATTTGTTTTTTTACAAAATTCAATGCTACAAAATTCAATGCTGAACGCCACTGGCGGCATTTCCGTGGTAAGCCAATTGTGTATTCACTTAAAATGTCAAACTTGCTTCAAACGTGTCCTGGAACGTAATAGAACTTGCTTTACCTTAACGGTTGTTGTTGTACAGCTGTGTTAAAGTACGGGATGTAGATTACGGCACAAGCGACCACTATTTCCGAAATGACGGCGTAAATCATCGCATAGCTCCTAAAAGTGAAGAAGGATTTAGAAAACAATCTACCAGTTAAGTCCTTTATGACCTGTTTGAATAAGCCCCTGACGAAGAAGGCGCTTGCCCCAATCCCTCTCCCTCACTGAAAAAAAAATGACGTGGAGGCCAAAAAAAGACATGGCTCTCTGAGTACATATGGCTCTTTACTCTGAAGCCGGACTTCGAACCCATAGGTTTCCGCGTCACGGAATGAGGTGGATCAGGGTTCATTTTTTTTTTTTCGGATGTTAATCCCATCATTAGAGACGAACTGCAGGGACACTTCGTACAGGGAGTGCTTGTCTATTAATTTTACAACACCAGTAATTTGAACACTTTTTTTTTAATTATAGTGAAGGATCTGTGACTTACTTGAAACCATGCTGGAATATGCTAAGTCTACGGGTTTTGCAGCTAATCATCAATCCAATCTGACAGATAATGATCGCGACGAAAGTAGCTGAATATCCAACTAATTCCAGTCTCTTTCTGGCTTCATAGGTCTGAAAAGAGGGGAAATTCATTAAAGGTTCACTAAACACTGCTGAAACACGAACATCAGGTTAAGATTCACTCTTTTTACTCAGAACCTCGATGATAGACCACTGCTCCGCAATTCACGAATAACTATATTTTATTTGTGTGAAATACCCTTCGAACTTGTGTTAGCTCTACGTAATTCATCAAATATTTCGCAACAACAACAACAGCAAATGTTTGCAAACCTTTTGGACTGATAGTTCTGTTCTGGGATCCTTTCGAGCTTTTTTTGCAGTCAGGCACATAGGAGCGTCTTTGATTTTCCTTCGTTAACGATTTTTCAGAAATAAACATCACCGATTAAATTCAAACTACGCGTTTTACTTTGAATTTGGTCTTGTCGGGACAGGACAGATTGTACAACGTAATCTTACAGAGAGAGAGAGAGAGTGGTGGTCGAGAAGAAGCTGTCCACTCCGCTGCACAGAGCGGGTTGTTGGCTACCCGTAGACAAAATCTTTAGACTCTACTTTGACCTGAACTTAGAAGATTCAACAGTTACATTACCCCGAGAAAGAAAATCGTCTTGTGTTAGGGCCACTTAACGAACGGATGCGCAGAGTTGAGCGAACAGAGAACTGAGGCGTTCGGAGTAAACGAGTTAGGAATTAGGAATAAACGAAAGCAACTGTTTTAGTAAAATTAACAGTCCAATAACCAGTGCCTCCGACCTTAAGCTTTTCTGTCGTTAATGTTAGGTTTAGTTTTACGTTTTATGTTTAATTTTAGTTTTGTCTTTCTGTTTTTGGCCAAATGGCTTTTTGGAATACAGAGTGTATATACGAGACATTTTCGCGTGGATGCACTGTCAGAAGTTTCGTAACAGATAGCGCATAACACTTTCAAGAATAACACCTTTTCACTTAGAAATAAAATGTTATGACCGATTAAGTTTACACTATTTCGTGCCTAGATCTCCCAACACCTTCAATTGGTAAAAATACTAACGGGAACGAAAGAAACATAACAGATAACCCAAAGTGTTATCTGTTGAAACCGGGCATCCTTCTGTTGTCGTTATGTAACTTCTGACAGTGTAGTATTTTTACCAATTGAAGGTGTTGTTGGAGATCTAGGCACGAAAGAGTGTAAACTTAATTGGTCATAGCACTTTATTTGTTAGTGAAAAGGTGTTATTCTTGAAAGAGTTATGCGCGATCTGTTATGAAACTTCTGACAGTGTGGCTTCGTTGAATGTGACGTCCAATCATCATGATGGGTGTTTTCACGACGATGCCATCCCGCTCGAACTTCGTTTTCGAGTTAATAGCTCGACAGGTAAAGTCACCATCCAGCTGAATGGGTGTCTCCCGTTCAGCGCTCCTCGAGCTCAGTTCGTTGTTTCGCAACTGGCGGCCGTAGGCGCTAGGCCACTGGCTGGCATCAACATTTGATCACGTAGCTCTCGTCTCCAGCAGCGGAGACGGAGCGCAGCGCAGACTCGCCTCCAGCAGCCAATCACAGGCCTCCTTGGACGTTGTTAAATTTGTCAACGAACCGGGATCCTGCCCGGAACCAGGATCCTGTCCCCAGTTTGGAACCCGGATCCTGGCTTTGAATTTTCAATCATCTTCTCCTTTCTCAACCCGTTTTCGTGTGGATGGCATGGGTTCCGGCTAAAAAAAGGAAACGGCACCCCACCGGACATAGCCCACACCAAAAACCCCGGCAACCCCCTCCCCCGGTACCAAAACTCCCTGAGGAAAAATCCCGGGTACCGACCCCCCCCCCCCCCCCATGAAGTGTTAATAAAATGCAATATATTTTTATGAAAAGTATATATAGAGGCGAGCCGCCGTCACGCTCTTACAATTTACTCGCGGGTCTAGATTGCAAGACTTCCTACTTTCCTATATATTTGCATTCGGGGGAAGGGGATAGCCGAGGGGTTTTGCAACCCGGGGTGTTTTGCCAGGGGGGATTTGGTACCTAGTGGTTTTTGCCGGGGTTTTTTGATACCGTGGGGGAGGGGGGGGCAGTTTTATTGCGGGGCGGTGTATCCGGGGGGGGGGGGGGTCAGCTAGACCCAGATGGCATCATCCGGTGGCATTTTTGCGTGGATGGTATCTTCCGTCGAGCTCACGTGAAAATGTCCCCTAAGATTCTTAAGCAAAGAGCCTGCCGGAAATTTTCCAAAAGCCCCCCCCCCCCACCCCCACTGTAGATGCGGCACATCAGCAAGAACCATCATGCTCACTGAAGTTTAACGATCCCCGCGGGTTCAATTATCTATCCTTGGTCCTCCAAACTGACTGCAAACCACCTACCCATTCTTGGCCGTAGGAGTCCATTAAATCGTTGTATGCTTTGCTGTCCCATTTGGCTCGAACTCCTATTAACGTTCCAGGAAGGAACCCGTTCTCAGCCATAACGACAAAGAAGCAAAATAGTCCGGCAACTCCCTCCAGGACGCCACGCATCAAGAAGTCGCAGGCGATCAAACTGCAAAGAAAGAACATCAGTATGAAGGTGTTAATCTGCTGTTCAATTAATTCAGTTCAATTGATTTTTTTATCTTTCAAAAAGCAAGAGAGGGTCCTTCATTTAGTGTTTGTAATCCGTTTGTACTTGTGTAGTTATGGCGACAAGCTAAAGCTTGACCCCAAATGTAATAATAAATAAATAAATGGCAGATACAACAAAAGAAGAAAGAAAAGTGATAACATAAAAGAGAAAAACTGTAGTATGAACAAAAATAAGCAATCTACGTAATCATAAGAATCAGAGAAGAGTTGCCAAATGGCACGGCTCGACCATAGTAGAGTTTAGAAAGATATAAACAACTAAGGTGTGGATGTTATGCATGGTTCAAATAGATGTAATAAGGCGTAACGGCGTCTAGTTTCAGCTCACACTCGGGGCGTGCTGTTTATGCTGAAGAAAGGGTAATAGATCTTGATCCTATTTTGTGTATGCAAAGCCAATCAGAGTTCATTTTCAGGCTCGCGATTCTCAACCGGTGTTTGTCACAAGTTGTTTTTACGGAGTGCACACGGGTTCCGTGTTCTGTGGCTTCAAGCTTTTTTAGCTCCTGTGCCGGGTTCTCTTATGCAAAACACGGGCGCTGAAAACGGGTGACAGCGCAACGTGTTAGGATTCGAGTTCAACACGCTAATTGCTAAAAACGCAACTCAGATAGCTTGGTTGGGTTCTGACAGCGAGCCGAGAAAAGAAAAGGACGCGTATTAGTCGTAAACACCACGTCCAGCGCCACACGGCTTATTTAGGACAAACATCAGCAAAATGGTATACCTTACGCGGACTGCTTTCGTCCTACGGTTGGGGAGCCCGGAGTAATTCAATCTCTTCAGAGATAAGCTTCGTCCTTGCCCGGCTGTCGTAGAATGTCTGGGTTACATTCATCCTCGCGCAATCTCCAAAGAAGGATTACTTTCATCCGAGAGGAAATGATGCCGACTAAGGATGGTTTTCATATTTACCTGGACTTCATCCTGGTAAAATGATGTTATCTTATTAGGGATAAGAGGTATCTGTGTAGCAAATACTGCAGTTAACTTTAATCCTTATTCGGAGAATATTTTACAGTGTACACCAGGTGTACACCTATTTGAACAATGCTATAATGCTGTAAGGCGTATTCTCGACGTTCCCCGAGGACTCCTCGAGGAATCAAGGGGAACGGCGAGAACAGAGTCACTCCACGTGGACTCCCAAGTTCGGAAAACAGCGAGAACACGGGGAATGCTTCCAAAATAGATTTTGTTTGAAAAAAAAATATGCAGTTGACAAAAATAGTCTGCACTGTAAAAAGTTTCTCCGAATAAGGACGCAGTATTTGCTACTGGGGTTAAGCTTATCTCTACTGAGATAAGGTTAATCCGAATTGGAGATAATCTTATCTCAATAGAGATAAGATTAATCCCAGTAGCAAATACTGCAAGATTTTTTTTTTTACAGTGTGGATCCACATTATTTTTGGTCTTGTTTATTCAGATTGTTTTCAATTAATTTTACACTGCACCAACACCAGAAAAAAACTGATTCCCCTCCGATTCTGAACGGGAATCTTTTGTGATGATGGTGATGACAATCAGAGCGTTCCTTGTTCGTGGGAAGTCGCGAGAATACGGGGAGTCAGTCTCTGGGACAAACAAAAACGCGGGGACTCCTCAGTCCTCGGGGAACGGCGAGAATACGCCTATAGAGACAAGAGAAGCATAGAGAATGCTGTGTGAAGGCTTGTCAAAAGATTGAGAAAGATTTGCTAAATAGTTTGCATACCAAGGGCCACTGTTTCGACCAATTCAAAGACAGGTAGCGTATGGCCATTCTGAATATTAACTTGTGGGGAAAACTTATTAGAGGCTTATTACTAGGCCTATGTTTTAAAATTATCAGTGAATGTTGACGGAAATAAAATTAAAAGAAAACGAAAATTAAGTAAAAGAAACCTTCTCCGAAAGTATTTTTTATAATTTAACTAGCCAGTCTTAACGCACCTACCGCGGTAATGGCTGAAAAGATGAGGCGAAAATCAGCCTAAGAGCTTTTCCATGAAGTAATCACATAGCCAGGCCGGGGGGGGGGGAGGGGGGAGTTACCTGGTGTTGATGAGCTTCTCCGTGTGGATGTTCCTGGGAGGTCGCTTCATAATGTCAGACTCAGGATGTTCATAAGCAAAAGCAATGGCAGGCAGCTAGAAAACAGAAATGCATTTTATACGCTGTGCCATTACGAAGTTTGAGGGGGGGGGAGGGGGTCACGATCTACCTATCTGTGCTTAGCGGAAAACGAACGCTTCAACAAAGTTGTTATTTTCACGTTCTGTGTTCGGAATAGACCCCCAAATGCAACAAAACTAAACTAATAATACACACAAAAATATATTAAATTTGTTTTTTACAAAACAGTTCTGGGAGAACGACTAATTCGACCTTTCCCAATTCAGAGCTGTTAGCGGATTAAAGTACGATTGGAAACCACCAACCACCGCACAGTAAAACGAGCCCCAAGTCCAGATCGACACTTAGTAAACCAACCAGTGTCAATCTTATGAAAATACCGATTTATGTAAGCTAGTAACTGATTCTAAGTAACTAGCCTACTGTTCTGATCAAGAACAGGCTCATTAGCTACCGATTGGGTCAGATCGTAATATTGCTACCAGGTTGGTTTGCTGGTTGTAGCGATGGTCGTCAAACTAGTTCGAGCAGCGACAAATCAAAAGCGCTTGCAGTGTGTAGTTTTAGAGCTAGGTCTGCAGTAAAAACAAGCTTTAAAACAAGATCCTATAAACATGCTGTATTTTTCAGATCAGATATACTAAGGCAAAAAGTCTTAGGCAACTGGCAAAAAGTCTTCGGCAAAAGTTTCTCTGTTTTCGCTCTGAAGCGAATGAAATCAAAGGCCGATATTACAACAACAAAAAATACGAAATGTGATTTCTTTGTTTTAAATAATATAAAATTAAGTTAAATTACAATCAATCAATCAATAATTTTATTAACCCATATAGAAATGGCACAGAACGTGCCCATACGGAGTATATGAAAAACAATAAAAGAAAAAAAAGATCAGACTAAACTAAATGACTATACAAACGCACTATAATAAGGATGGCTCCGGTCTAGAGAAGAATCAAATTCGGCACGGCGTTGGGCTACAGCCACAAAAGGATCTGTAACGCCGTATAGTCGCGTGACTTTGTGGTACGAGCCCACAGGGGAAGGCCGAGTAGGTACTTAGCATAATTATAGTACAATTTACGGATTGTCCTTAAATCAGTTATGCTAAATAGCTTCCAAAATGGAGATAGGGCTAGAATGTGGCGGATTGTGTAAGCGCTGTAGAGTCTAGCCAAAACATTTCTATTATAACGGGATTTAGCTCTAACTAATAAACCGTAAGCTGCTCTAGCCTTCGCGCCGAAATGTCCGAGTAGTCCAACACGGGTACTTTTCAGGTCGGTACCAAGTGGTAGACCGACGTAAGTTAGAGACGGCGAAAGCTGGATACTGGAATCACCCAAAGATATTGTAGCGCTATCAGAAGCTGGTCGATTACAATTAAACTTGATGCATTCACTCTTACTCGGATTGAATTTCAAACCGATATCCTTATACTCACAACTTAAACTAGCAAAATTCTTCTCTATCGAAGCCAGGGTTCTACTCAGGTTAAAAATATCATCAGCGTAATTTAATAGCGACAGGTCCAGACCACGAAAAATAAAACTTGTTTCTACTTTCTTCTGGGCATCGACCACACTATTATTAAATAGCGGGGGTGAAGTTATGGCACCTTGACGAATACCTTTATGCACACGGATGGACCTGTCGATTAAATCAGAGGCATTTCCGGAAAGTGACTTAACCTTTACGTTTAATTTCCGGTACATATCACGAAGGGTAGCTATTACTGAAGCTTCCACACCACGATGCAACGCCACTAGAAGAATTTGTGGATGGATTCCAGAGTCAAAAGCTCTGCTGACATCGTGGCCAGCAAGAAACAATGGATCCTCGGACATCCTTACAGAAGATGCTACAGAAAAAAGGCCGACATAACGGTTAAAAGGGGTGTTATTTTTTTTTCTGAAACAGGAGAATAATTTCTTTCTTTGTTCATTTGGATAGTTCACATTTTGAATAGTTATGATCTACATTTTGGATATTTCAGCTTAAATTAAATGAAGGTATTGGTCGCCATAACTTGATAAACGGAACACTTACGATATCAGTTCCCAAGTCGATACATAAAATCGTGACAGTTCCGAGCGAAAGTGGAATACTCAAGATGATATACAGAATGAAGGGTATCGCTTCAGGAATCTTGTCGGCCATGGTATATCCAATAGTTTTTCTCAGGTTTTCGAAAATCAAACGACCCTCCTCGATACCGGTGACGATACTGGCGAAGTTGTCGTCCAGCAAGATCATGTCGGCAGCTTGTTTCGAGACGTCGGAGCCAGTGATACCCATTGCGATACCTTGGAGGTAAAGGAAGCCTTTGTAATAACATAGGACAAAGTAACAGGGCCTAACCTGTTTAAAAACCACCCGTCAGTTTTAGAACTCGATAAGCTACTCTTGCCCACACACACTATCCTTTCCTCTTGTCAGAGGTTCCGCGTTCGAACAAATATATTAGGTGGCCTCCGGTGTGGGATGTGTTACAAGTACGGTAGCGGCTGATTTTTTACTTCTTTTTTTCCTCTGCGGGCTTATTTTTTTGCCATCCGGGTAAACGGACTTCGTCGTCCCCCCCTTTCACACACGACGGAAATCTCTACAAATAGGGAGTAGGACGAACAGTTGCGCCTTTGGGTTTATATTTAGTCCCTGCAGATAGCTTTTTAACAGTCGGCATCGACCTTCAAAAACTCTTCTCTTCGGTTTCGAATGAAAGCTTACCACCTCCTGAAACTGCGAACGACATGCGGTGCAAATTCGTTGTTATATGCGTGTTGCGGTGGGTGGATGTAGAACGCAAGGGCTATGCTTTGTAGTCTACCAGAGCTTATACGTTACAAACCAAGCGACCAGGCCAGCATTTTAATCGGGAACCCCCTGGCCCCTCAGTGCGTCATTATACCTACTTGGTAGGAGGGTTGCTGCGTGGCCAAGTAGTACTTGGCTACGACGACGACCCTTCCTAGTTCCTACTGACTACACCCCTTCCTATTCAACCATTTACTACGCTACTGTAAACAAATAATAATTACCGATATCAGCTTGCTTGAGGGCTGGCGAGTCATTGACACCATCTCCCGTTACTGCAGTAATCGAACCGTTTCTCTGGAAGCCTTCGACAATGATGAGCTTCTGTTGCGGTGATGTGCGAGCGAAGACAATCTCACGATAATTCCTGTAAATATGAAAACGATCAAATAAGGAAGATAATTTGAGTTAAGTCTGAATATTCCCTGAACGCATAGTGTGAGTTAAGTCTGAATATTCCCTGAACGTTTTCCTGATTCTCGTGGGTAACCATTCCCCTCCACTAACTGATGGATGTGAAGACCGATCAACGAGCAAAATGACGGACTGTAGTGGACTCTGGAACGCTATTTTCAAGCGGTAACCACAGGTGTCCACAGGGATCCAGACGATGAGGGCAACCAAAAAACACTCCACAACTGTCAGTAGGATCAACGCAACATCAACACGTCCACCCAGCAAGAAGGGGGGGATGGCTTATATGAGAGATGACTGGGACTCTTCGTGGATGCGAAGGAACTAAGATGGATGCAAGGATGGATAGATGGATGTCTGAATGCGAGGAACTAAGGTCTAAGGTATGGTAAGTGGATCAACTGACCAGATGGATGCTAAGATGGATGGACGGATTGATGCTAATATGGATAAGATGGATGCTTCGATACGAGGAACTAACGTCTAAGGTATGGTAAGTGGATCAACTGACTTGTGGGCGAACTCGGTGGTGATGGTGGATAATTAAAGTGTGGACGAACTTAGTAAAAGCGGGGAAACTGCCGGATTTCAGAGGGCGAATAAATCCGGTGGGTCAACTAAAAATGATGAATTGTCGGGTGGGTGAAGGGCTGTGAGCAAGCTTGCGCAAGGGCCAAATCCAGGAAAATTTGGTCGAACTGCCCAACTGGTGGCACATAAGGTGGGTCGACTGACTGCTGACAGTTGGAAAGCTGCCGGGTTGGCAAACTGTAGGAAGAAGTGGCCAAACTTTTGGGCGCTCTTTCTCATGAGTTCTACTTTATATCCGACCCAAGGCTTTGGTGTGTAGCCGACGCAACGGTTCAATGCGGCTCCTGGACACTGACCAGTGCACACGGAAGAAGAAGCTGAAGAAAAAGTTACGTCCCTCTCCACTCAACGGCAGAACGAACCCTCCCACCAACGATGAAATGATAACCACAGAAAAGACTTACTAAATCTTTCACTGATGAAAGAGCTCATGATCGTCGATCGAAAGAGTATGTAACTTACTTGATGATGAAATCCAAATCTTCGTCGTTCATCGTCTTCAACTTCTCTCCGTGTATGACGATGGCCTGGGCAGCCTTTGGGTCGACCTCTTTCAGCGGGATTTTCAGACGGGCTGCAATATCCTCCGGAGTCTCGCTTCCTGTAAAACCACGCCCAAGGTCAACTCACATATCGAACTGCATTGCATATACCCTGATCGTCTCTCTTTCGTTCCTACCTAACCTCCTTCGAAATTCAACAACAGGTAGCAGAAAAAAAACGAGATCACCGTGTTAGGAGTCCGTTTCTGGAGCACTCTGCTGGATTCAGTCTCGGCTGGATAATCGAAGGCCTTCAAATCTCGACTCTATGAATCGTGGTGAATCAGCAATGAGTCCGGTAGTTGTATGGAGTTTCAATCCTTGGTGATGTCACAAAAGGACATTTGTCACGCCCTTTATGCTTGAGCAAAACAAAACGCTGATTGGCAGAGTTTTAGTTTTCTTCTTGAGGGATCGATCAAACATTTCCGTCAGATAACAACTTCAGCCGTTTTTCTGCGGCATATTTCTGTGCCACACATTTCTGAATGTTACTCTTGGAAACAAAAGTGTGTGCAACCACACTCGACCCGCGTCTCGTCTCTTTTTTGCGGTATTTTCAAATGCTTGAAAACAAAGATAAAATCTAAAAAATCGAACATCTGGGACCTTACGATTCTCTACCAGACGGATCCTCAGACTTTTTTCTATCTGCAAAACAAAGTTACTCATTTTATTATTCAGACTAGAATTTTGACCAAAAATTTTAATTTCCCGCCAAATTCCGAGCTCCAAAATCGAAAATCCCCTCGAAAAATTTGAAATTTTGAGCAACAATGCAAGCCACAAACACCTTGATGGCCCTGGAAACAGACGTATGGAGCACACAAACGATCGCGGAATCATTCTAGCCACACTCTCTGTCTGGGATCGCGGAAAAACACCTTTAGCCAATACACCCTTCATTAAATTCCTTCGAGATTAGTTCTTTTTTGGCCGGTAGATGCGCTAGTATAAAGTAAACTTCTTGGTGTACGTTTATCCAGGTTTGTTTGGCTATTTTCAATTCCTCTTAGGCCTACCAATATTTGAAACTGTCTAAAATGCCTCTGCCTCTATTTCTGCTCTACCCAACTCTGTTCTGTCAAACTTCATCAAGTTTGGGAATTCTGGCTACCTCAGTGCTGAGTGCTGGTTGACTTTTCCACGGGGCTAATGCGCGACTCGGTATGAAGCGAAAGCCTAATCGCTTATTCACCCTTACGATAACTTCTACCAAGATCTCACGTGTGATTGTTATTGTTTCTCTTGGCGCATCTGACGGCAATTAATCATTGGATTTTATGGAGGGGCGCATGAGAGTGCTATGTCCTCACGCATGGGACAGACTTATCTTTCTCAGCGTTTTAAACTCCTTGCGGCTTTACACATGAAGAACCTAAAAGGGGGCAGGGTCGGGTATGGATTAGGTTGCCGTATATGAATGTACTGGCTACGACTAAAGTTGTCTGCATAAATAAGTTAAAGGCATTTTCTCGCCGCTTCTCCACTTGACTTCCCGCGTTTTGTTTGTCCCGGGGACTCATGCCCGTATTCTCGCGAGTCCCCACGGACGGGGAATGCTCCGATTATCATCACCATCATAAAAAACGACTCCCTTTCAGATTCAGAGGGGAATCAATTTTTGATGTTGTTGTTGCACTTTTAAATTAATTAAAAACAATCAGAATGAACAAAATAAAAAAGAAAGTGGATCCAGACTAATTTCGTCAACTGCATAATCCTTTTTTGGAACAAAATCCTTTTTAGAAGCATTCCCCGTGTTCTCCCTGTTTTATGTACGCGGAGCCCATTTGGAGTGATTCCCTCTATTCTCGCCGTTCCCTTCGATTCCCCGAAGAGTCCTCGGGGAACGGGGAGAGTACGCCTTAAGATCCGATTCGACACGCCATTTAGTAAACTTGTAAGACTCACCAGTGGATATGATTCCAACGGACTTCGCGATGGCTTTTGCTGTGATTGGATGATCTCCAGTGACCATGACAACTCGGATTCCAGCAGATCTACACATTGCCACCGCTCCTGGGACTTGGGGTCGAGGAGGGTCAATCATAGCAATCAGACCAACAAAGCGCAGATCCTTCAGGGGGAAATTTGGGTTTTCGCTGTCGAAAACGAAGCTCGGTGGATATTCGGAGGCAGGCAGCAAAAGGTCACAGAAACCTGAGAAACAAAGCTAAATAACTGCTACTTCTGAGCTGTGATGCTACTAATTACAAAATAAACTATATAAACACACAACCGCCCGGGGAAGGCTCAAACAGCCTGATGATAGACGGCTGCAATCCTCTGATTGTGATTCATACGAGGGTGGTCTATTTGTTATGTTAATGATAAGAGCTTGAGGGGCTGATGGTAGTGTTGTGTCAGTTTCTTTGTCAAGGTCTGAACTAACTATAAGATAAGATAAGATTTATTTACACTAAGAGCCAAAGGCCATGGCAAATACATGAAAAATAAACCCAAACAAACAAAAAATACCTACGGCTACCCTACGGAACATCGCCAACTGTTTAGTACTTATAAAACAGCTATTCCCCATGACTTTCCACATCCATTCTTCATCCACCCCTCTTTCATTTACTCCGAAAATTTATAATTCACTCAAATTTTCGCATTCACACAACAAATGTTTCAAGTTCTCATCCATACTGCCACAAATCGGACATGGAGTAAGGACCGGACCAACCTTTTATATGTACATAGCGAAGTGAATACGATCCTCCAGTGTTTCTAGAATTTAATTGCACAAGTGAAGATTCAGAGCTAAACTCAAACGACGTCAGTTGCAGCTTGAATTAAACCTCAAACGACGTCAGTCGTAGCTTAAGCGAAACCTCGGATCAGAGTAATCTTCACTTGTGGGGAATAGAATATACAGGCTCGTCCTTTTTTAGTCATTGGTCATTCCTTATTTACTCGTCATTCGTTATCTGTCAGTGATTTCGGATCAGTTTTCTCGGATCAGTTGTGCGTTTTAGACTGATGGATCGACGAAGAGTGATTCATACGCACTCGATAAAGCGATTTAAAGTCTGAATAACGTACCAATAACTCTCTCGCCCATGTTTCCAAGATCTTCGTATGCTTTGTTGAAAGTTTTCTTCCACTTCTTGTCCAAAGGTTCTTCCTGTCCGTTGACGTAGATGGTTGAACAAAGATCTACGATTCGCTCAGCCGCGCCTTTCATCACCAGCAAATAGTCACCGTTGTCGAGCTTATGCACTGATACCTGGTCGGTACAAAATATTGTTATATATTTTATTAAAGGACCCGTCCTGTCTACAATGCCAATGCAGTTCCTACTTCCGTAATTGCATTCATTATTCTTAACCCCGAGACCTGCCCGATACCCAAATTTCATATTTTACATTCTAATCAGCTAACGATACCACACTAATCTCTGCACTTGCCACGATTCACTATTTTCCATGCGCATTATGCTCCCGATGAGTGTTCGCATATCATGCTATTGATGCGTACAAAAACCGGTTCTCTGAATTTTGCCGAGTTTTCTACTAGAAGTCAATGGATCTGGGAAAAGACTTAAAGCAGTCAAAGCCGTTCGATAATTTGTTAGAAGCAGAGCCTAGCTTTACAGTAATCGAACAGTTCTGAATACTGGAACATAAAAAAAAAATACAGCAAGGTGTGCTTTAATACCTAAAAAGGGGTTTGCGTGCGCTTGTCGCTTTAACCCAACGTTACAACACTGGTGTTGATTTAATAGATGAAGTTCTGTACAACAATTACGAGGATTATAAATTTGTTCATAGATATAAATATATTATTTTTCTTATTTGTTTAACGTGCGACATTAGAACACTGGTAATACTGTGATATCGCTCCGGTTCCAGAACAGGTTGTTGACTGATTGAGAAATCAACGCGAATCCGATTTCCGAGGGATTTCTACGGCGTGTGAGTCAAGAGAAGGGGTCATAGGGGTTTGGCAATTTAAGATGTTATAACTACACTGTAAAAAGTTTATCCGAATAAGGATTAACTAGTTAACTGTAGGATTTGCTATTGGGATTAATCTTATCTCTACTGGGACACTGATCCGAATTAGAAATAATCTTATCTCAGTAGAGAGAATATTAATCCCAGTCGCAAATACCGCAAGATTTTTTTTTTTTTACAGTGTATCTCACTGTTTTTTCGATGTAAAGGCTACTGTCCAGTGAAAGTACAGTTTGACCAGGATGAAATTGCACTAAAACCCTTTTTTACTGAACAACGTATCGCTGAACGCTGAACAACGTATCCACAATCAGTCAAAACCGCCCTATGGCTAAACTTTCTAAGGCAGCTGGGACGAGTGAAGGGGTGGAAAATCAGGGGATGAAGTTTTTTTTTTTTTACTGAAATGATGATAGTCGGGGGTAAGGAGACATGCCGAGTTCATTTCTGAGCTATATCGCAGAATACATCGTATTCCATAGATCGATCGTATGGCGGAGCATATACCAAAAAGAAAAACCCTCTGGCCCTCCTCCAGACCCACAATTTAATTCTGCAGACGGCCCTGGCACGGCTTATCACCTTTCCCAAGTTCACAAGAACTCCCTCATTTCTATCCCATACTATCATTAAAAGCTGAAATTCGGAATAACAGGAGCCGTACCTGATACTTGTTCGTCGAGTTGAAAGGAATTTCGGCTATCTTCGGATGTGCAGCACGAAAGGCCATGGTTCTGTTCGTCATTAGTTCGACCATCTTCAGGACAGCACTCTCGGAAGCGTCTCCGTTTACATCTCTGAAAAAGTAAGAGGGGGTTGATGCCACACTAACTAGTTAAAGGAAAATCCGCTGACCCCTGACAAGCGTCAAAAACCATCCGTTCGTAGCAATTCAATGAACTGTTGCAACGCCCTAGCAATCATAGTTGGAAGGGTGTATTTTTCTGAAAGTGTACTTTTATTTGTCACTCATGTTGTGTGTCACTTATGTCGAAATACTCCGTCTTGTGTCCTCGTGGCTGTGTGACGCGTAATAAATAAAAATCATTCATTCATTCATTCTTATTTCCGGGAAAGGCGGTGAGACATGCGGAAACTGGACGGTCAGCGCATAAAAATACCCTTTAAAATCGATTCCCGCACTGACTCAAATCTCAAAACCGACCCCGGAAAAGTAAGTCACGAGCACACCAAGAGCGACGAAATCGATTGACGATTGACTAACGGAAAATTTCGAGGCGGGAATTGCGGACTGATGCGGACGAATTTTCAGTTCGTTTTTTGTTCTGTTTTAAATTTGCTGCTTTTGCGTCAAAGCGGAGCATCTTATGACTCAAGGTGGGCTTACACACTGCGTAAAATCTGAGCGGAATTTACGCACGTATTTGGGCTTGAAAAGATCCCTAGCAATACGGACATATTTGGGAAATCGGTCCGTTTTTTATAGAAATACGTCCGTATTACTAGAGATCTTTTCAAGCCCAAATACGTGCGTAAAATACGCTCGGATTCTGCGCAGTGTGTAAACCCACCATCCAGGTTTTCATCTCAACGCTTTAAACCTAGTTTCACGCCCTAGTTGCGTTAGTTTCAGCCGCAGAAGCAGAAGCTGAGACTTTTCGCGCAAATTAACAGATCAATACGCGGAGCTGACGCAGACTTCTAACGCAGAACTACAGTTATGTAAAACCAGGGATAATTGTGCGCTGGAACGTTTCTACTTAATACGTCAGCGATGTTCTCAATGTATGAATGATTTATAACGCACTGCACGAATGCATAAGTGCAGTAAAGGAGTAAAATTTAAAAGAGGTCAAACAATTTCCAGGAAGTTTAATCACAAATGAGAACTAAGTTAATTCTTACCTTACCTTAAATTACCTTAAATTACAGCTTGGAGCAAAATAAGGATTTCTACTTTAGAATTCGCTACAGGAGCTAATCGGAGATTAGCTGCTTAACTGTGGTGACTGGTGGTGAACAGCAGCTAATCGGAGGATATAATTTCGAGGGCAGATTTTCGAGTGGGTCGGGAATAAACTAACGGTGGACCAGGTAGTGGATTCGCGTGCGACGGGGTAAAGCACTTGAAGAAAATGAGAAGTTCTGAAGGAGTCAGTCCGAACCAGGGTTAGAGACACATGAGTGGAGGAAGACTCGGTGGGAGAAAGGGATGAAGCTTAAGCTTACCTCTTCATGATTGGGCGGTCCCCTTGTCCATGAGCAAACTCTGCTCGACTGCACAAAGCAGCCACACGGTGAACCGATCTCCACGTCGATGTATTTGTGTCAAACTGAATATCTGAAAGTAAAAACAGTAAAAGGAAAGCTAAAATGAAAACATGGCTCCTTGAATGCAGGAAAAGTCGGAAACCTGTCAAGCGCGGGGGGGGGGGGGGGCAGTAGCAATCCTTGTTGGTCTAGACTAAACTTCATCCGATTATCCGATACCGGAGACATCAATGTGACGTCATCAAGATAGTTGGGAAATTCGATTAAATATATTACTGAATATGTATTTGGATCTATATATAGCGCCGAGCGGCCAGCGAGGCGCCGGACGTGTTTACATTTGTAAACCGTTCTAGAGACAATCATTTAGGTGCGGAAATTGAAAATATGAATTTTTCATTAATTAGACGTGACGTCACGGTCCTCGGATAGTCGGCTGAGGTTTAGTCAACACCTCCTTGGTTCGTTTATGGTTGACCAAGAAAACTGGACAAGGTTGGAACAACTATGGCAATTTGACCATCGGATTCTAAATACTATAATTACTCCGCTTCTAATATTCTCGAGGGCTGACATTATTTCGACCGTACGTACTCCTCAGTCACGCAAGAATTTTCAATTTTTGGGCACATAGCTCCAACGTTAAGGTATCCCGAACGTATGAGCACAGTACCACGGAGAGAGGGGAACAGTACCTATCTGTTATGCGGATTTAAAGTTTAACTGAAAAGGAATGTAACAGCAGAATCCAGGTACCCATGACTTATTCAATTAAAGAGGTTTGAAGACCCGATGAAAATGCGTCACTTCGTTCTTTAGCTATTCACGAATAATCGATTTTCAAATAGTGGAATTTCCCTGTGATTTGTGGTACCTCTATCTGCTTGTGTCTGTTTTGTATGCTTGACGAAAACGATTTACGAATAAGTGTTCAAGCAGTGAGCCACCTTCCTCGAGCGGATCACTGACCACTGAAAAGCCGCGTTTGTATTGAAATTAAGTTTTTCTGTGTCATAGTAGAATTTTGCGTTGTGAGGACGGCCGTAGATATTCTGAACACCATACTAGAGCAAATAGTGAAAATAAAAAAAAATCCTTTTACAACAATCAAAATAATGCAGTGTAGTCAGTTAAAGGATACAAAAATAAGTTGGCTTTTCAGTTAAACTTTAAAGATTACAGATTTTACATTACGTCCTCGAGCACGGGGACAGTGCCTCCAGAAATAGATTTCCATGGGGGTAGTGTCTTCTTGTCCCTGGGCAATATGCTCCAACGTTCAGGCAGTTTGCTCATACGTTGGGGTAACCCTAACGTTAGAGCACTGTGTCCCTAAAAAATAATTTTTGGATAACATGGTACACCTATAGCCGGTATACCCATCATCCATGGTACACCTATCATCCATGAAGTTTTCACAGGTAATGGAATAGCCCAATGATTGGAAAGGTTCGTTCCGTTAGTTCCCTCTCTATCATGTCTGGTCGTGGCAATCACTGGATCGCGTGTAAGGGTCTAAATGTGCAGACAGTTCTCCAGTTCCCAGTTCACAGCCACGATGCGGTTTAGTTCCTGTTAGTCCCAAAATGATCATCACCATCATCAACAAGTCTTCCTTAAGCAGAAAAAAGGTGCACCTCCCTGACGGCGAGAGTTTAAAAAAAGCCCTAATTAAAAGTAAAAGCTTCTCTTTTCTGTTTATTAGCTTGTGGATATTTTCTCTGTGATGGATGCTAATTATTTGACAATGCAAAACGGATACGTCAGCTACATTTTATAGGAGCTATGTTTCGGCCCTTCTTGGCAAGGGTCCTCTCCAGGCGAATTAAAGCTGATGATGAGGCGAAGGCGGGAAAATAGAGACTAATCCTCTGGGAGTACTGAACTGGTGTAAGGCCATTTGAAAGAAAGCTTACTGGAGAGGTCGTCTGGGTTCATCGGGGCCTGTACGATAGTTCCATCAAACCACATATGGGCGACTGTCATCTGATTCATCGTCAGAGTGCCCGTCTTGTCTGAGCAAATGACGGAAGTGGAGCCCAGTGTCTCGACAGCTTCCAAATTCTTCACCAGACAATTCTTTTTGGCAAGACGCTGAGCAGTTAGGGTCATGCAGACCTGAAAAACAAAAAAATCGGTAAAAGTTGCAGCGTTAATGAGGAGGGCGAGCGAACTTTTTCACTTCGGTTGAACACGGGAGCAGTCGGAACGTCTCGAGAGGATTCAGTACCGGTCTTTACTAATAATATCAAAATCCCCCAAAATCCCGTACATTTCTCTTCTTAACGAGTTTGGTCTCGCATCTTGGTCAAACCGTAGACACCAACTTTCTACCAAGTTTGGTGACCAACTACTGGAAGACCCCAACCATCGGCAGATCCTTCCCCCTCCCCACATTCCCGACCGCATAAGGCCACAAAGAATGGCAGCACAACCAGTTCCTAAAATCCAACCCACTCGGGCAATTCATGCGCGGTACGAAAGAAGTTTTGTCCCCTCCTTTGTAAGTTTTTTCAACGCGAAATTTTAAGTAAAATTGTTTTCCTCTTTATTGTGTTAATTATGAAAGTTTAGCGCTTTAAACTGTTGCAATTTTTGTTTTTGTTAATTATTGAATATTTGACTATGTAAAAGCGCAGTAAAATTGTATATAGTTATGTTTGACGAGAAAACAAATTTTCGGTTTTGTGTTAATACCGTAAGAAAGGTTTGTCAAATAATAAAGATTGATTGATTATTTATCTTTCTTGGTTTTCATAAAAAGCGGTTATAAAGAAAGTTATAAAACTAAAACTTTGTTTCAGAATGACAGCAAATACTCATGAAGTGTAAATGTGACAAGTTCGCTGTGTTTAGATCGGAATTATTATCCCAATTCACATACTCCAAAATGAACTTCACAAAATTGACTCAAAACGCAAGTGTGGCTGATGGAAATAAACATCGACAAAAGCCATTATCTTCGATTGGGACCCCCTTACTGTACTTTTACTCCCAACCATATACCCCGAATGCATTACCTAACGGGATCGTATGACCTGGTCGATGGGGAACTGTGTGTTTCTCAGCACTATAAGCCTATAAAACACTATTTAAAAGTGTAACAGAATCCTTGGTATAATCAGAAGAGCCTTCACATTTAAGCAAGGGGGTTGGTTGTGGTTCCCACCACCACTCAAGTCGCTGGTTCTTCCGATCGTTGAGTATGGACACACTATAATGACCTTGCTACACACAGGAGCCTATGAGAGAGTCCAAAGGAGAGCTACTAAGTTCTTACCAGATGGTATACCCTACCAAGTTATGTCTTATGTCTATCGTACATATTCTTTAGAGGAGATTCAGCTGAGCCACGACCAACGGGCGTTATGACCGTAACGGTAACCGCAGCTACAGGTAAAACACAAGTCAGAGGGTCTAGGCTAAAACCCCCCCGGCGACCAAAACCAAAACCCCCCCGGTACCAAAACCCCCCCGACCAAAACCCCCCCGGTACCAAAACCCCCCCGACCAAAACCCCCCCAGTACCAAAACCCCCCCGACCAAAACCCCCCCGCATAAAAAAGACGGGTATAAGTAGAGTAACTGGTAGTTAGAGAGTAAGAGTAAATAAACTTCTTTCACAAACTTGACTCTACAATAATGTCTGAAGTACAGTGGGTATCAGAACAATGATAAACAAAGAGAGTGTAAGGCGAAGGTGAAGGTTGATGGTTTTGCTGAAGTCACCAAACACCCGCATTCATTAACTGAAGCTGTTGTCAGTGAGGTGTTAAATGTGAATGATCAAATCAAAGCCAGTTCCACTCTGTGTATCGATCCCCCCAACAAATCCTTTCCCAATGCCTCCTCCTTCTTGGCAAGGAAGCTGCAGTTAGGATGCCACCCATTGGTGCAATGTGAAGCTCCCTTTGCCTGATTGCTCTTTAGTTATCCCTGATTCATACCAGAAACTCAAAGATGGGCAGTAAGCGGAGGAAAACCTATGACACCGCAAAAGTTGTCCTACTTTCCGTCTGTGAGCAGGATAACTTTCGAAGGAAATGAGATATTTTGATGAGACGTAATGGGAGGATCCTTTGGGTCAAGGGAAATGTTGAGCTCGTTTTGTGATAGCACTTTCAAGATAGTCCCAGAAATATTCTATCAGCGCTTCACCTTCGTGCTTGTCAATGGTAAAACTGTCACATGGTTGTTCGTTTTGTTGCCCAGTAAATCCCAGTCTAAATATGTGTGAGTGTCTAAGGACCCCTCTACCTAACAGTTACTTTACTCATACATACCCGTCTTTTTTTATGCGGGGGGGTTTTGGTACCGGGGGGGTTTTGGTCGGGGGGGTTTTGGTACCGGGGGGGTTTTGGTCGGGGGGGTTTTGGTACCGGGGGGGTTTTGGTCGGGGGGGTTTTGGTCACGGGGGGGATTTAGCCGGGGGGGGTTTGGCGGGGGGGTTTTGTCCGGGGGGGGGTTTCGCCGGGGGGGTTTTAGCCGGAACCCATTTAGAGGATATCTAATTTTTAATTACTTCACTTCTTTTTATTGTTTGATCAACTTCATTATTTGGTGGCCTATCATATTGCGACAATTCAAGGACATTATTTCCGAGATATGAAAATCGTGGCAACTTACGGTGACAGTGGCTAGTAGACCTTCAGGACAATAGGCCACGATAATACCGATGAGAAAAATGAGCGACATCAGCCAATTATAGCCCATTGCCAGGGCGATAATAAACAAAATAATGGCGGTAACAAATGCGATGATCGTCACCAGATGGATGAATGCACTGATCTCCTTTGCGATTGGAGTTTGCCCCACGTCCAATCCGCTGGCGAGAATAGCGATACGACCCATCATCGTTTTGTCACCAGTTCCGATTACCATTCCTTTACAGGTACCTGAAAAAACACGACGTTGTTCGTTAAAGCATGACTAAAGTCCTACACTAAAGTGTCCCAGCCAGAGCATGACCTTGGTCTCATGGCGAAGAGTACGAATTGGGTTTTATTATGTTTTGTATTTGTTTTCTTTTATTTCCTATACTCTGCTTTCCAAAATAGCGGGTGAAAAATAAATTACTTACTCACTTGCAGTACTTTATTTCTCAGTAAACAAAGCAGTCATCAGCCCACCTAGCCTCGAGTTCACAGTCACTTATCAAACACGACATGGTCAGTTGTCAGTTACAGCACAAATGAAGACTTAAACTACTGCAGTACCAATGTAATCATCAACCCACACCTAGAATCGACTTTCATTTCACAGTAGTATATCGCTCTTTTGCTCTATAAACTCATGACGAATCTTTTTGTTCATGACGCATCTTTTCGCAGCGACCCGCGCGCTCTGGCATTGATTCCAAGGGCACCAATCACAGATTCAATTAATAGGAAAAACTCCTCAAGAATGCTGGTAACAGGTGACTCTTTATGACTATCTCTCCTTGCCGCTGCGAAATCTCCGGCCTCTCCGGGTATCTAGCGGAAGAAAGGCAAAAGTGGTGTCACAGCTGCTCCCAACGATCGTCGTGATTGCTTGACACAGGATGTGAGTCGTTGAGTTTGAGTCGTTACGGACGCGCTTACTCCTTCTTCCTGAGGATCACTGGCGTGTTTTGGACTTAGTCATATAGAGTATCGAAACATACTTTCAAAAGTGCGGAGCCGGTGTGCGAGGGAACGGATTTTTCTATTAATGCGGGGTTTTCGGCTTGATAAACAGGTAAACTCAAACGGCATGAGTTTACCGTCACTGCAGATGGTCGCGATGAGCTATGCGGTAAACCCTTAACTGTGTGAAACTGTGCTTCAGCCCCCTGAGACAAACGGGGTTATCTGAACAAGAGCGGACAACTTCAAGGACCGTCGTACCTGTAATGCCAATGCAACCTGCTTCCGAGGGGTTACCCATTCTCGATTTTAGTGTACAGCAAGTGCTTGGTGCCGCGATGCCCGCTCGGTGCCGGCACCGGGAAACAAGGCGGCAAGGGTTGTCACGTGTTAAAACATCAAAATAAGCATTTTTAGAAGCATTTGAAAGATGGATCGCCTAATTTATTGTCGAAACCGGTGCCGGCACCACCTATTTCGGCTGGTGCCGGCCGGTGCCTACCGGGGAGCGGGCAAGCCTCGCAACTTCAGTAATCTTTCCCAGGGGCGTCACAACTGGGGGGGGAGGGGGACGGCACCCCCAATGTTGTCGGCCAGTCGGTAAAAAATAATCGAGCTAGCAACGCCTCGAATCTCTCCACCTATCCTTATTCCGGAGACTTGAATTTAATACAGTATATTCTATCCCCCCCCCCCCCTAACGACAACTCAGTGATTTTCACACTTTGCCTTGTTTCGCTATTTTCGCTGCGTAACATGCTCCCGACGACTGTCTAGGAGAAGCTGGTTCGTGAGAAATAATTTTTCCCCTATATCTGCTGAAGTCAATGGGCCAGTAGAAAGAATTGAAACAGCGAAAGGCGTGGATAATTTGCTAAAAGCAGAAGTTGGTTTTAAAATATTCAGTAATTTTAGAATACTGGAACGAAAACATCAAATAGTGCGATGTGTGCTTTCAAGGAAACGACGCGATCAGGTACAAACACAAAAGAGGGTATCAATTTACCTTCAATAGCACTAGTAGAAAAGAACGCCAGATTCTTCGTCTCCAGAGGATTTTCGTGGGTAAATTCCGATGTCCGGGGCAACGGTTCGGATTCCCCCGTCAGTGATGAATTGTCGACTTTGAAGCTTTTGGATTCCAAGACTCGAATGTCGGCAGGGATACGATCACCGAACTTGACCTCGACTACGTCGCCAACCACCAGATCCTCTGCTTTGATGTTTAGCTTGTTTCCATCGCGGATAACGAGAGCGCTCTATAAACAATAAAGACGATAACAATAGTAATAACTATACTAACATTTTTTAAATATATTTTGACTGTACTTGCATTTTAATAGGAGGAAAGCTGGCCCGGGGGAGACTTACATTTGCCCTCTTTGCAAGTTGCAAGAGGAGCATTTGGCCCACTTTCTCTTCGAGTGTCAAGCGCTTTCGCATTTGAGGGCAAAAAAAATTTTGAGGTGAGTTGGTCTCGCTTCCGGGTATCCTGAAATCTACGAGCCCCAACTTGAGCGTAGAAGTATGCAAATGTGTAGTTAAAGCGTTTACACTTAATACAGATCTGTCTAGTATTTAAACTAACATTTCGAAATGTTAGTTTAGGTAACAGTTTAGTAACTGGTGTAACAGTTTATTTGTTTGGTTATACATGTATTCGGTCTTGTATGTCCTTGCGGCTGAATATACAAATGTTATTATTATTATTATTATTTAGCCGAGTTTGCCAATAAAGCAGTGAAAACTTAACCGAAAGCTTCAAGGTCCGCCGAAAAATCTTTCTAAAATAAGAGCATGAGAAACTTCAAAGTTTTTTTTTTTTCATTTGGAGGACCTGGTAGGCCAACAGGACTATGTTGTGTTTCGGGGTCCTTTTCTTTTGCTTGGCTTTTTTCGCGCAGTTTTCACATAGTTTGCGTCAGACTTCCGTTTCAGAGAGCGGGAGGTCTGGATAGGGTCGACAACCGCCAACAAGATCATCGGTAATCTCACAGGCCAAATACTGATATTTTTTAGAAACAGTATTTCTGTACGATTTTATCGTGAAGAGATCATTTCTAGTAGGAGTTGTGCTTTAATAATTAGAAAAGGTGATGGGGATACGAATGCAGAATTTCGTTTAATCAAGCTTATTACAGTGTCGAGTTAGGGGCAAGAATATATCGAGATTAGCACCCTCGAAAGCCGGATTCTTAATTTTCGAGCTTATAGCGTCAGGAATCTTGGGAGGGTATTTATTTCTCATTCTAGCGCAACGAACCTAAAGGTTGGGGTATTGCTTCTAGTAAACATAATCCAAAAGTCATGACTAAGAGAAGAGATTAGCACCCTCGAAAGTCCCAGATTCTAATTTTCGGACTTTTACCCTAGCGTAAGGAATCCAGGGGGGATTTTTTGTCTGGCTTCTACCACAATGAGCCTATAGCTTTTTTGAGTGGGGGGGGGGGGGTCTAGTGAACAGAATTAAGAAAAAGAAAGTATGAATTTGGAAGTTCGAGTGGAGGGGCAGTCAAACACAACTTCTCAATTTTTTAGCAAAGTGCTCGAGCTCTAGGGTTTACCCGTATACCCCACGTATGACCACAGTGCCTGAACGTTAATTCACAGTGCGTTGCGGCAACGGGACAATCCTTAGATCTGTCCTCATAAACAGATTTTCATGGGGGTACTGTCGCCTTGTTCCGGGGCTCTGTGTTACAACGTTCAAGCAACGTGCTCTTTCGATAGGGTGTACCCTAATGATGGAGTATTGTGAATCTGTGCATGACTGGGAAGGGGGGGGGGGGGTAAACCGGCTGTAAGAGCGATTAGTAAGAAACATATGAACGTTGTTGCTTACCTGAGGTACCAAGTTCTTGAAAGAGTCCATGACTTTTGAGGATTTTCGTTCTTGAGAATACGTGAACGTTCCCGTAACAACAACGACAATAACGAGGACGATTGCCAGGTACAACTGAAAAATAAAACGAACTTGTGACTAGGCGATCAGTGACAGGTATTAGCTACTCACAATCCCTTACCTCTACAAATAGCTATATCGCAGCAGAGCCCCCCAGAAGAAATTTCGAGAGTTATATTCAGCTCGCCTGTTGCACTTTTTCCTCCGATATGCGCAGCGGCGAAGAGGGACGTCGACGGACATCAACTCAAAGCTCAATAAGTATCTTTAGCTCCCTTTTCACAAGAGAAGAGCCAACCACTCTCATTACTTTTGTTATGTTTATCGTTGCGTTTTTGCGTTTGTGTTTTTGCGGTTGCATTTTTGCAGATACCATGGTATCTGTTACCACGGTAACTGGATCTGCATTTAATCGTTTTTGCAGTTACTATGGTATCTGATGCCATGGTCTATTCAAATACCACGGTACCTTGCCAGATACCACGGTAACTGCGAAAACGACTTTAGACCGTGGATACCATGGTTTCTGTAACCAGTCGTTCTACAAATTCAGGGTTGCCACATGCCGTACGATAATGTAAATTGTCACTCTATTTTTCCTGACACTCTTAGCCTACGTATGACATAAAATTCATAGTTTTTCAGAAAACGCTCAGGTGACAATTCCCGAAAATACGAAAAATAAGCGAAAATTTCATTACCAGTTTCACTCCCTGTCTTCTGCCATAATTCACTTTCTAAATTTTAACTTGAAGTGGCAACCCTGTGCAAGTTTCATTTAGTTTGAATTTAGTCACGGCCTGGCAGACCATCAGGTCAGAGCAAAATAACAATAGGGAGTAGCGCCATGACTTGAAGTAACTGACAAACAGTCGAATAGCAGCGACACTAGCACCACTAGCGATAGTGAACGTCCCTATACTGAAATTCAATCAGTCGTGCACCAGCACTGGCTTCAATAACTTCATGTTTTGAACAAAGCAAAAAAAGATACAACATCCTCTGTTTCCTCGAAGTGTGCAGACCGCGTCTTAGCTTTACTAGAAATTTCTGAATCCGCAAGTTTGTCTCGCTTTAGATGCTGCAAGCTTAGTGAGAGGGACTATGATTAGGGCCCGTTTGCGAAGCAAGGAAACCATAGGTCTTGACGCTACTCACTAGTGTTATTTTGCTCTGCGATCAGGCTACATCATTACAGGCCCCGGGGTTATGCTTGTCGAGCCTAGTATTGTCGTGCTTCGGTAACGTAAAACGACAAGATTTCTAAAATTCAATATCATAAAATTCAGCACTGCCCGTCATCATACGGGGTCATCATAAATTCACAAGCCAACAGAAGACGTGCAGTGTTTGACAAAGACAGTTTTGAAATATATTTGACAGTGCAAAAACGGATACGTCAGCAAAATTTTATTCGAGCTATATTTCAGCCCTTCTTGGCAAGGGTCCTCTTCAGGCTCAAAACCGCTCAAGTTGGAAAAACGAAACTTGTGATAACAAAACTGAAGATTCTAGCTTAGTGTTAAATATTGGTGAACTTCCTTTTGGAGAGTAGCTTGGAGTTAAAATGGTTGCTGAGATTTCATTTTGGACACGGCTGCTGTTTTTGCTGCTCTAATGGGTCGTTGATCGGGTAGAGATTTTTCTGCATTTGGGTTGACTTTGGTTTTGATATGGACAAGAGCTTGGGGCCTGAATTTCCTTTCGCTGATGACGCCGTTCCATGTCTCTGGTAGTGAGTATTCGCCTGTGTCTCGGTTGATCCCAGAACGGTTTTTCTTGATCTCAACGGCTTCTCTTATGGTTTGATGCAGTCCAGTGCAAGTTGCAAGAATTTGCGCTTTTTCAAAATGTACGAGATGGGATGGGTTTCCGAAAACGTGTTCTGCCAGTGCCGATTTAAAGTTGTAATTTGGACGGTGTCCATTGGAAAGGGCGTGGTCGATCTCCTGTTCATGTTCCGAGACCCTCTTTTCGAAAGTCCTCTCTTACCGACATAGCGCTTCCCACAGTCGCAGGGTATCGAATAGATACCTCGTTGGTTCTGGTTTGGGACTGGGTCTTTGGCGGTGTTTAGGTAGGACAGTAGGGTGTTCTGAGTCCGGTGAAATGTTTCGATGTTGCACTTTTTTAGATTCCTGGACAGTTTTTCAGTGACCCCTTGAATGTACGGGAGGTAGACACGTGCATTCTTTTCTTCTGGTTTGTCAGTGCTAGGAGTGCTAGTGTTGCTTTTGGAGGCCTGATGGATCTTCAATCTTCTTCGAATGATTTTTTCGACTAGTTGGATGGGGTATTTGTTGCCGTAAAGCACGTCCCGAATGTGACTCAGCTCAGCGTCTAGGAGGGTTTCATCGGAAATTTTGACAGCTCTGTCGACTAGGGAAATGATAACTGCGGTTTTGTTATCACAAGTTTCGTTTTTCCAATTTGAGCGGTTTTGAGCCTGAAGAGGACCCTTGCCAAGAAGGGCTGAAATATAGATCGAATAAAATTTAGCTGACGTATCCGTTTTTGCACTGTCAAATATGATTCGCAGTCAGCTTGGGTTGAAGGAATATTTAGTTTTGAAATGGTTGATGTATTCTCTTATTCAATAAGGTACTCTTTAGTTTTGAAGAATTAAAAGTAGATATTAGCGCATACGGCGGGGACGAAGCCTCTCCACCACGACCAGCTATGGCCAGATTGGAAAAAAAAAGAAAAAAAATTCCCGGCGCTTCGGACCACCAGAAAGAAAATATAAACCTACATTATCATACGGTGCATCCTCCGTAGTGGCAACCATGATTCCATACGCGATGAAGCACAACGCTGCTCCGACCCATAAAAGCATTTGGATGCCACCGGTTAAGTTTTTCATGAATTTCACCCACTCAGGCGTCCCAGGAGGGGGTTTAAGGGCGTTCGGTCCGTTCAGCTGCAAGAGATCGGCAGCTCGGGCGCAGGTCAGTCCCTGAAATAATGAAACGTCAGACTTACACCAGTACACGAAGACGAAGGCAGTGGTTACACACTTAAAGGTTCACTTCCGGTTTCGGCCGCATTCCTGGCGAACTACTTGTCCAGTGAGAAAATGAGTTTCAGATGCGGATTCAACATATGTCTCCTTAAAGGACCCGTCGTGCCTATAATGCGAATGCAACCTACTTCCATAGCTGCATTCATTAATACGTAAACCCGGAGACCCAGATTTCATATGTTGCATTATGAACCCCCTAACGACACCTCACTAATCTTTCCACTTGCCACGATTCACTAGTTTCCAGCCGCAATATGCTCCCGACTAGCATTCGAGAAACATGCTCTTGATGCGTAAAACCGGTTTTCTGAATTTTGCCAGGTTTTTGCTCCAAGTCAATGGGTCTAGGAAAAGGCTTAAAACAGCCAAGTTGTGGATAATTTGTTAAAAGTAAAGCTTAGTTTTACAGTATTCAGATAATTTTGAATATTAGAACATAAACAGTAACTAGTGCGAGGAGTGCTTTAAAGCAAAGTTATTAGCGCTTGTCGACCCTTATACCCAGCTTTCCTGCTGTCCGACGAGGCATATTAGGAAATAAATGCGCAGTGATTTAAAGTGGGAAAACCAAGCAAAACAAAAGAAGTCCAAAACAGAAGATAGACCTACGGTCTACCATGTCTTCCAAAATGAAAAACAGCGCTTTAAGCTTCCCACGGGCGAAGCTTACGTTGCGTGACGGGTAAAACTCGGCTAGGCCAAAAAAGCGCTAAAAAGCCGTGAGTAAAAAACGAAATAATGGCGAAAAGCGGGGATTTTAGAAGCTTATATTTCCATAAGGGAGTTTGGGATAATAAAGGCAGAATAAGTGTCCTTTAACCCTAAATCGACTATCGCATTGGTTTTTAAAAATATTTTTCGCTCTTTAACTGCAATCCCCTCCCCCATCCCTAAACATAGGGCTACAGAGCCTATCTATGAACTTGACCTGTACTTTGACCCAAAGAATCCTCACACCGAGTTCGAACAAAATATCTCAACCCATTTGAGATTTATCGTGCTGACAGAGGGACGGACGAACAGACGGACAACTTTTACGAAGGCATAGATATCACGTCACTTACATTTTCTGATCCCCAAACCAGACTCGATACGACAGTGGGACCATCTAGTGGCGCGATAAGGAAGTACCCGACTGGGAAAGCTCAAAACAGATCTTAACAAGAGAATCGGAAAGTAAAGCATTTAGCTAAAGAAAAAAAAGAAAAAAGTTAAATATTTTGCAGTGTTTATTTCTTTCAATAAACTGGTTCGATGCTGTTTTATCATTACTCATAAAACAATCCGCCAATTTTCAAGAAGAAAGGATGTTGACGGGGCGTGATCAAGTACCTCACTTCCCGTTCCCAGTAAAGTGCTAGGAATATCCCCGGCTAGGTCAGGCAGGGGATAATGGGCTGGCTCTTCCGTGGTATTTTGCACGTCTAAAAAACTACAAAACTGTTGGTATATCATGTTAAGAATATTTTAAATAGGAGATCTGTTACGTATATTCTACATTCCATCTAGGAAGAAGGTTTTTTAGACCCGATTCGTACATTTCTTTTTCTTATATGTATTTTATTTTACAATTACTCCGTTTTTGAAAGCTCAATGTAATTTTTGCTTGTCTTTGTTTGTCTTGCGCCAATTCCCATTTCGTGTCTAGTGCGTAAATACAATTTCATCATCATCATCATTCAGAAGTGTGATTGCTGCAAACAGAGTCGTTACTAGCCAAAATGTTTGGGGGGGGGGGGCAAGGTATTTACCGACTGGCTGGTAATTTTTACCGACTGTTTTTGCGGATAAAAACGACTATTATTGAGAAAAAAACGACTGTATTGATGAAAAATCCGCTGATTTTAAGAAAAACTACTATTTTTAAGAAGAACCGACTGTGTCTAAGAAAAATCGATCGTTTTTAAAAAAAATCGACTATTTTTACTAAAAACCGGGGCGCTTCGCGCCGACTCGGCTCTTTTTTACCGACTGGCCGACAACATTGGAGGGGGCGTCCCCCCTCCCCCCCCCCAGTAGTGACGCCTCTGGCTGCGAACTTTGTGCTAATATATGGCCTACTATGGCTGAAAAATATATTTTATTATCCGACGCTTTATTTATCTAGCCTTTACCGTAAGTGGCTAGGATGGGGAGGTGGCAAAATAAGCATGTGGGGAGGGAGGGGAATACGTCAAAACTTCATTTCCTTCCATAAATCTACACTATATTTTACTTTTCAGATTTCTATTCTAATTTCTGGAAACAAATTTTTCGTTCATTAACCTCCTGGGACCCTACGTCCACCCCCGTGGACATTTTATATATGAATTTTTTAATCAGTATTGTAGCTGCGCTGCGTCGAAACTAACGCCACCATTCGATTCCGCTTGACTGGAATGCCATCTGTGATTTTTTTCAAGAGTCTATGATACACCAGTGCTGAGAAATAGAGAACCAAAAATAGCCAAAAATCAGGGGCAGAGCAGAAAGCAAAGTGGGGAAGTTTAAAAATTATATAAAAAATAGAAAACAAGGAGGTAAAATAATGGAAAAATTCAGGACAATAAAGAAGGTTCTGTTAAATATATTGGCTTAAGAAACAAATTGACAGTTGCCTTACACCCTCTTCTGTGCCTTTTATAACATTCGTGTCCACCCGGGTGGACAACCGGTCCCAGCCAAGTAAAAACTGGGTAGGCTCCAGCTACTGGAAATTTGGTAGACAAAAACTTTGTGCTTCGCAGCTCGGCTGGGTAGATGCTAGGCTTGTAGATTTATTCAAGGGCACACGACTTACAGTACTGAGGTGAGAGCACATGGATTTGGCGCTGGAAGTATACTTCGTCTCACGGAGACGCTGTTTCCAGGGTGAAATATTTACTTCGATACCTTTTTCACGTCGATCAATTTTCTTGGTTTTTTTATTGGAAAAAAGCTGGACGACTGTAGAACGACTTGAAGAATCCGATTGGAATGAGAACTACCCCCCCCCCTAAAGCAGATTCTCTACTTCTTACTTCTACGCTACTATACTGAATATTATTAGAGAGGATCAGAAAATCGCAGTCACATAGTGGTACGAGAATGAACCTGTACTGCTAGCGTCCGACTGTAAATGGGTAAGACAAAAAAATAACCCAAAGACGCTGGGATAAGAAACAGCGGACTTTATCGAAACTAAGTGCCCAAGAAGTGTAGCCGGAAACAATTGCTTCATAGTGGGGTCAGGGTGGGGTTGGCACGAGTGACAGAATGGCCTCGTCTGACAAATTTACAGCCAGATCCCAGAAATTGGCGGTAGCCTTCATTTGGTAAACAGCTTCATCGATTCTGCCGTTTCCAGTGGTATCCTTGAACTGCGTATGCCTGTCCACAACAAGTTTACAGAGGTGATGAAGCAACTGATTCACTTTCACTTCCCCGTAGCTAAATACCCAGAGTCCTGAGAAGCCTCAGGCTGGAAAAGGGTAGCAGGAGGATCTCAATGGCAGGACGAAAAGCGAGCAGGAGTATCTCCCCTAACCGAAAGAGGTTTCGAGGTCCTCTCCCCGAGTCCGCTTGAATAGGCATTCACATGCCTGAGTATGAGAATTTGAAAGATGAAGCCAAGTGCCGACATTCGGGCTGGGAGGGGGGGGGAGTAATCAAACGCAAAGTTTTTTTAGGCCGTTTTGGGGACAGAAAGTGTTTCGGGTAGTTTCATTCATGAGCTTGAACCTCTTTTCGTCGTTTTGCACTGAATTGACAAATTTGAAATAAATGTCCTTTGCTGAAAGCATTGTTACTTTTTCAAGGATTGGGACCCAATGTCCTCCCCAGTGGACATTCAATAGGGGGGAGGGGGTAGAAGGGGGATTTTTTTGGAGGCTAGTTTCGAAATCTACGCATTTTTCTGATCAAACCTGGAAGTTTCCATGTGTATGTGTCAGATGGTTTAGACTCGGGTCTCAGGAGGTTAAAACGAACAAGAGAAACCAAAACAGAGATACCGATTTTGGGAAAATCCACAGAAGTCAACTGAGAAACCGGGCTCATCCAATTTGCGAGGTTTGCTAATTAAAATGCACTAACAGTTCCGGCTATATGTTTATCAATCAAGATCACATAACTGATATTTACGAAATCAAAATTGTACAACAATCGCATACAGAACAGTGCTATCGCCACGTTTTGAAATAAAACAAGTCGGGGTAGACTATTTATTAACCAAGGATGAGATAAGTATTATTGCTAGTAATATTATAGTTTCCTACAAAGACGAGTAGTACAGTAAAATGGATGAATAAAATCACACTGACTTCGTCAAATATGGTTCGTCAATATAATAGTGACCGCGCAATGAGGGTTTATCGTTCAGTACGTCTAGAATTTTTTCTGTTTGTTCTGTTTTCTTTGTACTTCTCTGTAAAATACTTAGTTGAGTTACATTAATTTGGATGTAGATCTGTATTATCCAATTTCATGGAAACAAATAAATAAACACCATGGAATAAACTATGCAGATTGCTCTGGCAGATAGACAATGTATAAACGACCAATCTAGGAGTTTCGACCGGCGGTGTCATGTCACCGAATGCACCAGCCAAGAACAGCGGGTATGGGTTGCAGACCCATTCCTCTTTTTTTTATTTCAAGGCTGAAAACCCGTGTCAGGGCAATGTCAATCTCAAGTGACAATCCCTCCGTTCTTGTTATTATGGACTTGCAAGATTCTCCTCATTTTACTCCCTTGGTCTAAAAACTGACACGATACAAGCTTCCGGACATGCCTAAAACATTCGACCCAACGTCAAAAATGTCCCATCTCAGCTTCTCGCACTCCACGGACTTTCTCACCAAATTTGGTCGCTGTGAGATTGGCTCTTAATTTTTTTTTTCATCTTTGTACACTATGTTCGGTTCTTCTTAGCGGGTTGAAAAAGAAAAAAAAATAATATTCGGCCTTCATATTTTTCTGCCCCCCCCCCCCCCCCCCGTCTGTACCGCAGATGCGTTTTCGCTGTTTGACAGTCTGATTATAGCAAGCTTGGGAGAGGGGGGGGGATACCATGTTGTTGGCTCGGCCCATCTCGATTGAGGCCTGTGTCTGCCCTGTGTGTCTTTACTGTTGGAAGCTTCCTTTTTCCACTTAAGTTTCTTTTTCTGTTTTACTTTTTGAACTTAATTGTTTTTATAAAGTAGCGGCAACCTTTGGCTACCTTTTTGAAATACATAAATAAAAATAAGTACTTACCGTTACTGCATTTGTACCGTAGCGATTGCAAAGTTCCTCAACGCTGACCTTGTGGTCGTCAATCTCAAGTTCGGTCTTTAGCAGGTTGAGATCCTCGGTTTGTTTCTTGAAGAGACCGAAACGAAACCGCTTCTTTTTCTAAAGAAAGGCAATCAATTAGGCTAGTAATATCTTCGCCCATCTTCACTTGGGGTGATTTTTGCTTCTGTTACACAACTGGCCTTGTTAAACGTTCTAAGTGGATTCAACTGGGCTAGGGATATATTCGCCCATCTTCACTTGATTGATTCTGCTTCTGCTACACAGCTGGCCTTGTTAAGCGTTCTAAGCGGATTAATCTCTATTTATCCTTCCGTCACCTCATTACCAGCATCCATCCCAAGGATATGATACAATAAATCCAGATGTTAATGAACAGAAAAGAGAAGCTTTTACTTTTTAAACTGAAGAGTAGTGCCAAACTCTCATCGTCATTGAAGTTCACACCCTTTTCTGGACACATATCCTATAGCAGAGTTTTAGTCAAACACTATGATGCTGATCATCATTGGGGGACTAATGGAAGCTAAACCGCATGGTCGCTCTGATGCTGCGGACAGACGAGCAGGTCCAGGACTTCCCCATCATCATCAATTCCGTAAGGAAAAGCTGAAATTTTTTCACCTTGATGGTGAAAGTGAAGAAAACCCGGTCGGGAATTCCTGATCGCGTATCCGTGGCGTGAACTGGAAATTCGGAGGTTTTCAACCCGAAAGTAAACGGCACAGGTACAAGTGCGTATTCCCAGAGCTTTGGAGGACAGTCAGATACAACCTTTGTTTAAACTTAACCTCTCCCAAGAGTTTTAAGGGCGATTCTGGTGGTCTGGAAAGCTCTGCGAGCTTATGCGCCGGCTGATTTTGCGATTCAGCTAAAACTCCCTTCGCTTTCCAAAGCTGTTCTCGCGCTCCGCTAGTTTCCGCGAGTGACGTAGAAAGTGATTTCACAGAGTCAGCGAGAAGTTGTGAAGGTGCAACTGAGGCGCGACTTTCCGTGTGTTCTTGCGCTCGGCGGATTCGTGCTTTGCTTTTCGGAAAGCAAATCCAAGAGATCGCCAGAATCGCCCTTTATTCAAGCAGCATCTCGTCAGCATTTGACTGGCACAAATTCTTTCACTATTTCCTGCTCAATATTCGATGCGGGAATTCCAGACAGAAGAACATGAGAGAAATCCCCGTTTAGTGTAATTTGGGTAAAATGTGTGTTTTATGGTAAGTTGGCGACAAGTCGAGCGAAGGCCTTACCTTTTTCTTCTTCTCCATGTTCTGCAGTTCGAATCCATAGGTCGTTGACTGGTTACTGACTGTGGAAGTAGTACTGAGAATACTGGCCGAACTGGCCTGTTTCATCAACTTGGCCATGGTGATGGTGGACTTTCACTAAGCCAACTGTGTGGATTAACTGGTTGGACTTTGGTCCTAAGGTTCCTAGCGGCTAGGCCACCACTAAAATGAAGTAACGTGTAAGTAAGTAAAGGAAAAGAAAACAAGAAAACTTCCACCCGCAAACCATTGAAGGTTCACGTATAGCACAAGTGCCGAACTCCTGTTTCACCGCCTTCGGGGGGGGGGGGAGGCAATGCGTGGTTGGGGGCAAACCGTTCAGCGCTTCCCGTGCTTCTAGTGCGTCTCGGGCACCAAATTTTTAATTCTCGACGCTACAGGACCAACCTTCCAGACTTGACTAAAACTTCTCTAGGCCCTAACACGCGAAGCAAGAATGAACCGGGACCCGGAATTCTTCCCCCGCCAAAGCGATACCTAAAATCATTCGTTCCATATTCCAATAAAAACGTTTTGACTGTACTTAATTTTATTTTCGTTTCGTATTCTTTCTTTGTGGGTTTTCCAATTTCTGGGGCGTTGGCCAACTGCTATTGGGGTCAAAATAAAGCTGATTTTTTGCTTTACCCTACATTTCTCTAGGTGCCCCTTTCCCCTTTGCAGCTGGTTCGTCTGCGGCTATTCTTATAGAACCGCACCAAGTGGACTGTCGAGTGCATCGGCAAGGGGGAGGACCACTGGGCCACCCTTATACAAATCCCATTTTTACGTAACAAAGTTTTTGTGAGCAAGTTTCGAAATAAGGACCGCTCAATGAAATTGTTAAAGTAGGTTTTACAACGATTCAACCAAAACAAAGTTAAAGCTTAACCGAATAGGGCTGAGGTCCGACAGTCTAGTTACACACTTTTTCACTTAAATAGGCCTGAAACTCAATAAAAATGCGTTACTCCGTTTGTCCGCTATACTGATTTCATCGAATATTATATTTATTTTTATTCAACTTTATTTCAGCTTTCGCCATATACTACACTACAAATGTATTCTGTACTTGTGGTAGCTCTATGTGCCAGTACCTCCATCCTTGAAATATCTACCAACTGTAAAGGTAAGCCATTGCCGAAAATTAAACTGAAAAATCGTAGATTCCTTGCAAGACAAATTGTAATATCATTTTCCTACTTTCTTCAGAGGTGACTTTTCCTGGCGCGTCTTTAATCCTGGAAATGCGGGATTTTTTTTTTAATTCAAATCCTCCGCGTCTAGATGAATTTTGGGTTGTGCAAGCAGCGCACATTCTGAACGTTATTACTAGAGCCTCGGGTGACAAAAATACAAAATCCCTTAGATGGGTAAAAATATTTCAGTTTGTTCAAATATCAGATGCAGAAATAAGCTGTCTTGACGGACGCACAATACATAAACCAATTTTTTTTTTTTTTTTTTACAGAAAAACCGACTGTTTTTTTTAGATATTCAAAAGATAAAGACTGACTGATGAATTTGCTCAATGATTATAGTTTCACTTCTGATCCAAAAAAGGCTAACCGGTAATGCGGATAAAGGTAAAAAACTTACAGAAATTCGACTGTTTTAAAATCCAAATACGTAAATAGTCGTTTACCTGATACCTGTTGGATCCCTAGTAAATTGTTGACAGATCCCACCAAGTACATCACCTATAATTCCAGAACCATCCGGAAAAAATCTGTATGCAAACCCTGTAGCCCATCTGCATGCCATGTAGCCTATAATTTTTTTTTTCTGCCATCAGCCAGATGAAAATTGATATTCACAGATAGATCGATAGCGAAGTTTGAAAGCTGATGAGATTTTCCGAAAAATTAGGAAAAACTCCCAAGGCACTGCTGATCCAACGACATCAAGAAATCAACGCTTGGAGATAATGCTTGATAGAACGAATTGTTGCTAACCATTTAGACCAATCTAGAATATTACGGAGAAGGCTCACTGAGAAGCGGGGGGTAAGTAGGGGGGGTGAGGGCTTTCTCCTAACGCCACTACGGCTTGACCACACCTTATGTCTCCGTCTTCGACACGGAAGTAAGTCAATTTGCACCAAATTTTAAAATAAAATCTAGTAAACTCTCTCAAGCTCCGGTTTTCAGTCGAAGTTACCAGACCGAAAAACTGAAATTTTCTACCAAATAAAATGAAACCGGTTACCAGCAAGTAATTTTTTTCAGACATGAAATTTGAAAAGCTTTTTAAACGAAATATTCAATTATCCGTGCTGATAATTTAGAGACATCACAAAGATTCTGCGGTGATCGTGTGTAATACTGACGATCCTATGCACAAAGTAATTTAGTTGATTGCGTAGTAATAGTTAAAATTTGCCGCTTTTGGATATGTCTACTTCCCTGAACACTAACGTATTAATTCTCGCGAGACCATATCAAAATTTCAGAAATAGTCTGTAATAGTAGACGAAAAAACCATGAGCTCAAAATCTGCCATAAACTCAGCATTGGGACTATTCACCATTAGGATAAGAACTGACTTATTTCAAGGGTCAAATCTCTCTCGATCTTCAATTAGTTTTTCTTCCTCACTGATTTCTATATTAGAATATTGTTAAATCCTCATTAGCCGGCTCTGACCAATCAGCTGACTAATCAGCTTGCATAACAAGGATAAACATAACTGGTAAACACAAGGCCATCGTTCTAGTAAGCTCTGGTCGTATCGGATCATTTCCTGATCTTGGCTGCTTAAGATAATAAGTTACTCTGGATTTACTTACAAACAGCACGGCATTCCCAGCTTTGCTTTAAAGTTTTAGAGTGCAAAGACTCTAATTCATGGAGAATGACAATACCACACTATTTACTAATAGCACTAGCATGCTGTTAACGAAGATATCGATATGAATGGAATTATAATTACTGTTGTATTGTAACTAGAACTGACTAAGCTATTCCCAGACACAGACTTTCTCATTTTGTATAGGTTTACAACGGATTATGGTCTGTGAGGGGGGGAGGGGAGGCTTCAGACTGATGCCTGGAAAGCTACAGAAAACTAAAAATATTTAAAGGCTTTAACCTCTCGAATTAGGTCCGACCCACGGGAGAACACCCCTCCCAAATAAATTCCTGGATACAGCCTTCCCTGATTATTAGTATGCTATTCCTGTTAAACAACAATTAAACGAAATTCCAATTGCTGGTGACAAACATTTCTGAACTAACTAGTAGAACACTAACTAGAAGGTATGGCAAGGGAAGATCACGACGAAAAATTATCTCAAAATAGCAGGATGAAGTTGTACGAAAAATTAGCATGCAGTACCAACTGATGCTACTATAGCAAGACTGGATGCTACTGGAACAATGCGGGATGCTACTGAATACTACAAAGTTAACTAAGGCAAAATTAAAGTATTCTGTACTACTGCATATCAATACATGCACCTTTTTCGTACAACTACTGCACAGGCTACACATTTTTCATCCGGATGGCCTGTGAGGGGGGGGGGGAGTATTCCATCAGCCCAAGCTGACTGCGAATCATTTTTGAAGAGCTGACATTTATTCGTATGTTATTTATTTATTCGTTTATTATAAATATAGAATAAATCTCAGCCAACGGGGGTCGCTACATTGGGTTCCGGCTGAAACCCCCCCCGATACCCCCCCCCCCCGTTACCAAAACCACTTAAACATTTAACGCCATCGAATACGTTCCTTAGACAGAGAAGTGAGGCGACTTGCTAAAGAAGAGCTAGTAAGTGTTGAACCGTAACGCTGACTCCTTTCAACTTTTCTTCAGTTCGCACCGACAAGATGAATTTGCGCCCAACAAAAATCCACCGGACGCTATAAATTTCCATTTGTGAGACCAAGAACAAATAAGCCAATAGGACCTCCGTCTTTGGTCCAACGCAGCGACTATGGATACCCCGACAAAACTGAGCTGAGCTAGAGGTACTTGCTGAGCTTTGGATTGATGCCCGTCTATTTTCCTCTTCGCCGTTGCGCATAACAATGCTAGAAAACCAATCGGCTTTTACTTTCGAAATTTCTTCTCCGGGGCTTTCCTGCGATATAGCTGTTTGTAGAGGTAACGAATTGTGGTGTTCCGCGTAGCTCCTACCCTCCGCTCGTTTGCATCGGACAGGGTATAGTGAATCTATTCGACTCCGCATGGTCGTATTACAGAGAGGGAGACGGAGGTTCTGGTGCTTATTTGTCCTTGGTGAGACGTGAGCTACGGCAGCCAGTGGAGCAAATTGTACCAACGTACTCGGAGACCAGTCAGAGCTTACATTAGGCATTTGTTGGTGATGGGCTTCTTTCTTTCCCTAAAATTCGTCGTTTTTCTGTTCTTTCTCTTCAGTCGTGGACTCTGGTGTCGAGCAGTCTTCTGCCGGTGGTCTTGTCCGGACAGCAAATGCGTCTGTTTCTACCTGTGTGGAAAGCTTGGGGGGAAGTTTCGTCTTGCTTGTATGTTCGGCCCAAATTGATCGAGGCCAATGTGCCTTTTTTGGTGGAGGCATAGTTCCTTCCACTTGCACTTTTGAAGCTGGACAAGTTGGAAGCGCCAGCTTGAGCTTGAAGAGGACCCTTGCCAAGAAGGGCCAAAATATAGCTCTAAGAAAATGTAGCTGACGTATCCCGTTTGCATCGTTAAATATGACTCGCAGTCAGCTGGCTAAAGGAATATCTATTTCTGTATTTAGTTGTTTTTGTAATATATTAGCGGCCCCCGTCGCTATATTTTGAAATAAATCAAGAGAAAATGAGGTAGACTGGTTCCTCCAATTTCCACATGTGACAACTAAACCAGAAGTGAATGAGCTTAGCAGTGGTGATAAAAAATCTTAAACTGTCAGGATTCGCTGCATATTTCTTTCATAACAAAGCTTGCTTAAAACTTAATTAAAGCTTTAATTAACAGAAATCATACAAAATCACACCCCCTCTTAAGAAAGGAAACTTCCATACACCTACCACTTCAGAAAACATTAATTTCAATACTTACGCAAAATTTAGAATTAACTTTGACTCATTGATGGGTCAGACAAAAGTTTGTGGCCTACCAGGAATGTTGCACCACCCAAAATGGAGAGATACTTCAAAGTCTCAAACATGTTAAGCTTCAGCCAGAAGAGGGTGTAGAGTCCCACGATCGCGACCAGGCAGAGGTTGAAGCCGAAGGACCAGAGGGGCACCGGGAAGTGAAGGCTGTTGCCGGCGAGGCGAGCGATCTAAAAAAAAAAAATTATTATTAATTATTTTTAAACAATGTCACAAGCAAGTTATGACACCAATGGTGTAACAAAAAATTAGAAAATATACGTCGAAGTCCCCAGCCACACTGAGAGCGTGTTCCACCCTACTTACCGTAGTTACTACGCTAGTCACCGTAATTACTACGCTAGGCTTGACCACTTTTTTCTTTTTTCGGTCAAATATCAGGCCGAGGGCTGATCAGAACAATCACGTTACAGAAATGCGTAGTTACTACGCTCCCGAGCGTGGTAAGCAAATAGTTACTATTAGTTACTATTTTGAGAAGGTTGGAACGGTCAGCGTAGTAACTTTTCGTGAGGCTGGAACGGAAATAGTAACTAATTGTTACTACTGGTAGAGGGATGGAACACGCTCCGACTAACCACACCCAAACCGCTTGCTGCAGTAACCACAATTAGAAATATAAAACTGTTATTCCTAAATCGTTTATTGCTTGTAGAAATTTCAAATAAATGGTTTATTTATCATGATAGTCAACCTTGCCGAACTGAGATTTTTAAACATGTCACAAACAAGTTATGACACCAATGGAGTAAAATAAAAAAATAAAAATATACACTTAACTTGTGCAACCAATGATCAAACAAACAGACTAAAGGATGATGTAGTGAAAGTCGACAGAACGCTGATTGCGACAACCTCCTGTGCATCATATACAGAATAGAATAGAACAGTGTATATTTAGCCTCAAATGGGCCATACATAGATTTTTCTATACACGACATACAAATATATTAATCCATTGAAAACATAATGATCCTCCTACTACACACAAATTAAATTCCCCCTTAAAAATTCCCCCTCACATATTCTACCACCATTTTAATAACGTTGTCTTTGGTCGACGTCAATATACTAAGAAAGAGCAACCCTCCTCCAAACTGGTCCGATACAGGAGACTCCTGGCACTGCCCTAGGAGGTGGGCAAAAGTGTCCTCACCAATAAGACAAATCGGACACCTCTAATAGGCTATATAACGTGCCCTTTTCTCCATCAAGAACAAATAATGGAAAGAACCATTGTCTGTCCAGCCATTAAGCCGAGCTGAAATCCGCGACCACGTGAGGCTGTGAATATCATCTGTTTCTGAGACGAAATTGAAAACGTATCAGGAATTTCTATTTCAAATATTGTAAATTTCTTTTATACTTTTCTCCAGCTTATTCTTACCATCCAGGGAGATACCCTTTGTTGCCTTCAAAGCGGCCTCTTAGACTACTGATTGTCCCTAGAACGGTTTATAAGTGTAAACGCGTCCGGCGCCTCGCTGGCTGCTCGGCTCTATACATATAGCAGCCAACCAAAAATAGTCCAAGAGGCCGCTTTGAAGGCAACAAGGGATATCTCCCTGGATGGTAAGACTAAGGTGCTTTCTCGACGTTACAGGAACTCCCGCGTAGCGACAAATTTTGTTTACCATCGGACCTCTTATGGAAATTTTGCCGCTTTTGTCAGTAAGACCGGTTGTGGAAATTTTCCTCCGTTCGTTGGAATAAAGAGAGGGGAAAACAGTTGAACTGGTGTGGAACTTTTCGAAAGCAGAGCTGTGCTTAAAAGTAGTCAATTATCTTGGAATATCTGCGGGGAAAAAAAAGTGCGGATATCCTTTCATGACAATTGTCGACCAGACGACGAACAACCCGTAAATGGGACCCCCTAAATGTTAAAAAAAAACAAGGTGGCAAAATTGCTGGCAAATCTGGCAATATGAATTACTGGCAAGGGTCAGTAGTGAGCCGTTAGCCCAACTTACTCTACCCACCCCTATCAATGTCCCTCCTCCTAAATGCGCTTTATTCTAGGAAAAAGTCCCACAGATAACGAAAGTAAAACTTACCACAAGCAGAAAGACGACGAACAACCCGACAACAACTGCGGAGAAGAGGTTAGAAACAACTGCAGGCGGGCGTTTCTCCGGCAAACGGAACATGTGCTAGAAGGTGGGAAAGATTAAAAGGTTGCTTAAAGCATTTTCTCGTCAACAAAACTACAGGCATATTCTCGCCGTTCCCTGGAGACCCCCTCCGCGGAGTCCCCGCACACACGGGGACTCACTCCCCGTATTCTCGCGAGTCCCTAGATGGAGAATTCTCCGATTATCATTACCATCGTTGCTCATCGTTGGTGTCAACATGATGGACTCCACCGAACCTCCCTTCTCTGAGGCTCGTTTCGAGGAAATCAAGAAGGAACTCCCTTTCAGAATCAGCGGGGAGTTGATCCGGGCAGTTACTGGTATTGTTAGTCTACGAACGAATCCTCTCGTCTCCACGGTCCACGCGGTCACAAAGTTTAGGGCACACAACTTCCCGGGGACTCCCAGAGTCTGTTTTTGTTTGTCGCAGGGACTCTTGTATTCTCACGAGTCTCATGAGTCCCTACGGATGGGAAATGCTCCAATTATCATCATCATTATTAAAAAAGGGCTCCGTATCAGATTCGGTGGGGAGTCGATTTGGGGAGTTTCTGCGGTGTTGTTGGTTAGTTACTGGTGTTGTTGGTTTGTAAAAAACAGATATCAGGGATGACGGAAGTGAATTTCTGATATCAATATTGAGTTTAGTTGGCTTTTATTAAGGCTATTATCTTTTGTTTGTAAAAATACAAATATAAAACTAAGCAAAACAAAACAAAAAAACAAAATTGAAAATAAGGTGGACCTTTACCTTTACAGACTAGCATTACTATTTCGAAAAAAAAATCCTTTGAAAGCATTTTCCGTGCGGGGAGTCCCCAGGAAGTGACTCCTTCTATCCCCGGGGAACGGCAATAATAAGCCTTAGGCTATAATTCCGGAAGGAGTTGTTCCCTCCTGATACCTCCAGTGCGTTGAAACTGTGTAGTGTATGTATGTCTAGTCTATTTAATAATCTAGTACGTAAACAACTGTAATTTAGTTGTCGAAATCATGTGTATTTTTTTCAGTATTTATTTGTCACTGAATATGGGTCAGTTGATTTTGGTATAGTTTTGTTTTATACATTATATTTTGTACTCCTCGGTTTTGAGGGAAATACATAACAAATGGAACAGAAAATGGAATCGAGCGGGCCTCTAACGCTGGACCAGTGTAGCCAAGCCAGACAAAATAAAATCAACGGTTCCTAACATTTTGAAAGAAAAATATGCACTTCCTATGCTCTATTTGTGAAGAATGTAACCCGTTTCAACCGAAAAATCCTGCCGTCCCTGTATTACTCTGTTGCAACAACCCAAATTCTTCACCCAGCTCACTTCTTTCTCAGAATATTTCTCGTTTTTGTACTCCGTCCTTTTTCTTTCTGAAATGACGGGTGATATATAAATAAATAAGAACAAGAGCTACGAGCTCATATGGCATTTGTTACGAGTAGGCGGTACAACAAAGTAGATGCGAACGTCACAAGCTACACACACCATCTAAATTATTCTAGCGAAATTCCGGCCGCTCTTGGCAAGGATCCTCTTCATTCTCTAGATAGAAACACGAACCTGCGATTAAAGGGGATGAGGAGCGGGTGAAGTACGATAATCCCTACCTTGATTTCCTTTCTAGGCTGGTAGAACACCTTGTTATCGCTGGCTTTAGAGGGTACAGGATCAACCGTAATCTTCACAGTAGCAACGTTCCAGCGAACGGCATTGGCGGCAAGAGCATCACCAACGATCAGCTCAACAACGTACGAGCCCGAGACGCCACCGAAGTCTTTTCCTTTAGACTTTAAGTCCTGCAAGTTTGACATGCGTGAGGTAGGGTTTCACTGTCATGGAAAGTCATAAAACCCTTGCTAACTAACGGCGCCGCATAGCGAGGGGTGTTATTTCAATGTGATACACCAAAATGACTACAGTAGGCCTAGAGGTAATGAGGTATGTTCCTTTGAACGTTCGTTAACTTTGAACAGTGCCATCCACCTCCTGTGAAGAACTGAACCAAAATGAAGACCAAAACCAAATGACCAAATGAAGAACATTAGTTATATTTGTTTCTAACTGTTAAGTTATGTGATCAGAATATATATGACGAAAAATCCGATGTTCGGCTCGGTGAGAGAACTCTGGCTACACAAGACTCGGAGTTTCGGGCTTCCATTATACTACTTCGTTGACTGCGATAAACGCAGACGTCAGCTGATTTTACTCTAGCGATATTTTGGCCCTTCTTGAGCCTGAAGAGGACCCTTGCCAAGAAGGGTCGAAATATGACTAGAATAAAATAAGCTGACGTAACCGAACTACGATTCGATGTCAGCCTGGGCTGAATGAATGTCTTTATACCACTTAGCCCAAAATTGCACTGTTCAAAGTTCAACTGTCGTTTAAAAAAGCACAAGTGGTTTACAGTTTAACTGAAAAGCCAACTTATTTTTGTGTCATTTAGTTGAATACACTGAATTATTTGGATTCTGCAAAGGTATTTTTTTGTTTTCCACTATCTGCTCTAGTTATGACGTTCAGAATATCTGCGGCCGTCCCCACAGCGAAAATTCTACTATGACGCGGGAAATTTTTATCTAAACACAAACATGGCTTTTCAGTGGGCAGTGGCGATATTGGTGAAGATTGCTTAGTTTCTGAACAAAAAAACGTCATAAACCTTTCTTGTAAGGCATACAACAAATTAGAGGTACCGCAAATCACACGGAAATTCCACTATTTGAAAATCGATTATTTCTGAATAGCGGAACAACCAAGTAACGCATTTTCAACGGGTCATTAAGCCAATTTAAGTGAATAAGTGATCGGTTACTAGATTGTCCTGTCGCAGTCCTTTTCGGTTAAACTTTTAAAATAGAAAGCATAAAAGACGGCTCAGACGGAGGGGGTAAAGTCGTTCGTAAAAATGCTCCGTAAACCCGCGTAAAGTGCTTTACGGAATTAAGCAAGAAGTTCAACTTTAGTTTAATTTTTTCGTAAAGTTCGGAAGGTTGACCAATAGGATTAAAAACAAGATTAAAAACAAATGTGAATATGTGGGATTAGGAAACTGAAAAATTATGAGACGATGACTATTGTGGTTTTACATGTGGTAATAATTACAAGGTCGAATAATCTGAAACATTTTTGTTTGCAAGAATAATTAGAAACAATTTTTTGTAGAATTTTGTTGTTCTTGTTGGTTTTTGTCAGGTGAGTCAGGAAGAAAGGGTTACTTATTGGATATTTTAAACTGATTTATTTATTTTATTATTGGATTTATTGTAAATTTATTTACTGCAGCTTATTTTTTTGTATCTGAATATTAACCATGGCCAATTATGGTTTATCTACCTACGGCATGATAATAATAATGGTCTACTAATGTATACTAATAATAATAACACAGCAGAAAAAAGACGAAACCTTCACTTTTTCCTCCATGGGTGCAGACCTCATCTTGGCTTTACTATAAATTTCTAAACACGCAAGTTTGTCTCGGTTTAAATGCCGCAAGCGTCCGTTTGCAAAGCATGGAAAGCATAGGTCTTGACGCGACACTAGCACCACTAGCGATAGTGAACGTCCCTACTGAAACTCAGTCGGTCGTGCACCAGCACTGGCTCCAATGACTTCGTATTCTGAAAACAGCAAAAAAAAGATACAACCTCCCCTGTTTCCACGATGTGTGGTGGAGACCGCATCTTATCTTTACCAGAAATTTCTAAACCCGGAACTTTGTCTCGCTTTAAAGTTTAACTGAAAAGCCAACTTATTTTTGTGTCATTTAGTTGAATACACTGAATTATTTGGATTCTGCAAAGGGATTTTTTTGTTTTCCACTATCTGCTCTAGTTATGGCGTTCAGAATATCTGCGGCCGTCCCCACAGCGAAAATTCTTCTATGACGCGGGAAATTTTTATCTAAACACAAACAAGGTGAAGTTAGTGCCTGAACAAAAAAAAGTCACAAATCTTTCTTGTAAGGCATACAACAAATTAGAGGTACCACAAATCAAACGGAAATTCCACTATTTGAAAATCGATTATTCCTGAATAGCGGAACAACCAAGTAACGCATTTTCAGCGGGTATTCAAGCCAATTTAAGTGAATAAGTGATGGGTAACTAGCTTGTCCTATCGCAGTCCTTTTCGGTTAAACTTTAAATGCCGCAAGCGTAATGGGCGGCGCATGAGTATGAACCGTTTGCAAAGAACATAAAGCATAAGTCTTGGCGCTACTCCCTAGTGTTATTTTGCTCTGCCGTGTTCGCTTAGATGCGTGTCCAACACCGCACTGCTTCTCCTGTTATTGCACATGTTTTCTAACGCATGCTCTCCGCACCTCGGACTGTTTCAGTAGCACAGCTCTGTGTTGGACTTACGGTAACAAAAGTGTGAACGAATAAACATAGGGTTAAAACGGTTGTCAGTCTTGGTGAGAAAGACACTGAAAACGCAACTGAAGATGAAAGGTGTATTTATGGAGGGCAGCCCCACGCCCATCCACCCAAACCCGAAGAATGAAAGAAAGATGCACGCTCGGGGAAAGGCACACAAATCAAAGAAATTATAGTAAACGCACCATATCTATACCTTCACTTCTTCCTTCTTGAATGTTTGCCGCGGGCTTCTGTTCAGACCAGAAAGGCCTGCGAAACCAACGAACTGAAATCCAAAATGCACCAATGCTAAAGTAGGCCTAACAGGCCAAGGGTACGAAACTCGAGACGAACGATTCGTTAAAGACGTAAAAAGGAATTCAAACATATTCCAGAAGTCAAGCTGATACAAATGTCACCGATAATGTCACCGCGGACCGTGTGTAAATAAGATTACTAAGATCTATGTGTTACTTGTCGTGTGTTCTTTCCTTTTTTTTCATACTCCGTTTGTGGCTTCTGTCTTCAAACTGGGTAATAAATTTCATTCATTAAACTTAAGTATATACACAGAGTAACACCACCAGCCGGATCTCCAGTATCTATGTCACATCAGGGACTCATAAATTTCCCGTAATGACTCGCCATTCAGGGGGCCTGTCAATAAGAGATTTCTGATGCGCTCTTGACCGAACGTCTGAGAGTTCGAGAAACACCCACGGGGATAGAATACGCGAATATCCAGATAGACAAAATTTGGGATTGGCTGCTGGCGCCTTGAGGGAGGAGTCTCTTTGGCGCGCACGTATAATGAGGCAAACAAGAATGCCGATCGACTCAAGCGGAGATTTTTAGAAGATGGATTTGGTTCGGTCATCATATCAATATAGAAGCATAGGAAATGACAGGCCCCCTGTAAGGAAATATATGGGTCCCTGGTCACATTGACTTACCAACTCTACTTTGTAGTTATCTCTGCTGTCCCTATCGGCAATCAAGAAAACCTCTTTGCCCTCAGCTTCGTTTGACAGACGAACAAAGGCTTGATGGACATCAAAGCTTTCCTGTGTCCCCTTTTCCTGAACCCGGAATTTGACAATAAGACGCTGATGGGCATCCACTTCAAGGACAGAACCGAGCTTGCCCCCTGCTGATACGCTAAAAGAAAAATTCATCAGCTTCCACAAGAGGCGAATCTCGCTCATCCTTGCTTATTACTACACTGTCAGAAGTTTGATAACAGATAACACGTTTCTTTAAGTTAAACGTTATGAGAATATTTATGTTATGATCCTTTTAAATGTTATCTTTCCGCGAAACAGAGCACTTACAACGGTCATAGCAGAAGTTTGTCTCGAAACATGACACTTAAAAGGGTCATAACTTTTCTCGAACAGGTATGTTATGTATATTTTCCAAGTTGATACGATGTTGTATCGGTGTTACTGAAATACGTATCAGCCTCCACAGAGGATGATACGAAGCCGTATCAACCTCCGCAGAAGTTCATCGAGCACTTTTCCTCAAATACTGAAAAGTAGAACATGACCTCTAAAAATAAATAACAGAAATCGCTTTCAGAAAGAAAAAAAAACCACTAATAAATAATGCAGCAAAAAATCTGAATAACATTAGAGAAGAAAAATGTTCAAAAACCGAAAGAAAATGTTGCTTTCCCAGCCAACCAATACTTTGTTACAATCACATTCCCACTGAAAAATGCAACTTCACAAATGAAAAAGATGGTGATGGATGGATCCTAGTGGTTTCGCATACCCTTCTTGTTACCATCCTCAGCGTTCTCCAGGTATCCTACTCAAGCTGGATGTTGTCTTGCAGGGTCACGCCACTGACCCCCCGCCCCGAAGCCAAACGGTCGGCACCACGCTACTCGAACCAGCGACCATACGCTTATGAGTTCGGCGCCCTAACCATTCGGCCAGGACGAACGATAGGGTAGGGAAAGGTAACATACCCCTGAAGCTTGGCAGCAGTCGACTGGTCGACTTCACCCGTTCCCACTTCGACGTCGTTCACTGCAATGGCCTTCACCACTTTGAAATTAACAGTGGATCCTTCCGCACCAATCAGGCGACTGTCGGAACCAACGTCCGCGGAAATTTCGGCAGAGTAGAAGCCGGCGGGGAGATCGTCCGCGGAAAGGGCCAGAGTGAAATGTTTGCTGAAAAAAAATATTGTGAGAAAACACAGAAAACGACAATGGACTTTGGACGTAAATGCTTGTCCTCTGATCTTCATAGATCTCTCCTACCGGATTACGAAGCCCCAAACCCGACTCGACCTGAAAAAAGGCTTCGCGCTGCAACCCGAAACTGCACCAGACTTGTTCGCCCCGATATCCACTCTACTGACCGGTATCTTTCATCATTTGTACCATATTTCGTAAACTATTTAATTCTTAACTGTGGTATATTCGTTATTAATTGTACATACATACAAATATTTTAAGGCAATTATTGAGAAGTGATTATTAAGTTTTAGCCGTGTTAATAACTGTGTGACGATCCGATGCTAGCGAGTAATTATATGAGCTATTCAGGAAATAAGCGTTATTATTCGTGAAAGGGCCAGAGTGAAATGTTTGCTGAAAAAAAGATTGTAAAAAGACAGACAACGACAGCCTTTGTTCGTACAAGCCCTTTCTTGCTATGTACTGGAGATGAAGGAGTGGATGGGAACGGGCGGGAGGAGGGGGTAAAATCAGCTCACTACAGAAGCTTGATAACAGATAACATGTATTTACGTATCCTTTTGTTTACTGTTATGAGAATATATAGTTGTGACCCTCTTAAATGTGTATTTTCAAAACATAAAGTTTAAAAGGGTCATAACAGAAGTTTTGTCTCAAAATGGTTAATAATGGTTGAGAAATGGTCTTAAAACGGTAATAACAATCGTATACTAAAAACGTTTAAAACAAGGATGCTCAAACATATGTTATCTGATATCAAACTTCTGACAGTTTACACCACAGATATTCACTCTGAATAAAAAATTTCCGCAGACTAATCAGTTTAGCATTAACAAACATGATTAGCAGTCACCTCGAGTGAGGGAATATTTAGAATTCATCTAGCACGACTAAGTATGAAATATCAGAATTTTTGGGCCTAATTATAGGATACGATGAATAACAATAGGGTTCACGGCATGACCAAAGTTACACCATCCATATGTTAATGCATTATTCAAATAGGTGTAATATGGTGTAATACGGCGTATAAGGCTTATTAAAGTTTAACTGAAAAGCCAACTCATTTGTGTATCATTTTATTGGATACACTGAATTATTTGGATTCTGCAAAGGGATTTTTTGATTTTCCACTATCTGCTCTAGTTATGAGGCTCAGAATATCTCCAGCCGTCCCCACAGCGTAAATTCTACTATAACACCAGTACACCGTGCAGTCCCATGATATCAGTCCTATCCTACCCAGAGCCAAAATTTTCTGGTACTGCCCTGATGTTAAAAGAAAAAAGTTCCAACCGGGCGTTATCAAAATAAATAACGCCCGGGCGTTATTTATTTTGATAACGCCCGGCCAGCCATGCCATATCAAGTGAAAACGCACGGTTGGAATTTTTTCTTTTAACATCAGGGGAATACCAGAAAATTAAAACAAATGTACTAGTGTTATAATCATTATCGCCCTTGCTTTTCTTCGGGCGATAGCGGAAAATTTGGCCCTTGGGCAGCATGATACGCAGATATCACCCTCGCTGCGATCGGGCGATATCAGCCTATCATGCCACCCGCGGGCCAAATTTTTCCGCTATCACCCTCAGCAAGGGCGACAATATATAACGACGCGGGAAATTTTAATCTCAACACAAATGCGGCTTTTCAGTGGGCAGTGGTGAGATTGGTGAAGATTGCTTAGTGCCTGAACAAAAAAATTGATAAATCTTTCTCGTAAGGCATACAGCAAAAGTACAAGCGCATAGATGCACCACAAATCACACGGAAATTCCACTATTTGAAAATCGGTTATTCGTGAATAGCGGAACAACGCAGTAACTCATTTTCAGCGGGTGTTCAAGCCAATTTAAGTGAACAAGTGATGGGTAACTAGTAGATTGTCCTATCCTAACCCTTTTCGGTTAAACTTTAACGGTTCCTCTTTTCTTCGAGGCGCGCTGTAATAAGGCGAATAAGGAAAATAGAGCTCGGCTCTATTATCCCTTATGCAGATCCAATCAGATCGCTTGGTTGGTTCCGCCAGCGGGCCGAGGAGAGGAGAAGCGTCGTCAGGGTTGCCAAAGGAAGCAATGAAGTTCTACTTTGTTGGAAACTAAAGAAACAACTTTTCTTCAAAAGAACACGTTTTAATTCTGTTACGACTGCTTATTGTTAGTTCGAGGATCAATGCTGTCCATGCGTTAATTTAATAGCTATTTTTTTTACAATATAACGGGCTGAAATTGTACTCGTGTACTTCAAGTAGTACTAAGAACCTTTTCTGATCTTTTTAGAGCTCGAAAAACTGTAGTAACACGGCAACACCGGACGCCGCACTAATAAGAACCTCTCGGGTTGTATTTGAACAGGCGTGTGTATTAAGACGTAAACATCGCGTATAACCAAGGTATAACACTATTCAGCTTATTACATCTATTTGAACAATGCTTAACGATTATGTTACGAATTGTGCTGGGCTGCTCAAAGAAGAGAGCCTGCCGTTGATTGTTGATTGGTAGACAAATCTGAGTAATATTGTGCCGATCGCATGGTCTAGCCCCGGCGACGCGTCTTTCAAATGTCTTCCTTCACGATTTTCCGAGTGATTTTTTATTTTCTTAATCCGAGCCGACTGCCGCTGGAAATGCTAATACGAATTGACGCTTGAAACTTCACAAAAGCTTGTGTTTTTTATTCTGATGTTACAGTTGTTGCTATTATCCTACGAGGAGAGTCTGGCGTCGCTAGGCCTGGTCACCTTATCAAACAGACGTCATGAGCTTCTCATGGCTTTTGGGAGGTCCTGTCTGTCGTCGGAGCTCTTTCGTAACATTCTGCCAGATTTCCAGCCAGTAGCAGAAAATAAACGCCCTACCCAAGGATCAAATTCGGGGAAGCTAAAGTTAAAGCTCCCTCCTGCAAACTGTAGTGTTCGGTATGACCGTTCTTTCGTACCATACTTCTGTAAAAATTTTAACAGTTCTGTGACTTAACTTAATTGTGTATCAAGTGTTTTTATCTACCTCAACTGTTTACCTCAAGTATTATTATTTTTGACGTGCCAGTGCTATTCTTCTTCTGGATATTTATGGCAAAGTAATAAAATTGATTTGATCTGATTTGATTAATTATCGATTATTACTATTAGCTTGCCATATTTTTTTTGTATTTAGCTTTTTTACCAATCGTTTAAGGCGATTCTGGCGTTCTCACGGATTCCCTTTTTGAAATGTAAAGCGAAAATCCATCAAGCGCAAAAACTCTTGGAAAGACGTTCCGCCAACTCAACTTTCCGATATCACTTTCCATTCCCGTCGCTGATTCGCTTTCCAGAACGACAACCGTCGCTTTTAAAAACAAGAGCTACGAGCTCATATGGCACTTGTTACGAGTAGGCGGTACAAGAAAGTACACGAGAACGTCACAAACAAAACCCGCCATCCAAAATGCTTTTCACTCTAGTCTGATCATTTGTGGCATCGCCTCGGATCATCTGGGGCAAATGACTGTTGTAATTTCTAAGTATCATCCCAATAAACCCACTGGTTTGATCCCTAGACGTGCCACGGTTTCCAGTACCTCCCTCCAACTTCCCCTACCGCGGCCGAATCCGGCTCCGATTCGTGAATGGATCACCTGAAGCATCTCTACTCACCACCTACCAAGTTTCACTCGAATCTGGGCGTTTTTCGGTAGGTGCCGCCCCCCCCCCCCCCACCGTGGTCGGATCCGGTTCAGACAATAAAATATGCCATCTAGGACACATGCTTACTGTACAATCCAAGTTGCATTTAAATCGCTGCACTTGTTTGACCCCTATGCGAGCAACAAGACTTACAGGATTCCCCCTACTGTGGCCGAATACGACTTGAAAACTTAAAATCCGAATCTCTGACATCTCCTCTTCCCGCCCAGCAGGTTCGACTGGAATCGGAGCGTAGCCTATCCAATCCCTCGACTGCAAGTGTTTCACGAATTTCCTGTGCCCGTCTCCAACCCCCGCACAAGTATCGAATCCTATTTCATTCATATCCCATCACCCGTTCAAAAGTTATGCACGACACTAGATTCCGGATTCCCTATCCCTCCACTCCCCTACGATGGTCGGATCGGGGAAACGACTATTCTCAAGTCAGTTTATTTTCCATCGTCCTAGTACGGTATCCGGGACCCCCAACTTTCGCACAGTGCCCGGATCCGGTCCGGTTATGTTATTGACGTATCTAGGACTTACAATTATTCTTCCGACCAAATCTCATCCCGATCCGTCCACTCTAGTTCCCAATTTTTTCGGTCCCCCCTCCAACTCTCTCGAAAGTCACCGAATCCCGACCGGATTTGAAGTGGGACGTCGGAGGCACGAGGTCTCTCTAAATATTAAGTTTCATTAAGATCCGGTCATCCATTAAAAAGTTATAAAATATTTATATTTTCCGGATTTCCCTCCCTCCACTCCCCCCAGATGGTCGGATCGAGAAAACCACTATTCGCAAGTCCGTCTGTTGGGGTCCCTGACATGCCTGCCAAGTTTCATCGTTCTAGCACATCAGGATGTACCGACCTCGCGGGATCACTAGAAATTCGGACCCCCCCCCCCCCAACTCTCCCACAGTGACCGGATCTGGCCCGGTTATGCCATTCACGTATCTGGGACCTGTGCTTGTTCTTCCCACCAAGTTTCATCCCGAACACTCGATTCTAAGCGTTTCTCGAGATTTCCGGTTCTCCGCTCGACTCCCCCCAGTGTCATCGGATCCGGTCCGGATTTAAAATGAGGCATCTGAGACACGAGATCTTTCTATATATCAAGTTTCATTAAGATCCGATCACCCGTTCGTAAGTTAAAAATACCTCACTTTTCGGACTCCCCCTCCCTCCACCCCCCCCCCCTATACCAGATGATCGGATCAGGAAACGATCATCCCAATCCCTCCACTCCAAGCGTTTCCCAAGATTTCCGGCTCCCCCTTCCAGCTCCCCCCAAAGTCACCGGATCCGGTCCAGATTGTAATCACGTCGTCTGGGGCACGAGGTCTTTCCAAATATCAAGTTTCATTAAGATCCGATCACCCGGTCGAAAGTTATAAATTCCGAAATATTCCGGATTCCCCCTCCCTCCACTCCCCCCACAATGCTCGGATCCGGGAAGTGGCTATTTCCAATTTAATCATTTAGGGTCCCTGATACGCCTGCCAAGTTTCATCGTCCTAGCTTATGTGGAAGTGCCCGAACTAGCAAAACCCGGACCGACCGACGGACGGACAGAAATTGCGATCGCTATATGGCACTTGGCCGAAGGGCAAGTGCCATAACTAGCAGAAAGCAAAAACAGCTCTTGAAAGCAAAGCGAATTTTAGTCGTCGTAGTCGCCAAAATAGCCGGCGCAAAAAACTGGCAGAGCTGCCAGACCGCCAGAATCGATCTTTTACCAAGGTAGCGTTCCAGTGAAGTTATTACAAGTTACGATGATAAGAGGAGGGGCGATCGTCGTATTGTGGTAGTTATCACGCTCTCTGGAACGCAAATAATAACAATGCGTACATACGTCATAACTCTTACGGGAGTTCTTGCAGAACCGATAGTTATTATCACTTATGCCCCGTCACGGGCAGTGCTCTCTTAGGGTGTAGTTAGTTTACAGTGTATTAATTAATTTTGTCAGTAAAGAAAATTGAAACTGAAACTTACGATGCTCGCGACCATCATAAGTAAATCGTAACGATCGTAACAGTTCTGGAACGAAAATAATAACTTGGAATAGCCAATTTACTTATTACGGCGGACTCTGGAACGGCAATAATAACAAGAATAGTAACGATCGTAACTAATATTACGTCGCTGGAACGCTACCCAATTCTCGAGTTTTCAATCTTGTATTTAAAATCTTGTTTTCAACTCGGGAGTAGCATTTCTAATCGTACTTTAATCCTCTACACTATCAGAAATTTCATACCGGATAAAGCAAGTATGCGCGATTTCTTCAAATAACAATTAGGATGTTAACTGTAACTTTTTTCAAACGTTAGGCATTAAAACGTTATACATACAAGAGAGCCGAAACACAACCGAAAAAACATTTGCTGACCTTTTTTGTCGCTGTGAAATTGGAATCAGCAGATGCTTTTTGGCGGTTTTCGGCTCTTCCTGGGAATTCTTGTTATGCATAGCCTAACGCTGTAATGCGTAACGCTTGAAAAACATAACAGCTAACATCGTAAGTATTATCTGTTGAAACCACGTATGCTTGTGTGTCTGTTACGAAGCTTCTGACACTGTAGCGGAGCTTTCCAGAGCGCAAGAATCGCCCTTTTACCAATTCTTGAGTTTTACGCGTCAACTCAGAGACCGTGTTCCACCCTACTTACCGTAGTTACTACGCATGACGTCACGAATTTTGGCATTTTGCGTCAGGGCTGGAACACTTTTTTAAATTTTCGGTAAAACTTCACTCCACGCGGTAATCCAGGCAATCACGTTACAGAGATCCGCAGTTACTATGCTTACCACGCCCCCGAGCATGGTAAGCAAATAGTTTACTACTAGTTACTATTTCGAGAAGGTTGGAACGGTCAGCGTGTAACTTTTCGTGAGGCTGGAACGGAAACAGTAACTAATAGTTACTACTGGTAGAGGGGTGGAACACGCCCAGAGTAGCGTTTCGAATCGTACTTTAATCCACCGGGAGCACTGAATTTGAAAACGGCGAATTAACAAGGTTCGACGAAAATGTTTTCTTACCCAGATGACTCCAGTTCAACATTGGACTTGACTTGTGTCTTATCAGCAAGAGCCACGACCTTTTTCGCAACAGCCTTGGAGACTTGGAGCTCGTTGCCAAGCAGATCACAGATGCGGATTTTCAAAGCCTGCTGTTCAGACGAGATGATGGGCGAAGAGGAGAGGGAGATGACGACCGGGACAAAGAACTGTCGAAAGTAATACATTAGCGGCGGTTTGTTGACATCTCCAACGTTTGGGCGAGAGAGTTCAAGCAAGAACATAGTATAACACCAGTACACTGTGCAGTCCCATGATACCAGTCCTATCCTACCCAGTGCCAAAATTTTCTGGTATTCCCCTGATATTAAAAGAAAAAAGTTCCAACCGTGCGATAACAATTGTTATCGCACAGCCAGCCATGCGATAACAACTGATATCACACGGTTGGAACTTTTACGATAACGACTTTGTACGATAACATTGTTAAATTGTTATATGCTGAATTGATATCACACGGTTGGAACTTTTTTCTTTTAACACCACGGGAATACCAGAAAATTAAAACAAGTGAACTGGTGTTATAATCATTATCGCCCTTGCTTTTCTTCGGGCGATAGGCAGATATCAGATATATATATCAGAAATCACCCTCGCTGCACTCGGGCGATATCAGCCTGTAATGCTACCCGCGGGCCAAATTTTTCCGCTATCACCCTCAGGAAGGGCGATAATATATACTATGACCACTTTCGATATCATGTTGTGCCCAGCACAACTTTTGTCTTGCTTGCGATTTGCAGAAGGCACTAACCCTTCGCGCTCTCCGTCGTGACTTATTATAGTTATGTCGAGGTCGGATTAGCAAGTCAGAGTGATTCATTCCGGTTTGTTTTTAGTCCCGAATCGGCAAGCGATCTTGCCAAATGCCGCTCGCTGGCCCCGGGGTCGTTTGTAAATATGTTGTATTCGCGACTCAATATTGTGTGTGCATCTTCTCGTTAATAAACCGGAATGATTTTGTAACCACTCTTGTCAAATTAAGGGACATAAACCTAACATATCATTTAATTGGTTTGGTTCACTTCATTTAAACACAGAGTATACAAACAAAAGAGGTAGCCGTTGGATTTTGACGATTGATGTGCTGTGCATAGCTAATACTCAACGCTCAAAGGGAAATTACTAAGCACACCAACAACAAAGTGGTGGTCTGAAAATTTCAACGGAAATATGGGGCCAGAATGACAGAGTGGGGCGGTGGTATACGAGTAAATGTCAGAAATGTTCCATTTAAGCGTCGAACCGCATCAGACCACGGCAGGGGGAGTTGGAAAGAAGCCCGGAAATTTTGCCACAGCGTACAGATAGTGGGGTAAATGAAAGAGAGGTAATTATAACTGCTGACTGAGACTGCTGAGCTCATCGCTGAACCTCTGTCTGTAATTTTTAGGGAAAGCTTGTCATCGGGCCAACTGCCAAAACTTTGGAAGCAAGCTGTCGTTATACCAGTGTTTAAAGGTGGTGCTTCGAAAGAAGATCCAAACAACTATCGGCCAATCAGCCTTACTTGCGTAACATCCAAAATTTTTGAAAGAATCACCTCTGATCACCTTCTTTTTCATCTACTGGATAGGAAGCTTATAACAAAGAAGCAGTTTGGATTTATCAAAGGAAGATCCGCGGAATCCCAGCTATTACTGACAACAGAACAGTGGAGGGAGTACATCGACTCTGGTTTCCAAGTAGATGTCCTGTACCTTGACCTTCGAAAAGCCTTCGACAAAGTTCCCCATAAGAGACTCTTGTTGAAACTCGAGAAGCTAGGCATCCGCGGGAGCATGCATAAATGGATTGCCTGCTTCATCTCCGAACCGACACAGAGAGTCAAAGTAAACGGGCAGCTAAGTAACTCTTCCGTCTACGTAACAATCGGAGTGCCCCAGGGTAGTGTATTGGAACCATTACTTTTCAATATCTACATTAATGACTTAGTGTCCGGCATTGATTCCGATATCGCGTTGTATTCGGATGACACCAAGATCTACAGGGTCATTAGGAGTTCCCAAGATTCACAAATACTCCAAAATGATATTCACAAAATTGAAACCTGGATGCAAGTGTGGCTGATGGAAGTCAACGTCGAAAAAAGTCACCATCTTCGCCTGGGACCCTCTCACTTTAAAACTGTCTATACTTTCAACAGCCTAACGATACCCGAATCTAAGACCCAACGGGATCTAGGGGTCCTGATCGATGGGGATCTGCGTTTCTCTCAACATTACAACCTTACCATGCAAAAGTGTAATAGAATCCTTGGTGTAATTCGAAGAACCTTTACATTTAAGCAGGATGGTTTGTTCTCGCTTCTGTTTAAGTCGATGGTTCGACCGATCCTTGAATATGGCCACACCACAGTGAGGCCGTATTACAATTGTGACATTGAGGCGTACGAAAAAAATTCAACGGAGAGCTACGAAGTTTGTACCGGGTCTGCGCGATCTTCCCTACGAAGTGAGACTAGCCAAGTTGTGCCTTCCCTCCATTCCATACAGGTTTTTTAGAGGAGATCTGATTGAAACATTCAAATTAATGAATGGAAGTTATGACAATTTTGAAGTGACTGATTTAGTAAGATTCAGCATTAACCGTCATCATCGGGGGCACGCGTACAAGCTTGCAAAATCAAGATTCCACAAGGACGTTTTTAAGTGGGGTTTTGGTAAAAGAATCGTTGATCCTTGGAACAGCCTTAAGCCCCGTCTCCATTACCGTAAACCGACCGTTTTACGGCCGACCGTTTGACCGTTACGGCAGTGAAGACGGGTCTTTCTCTACGGACGGCCGTAGCCGTAAAACGGCGGTACTGACCCCTCCGTAACCGTAAAACGGACGTAGTGGAGACTGCTTTTTTGTCACAGTCCCATGTAACTGTTTTTCAACTGTTTTTCAAGTCACATATAAACTGTTTTTAAATTTCAACACAAGATTCACCTATATGGGACTAATGTAGACCACATTTTTGCGGTTACGGACCTAATGAAGACCACATTTTTGCGGCTACGGACCGTCCGTAAAACGGTCGGTTTACGGTAATGGAGACGGGGCTTTACCGAAGATGCGGTTAATGCTGAATCGATCAATAGTTTCAAGTGCATTGTTGATGGGATTTACAACTCCGATCAGTTCGACTACTCAAAATTTCTTCGAGTTATTTAGAGGCGAAAGCCTTTTTCTTGCTTTGTATTATTATTATTATAAGGTCTACTTACTGGGTTGGTGGTCAGGTGGTCAAGGGCTGTCAAGAGAGCGGCCAGACTCTTTGGTGGGCGGACTGTTTTCCTGCTGATCAAATACTCGGCAAATCCAACAACTTGTTCAGCGTTCAACTCAGGCTTACGGTTCAGCTTTTCGGACAACTCAAAAATACCGCTGATTACTAGAGCTAAAAATGAGAGATTAGGATTAGAGTTGGACCTAAAAACTGAAAGCTTCGGGGCCGTGCTCCTTTAGAGGTCAGTTAACTCTGGATGTTGCCACTTTCATCGCTTGTAACAAGTGTAGTTCATGGGCTCCTAAGAACATAATAATAATATCATAACTGCACGAAAAAGGCTTTCGACTCTATAAGCTCTTACGAGCTTAGATATTCTTTCTCTGAACTGTTCAGGAGAAGGAAAAAATTGTCACCTGTTTTTTTTCTTTCTTTTTTTTCTATAGCCTGCCAAAACCACCCGTATATTCAAATAATGCATAAAACGGGTGCGTCAGACAAGCATCGTAGCTGAAGCATCCGTTTTATGCATTATTTGAATATATGTTTCAAAGTCAGCATGGTCTCAAGGAATATTCAAAACCACCCGATCGGACAACTATTTGGATATCCCAATGCAACGTGATCGTCTCGATCCAAATGTCTTCCCTTCGTCGAGGTTCACAGCAATTACGTGGTCCATCAGTCTGGGTCCTGCACGGACTCTCAGGAAACAAGAGTCGCATCGACACACGGATACTGAACCAGGTGAGAAGAACTTGCAAGAGAGTGAGAAGGAACGGTCATGTAGAGATAATCGGTGAATACCTTTCGCTTACAAGTGCAACATAATGGGCTGATTATGTAGTTTGGAGCACGACTTTTACAACTTGGACGAGCCGCCAACCAACCCCATAAAGATGGACCTTAGAGACCGAGATATTGGTTTAGCACACACGTACTTCGCATTTTCATATCAATCAATAAAGCATAACTGATACATAAATGAACAAGAAGAAGAAAAGAAACACTTTTTATGCTTTCGCGTTACAGATTACGCAGACAGTTTCCGGCTGGAGTTTATTCTGTTGCTGGGTAGGGTAGTTCGTTGTGGCTCGTTCGGGTAGTAACGGCGTATGCTTTACACTGGCAAGAACATATTTCCCAAACTGGAGTACGGGTACCAGTTGTTCAAGCCACACTCTTACCGGTTTTATTTTCAGCTTCACTATAGTCAAACGGTACGTCATGGTTACGGATTATTATTTTCGTTGCCCTTGTCTGAACTGACTCAAGGTCCTGTAATAGGTAGGCCGTGACAGTCTACCACAAACCCCTGATTTTGGGAAAGCTTATGTCAAACGCCGGGTATATATAGCATGTGGCATACCCTATGCCTAACGCTGGATGGGCTATGCCAAATGCTGTATACTGGAACCCAGTAAAATATTGATGATTTGAGTGAAGCTCAGAAATCAACCAATCTCAATTCATCTATAGTAGGGTGGGTCAGGGTTAGGGTACCAACAGCTATCCAGCGTTTTGCATAGGGTATCTAGTGTTGGGCATAGGCTATGCCAAACGCTAGATATACCAAGCGTTTAGCATATGGTATCCAAACAAGAGCTACGAGCTCATATGGCACTTTTACGAGTAGTGGTACGAGAAAGTAGAAGAGAACTTCACAATACACACCCCGCCATTCAAAAATGCGGTTCGTACCTAGAATTGGGATATCTAGGTTCATTCAATCTGAAAGCTCTAGATGACATATTTAGAACTTATGCTTGTTCTTCCCACCAAGTTTCATCCCGATCCCTCCACCCTAAGCGATTACAAAGATTTCCGGTTCGCCCCTCGAACTCCTCCCAATGTCACCGGATCTGGTCCGGATTTAAAATGGGATGTCTGAGGCACGAGACCTTTCAAAATATCAAGTTTCGGTTAAATCCGATAACCCGTTCAATAGCTGAGCTTGCCACTGGATTCCGGATTCCCCTTTTGTACACTCCCCCTCGACGGTCGGATCGGGAGAACGACATTCTCAAGTCAATAGTTCGGGTACCTGACAAGCATGCCAAGTTCATTGTCCTTGCACATCAGGAAGTACCGAGCTCGTGGGATTACTACAAACTCGGATCCCCTCCAACTCCCCCACAGTGACCGGATCCATTTCGGTTATACTATTCACTTGCTCTTCCCACCAACTTTCATCTCAAACCCTCCACTCTAAGCGTTTCCCAAGATTTCCGGTTCCTCCGTCCGACTCCCCCCAATATCACCGGATCCGGTTCGGATTTAAAATGGGGCGTCTGAGACACGAGATCTTTCTATACGTCAAGTTTCATCAAGATCCGATCACCCGTTCGCAAGTTAAACATACCTCACTTTTCGGATTCCCCCTCTCTCCTGACTAATATGCTTGCTTCCAATTTTCTTCCAACTATATCTTTACCGTCTCGTTTTGCTCGATCATCCGCTACACTTATTGATAATATTTTCTACTCTGGTGGTTCCCTTCAAGCTGAATATTCAGCAGTAATTTCTTTCGATACGTCCGACCATTTCCCGGTTTTAACTCAGTTTTCGTTACCCCTTAACCGCCCTTCTAATGATCCAAAAGTAAAAGAAAGAAACGAGTTTCACCCAGTTGACATGGAAAAGCTTCGGTCAGCGTTAGCTTCTGAGGTTTGGTCAAATGTGTTTGATTGTCAGGACGCCAATCTTGCATTCCCTATTTTTCTTACCCGTCTTAGAACTCTATGCGATGATTGTCGATGCACTAAATCCTCATCAGGAAAGTTTACTCAAAAGCATGATCCCTGGATTACAACTGGGATTCTAGCTTCCTTGAAACGGAAAAGTGTCCTTCGTTTAGATTATTTAAAAAATCCTAGTGACAAAAGTTTTGAAATGTATCGTGCTTACAGAAACAAGTTAAACTCGTTGATTCGTGATTCTAAACGTAAATATTTATCTGATCGTTTTATGAAGTTCAAAGACAATGCTAGGAAAACCTGGGAGACAATTAATAGTATTATTCGACCCAATCTTTAATCCAAGAATCCAATAAATTCACTGAAACTTGGCGGTGAATCCGTTTCTGACCCTAAGCGTATTGTAGACGAATTGGCGACGCATTTTAGTTCTTGCGGAAAAAATATTGCTGATGGGGTTAAAGCAAACGCCAAGTCAGATAGTCGTTATTTTGGACCAAACACAAGTAACCGTCCAAATTCGCCTTTTTCTTTCCAAAATATTTCGCAGGATGATATATTGAAAATTTTCAAAGAGATTAATACGAGCGATTCTTTAGACGAATTTGGATTTTCTTCTAAATTTATTCTTAGCATTAGTAAGCACCTGTCTGAAGTTTTAACTTTTTTAATTAATCTTTGTCTTGATCAAGGTGTTTTCCCTGATATTCTTAAAAAAGCTCGCGTAATCCCTCTTCACAAAGGTGGTGCAAGAGATATTTTGAATAATTATAGAGGGATTTCGATTCTTTCTGTTTTTAGTAAATTATTAGAAAAAGTTGTTCACAAGCAGTTGACTTCTTACTTAGTAAACCATTCAATAATCCATGATAATCAGTTCGGATTCCAGAAAGATCGGTCAACTGAGCTTGCTATCCATAATCTTCTTTTGTCGATTAACGATGCTCTTGACACTAGTCAACACGCTTGTGCAGTTTTTATGGCACTTGCAGCTTCGCTCAAGTGCCATATACCGATCACCTTTCGGTCGGTCGGTCGGTCGGTCGGTCGGTCGGTCGGTCGGTCGGTCGGTCGGTCGGTCTGTCTGTCCACTCATCTCGAGTTAGGGCACTTCCAGATGGGCTAGGACGATGAAACTTGGCAGGCATATCAGGGACCCGACCAAACTAACTTGCAAATAGTCACTTCCCCGATCCGACCACCGTGGAGGGAGTAGAGGGCGGGGGAATCCTGAGAATTTCGTAGTTTTTGTAAAACCCCTACCCCTTTCTTCACACTAGTAGGTCTGCGCGTGGCGTGACGTCACTCTTTGCATCGGATCACTCTGTTAACATCGGAAAGAGCTAGTGCATTCGAGGGTCAAAGGGGTTTGTATATGTGGTTCAGTGCGGGGGAATATGGACAATTGAGTGTTGTCTAACTTTCGAACGGGTGATCGGATTGGGACGAAACTTAATACCTGAATGAATGACATATCTCTGATGTTCCATTTGTAAGTCCGAACCGGATTCGACGGCTATGGGGGAGTTGGGGGGGGAGACCGGAAATCTCGAGGAACGGTTATAATGGAGGGATCGGAGAAAAACTTGCTGGGAAGAACAAGAATCTGCTCCAGATAAATCGTTTACACGTTTGGACTGGACCCGGACACTTGGGGGGGGGTTGTGGAGGGGATGACGGTTTTTGGGATTTTCACGACGAAACTTAGGAGGCGTATCAGGGACCCGACTTGTAAATAAAAATTCACTCGATCCGATAGAGGTGGGGGGATCGGAGGGAGGAGAAATATTTAGCCATGCGTAACTTTGGAACGGGTGATCGGATTCGAGTGAAATTTAATAACTGAACAGAGGGCGTGCCTGTGGTGATCTTTTTCATGTCCGGACCGGATCCGACAACAATTGGGGGCGGGAATACGTGACCGGATTGGACTGGAGAGATCGGGATGGAATTTTGTGGGAATAACAAACAAGTCCAAAACCGAACCGGATTGGCTCCGGCGATTGTGGGGGGAGTCTGAGGGGCGGGTCCGGAATTCCGGTGATCGCGAGTTAAGGTTCTTTCAGATGTGCTAGGGCGATGAAATTTGGCTGGAACATTATAAATTCGACAAGATTGGCTTAGAAATCGCCACTTTTCAAATCCGACCATTCCTTAAAGTACCAATCATGACCGAAAATTAAGAAAAATACTTTTAAGCAAAATATGCATTTCCATGATCCCCATGAGCCCATGATCATTTTTGCCTCAAGGGTTTTGCTTACAAATGAAGTTCTAGCTCCCTTAAAGTGTGCATCTTAACCGCAAGGTCGAAAAGTACTTTTTGTCAAACGATACATCTAAACCCATGATCATTTGTGCCACAAGGGTTTTGCAAAAAAACAAAATTTCTAGCACCCTTAAAGTGCGCGTTTTACCAGCAAAGTGAAAAAAAAATACTTTTGATCATACGTATATATCAATGATCCCTATCGTTTTTGCCTCAAGGGTCTTCCTTACAGATGAATTTCTAGTGCCTTTAAAGTGCGCATCATTACAGCCAAGTTCAACGATAAAATACTTTTTCTCTAGCTCCCTTAAAGTGCGCATCTGGACCGCACATCGAACATTACTTTTCATCAAACAATACATCTCAACCCATGCAAGTGCCATATGAGCTTACAGCTCTTGTTCTTGATATTTCTAAAGCATTCGACTCAATTGACCATGGGATTTTGCTTGATAAACTGAAACAGTATAGCATTGAAGAAAATACACTTGATTTTTTTGCTTCTTACCTATCTAAGAGAAGTCTCACTTGTAGGCAAGTTGGTGAGCTTTCAGAAGAATTTCCTATAGAATTTGGAGTACCACAGGGGTCTGTCCTTGGACCCAATTTGTTCCTACTTTACATTAATGACCTTCCAGAATATATGCCTTTTGTCAAAGTTATCATGTTTGCGGACGACACTGTGATTTTCGGTTCGCACTCAGATTTGGTTCAGTTGTTCACTGTCCTTAATTCAGCTCTTTCGATTGCTTCTGACTGGTTTACATCTAGTTTACTAGCTTTAAACGCGGAAAAATGTCGCTACATGCTTTTCTCCCGGTCTGGTTCAGTTTCAGTTTCTGGTAAACTTTTTCTTTCTGGTGCTGAGCTTCAGAGATCGTCCAGCTTTAAATATCTTGGCCTTATCTTAGATGAGAATCTTTCTTTCAAGCAGCACATCGATGCTTTGGCTCTTAAGCTGAGCCGTAACGTTGGTATGCTATCCTGCCTAAAACATTTTCTTCCAAAATTCATACTTCGATTGATATATTTCTCCCTGGTTCATTCCTACCTTTCTTACTGTACTTCAGCTTGGGCTTCTACTTTTGCAACAAATATCAACCGCATTCAAATCCTACAAAACAAATCAATCAGAGCTATTTATGGACTTCCGTTTTCTTCATCAGTTTCTCAAATTCTGCCTCGTCTTTTTATTTTAAATGTCCGTCAAATTAGAGACTGGAATATTGCAACTTTTGTTTACCGTTATCTTCTAGAAGATTCACTACCTGCTGATTTTAATAATCTCTTTAAAATGAACAAGCAATTTCACGATTATAACACAATACGGCGGTCTAATCTCTCCACCAATAGATATCCTTGCACAAGATCTAGTTTTTCCATTCGTCATACAGGTATAAAAATATGGAACTCACTGCCCGACAATATTATAGTGTCTGAAGACAGGAAAGTTTTTAAAAGAACCCTCAAAAAGTATATGTTATTTAGCAGTTATACTTCTTCTGTTGAGTGATTTTTCTGATTGATTTTTGTTATTCGAGAAAGTTAAGACTGCTGATACACACAAAATTTCTTTCTTTCGTTCTACGTCTATTGTCCTAAAATTCTCGTATTGGTCGTATTCGTATTTGTGATTGTTTTAGTTGTTAATTACCTTGTCTAAAAAAATTCGAGCTGATGTTGTTAGTTGTTTGTTTCGTTTTATTTAGGCTAGCGTTTTAGTATTTTTTTCATAAATCAGTTGAATTAACGAAGCGTCATTTTGTATGCCACTGGCATGTTTGTCGCTTTTATGTTATTGCAGTTATACTAAAGTTGTCAATAAAATTGTACCTTACCTTACCTCCACCCCCACCCCCCAGATGGTCGGATCCGGGAAACGACTATTCTCAAGTCAACCTGTTCGGGTCCCATACACGCCTGCCAAGTTTCATCGTCTTAGCGCATCAGGAAGTACCAAACTCGCGGGATCACTAGATATTCGGATCCCCCCCCCCCACTGTGAACGGATCCGGTCCGGTTATGTCAATCACGTATCTAGGGCTTGTGCTTGTTTCCGGTTCCCCCCTCCAGTTCCCCCCATGTCACCGGATCCGGTCCGGATTTAAACTGGGATGTCTGAGACACAAGGTACTTCTATATATCAAGTTTCATTAAGATCCGATCACCCGTTCGTAAGTTAAAAATACCTCATTTTTCCGGATTCCCCTCCCTTCAGCCCCCCCCCCCCCGGATGGTCGGATCCGGGAAAGGACTATTATCAAGTCAATCTGTTCGGGTCCCTGACATGCCTGCCAATTTTCATCGTCCTAGCACATCAGGAAGCACCGAACTCGCGGGATCACTAGAAATCCGGATATCCCCCTAACTCCCCACAAAGTGAGCGGATCCGGTCCGGTTATATCAATCCCGTATCTAGGACTTGTGCTTGTTCTTTCCACCAACTTTCATCCAGATCTCTCCACTCTAAGCGATTTTCAAGATTTCCGGTTTCCCCCTCCAACTACCCCCCATGTCACCGGATCCGGTCTGGATTTAAAATGGAAGGTCTTAGACAAGTGGTCCTTCCATATATCAAGTTTCATTAAGATCCGATTACCCGTTCGTAAGTTAAAAATAAGTCATTTTTCCTATTTTTTCCGGATTCCCCTTCCCTCCACTCCCCCTCAGGTGGTCGGATCGGGGAAGCGACTATTTCTAATTTAATCTGGTCCGGTCCCTGATACGCCTGCCAAGTCTCATTGTCCTAGCTTATCTGGAAGTACCCGAACTAGCAAAACCCGGACCGACAGACCGACCGACCGACGGACGGACAGAAATTGCGATCGCTATATGGCACTTGGCCGAAGGGCAAGTGCCATAAAAACAGGGGTTTGTGGTTGAATGGACCGTGAAGAGAGCAGCAGGACTCCATATCAGCAAGCATAACTCGTATACCTTAACTTTAACTGACCCAGTTGACTGCATTGCAACCTTACCTGTCACGGATAAGCCACCTTCAAACTGGTAGAACTTGTTGTCCACCATATCAGCCTGAACAACAACATCCTCAATGCGATCAAAATACTGGTCCGCATTGCCAGGGAATTTGGCAGCAATGTGGAAGGCATAACCCAAACTACAAAAAAGTAAGAAGTAAGACCAAAAGAAATCAAACACGAAAAAGGAAAGGTATGTATCCGCTTGTGAGTGTAATGCGGTAAGTTCTGACACATACAAAGGTAAGTTCATACACAGAAATCTTTCTGCGGACGCATTTTGTAAAATAGGCCCTGATCACGGTCTTATTCAGTTTTTTGTTGAAGAGGATAGTGTTTAGTTGAAGTTCTTTTTCTTTTTATAGTTTACTCCACTTGTACTACTTGTTTCTTGTAGTTGTGGGTGATAAATAAATAATAATAATAATAATAATAATACCAGAACATATTTCATGGTAGTATTGGCCATAGGAGGTTTTTGGGAACGGTTGAAAAACTGAAAGTTGACTGATTTGAACTTTAAAGGCGTTTTTAACGCGATCCCACACAGAGTTTGTTGTTGCTCGAAGAGTATTTTCGAGGTTCTTAGTGTGGCCCACAAGTGTGTTTCCACGACCAACGTAGTTTTTGTGGTTGTCTCTGTGGCTCGAATTTGGCAAACAACTGTCGAGGTGGCTTTCGATTTTGTGACTCGATTTTGACGGAAGATTCGAATTTTGCGGCAATTCCACGTCCAAACAATAAAATTAGCGACTTCATCAAGTAGATAGATATACAACTGAGGATCCTTCTAGTAGAAAATGGTAAGGACATCGGCCTGAAGTTCTATTTCCAGATTTTCTCTGGATTTCATTTTATTTTCAGACATTCGAAGTTGCCGCCAAAGAAACAAACACAACGACGCTTCCGCGAGCAGAGATTGGGCGAATCCGAATCCGGATTCGAATTCAAGCTTCGTCCATTTAGCCGGATTTGAATCCGGATTCGAATCTTGTGCTTTCCAGGCTGGATTCGGATCTTGAATCTTGCGAATCCTCTCCAAGTCCTATATTTTTCAATTTTTATGCACTGTGCTTAAGGTATTGTGCTTAACGAGACCTAAATTCATTCCTGATTGCCGAGAGGAAACACATACTATAACAAACACACATGAAAACCCAGAAATATGGTTTACATCGTCCAATTAACTGTCTCATTTGCTTTAGGCATCAGTGCTTTTTTGTCAACTCTGATTTTCAAACTGTAACCTATGCGGTTTACATGATTTGATTTTTATGGAGGCAGGATTCGAATCCTCAGCGTCAAATCGCGGATTCAGAATCGGATTCGTACCTAGCCTTGGGTTCAGATTCGTATCCTTTCATGATCGGATTCGCCCATCTCTCCCCGCGAGGTTCAGTTTACGGGTCGAGAGCGTTGCAAACAACTCTGCCGCGACAGACACTCAGAATGGTGTGGTAAATAATGTGCCACGGAAAAAACGCCTTAATGAAAGTGCAGAAAATCTTGAAGAGGAAGACTGCACCAACAAATTACCAATACCGACATGGTAGTGTAGTTCAGTTGCACTTGAGATTTAATAGAGTCGAACGTGTTTCTTGAATCCTCTTGAGTCGAAAATAATAACCTGTGTTAACTTGAGACTTACCAACTATCCAAACGAGTTACTAAAGACCATAAGCCCAAATCCCAAAACAAACTGCAAGGTGGGACAGAAGGGTACGAAAACAAAACAGCCAGCTCGATGAAACGAAGATAACTAACCTCTGGACAGAGTCATCCTGTTTCAGCAATCGGTCGAGAACTGGCTGCACCTTTTCAACTGGGATTGACAAATTAAATGCATCCAAGGCTTCTACTATGTAGTAGAGATCTGCCAAAGATGTAACATGCTGGATGGAAGAACTAAGAACCTGAAAAGAAAACGTCTCTTAAATCTCAACATAACAAAGAACTATTATCCTCCACAAAAAAGGCAAGTGAGAACTCAATACTCCTTGACCTTGATTTACTGAATTGCATAAATCTGTCAATATCATATCTCGAGTTCTGAGGAATAAAGAAAATACCTACATCTAGGGCTCAGCAGCAGCTCGTCTCTAATCAGAATAACAAGGCAATATAAATCCCTGTCTAAAGCCACAGTAGGCACACATACCATCCTTAAAGCCCAACTAGAAGTGATCTTTTCACGATGAAATGGCTCAGAAATATCGACTTTCTAAAATACCATTACTTGCCACATGAAATTAGCAATTTTCTTATTAGCGCTCGTCGACTCTATCGAGCCTTCGTGCTCTCCGATGCGGCGGATTGACGCAAAATATTTGAAAACTGAACGTGCCGCTGATATGCAACGATACAATGCGCCGTTGTTGCCTGGGCGGCGATCCCAGTTGAGGTGCCATAGACCGAAACATCAACAGCTTAGAAGAAGACCAACCGGAAGGCGGAAAGGGTCGCACTCCCCAGCTGTCCCGATCCATAAATGAATAGAAGAAGACGAAGAAAAGTGGGAAAACCATGCAAATCAAAGAAATCCAAAACAGAAGGTGAACCTGATAATCCACCATGTCTTCCAAAATGAACAAGAGCTGTAAGCTCATATGGCACTTGCAAGGGTTGAGATGTATTATTTGATCAAAAGTAATTTTCGACTGTGCGGTTCAGATGCGCACTTTAAGGGAGCTAGAGAAAAAGTATTTTATCGTTGAACTTGGCTGTAATGATGCGCACTTTAAAAGGCACTAGAAATTCATCTGTAAGGAAGACCCTTGAGGCAAAATAGATAGCAGGCTCTTAGGGATCATTGATATATACGTATGATCAAAAGTATTTTTTTTTCCACTAATGCGGGTAAAATGCGCACTTTAAGGGTGCAAGAAATTAATTTTTTTTGCAAAACCCTTGTGGGACAACTGATCATGGGTTGAGATGTATCGTTTGATAAAAAGTACTTTTCGACCTTGCGGTTAAGATGCACACTTTAAGGGAGCTAGAACTTCATTTGTAAGCAAAACCCTTGAGGCAAAAATGATCATGAGCTCATGGGGATCATGGAAATGCATATTTTGCTTAAAAGTATTTTTCTTAATTTGCGGCCATGATTGGTACTTTAAGGAATGGTCGGATTTGAAAAGTGGCGATTTCTAAGCCAATCTTGTCGAATTTCTAATATTCCAGCCAAATTTCATCGTCCTAGCACATCTGGAAGTACCTTAACTCGCGATCACCGGAATTCCGGACCCGCCCCTCAAACTCCCCCCACAGCCGGAGCCAAGGAGCCGGAGCCGGAGCCAATCCGGTTCGGTTTTGGCCTTGTTTGTTATTCCCACAAAGTTCCATCCCGATCTCTCCAGTCCAATCCGGTAACGTATTCCCCCCCCCCCCCCAATTGTTGTCGGATCCGGTCCGGACATGAGAAAGATCACCACAGGCACGCCCTCTGTTCTTACTTACTTAAAGTTACTTAAAGTTGTTCAGCACCATCCGGCAGTTGGCCTGCCTGTTCGATGCCCTCTGTTTCTTTCGTCAATTTGTAGTTGGTTGATCTCGTAGTTATTTGGTCCATTCAGCCAGTGTGTTGCATTTGTTGTTGTTTTCCTCCCAGAAACTTATCAACTCTGTTTTTGAAGCTGTTTATATTTGGTGCCTGGATGGCATGTTCAGGCAGGTTATTCCAAGTGTCGACTGCTCGCGTTGAGAAAAAGTTTGCCCGGGCTCTTTTTCTGGCTTCTGGCTTGTATATCTTTTCTGAGTGGCCTCTCGTTCGGTTTATGGCTGGTTTCCTGAAGAACTTTTCGAACGGCAGATTCTCTACTTTGGTTTTCATTTTGAAAATCTGGATGGCGTCTCCTCGCTTTCGTCTGTATGACAAGCTTGGCAACTCGAGGGTTTTTAGGCGGTCTTCATATGGCTTCCCTTTTAGGCCTGGCATCATTCTGGTTGCTCTGCGTTGAACCTTCTCAATGGCTGTGCAGTCCCCTATGTAGGATGGCCCCCATGCGATGTTGCCATACTCGATGATCGGCCGGACAAGACTTTTGTACAGCTGGGTGAGGGTCGTCCTGCTGAAGTACTTGAAGGATCGGTGGATCAGGGACAGTACCCCATTGGCTTTGTTGGCTGCTGCGTTGGTTTGGAGGTGGAATTTGAGTTCGTCGTCAATGATGATGCCAAGGTCTTTTTCCTTGTCTTCGACTGGCATAGTGTGTGTTTTCCCCAGCTTGTCTCGAATTGTTAGATGAGGGGGGCGGCTGTTCTTTGGTCTTCCAATCCACATTACTTTGCACTTCATGATGTTGAGTTTGAGGCCAAGATTTGAAAAGTTTGAAGTGAAGAGGTTTATATCTCTTTGCAGAGCGTCTACATCGTCTTGGCTGTTGTATGTACGGTAGATCTTTGTGTCGTCTGCATAGATTTTGTGGGGGCTGCTTAGCCCTGTGGTGGCAGCGTTTATATGGAGTAGGAACAGCGTGGGTCCGAGGGTGCTGCCCTGGATAACACCGCTTTCTACGTGACTTCGCTCGGAGAAATGTCCATTGATTCTTGTTTGCTGGGATCGGCTTCTGAGGAAATCCTCTATCCAGGTGGTGACGGAGGGTGCCAGGTTGAAGAGTTTGAGCTGGTTTAGTAGCTCTGGGTGAGGGACTGAGTCGAAGGCCTTTTCCACGTCAAAGAATACTGTGAGAACAGACTTTCCATTCTCAATCGCTTCGGTCCAGTCATTCAGAGCTTCTAGAAGTGCGGTTGTGGTGCCGTTTCTTGGTAGAAAGCCAAATTGGTTTGGGTTGATCAAATTATTTTCCAGTACATGTTCAATAATGCCATCTCTAAGGATTCCCTCCATGAGTTTACAAACCAGGCTTGTCAAGCTGATAGGTCTGTAATTTTCGGGTTTGGTTTTTGAGCCTTTTTTGAAGATCGGGGTTACTGTAGCTCTCTTCCAATCGGTGGGCAGCTTCCCCTGCTCTAGCGAGAACTGGAATATGTGTGAGAGTGGCTCTTTGAGTTCTTCTTTTCCTTCGGTTAGCCATTTCGCATGGATACCATCCGGTCCGGGAGACTTGTCGGGCTTCAGTTTGTTCAGTTGGTTTAGAACATGTGCTGGGGTGATTTTGATCTCTTTCATCTGGGGGCTGTTGTTTTGGCTATTGCTGGCAGCTGTTTTTGTTGGTGCGGCTGTCTGGGAGGTGTATACGGAGCTGAAGAAGTCGTTGAGAAGTTGCGCTTTTTCTTTGTCCTCTGACACAGTACCACCATCATTGTTGACCAGGTCCGGCACCCCTTGGCGGGAAGTGATTTTAGAGTTTACATGCTTCCAAAATTTTTTTGGGGCTGTTTTGGCTTCGGATGCTATCTTCTTTTCATTTGCTCTTGTTATCTTTCTTGACGAATTTCGAACTGCATTTTTAGCCTCTTTGTATTCGTCATGGTCTGAGATTAAACCAGTCTTCCTCCATTTCTTGAACTTTCTTGATTTTCTGTTGATGAGTCGTTTCATCTTGGAGTCTAGTCTAGGAAGGGTCTTTGGAACAAGGCTTTTCTTCCATTTCGTTGCAGACTCAATAGACCGTTCAATGACATCCTTCAAGATTGCCATCTTTTCATCCACACTTTCTGCAACTTTGACTATTTCCCAGTCAACAGCCTGCATTTCTTCCCTGTACTTCTGGAAGTCCACACAGGCATATTCCTGTTTGCTGCCTTGGGAGCGTCTGGTTGAGCTTGGTACATTCAGTGTTGTCATAAGACAGCAGTGATCGCTTTTCCCAATGGGGGCATGTGCTTTACGTCCAGTATGCTGTCAGGGTTTGTCGACAGTATCAAGTCCAGTATGTTTTCGGTCTGACCCTCTCTGTAACGTGTTGGTTCAGTTACATGCTGTGTCAAGAACAGATCTTGTAACAGTTCAACGAAGGGGTGGTTTGGGCTTTCTGTTGAGGACCACTTGAGTTCAGGTAGGTTGAAATCACCCATACAGAGGAGATCTCCCTTTGCCCTGACAGTTTCCCTGAGAAGGGTATTTATGTCAGTTATTGAGATGGGCTGGCTTGGTGATCTGTACGCACATATCAGGTTTATTGGATCTGCATTTGTGAGAACTGTGACTCCGATGGCTTCAATGGTGTTCGTCTTTGGTATGTTCAGTTATTAAATTTCACTCGAATCCGATCACCCGTTCCAAAGTTACGCATGGCTAAATATTCCGGATTCCCCCTCCCTCCGATCCCCCCACAACTATCGGATCGTGTGAAATTTTATTTACAAGTCAGTTTGATCGGGTCCCTGATAGGCCTCCCAAGTTTCGTCGTGAAAATCCCAAAAACCGTCATCACCAGAATTCCGGGAAACTCCCCTCCACCTCCCCCCCCCCCCAAGTGTCAGGGTCCAGTCCAAACGTGTAAACGATTTATCTGGAGCAGATTCTTGTTCTTCCCAGCAAGTTTTACTCCAATCCCTCCATTATAACCGTTTCTCGAGATTTCCGGTCTTCCCCCACCCCAACTCCCCCATAGCTGTCGAATCCGGTTCGGACTTCAAATGGAACATCAGAGATATGTCATTCATTCAGGTATTAAGTTTCGTCCCAATCCGATCACCCGTTCGAAAGTTACACAACACTCAATTTTCCATATTCCCCCGCACTGCACCACATATACAAACCCCTTTGACCCTCGAATGCACTAGCTCTTTCCGATGTTAACAGAGTGATCCGATGCAAAGAGTGACGTCACGCCGCGCGCAGACCTACTAGTGTGAAGAAAGGGGTAGGGGTTTTACAAAAACTACTAAATTCTCAGGATTCCCCCGCCCTCTACTCCCTCCACGGTGGTCGGATCGGGGAAGTGACTATTTGCAAGTTAGTTTGGTCGGGTCCCTGATATGCCTGCCAAGTTTCATCGTCCTAGCACATCTGCAAGTACCCTAACTCGCGATCACCGGACCGACCGACCGACCGACCGACAGACCGACCGACGGAAAAGTGATCGGTATATGGCACTTGAGCGAAGCTGCAAGTGCCATAAAAACAATATTTTGAGGCTTGTTATGTCCTTATGTGTGAAAGAGCTGTCGGTGGACCTTGAAGCTTTCACAAATTTTGCGTTGCATGACTGTCAAAACTCGGCTACACCAAAAAAGCTCTAAAAAGTCTTAGGTACAAAACAAAACAATGGCAAAAGGTGGGGGTTTGAGAAGCTTATAATCCCATGAGGGAGCTAAGGATAGATAATACAAAAGGCAGAATAAGCAAGGAGGAGGGTTCAAACTCAAGCAAGAGGGGTCCCAATAAAAGGCAGGGTCTAAACTGAGCCACCTATTGAAGGAAATGGAACACCCCAGAGTCGGCAACAGCAAAGTTAGTCATCATTTCTAACCAATACAAATCCATAATTAACTGCTGCTTGCTCCCACTGTTTCAATTAGTAATTCAGATTCCAAGCAAAGATCTCAAGAACCATTTGGGGTTGAAGAGTACTAGATTAACTTCTCAATTTCAAATGACATTAGCCTGTATACCAAAACGTATTTCGGTGGGATGGAAAGAGGGCATAGTTGGAAAGATAATGGGCTCACTACAAGACTTGCATGTTCACACATTAACATGCAGTTGATTCATTTGGAATTTTCTAAAAATGCAAAATGTTCATGATATCTTTGAAAACTCGTTTATACTCATTGACCATCAAATGTATGATTTATATTCCTTGAGCCCAAGCTGACTTAAGACTCGTATATTCATATAATACATACAAAAATGGATTCGTCAGCTGTGTGATGCTTAATGCTTATGAAGCGATATTTTGGCCCTTCTTGGCAAGGGTCCTCTTCAGGCTGTTATTCTTCTGGGCCAATGCTGGGGAAGGAAACAAACCTACAGCTGACAAATCCGTTTTTGTATATATTATATGAATGTATGATTTACATAATGGGCCATTTGTGGTCTGAGTTTCTGCCAGAGTTTGATGGCCTAACCAACAGAATATAATAGTAGAAAAACAACAGCAATGGGGCTTATACTTTATTCATATAATCTTAAGGGAAACAAACCAAACAAGTCTACAAAAAGAATGATAGAAAAAAGAATAAAGACATAACAAACTGTCAAGAAAATCCGTTAACGGACGATCTTTAGTCAACAAAGCGCCCTTGCCCCCCCCCCCCAAAAAAAAGGGAAAAAAATAAATAAAGGATGGGCAATAGGATGGGCAAGTTCTTTATGGTCTTAACGTAATACAACAAAAAGATTGTAGTTCATGTTAGCCTAGAGAGGACGGAAGGATGCAAGAATAATGTCAACACTGAATAGGTGTAAGTCATATCTGCCATTATAAATGGCATTGCAGTTAGGTTCCTTCATTTATATGCACAAGTTTCTGCTGAGAATCCTTACAAAGCTACCGTGTAACATACTATCCACAAAACACCAAGGAAAAGCCATAAAATTACAGGCTCAATTCTTGAAGTAGCCTATTTACTAACCGCGTATCGTATCAACATAGTACAACAAAACGCCTCCTCAGTTTCTAATAGCCTCCTCGCTTGAATATAACACGGTACGAACTCCCGGTATAAATAAATCGCAGGAATCAAGGTGACCTGATGACTCACTGCATTGCTCACGGCTGATTGAAAAGTGGATGCGACTTGATCCGTGGCAACCCCAAACTGGTTTTCTGGACTGGAGTAGCGAGTTAACTAGTCCGGGAATCAACCCTGGTTGAAAAATAGTCGGAAAACAACAAAGAAACAACAGTAAAGACTGATACGTAGAAAAGATCAGAGCGATTTAATTTTAGCCAGTTTTAGCATTCAAAAATCGGTTTTTATTAATAAAAGCCAATTAAAACCGCCGGTATGGTAAAAATCAATTTTAGCCGGCAAAAACGGAACCCTTCCTACAGCCTTCCTTTTGCCCTAGTTCTTTACCTGTTCAATTCGGGAATCTGCCTTGACACCACATGCAGGCAAAGACTGGGCAGTCTTTCCGATATAGAATAAGTCTTCTCCTTTCACTGCTTTCTGAAGTTCAGTGGACAGCAAGCTGCAGGCATCTTTTGAATGATCCTGAAAAACAGTAACTCTGTTATCTCAGTAATTACTAGGGTAAAATAACTAGGGTCAACCAAGGAAAAAAAGGGTTCTATGGTCCAAGATTTTTACTTTAGATAGTCAAAAGCTTATATCACAACTATGTTGTTGTTAGCTCATTTGCTATGTTGTTGTGTAGGGTGCAATTACATTTTACATTACAACACTATTAAAACTAAATCAGCATAGAAAAACCTCCAACAAAAAATAATCACTTAAGTTAAACGGAACAAAGTTTGTCAACAGAAAAAGCTTAGACATTCAGCTTTCAACGATCATATTCTTTATCCTTTTGGTTCTTTCAAGTGAAATGTAGTATAGAAATTTACTTTGAATGTTTGATGTCGCCTAATTTGGAGTGGTGCACTAGCGAATATTGTAGAACAATGATTATACAATCGGCATGGTGCTCATAGGCTATATTGGGGCACCATGCAGTCTAGTACACTAGCCCCTTTTCAGGCACGGTGCTCAAACGTCTAGCACCATGCCTGGGTGCTGGACGTTCAAGCACTGTACCTTTGATTTCATGTATGGTGCATGGATTCCAGTATACAGTGCATGCATGAAAAACACAGTTTCTGTCACCACAACTTATCAACGGCTCGGATAGGGCTGAAATTACTACCAAGAATTAGAGAAATCAAAGACAATCCTTATCATATTTTAACTAACAAAAACAAAAGGACGCGACTGATGATGGAGATGAAAAATCTGACAGCAGCCTATCTATTTTCCATGTAGAGTGCCCTAGGAGCCAATATTCTGGTTGACTGTTAGGTAGAAAAAGCAGAGGCACAGGACACTTTGCATGCAAAACCCTTGACTATGTAGAAAAGGAAATGAGGTTTTTCATCTCCCTCATCAGTCGCGTCCTTTTGTTTTTGTTATGAAAAATATGAAAAGGATTGTCTTTGATTTCTCTAATTCATGGAGTAATTTCAGCCCTATCCGAGCCGGTGCTCAGTTGTGATGACAGAAACTGTGTTTTTCATGCATGCACTGTATACTGAAATCCATGCACCCTACATGAAATCCAAGGTACAGTGCTTGAACGTCTAGCACCCAGGCATGGTGCTAGACGTTTGAGCACCATGCCTGAAAAGGGGCTAGTGTACTAGACTGGCACCATGTCCTGCAGCAAAGGGCCAAAAAATGAGGGTTTGTTTATGACTGGGTCAGTTGGAGTGAGATTCTGGATGCAAGATTTTCGCATTGTTGTTTTTTAATCTGACTCTGAGATGGTCATTTTGCTGTTTCTCTAATCATGGTATTTAGGATTATAACCTGGAGATTGTCATGTAAAAAGTAACAGGTTTCAGATAGTTTCAGACTTACCCCAAGAGGTGTACTCAGCTTCTCCAAACCAGTTGCAACCCCATATATGGATGCAAGATCCTTAGATGGCAAATAGCCTAACAGGGTACCTTTAACCCTTTCGATGTCACTGTCTTCCAGATAGCCCGTGACTGAAAGTCCATAAGCAACATGAGCCAGCCCCACAAACAGGCAGAATGCTGTTAAAATCCTATGGTCCATATTAACCAAAATTTCCGGCAAAACAAATTTGACGTGTCCAATAGACTTTCCTCTTCTTCTTCAGGAACAAGTTATGGCTAGACGGTAACAGGTTCAAGAAAGAAAACAGAGATGGCATACACAGAGACTCAATTATTATTCGTTTTTCAAAGGAAGAGGTGGATTACGAAAGAGGCAAATAGTACAGGCAAATGGAGGTTTGACCCCAAACAAATCGCAACAGAAATGATTTTTACACCATCTTGTAGAGAAAAAAAAGCTGAACAACATATCCATTTTCGCATATTCTCGCTCGACGCAAAATAAGCGTTTTTTGGCTTTTAATGCCTTTTTTTTACGTATTTCGAAAAAAATACAAAACTGTCGTGGTTGTCCGCTAGTCTTGAACTGAAGTATGATTCCATTGCAAAATGACAAGCTGAAACCGAAAATGAAATCAGATTTGGCGTATAAAGCACCAGAAAAAAGTTATTGCCATTTTTTCAACCTATTTCGCGAAAAAGAGCAATTTTTTATTTGGCCCGATTTTCCTGAATGAAAGTGCGATCCGGACATATAATCACGAGCTTAGACCGAAAATGGAATCAAGAAAGTTTCGTAACCATAGATATGTGATCTTTTCGAATTTTTAGTAAAAACAGGAAAATGATTAAGAAAAGTGAAGTACGAAGAATACAAACTGCTTTTCAATGCTCAGTTTTCGTGGTTGTCCTTTAGCCTTGAACTGAAGTACGATTCTAATGCAAATGACAAGGTGAAATCGAAAATGAAGTCAGATTTTGACGCATAAAGTACCAGAAAAAGTTAATGTCATTTTTTCCACCAACTACTGAAAAAGTACAAAATTCCACACTGGTCCGATTTTCTTGAACGAAAGTGCTAGCCTGACATATAATCTCGAGCTGAGGCCAAAAATGGAATCAACCTGGGTGTCTAGTGTACCAGAAAGGAGTTTCATCATCATCAACATAAGATCTCCACGAATTTTGGGATCTTAGTATATTTTAAGAGCATCGTCGATTTTAAGTCGATTCTAAGAGCATGCGCAGAGCTTGTTGAAGGTCATTTGCTAACGGGTATAAGAAGTCATCTTGATTCTTATATCCCATTTCCTCGATTTTCAGTTGAGGATCAAGCTCCCCAGTTCATTCATAAACTTGATAAAAGAAAAAAAACTCGGTACTTGTGTTATTTTGCTACATCAACCATTGATGGTGACTGTTCTGGGTGAACAAACGAACTTGTCGTTGTCACTTTTTCGAAATCTTCCCTTTGGAGCTTATTCAGGTCTCCTCCTTTCGACCAGGGGCGGTTCGAGGGGGGGGCGTGGGGGGGTGACTCACCCCCCCATGCTTCAGAGAATCGTACACTGAGTCGTATGTTTTGAGCTTGTCTGAATGACAGTCGTATGTTTTGAGCTTGCCAGAATCACATAAAGGCAGTTACAAAACGTGAATTTTGCCCACAGATGACATTTTGTAGTCGGATGGCTACGAAGAGCTTTCCTAGTCGTATGTTTTAGGCCTGTCAGATTCACAGTAGTTGTATCTTCTGAGTTTGTCAGAATTGCAATCGTATATTTTAGTGTGCCAGAATAACCCCAGATCGAGAATTTCGCCAGACGCAAATCGCCTGTTCCTTGTCGCATTTACGAACAGATTTTATACTCGTATATTACAGACAGTCGTAAGTTTTGAGCTTGCCAGATAAGGCACCTAATCCCGAATTTTAGTCGGAGATGACCTCGTTCTGGTCGTATGGTTCTGTATAGTTTTGGCTGAGCTTGTTAGAATGACGGTCGTATGTTGCGAGCCTGTCAGAAAGGAGATCCCCGAGATTTTAAGTTAGCTTTTTCCTGCCAAATTTAACTATTTCCATCCAGATTTTAGCTTTTAATGTTTCGAAATCCCAATCCTAAAACTGTCTTAAAACCCCAATCAAATGACGCACCCTTCCGCAAAATATAGAATATTAAGATTCATGATTAAATCTTCTTTTTTTGGGATCCAAAGTAAAAGTAAGGACTATCGATGAGATCAGAAATCAGTCCTTTTGTCTGCAACCAGTGCTTCACTCGACCTCTTCCGAGTTTCGAGGTTCGTGGTAACTCCCGAATGGCAATTATACCGAATCCCAGTTATTATACCAAATAACTTTAGACCGATAGCATGTTCGAGATTCTGTATAACTACCATACCTCGGTTATTATACCGAATTGTTTTGATATCGAAACAGTACGGAATTCGGTATAATTTCGTCGAAACTGGAACAAAAGTAGGGATTTGCGGTAACTACCGGATCCTGAAAATTATACCGAATCCCAATTATGATACCGAATAATTCTAGACCGATACCTTATTCGGGATTCTATGTAGCTACCGAATCTCCATAAATATACCGAATAGTTCTGGCATCGAACAATTACCAAATAATTTCCGTAAATTCTCTCCCCGAGTTCGTGATAACTACCGAATACTGGGAATTATACCGAATCCCGATCATTATACCAAATAGATTTGTACCGATAGCCTATCTGGGATTCTGTATAACTACCGAATCTCCTTTACGGTTACCGAATCGTGATTTTCACCCGGTGGTGCAAAGTGTGGACACAACTGGTTTTGTACCTAAACCTCTGTATTTTAGCAGAAAACACGTAGCTGATTTTTGAAATTTCAACAGTAGCCTATCTGGTTTTGTGCAAAAGATCCTTAAAAAGTTCCGCCTGCGGTGCCTTTCGTAGCAACCCTTTCACTATTTACTTGAAGCGGGCGTCATTCAGGTGGGTTTTATAAGCTTGCTTGAGATTTTGGGGTTTGAGCAACATTAAAAACTATAAATTGGATTGGAAGTAGTTGAATTTTGCCAGTAAAAAGTCAGATTAAAAAAATTTCGCCTGCGGCGCTCAGGTTTTATTTAGTAAATACGTTAGAGGCTGCTGCTTGGGATCTAGCCACGTTACAGGCAGAATTTAAATGGGAAGTAGTTAAATTTTGCAAAAGGCTGATTCCAAAAAATGTATACCTTTCCTAGTATCCTATTAGATATTTTTTTTTTCAAAGGTGCGTCAATTAAGTGGAGTTTTAAGCTTCAGATTTTGGGATCTGAGATACATGAAAAGCTAAATTTGTAGGGGAAGCAGTTGAATTTTGGGATTAAAAAAATTTCGCCTGCGGCGCTCAGTTTAACTTGTCTTGAGGACATCCGTCAGAAGCTGGTACCGAAGATTGCCTGTTTCCTGCGAAAGTTCAACTGAACGTCACGCTGAAACTCATAACCTTTTAAAAATCTATGTTTATATTTCTTGAGCCTGTGGTACTGTGCTTTTTTATTTCAATTTTTTTAATCGACATAATTGCCGATTACCTAGTCGTATGTTTCGAGGTCGTCACCCCCCCATGCCCAAGCACTTCGAACCGCCCCTGCTTTCGACGCCACAGATCAGGAGAAGGGTGTCTTCACCAGACTTCCCATGATCCAGATCCTTCAATTTTTATGAAGTTTCGCAGTACCGAAGCATCTCCCAATACTGGAACCACAGCTTTGACATCCGATACTGCAGCAGTCCTGATCAGTTCCAGTATTTATTCTAATGAATGACTACATGCTACATCCTCAACATTTACTTCCTTGTTCATCAGCTTCGTGAAAAAGTTCCATGATCTGTTCAGATGGTCGTGGAAAGCAGAATAGCGTGTAGCGCCGCGTCAATCATTACCTGGCGACGTAGGCTAAGCTTCTGGCTATCACTTATCCGCTGAAAGGACATCTCCGAGTCCTGACTCCCAGTCCGGACATGTTCCGAGTCCTGACTCCCAGTCCGGACATCTTCCGAGTCCTGACTCCCAGTCCAGACATCTTTCGAGTCCGGACTCCCAGTCCAGACATCTTTCGAGTCCGGACTCCCAGTCCAGACTCCTCCAGGATGTAGCATCATAAGCTCATCGTAGCGTGGAATCCTCCAAGTTTCAGGTCGAACACTGAATGTCCGCTTCCTGGTGAAGCTGTTTGGACCAGTTTCATGAATTTCCACCACAGGGGTTGGTCAAAGGTTACATCGAGAGTAACAAGACCAAAGGTTCCGATGGGATCCCAAAAATCTTCGCCAGGCCAAACAGCTAATCATTAAGAAATCCAAGTCCAGATATGGATTCAGCATGTGCGTTTACCTCTATAAGCCGATCGAAATGATCCTGGCTTACTTCTGTGAATTTTGCGGTTTTGGTGAACTTCAAGAACTACTTGTCCGGCGAAAAACTAAAGCTCAAAAACGGATTCAGCGTATCTCCTTACCCCTATATCCAACATCTAATCAACTTCAAATAAAAATTTTACTTCTAACAAATTTTCCGGTTTCAGCCGGATTCCGGACAAACTATATGTCCGGCTAAAGAGTGATTGTCATATACGGATTCTGCATCTCTTCTTACCCCCAAATCTATCATCTAATCAACTTAAAATAAAACTTTTACTTTTAACAAATTTCCGGTTTTGGCCGGATTCCGGGCGAACTACTTGTCCGGCGATAAAATGGTTTTCGTATTCTTGTTCAGCATGTCTTCTTACCCCTACTTCAAACGTCTAATCAACTTCAGATAAAACTTTAACTTCTAACAAACTTTCCGGTTTTGGCCGGATTCCGGGCGAACTACTTGTCCGGCGAGAAAATGGTTTTCATATTCGTGTTCAGCGTGGCTTCTTACCCCTAAATCAAACATCTAGTCAACTTCAAATAAAACTTTTACTTTTAACAAACTTTCCGGTTTCGGCCGGATTCCGGGCGAACTACTTGTCCGGCGCGAAAATGGTTTTAATATTCTTGTTCACCATGTCTTCTTACCCCATAATCAACTATCACATTAGCTGTTTCAAAATATTTTGCTTGTCCCTTAATTTGAACCCCCTCCCCCACCCCTAAATGTGGGGGTACAGGGCCCATCTACGAACTCGACCTTACTCTTGACCCAAAGAATGCTCACACCAAGTTTCATCAAAATATCTCATTCCCTTCGAGAGTTATCGTGCTCACAGACGGACGGACGGACGGACGGACGGACGGACGGACGGACGGACGGACAGACAGACAACTTTTGCGATGTCATAGGTATCCGTCACTAACGTTTTGGGATCCCAAAAACACGTGTCTTCAAAAGCTGGAAGATCAGTCACTGAGGGGAAAAGAGTAAACTATTTCAATGGGTGATTCTCGACCATAAGTGATTGCTGTGTTCCATTCGAACCCAGGATTTTGGATCCGATTTTGGCTTGCTGGTAGGCTAAGTCGAATCATCTGATTTGTGGTGCACAATGCGTAAAAAAATTTGTAAACAATAATATGTCATATGCATTTTATTATTCCTAGGAATACGTTTTCTCGCAAAACTTTACTAGATTCCGATATGGCAGAAATATCGAATAAAGTTCAGAGTAGGGTAGGTAGGTCTCAGGATAAACCGCGAAGGAAAAAAATATTATTACTTTGATTGATCATAACTAATTTTCTATCCGACTGCATTTTGTTTTACTTTGGGCGTTCTTCCAAGGATAAGTTATTTGGTCTTCAAGAAGGTTCTGCTACTAATGGCCAGCTCATGTATAAGTTTTGTTTTTTCTACAATCGATCACTTTGATGGATAGTAAGTGCTGAGTAAATGTCTTTACAAAAATAATAACGGCGAATATTATTGATAGTGAATCTTTTTTCTGGTGGAAGATACACCACAAATATGACCTCAGCTTGTCATTCTGCATCCGGATCATACTTCAGTCCTGAAAAAAGACGACCACGAAAATCGTAATTTTGTTCTTAAAACCGACTCAGTATGCAGAACTTTGGATGTGTTGTATTGTTTTGTAAATACTGAGCATTGAAAAGCAGTTTGACTCCTACTTTGCTTTTCTTAACAATTTTCTTATTTTTACTAAAAAAACGTAAAGATGACACATTTATGGTTACGAAACTTCTTTCAGGCACGGCAGACACCTAACATGACTCCATTTTCGGTCTCAGCTCGTGATTCTATGTCAGGAAAGCACTTCAATTCAAGAAAATCGGGCCACACTGAAAATTGTCATTTTTTGCGAAATAGGCTGAAAAAATTACAATAACTTTTTTCGGTTTCAGCTTGTCATTTTGCATTTGAATCGTACTTCAGTTCAAGATTAGCGGACAACCACGGAAATTTCACATTTTTTTTCAAAATATGTAAAAAAATGTATTAAAAGCCAAAAAACACTTATTTTGCGTCGAGCGAGGATATGCGAAAATGGATATGCTGTTCAGCTTTTTTTTTTCTACAAGATGGTGTAAAAATCATTTCTGTTGCAATTTGTTTGGGGTCGACCTCTTTTTGGAGCTCATTTTCCTGTACTAAAAAGGAAAGGACATGAAAATCAAAGTCTATTTTGTAAACTTATCGATATTTGTGAATAAAACATAAATTTTAATCACGAAAATATGAGACATAAAAGCAAAAAAAAAAAAAAATGCTAAAATCAATACAACATTCTGTACATTAACAAATTGTACCTTGAGTAATTCGCCAATCGCCTTATTCCTGTTCATCGCCCCAAGTGGAGTAGTTTCTGTTATTCCTTTTTTTCTCATGATAACTTATATTTGTCACAAGTTCTATGACCGTGAGTAGGGCATGGTGGGATGAACAGAAACTTGTCCGCTTTGTGCCTTGAAACCACGGAACTTACAATAAGGTAAAGAAACTAGTATCGTGCAGAATATGTCACGTCACGAATTCCTCTTTTTCTTCTAACTTTTCCTGTGTATAACTTACAGCAGTTTTTTATGTCATTCGACACGCCGAAACCTCATCTAGCCACCGGTGTACATATAGTAGTTGCGCTTTTGCAGATACCAGTTGCGTTTTTGCTGATACCATGGTATCTGATATACGGTCTAAAGTCCTTTTTGCAGTTATCGTGGTATCTGATACCACGGTCAAAAGGCGCTTTTGCAGTTGTCGTGGTATCTGGCCAGTTCTCGTGGTAACAGATATTCAGATATCACGGTCCGGCCGTGGTATCTGGTCGTGGTATCTGAAAAGTCATCTCACTTTCATCAAAGTTTGTCAAATTGGTGAGAAAGAAGTTCAACACTTAGTGATGTAACTGGGTATCAGTTTTTCTTTTGGGATGACTTCGAAAAGTGCAATTTCGGTAATAGTCGTTTTTGCAGTGTACCGTATATCAGATACCACGGTAACTGCAAAAACGGCTAATTGCAGATCCAGTTACCGTGGTAACAGATACCATGGTATCAGCAAAAACGCAACTACCGTTTTTGCAGTTACCGTGGCATCTGATGAACGGTTGCTCTACAAAAACGACAACTGCCGAAATTGCGATTTTCGAAGCCATCCCAAAAGAAAAACTAATATCCAGTCACATCACTAAGTGCCTAACTGCTTTCCAAATAATTTTGCAAAAATTTATGAAAGTCAGACGACTTTTTTAGATACCACGATAACTGGCCAGATACCACGGTAAATGCAAAACGCCTTTTGACCGTGGTATCAGATACCACGTTAACTGCAAAAACGACTTTAGACCGTCTATCCGATACCACCATGGTATCTATTTTTCACAAATCACGACGTACACCCGCATGGAAAGGTACTTTGCTTTTCGTGCCTCCACACGGATAGGTACACGATTTCGCACATCACACAGCAAGGCTTTGCGAACTCCCCCCCCCCGACCAGTTATTGTATCCAGTGGATTCGAATCCGACCAAAAGGACGAATCCTGGATTCGCTCATCTCTGCTGGAAGTACCCTAACTCGAGATCACCGGGATTCCAGGAAACCCCCTCCAACTCCCCCAGTGTTTTAAGATCCGGTCCTGTTTTGTCAGTAATGTTTATGCTTGTTCTTCCCACCAAGTTCCATTCCGGTCCCTCGACTCTACCAAGCTTTTCATAAGATATCCGGTGCCCCCTCCCCCCCCCCAGTTATCGTATTCGGTTCGGATTTGAAACTGAACATCTGAGGCACTTATTCTTGACACTAAGTGTTGTCAAATTTAATGCATATCCGACTATTCGTTCCAAAATTATGCATGTTTCTAAATTCCGGATTACACATCCCTCCACTCCCCTACGATGGCCGGATCAGGTGCCCAAACTAGCAACATGCGGACAGACCGACAGTAAGATCGCTATATGGTGTCCTAGTGTCCCTGAGCTCAAGTGTCCTAAAAATTGGAAAGCATATTGAAAGTGCGACTTTAGATCAATAAGGTACTGTACAATAATGGTGACGGATACTAAATTTGCACGATTCTATCATTTACATTTGGAAATTTATATGTAGTACAGCAAACGGGATTTGACTTCAGTCGTCCATGCCCTTTCGTTAAGTATAAACTAATAAGATAAGAATTATGTTTCTCTTCTGCTCGTGCTTCCACTAACAGAATCTGACTCGGTAAATAGAATGTGATGTTGTCCGTTTTTGCCCCTCCGTATAAAGAGGCTAAATATTCCTTCAGCCCAAGCTGATTGCGAATCATATTTGACAGTGCAAAACGGATACCTCAGCTTAATTTTATTCGAGCTATATTTCGGCCCTTCTTGGCAAGGGTCCTCTTCAGTTCAGGCTCAAAACCGCTCAAGTTCGAAAAACTAACTTATGGAAAAACAAAACTACAGATTCTAGCTTAGCGTTAAATATCTGACTTCATGAATTTCTTTGTGGAAGTTGCTTGGACTTCGAAAGGTTGTTATGATTTCATTCTGGACACGGCTGCTCTATTGGGTTGTTGTTCGGGTGGAGATTTTTCTGCACTTTGATCGACTTTGGTTTTGTTGTGGAAGGGGCTTGGGTTCTGAAATTCCTTCTGCTGATGATGCTGTTCTGTGCTGCTCTATATTTCCAATAGAGTATTCGCTTAGCTTGGAGTTGGTGCTGTGAAAATGAAATCACAGCAACCTTTTAACTCCAAGCTAAGCGAATACTCTCTATTAGAAATATAGAGCAGCACAGAACAGCATCGTCAGCAAAAGGAATTTCAGAACCCAAGCACCTTCCACAACAAAACCGAAGTCGACCAAAATGCAGAAAAATCTCCACCCGATCAACAACCCAATCGAGCAGCCGTGTCGAGAATGAAATCATAACCTTTCGAACTCGAAGCAACTTCCACAAACAAATCCATGATGTCAGATATTTAACGCTAAGCTAGAGCCACTTAGTTTTGTTTTTCACCTTGAACCTGAAGAGGACCCTTGCCAAAAAGGTCCGGAATATAGCTCGAATAGAATTTGACTGGTATCCGTTTTGCGCTGTCAAATTTAAACGGGCTGATTTCAAAATATGAGCCGGATGGGGAAGTGACTACTTCCAGGTCGATCTGATCGGGTCCCTGATACACCTATCGAGTTTCATTGTCCTAGTGTATCTTAAGAGTAGCTCAATCGCGGTCACCATCAGTCCAAAACCTCACCGCCCCGCAGTTCCTCCGACCATCGGAAAAGAGATGGCCTCTGACACTTCGCCGGAATGCAAGTGGAATAAACTCTCTATGAATCCCTTTGCTTCAGAAATGAACGAGAGATCGAGGGTGGTAGGTCCTATGCCTAAAGACTAGTACGCTTTACTCCAGCTGGATTCATTTATTCAAAATTCAGCGGAAATCTAACCGAAGAGGTCGCCGAAACCACCTTCATCTTCCTCCTCCTCGGACTCTTCTTTCTTCACCTCCTTGGCAGCAGCGGCAGGAGCTGCAGCAGCAGCTGGTGCGGCGGAAGCAGCCGCGGCGGCGAACTTGGATGGATCCTTCAAGAACTCCTTCAAAGTGGCGGCTTCCTTGAATTCAATATCAGTGGAAGCGGCAACGGCCAGGAGGTTCTTGAAACCGTTGATGACGGAGTGGGGCACTGAGGCGATCGTGGGGTATCCGATCTTCAGGGAGAGAGCGGCGATGTTGCGGACTCCCTGTAAAGTAGGCGATATAAAAGGCAGAAGTGGTGAAGAAGCATAAGGTCGGAAGAGGGGGCGATCAGATATACGTTTGTAATCACTAGGATTCATGAGAACGAAAGTATAAAAAACATCATATCAAACACCAGGGTGCTGCATGCACCCTGAAAACACGAATTTCGAACATTTCCGGACTAGACATGTTTCGAACTGACAGCAAAAATGAAAATTCCCGAGCATGGTTTGACGGTAGTACTACCTGGTCTCAATGTTAACAAGAATCCGCAATAAACGAAACAAGACCAAGACAGTGGTGAAAAATACAATTTTCCAGCTCGGAGTTGTTCGTCCCAAACGAAATCGCGAAACAGCTGCTACTCTTCCTTAATGATTACTGTTTTACTGCAATAGGCCTATTGCAGTTGGCAATTCTCAAAAAGGTAACGACGACCGGTCACACGTATGATCGTCAGAAGGAAAGGCCTACTCAGCGATGTCGCATGTTCGAAGTCGGTTTTGATAGTCAGCTCGTAACTAAGACTTTCTGCCTGTTTAAAAGGTCGAGATATAACCGAGCAGCAGCCTCCTGTAAGCAGAGCCCAGGCCATTGCCTCAATTGGCTTCAGAAATTATAGTTAGTCAATCGCAGCTTAACTTACCTGCAAGAAACGCTCACGGAGAGCCTCTGGCTTGATGTCCAAGATCAACGGGTTGAAGACGGTGCCGGAATCGTAAACTTGCTGGATGATCAGACCATATGAGAACGGTGAGACGTTCAACATGTTGAGAAGGGTAGCGGCGGAAGCATCCACACGCTCACCTTCCTTGATCAAGTTGACGGAGGTCTACAAAAAGAATGTTGTTTTACTGGCAGAAACAACCAATACATGAAACATCTGATGATGGTATCTTTCAGTACCAGGAATCAAATATCACTGAATATCAGCAAATGAAATATCAAACTCATCACGTGAAAAGGAAGAAAAAATCGGATTGGTCCATGCCTGTCCTATCTCGCTGCAGTATCAGTATCGATCACTTAAACCGAGATCCGTGGTTACAATGCTTACTACGCTCGCGAGCATGGTCAGCAATTAGTTACTATTTCTAGAAGGTTGAAACGTGAATCGTATAAACTTTTCGTGTGGTTGGAACGGGAATCGTAACTAATAGTTACCACCGTTAGAAGGGTGAACACGTCCTTAAAACATTATTTTCACTTGCGCCACACGCGGCACAAGACTAGCAACATTTGGCAGCACAAGCGCATTGAAAAGCCTTGATCTGACGTGTCTATCGGAAGTAGTCTTGGCAGATGGCAGTCTTGCCAACAATACTGATCTGAAGGATCAGAATTTAACTTCCATTACTTGTATTTATGAAGGAATAGAATCAATCACATATAAGTTTTTGTTGAACGCAGGCGATAGTGATAATTCGGGGTGTAATACAAAATAAAACTCCATTGGAAAATGGAGCTTTAAAAACAGAATTGTTTAATACTGGAATCATCTCCCTGAAAGTCTCGTAAAGGCCGAAAACATCATTTCAAATCTGGTTTAGATCGTCACCTGGCCGAAATTCAGTTTAGTGTACGAAGTGTCTAGAGAAATTTGCAGAGGCCAAAGCCTTTTTGTTGCAATTATATTATTATTATGTGGCTCTGAACTGAGATAATTCTCTAAAAAAAAAGTTCTTAAAAAGGGACTAGTAATCAACGAAATTTGTAGAGGCCAAAGCCTTTTTGTTGCAATTATATTATTATTATGTGGCTCTGAACTGAGATAATTCTCTAAAAAAAAAGTTCTTAAAAAGGGACTAGTAATCAACGGACTCTTTTAACGAAGTGGCCTGAAAATCAAGCAGCGCAAATAAACCGAGACAGGACAAATTTATGGTAATAAGATTACAACTTACGATAATTTCAATTGTTCCCTTGGAAATCTTGGTCGGGATCTGCAAAGCCTGGAAGAAAGAGGTCTTCTCGGGGCCAAGGCCAGTATTCATCGGTTCGATGGTGACTGGGCATGGGGCAAGGGCACCAGCACGAGCCGGGGCACGGACTTTGTTCTGCAGAAGTTTATCACGAACTTCGACAAGGTCCTGCTTGGTGAAAACGAAGCCAACATTGCCCCTAACGTGAGGCAGGATCCTAAAAGGGAATAATTTGTAAAGACAAAGCAAATAAACCAGAATCGCAGTTTGGATTTGGGGTTTCTTTTCAGTACCAGGAATCAGGATCACTTGGGTATCCATCACAAGAACGAAAGTAAATAATCATCATGATTATAAAAGAATTAAAACTGAATATTTGCCTGAAGCAGAGCAGGTACTAGTTCTTGCGGCGATTTCACTAAAGTTCAGTCCACATTCACACCACCATGAAGAAGGCCTAAGTATTTTGTGGGATACCAAGCCGTAGTATTAATAATTTGTATGGTCTAGATGAGTTTTTGTTCAATCATTGCCAGATAGTGTACCATGCCATCTAATCCCTAATCAAACAACCTAATTGCTTGCATCACAGTAGATAAAGTTTCAGTTTCACTATTCACAGGCATTTTGTTCCTCTGAAACTTTAATCTGGCTTGAAGAAAGCCCAACACAGCAAAAAACCGTAGTGCCTAAAATACAAAAAATTGACGCACTGAAAATAAGAATTTAAAGGACACCTGAATGAAGAGTACCAAGTATCATCCCTATCTGCATGACTTCCGTTAACATTGCCTGCAGAAAACCCAATCCAAATACGAAATAGTGTTTCCAAGCAATGATTTTTGCTCCATTTTGCATCTGTTTTTATTTCAGTACTGAACGGTTTTAGAAATGAACAAATGTCTTCAATCAAGCCTTCTTCTAGAGTATTTTTTAACCAGTTAAGCCCAAACGGATTTCTAGAAGAAATTCCAATACGATCCGGCCAGCGCTGTACAAGATTTGAATGAATTGCGCTTTTTGTCTTGGAGTCTACATATGCAAACCTCCAGAAACGAACATCCCTATTTTGAAAACTTCACGCTCAGGAGAAGAATGCTCTCCGTGGCTATGTCTGTAAATGCATTCTCCATGGTGTGTTTAAGTATGGTTTCATTGTTCAGGTGTCCTTTAAAGAACGATTATGGACGTAACAATTAAGCAGCAACAGACGTAAATTGAGTCCTTGAGTAAATTCACTGGGAAATTCTTGTTTCTGCAAACAATATTCCAGTCAACTTACAACCGGATTGTCATCAACACATGGAGCATGTCCTTAAAATTAATAATCATCTATCCATCTTAGGGGACATTTTCGCGTGGATGGCTCCCTTGGATGTTACGTCCCATCATCATGATGGGTGTTTTCGCGTTGATGCCATCCAGCTCGATGGTCATTTTCGCGTGAAAAGCTCGACGTGTGACGTCACCATCCAGCTGAATGTGTCTCTCCCGTTCAACGATGCTCCTCGAGCCCTGTTGAACGGGTAGAGGAAGATGACATCTACCTGTCTCAACCCGTTGTCGTGTGGATGGCATCATCCAGTGACATTTTCGCGTGGATGTCGAGCTCAACAGCCATTCACGCGAAAACGTCCCCTTACATAAATTTCCAGTTAAAGACGATTCAGATTGTGCTTTTCATTGGGTTACGTGAGGAAGTGAAAGTAGGACTTCAAATCAACCAGACATTTTTATTAATAGTGCTTACGTGAGGAAGTGAAAGTAGGACTTCAAATCAACCAGACATTTTTATTAATAGTGCTAAGTCCTTTGCCTGATTCGGCACTATGTAATTATTTCCCATCCTTGGGTAATGTTGGCTGAAAACCTCAAGAAACCGCAAAAAGCCGTTTATCTTAGACTCACTTCTCCAAAGCTGGGTTGTTCTCTGTGTGTCCACGGATTGCTTTGCGAATCATGGTGTTCTTTCCCATGAGGATGACAGCAGTACCTCTCAGGGAGGCACGGATCTGCTGGAGCTGCTTGGAGCCCACATTGTCGCATCCTACGATGAAGCACTTAGGGTACTCATCAAGGAGTTGCTAAAAACAAAGAAAATACTTTCAGGCCAAGCTCAGTCCATGGAACAAATAGAAAACACTGAAACAAACACAAATTGCACGGACGACTGTAAGGCTGTTTCTGCACCATTTTTTAACCAAATCAAGACCAACTGACATTTTCACAATATTTATAACAGAGAAATTTAGTTTTAAATATTCCTTCAACCCAAGCTGACTGCGAATCATATTTGACAGTGCAAAAACGGATACGTCAGCTAAATTTTATTCGAGCTATATTTCGGCCCTTCTTGGCAAGGGTCCTCTTCAGGCTCAAAACCGCTCAAGTTGGAAAAACGAAAACTTGTGATAACAAAACTGAAGATTCTAGCTTAGTGTTAAATATCTAAATTGGTGAACTTCCTTTTGGAGAGTAGCTTGGAGTTAAAATGGTTGCTGAGATTTCATTTTGGACGCGGCTGCTGTTTTTGCTGCTCTAATGGGTCGTTGATCGGGTAGAGATTTTTCTGTATTTGGGTTGACTTTGGTTTTGTTATGGACAAGAGCTTGGGGCCTGAATTTCCTTTCGCTGATGACGCCGTTCCGTTCCACACGAACACGTTTTCGGAAACCCATCCCATCTCGTACATTTTGAAAAAGCGCAAATTCTTGCAACTTGCACTGGACTGCATCAAACCATAAGAGAAGCCGTTGAGATCAAGAAAAACCGTTCTGGGATCAACCGAGACACAGGCGAATACTCACTACCAGAGACATGGAACGGCGTCATCAGCGAAAGGAAATTCAGGCCCCAAGCTCTTGTCCATAACAAAACCAAAGTCAACCCAAATACAGAAAAATCTCTACCCGATCAACGACCCATTAGAGCAGCAAAAACAGCAGCCGCGTCCAAAATGAAATCTCAGCAACCATTTTAACTCCAAGCTACTCTCCAAAAGGAAGTTCACCAATTTAGATATTTAACACTAAGCTAGAATCTTCAGTTTTGTTATCACAAGTTTTCGTTTTTCCAACTTGAGCGGTTTTGAGCCTGAAGAGGACCCTTGCCAAGAAGGGCCGAAATATAGCTCGAATAAAATTTAGCTGACGTATCCGTTTTTGCACTGTCAAATATAAATTTAGTTTTGTAACAATCACTACTGCAGGTTGAAATAAAAACTATTCCCAATAACAAAGAGCAATGGAGATAACCGTACACAAAAAACTTAGTTTGAGATAAAAAGAAATAACTATTAAATATCAGTTTATTTTATGAATTTTAGATAAATAAGAATGTTAAACCCAGAAGTTCCAGATACCCAATAATTTTCTGTTAACTCATAAAGGACATTATCTTTATATGTGATTGAAGTTGTGTTTTTTTAACTAAAATAAAAGTCTGTCGAACTACAGAGAAACTACACCCAACAAAACGCATCCTTAGTGTGATAATGGCAACCTGAGAAGCCAGACAAAAATAAATTACACTATTTCTGTCATACATATATAAGATTTGTTAATTTACTTTACAGGTTATGACTAACCTGAAGGACAGTTTAAGGACTGAAAGAGAAAATACCAAATTTAATATAATGTCCAAACACAATAAAACCAAACAGTTGTTGATAGATTCCATGGACTTGGGCACCAGATATTTTGGAGAATTCCCCTGCTTTAGGAGAATCAGAAAGAAGAGAGGAATGAAAATATAGTAAGATAGATCAATAGTTATAACTTTAAACTAAGTCTAAAAGGAAATTTCTGTACTTACAACGAGCTTAACAAAGTAGTTAGCTTTCCAGGAAGCTTTGTCCGCCCTGCTCATCTTGGATAGTGAAACAAGGACAGTTTAAGGACTGAAAGAGAAAATACCAAATTTAATATAATGTCCAAACACAATAAAACCAAACAGTTGTTGATAGATTCCATGGACTTGGGCACCAGATATTTTGGAGAATTCCCCTGCTTTAGGAGAATCTCCTACACAGGTGAAAAAGAATCCCCTGTAGAGGAGGTGAGGGGGGGGGGGAATAAGTGGGACAATTTTTTTGGCATATTCTAGTACAGTAGACCTAAAAACTGTTTATATGTCCATCACCCTCATACACCCCCCACCCAACTCCTTCACATCCTAAATAACATATAAAATAAGCAAAAAACTAGTGTTATATGTATTTCTGTTGTTCCCAGAAAAGCTTTTGGGTCCAGTCTGCATGACTGCTGTACTTGTAGCTCTACTGAACACAATGCCTTACAATTTTGCTGATTTATTCTTTTCTGGTTGGAGTTTACAAGCACTTTTCTTTTTCAGGTGCTTTCACCTACCATAGAGAAAGCCTTGATACTGGAGAAACCGTTTGGCCAATAAATAACAGTTACACCCAAATTGAGTAACCCCTGGACTGAATTAACTAAACAGAAAGGGAATTTATCCAGGAATACCAGCTGTCCAAGGGATCCCTTCCACTCAAATAGCATCTATTGAACAAATGATTTCTCCGGTTTCAAGGCTTTCTCTACCGTAGGTGAAAAGCACCTGAAAAAGTAAAGTGCTTGTAAACTCCAACAAGAAAAGAAGAAATCAGCAAAATTGTAAGGCATTGTGTTCATTAGTGCTATAAGTACAGCAGTCATGCAGACTGGACTCAACTTTTCTGGATACAAGGGAAATAAAGATAAATACTAGTTTTTTGGTTATTTTCCATGTTATTTAGGATTAGAAGGAGTTGGGTGGGGGGTGGGGGAGGGTGATGGACCTGGAGACAGTTTTTTTTAGGTCTACTTTACTAGAATATGCCATAAAATCTGTCCAACTTATCCCCCCCTCACCTCCTCTACAGGGGATTCTTTTTCACCTGTATAGGAGATTCCCCTTAAAAAGGGAAATTCTCCAAAATATCTGGTGCCCTACTGTTTAAGTAAATAACCTTCAGAATAGAGGGGATCTATCCAGACCCTTTCTTCTGCTTGTCAAAAATATTTGAATCTTAATTCTTGCCCAATTCTGCCTCAGGTGAGGTGTGAATTTATGTTTTTGGCTACTTCAACTTGCACACATTTTGTGATACAACAACCAAACCATGTTCAAACTGCTCTACAGCCAAGGAGTTGACCCCTATCCTATAGCCCTATCCTGCAAGTTATGCATAGAGATATGCTTCTTTAGACGTTAGTGCATTTTTGATCACTAATCAAATTTGCCCAGTAGATTAAGCGAGTTTACCGATTTGTGCATAATACTGTTTTTGATAGCCGATAGAGATCACCGATGTTTCTGGGTGCACGAAAACGAGTTTTTCATTTTAGAAAATACCGCGTAATCCTCAAACAAAATCCATGTCAACGGCTAACAGCAAGTCCTCAGCGATACACGTTGGGCAATCAGAACGAAAACAGAAAAAAAGATAAAAACATAGTAATTGGCTTCCTGTGAACGTCAAAACAAAAACAAAAAAAACGGCTACACTATCATCTGACCAATCGTCGATCAAAAACGCCACTATTATCAAAGAACAAAGAATCTGATGAAAACAAAACCAAATAAAAATGAATGGAACACACGGTAATTTAAATAAATTTAATGTGGCTTACAAGGCTGTCCAAAAAAATTACCAAACAGTAGTACTAAATAAGATAGCAGCTATAACCAGACGATTTTTGACTTTGTTTCGTCAAAAGAAAACTTAACGGTTTCTAAGGGCTTAATTTATTTTTCTCTTTCAACTGTCTTTGGGCTCAGAAACAAGCCCAAGGTTGTCTAATGTAGTGATATTTTCAAAGGAGCATAGCTCTGCTGTAGCAGAGCAGAACAGACAACATTAGGTGATTCAAAATACCTAGGCTAGTCAAGAGAAGATCTTTGGTTGTTTTAATTTTGAACGTGTCCCAACAGTGAATGGTCGCTAATCCATTGCAAACAAACTTCACTGCATAGCCGACGAAGTACAAGGAGGAAAGAAAATGCAACTCCCCAATCCAATACACAGTCTATTACTATTCTAGCCTGCTCACTGACCGAAAACCCCAGACAGTGAATCATAGTCCATTGTAAATGCACACGATTAGAAACGATGCAAAGATTTGAATCTGTTCAAATGTGTTCCTACCTCAGCAAAATTCAATCGACTGAATCTGACGAATTATGATGAAAATGTTGCAACCATGGAGTCGCTGGTGTAACGACTATTTCGAAAATCCCGAAGTACATTGAAATTTGGAACGCGGACATTGACATCCATAATCTGTCCAGAATAATATCGTCCAGCAGATTCTGGATGTCATGACTGGTGAAGATTGCTTAATGCCTGAACCAGAAAAAATAAATCACAAATCTTTCTGGTAAGGCATTCAGCAAAAATACAAGCGCATAGAGTTACCACAAATCACACGGAAATTCCACTATTTGAAAATCGATTATTCGTGAATAGCGGAATAACGAAGTAACGCATTTTCAGCGGGTCTTCAAGCCAATTTAAGTGAACAAGTGATCGGTAACTACAGTGTCCTATCACAGCCCTTTTTGGTTAAACTTTAAGGGTTCCTGCAAAGGCTGGAAATGTGCAAGACCCGATCGTCTGGATTAAGAAGTCCAGTAAATCCGGCAAAAAAACAGTAGCTTTGTATGCGTAAAAAATTATTGGCTGAAATCGACCAGATCTTCGGTATAAAAGAAAGAATACATGCCAAATCCATATCCAAACCCGCCGATAGGGAGTTCGACCGGAATCCGGCCAGGACTTTAAATTTTGTGGACGTAAATTTGCATCGGAAGTCGATTGGAGCATTAGAGGTAGGAATATTGTCCGGCCAGAACGTAAATTTTATCCACCTTTAACGCCACTACCTGGCCACTACGCTAATTTTTGCATTCCCCTTGTTTGAGCCATAGCGTGCTTCGCCTTTCTCTGGGGGGCATATTGGTGCTTCTCAGAGTGTGCATGTTGCTTCAATCGACCTAGAACTGATCAGTTACGAGTTCATTGCAAGATATATCACACTACATATGTTAACTGGAAACAATCCCTTTATGAAGCAACCGGTCCGATGTCCGATCTTTCCTGCTTATAAGGAATGTTCCCACATCTGTAATGCAAACTCTGTAGTTGTTTTACCTCGATCATGCACCTGAAGATCGAGGCGAACTTAAAAATCTATGTTTGGGGACGTTTCGCCACGAGGATGTTTTGCCGTGGGGACGTTTTGTCATGGGAACGTTTTGTCATGGGGACGTTACGCCACGGGGACGTTTCGTCGGGGACGACGTTTTGTCATGGGGACGTTTCGTCGGTAAGCCGTCGTCACATACCGCTCGTTCCACTGGCATTACATCCCAGGACAATTTGATCCACGTACACTTCGTCCCGCGGTAATATCGTCCAGCTGTCCTTCGGACAGTAATTGGCCTATCCCAGAGACAATTCATCTCACAGACAACTCATTCCGCGAACAATTCATCCACGGGAAAAATGGCGAATGTCTCAGTTTTGGTGGGAAAGGTTGCAAATTAACCGCATCAGCTATACTATTCATGCCGATGAAGAATCGCCGTGTGCCTTGCGAAGAGCCAGATACGATACGTCACCGCAGCTGTCCGCACCAAACATTTTTGATTGGTTGAACGGATGTTTTGAGCCGATTTTGAGGATTCATTTGGGTGACGTTTCGTTCTTCCCGTGGTTCACTTGCGTGTTTTGGACTTGGTCAAAGAGTATTGCCTGCCAGTGTTGCCAAATTGGCGGATTTTGCCTGGGAGTGGCGTGAATATTTTCGCAACTGGCGTGTGGCGTAAAACGTGGCTGCTTTTCTTTTTAACTGGCGTATTTTTTGGCGTGATGTGAAAAATTTACTACCTTTACCAAAACCGACTGTTTTTCAGAAAAATCTACTGTTTTCACGTCGTTTTAATTTCGAGACCGAATGCCGCAATTTAGGGTTCTGTATTATCAACACAGAACCCCCCAAAAATGTGTTATTGAGTTTCGGGAGGTGCAAATTATTCTGGCGTATTTTTCAGAGGCCGCAGCTATTTTTTTACAACGATCTGGCAACACTGTTGCCTGCTTAGACAACACGCGTAGCTCCCTAGGTAAGGGAATCTTCGTTAGGTAAGCAGTGGCTCAATTTCAGTAACCTCTGGGACGGGGGGCAAAAATCCATTTTGGGCCCCAATTCTAGGTTCTTTTTAATCAGACACACAATTTAATTGCTCTTTTTAGGAAAATTAAAGTATGCTTTGAACTGACCACAGGGAGCAAATGCGAGAGTCACGCGTCCTTCAAAGATCCTTTACTAATAAAAAATGTTCACTTGAGCATGTTGTGAGCTGGAGAGTTTGAGGCCTGCCCTTAGGACTGCATAGCATAAGCTCATTTAAACCCTGTGAGGCTTTCGATCGAAGCGTTAAGCTAGGTGCCCACAGAACGCGAATCTTTTCCGCCACGCGGCGCGAAACAAATTCGACTTGGAGTTGAAACGGCGCGGCGCGAATTTTTTCCGCTCGCGACGTCAAATTCGCCCAGGCGAACGCGAATTCGCGTTCTGTGGGCACCTAGCTTTATCGGGTTCTGTCGCGATCTCGAAAAGTAGATCTGCGTTCGGACCGGATCCGGTCACGGCAGGAGAAGGATGAAGTGGAAACCAGAAATTTGCAGATATGGTCCGATTCCATTCAAACTTGAAGGACGAGAAGAGGAAATGTCAGAGATGTGAAGTTTATGTGTCTAGTTGTTTTAGGCCACAGTTGGGGGGAAGTTGGTGTTGGAGTCCCGAAAATATTGTGGCTCGCATAGGGGTCAAACGAGTGGATTGATATGAACGAAACTCGGGAAGTAGAGAGACCATATGCCCTAGATGACAAATTTTAGGGTGGTGACCGGATCTGAGCGCGGTGGGGGGGGGGCAGGAGTTTTCCTAAAAATCCTCAGACTCGATTGAAACTTGATAGCCGATAAGAGAACATGCTTTAGATTATCTGTTTTATGTATCTGAACCAGGTTGGTCCGCTGTAGGGGGAGGTGTACCGGAAATAGTGTAGCACTTTTAGGGATCAAACTAGTGGGATGAAACATTTGACCTAGATGACTCACGGTCATGCCGGAATCGCTCAGACTCGAGTGAAACTAGATGTCCTATTTCTAGGTCCAATCCTACGGGGGTTGGTGGGAGTATTTTGTGACATTTTCATCTACTTTCTTACACCACTTACTCGTACAAGTGCCATATGAGCTCGTAGCTCTTGTTTAGTTCAATCCTTAGTTCATTCCTCCAGCTTGAACGGCTTGAGCTTGAAGAGAACCCTTGTCAGGAAGAGCCGAAATATAGCTCTAATAAAATGTAGCTGACGTATCCGTTTTGCAGGCAGCTTGGGCTGAAGAAAATATTTACCAAAAATACTTTAGTGATCAACAACATTTACAACATATGAACGAAAAGTAAATAACATATATGTTAATTTTTTTTTCGTGAATATATTCACGAAAAAAAAATTATTTTGTACGAAGAGTCTTACCTTTAGGTTTTTATAGTGGTTTTACACGGGTAGCTCTGGGCACCCTTGGAAAGCCAGGGGGAGCTGCCCCCCCCCATATGACGTCTTGATTATTCAGGATCACCGCGATGTCGATAATCTCCTCGGTACACGGATAAACGGGAAACTTACGATATCACAGGTACCCATCACCCGCCTTTTTGAGATTCGATAAAATTTTGGGCCGGTATATTTACGGGGATTCGGTAGTTATACAGAATCCCAAATAGGCTAGCGGTACAAATCTATTCGGTCTAATGGTCGGGATTCGGTATAATTGCCAGTATTGGGTAGTTATCAAAACTTTGGGGAGAGAATTTACTGAAATTATTTGGTAATTTTTCAATGCCAGAACCATTCAGTATACTTATGGAGATTCGGTAGTTACACAGAATCTCGAATAAGGTATCAGTCCAGAATTATTCGGTATCATAATTGGGATTCGGTAATTTATTCGGTATAATTTTCAGGATTCGGTAGTTATCACGAATCCCGGCTTTTGTTCCAGTTTCTACGAAATCATACCGAATACGAATATTATTCGGTAGTCTTTCGATACCAAAACAGTTCGTTATAATAACCGAGACACGGTTATTATAGAGGCTCAAAGGACCATTCGTGCTTTGCCCTCTGCCGGGAGTATTTGTTAAATTATGTGTGTATTAATAGTGAACATAATAAACGAACCTGAACCTGAACCTGAACGGTAGTTATACAGAATCCCGAACATGATAACTGGGATTCGGTATAACTGCCAGGATTCGGGAGTTACCACGAACCGCGGAACTCAGAAGAGGTCGAGTGAATCACTGGTTGCAGACAAAACGACTGATCTATGATTTCATCAGTAGTCCTTGCTTTTATTTTGGATCGCAAAAGGAAGATCTAATCATAATTGGTTCGAAAATTCCGCCTGCGGCGCTTTTCGCAATATTCTCTATTTTGTGGAAGGTCGCGTCATTTGACTGGGGTTTTAAGACGGTTTTAGGATTGGGATTTCGAAACATTAAAAGCTAGAATCAGGATGGAAATAGTTAGGAAAAGCTAACTTAAAATAAATCTCGCATGCGGCGCTCAATTTATGTGATCACGGGTAGTATTGACTATACTACAGTAGCTGCTGCTGCCGGAACACGTCGCTCCATCCGGTTTCTGGAACTTCTTAGAGCATCGCTATTGAATCCACGGTAAATGATAGAATTTGGACGGTAAGCAGTTAAATTTTAGCCTGCAGTAAAAAAAACATGGATTTTGAAAATTCGCCTGCAGCGCTCGATTTATCTTTCTCTTGGCTATAATAGATAGAAGCTGTTACTGCAATCGTGCCCGGCAATATATTCTCCAAGTGGCCTTCGCCAAAAGGCCGCTTAATAGTTGGCTTATCGTCTTTCATGCTGCCATTGTTACTCTTCTTACATAATCCTTGCTGTTCCATAATTTAAAGCTCGAATTCTCAGTTTCGAGGATTGGGTAAATTTTTTGAGAGATTCGGTAAAATTTGGGCTCTGCACCCCCCACCGAAAATGCACTTGCGACGCCCCTGCCTGGAGTGAACGCATTAGTCGTCGTAACGCCATCATATCTTATTCTGATGACATATCTCTGACTGAATCAAAGGGATCCCGGCGCATTGGATACATTTTTGTAAGGTGCTTTAGAGACATACCTTACCGGAGAATCGTCAGTACCGGATCCGCTGCAACATGTGCTAGTTGATCTAGAGAAGAAATGTTGTTGCGGTTTGTGTCATTGGTGGTGGTGGTTTCTTGTGATAGGTCCAAAGTTTTTCAGGATATACAGAGACTGGCTTTCTGCAAAGCGAAATGTTTGGAAATGGTAAGCTTGGTTTACCCCCTAACGATTTCGATTAAAAAAGAGAAAAAAAAAGAAAAACATAGATATTGGGATTTCCTCACCGCTTAAAGATGGTTCCCTTTAGTCTGAAAGTCAGAGCACCAGCTATCGGATCCGGTCCGGATTTAAAACTGAACATCTGAGCCACTTGATTGACTCTTGTCAAGTTTCGTTCAAATCCTATCAGCCGTTCCCAAGTTATGCATGTTACTAGATTCCGGATTCTCCATCCCTCCATTGCCCCCACGATGATCGGATGATCTAGAATGCCTGCCAAGTTTCATGGTCCTAGGACATCAGGAGGTACCCCTAACTCGCGATCAGCGGACTTCCGGAAACTCGCTCCAACTCTCCCCACTGTGACACGATCTGGTCCTGTTTTGTCAAAGTGTATCCAGGATCTATCCTGGTTCTTCTCACCAAGTTCCACCCCGATCCCTAGAGTCTTAAGTGTTTCACGAGATTCCCCCCCCCAAATTCTCAGATTCGGTCCTGACTTGAAAATGAACACTTGTTCTAGACACTTGTCCACACGTCCGATCATCCGTTCCGAAGTATGCTTGTCACCAGAGGCGTTACTAGCCAAAATGTTTAGGGGGGAGGGGGCGAGGTATTTACCGACTGGCTGGTCATTTTTACCGACTGGTTTTGCAGATAAAAACGACTATTCTTGAGAAAAAAGGACTGTGTTGACGAAAAATCGGCTGATTTTGAGAAAAACGACTATTTTTAAGAAATAATCGACTATTTTTACGAAAAACTGACTGTTTTTAAGAAAAATCGACTGTTTCCTAGAAAAAAATCGACTGTTTTCACGAAGAATAGCGGCGCTTCGCGCCGACTCGGCTATTCGCGCCGACTCGGCTATTTTTTACCGACTGGCCGACAACATTTGGGGGGCGTCTCCCCCCCCCCCCTAGTAGTGACGCCCGCATCTAGTGACAAGTTGTCACTAGATTCCCCATCCATCCACTCCCCCACGATGGCCGGGTCGGGGAAATGATTATTTCCGAGTTAATCTGGTCAGAACGCCCGCCAAGTTTCGTTGTCCTAGCTTATGTGGAAGTGACCAAAACTAGCAAAACCGGGACAAGTGCTTCAAGTTCTTATGGCAAGGTGGAAGATCAGCTTTTCCTGTCTGTAATTTTTTCATTTACAGCATGTCACTGAACAAATCTCAGCTTTTCCGTCTAGAATTATGGATGGACCAAACATCCTGGCAGATATTCCAATTCACGACCGCCCGAATTTGATCTCCTGTCTAAGAGATCAGCCTTGCTCATATCGCCCGGCTTCTGTCACCCATCACTTCCCGGCAGGATTTTGTCAATTAAAGCCGGAAAATCACGGAAGTGAGAAAATTAGCTGCAATTCCAGGACAACTTTCCGGGTCCTATATACAAGGCTCTACCGAAATCAGAGCTCATTCAGAAGTTCTCTTGCCGCGTCTGAGATGGATAAATGAAAGGCTACGTTCCGCTGAACTTGCGGTCGTAACAGATTGCAAGAATATGCTGCCATTTTCGTTTCCTTCTAGCTAATAATGTGGATAGACGATCAGGCTTTCCCGGTCGGGCCTTCTGCATCTATCACGAAGTTGAGCGAGTCACAACTTTTAACAGTGCCGGAATTCCTGGCAGGAATTACAGTCTCCGGCGCCGACCCCTGTCGTCTGTCGGAACCACAGAGACATACCAATCTAAAGTATTGTCCAAGTAGGTCAAATATAAGCTGAATAGCACCGTACCCGATGTTTGCACCTTAATACACACTTCAAATAGGAAGTGTAGGTTTCTTATCAATGCAGCGTTCGGTGTTACCAGTTACCACGCTAATACAATTTTTCGAGCCTCGAAAGGCGATTCTCGCCGTTCCTCGGGGAACGGCGAGAATATAGGAGTCACTCCACGCGGACTCCGCGTGCGGAAAACAAGGAGAACACAGGGAATGCTTCCAAAATGGATTTTGTTCAAAAAAGAAATATGCTGTTGACGAAATTAGTCTGGATCCACATATTTTTGGTTTTGTTTGTTCTGATTGTTGCATTTTTATTCTGATGTTGTCTGATGATTGATCGGATCATTCCCTGTCCGTAGGGACTCGCGAGAATACGGGGAGTGAGTCCCTGGGACGCAGGGACTCCTCAAAAGGAGTCAACGGGGAACGGCGAGAATACGCCAGAAAAAGTGTGCTTAGTACTACTTGAAGTACACGAGTACAATTTGACACCAATTATATTGTAAAAACCTACGAAATCAACGGATGGACAGCATTGGTCCTCGAACTAACAATAAGCAGTCGTAAAAGTGCAAAACGTATTCTTGTGAAGAAAAGTTGTTTCTTCAACTTCCAACAAAGTAGAACTTTGGTGCTTCCCGTGGCAACCCTGACGACGCTGCTCCTTTCCTCGACCCGCTGGCGGAACCAACCAAGCGATCTGATTGGCTCTGCATAAGCGAAGTTAGAGCCAGAGTCTATTCTCCTTAAGTCCGGTCTTCACCTCCCGGAGACTTCCGGAATCTGGGCTGCCAGATTATTCTTTGACTTCTTCTGTAAATTGCATCTGGAATATGAACCGGTCCGAAAGTACATCAAAATAATCCGGAAAAAAGGGGCTTTTGAACTTCCAGATCTCCGGAATTTTTAAGTATCGCAGAAGAAATTCAGAAAAAATCTCGGAAAATCTGGGAACCCAGATTCCGGAACGTGAAGACCCGACTTTATATTTTACTTATTACAGCGCGCCCCTAGGAAAAGAGGAATCTGTAATACACCTATATGAAGAGTGCTCAAGAACCATCCTTTATGATTTCACCCCATGGCGTTGCACTGAGCAGGGTTGTGCAAACGTCGTACAATTTTCGCTCCTTACAGCGAATGGTTTGAAAAAGCGATCAGGCTTTGCCGGACGGATTCACTGTCATCATGAATTCGAAATCGACTTCAGAATTACCTTTTACTTCTAACCCGCCTTCGGGATTGGCCGGATTCACGACGAACAACGGATCCGGCGTGAAAAAATGTTTCGTATTATATCGATTCATCATGTCTTCTTACCTCATATCAGCTTAATTTTATTTTAGCCATCCCTTAGTTTGAAAAACCCTTCCCCACCCTTAAAGATAAGGCTTTGGGGCCCATTTATTAATTTGACCTGCAGTTTGGGTGACCCAAAAGATCCTCACAACATGTTTCAACAAAATATCTCAAACTCTTCGAGTGGTACCGTGCTAACAGACAAACAGATTTTTACTAAATTTTACGATTTTTGGGGGGCTAACTGAAATTGTGCGCAATGCTGGTGCAACGGGTCAGACGTGCCAGGATCGATGATGGTGCTGTACCTTTATTATTGGATATTTGTTGTTTTCCGTCAGTTTCTCTTCATTTGAGCAGCTTTTTTTTACTCTTTGTGTCAGTGGTCTTACATTAAAATGATGGGATGAAAGAAATACGACTAAAAATTCGAAAAGCTATTGTAGAATTTCGCAGCTTTCACTTGAGTACAGTCGAATCGCTGCAGCATCAAAATGATATAAATATTTTCAATTGGTTGACATTTTTTTCTTTCCACACTGAAGAACACCTCTTCTGCATTTTTCAACTAAACTGACGAGGTATATTTTTAGGGATCCGAAATTCAGTCGTTACCTGAAGATGTTGAATACCACATTCCAAAGTACTGCAACACAACGGAATGTTTTCAGGTGAGCCATTTTCTGATGTTGCTGTTTTTTTTTTCTATACAAACAAAAATCTGATTTTGCTGATTGCGAAGGATTTCAAGACCCGTATGGAGGGAATTTTGTTTTGCCTCCCTGGCGCTAACCCGAATTTTTGAAAACCGCGGTAACTTTGAATTCCAGACCAGAATCCAGATGTTCTTTTGCTGTAAACTTCTGCCAAGTCAGTGACGGGTACCCTAACCCAGTAAAAAATTGATGATTTGATGAAGTTGAGAAATCAATCAATTAGAATTCATTTATAGTGGAGTAGGTCAATCTTAGGGTATCTAGCCAGTCCAGAGGTACAGGTACCAAACAACTGTTGGAATAGGGTCAGGGGTGTTATTGCCCTAAAACCTAGGGAGCAGCAGTCTATTTTGGTGTCATTAATTTGGCTTAAAAAGTTCAAAGCTTGGTGCGAGACCTTCTTAAGATCAACTTTTCACAACTGCCTGTCATAATTTTGGCAAATCACATTGTTTCTTGCAGATTTTATCATTTTTGTTGGTACAGGAGGGATACCTGACCTCATTTTTACGCAACCTCGAATTTTGCCGCGAAAATTTTAAAATGAAAGTTCAGTGCTATCCTGACAGTCAAGAAGCAAAATCTGAATTTTTTTTCAACAGTTATGTCCCAGAATATTACAATTATTTGTCTTTTCTTTGTTTTGAACCTGGTTTAAAAAGGGATTTTCTGCACTGTCAGAAGTTTCATAACAGATTGCGCATAACACTTTCAAGAATAACAGCTTTTCACTTAGAAATAGTGTGTTATGACCAATTAAGTTTACACTATTTCGTGCCTAGATCTCCAACAACACCTTCAATTGGTAAACATACTACACTGTCAGAAGTTACATAAGGACAACAGAAGGATGCCCGGTTTCAACAGATAACACTTTGGGGTGTTATTTGTTATGTTTCTTTCGTTCCCGTTAGTATTTTTACCAGTTGAAGGTGTTGTTGGAGATCTAGGCACAAAATAGTGTAAACTGAATTGGTCATAACACTTTATTTCTAAGTGAAAAGGTGTTATTCTTGAAAGTGTTATGTGCTATCTGTTATGAAACTTCTGACAGTGTGGTTATTAGCCTTATTACCTCTATCTTTTTCATCACTTTGCAAGCAATCTGACCTCATAAAAAAATGGGTGAAACTGTTTGAAAAGAAAATTACATTTAACTGGAAATATTGAAGTAAAATTTATATCCCCAACATGTAAACCATTCTATTAGCTTCACTCTAGTATTTTTGTCATGTTTTTTGGTTCCCTTTTAAGCCAGATATATCTCACTAAAAAAAGATTTCTCTGGAAATTTGAAATCTTGTCTGAGGTTGGGTACCTCTCCTGTAGCTGCCTTTCCCGGGGGAGGGGGGTCAAATGATGCCTCAGTGTAGGGTAACCAGCTTTGGGCTTAGCTTAGGCTGTGCCAAATGGTGAATATATCCTTTGGCATAGCTTATCCCAGAACCAGGGATTTGTGGTGGACTGTTGGACTGTAGCAGGACTGTAAGTGTAGTGTGTAACAACATGAAGAGGACCTTTGCCAAGAAGGGCCTAAATACCGCTAGAATAAAATCAACTGACTTATCCAGCTAACCCCAGTCAGCTGACTAAGTAAAAATTCTGTTAATTTGTTAATTATTATCGGAATTCTATCAGGATGCAACTGGTTTAATCCCATAATAGTCAGGGTTTTAACTTCAAAAACTTCAAGTTCTCAAGGGAGGTGAGTTTCTCTTGATGGAAAGTGATTCAGGAATCCCACTGAAACCCTCTTTATATTAGAAAAGAATAACTGTCAGCCCAATATGGAAAAATTACTCTGAACTTCTTTGCTAAACTTTTGTTTCTTGTTTCAGTGCTCACATGCTTTCTCCACGCCTAGTTTCACTGACTGTCATGAAAGCTGTGTAAGTAGCATTACTGTGTTAGTGGTATTTTGTATCTCCTGCAGAACTTTTTTTTTTTTTGGGAGTTATGTGTAAGAAAATAAAAAAATATATCTCACGCAGTTTTTTTAATTTGAACAACAATGTGAAGATTATGGGACAAAAAATCATCAAATTTAAACAACTAAAGTAGAATTCAAGCACCAGTAGCTTAAAATATCAAGCCTCACTACAAGTACCTTGAGAATGCCAGGGGAAAAGGCAGGAAGTGGCTATTTTTTCAACCATCTCACTAGACATCTCTTCACTGCAGTTTCCTTTAAATGGCTTGTGTATGCATGTGCAGTTCCTACGAAGGGGAGATGCTTGTACAGAAAAACTGCAGTTTTTCAAAGCGTTAGGTGACCTGGCCTTGTAAAGAAAGTGGATTGCAAAGGGAACTGAATCTGTGGAGACAGGTTTCCAGTCGGGGATAAGTTGAAATTTTACCAGACTGCTCTCAGCAGCGGAAAATGTTGAAGATAAATTTGTTTTGTTAATAAAGATAACCTTGAACACAACCCCGGATTCCACCGAGGCCTCTAGTGCAAGCAAGGTCGGTAAAGTAACTCAGTCAGGCTGAGGCTACTTTGTGTGTGAGTTAAGTGAAGTTTTACATGAATAATTCAGGTAGTGAAACAAGAAATGGAGTTGCTATATTGGTCACCTGGTGGCGAGGATTGGCTGCATCGGCTGCTCAGTGGGTCTTTTTTAATGATAAATAATCTTTTTATGTTCGTTCAGGTGGAATCTAGACGTCGTTTCCTATTTAAGGTGATATGATAAATTAGTGGAGGCTACTTGTTTTAGTGTTGTAATATGTACCATGGCCCATAGGGCTTTCAGATTACATGTACGTACACTATATTTGTTCTGTTCCCTGTAATTTTAAGGTCAACAAACAAAAGAAAAATGCTTGACATCAGGTTTGGAAAAAACGTTCTGAAAAAAAAAGAAATAGATTATGTTTTGTGTTATTGTAGCCTAACTATGGTTTTGTGGAAGATGTCGATCTATAAGGATAAAAGCATCATTTGATATACCTTAAACACCTTAATCGCGAATATAAACAGCGAGAGGGGATGATCCGATCACCTGGTTGGTAGATGTTGTTGTTACATCGGCTCACTGGCTGAAGCCGACATTCAGCATGTTTCTTTCTAGTCTTTCGTAGTTCTTGACAGATTTTGGCTCTGTGCAATAAAGTACATATAACCGATGTACACTTTTTTTTACTTTATTTATTATTTATTACATTTGGCGTTAAGCCTTAGCTTGTCGCCATTTATCTTTAGTCTACAGTATCTCTTTGTAAAGGGAAAGAACAGTGCGTATGTTAGTCTAAACAGGGACCCATTAATTTCCTGTAATGACTCGCCATTCAGGGGGCTTGTCATTTCCTACGCTTCTATGTTGCTATGTTGCCCGAGCCTCTCCTAGTTTCCAAAAATTCCGCTTGGGTCCAATCGCCGTTCTTGCTTGCCTCATTGGACGTGAGGCCAAAGAGACTCCTCCCTCAACGCGGAAGCTCTTCTCCGACAGCCAATCCCAACTTTCGTCTCGGGTGTTCTATCCCCGTGGGTATTTCTTGAACTATCTTACGTCCGGTCAAGAGCGCATCAGAAATCTCTTATTGACAAGCCGCCTGAATGGCGAGTCATTACAGGAAACTTATGGGTCCCTGGTCTAAATAAGCGGCTATATTATTGATTTGTTACCCATCAAACGTACAGAACGGCACACGAAGACTTGAGTTTTCATTATTATAGGGTCCTTGACACAGGCCTCCGACTATTGGTCTTAGATTAAAACTGGACGAAAAAACAGTTGGCTGGTATACTTCTTCTGGCTGTTATGTTTGACTGGTATTTTCTCTCAGGAATCATCAGAAATCTGTTGGTCAAGTTGCTCATGCTTGGAAAGTAACTCCTCTATCTTCAGTAAGTATGCCATTGACTTATATTTTATCTCACCTATTATAAGAGTTGTATTATTGCCCAGAGAGCTTTTCAGAGGTTTTCTGCCACGGATAGCAATCTCCAGTGGTTCCGAACCGAACCAGAACGGACGAGAAAATATTTTAATTCAAAACATAGCAAAGCCTTGAGGGCGACTCTGGCATTCTGGAAAGCTTCGCTGGTTTATCCGCCGTGTATTCTTGCGACTCTGCTAAAACTCGCTTTGCTTTTCGAAGCTGTTCTTGCGCTCCGCTAGTTTTGGAAAGTGAATCGCCGTGTGTTCTTGCGACTCGGCTAAAACTCGCGTCGCTTTCCGAGGCTGTTTTTGCGCTCCGCTAGTTTTGGAAAGTGGAAAACGACTCCACGACGTATGTGGAAAGTGACGAGCCAGCGAGAAGTTGTAAAGGCGCAATCGAACGCAATGACTTTCCGTTAGTTCTGGCGCGTGGCGGATTCTCGATTTGCTTTTCAGAATGCGAATTCAAGAGATCGCAAAATTGCCCTTTGTTCTGGCAGCCTGGAAAGCTCCGCTGGTTTATTCGCCATGTTAAACCCGCTTCGCTTTCCGAGGCTGTTCTTGCGCATTGTTCTTCATAGGAATCATGTATATTTGAATGTTGGAATAGGAAATTTATGTACTGGGAACGAGTGTTTTAAAAGTCAATTGTAGTTTTTAGTTCACTACCAGATCGAGGTCTGGTGCCTGGGTTCCGTGGCTTTTAGAATTGCACCTACCCGTAGTTTGCTATTTTTTTTTTTTTTTCGTTCAGGTTAATGTGAGTTAGGAAGAGGGTTGTTTATTTGACAATATTATTGAAAATTTATTTATTTGGCTTATTTAGGATTTCTTAATTGGAAGTTATTTATTTATTTGTATTTTTATGCATTAACCCATTAGGCTTTTTGTGGTTAATAAATGTCATAAGAAAGAATACGGTCGCAGTGCTGAAACAAATTTAGCCTTATCTCTCTCCAGTCAGTCACTCTTTTGTTCTTATTTATTTCTACGGTAGTAAAAATTACCGAAAATTTGTCTTCTCGTCAAACACGTTTTTTTATGTGCAGTTACGTTTAACGGATCGTCAAACAATTTGGTAGCAATAAAACAAAGATAAGAATTTTTATGTTTGGATTTGGAATCACTTTTCTGGTTTTTGATTCAAAAAGGAAAATGACTTTTCTTTTAAAATAAAACTGAAAACTTGAATAGCTTCATAAAGAGGGAAGTGAACTTGTCTCGCACCGCGCATGAGACGCAACAACGGGTTGAACCCTAGGTACTGGCTGCGCTTCCGGTGTCTGAGGTCTTGTACTTTCGGACATGGGAAGGGGGAAGTATATGCTTATGAAATGGTTCTCTTCCAGTTTTTTTTTCCACCAACTTAGAGGAAAGTTGGTGTCTTTGAAATCATTCAGAAGGGAAATGTACCGGATTTTACATTATTAGGAACGATCAGTATACCTTATTCTTACCATCCAGGGAGATATCCCTTGTTGCCTTCAAAGTGGCCTGTTACTATATATAGAGCCGAGCGGCTAGTGAGGCGCCGAACTCGTTTATACTTATAAACCGTTCTAGGGACAGTCAGTAGCCTGACAGGAGGCCGCTTTGAAGGCAACAAAGGGTATCTCCCTGGATGGTAAGAACAAGCTGGTCAGTACTGGATACTCCCGAAGCCTTCCGAGTGCACCTGCCGGAAGAAGGAAAAAGCGTGGATCGCGTTATGGAAATGTTAATGTGAAAAAAATATTAAAATAAAAGCTTTCGATATATTTGCAGGCAATTCAACATCCAATCTTGCAGTAAATGGGCCATATCTTCACTGCCAGGACTTTTACGAATTCGAGAATGGAACCAGTTTTGTTAGTGTCTATTTGAAGTGGAACTTAATCTCTGCTACAAAACCATCTGTGAACTTCATTGTTGATCAGCAGCGCAAAGGGACGGGATGGAGAACTTTGGGAATGGTAAGTTTATCAGCTTCGGCAAGTTTACAGGTCCATGTGAAGCGATTAGCCTGCAAACCGTTTTCCCGGACTAATTGACTTACTGTAGTGATTAAAACTTTGAACTGAGTGAGATTATACACCTTAAAGCGCAATTCAAAATATAAATAGTTTCTGACCCTGCAGTATTCTAAAAAATTAAGGTTTGAAAACAAGCTTACCAGTCATAAAGAAAGAAACAAAATGAGACTTTCGTTTTTTTTCTGGATCAGCTAACACCTAAAGGATGTTAGGCGAGGGAGGAATCCTGAGCGAAGAAATAATCTAAATCGTAGGATTCGAAAACAATAGCAATAATAGAGCAATGAGGGCTCGACAAAACACGAAAAGACAGGACAACTAAAAAAGAAGGATGATGCGAATTTTCGTTGTTTTGTTTGTTGTTGTTTTTTTGTAAGTAATTCTGTTTTGTGGTAGTTGCTATGGCCAGTTGGCTTTTTGTAATAAATATCGTATCATATCATATCATGCAAATACGAATAAATAACGAATATTGAAATGTGTTTGTTTAAAAAAAGCGCAGAAGGTACAGTGCACAAGCTGTCACCCAGAATTCAGCCAGTTCTTGAAATTCGAAATTATTGAAATTGAAATCTGAAATATCCGAAATTAGATTTATCCCTCGCCGAACATCTTAAAGGGATAATTAGCTCACCAAGAACAAAACACCGAAAATGTCGTTTTTGTTTCTTTCATAGCCTGACATACGTGACTCCTTTGACACTCTACTGGATCTGAAGATATCACATCACATCCCTCGAAAAGACCAGATAAGCAAAAATGAACCAGACAAATTATCACGAAATTCGCGAAAGGCAGGCACCTGACAGGCTGCTTATTTAATCCCTTAAACCTAGAAATAAAATTGGTGTAACGAAGGGAAATTTCGAAATTTATTTCGGTGTAGCCTAGTAGTTGCCTCGGTAGTTGCGTTCCATGTGACAAGGCTGCCCTTCTTCTGATACTAATTTGAGCCGGTCAGGTTATTCTTCATTCATGACAGTCAAGAATGGTTTCGTCGCCTCAGATCGGTCTCAAATAAAGTGCAGCCTTATGGCATGGGCGCTCGACTTGTGAAATTCGTGACTAATAATAGTTGCGTTTTCGCGGATACCATGGTATCTGTTACCACGGTAACTGGATCTGCAATTAGTCGTGTTTGCAGTTACCGTGGGATCTTATATACGGTCCACTGCAAAGACGACTATTGCCGAAATTGCACTTTTCGAAGTCATCCCAGAAGAAAAACTGATATCCAGTTACATCGCTAAGTGCCGAACTTCTTTCTCACCAATTTGACGGAATTTGATGAAAGTGAGATGACTTTTCAGATACCACGACCAGATACCACGGTCGGACCGTTATATCTGAATATCAGTTACCACGGTGACTGGCCAGATACAACGACAACTGCAAATACGCCTTTTAACCGTGGTATCAGATACCACGGTAACAGCAAAAACGACTTTAGACCGTATACCAGTGCAAAAAAGCAACTAATGCAACCTGTCAGGTGATAATACGTACTTTAGGGAGTTATAGGAGTCTCCTATTGTGATGTATGTTATGGTCATGTTTTCCGATTTGTTCATCCGCAGCTGTTACATCACTTGTTCACCATTTGCCTAAAGCTTATGAATGTTGTTTAGTTTTAGGAGTCTCCAGTTGTGATGTATGTGTTGTTTTTTAATTGTCAGTTTGTTCATCCGGAGCTGTCAAATCATTTGTTAAAGTTCCGAAATGTTTGAATTTTTGCTCCAGATAGAGAAGCGTTACGCGCGTTTCAAAAAACCGTGAAAGCTATCCTGGATTTAAAGCTATCCTGGATGTGATATTTTGGGCGGATAATTTGCAGTTGGGTCGGAGAAGATAATATCCACGGAGATACAGAAAGAGATATGGTTCTAGAAATTGACCAATGTGTGGAGGAGACTGAAATCTTCTCCACTTGATGTAAATAGGGGCGTCATGACTGGGGGGCGGAGGGGGGACGCCCCCCAATGTTGTCGGCCAGTCGTTAAAAAAATAACTGAGTCGGCGCGAAGCGCCGCTATTTTTCGTCAAAACAGTTGATTTTTTTTTCATGATAACAGTCATCAATCATTTTTTGTCCAAACAGTCGGTTTCTCTGAAAATCAGTCATTATTTTTCAAAAATGTCGTTTTTTTCTGCAAAAACAGTCGGTAAAAATTACCAGCCATTGGGTAAATACCTTGCCCCCCCCCCCACCAAACGTTTTGGCTAGTAACGCCTTTGGGTGTAAGAGTGCATGGAATTGTGTGATTTAAGGAGATATACTTTTAATAGGTTGGATTATGGCGAGAAGTGGGTACTTGAAATGATGGGGACACAGGTTTTGGGGAAATAAGGGGGACCAGGGAGATAGATAGCTGTGGAACGCCAGGGAAATTTCCCTTGAATTTTTTTTAAACTGAACGTGTGGGGTCATATTTTTGTTCCGTTATGGTCAGATGAGCTTTCTTTTGGAATTATATGTCATACTCTATCATATTACCATGATGTAGTCCATGGGCTGGTCGGGTTTTATTTAGAACTTGCTATTCGAAATGCCAGTGCTTTTCTTGCATAGATCATAAGCGTAAGATGCCTGGCAGGGGAGGGGGATATAACCTAAATTCGCACTTCGGATCAAATGAGATCATGACTAATCTGAATGAATAAAAGATGTACTACAAATTGCCTGAAGGCTCTAGTGCAGTAAAGAGTAAAAATGTAAAACACACAGGGCGTGTTCCACCCCAAAACGAAAATAGTAACTTAGAGTTACTGTTATTAGAAGGGTGGAACACGCCCTCAAAAATAATTTCCAGGAATTAACCACAATATGTTGTACTCCCGTTTTGGGGGGATTATCTAGTATAGTATATGGATCTATTCGCATGTTCGAATTACAGATATAGGGAGACGGAGGTTCTGGTGCTTATTTGTTCTTGATCAGACTATTCATCAATTTTTCATCTAACACCCTTTTAACTAACACTCTGTCACAGGCAATCCGAAAATTCGTTCCGATACCGAGGCTTGCTTTCTGACGTTCATGATGGAGATTGAACTGCGGACAGTAAAAGAATTTTTAAGGATGAGTGTTTTGCTGATATAAAGAAAATGGTTCGATTTTTGAGGCTAGCGATGGAACACAGAAGTAGATTTTTGGAATAAGTAAAACAAATTAAACGGAAATTATGTTCGAGTATTATTATATGTTAGTGCTTGTGTTTTTTGGGATCCCAAAACGTAAGTGAGGGATACCTATGACATCGCAAAAGTTGTCCGTCTGTCCGTCTGTCCGTCCGTCCGTCCGTCCGTCCGTCCGTCCGTCCGTCCGTCCGTCCGTCCGTCTGTCTGTCCGTCCGTCTGTAAGCACGATAACTCTCGAAGGGAGTGAGATATTTTGATGAAACTTGGTGTGAGGATTCTTTGGGTCAAGAGTAAGGTCGAGTTCGTAGATGGGCTTTGTAGCCTTACGTTTAGGGGTGGGGGAGGGGGTTCAAATTAAGGGACAAACAAAATATTTTTAAACAGCTAATGAGATAGTCGATTATGGGGTAAGAAGACATGCTGAACACGAATATGAAAACCATTTTCTCGCCGGACAAGTAGTTCGCCCGGAATCCGGCCAAAACCGGAAAGTTTGTTAAAAATAAAAGTTTTATTTGAAGTTGATTAGATGTTCGATTTAGGGGTAAGAAGGCATGTTGAACACGAATATGAAAACCATTTTCTCGCCGGACCAGTCGTTCACCCGGAATCCGGCCGAAACCGGAAAGTTTGTTAAAAGTAAAAGTTTTATTTGAAGTTGATTAGATAATCGATATAGGGGTAAGGTGGCATGCTGAACACGAATATGAAAACGATTTTCTCGCCGGAAAGTTAGTTGGCCCGGAATCCGGTCAAAACCGGAAAGTTTGTTAAAAGTAAAAGTTTTATTTGAAGTTGATTAGATGTCCGATTTAGGGGTAAGAAGAGACGCTGAATCCGCATATTACAATCATTTTTTAGCCGGACTTGTTGGTCATCCGGAATCCGGCTGAAACCGGAAAATTTGTTATAAGTTAAATTTTTATTTGAAGTTGATTAGATGTTGGATCTAGGGGTATAGAGATACGCTGATCTCGTTTTTGAGCTTTATTTTTTCGCCGGACAAGTATTTCTGGAATTTCGCCGAAGCCAGAAATTTCGCAGAAGTAAGGCAGGATCGTTTCGATCGGCTTATAGGGGTAAACACACATGCTGAATCCATATCTGAACTAGGTTTTCTTAGATGATTAGCTGGTTGGCCTTAATCTGTTTCTAAATTTTAAGAGTAAAATTGTTCAAGGAGTCTGGCGAAGACTGGATCTGGTGAAGACAAACTGGATCAAATATTGATATTTTGGGATCCCATCGGAACCTTTGGTCTTGTTTTTGTCGGTTAAATCTTTGCCATGGCTCTCGGGCTGCTTATAGCAATAGACTATCTATCTATCTATGTATCACCAGAGCCTGAAACTGGATGATACCAAGAACAAATAAGCCAATAGAACCTCTGTCTTTGGCCCCATGCAGCGACTGTGGACGCCTCGATAAAACTGAGCTGAGCTAGAAGTATTTGCTGTGCTTCGAGTTGCTGCCCGGCAACTGCCCGCCTACGTCCCTCTTCGCCGTTGCACATATCAGAGGAATTAGTGGAGGAGGCGCACTGACCCGCTCTGGGGCGCGTCCAGATAACCAATCGGCTTTTACTTTGGAAATTTCTTCTTCGGGGCTTTACTGCCATATAGCTGTTTATGGCATAGCAGAGGTACCAAATTTTGATGTTCCGCGTAGCTCCTACCCTCCGCTCCTCTGCATCGGGTTAGGGTACAGGGATTTTATTCGACTCCGCATGGTCGTGTTACAGAGACAGGGAGACGGAGGTTCTGATGCTTATTTGTTCTTGCTGAGACCGAAGTTCAGAGGAATTCAACTTGCAAGGGTGCTAGCCAATCAGATTATGCTGCGTGATTTTCCTACTCGCTACACTATCAGAAGTTTCATAAGAGGTAGCACAAGGATGCGCGGCTTCAACATAACGCTTAAGATAATTTTTGCAAGCCTTACGCATTGATTGTTATGCCTTCAAGAAAAGCCGAAACACTGCCGCAAAAATATCTGCCGAATTTTCTGGTTACCTTCGTGATGTCAGAAAAGTCAATAGATGCTTTTTCGGAGCTTTTTCGGCTCTTCTTGGTAATGCTTGTTACGCATAACGTTTAATACGTAACGTTTGCAAAATCCTAACATATATAATCCCAAGTGTTATCTGAATTCTGAATTTAAATTGACATGCTTTGTAATTATGTTCGTCATCGGATTGTATTTTAAAATTGTAACATGTATGTGATTATTTATAATTATGTTGACCATGTATGACGATCCACCACTATTTTTGTAAAAAGATAAGATGGAATTGAATGAATTTGAGTTTGAAACGAATTTGAATCTATTGAAACGGCGCGTCCCTGTGCTATCTGTTATGAAACTTCTGACAGTGTAGTTTTGAACCAAACGAAGACCTAATTCATGATCGGTTTTCTCAGCAACAATATATGGATACGGTCTTCTTCCTATCAGGCTTTGTTTTCTGTCTTAATTGGTTGTAACTTCTCCACGTAGAATTTTGCAAAATGGCGCCGAGTAGGCAAACATAATTAAATAAACGTGATGGAAGTATTTCTTTATTTCCAGACGGAATTCGGCTTGCAGCCAATCACCAGCCTCTCACCGGGGGAGTCGTACCGTTGGAGACTTAAGGCAGTTTCCCACCTGGGGGATTTAAGTGAAACAAAGGTCTCTCAGATGTTGCAAATGTTCCCGAGTAAGTAAGTTTATTTGTTAGCTATTCTCCGTGTCCGCCAAAGCTGAGTGAATATCTTAGACAGACATGAACTTCTCAATCCCAATCTGATCTTCTGCTTTTTCTTTGCTGAAATCCACCATCTGTTGTGGGTCACCGTCAAGGCGAGAGAAGGGGGGCATTTTAGCGTGGATGGCTCGACGAGTGACGTCACCATCCAGCTGAATGAATGTCCCCCGTTCAACGACGCTCTTCAAGCTCTGTTGAACGGGTAGAGAAAGATGACATCTTCCTCTGTCTCAAACCATATGGCACTTGTAAGAATAGGCAAAATGTTGGCGGGAGTTTTTTGTTTGGAAGTTTTGTACAAAGTCGAATATTATTTTATTGCACACTAGTGAGTAAAAAGTATTATAACAGGCATTTCTAGAATTCTTCTTCGTCGGGTGGTTCAATCGTGTGTAATATGGTTTGGACATTTATATCATCGAGTACGCTTCTTCTCTGAATCGTCGCTGTGTAGTTTCCCGTTTCGAGGAGACGGACTTCTGCTTCGTTTAGGGTTTCGCCTGCTATTGTGTAATTCAGAAACGTTGGTCATATGTTTACTACTGTTTGCGCCATCAATAGTCTTTTTGCAAAACTACTTTGAAAACAGCATTTCCAGTTCTCTCGCTAGATGGCCTTCAAGGTTCCTTCTGCTGTGCCCAACTGCATATGACCAACGTTTCTGAATTTTAAATAGCAGGCGAAACCCTAAACGAAGCAGAAGTCCGTCTCCTCGAAACGGGAAACTACACAGCGACGATTCAGAGAAGAAGCGTACTCGATATAAATGTCCAAACCATATTACACACGATTGAACCACCCGACGAAGAAGAATTCTAGAAATGCCTGTTACAATACTTTTTACTCACTAGTGTGCAATAAGATAATATTCGACTTTGTACAAAACTCCCAAACAAAAAACTCCCGCCAACATTTTGCCTATTCTTACAAGTGCCATATGAGCTTTCAGCTCTTGTTTTTGGTTTGTGTCCTCATCGAAATAGGGCTGCTATTGAGGACAGGAATGTGGGGACGGTTTTCGCGTGAATGTTGAGCTCGACAGAAAATGCCATCCACGCAAAATGTTGAGCTCGACAGAAAATCCCATCCACGCAAAATGTCACTGGATGATGCCATCCATACGGCAAAGGGTTCTGCAAGGGTTTGAGACAGAGGAAGATGTCATCTTTCTCTATCCGTTCAACAGAGCTCGAAGAGCGTCGTTGAACGGGGGACATTCATTCAGCTGGATGGTGACGTCACTCGTCGAGCCATCCACGCTAAAAGGCCCCCCTTCTCTCGCCTTGACGGTGACCCACAACAGATGGTGGATTTCAGCTATTTACAGTACACAAGATATGTTTATTTTGAGAAGTAGTCTACAAAATGTCGCTGGACGCTTTATCGACTTGCCACAGAATACCGCAGAAGGTTAGCAGCTCCCCCCCCCCCCCCGTTTTGTAGCATCTGGACGATCACCTTGAGCCCCTAGGGACCTTATTTCTTCGGTTAAATTTTTGCCAGTGACTTTTGAGGTAAGTAGCCTGATGATAGTGCTTAGTCTTCTCGGCAGCAAGATCAACAAGACCAAAGGTTTCGGTGGGATCCCAAAATATTTGATCCTTACAATTGGGTCTTGTCTTCGCCATTCAGTCTTCGTCAGATTCCTTTAAGATGTTTACTGTTAAAATAAAGTTCAAAAATGTAATCAGCATGTCTCATTGCCCCGATACCGAATCTCTAATCGACTTCAGAAACAACCTTGAGCTACAATGAAATTTCCAGTTTCGGCCGAATTCGTGATGGATCATTTGTCCAGCGAGAAAAGAAAACTAAGTTCAAATATGGATTCAGCGGACCTCCTTACCCCTTCGCTGAATATCTTATTAGCTCCTAAAACATAAATGTTTTTACCGTAAATTCGAAACCCTCCTCTGCCTCTAAATATAGGACTAAAGGACCCATCTACGAACTTGACCTGTACTTTGCCAATGAATCCTCATACTAAGCTTGAAAAAAATTTATCAACTCCTACTAAGCTTGAACAACATATACCAACCCCTTCGACCTTCGATTACACTAGCTCTCTCCGACGTTCATAGATTATGCGCAGGGCGCGTCATCCATGCGCTGAGCTATACTAGTGTGAATAAAGGGTAGGGACTGCAATAGCCGAAAATTGGTCGTCAGATTTTGGGTCCGGTTTTTGCCGGATTCCGGGTGAACTACTTGTCCGGTGAGAAAATAACTTTCATATTCGGATTCAGTACCTCTCGAAGCACTCTAGGAGATTCAGTCCATCTTGCTGTGTTTCGTTTACGTAATCGGATGTTCCTTCATTTGCTTCAGTTTCACGATGAGCACACCTGTAGGCTACGGTTTTTCTTGTCCTAATTATTCCTTTCTTGTTTACTTCGGAGCTCTGATGCAGTGATGCAGGTCGCTGAGGTCCATAGAAATCTCCGAGGGAAAAGAAGACATCAATGACAGCATTCGGAATCCGGCAAAAACACGAAATTTGTTATCAGTAATGTCTTTGCCCAGTTTTTCGTGCAAGTAGAGGGATAGTAAGACGGCTTACTCACTTTCCTACCGGGTAAATGTTACTAGTGGAATCTCACGCAAACCGGTAATTCCGGGTAGAACAATATCCTCTGATAAAATTTGTAAGCTGGTGTATTTAGAAATGAAGAATCATTTTGTTCAATAAGTCTCCGACTAGTTGGAGACTTGACCGGAATATTATTCCGGTCGCAGTCTGCGATGGACGGGAGATATAATACAAAACCTTACGGGTCTGATTAACGGGCTGATCAGGGACAACTAACATGTTTACGCGATCAGGCAGTGTTGCCAGATTATGTTTGCAGAAAAATGTCCTGAGATTCTGAAAACAAGCACTAACAAGCCCGTCTTTGTGAAAATCTGGGGTTAAGACTCAAAATAAATTTCAAAAGGCAAAATACAAAGCAATGACTTAACTTTTAGAAATGGTTGAAAACTGCTCGAAAGATACCACAAAAAGAAATATAATAGGTTTTATAACAAGAGCTGTAAGCTCATATGGCACTTGCAAGGCTTGGTAAAATGATGAAAGTAGGAATTCGCCAATGCGTGTGTTAGCTGTGGTCATTTGTAAGCAAAATCCGACTGTTCTTAAGTGAAAGTCCCTGATATGCCTGCCAAGTTTCATCGTCCTAGCACATGTCTAAGCGTCTTGTCAGGATCACCGGAATTCCGGAACCCTCCCTCCAACTCCCCCACAGTACTCGGACCCGGTCCGGTCTTGTCAATTATGTATTTAGGGCTTGTGCTTATTCTTCCCCCAAAGTTTCATCCCGATCCGTCCACTCTGAACATGTCAAACAATTTCCGCCCCCCCCCCAACTCCCCCAAAGTCACCGGATCCATCCCGGACTTGAAGTGTGACGTCTGAGACACGAGATCTTTCCAAATATCAAGTTTCATTAAGATCCGGTTCCCCATTCAAAAGTTATAAATACGTCAACATTCCGGATTCCCCCTCCATCCATCCCCCCCGGTGGTCGGATCGAGGAAATGACTATTTCCAAGTTAGTTTGGTCGGGTCCCTAATATGCCTGCCAAATTCCATCGTCCCAGCACACGTGTAAGTATCTTAAGTCGGGATCACCGGAATTCCGGAACCCTCCCTCCAACTCCCCCCACAGTGCTCGGATCCGGTCCGGTCTTGTCAACTATGTATCTAGGGCTTGTGCTTGTTCTTCCCACCAAGTTTCATCCCGATCCGTCCACTCTGAATATGTCACATGATTTCCGACTCCCCCCCTCCAACTCCCCCCAAAGTCGCCGGATCCATTCCGGACTTGAAATGTCACATCTGAGACACGAGGTCTTTCCAAATATCAAGTTTCATTAAGATCCCCGTATGGAAATAATTCAAGTCGTAAACGATAGTAAACGATCGTTTTTTTACAATTGTATTATGGGACATTCCGATCGCAAACGATCGTTTTTTTACGATTGGAAACAGTTGTTTACGATTGGAAACAGTTGTTTACGACCGGAAACAGTCGTTTACGATTGAAAACAGTTGTTTACGATCGTATTTTTACGATCGGAAACGATCGTTTTTTCCCAATTGTATTATGGGACATTCCGATCGTAAACGATCGTTTTTTTACGATTGGAAACAGTTGTTAACGATTGTATTTTTACGATCGGAAACGGTTGTTTCCAATCGTAATTTAAGGGCCGGGAACTGTTGTTTCCATCGAATTTTCACGATCGGGAACGGGTGTTTCCCGACTGGGTGTTTCAACTTATCCTGAACCCCCACCCCTAGCCTAGTCCCTGGCCCTGAACTGCAACGACTTCTATCCAAGTATTCCAACCCCAACTAACATTTCATTTTCTGTGATAATATCGATGGATATTTGCGTTGTTGCATATAGAGGCAAATATTTTTGTTTCCCAAATTATCGATTAAACGGCAACACTCTTAAAAAATCACCAGAGGAAGGTTTAGCACCATAGAGGGGGCTTCGACTACGAAAGATGCTTTTGAAATATGTTGCGCTTCAAAAAAAAGTGAAAGTAGCAAAAACACGGATGACAGTTCTCAACTTCAAGCATTTCCACGGCTTTTATTTATTTATTATAAATAAACAACTGAAAACGATCGTAAACAGTTGTTTACGATCGGGATTTCAGATTCTCCATTTTTGTTAAACTTTTCGATCGTTTGCACATTAAAAAAAGAATTAACTTCCCTTCTATCGTTGTTGAGATTCAGGTCTTGTTTCAGGTCTTGAAAACCGAACCAAATTTTCCCGATTGAAAACTACTGTTTCCGATCGGAAACAACTGAAAACGATCGTAAACAGTTGTTTTATGACACTTGAAAAAACAATTATGCAAAACTAAAAACTAATCAACTCTCTTATTGCCGTAGTTAGAAATCAGGTCTGTATTTATCGTCTCGAAAATAAAAACAATTGTTTCCGATCGAAAACAGTTGAAAACGATCGGAAACAATTGAAAATGATTGTTAAATTACGATCGTAAAAAAACGATCGTAAAATTACGATCGTAAAAAAACGATCGTAAAAAAACAATCGTAAAATTACGATCGTAAAAAAACAATCGTAAAATTACGATCGTAAACAACCGTTTCCAATCGTTAACAATTGTTTACGATCGAAAACAACTAAAAACGATCGTAAACAGTTATTTAATGACACCTGAAAAAAACGATCGTAAACAGTTGTAAAATTATGATTGAAAACAGTTGTTTCCGAGGGAACCCGTCAGTTCGCCCACCCGTCAGTTCGCCCACCCGTCAGTTCGCCCAAAAATTCCGTCAGTTCGCCCACTTTTTCCGACAGTTCGCCCACCCGTCAGTTGGCCCACCAAAATCCGTCAGTTCGCCCACCCGTCACTTCTCCTACCCGTCAGTTCGCCCACCCGTCACTACGCCCACCCGTCAGTTCGCCCACCCGTCAGTTCGCCCACCCGTCACTACGCCCACCCGTCAGTTCGCCCACCCGTCAGTTCGCACACCGTCAGTTCGCCTACCGTCAGTTCGCCCACCCGTCAGTTCGCCCACCCATCAGTTCGCCCACTCCTAAAATCCGTCAGTTGGCCCACCCTTGAAATCCGTCAGTTGGCCCACTTCTGAAATCCGTCAGTTGGCCCACTTTTGAAATCCGTCAGTTGACCCACCTTTGAAATCCGTCAGTTCGCCCACTCCTGAAATACGTCAGTTGGCCCACTCTTGAAATCCGTCAGTTGACCCACCTTTGAAATCCGTCAGTTCGCCCACTCCTGAAATCCGTCAGTTCGCCCACTCCCGAAATCCGTCAGTTCGCTCACTCTTGAAATCCGTCAGTTGGCCCACCTTTGAAATCCGTCAGTTGACCCACCTTTGAAATCCGTCAGTTCGCCCACTCCTGAAATACGTCAGTTGACCCAACTTTGCCGAATCATTAAATCCATCAAAAGGGCCGCGACCCCAGGGGAATTGTCAGCTCAACTCGACCCTGTCATTAAAGTCCGTGAAAGAAAGGCACTCCATCCCAGGAGATTATTAAGACGGGGACGACCTTTCTCGTTTAATTAGGGTCAACACGAGATGCCTATGGGTGCAAATTTTATGTTTACGTAGGGAAGGATATGAAGATGGGAAGAAGAAGAGTATTATATGGAAAAGTGCCGCGAACCCAGGGGGTTCAATCAGAAGAAGCCGACAATTACGTAAACATTTAGTCAGACATATCAAGATCTTGTTGCCAGATTCTGCGGCAAATTCAGTCGGAAAAGCTAAAAGATGAAAACAAAGTAACAAGACCAAAGTTTTCGACGGGATCCCAGAAATGTAATATTTGATCCAGACAATTGGGTCTTGTCTTCGCCAGATCCAGTCTTCGCCAGGCTAATCATCTGAGAAAACCAAGTTCAGATATACCTCCATAAGCCATCATCAAAAAGGGCCGCGACCCCAGGGGAATTGTCAGCTCAATTCGATCCTGTCATTAAAGTCCGTGAAAGAAAGGCACTCAATCTCAGGAGATTACTTCAGACGGATATGACCTTTCTCGTTTAATTAGGGTCAAGACGAATGCCTATGGGTGCAACTTATATGTTTACGTAAAGAAGGATATGAAGATGGGTAGAAGAAAAGTATTTTATGAAAAAGCTCCGCAACCCCAGGGGTTTAATGAGAAGGAGCCGACAGTTACGTAAACATTTGGTCAGACAACCGGGAGCTTGTTGCGAGATTCTGCGGCTAATTCAACTGGAAAAGCTAAAAGATGAAAAAAAAGGAAAAGGAAAAATAGAGTAACGAGCAGTAAAGGTTTTTGATTGGCAAATACGATGTAAAGTAGTTTACATGGAAATGGAAAGTAAAAGCATAATAGAAATAATATAATGCAGGACTTCAGTGCCAAGCTTCCGTGTACCGTCTCCGAGTATATCTGCAAGCTATCTGCAATGTACGAGTCTCAACTCTGTACGGAGAGTGTCCTCTTGTTAGTGGGAAAATGTTTTTTCCCAAATTTACGTAGCCCACAACTAATTTTGGGTGGTTCCCAAAATCACCACGATCTTTTTGCCCACTCTCACAATGCCCACGCTCAGAATGCCCACGATCAAAATGCCCACGGTTCAAAATGCCCACGATCAAAATGCCCACGATTAAAATGCCCACGCCTCAAAATGCCCACGACTCAAAATGCCCACTACTCAAAATGCCCACAATTAAGATGTGGAACACCCGAAATCGAAATCGTCCGAAATGCTGGCGGCTTAAAAATGCCGACAGTTTCCAAATACCGACAGTTCAAAATGGTCACAGGGGAGGCTAATATCGTCCTGGTTTAAAATGCCGACGACTGAAAGTGTCCACAGGGGGTGCCAACATCATCCTGGGAATGCGGACTACGAGAATACAAGGGGTAGGATTAATAACGGAAAAGGTTTTGAAAGGAATTATTTTATTGTTTCTTGAAGAACGATCCAGAAAGACCAGCAAGTTAAAGCTCTTAAAGTTTAACTGAAAAGCCAACTTATTTGTGTGTCATTTAATTGGATACACTGAATTATTTGGATTGTGCAAAGGGATTTTTTGATTTTCCACTATCTCCACCAGTTATGAGGCTCAGAATATCTCCGGCCACCCCCACAGCGTAAATTCTACTCTGACGCGGGAAATTTTAATCTGAACACAAATGCAGCTTTTCAGTGAGCAGTGGTGAGATTGGTGACGATTGCTTAGTGCCTGAACCAAAAAAAAATTTATAAATCTTTCTCGTAAGGCAAACAACAAAAACATAAGCGCATAGAGGCACCACAAATCGCACGGAAATTCCACTATTTGAAAATCGATTATTCGTGAATAGCGGAACAACGAAGTAACTCATTTTCAGCGGGTCAAAGCTGCATTTGTGTTCAGATTAAAATTTCCCGCGTCAGAGTAGAATTTACGCTGTGGGGGTGGCCGGAGATATTCTGAGCCTCATAACTGGTGGAGATAGTGGAAAATCAAAAAATCCCTTTGCAGAATCCAAATAATTCAGTGTATCCAATTAAATGACACACAAATAAGTTGGCTTTTCAGTTAAACTTTAAGAGCTTTAACTTGCTGGTCTTTCTGGATCGTTCTTCAAGAAACAATAAAATAATTCCTTTCAAAACCTTTTCCGTTATTAATCCTACCCCTTGTATTCTCGTAGTCCGCATTCCCAGGATGATGTTGGCACCCCCTGTGGACAGTTTCAGTCGTCGGCATTTTAAACCAGGACGATATTAGCCTCCCCTGTGACCATTTTGAACTGTCGGTATTTGGAAACTGTCGGCATTTTTAAGCCGCCAGCATTTCGGACGATTTCGATTTCGGGTCTTCCACATCTGAATTGTGGGCATTTTGAGTAGTGGGCATTTTGAGTCGTGGGCATTTTGAGGCGTGGGCATTTTAATCGTGGGCATTTTGATCGTGGGCATTTTGAACCGTGGGCATTTTGATCGTGGGCATTCTGAGCGTGGGCATTGTGAGAGTGGGCAAAAAGATCGTGGTGATTTTGGGAACCACCCGATTCAAGGTGTGTAAGAAACATCAATTTCTTTCGCCGCGTCTTTCGACCCAGCAACCCGAACATTCAAAAGCTTTTTCAAAACATTTCGCAGATTCGCACAGAACAGCTTTTCCAACCTTAAAGTTTAACCGAAAAGGGCTGGGATAGGACAATCTAGTTACCCATCACTTATTCACCTAAGTTGGCTTGAAGACCCGCTGAAAATACGTTACTTTGCTGTTCCGCTATTCACGAATAATCGATTTTCTAATAGTGGAATTTCCTTGTTATTTGTGGTACTCTATGCGCTTGCATTTTTGTTGCATGCCTTACGAGAAACATTTATGATTTTTTTTTGTTCAGGCACTAAGCAGTCTTCACCAATCTCACCACTGCCCACTGAAAAGCCGCCTTTGTGTTGAGATTAAAATTTCCCGCGTCATAGTAGAATTTACGCTGTGGGGACGGCGGCAGATGTTCTGAACGTCATAACTAGAGCAGATAGAGGAAAATAAAGAAATTCCTTTGCAGAATGCAAACAATTCAATGTATTCAATCAAATGACACACAAATAAGTCGGTTTTTCAGTTAAACTTTAAGCCACTTGTGCCGTCAACCACGGACAAACCCAGGGTCGCTGACTGCTATATCTATTGCAAGTTTGGGACCAGGAGTGGCTCGAAGGGGCGGGGACGAGTGGGGGTGGCACCCGTCAAACACAATCTTCGAGTCGTTTGAAAAAAATTTAATTTCGTCGTAAATCCGTCCCAGTCAAAGGCAAGCCGAGTCGTTTAAACCAGGTTTCAATATCCCGTTAGGTCGGTGCCTTGATTATTTCTCGGGGTGGCCATTGCTGCTGAACTAGCAGCAATTAACCTTGTTTTAAAACCTGTTTTACTGGCATATGATTTGTATCTATCTCACTTAGCTCTTTCTGATAAAATTGCTATAGGTTAGTTGTTAAAGTGAAGTCTGACTGGGTAACGTGAATAAAACTTATAAGCCGGACGCGAGAGACAAGATAGCGTGCACGGACTGTGGTCTAACTTTGACTACAAGTGGAACAAGACCAAAGTTTTCGATGGGATCCCAAAAATTTAATATTAATTAGGTCTTGTCTTCGCCAGATCCTGTCTTCGCCAGGCTAATCATCTGAGAAAACCAAGTTCAGATATACCTGTATAAGCCATATCTATTTTGACGATACTGATCGAAACTTCCTGGTGTACTTCTGCCAAATTTCCGGTTTCGGCCGAATTCCGAGCAAACTACTTGCCCAGCAAAAACAAAAGATAGTTCAGAAACGAGTTCAACGTATCTCCTTATCCCCATAAAGAACATCTAATCAACTTCAAATAAAACTTAAACTTCAAAAAAAAAAATCCGGTTTCAACCGGATTCCGGACGAACTATATGTCAGGTTAAAAAATGATTGTCATATATAGATTCAGCGTTTTTTCTTACCCTGAAATCTATCATCTGATCAACTTCAAATACAAATTTTGCTTTTAACAAATTTTCCGGTTTTGGCCGGATTCCGGACGAACTATTTGTCCGGCAAGAAAATGGTTTTCACGATCGTGTAGTACGTTTTCTTACCCCTAAATCAATTATCTAATCAACTTCAAATACAAATTTTGCTCTTATCAAATTTTCCGGTTTGCGCCGGATTCCAGGCGAACTACTTGTCAGGCAAGAAAATGGTTTTCACCATCGTATTCAGCATGTCTTCTTATCACTAGATCAAACATCTAATCAACTTCAAATAAAACTTTCACTTTTAACAAGCTTTCCGGTTTTGGCCGGATTCCGGGCGAATTACTTGTCTGGCGAAAAAATAACTTTCATGTTCGGATTCAGCGTGTCTCCTTACCCCTTAATCCACTATCTAAACAGCTTAAAAAAAAAAATGTTTGCCCCTTAATTTGAAACCCCTCCCCCACCCTCAAATATAGAGCTACAGAGCCCATCTTCGAACTTGTCTTGTACTTTGACCCGAAGGATCCTCCCACCAAGTTTCATCAAAATATCTCAATCCCTTCGAGAGTTATCGTGCTAACAGACGGACAACTTTTGCGATGACATAGATATCCGTCACTAACATTTTGGGATCCCAAAAAGAAGCATGACATTTTTAAAGTTTAACTGAAAAGCTAACTTATTTTTGTGTCGTTTAGTTGAATACACTGAATTATTTGGATTCTGCAACAGGATTTTTTTGTTTTCCACTATCTGCTATAGTTATGACTTTCAGAATATCTGCGGCTGTCCCCACAGCAAAAATTCTACTATGACGCGGGAAATTTTTATCTAAACACAAACAAGGCTTTTCAGTGGGCAGTGGCGACTCTGGTGAAGATTGCTTAGTGACTAAACAAAAAAAAAAGTCATAAATCTTTCTTGTAAGGCATACAACAAGTTAGAGGTAGCCTACCCCAAATCACACGGAAATTATTCCGATTATTCCTTATTCCGATTAATTATTCCGATTAATCGATTATTCCTGAATAGCGGAACAGCCAAGTAACGCATTTTCTGCGGGTCTTCAAGCTAATTTAAGTGATTAAGTGATGGGTAACTAGATTGTCCTATCCCAGTCCTTTTCGGTTAAACTTTAACAAAATGGAAAAGCCATCAGAATTCAAATGACAGGAATCCCTCAAAACCTTCCTAAGCAAGTGTATCCAGGACTCTGGCGATCCCCTTTCGGTACCCCTGTTCCCCGCCCCCCCACCCCCCCCAAAAAAAAATATAGAAAATAGTAAATCTCATTAGAAACTACAGTTTTTGATGCGATATTTTTTCACCCATCTTCAAACCCCTTCTTTATAAATAGTTCGCTCGGAATTCGGCCGAAACCGGAAATTTGGCAGTAAAGCAGGAAGTTTCGACCAGTTTCGACATAATAGATATGGCTTATATAGGTACATCTGAACTTGGTCTCAGATGATTAGCCTGGCGAAGACTGGATCTGGCGAAGACTAGACCCAATTGTCTGGACCAAATATTAAATGTTTGGGATCCCATCGGAAACTCTGGACTTGTTACTTTTTGTTTTCATCTTTTAGCTTTTCCAATTGAATTTGCCGTAAAATCTCGCAACAAGCTCCCGATATGTCTGACTAAATTTTTACGTAATTATCGGCTCCTTCTGATTAAACCCCTGGGGTCGCGGCATTTTTGTATATAATACCCTTCTTCTACCCATCTTCATATCCTTCTTTACGTAAACATAAAAGCTGCACCCATAGGCATCTCGTCTTGAACCTAATTAAACGAGAAAGGTGGTCTCCGTCTGAGTAATCTCCTGGGGTTGAGTGCCTTTCTTTCACGGACTTTAATGACAGGGTCGAATTGGGATGACTATTCCCCTGGGGTGGCGGCCTTTTTCATGGATTTAATGATCCGGCAAAGTTGGGTCAACTGTCGGATTTTTAAATTGGGCGAAGTGACGGATTTCAGGAGTGGGTCAACTGACGGATTTTAAGAGTGGGCCAACTGACGGATTTCAAGAGTGGGCGAACTGACGGATTTCAGGAGTGGGCGAACTGACGGATTTCAGGAGTGGGCGAACTGACGGATTTCAAAGGTGGGTCAACTGACGGATTTCAAGAGTGGGCCAACTGACGGATTTCAGGAGTGGGCGAACTGACGGATTTCAAAGGTGGGTCAACTGACGGATTTCAAAAGTGGGCCAACTGACGGATTTCAAGAGTGGGCGAACTGACGGATTTCAGGAGTGGGCGAACTGACGGATTTCAGGAGTGGGCGAACTGACGGATTTCAAAGGTGGGTCAACTGACGGATTTCAAGAGTGGGCCAACTGACGGATTTTAGGAGTGGGTCAACTGACGGGTGGGCGAACTGACGGGTGGGCGAACTGACGGTAGGCGAACTGACGGGTGGGCGAACTGACGGGTGGGCGAACTGACGGGTGGGCGAACTGACGGGTGGGTGAAATGACGGGTGGGCGAACTGACGGGTGGGCGTAGTGACGGGTGGGCGAACTGACAGGTGGGCGTACTGACGGGTGGGCGAACTGACGGGTGGGTGAACTGACGGGTGGGCGAACTGACGGGTGGGCGAACTGTTGGATTTAAGAAGTGGGCGAACTGACGGGTGGGCGAACTGACGGGTGGGGGTAGTGACGGCGACCCGTTTCCGATCGTTTACGATTGGGATTTTAGTTTCAGCTTTTTGTTAAACTATTTTGATTATGCAAAACTAAACACTAATCAACTTTCTTATTGCCATAGTTAGAAATCAGGTCTGTATTTATCGTCTTGAAAATAAAAACAATTGTTTCCGATCGAAAACAGTTGAAAACGATCGGAAACAATTGAAAACGATCGTTAAATTACGATCGTACAAAAACGATCGTAAAATTACGATCGAAAAAAAATGATCGTAAAAAAACAATCGTAAAATTACGATCGTAAAAAAACAATCGTAAAATTACGATCGTAAACAACCGTTTCCAATCGTTAACAATTGTTTACGATCGAAAACAACTAAAAACGATCGTAAACCGTTATTTAATGACACCTGAAAAAAACGATCGTAAACAGTTGTAAAATTATGATTGAAAACAGTTGTTTCCGATCGTTTACGATTGGGATTTTAGTTTCAGCTTTTTGTTAAACTATTTTGATTATGCAAAACTAAACACTAATCAACTTTCTTATTGCCGTAGTTAGAAATCAGGTCTGTATTTATCGTCTTGAAAATAAAAACAATTGTTTCCGATCGAAAACAGTTGAAAACGATCGGAAACAATTGAAAACGATCGTTAAATTACGATCGTAAAAAAACGATCGTAAAATTACGATCGTAAACAACCGTTTCCAATCGTTAACAATTGTTTACGATCGTTAACAACTGTAAACAATTGTTAACAATTGTAAACGATCGTTAACAACTGTTTACGCCTTAATTATTTCCATACGGGCGATTCCCCGTTCAAAAGTTATCAATACGTCAATATTCCGGATTCCCCATCCCTCCACTCCCCCCACGGTGGTCGGATCGGGGAAGTGACTATTTCCAAATTAGTTTGGTCGGGTCCCTGATATGCCTGCCAAGTTTCATCGTCCTAGCTCATCTGGAAGTACCGTAACTCGAGATGAGTGGCCTGACAGATCGACCGACCGACCGACAGACCGAAAAGTGATCGGTATATGGCACTTGAGCGAAGCTGCAAGTGCCATAAAAAATAATAGGTTTGTAACAGTAATATTCCCCCAGTTCCAACAAAAAGCCCAAAACAAGCCGCATTTTAAAACAATAAGCCCACTTTCCCTAAGCCCATCGCAAAAAAAATTCCGCCCCACCCCTCAGAAACAAGCCCATCTGGCAACACTGCGATCAGGCCAAGTCCACAAGTCACGATTGTCTGGATGAAGATCCCCAATAAGTGTTCCCCTTTGGGATCCCATCTAAACCTTTGATGTCTTATGATGGCGATGATAATTGGAGCATTCCCAGTCCGTGGGGACTCGTGAGAATGCGGTAGTGAATCCTTGGGACAAAAAAAAAACGCGATGACTGCGCTGTTGGAGTCCCGGAATATCGACGAGGATATGCCTCTAACCTATTAGGTTGACAAGAGAACAAACAATCCCACCTGCTTTTTTGAATCCCAAAACGCAAGTGACATTGTATTGGTTTCCGCACTATGAGTACTATTTGTACTCTCGGTGGCTAAGTTGTCGCTCCGGTAAAGTGCAGGTCGTGGGGTCAAATCCAGACCGAGGATCATTTTCCTTTTTCGGTTCATTATTTTGATCTCAACTGTTCGCACCGTCATGTTCAGATTAAGTCTGTGGATTCCTCCGTAAGGCTGTTCTGTCGCGAACTGGAAGAAACTAACCTGCAATCTTCAACCTTGCGTCCCTGAAGATCGACAGCCTGACGAGGACCCTTGTCAAGAAGGGCCGAAAGAACGCTGCCAATGCTTCGTAGCTTACGTGTCCGTTTTTAGAAATCGTGTGAATATATGGTACTAATTATAGAGATAACTATTAAAAGCAGGCTAGATAAATTCCTGGCTAGAGAATGTTCTCTGTGGAGAAAGATTGGATTAACTAAGAATTGGGACGGGGCCGGATTAAGAAGGCCCGCGGCTTCGTAACCATGGAGTCCCATCCTCTCCACCGTTGAAACATGGCCACGACAAATGATCAATTCTTATTTAAAAAGCTTTAAATTTTAACTGAATAGGGCTGAGACACGACAGTCCAGTTACCCATCACTTATTCACCTACATAGCCTTGAAGACCCGATGAAAATGCGTTATTTCTATAATAATCGATTTTCATCTAATGGGCTTGTTTTCAGATTTGTGCCTGAAATATTTAGCAACTAGCCTAAAGCGGTAAACGATTACCGAAAATAGATATATTTTGGGTCACAACAAATAGTGGGCTTTCTTCAGAAGTGACCTTACATTATGTAGCTGAATATTTCATGAGCTTCGCTTCATTAGCCATTGACACGCACGCTTTTTTTGAAATTCAAATTCTCCGCGGCAGGGTGAACTTTGTCTTGTCGGGCAAGCAGTGCATGGACGTCACTTCTAGTGTCACTTCTAAAAGAAAAAAAATAGTGTGTTTAAATCCGATATATGAAGAAAAGCTGGCTTTTCAGTTAGACTTTAACAGAGTTACCATTCCCGAAACAATAAGTCGAGGATGATTTTTTAGAACTAACGGATTTGGCCTGATACCACTTCATCGCTCTAAACGGATTAGTCTCTATTTGTCAGGATCCCATACACAGAGTAATAGACCCAATAGATCAATAGGTCCAGAAGGTTCAGGTCCAGGCTCATTTATTCTTTTCACTGAAACTTTCATCGTTTGCTACTTTTTCCTGTTGAAGGAATATAAATAAACACAAATCCTAGCAGGGTTTTAGTTTATGCTCTGAACTGGAATATGGAATTTTGCATTTGTTGGCTGAAGTCCGTTCCCGGGAGGGGGGGGGGCAAAACTGTGAGAACAAAGAAGACTGTAAAAACCCCGAAAGCGTGAGCGATAGGGCAAAAACTTCGACTGGTAAATCACGTCTGATATGAATAAATTATAAAACAAAATGATTTTTCGCTGTCCGACATTTAACCATTGTAACCGCATTAAATAAATAGATATAGGCTAATGCTCGTGTAAGGCTCTAAACCTCTTCCTTCACAAAATACCAAGTGCGCAACCCATTTAAAAACGAAAACTGTTTTGAAGTTTCTTTCATTGAAATGCCGTTCCACCAAGAATAAATAATCTACAAGAACGTACATCTCCCTATCTCTGCAATACGACCATATAGAGTCGAATATGTCCCGATACCCTACCCGATGCAAACGAGCGGAGGAGGAGCTACGCAGGGCATGCTATCTACACACAGCCATATTGCAGTTGAACTGCGGAGAAGAATACGAACGCCGTCTGAATCGTCCTTTACAGCTGATTGGTTGTCTACCATAGTGACTTCACGTCTAACTAGCCGCAGACAGGGTTCTCCACCTCCTACGGTTTTTCATATGGTATGCACAGCGGCGAAGAGGAAAGTAGACGGGTATCAACTCAAACCTCACAGCAAATACCTCCAGCTCCGCTCAGTTTTATCCGGGTATCCATAGTCGCTGCATGGGACCAAAGGCGGAGGTTCTGTTTGATTATTTGTTCTTGGTTCCACGTTTCCTGTAGGGTAATTTCTTGTAAATTTGTTTCTTATAAGACCCAAAACTTGTCGTCCGGGTTCACCTTTGTTAGTTGTGAAATGCCGTAAGGCTAAATCACGTATCATGCTATATCCACGGCTTTTTATGGCACTTGCCCTTCGGCCAAGTGCCATATAGCGATCGCAATTTCTGTCGGTCGGTCGGTCGGTCTGTCTGTCCGGGTTTTGCTAGTTCGGGCACTTCCACATAGGCTAGGACGATGAAACTTGGCAGGCATATCAGGGACCCCAATTGATTAAGTTGGAAATAGTCACTTTCCCGATCCGAACATCGTGGGGGGAGGGAGGGGAGCCGGAATTTAGTGGCATTGTTACGGTGATGCCATCTGCACTCCGTATGTTTTCCTTATGCCGCCGCTAGGCAGCGTTACTCCCTTCCGTAATTTGTATCTTTTATACTGTCGCGGCCACTGTTTCTATTATTTATTAACTCTTTGGTCAATTGTGACTCACGCGGTATGAGTCACCTTCTTCAGAACACTTCTTTCCGGGTTGCCCGACCGGTAACAACTAACAACTCTTTTCACTTAAAGATTGTTCTTTTGTAAGTACATCTATTAATAAAACCTTTTGTTTACTTACGGACCATAGGTCACTTCTATGAGTCTTTGTTAAGCTCCTTAGAGTGGGCTGGCCTGTAAGGCCTAGCAGGGGCGGTTCGAAGTGCTTGGGCATGGGGGGGTGACGACCTCAAAACATACGACTAGGTAATCGGCAATTATGTCGATTAAAAAAAATTGAAATAGAAAAGCACAGTACCACAGGCTCAAGAAATATAAACATAGATTTTTAAAAGGTTATGAGTTTGAGCATGACGTTTATTTGAACTTACGCAGGAAACAGCCAATCTTCGGTACCAGCTTCTGACGGCTGTGCTCAAGAGAACTTAAACTGAGCGCCGCAGGCGAATTTTTTTTTAATCCGAGCAAATTCAACTGCTTCCCCTACAAATCCTAGCTTTTCGTGTATCTCAGATCCCAAAATCTCAAGCTTAAAGCTCCAGCTAATTGACGCACCCTTGAAAAAAAATCTAATAGGATAGGCCTACTACAAAAGGCGCCGCAGGCGAAATTTTTGAAATCAGCCTTTTTTTCTGGCAAAATTCAATTACTTCCCATTTAAATTCTGCTTGTAACGTGGCTACGATCCCAAGCAGCAGCCTCTAACGTATTTAGTAAAGAAAAACTGAGAGCCGCAGGCGAAATTTTTTGAATCTGACTTTTTACTGGCAAAATTCAACTACTTCCCATCCAATTTATAGTTTATAATGTTGCTCAAACCCCAAAATCTCAAGCTTAGAACCCACTTGAATGACGCACGCTTCAAGTAAATAGTGAAAGGGTTGCTACGAAAGGTGCCGCAGGCGGAACTTTTTAAATCCGCTTTTTTTCTGGGAAAAGTTCAACTACTTCCAGCACAAATAATAGCTTTTAACGTGGTTCAAATCTTTTGCCTAAAACGGCACCTAAATGACGCGCCCTGCCACTAGATAGAGAATAGACTACCATGAAAAGCGCCGCAGGCGAAGTTTTGGAAACATGTATGGGTCTTTTTTCGGAACCCAAACAAAAGTAAGTGCTACAGATCTGTCCGTAACCCCGTGAACTCTATAGAACGGAGTAGGATATCTTGCCGGAAGTTGGTACACAGCAGTGCTTCCATACTTGACCCCTTCCGAAAAAAGGGAGTAGCCATCCATAATGAAATAGACACAAAGTAGATTTGGTTTGAATTAACAGTATGATGCGATCATCAGGCCCGTCCTTACAATGCGTACTCCGGTTTATGGTCAAACCTTACTCCGCAAGCCAAAAATCAACCTGTTTTATTCTAGAATAAGGATCTTTTGCACAAAACCAGATAGGCTACTGTTGAAATTTAAAAAATCAGCTACGTGTTTTCTGCTAAAATACAAAGGTTTTGGTACAAAACCAGTAGTGTTCACACTGTGCACCACCGGGTGAAAATCAGATTCTGTAACTGTATTTATGTCGTTCTGACAGGCTCGAAACATACGACTGTCATTCTAACAAGCTCAGTCAAAACATACGATTGACTCGTGACATATGAGTTACAGAAAATCTATACGTAACCATACGACCAGAACCAGGTAATCTGCGACTAAAATTCAGGATTAGGTGCCTTATCTGGCAAGCTCAAAACTTACGACTGTCTCTAATATACGACTAGAAAATCTGTTCGTAAATGCGACAAGGAACAGGTGATTTGCGTCTGGCGAAATTCACGATCTGGTGTTATTCTGGCACGCTAGAATATACGACTATCATTCTGACAAACTCAGGATATACAATTACCGTGAATCTGACAGACCTAAAACATACGACTAGGAAAGATCTTCGAAGCCATCCGACTAGAAATGTCATCTGCGGGCAAAATTCACGTTTTGTAACTGCCTTTATGTGATTCTGGCAAGCTCAAAACATACGACTGTCATTCAGACAATTAAGCTCGAAACATACGACTGAGAGTACGACTCTCTGAAGCATGGGGGGGTGAGTCACCCCCCCACGCCCCCCCCTCGAACCGCCCCTGAGGCCTAGTGTATGATGGGTGGTTGATAACCTGTTGTGTGTTCGGTATGCAAACCATAGCCGCGTTCGATTCACTTCTCAAGTTAACTGAGATCCTCAGTCAGACGTTTTATTTGCGATTCTCGGTTAACTGGGAGCGTTCGATTCATCAACGTCGACGTGAAGGTTGACGAAAAGTTAACTTTCAACGACGCGGAGAAATTGTCAGTTGTCTCAAGTTAACCAAGAAAGAAAGTGAAAGTCTTCTTCTTCTTCTATTGGTTATAGTCGGCGGGATCCACTGACCCTCTACGACTTTTTCGTTCTGGGGGAGATGTTTCTCCCTTCACCAACTGCTAGACTTCGGTTCGGACACATTTATAGGCTTGCTCGGTCGACCTGGTCAACTTCTTGCTAAATAAAACGGCAGCAGAGAAAAAAGTCAACTCTGGGGTTGACTTCCGCGAGTCGAATCGAACGCGGCTCATAGTGTGAATCGACCAGGGGAATCCATAATGAACCCGTGAAGTTCTGCACGTGTAGTAGGCCACCAACGCCCTAGGCCATCCTGACTCCGATGATTGTATACATGGACATTTACCATCTTATGTCGGGCTTACTACACCCCTCGCCATAACATCAGGTTTGAGAGTGCAAACTCCATATACAATACAGTCATCATAACAGCATGCATAACTTTCGAACGGGTGATTAGATCTTCATGAAACTTGATATTTGAGTGGCGTTTTTGATTGCCGATGAAATTTCCCCGGTAGACGAAGGAAGTTTGCCGATTCGTGCTTATTTACTGTTTTCGATAGCCGATAGCCGATAGCCGTTGGAGGCAACGTCTATCGCCTATCGGCGAGTCCGAGGCCGATAGGCGATGTACAGGAATTTAGGCGATAGACGTTAGCCGTTGAGCACAAAAACAGAACAACGGCTATCGGCCATCGGCTATCGGCTTCCGGCGAACGTCAAAAACGCCAAAAAGTCAAACGGCTACGCTATCGCCGAACTCATCGGCAATCAAAAACGCCACTTTGGAAAGACGTCATGCTTCAGATGTCCCATATCAAGTCCGGACCGAATCCGATGAATGTGGGGGGGGATCGGAGGGGGGAACCGGAAATCATGTTAAACGCTTAGAGTGGAGCGATCAGGATGAAACTTGGTGGGAGGAACAAGCACAACCCCTAGGTACATCATTGACAGAACCGGACCGGATTCGTGCACTGTGGGGGGAGTTGGAGGGAGGTTCCGGAATTCCGGTCATACGGAGTTAAGATACTTCCAGGTGGGCTAGGACAATGAAACTTGGCAGGCAAATCAGGGACGCGACCAGATTAACCAGGAAATAGTCAGCTTCCCGATCCCACCATCGTGGGGGGAGTGGAGGGAGGGGGAATCCGGAATCTTGAGGTATGTATAACTTCCGAACGGGTGATCGGATCATAATGAAACTTGATATGTAGAAAGACCACATGTCTCGGATGTCCCATTTCAAGTCCGGACCGGATCCGATGAAGCTACGGGGGGGGGGGGGTCAGAGGGGGTCCGGAAACCTTGTGACATGCTTGGAGTGGAGCGATCGGAATGAAACTTGGTGGGAAGAACAAGCACAAGCCTTATGTAGATCAGTGACAAAACCGGGCCGGATTCGGGCATTGTGGGGGAGTTAGGGGGGTTCGGAATTCCGGTGATCGCAAGTTAAGGTACTTCCAGACATGCTAGGACGATGAAACTTGGCTTGAAAATTAGAGACTTGACATGATTGGCTAAGAAATAGTTAGTTCCCAGATCCGACCATCCCTTAAAGTACTATAATGCTAACCGCAAAGTACAAAAAATATTTTTAAGCAAAATATACATTTTCGTTATCCGTATGAGCCCATGATCATTTTTGCCTCAAGGGTTTTGCTTACAACTGAATTCCTTAAAGTACAAACAATACTTTTGACTAAAATATACATTTTCGTGCTCCTGGTGATCATCTTTTTTGCTTCAAGAGTTTTGATTACAGATGATTTTCTAGCGCCCTTAAAGTGCGCACAGCCAAATGCATTGCCAAACGATACAGTCTCGTGATTTCCAAGGACCCGTGATCATTCTTATCTCAAGGGTTTTGCTTACAAATGATCAAAACAAACCCACGAATTGACGAATTCCTACTTTCATCCTCAGACCCAGCCTTGCAAGTGCCATATGAGCTTCCAGCTCTTGTTTTGAATTTGTTACTGCTTTCCTATGGTACTAATTTCAAGATCATACGTGAAGTATTTCTTCCTTTCTAGGTTCGAGTGTCCCCCAGCCGTCACCACGGATTTACGTGAAAGATGTTTTCCCCTATAACAACTATGTAGGAGTGACCATCAGCTGGGACCCCCCTCCAGGTGAGTAAATGTATTCGAACCTTAGCTGATTTGCTCCCTTTGTGGAGTTGAAGGACCGTCATACCTATTACTGATTAAACTTACGTCCCTAAATGATCCGTTCTATCCATTCCCGTAGTTCAGAACCCCCTGTGTTATGTTACGTTTACACACTGCGCCGAGCGTATTTTACGCACGTATTTGGGCTTGAAAAGAAGCAATACAGACGTATTTGAGAAATCGGTCCGTGTTGTATATGATACATTCGTATTGCTAGAAATCTTTCCAAGCTCAAATGCGTGCTTAAAATACGCTCGTATTTGAAAATAAGCTCGAATTTTACGCAGTGTTTAAACCCACCTTTAGTGTATTGTTTATCCAGCCGAACGGTGCTAGACTGAATTTTCATTTCTCTTTGTTTGGCGCCTTTTGGATCCAGAAACGTTAGTGACTGGCAGAGCTGCTGCGACAATTTACACCGGCCGCTTGGCCTCTCGGCTCCCCTGGCCCCCCAGCACCGGCCTAACTAAGGGTATAGACGGCTTTGTCAGTCAACTCGACTTCAAAGGAACAGAAAACTTGACTCCAACTTGACTCGGGGAGCTAGCTGACATATCAAGAATGTACCCTGAGTCGACATTGAGAGTAAGAAAAATTCTCGTTACGACCATTGCAGTTTCCGGGCAGTTTCCGAGAATTCGACTTTTGAGCAAAAGGTTTGCTAGAGCAAAAGGTTTGTGTGCCGTGACTAGGAATCGAACGCACGCCGCCTTGCCGGTTTGTCGTTTGTCTTTAGTCTACACGTAAAAAGGCTAACTTTTACAGTACATAAGTGTATAATTACAGTGCAGAAGGGGCAAGGGCCTGCCAGCTAGCTTTGGGAACACTAAGGAGGGGGGTCGAGATAAAAAAGAAGGGGGGCCTGCCGACAATAAGTCCCTGTATATTTATCTAAGCCCCCCCCGGGCGATTCGATGGCCGAAAGTTGCGTAGTCAACTTTTCTGTTCCTTTAAGCCCTTGAATTTCTTTCAAATAAATTTCATTTATGGTTGGAAAAAGGGTTGGAGTAACCTGATGGAATTATATAGAGTGGGGTTACGGTTTTCCAGAAAGACAATGTACAGTTGTGTTCTCATTAAATCAGTCAACTCGACTTTAAGCCCGTTAGATTTCTTTCAAATAACGGTTGCGTTCATGGTAATTGTATTAATCGAAAAGGGCCTCCGTAAAATTCCTTTCAAACCCTTTTCCTTGCACAATCTTTTCGCGAAAAGGATGTCTAACCCTTTTTTAAAGGTACTGACACATCGCTCTTTACGACTACAAATGAAAGGAGGTTCCAGCAGTTTGTTCTGGAGAAAAAAAATCGGTTAGTGTCTTTTGGAAGCTCCAACCACACGGCATTCCGTGTCCCCTCGGCAATTTTGCTGTAGCTCATAAGTCTGTCATTAGAGACAAAGCCATAGTAACCGTGATAAATGGAACTTGACAAATCGCCTCGCTGTAAGCGATATGCTTGTATAGACAAGTTGTGGGTTTCGGGTTATTGACGACAAGGTAAATTCGCCTTATTCAAGTTCAGCTCTCGAAGCGGATCAGTTTCTGAAAGTCCCATTGTCTTATTTATCAACGCCTTTCGACAGAGAGATAGTATAGCTTTCACTTTAATAACTTCCATTGCAGATTGCTCATCAGCTCGTGGATCTATTGTACTAAATCCGTCACAGGTATTGATATAGAGACAATGTGGGACTTTCAGAAACTAGTGCGCTTGGAAAGCTGAACTGGAATAAGGCGAATTTGGAAGGGCGGGGAAAAAATGTCCTGAAAAAATAAAAATAAATAATAATATGATGCAAACATTTCTGTAGATGCCATTGTCCTATACAGAAATGCCGCAACGTAAAACACTGTGCTACTGTTTTCGTTCCTTGTATCCCGCATGAAAACGAAAAAGGGATCCGTCTCATCTTATGACTTCGTTTTTAGCGATTACAATCGGATGGGTTTAGTATGATGTTCTGGAACATCGTAACTACTTATCGTCGGGAACTGTCATAACCCCTGCTCCTCTTATCGTCACAACTTGTAATAACTGTCTGGTACCAAGAACAAGTAAGCCAAGAGAACCTCCGTCTTTGGTCCCATGCACCGACTATGAATACCTCGACAAAACTTAGCAGAGCTAGAGGTACTTGCTGAGCTTTGAGTTGATGCCCGTTTTAAAACTGTAGCAGCGTGCATGACCCGCTCTGTAGCGCGTCACGACGTCACAAGGGTAGACAACCAATCGGCTGTTACTCTCGACAGTAACAGTTGTTCTCCGGGGTTCTGCTGCGATATGGCTGTTTGTAGAGGTAATGGATTGTGATGTTCCGCGTAGCTCCTACCCTCAGTCAGCTTGTTTGCATCGGGCAGGGTATCGGAAATCTATTCGACTCCGCATGGTCGTATTACTGAGATAGGTAGACATATATATATATATATATATAGCCTATGTTTATATGTATATATATTTATATATATATATGTATTATATATATATATATATTTATATACATATATTTATATATATATTGTTTGTCCCGAACTGTATGTCCCATTACAATAATAAATACCATTTCACCATTTTTAAAATGTCAGATGAAAAAACCGACCCTCACCCTTCACTGATCCAGATAGAATTGAAAAAATCCGCGGAGCGGCAGCATCTGGAAAAGCAAATAGAAAGAGATCACAGGTTCTTATCGGCGCTCCTATTTCCGCCAAGGAATCACAATCGATGGGGGGGGGGGGGGGGTGACATTATTTAGACTTCTGACCCCTTCTCCTGTGATAAATGAGCATCAGGGATCGTAGACTCGTGTTGGTGTGAAATCTCAAGGGATTGACGGAAGGGCACGAATAGGAGTGGAGCCTGGGGCTAAATCTGAAAATCCGGGAACCTAACCAGAAAAAAATCTCACAAAAAAAGAATCTCACGGGAATGGTTTGCCGCATATATATGATTCGGCGAGACTTGACTCGGTGCGGCTGTTCCTATACTAGTTGGTAAGTGATTTGCTTGCTTAAAGGACCCCTGGTTTCTATAATGCCAATGCGCTACCTCCTTCCGTAACTGCATTCATAATTCTTAAGCCCGGAGACACGAATTTGACATGTTACATTCTAAGCCCGCTAACGATACCTTACTAATCTTTGCACTTGCCAGGATTCATATTTTCCATGCGCATTGTGCCCCCACTGAGTTTTCGCGAATCATGCTACTGATGCGTAAAACCGGTTATCTGAATTCTGCCGAGATTTTGCTAGAAGTCGATGGACCTAGGAAAAGGCTTAAAACAGCCAAAGCCGTGGATAATTTTGTTAAGAGCAGATCCTAGTTTTACAGTATTCAGATAGTCTGGAACATTGGAACATAAACAGTAAACAGTGCGAGGTCTGCTTCAACACACTTGTATCTTTGCCTTCCTTAGTTCTGAAACCAGCCAACATTCTTCCGAACTAATCGTCACTGAATCAACCTTTTGGTTGCTTTCCAGAAACTTAAAGTTTAACTGAAAAGCCAACTCATTTGTGTGTCATTTCATTGGATACACTGAATTATTTGGGTTATGCAAAGGGATTTTTTGATTTTCCACTATCTGCTCTAGTTATGAGGCTCAGAATATCTCCGGCCGTCCCCACAGCGTAAATTCTACTATGACGCGGGAAATTTTAATCTCAACACAAATGCGGCTTTTCAGTGGGCAGTGGTGAGGTTGGTGAAGATTGCTTAGTGCCTGAACAAAAAAAATTGATAAATCTTTCTCGTAAGGCGTACAGCAAAAATACAAGCGCATAGAGGCACCACAAATCACACGGAAATTCCACTGTTTGAAAATCGATTATTCGTGAATAGCGGAACAACGAAGTGACTCATTTTCAGCGGGTCTTCAGGCCAATTTAAGTGAATAAGTGATGGGTAACTAGATTGTCCTATCTTAGCCCTTTTCGGTTAAACTTTAACTATTGTTCACAATCGTCAACTTTGTTTCGGGGCGGAGCTAACTGCAGCTTTAACGATCGTTAACTTTTCCCAATTCTACAATTGTTAACTTTTTCCAACGATGCTCACCAACCATCGTTGCAAAATAGTTAAAGTTTAACCGAAAAGGACTGGGATAGGACAATCTAGTTACCCATCACTTATTCACTTAAATTGGCTTGAAGACCCGCTGAAAATGCGTTACTTGGTTGTTCCAATATTCAGGAATAATCGATTTTCAAATAGTGGAATTTCCGTGTGATTTGTGGTACCTCTAATTTGTGTATGCCTTACAAGAAAGATGTATGACTTTTTTTTTGTTCAGGCACTAAGCAATCTTCACCAATATCGCCACTGCCCACTGAAAAGCCTTGTTTGTGTTTAGATAAAAATTTCCCGCGTCATAGTAGAATTTTCGCTGTGGGGACAGCCGCAGATATTCTGAACGTCATAACTAGAGTAGATAGTGGAAAACAAAAAAATCCCTTTGCAGAATCCAAATAATTCAGTGTATTCAACTAAATGACACAAAAATAAGTTGGCTTTTCAGTTAAACTTTAACAATCGTTAAGCTCTGGAACGGAAATCGTAGATGGGCGGAGCTTCAGTTTCTAAACGCAAAAAGTTAACAATGGTCAACAATTTGTTAACAATCGTTAGTTCTGGAACGCAACCTTTATGACAGTAAGTCAATCCCAGTCACTCACTAATTACTCAGTGGGTCAGAGTGCACGCACTTGATTACTTGGCAACATTGTTCTTCGGCAACATTCTCTTCGAACATTGTCAGGCACGAATGACATAAAAAAATATCAAAACAAATTATTGAAAGAAATCTAGATACTGCCAAGTATTTTTTTACTGTAATTCTTTACTTTTTATCTATACATCAGCTAAAGTTTTTTATGCGTGGATCTATTCTGAGCTTGCCCTTGAAGGACCGTCGTACCTAATAAAATAATTGGTAATGTCGATGTAGTCTACTTCCCTAATCACTCCATCCCTTCTTAAACCCTAACAACCCGAATTTAATAGGGTATATTTTAACCCCCCTAACGACAACTCAAATGAGTTTCACACTATCCTTGTTTCTCCATTTTCGATGCTTATATCGTCCCCGGACAGCCAAGAGATCGCATACGATCTGCACTTTGCAGAATTGAGAATTGAGGAGAGTTATATATATTATATCCTGCTCTTACATCAGCCTCGCTGCCATATAAGATTGGGCGTAAAAGGGGAGAAGCCGAGCTCTCGGGTAAATCCAAGGACTCAGATGGCTCCTCCTTTTTCCGACAGCAAGGCTGGTGACTACTCGGGCCTAATTCTTAGCTTTATAGTAGTCTATCCTGCTCTTATTTCAGCCTGGCTGCCATATAAGATTGGGCATAAAAGGAGGGAAGCCTCCCTTCTCTTGTTTCTATCCAAAACTCGATCCTCTAAATCCATCACATCCGTCCACAAAATTCCCCAAACACCTCTTACATACCTTAAAAACCCCTTAAAAACTTAGCCATACTCGTATTACAGCTTCTATGCGTCGTACAGGTACGACAATACGACCAAAAGACGCTTCTTTCCTCGGATATAAAGAAATCCAATAAAAAATATGTCGGAAAACATGTCAGATACGACATTTTGGCGGTCAGGGGACGATATGCCCATAAGGGTGATGCCTAGTCGCGCGACTAGATGATACGACGCTCGTACCGAGTCTCTCTTTGAATCTGCGACTTGGATGGGGGGATCTAGGCCCTGCAAATGCTAGAATGATTCCTATTTTACTCCTTTATGTCATTTCCAAGCCAATAAAGTCAATCCTAGAATTCGGAGCCTTCGCTGGAAATTGGATTTCGCAGCTAGGTCCTGAATTGGTGATTTTACATTTCACTCGTCAGAACGGCACAAGGCACAAATGGAGTAGATTTGAAGTCCCAAATAGGTCTCGTATACGACAGTCTAGTTACCCATCACTTATTCACTTAAATAGGCTTGAAGAGGTGATAAAATGCGTTTCATTGTTGCTCCGCTGTTCGTGTAATCGATTTTCGTCGAATGATCTTTTTCTTTCTAATTTGTGGCACCTATATGCTTGTACCAGAATGCTTGTACTACAACGGTAATGCCCCCGCCACATTCAGTCACATCTGTATGTAATTTGGTTCGTTAATTTGTATATTACCCACTCCTTAAGTTTCATTCTGGTCATGCTTGGAAGAAAGAAATTCAAGAAATATTACCACCATCATCACTCATTGGAAAACAAAACCAACATAAGTCAGTGACTGTTGTCTGTGACTGTGTTGGATATAGGGGTAAGGAGATACGCTGAATTCGTTTTTGAGCTTCATTTTTTCGCCGGACAAGTAGTTCCGGAATTTTGCTGGAACCGGAAAATTCGCAGAAGTAAGGCAGGATCGTTTTGATCGGCTATTAGGGGTAAACACACATGCTGAATTCATATCTGAACTTGGTTTTCTTAGGTGATTAGCTATTTGGCCTTGACCTGTTTCTAAATTTTAAGAGTAGAAATGTTCAGGGGGTCTGGCGAAGACTGGACCTGGCGAATACAAAACCTAATTGTCTGGATCAAATATTGAGTTTTTGGGATCCCATCAGAACCTTTGGTCTTGTTCCATCTCGACTATTTTACGTTTCCAGCGTCTTTTCTTGCCATTATCGACCGTAAACGGTCTTATTACTGGCGTTATTACCAGGTGTGACTAGAGTGTGGCCCGGGCAGAATTCGATTGGCGAAAAATGCATCTTTCTTAAACTTAAAACCTGGAATTAAACGCTTCTTGAGCTTCGGTTCGTCAGCCATTAAAATGCACGCTTTTCTTGGAATCCGAATTCTCCGTGTCTAGGTCGGGGTGAGTGTCATTAGTTTTGTGCCAATAGTGCATATTCTGAACGTTACAGCTAGAGCCCACGATGAAACAAGACCAAATGTTTCGATGGGATACCAAAAATTCAATATTTGATTCAGACAATTAGATTTTGTCTTCGCCAATCCAGTCTTCGCCAGACTCCTTGAACATTTTTACACTTAAAATTTAGAAACAAGCTAATCATCTGAGAAAACCAAGTTCAGATAGGGATTCAGCATGTGTGTTTACCCCTATAAGTCATATCCATTTTGACGGAACTGATCGAAACGATCCTGCCTCACATCTGCCAATTTTCCGGTTACCGTAACTACTTGTCCAGCGAAAAAATAAAAGATCAAGAACGAATTCAGCGTATCTCCTTACCCCTATATCTAACATCTAATCAACTTCAAATAAAAATTTAACTTATAACCAATTTCCGGTTATGGCCGGATTCCGGGCGAACTACTTGTCCGAGTAGAAAATGGTTTTCATGTTCGTGTTCAGCATGTCTTCTTACCCCTAAATCGAACATTTAATCAACTTCAAATAAAACTTTTACCTTTTACAAACTTTCCAGTTTTGCCCGGATTCCGGGTGCAGAGCCGTTACTAGCCAAAATGTTTGGGGGGGGGGCAAGGTATTTACCGACTGGCTGGTCATTTTTACCGACTATTTTTGCGGATAAAAACGACTATTATCGGCTGATTTTAAGAAAAAACGACTATTTTTAAGAAAAAATCGACTATTTTTACGAAAAACCGACTGTTTTAGATTGTTTTTATGAAAAAACGACTTCTTCTAAGAAAAAAATCGACTGTTTTTACTAAAAAATCGCGGCGCTTCGCGCCGACTCGGCTATTTTTTACCGATTGGCCGACAACATTGGGGGGGGAGGGGTTGCGGAGTCAAAATAATTCAGTGTTTTCAGAGATCCAAGATGTAATAATAGTCTGGTGTTTAGTTAAACCTGAATGAAAAGTAGAAACAAAGGAAACGTACAAATAACATCCATCTCCACAGAGATGGAGTAATTGCAGCGAGAAGGAAGCAGATAAATAATAACAAAACAGGTATCCTAAAACTTGCTATAACTTGTTCAGAACCGCTTAGTCAGCACTGCTACTTCAGTTGATTCCGTAATTTTCGATCAACCTTAACGACAGAAATAACTATTCTGACCAATTAGAAATTGTACTGGAATTTCCATATTTGATGCGGTCGTAATTTGACTTTCGCTTAGTGATTATCCAAATCAAATTGAATTACTGGATTTCAGTTCTAGAAAGAAATTTAGTTCAGTTCACTTAAAACAAATACGATTCAGATTCGCTGCTTGAATTTGCCAATGCCGGCCTCAGGGTTCGTTTCTCAATTCATTACGTATACGTTATGAAGCATCTATCTATAAATGGTAAAAGTGAAGAACGAAAGAGAAAAAAGAAAAAAAAATGAATAATAACATCAAATATATAAGAGTAGCCTAAACCTTATCGAAAACCTTATGGGTCTGGAAAAATTATAGTCCGTATGTAGGATCTAGCATTTTATGAACTAGCTCATTTTATAATTTTTCAGACCGGCTTTGTTCTGCAGACGTCTTTTGGTACTACGATGGGAGCGAAAGCATTGGCCAGATTGAGGTGAAACAGGTAAGGGACAACAATTTACCCATTAAGCCCCGTTCCAAGCCAAGCCCCCGTTCCAAGCCCCCTTGCCAAGCCAAGCACGGATGCCTAGGCACGTGCCTAGCATCACCGTTCACACCCATGCCTAGGCACAGATTTTGGGCGAGGCACGGAGTTCTAGGTTATAGAACTCTATTGCCTGGCTAAGTCTAGGCACCTGTGCTTGGCTAGGCATGCTTGTGAACGCGGCTTTACATTAGTTCGCTTCTGGGTGGAGTAACCAGGGCCACCTTCAGCACCTAGTCTCCGTTTTGAGCAGATTCCGACGGATTATATCCATCCGAGGCAAGAATAAATTGCCTTCATCATTTCCCAAGCAGTTTCATCGACATCAGCAAAACAGATATTTACTTCTACAAAATGGCCGGCTTTGGCCGAATTCTGGCGAGATCCGAGAATATGAAGTTCATATATGGATTCAGCATGTGTTCTTACCGCTCCTCCGATCGACTTGAGAAAAACATATTTGCCTGCAGTTCCCTTCTACCAAGTTTCCAGTTTCTTCCGGGTTCCGGGCGAACTAGTTATCCAGCAAAAGATGATTCATATATGGATTCAGGCATTTATTGTTCAGAAAAAAAACTTAACCATCAAAAATATTTTCGTCGGATTTTGGTCATTTTGCTTGTCGGCGGGAATATAAAGTTTGGATATGGATTCAGGACGTATTCTTACCTATATATCAACGCTCTAATCGACTTGAGAGTAAACTTTTTACTTCTGTAAAGTTTCCGTTTTTTGCCGAATTCCGGTCGAGCTACATGTCCAGTGAGAGAAAGAAGTTCAGATCTGGATTCAGCATGTCTCCTTACCCCTAAAGACGATTGACACATTACCTTGACAAAATATTTCGTTATCCCTTATCATGAAACGCTCCCTCCCCCTAGATATAGGGGTACGGGCCCATTTACGACATTAGCCTGTACTTTGATTGATACTTATGATGCTTGTCGACGACAGTTGGATCCAGCGGTGGAATCCGCTGAGGATCCACCCATGCAGTTGATTCGACTTTCACATTATCTTGACAAAATGTTTGTGCAGTCCTTGTCTCTCCCCCTAGATATACAGATACGCAGTCCCCTCTCTCCCCCTAGATATAAGGCTATGTTGATACTTGTTCAATACAAGTGAATCCAGGATTGGATCCACGTAGGATCCACCCTGTGAAATCTTCGCACCAAGCTGTTATCCCAACCCCTTCGAGAGTTATCTTGAACAGAGTTCCTTACGAATTCATAGGTAGCCTATCCGTCACTGACGTTTTGGGACCCCAAAAAGTAAAATAATGTGCGAGATAAAAGGTACGTGCGTCAAAATGCTCGGAGGGAAGGAGGAACTTTGCATCTGAATGCGAAATCGTACTGTATATGCACGTACCTTGAAACAATTGTCTAAAAATTATCGATGTCTTAGATTAGTCACTTCTGAAAAAAAGGGCTAAAGTCTGTGGGGCTTTTCCGGACCTTTTTATGGCACTTGTAGCTTCGCTCAAGTGTCGTATACCGATCACTTTTCCGTCGGTCGGTCGGTCCGGTGATCGCGAGTTAGGGTACTTGCAGATGTGCTAGGATGATGAAACTTGGCAGGCTTATTAGGGACCCGACCAAACTAATTTGGAAATAGTCACTTCCCCAATCCGACCACCGTGGGGGGAGTGGAGGGAGGGAGAATCCAGAATATTGACGTATTTATAACTTTTGAACGGGAAATCGGATCTTAATGAAACTTGTTATTTGGAAAGACCTCGTGTCTCAGACGTCACACACCAAGTCCGGAATAGATCCGGTGACTTTGGGGGGAGTTGGAGGGGGGAACCAGAAATCGTGTGACATGTTCGGAGTGGACGGATCGGGATGAAACTTGATGGGAAGAACAAGCACATGCCCTAGATACATAGTTGACAAGACCGGACCGGATCCGAGCACTTTGGGGTGAGTGGAGTTGGAGGGAGGGTTCCGGAATTCCGGTGATCCCGACTTAAGATGCTTACACATGTGATAGGACGATGAAACTTGGCAGGCGTATTAGGGACCCGACCAAACTAACTTGGAAATAGGCACTTCACCGATCTGACCACCGTGGGGGAGTGGAGGGAGGGGAATCCGGAATATTGACGTATTTTTAACTTTTGAACGGGTAATCGGATCTTAATGAAACTTGATATTTGGAAAGACCTCGTGTCTCAGATGTCACACTTCAAGTCCGGAATGGATCCGATGATTTTGGGGGAGTTGGAGGGGGGAACCGGAAATTGTGTGACAAATTCAGAGTGGACGGATCGCGATGAATCTTGGTGGGAAGAACAAGCATCACAACTATGGATCTAGATCCATAGTTGACAAGACCGGACCAGATCCGAGTACTGCGGGGGGAGTTGGAGGGAGGGTTCCGGAATCCGGTGATCCCGACTTAAAGGACACCTGAACAATGAAACCATACTTGAAGACGCCATGGAGAATGCATTTACAGACATCGCCACGGAGATCGTTCTTCTCCTTGTGTTGATGTTCGTTTCTGGAGGTTTGCACATGCAGACTCCAAGACAAAAAGCGCAATTCATTCAAATCTTGTACAGCGCTGGCCGGATCGTATTGGAATTTCTTCTAGATATACGTTTGGGCTTAACTGGTTGAAAAATATTCCAGAACGAGGGTTGATTGGAGACATTTATTCAATTCTAAAATTGTTCGGTACTGAGATAAGGACAGATGCAAAATAGAGCAAAAATCATAGCTTGGAAACACTATTGCGTATTTGGATTGGGTTTTCTGCAGGCAATGTTAAAGGAAGTCACACAGATAGGGATGATACTTAGTACTCTTCATTCAGGTGTCCTTTAAGATGCTTACACATGTGCTAGGACGATGAAACTTGGCAGGCATATCAGGGACTTTACAATTTTAACTTAAGAACAGTCGTTTCTCCGATTTGACCATTGTGGGGGGAGTGGAGGGAGGGGGAATCCGGAATCTTGAGGTTGTCCAACTTTTGAACGGGTGATCGGATCTTAATGAAACTTGATATTCGGAAAGAACTCATGTCTCAGATGTCCCATTCCAAGTGGGGACATGATCCTATCAATGTGGGGGAGTCGGGGGGGGGGATTTTGTGACACACTTAGAATACAGCGACTGGGATGACACTTGGTGAGAAAAACAAGCGTAACTCCTAGATACATCAGGGACAGAATCGGACCGGATTCGGTCACTCTGGGGGGGGGGGGGGGCTGGAGGGGGGGTCCAGAATTCCGGTGATCGAAATTTAAAGTACTTCAAGATGTGCTAGGACGATGAAACTCGGCTTGAACATTAGAGACTTAACAAGCTTAGAAATAGTCAGTTCCCCGATTCGACCATCCCTTAAAGTACTCATCTTAACCGCGAAGTACAAAAAATACTTTTGAGCAAAACCTACATTTTCATGATACCCATGAGCCCATGATCATTTTTGCCTCAAGGGTTTTGCTTAGAAATGAATTTCTAGCAACCTCAAAGTGCGCATCATCACAGCCAAGTGCAGAAAATTTACTTTTTTTTCCAAACAATATAAATTCTTGTGATTTTCTCATCTCAAGGTTTCTGCTTACAAATGATTACAACAAACCCACGAATTGGCGAATTCCTACTTTCATACTTTTACCAAGCCTTACAAGTGCCATATGAGCTTTTAGCTCTTGTTGAATTAAAAATGTGGAAGTTCTGGAGGATAAGTTACGTTTTTGTTCTCCTTTTCACTTTCCGGATGACTTTTTTTTTTTTGTTTTTTCGTAAAACGGTCCTAAGCGCTGTTTAATATTTACCGTTTTTGTCTACGGCAGAACTCCAACTTTCACTTTGTTGCAGAAAGGTAAACTTGGTAGCTGACCAAGTTACGCTCTCTTTTTGGCTTTTGCCCCAAATTTCCAATAAAAGATGGATTTGAATCAAATGGCTAGTATTTGTAGACTGTTCTGGATTAAAAATATGGACGGTATACAATTAAAGTAGAACCCTTACCGTTTTGCCAGACTAGTAGCTTGTCCGGGATCCGGCCGAAACCGGAAATTTGGCAGAAGTAAGGAAGGAAGTTTTTATCAGTTTCGTCAAAGTAGATACGACGTAGGCTGTAGGGTAAACACGCATGCTGAATCCATATTTGAACTTGGTCTTCTCAAATGTTCACCGTTGGCCTTACTCTGTTTCTGAATTTTTATTATAAAAATGTTAAGAAGTATGTCGAAGACCCAATATCTACAAGGCCCAATTGTCTGGATCAAACTGAAAATTTTGGGACCCCATCGAAACCTTTGGTCTTGTTATCCAAGAAAGGAGAAAATTCCTTGGTGAAAAGGGTGACTTGCGAAAAAGCGAACATGTTCCAAAAGGCCTGAGAAAGTTCTAAGCTAAAGCGAAAGCGTAAGGCAAAAACTGAACAAAAACGCAACCATAGCCTGTCAGAAAACCAGGACGTGCTTGCGATTACTCAGTTAGTTACAAGAGCGCAGGTAAAGAGACCTCACTCGCATATCGGGGCCTTGATTCGGTTTATTGGAAACCTTGGAATTCGATTGACATCTGCTCCAGTCAGGTCTCGCATCTGGTCGGATTTATTTTCTTTGTAATTTATGTATTAGCTTCGAGGATTCGGCGTAGTAATTGACGAAGTTGACATAATCGAGCCATGGAAATATGTGAAGAAACCCGTGGGAGTGCACTCCAGACAGAAAAAGTTAAACGTGTTTGTTATTTTCTTCTTCATATTCCATTCGTATGTTTACGAAGGAGAAAATAAACCCGTCGTATGAGATATCGCGAGAAATAAATTGTGATTTTTTTTTAATGTTAGAAAATGACTGGTGCTTCTTGGCGGGTCCTAACCACCGAACCGCGTGCTAGGAGCGTGCACTGCAAGTAGAGAATAGTTTGTGGCAAAAATACAACCCGTCGTAACAGTCTGGAATCCCCACTTTATCCGGATACATTTCACCTTTGGTCAGCGTTATTTATTTGATTTCTTTCTTGAATTGTCGTTATTTATGTTTTTTCTAATTACTTATGTTGAGATGGGTTGTAAAGAAATTGAATTGAAGACGTAAAAGTTGAGAAATGGCTGGAAATCCGTATCGTGCATCAGCAACATTATATTGTTTATAACGGCTATGTCCTACGTCCTACAACTCTCGATTCCTTTTCGCTTTCGAAACGACGATAGATAGCTGAAAAGATTTCCCTCGTACGGATCACTTGAGAAGGAGAATATTCTTATGCATTGTTCAATTAGCTGCAATAACGATATAATACGGCCGGCGTATACATATTCGTCTTTTCCTCGGGGTGCGCTCTAATAAGGTGAATAGGGAGAATAGACCCGGGTTCAATTTTGGCTTATGCAGAGCCAATCAGATCGCTTGGTTGGTTCCACCAGCTGGCCGAAAGGAGCAGCGTCGCCAGGGTTGGCAGGGGAAGCACTAAAGTTCTACTTTGTTGGAAGTTGACTTTGTTGGAACAACTTTTCTTCAAAAGAACACGTTTTGTTCTGTTACGACTGCGTATAGTTTGAGGACCAATGCTGTCACATCCGTTAATTTAGTAGTTTTTGTTTTGTTTTTATGTAATGGGCGTCAAATTGTACTCGTGTACTTCAGGTAATACTAAGAACGCTTTTCTGATCTTTAGAGGCTCGAAAACCTGTATCAGCGTGGCAACAGTGAACATTGCATTGATAAGAACACTTTCAGTTTGAACAAGGGTGTGTGTTAAGACGTAAACATCGCGTATAGCGCAATGCAGCTTGTTACACCTGTTTGAACAATGTTTTAAGGTCTGCCAGCCCCCAGCTCTTTCCTATTACGATCGAAAATAAAATTGTACCTGGTTTGAACAGTCTCTAATACCAGGGACCCATAAATTTCCTTTACAGGGGGCTTGTCATTTCCTATGCTTCTATGTTGCTATGTTGACCGAACCGGTCCTACTTTCCAAAAATCCCACTAGGGCCGAATCTGCATTCTTGTTTGCCTCATTGGACGTGCGCACCAAAGAGACTCCTCCCTCAAGGCGCCAGCGGCCAATCCCAAATTTTGTCTATCTGGTCTTGAACGTGATTGGACCGTGGGTATTTCTCGAACTATCTTCCATGCGGTCAACATAGCAAATCTCTTATTGACAAGCCCCTGTAAAGGAAATTTATGGGTCCCTGCTAATACTCACAACGCATAAGAGCTCGGCTGTCTTTCCTATTTTCGATCCTGGCCTGTTTTTACCAAAGCCTATCTGGATTGAGTTGCTAATGAGGAAGACCTGCAAAACGACAAAAACAGACTTTTTAATCTTTCTGTTTGTTTCATGCTTAATCTGGCTTTGCTCTAATCTGGCATGAAACAGATATTTACGGATAATATGATGGTCATTGGTCACAGAAAGATGGCATAAACGATTCCTCAGCCCCGAAGATGGGTAATCAAGAACTTTGTATGGGTTGATTTCGACTGTATGACACCACATAAAATTTTCAGTGTTTGACAATCCGGTCGAACTGATCCGACAGAGCATAATCAAATTGGATTAACAAACCAAGTTGACAGTGGCTGTGACCTCAAACGACATTGGTTGCATAAAGATGGTGGAAAATGTATAAGTAAGGCTTTGTACCGTCCGTGATGTGAAGATCTTTTACCTGTCCCGTTTCTGATGATGATTTAATTCATAACCCGTCAAAAGAAGAACAAAGCACAACGACAAAGTAAACAAGACCAAAGGTTCCGATGGGATCCCAAAAATCTTCGCCAGGCCAAACAGCTAATCATTAAGAAATCCAAGCTCAGATATGGATTCAGCATGTGCGTTTACCTCTATAAGCCGATCGAAATGATCCTAGCTTACTTCTGTGAATTTTGCGGTTTTGGTGAGCTTCAAGAACTACTTGTCCGGCGAAAAACTGAAGCTCAAAAACGGATTCAGCGTATCTCCTTACCCCTATATCCAACATCTAATCAACTTCAAATAAAAATTTAACTTCTAAAAAATTTTCCGGTTTCAGCCGGATTCCGGACGAACTATATGTCCGGCTAAAGAGTGATTGTCATATACGGATTCTGCATCTCTTCTTACCCCCAAATCTATCATCTAATCAACTTAAAATAAAACTTTTACTTTTAACAAATTTCCGGTTTTGGCCGGATTCCGGGCGAACTACTTGTCCGGCAATAAAATGGCTTTCGTATTCTTGTTCAGCATGTCTTCTTACCCCTACATCAAACATCTAATCAACTTCAGATAAAACTTTAACTTCTAACAAACTTTCCGGTTTTGGCCGGATTCTGGGCGAACTAATTGTCCGGTGAGAAAATGGTTTTCATATTCGTGTTCAGCGTGTCTTCTTACCCCTAAATCAAACATCTATAGTCAACTTCAAACAAAACTTTTTACTTTTAACAAACTTTCCGGTTTCGGCCGGATTCCGGGCGAACTACTTGTCCGGCGCGAAAATGGTTTTCATATTCTTGTTCAGCATGTCTTGTTACCCCATAATCGACTATCACATTAGCTGTTTCAAAATATTTTGCTTGTCCCTTAATTTGAACCCCCTCCCCCACCCCTAAATGTAGGGGTACAGGGCCCATCTACGAACTCGACCTTACTCTTGACCCAAAGAATGCCCACACCAAGTTTCATTAAAATATCTCATTCCCTTCGAGAGTTATCGTGCTCACAGACGGACGGACGGACGGACGGACAGACAGACAACTTTTGCGATGTCATAGGTCCGTCACTAACGTTTTGGGATCCCAATAATAAGGAGAAAAAGGGGAAGAAAAAGGAAAACACGAAAAAGAAATAACTTACGAAATACACAATATAACTTCTATCCTGAAACTCAAGAGGATTTTCCAGTCGTGATCAATATTTTGGCTATTTGTTTCTGTTTGTTTCTCGCCTGCTGTTAGTGGGTCACTAATTAGATAACAACTGGAAATTTTCGAGTTTCTCGTCAAAGGGGAGAGGTGTAATATGTATTTAGCAAAACGGTAGAATATTGACCGGGTATGTTTTTTTCCATTTTGGTGACGAGTCTCCAAAACGGTGGAGTATACAGGATATAAGGTAGGGCGATTGAATTGTACACTGTACAATGCAGTATTTGCTACTGGGATTAATCTTGTCTCTAGTGAGATAATCTTTTCTCTAATTCGGATTTATCTTATCCCAGTAGAGATAAGATTAATCCCAGTAGCAAATACTGCAGTTAACTTTGATCCTTACTCGGAGGAACTTTTACAGTGTAGATTGCTGCGACTAGCCGCGAGTTCACAATTTGACTTTTTATCGTAGGCCAACTTTCGATTATCGCCACTTAGAAAGGAGCTAAGGCTAAGCTCTAAATTCTTTAGCAATGAGAGAACTTTTAAAGTTAAGAGGCACATTGAATACCATTTTTCTACCGCAATTCCAACCCCAAGTGCAAGAAATGGAATGATAAACTCAGCTGAAATCATGAACAGAAATGTGTAGAAACAGGAAACAATAGATGGCAGCACTTTAGGACCCATGGGAAAATGCCAATTTTTTGTTTCTGTAAATGTGTCTATTTATCACCCAAAGAAGATTTATTTGCTGTGGTGCTTGGCAACTGCCGCACATATTTAGCACTTAAAAATTTTAGTCCCTCTTAAATTTCAAACTAGGGTCTGCCTGCTTGTCTGCTAGAACGGAGCTTTCCACTCGAAAGCAGGAACATGGTTTGAACATCAGAATCAGTCTCTCACTCTTGCAACACTAAAATGTGACTATCTTGATTTGATTTATTGGATTCACTATATCTTTCCTTACGGAGCTTATGTACTTGATCTGTAATGTGATTTACTATTAATGTTGGTAATAAACAGTAGTGATTGATACTTTATCGAAACTAAACAAAACTAAATAATCCTTCAGCAGCCCACGATGACTGCGAATCATATTTGACAGTGCAAAACGGATACGTCAGCTAAATCGTCAGTTTTTTTCCACATGTTCATTTTTCCAACTTTAGCGGTTTTGAGCCTGAAGAGGACCCTTTCCAAGAAGGGCCGAAATATAGCCCTAATAAAACTTAGCTGACGTATCCGTTTTGCAGTGTCAAGTATAAACAAAACTAATACACTTTGCAGGAAAATTTGAAAATTTTGATGATTGAAAATGGACTGGTGGTTTTGCGTCGTGATCGGTAGGCTATCCAGTTACTATTTAGGAAACTATCGTTTCTACAAATTAATTTCGCCGATGAAAAAGGTTGTTTTCTTTCAGCCCTATGATGCTTTTCGAGCACGCTTGGCACCTTTGGAATTCGACGCCAACTATACGATCCAGGTCATCTCAGTGACACGTGGGATGAAACGGGAGAGTCAGCCGTCAACGACAAAATTCCTCACCCCTTCCTGCCTCTCTCTGTATAATATGAGCTTCGATCGCTGTGGTAAGTCATAATCGCTCTCCACCGACAATAATTGCGTTTTTGCAGATACCATGGTATCTGTTACCACGGTAACTGGATCTGCATTTAGTCGTTTTTGCAGTTACCGTGGTATCTGATACACGGTTGCTCTACAAAAACGACTATTGCCGAAATTGCACTCTTCGAAGTCATCCCCAGCGAAAAACTGATATCCAGTTACATCACTAAGGGCTAAACTTCTTCCTCGCCAGTTTGACAAAATTTGATGAAAGTGAGGTGACTTTTCAGATACCACGAATAGTTACCACGATTCGACCGTGGTATCTGAATATCAGATACAACGATAACTGGCCAGATACCACGATAACTACAAAAACGCCTTTTGACCGTGGTATCAGATACCACGGTAACTGCGAAAACGACTTTAGACCGTGGTATGAGATACCATGGTATCTGCAAAAACGCAACTAATGCCTCTACATGAAAGCTTGCTTTGTCTGAAAGCGAGTCAGCTCACGGGATTTTCGAGCTACCAATCCGGAGACCCTTGTACTTATTTTTTCCCCCTGGTGTGACTCACGTTTGTTGGCAAATTGTTTTTGACACGTAGTGGAAAAGTGCCTTTTTGCTTTTATTTTTTCTCGCTTTATCATTTTGGCTTAGAACCGCATGTTGTATTTTACTGGTTCCGGCCTGCTGGTGGATTCTGTTGTCTGTTGGCTCTACCAGTCAGTTCGTTTGACCAATTCCATAAAATGGCTTGGCCTAAAGTCCGGTCTTCACCTCCCGGAACTTCCGGAATCTGGGCTTCCAGATTTTTCTTTGACTTCTTCTGTAAATAGGAAGATGAACCGGTCCGAAAGTACATCAGAATAATCAGGAAAAAAGGGGCTTTTGACCTTCCAGATTTCCGGAATTTTTAAGTATCGCAGAAGAAATTAAGAAAAATCACGGAGAATCTGGGAACCCAGATTCCGGAAGGTGAAGACCCGACTTAACACTCAGACCCTCACTCTCCAAATCTTGCTCTTCGATAGATCAAGACGTCTGGAAGCGACGTATATTGGCGCATTGTTCCAAACTAGTGGTGGAAGGCCTTCGGAAAACTAAGTAGCCTACTAACTACGTAGTGCTTTTTGCGGCCCATCAGTTAATCTTCGATCTCGTGTTTCACATATTTTGGGATAAATTACGCCGAGAAGATGAGGTCCTGTTATTATAAATATGCCAAGCACTTGTTATACCTACCACGATCGTTCCGGAACCATACGCTATCAGACGTTAGGAACGTAAGTGCGAGCCTGCTGTAATCGAAGTTGTACGTCCCTTTTCTCCTAAAGCGACGTTACTTATTCTTTCCTGACTGACGACTGGTGTTGAAAAATTGTATTTTCATCAGTATTTCCTTTTTGTATTTTTTGTTACTCCGCTTCTTGATAATGGGGTTTATAAATGAAATACTTACTTACTGAGCTAAAGGCATAGTGTGAAAGAAGGAAAAGAAAGCGTGGTGTAGGAGGGAAAGCTGATAAAAAATGGAAGTTGTACCGTGTGGAAAGGAGAGAGGTTCCTAACAGAGCAAAATAACACTAGGGAGTAGCGCCAAGACTTGAAATAACTTACACACAGTCGAATGGCAGCGACACTAGCACCACTAGCGATAGTGAACGTCCCTACTGAAACTCAAACAGTCGTGCACCAGTGCTTCAATAACTGCATATTCTGAACACAGCAACACAAAAATACAACATCATCTGTTTCCTCGATTTGTGCAGACCGCATCTTATCTTTACTAGAAATTTCCGAATCCTCAAGTTTATCTCGCTTTAAATGCTGCAAGCTTAGTGAGAGGCGCTATGATTATGGCCCGTTTGCGAAGGCAAGGAAAGCATAGGTCTTGACGCTACTCCCTAGTGTTATTTTGCTCTGGTTCCTAAAACAATTGCAGTTCACGAGGAAGAAGAGCATTTAGCATTTTCCTCCTTTCCCTCATCAGTAAAGAAAAAAACCTTTTCTCCATGTCTAATCAAACGTATTTTGCTAAAAAAAAAAAAAAAAAAAAAAATCCCCCCTTCTTTCTGTCTCGTAAAACAGCCAGAACAGACAAAGAAACAAACTTCACGAAGACGCACATATTCTTTCATTTGCGCTTTGGGATTCCGATTTTATCTCGGAAATATTATTATAAGACGTTGTTATTTTCCAGCCCCGCCCGCGCCGCGTAATCTGTCCCTCGAAGTTGTTGAGCGGAAAATATTCGCCCCCTTTGGTCCAATTAGAGATCGCTACTACCTCAAAGCCGTCTGGCTTCCTCCCAACCATGCTGCTGGAAGTAACAAGATCATCGAGTACCATGTGAAGTTGATTCAGAAGCCGAAACTTGGTGCCTCTTGGACCCTGCAGAACTTGGCCCCAGTTGAAATTGTCATTCCAGGGGTAGGTAATACAGTTTAATCAAAGGACCTGTCGTACCATAATAGCCAATGCAACCCACATTCATTAATTATTAAGGGGAGACCCAACTATCACATGTTACATTTTGAACCCGCTAACGACACCTGACTAATCTTTGCACTTGCCACGGTTCACTATTTTCCATGCGCATTATGCTCCCGACGAGTGTTGGTGTACCATGCTATCGATGCTTTAAAACCGGTTATCTGAGAGTTTTTTGCTGGAAGTCAATGGGCCTTGGAAAAGGCCTAAAACAGCCAAAGCCGTGTAAAGTTTGTGAAAAGAAGGGCCTAGTTTTACAGTATTCAAAGAGTTTTGAATATTGGAACATCGACAGTAAATAGTGCGGGGTGTGCTTTAAGAATGGCCAACCGTACTTCATTCCATTCACTGTGACCAATCATTCTTTTCCTCACTCCGGTTGTGTTGGTAATATATTCTATTCTATTTTCAGTCATTAAACTCTCATTTTCACATAATGTGTTTCCTATCTGGGATCACATCAGTCTTACCTATTGTCCTGCTCATTTTTTAGCAAAATGCTTTGTCCTAATCAGGATCGAACCCTCATCCGGAAGCCGATAAAGTCATAAGGGACGTTGAATTTAGGAGAATTTGCTTATAAAAGCCTTACGCGTAAATTGGCAATTTGATTTTGTTGCTGTTAAAATCGTTAAATCGTTAAAATCGAAGAGAAAGAAGTGCAAAATAATTCCGACAGTTCGAGTCGCCACTTGGAATTCACGCTCCACCCGATGAAAATATTCGATAATTAGTCGTATGGAGTTGTACGAAAAAGTAGCATGCAGTATTAACTGTTGCCACTGCATGCTACTACTAACAAAGTGGATGCTGGATTGGATGCTGTCGGATACTACTACTTGAGATTAACCCAGTCGGAGGCATGTTAAATCAAAGTATTCCATACTACTACATTTCAGTACATGCAACTTTTCGGACAACAACAATTTACCCAAGTAGGCTAAAAAGAAACGGATAATTTCTGGTCAGCACATATTTGGATTCACACATGTTTGGATTTCAGCCAACTAGTCCCATAAAGGTTATTAGACCGACCCAGGACTGACCGGTAAGTCCTCGATTTGGTTTACTTGGAAACGTATCTTGCGTGGTAATCATCGACTTCCATGTGAAGATATATCGAAGGACAAGTATAAATCAGCGGACAGATTAACCAATGATGCACTACTCCAACCATTCCCGGGAACTCCCATAGGAGAGTCCCCGCGTTTCGTGGCACTCACAACCTTCAGTTCAAGTGCCGTAAACCGATCGATTTTTCTCAATCTGTCGGTCCAGTAATCACCAATTAGGGTACTTCCAGATGCACTAGGACGATGAGACTTGGCAGCGTATTGGGGACTCGACCAGATTGACCTGGAAATTGTCACTCCTCAGGTTCGACCACTCTGGGGGAGTGGAGGGAGGAGGTATTAGGAATCTTGCGGCATGCAACTTTCAAAAGAGTTATGAGGTCTGGATAAAAATTGATGATTCGCAAGAGCACGTTTTTCAGATCTTCATTTTAAGTCCGGACCGGATACAAAAACCGCGAGGGTTCTAGATGCGTCAACGTTTTTTATATATGCAACGCTGCCGGCCCTATGAACCAGTTTTCGAAACTTGCCAGTTTTCTATAAAGCATTTCATAGAAAACTGGTTCAAAGGGCCGGCAGCGTTGCATGCTGAAGGGTTGCAGCTACAAAACGTTTCATCGGAAAACTAGTTCATAGGGCCGGCAGCGTTGCATGCTGAAGGGTTGCAGCTACAAAACGTTTCATCGGAAAACTGGTTCAAAGAGCCGGCAGCGTTGCATGCTGAAGAGTTGCAGCTACAAAACGTTTCGTCGGAAAACTGGTTCATAGGGCCGGCAGCGTTGCATGCTGAACGGTTGCAGCTACATAAAGTTTAATGGAAATCAAGCAAGAAGTCCACTCTGAGACATGACTGTGTGGAGATCTAGGAGCTTAAGCAAAAGCTTTGCTTCTTCCCGTAAAAAAGTCACATCAGGAAAAAGGAGCAAACATTTTCTCCAATATCACCATCATTAACAAGAGCTTTAAGCTCATTTGGTACTTGCATGGCGCATGGGTCGAGATGTTTTGTTTGATCAAAACTATGGTACTAGTAAGTTTAATTTTGCGGTTCAGATGCGCACTTTAAGGGAGCTAGAAGTAGTTTATTTATTGAGTTGGCTGTTATGATGCGCACTTTAAAGGCACTGAAAATTCATCTGTTAGAAAAACCATTGAGACAAAAACGAACACATGCCATTAGGGATCATCGATATACACCGTTTGGTCAAAACTATTTTTTTCACTTTTCAGTTAAAATGTGCACTTTAAGGGTGATAGAAATAATTTTTAAAGCAAACATTTCTGGCACAAATGATCATGGGTTGAGATGTAGGCTATTGTTTGAAAAAAAAAAAAAAAAAATCGACATTGTAGTTCAGATGCGCACTTTAAGGGAGCTAGAATTTCACTTGTAAGCAAAACCCTTGAGGCAAAAATGGTAATGGTCTCATTGCGATCATTAAAATGTATATTTTGCTTAAAAGTATTTTCTTACTTTTCGGTCAGGATTCGTACTTTAAGGAAAGGTCGGATTTGGAAAGTGGCAATTTCTAAGCCAATCTTGTTGAATCTTTAATATTCCATCCAAGTTCCATGGTCCTAGCAGATCTGGAAATACCTTAAATTGCGGTCACCGGAATTCTGGACCCCCCCCCCCTCAAACTTCCCCTCAGTTCCCGGGGCCAATCCGGTTCTGTAAGTGATTTATCCAGAGCATCTCTTTGTTGTTCCCCAAAAGTTTTATCCCCATCTCCCAGTCCAAGCCAGTCACATTTTTTCCAGCACCCCCCCCCCCCCCAATTGTTGTCGAATCTGGACATCAGAGGTATGTCATTTTTTACTCAGTTAGTAAGTTTCATTCCAATCTGATCACCCGTTCAAAAGGTACAAACTACTCAATTTTCCGGATTCCCTAGCCCTCTACTCGCTCCCAGATGGTTGAATCGGGAAACCAATTATTTCCAGGTTAGTTAGGTCGAGTCCCTGACGCTCCTGCCAAGTTTCAGTGTTCTAGCACATCTTGAAGTCAGCTTGAAGTAGGCTACCCTAACTCGAAAAAGTGAGTTAGTGAGACAAAAACTACTCAATTTTCAGGACTGGATTGTTATTAAATTAGATTGGTTATATAGTATCAGAAAGAATTTAGAAACTGTTCTGATTCTTCTATAGGGTAGTGAATCTAACTCTTCAAAATCAGTTTTAATATTTCCACTCGGGAACCTGATTGTTAACTTTATAGTTTAGCTAGTTTTTCCTCATTAAGCTTACACATAGATAGGGTTGCAACTTACAAGCATTCAGTTGGTCAGACAAAGGCTAACCAAGACAACAAAAACAGAGATTAAATTATTTACTTGCTCTGGCAGAACTTCTTAATCCATTTAAAGAAATTTGAGTGACTTTTCCAGTCCCAGAATCCGCGCGCACTTCTCAGTTTGAAAGATGGCGCGTATAACAAGACGAAAACGGAATTTCCTTTCATGGCAGAGAGCTAACAGAATTAGTTTTACAGCGAGAGGTAAAACATTTTGAACTTAGCCGACTAAAACAGCCGTTTGGACTTTGGTGACAATCATAAGTCTGTTATTGGTAGAAAAGTTGCCAACTGATTCATTCTTTTTTTTCTGGCAGAGTTGTGAAGAAAGTGAGAGGTTAATTCCTTTGTTTCAACAGAAAAAAATGGGTTTATGGAAAACCAACCAATAGAAACTATCATTCGCTTTTGTAACAAGTTCTAAGACTAAGAGCTGTAATTTCTTTTGAAACACATATACGAAAATGTACTTATACGATCAAGAAAGATTTAGGATAACTTTTTCAACCATTTAAGTTCACACTCCTTCACTTGGGAAGTTTTCCGTTTCATTTTTCATTTTTCCGTTTTCGTAAAAGTTTGACCGCTTCGACCTTTGGACAGTATTTGTTTTTCCGTAACTTATGTATAAGCTATTTTCGGTTTTCTCAAAAAAGGCTCCTTTTTGTCTTTACATCATGACTTTCAAATATAACCCAACCCAAATCAAGATTTTAATCAGAGTGATGTTATAAAGGTAAAAACCAAAGTGATAACGGGCCTCTGATCGAGACACACAATTTTCCAATTGTACCGTTTTCTAAAACTGAATTGGCGAATATTATACTCAGCCTCTGGAAAAAGTTCGAACCCAGGGTTCAAGGTCTAGAAACATTTTTTGCAGAAACGGTTTTGCAAACGATACTTTTTTTTCAACAGATCTTAAAACAGTCTTGAAAACAGTTTCATGTGCAAAAACGTTTCGCGAAAAACAGTTGAATGTACCCATCAAGCTGAAACTCTTTTTTTTTAGAAACGTTGGAGTGGGCAGAATATTTTTTTTCTTCAAAACTTAGAGCTTCAGTGAAACTGAAAAGGAGTAATTTTGAACGTTAATGACCATAACGTAGCACAAGAGAGTCAATAGAACTCAACGAAGCAAGTTCGGGAGAAAACAAAATAGTGCAACGTTTTTATCTGAAGAGTTTTCTATAGTTGCAAAATCGAACGAAAATAAATTTCTTTTTCTAGCCTTACATTCATTACTATGCCTTTACTCTTACAAGTCTTACCACAATTCCCTATCTTTCAACCTAATCTGACGATGAATGCGTTTTCTAAAGCTCAGAAAGTAAAGCTGGGCAAACGGAATCCGTTTCGTTTGCAACGTATTTTAGAAAAAGAGGGGTATTTCACTTTACAGTGTAGGGGGAGTTGGAGGGGGGGATCCCGTAAATTGTGTGAAACGCGTGAATCTGGAACGAGAGATTCGGATGGGACTTAGTCGATGGCAAGAGCACACGTCCTATGTCTTCCGTTTACAGGTCCTGACCTGACTGATGTAGGGGGGTTGGAGGGAGGACTGGAATTCGTGTGGCAGCGAGTTAGTGTAATTCACATGGCTGGGATGATGAAACTTGTCAGTCAAATAGGGACCTGACCAGATTGAGTTGAAAATATTTACTGGAAGAATCCGGAAACTTGTGACACACATTAAATTCAAACCAGTTACCCGATCCGGATGAAATTCGATAACTGATGAGAGCACACACGCTTAGATTTTCCATTTCAAGGCTGGACTGGATCCGAAACTGTGTGGGGGGGGGGTTCAGAGAATTAACTGATACGTCACTCAATTTTCTTTTTGGTGTCGTGTTTTTTTTCCCTGTCAATGTTCAGTCTTTCAGGTTGAATTGTCGTAGACGCAATGTTGTTTATTCCAAAAAGTTAGACGTGAAATTTGTAGTTCTCTTATGCTTTTATCTTCACTTCTCCAAATTTCTATCGTGTGTCAAATTTCTATCATGTGTTCTATTCTCATCTGTCTTGATTAACTTCCACTTTTTCCGCTTCAGTCGCATTCCCCGTGTCCTTGATGTTTTCCATTCCCTCAGGTAGTGACTTGCTCCGCTCCATTCTCGTGGCTCCCCTCGATCTGAAGAGCCCCCGGGGAACGGTGGGAGCACCCCTTTATCGTCAATAAAACCTCATGCCACAGACAAACGACCAGGGTCGGGTGCTCCCAGCATGGAATTTCTTCCGGATTTGATTCCTGCCATCTGATAAGCAGAGTTTTTTTCAACTTTATGATGAAAGTAAAGAAAATCCGGCCTGGAAGTCCTTTTCGAGTTTCGCACTATTAAATCAGGGGTCTGGAAAAGCTCAGAGGAAAGTGCTTGTGCGCAATGTTATGCACAATGTTATGCATAATCAGCGTTGCCATCAGGAAGAGTTGAAAAACGCAAAAAGGATCTGCTGAGTTTTCCGACATCATGGCGACAAACAAAAAAGTCAGTAGATGCTTTTTTGGCTGTTTTTTTGGCTCTTCCTGATAACATTTCATGAATAATGTTTTTAAACACAACAGAAAACATCTGAAGTGTTGTCTGTTACGCACTACCTGTTGAAATTTCGGGGTCGTATTTAGTTGACCGGAATTTGAACAATGAAACGAGGTAATAATGCGCCAGAATTAAAAAATCGACTGCTTGAGTGATTTATTTATAAAATGGAAAGAACACTGGCAAATCGCAGAATTGCCAATATGCCAAAGGTTCTAAACGGGCAGTTTAGGAACTCAAATAAGAACAAAACACTTCTCTAAAGAGGACAAATTACGCCTCTTGCCACGCAGACTTGACAACAACCTCGTGCATAGGAAATGACGAAGAATATAAAACAAATCACAACAACACTCGTGACTCGAAGATATTTTTTCCCATTTCTTTTCGGGAAGAGCTCAAAGCAGGGCCGTATCCGGGGGGGGGTTCAACCCCCCCCCGAAACATACGAAAATAATCGTTTTTTGTAGGCTTTAACCTCTGATCTAAGTCTTTTTTTTACTTTTTGGTCCGACCCGTGGGCAACCCTCCCCCCCCCGAAAAAAAAAATCCTGGATACGGACCTGGCTGAAGAACATCAATCCTTTTAGACACCTCGGCAACGGGTTAGAGCGCCAACATATTGCCCGATAAAGCTCCTCTATGACCTTGAATTCAGTTTTAATGTTTAGCGCTGATGCACGACTGTCTAGTTATCCATCACCTATTCACTTAAATAGGCTTGAAGACACGATGAAAATGCGTTGCTTCATTACTTCGCTGTTTCCGGTTAACTGATTTTATCAAATGAAATTATTCTTTCCGATTCATCGTACCTCTGTGTGCTCGTACTTCTAGCCTATGCTCAAAATATTTAATAACTACTACGGCAAACAATTGTATTCCAGACCTCAGAATTGAGGGCTTTTTTCAGATGTGAACGTGTAGTCTGGGATCGAACACTTAATGAGCTTCGCTTTCTTAGCCATTGAAATCCACCGTTTTGTTGACATTCAAATTCGCCGCGGCTGGATGAAGTTTTACTAGTGGCGCAAGAAGCGTAGATCCTGAACGTCACTACTAGAGCCCAAGGAGAAAAAAAGTTCTCTTCAGAAGTGTCAAAATAAACTCAGTTTATCCGGATTTAATGTGTAGCCTAGTTCACTTTTCAGTTAAACTTTAAGTATTGGACCGTGCATTGACGGAAGGAATAATTTGACCTCGATAAGACATTTTGTCAGTTCTAATGGCGATTGTATGCGTCCGCGTACGGAAAGTTTATGATTCTGATTTGATTGAGTGGGGCCTGAAGACGAAAAGAGGTCGAAACTGACCCGGAATTTCGCTTGAGTGGGAGGGGGGTCTGATTTGGGTACCTACAAGAGAACAGAACTATCGTCTAGGTTTCAAAGGAACCTTTCTAAAATTCAACCTTTACTCGATCCTTGACCTCGCACTGGCGCTAGTATCCGATAGTAGACGATCTTCCTAGAGGCTGCTGTTGTTGTACGTTGTTCTTCTAACAGTTGTTCTACGAAAAAGTCGTGTATTTTCTCCTCCGAGTTATATAATATTATATAACTCGAATATAGGCTATAGAGTTGTATGGCTACACTTCAACACGGAAACACGAATTACTAACTGGGACACCTGTTAGTGTGGAAAAAATCTCGCGGAATTTCTTTAGTCATATTATAAAGAGGTCTGACTTGGCAAATTTCATGGAATGCGATGGTATTGATTGTAAATGTATTGATATATATTGAAATATAGGATGGGCTACGATCGGCTAATACATGGAATCCTAGTATATACGATACCTTCTTAGATTGTGACATCGGAACCTCAGCTATGGAGGCCGTTTCCTTTGATATTGTGTGCGTAGAAGGGTAAATATCCCGAATTATCAAGCCATTCGAAGCTGTGATTGAACTGGCCACTCATAACCTCTGTCTGCCGCAGTTCCCATTAGTGACTTCGAAACGGTATTGTGTTACTCCATTCAATCTTTCTGTTGAATAGAATGTTGACATTAGATATACCCCCAAAGGCTTGGCGGACGTGAGTGGGCTTCTCCTCCCCCCGTACCGCTGAGGGTGGCAGGGGAGTAGCCTATTAAAAAATCGTCGTATGGTTTCGAGAGCTTGCTAAGGATTTTTACGAAAGCAATCAAGAGATCTATAGGAAATATTTCTCTTTCGTCGTTTCGTTTGAAAGAAATCTCATCGAATAGCTCAGTGACATTTGCTCCAGCATATTGTCAGCCTTCACTGGTTCTCAAAGGTTGGATCACGAGGAAAAGAAATAAGGTCAGATCACCTGCTTGATTGCTTCCGGAATGCAATCGAGACGACTGTGAGTACTGGTGGAAAATCCTGCGAAGCTTTTTGTAAATACTTAAACCCATGACTTTTTTTTTAAGGTTCAGGTTCTTTAATTTAAAAAATATTTCTTAACAATAAATATGATCAATGGGGGCCGGCAGGGATACGAGCTCGTTTTCGGTCTGTCCGTCTGTGTAGCTCTCGAAGAGGTTTTCTTGACTTGGGTGTGATCTCGGAAATTAGAAACCAGCAACACACTAAAAATACAATAAAAAAACTGAACAGTAATAAAAAAAAACTAAACACTAAACATAAAAAATTGACTAAACATATCTGTAAATGTTAGTGTGCGCATCCCTATATTCCATGCTTACATTTATTTTTGTCTAGCTCTCGCAACTTTAACATCACTATATTACAAATCCGAAAGTTTCCCTCTCGTCAAAAACAAGACCAAATTTTTCGATGGGTCCCCAAAGGGTAATATTCATTTGATTTTTTGCATCTAGACAGTCGGGTTTTGTGCGGACTACCGGTCTTTCCCTTATCATGTAAACACGTTATTTATCCGTCATGAAACCTTTCACGTCCGTTAATTTGTGTCTTTACACTCCCGTCCAACCCAGATCAAAGCTGGTACACTCTATCCTATTTCGAGCTCGTCGAACGTCGCATCATGCTCTATACTTTCAAATAGATCGTCTTGAATTTTATCAGAGGATTTTGGTCTTTCCAAAATGACCGGTTTCCGTCAGGTTCTGGTCGTACGATTGACCCGATAGGGGATAGAAGCAGAAACATGGATCAGTCGGTTTATTATCCATGTAACGACATGAACGACTGGACAAAAATAATTATATAATCAATGAATTTTCCACTTTCGCCTGTCTTCGAGGAGTCGTCGAGTTTCAAAATCAGTGAATAGGCTACAGAGATTTAATGAACACGAAGCCTACTGAACTTCCGGTTTTCCGACCGACTCCGTCCGTGGTATCGACCAGGCAGGTACACAACCAGATAGATTGATCAGTTCAGCATGTCAGTAAACCCCCACATATTAAAAATTGTAAGTAGACTATTACCGAAATACTCTTGATGACCAACTCTTCGTGCCGATGAAGAATCGCCGTGTGCCCAGTGAAGAGCCAGAAACGTCGTGACAACAAACGTTGGTGATTGGTTTATACATGATTTGAATTAATGCTGAGGGTCAGTTTGGGTGACGGCTCTTGTTGTTCCCGAGGTTATATGATTGTTGGAAATCCAACAGGCTGAAGAGTTAAACTGTTTAGAAACAAAAGACAAGAAATGTACGCACCACATCCGGACGAATTTCAAGAAACAAGTTCGTGCAAGGTTAAGTTCATGCCTAATAACTAAGTTTCGGACTTAAGTCAAATAGAGTATTCCTTTTTTTGCCGGATTCCGGCCAAAGTGGAAGTACCGATCATCATGTTTTCCTACCCCTATTGTTAGCACTAACCGACTTCAGACACAACCTATACTTCTCACAAATTCCTGGGAAAACTACCTGTCTAGCAAGTAAGTAAGTTCAGAAATTGGTTTAGCGTGTATTCTAACCCCTATATCGAAGCTCAAATTGACGTCATAGCAGGGACCCATAAATTTCCTTGCAAGGGGGCCTGTCATTTCCTATGTTTCTATATTGATATGATGACCGAACCATCCAGTTTCCAAAATCCCCGCTTGAGTCGATCGGCATTCTTGTTTGCCTCATTGGACGTGCGCGCCAAAGAGACTCCTCCCTCAAGGCGCCAGCAGCTAATCCCAAATTTTGTCTATCTGGTCTTGAACGTTATTGGACCGTGGGTATTTCTCGAACTATACTCCGTGCGCTCAAGATAGCATGAGAAATCTCTTATTATGGGACCTCTTATTATGGGTCCCTGGTAATAGTAAGCTTTCGCTCCTACCAAGTTTCTGTTTCGGCTATATGAATGAATGAATTTGTTCCCAATAAAGCCCAAGGGCCATGGCGGGAAACATAACACAATAGCAAAAAACAAAATATCATACACTCCGAAACAAACCAAAAATCAACTTTTATAAAAATAGTTATAGAAGTTGAAGTTATAGAATGTTGGGAAAATACTTCTATTTCGGGAAAAGATTCAGATATGGAGTCAGTCCTTACCCCTATGTCGATGCTCTCATCAACTTGAGGAGAAACTTCTAACCCAATTTCCGGTTTTGGCCGGGTTCCGGACGAATTACTTTTCCGGCGAGAAAATAAGTTCTTCAGCGTGTCTCCTTGCATCTAAATCAACTACCATAACAGTTCTAACTAAACAGAAAAAAATCCGCTCCTTAATTTGAAACCCCCTATCCACCCCGAAATATGGGTCTACGGAGCCCATCTACGACCGTGGCCTGTACAATGGCCCGGAGAAGTTGGGGGATAAATATCTTAACCACTAGGAGAGTTATTATGCTAACAGACAGTCAGACTTAAAACTGAACGAAGGCTTGGGTATCCCTACACCTATGTTTTGGGATCTCAAAATTCAGAAAAGGGCACGAATCAAAACATAAAGCCGAAAAAAAAACTAAACATGTCTGTAAGATCCGGTGTGCACTTCGCCATATCCAACTGCCAATGAATCAATCAACTGGTGATTCCAAAAATCCCTTAGAACCATTGCGGGAAAAACAAAATTATAAGTTAAAACAAGACTCACGAATTATATATACAATTTATAAACACCCAGAACAAACCAACTACTTTATCTCCACTCTTTACCACGAAATCGCTCCCGGTGCTCCTTAGCTTGCTTGAGAAACCTCCCGAACCGACCAAGATCAAATTTTTTTTTCGCATATTTCACATGACGATACACTTTTGGCACATTTCCTTCTGGAGACAGTTTTAATTAATTCAGTTCCAATAAGATAAGATAAGATAAGATTTTATTTGCGCTAAGAGCCAACGGCCATGGCACAATCCGGATGTACTGTCAGTGTCCAATTGTAAGTTCACATTTGTTGTCTTCCTACAATCCTTGCTTTCCGACCTCTTCAAGTGTGAAACGGCTCTCTCTCTAAGTGGAGTCCTTATTAGTTCCGGTTTGGCTTTTATTAGTTGTGGTTGTTGAGCAACGGTCATAACAAAGACTACATAACTCTAAAGTTTAGCATTCTTAGTCCTCAGGGCACTTTCGGTACGAACTTCATTTACACTTGTGATTTTCCGGTCTTTCGTCTCCAGACGAAAGACCTTCTCTTCCTGAATGAATGAAAGTTTATTTTGGTAGCAAAAGTAAATTAAGGATCATTTGCGCACAAGCATCACAACACTAAAACGAAGTCCATGGCCGATTCAGAATAACAAAAAAATAGATAAGAAACGGAAATACCGAAATCAAGTGAAAAATATTCAAAAACCCAAACAAATTAGAAAAAATAATAGACAGAATTAGAGAATAAGAAGACAAAATCAAACAAAACAAAATAACAGACAGACAAAATGGGATTCGAAAAAGAAAACTCGAATAAATAAAAATTACGAAATTAAAACTTAATAAAAGAATCTAAAAACGACAAATTCTACCTCAGCTCTTGCATCTCCTATATCAACTTGCATTTTCATTATAATTTCAAATTTTTTTTTTATACCAAGACCGTCAGAAAACGACATATAGTCATCCTGCAATACGTACAACATTAAAGGAAAGGAGAAGCTAGGAAACATTGAGGTAAAGCTGCTACGCTAAAAAATGTGTGCAAGTCGTCACCGGTTGAATCCCTAGTGACGGGATTCCTATGACTTCGAAAGTTTACCTATGACGGTATGCCTATAACTTCGTAGTTTGTATCTTTATCAAGCTTGACGAGAGCACATGTCCCAGATGTTCCGGCCAAGTCCGGACTGAATCCGGCAACTGTGGGGATAGTTGGAGGGGGGTACTGGAAATCTTGTGTCACGCTTAGAGTGGAACGAGTGATCCAATTCGGATGGAACTTGACAGTTGGCAAGTGTATAACGTGTCTTAGATATCCTGTCAATAGGTCCGGACCAGATCTGGTGGCTGTGAGAGAGTTGAAGGGGGGATATTGGAAATCTTGTTGCATGCGTATAGATCTCGAATGAGTGATTCCATTCAGAAGGAACTTGATAGCTGGCAAGATCACATGTCATAGATGTTTCTTGTACAGGTCCGGAACGGATTCTGACACTGTGAGAGAGCTAGAGGGTTCCGGTAATCTTCTGATACTTTAGGGTGGAGAGATCGGGATTGAACTTGGTGGGTAGAACTATAAAATGCCCTAGATCTACCGTTTGTAGATTCGAGCACTGTGGGGGGGATTGGGAGGCGGGCCCGGAAAACTTGTTGCTAACTCTGTTGATTCGATCCCGATTGAACTTGATAATTGGCAAGAACACAGTCATGTCTCAATCGTTACAATTACTTATCCAGACCGGATCCGGTCACTGAGCGGGGTGAATTGGGAGGGGATTCTCGGGTATCGATCGGCACGGTCATGGTCCTGGTATAGGGGCAGAACTTGTCGGACGGGATTTTACAGATCACGACCGGATCCGGCCACTGGCGGGGGGGGGGGGACAAAACTTGGTGGGTGAGCCAAATGAACTTGACAGCGCGAACCTTAGCTGATATACATGCTAAGTATACCCGTTCAGATGTCATATGAGCTTTCAGGTTTTTGTATTTATTTATATTCTTCGTTTTCTTTTCCATTTTATTTACTTTGGTCACTCTCTTTGTGTTTCTAGTTTAGTTGATTTGATTCCGGTAAAGAAGTGTAAGACAAGTTTAACCCCACACCCAATTGGTTGAAACTTTAAACATCTAACTGAGTGTACAAATCTCGTCCGATGCTCTAATATCTGCTTTTGAATAAATTAATCGAAGGTGAGGAAGTGTGATAAAACATTGAAAAGTTTTATATTGTAATTAGATAGCTTGATTCAGTTTCAAGTGGCTGCAAGGAACTTCCATATGGTTAGTCCCAACATAGTACCACAACATTATATGGGCAACGTATGATGAGTACATATCATGAATGAAATTTATATTGTATCTCCTTACGTATTTTCTGCTAGCTTTGTTTTGTTTTCTTGCAGAATCAGCATGGGTTAACGTTCGACCGGGTTTTTACTGATGCCGAATACGTTCTGTACATATCTGCCATTTCGAATGGTGGTGAGGGAAAATCAGTATTCACGTCCGTAGTAACCCCAGGTAAGACTTTTTTTTGTTTAAGTGTGTTTTATGCTGGGTGCTCCAGACCGATACAATGCCCGACCAGTGAAGCTCGTGTTTATCTATAAGTACCAATGATGTATGCATTCACTCCTCACGAAAACAGAAAAATGGTAAATTAAAGGGAAAAATAGAAAAAAATATACATTATCGCAAGCACTACAAGCATACTAATGTGCCAATTTGTTTTCTTTTTCAACATAGCTGAAGTGTTTGACAACCTTAACTCCCATTGCACCATGAAAGCTGGATCCTCAGTGAAAATAACCTGTAGTCGATTCACAGTTCCCAGCATCGCTGACTTCCACCACCCTGAAGCTCCATTTTACACTCCCCCTCTCCCCCTTGTCTAGTAAGTTTTATGTTTGCAGTACTTTTTTCTGTATTCTTTTTACTTCGTTGTTGTGTTCCATTTAGTGGGTTATGAAAAAGAAAAACTCTCCAAAACCGTCTCCTTTCGTTTATTGATATTAAGTCATTAGCAACTCTGTACATCGTTTCGCTATGAAAACAGATTCTTTACGATAACAGATAGGCTACTTTGTTTCCACAAGAGAGTTTTGTTTGCGGTCTTTGCCACCAGGATGGTAGAACTTGGGAATCTTACATTTTGTTGAGCTTTGTTCAGCAGGTTGTGCTTGCTTGCTGCTTTAAAGTTTCTCCTGGATTTCGACTTTACCTTAGTTTCTCGTGTGGCGTCGGTGGCAACCATGTGGCGTCGGTGGCAAAGAGCCGTTGGTCTCTCGTACGTGGCTACCCTGTAAGAGAGACGAACCCACATGTGCATCGATTTCGGTGTAAAAACCCTTTCTGTTCCCCGACTACGTCATATTCTCCCTCCCCACTATTCTCCTATACGCATCAGACCCCAGCGAGTGAAATCAAAGAAAATCCCCAAACTAGCACCTGTGGCCCCTATCCATGAAAGATATAGAAGGAGTTTTGTTCCAGCATTTGTTGAGTTGTACAATAACCGATAAGTAGGTCTTTTTTAGTGTTTTTGTATGTTTTATGACAAGATTTTAGACTAAGAGAGTGTTATTTTATTTATTTTTGTATGACGAAAAGGTCAAATTCGGCGGTATCGCTGTGACAGCTACTTTTGAAAAAATAAAATTATTCTATTCTGATGCTGCACCGACGTCTTCCCACTGGGGTCGGACTATCGTATTTGTGTGCTTCAGTTCGCGCTGGTAGGTGCGACGAAGCGTATTTTTCTGCCTTCCTATTCTGATGATCTTTTTCTTTTCGTTTTTCTCGCTCCCTCTATCTCTCCTATTTTTTCTAATTCCTTCACCCCTTTCGGTCCGTTATCAATAGGCTACGTTATATCATTTACTAATAGTGTGTTCCAGTTCTCTGACACGATTTCTGACATCCGTATTGGCACCGTTAGCCTAGGACTAGCCTATTATGACACAGCATGACATTTTTGTGATCCTGTTGCGTGGAATCGAATGAGTGTACTTAAAAGGGTGGGCTCATTGGGGGGAAGTACCCCTCAAAGTACCCAAGGGGAGCAGATAAGTGGTGTGTAAGTTTGATTATTGTGTTCGGAAGATCAGCATTTGATGGCCGAAGACGTTCAACAAAAAAGGGATTTCCAGCACAAGGATAATAGATATTATCGTCCTAATTTGAAGCGTTAGTGGTATCCGTGATGCCGGTGACGCTGACAATTATACTAATACTGACGAGTAAAAGGAAATCATCGAGCCATGCAGCTTCTTGATAGTTGAGCAGACTTTAAGCTCTCCAGTTGCTTAAAGTTCAATGGGCGGATCAAACAATCACGATGCCACATTGCCACCCTAGAATAAAATGTTACATCAGAAATCAGCAGATTCCTCGACAACTTATTTTCGTTAATATACCGTTACGCCGTTTTTTGCTGACTGCCATACTCCGATTTACTAGCTTCGAAAAATATAATCGGAGTTTCTTTTTTTTCTTATCTGTTCGTTGTTATTGTATACTCTGGATTGTTTGTATTGTTCACGAACATTCATATTAACGGTGTTACCTCAGAATTCCTTGTAAGCTCTGGAATCAGCTGCAAGTAGGTCGGTTATATTTGTACATTTTTGGCAGTGTTGTAACTTTAGATTCAGAAAACAAAACTTTTCTTGGTACTACCAGGGACCCATAAATTTCCTTTACAGGGGGCCTGTCATTTCCTATGCTTCTGTATTGATATGATGACCGAACCAAATCCAGTTTCCAAAAATCCCCGCTTGAGTCGACCGGCATTCTTGTTTGCCTCATTGGGCGTGCGCGCCAAAGAGACTTCTCCCTCAAGGCGCCAGCAGCCAATCCCAAATTTTGTCTATCTGGATAGTCGCGTATTCTACCACCGTGGGTATTTCTCGAACTACCGGACGGTCGGTCAAGAGCGCATCAGAAATCTCTTATTGACAGGCCCCCTGTAAAGGAAATTTATGGGTCCCTGGTACTACGAACAACAGAAAGTTTCATCAGATATCACAAGAGCAATTTTCCAGCTACAGATACGGTTTATTTTAGCAGCCGTGGCACTCTCGTCACTCAGCTCTACAAAACGATTGATTTTTGTACATGGCCGAGAGTTTTTGAAATTCAACGCCCTGCAATACCATGCTCTGAAATTGTCTCGGCCAATAGTTCGAAGAGTCAATGACAGGCGATAACAAGAAAACAGCTTATTTTTTAAGCGCTATCTAGTGGAAGTCAGAAATATATACGTGTGAAGCATGTTATAAAAATTAAAGCATAGTTAGTGCCCATTGTGCTTTAATAATATCGTGTTTGTACTGACACTATTCGTCACTTCGTAGCATCTGTGAAAGTGCAAACACACGATCGGGATCGGGAGCTCCCGGACTGGAATTCCTGCCCGGATTTTCGGCACCATCATTACTTCTATATGGAAAAGTTGCACTTTTTTTCAACTTGATGATGAAAGTGCAGGAAATCCGTCCGGGAAATCCTTATCGTTTGTTCAAACCTTAAATCAAAAGTTTCATCAAAGTGTCGTAAACGGTGACTTGAGTGTAAGCGTTCACTTCCTTCGGGTTATCAACTATTAAACTTTTAACCCCTTTGCCCCATTGGCTGTTCAGCGACGCTGTGACTCTTTAAGTTCCGTATGCGTGAACCTAATGAATTATCTGCGGTCGCGAATGGCACATTAATGACTTCTCGATGTCAAGTTCTAAATAGTTTGTTGTTACTATTTCTTTGGATATCATTTTTATTTTCGTTTTGTTCTTTGCTGGCATTTTTTTTTGCTATTTTTTTTATTTATTTATTTACTTCAGCCGTAGCCATATACAAAGGGAAAAACACAAAATAACACTACAAATCACATATAACCAAATATGTAACAAAGATCATCGAACCACAAGTAGTTCATCATTCCTATCTTTGTCAGGAGCGTTCATGCCCGCGAGCTATTGACCCCTCTTGGCATCGGCTCTCAAAACACGCCAGCGAACCTTGGGAAAAACGAGGAACGTCGCCCGAACGATGACCAGGGACCCATAAATTTCCTTTACAGGGGGCTTGTCATTTCCTAAGCTTCTATGTTGCTATGTTGACCGAACCGGTCCTACTTTCAAAAATCCCACTAGGGTCGAATCTGCATTCTTGTTTGCCTCATTGGACGTGCGCGCCAAAGAGACTCCTCCCTCAAGGCGCCAGCAGCCAATCCCAAATTTTGTCTATCTGGCCTTGAACGTGATTGGACCGTGGGTATTTCTCGAAATATCTTCCGTGCGGTCAACATAGCATCAGAAATCTCTTATTGACAAGCCCCCTTTAAAGGAAATTTATGGATCCCTGCGATGACTCAAATCCTATTTCAACCAATCAACGGGGTTCGTTGGGGACAGCTGTGGTTACGCTTCCGGCTCTTCAGGTTTACGGCGATTCTTCATCAGCACGAAGAGCTAGTCGTCAAGAGTATCAAGGGTGGCTTGTTGAAGCAAGAGGTGAAGTTCAGCATTGCAATTGATTTTATTATAACATTATGATTATAAAGATAGTATTATAGTTGGATTCGGACTTAATCTGAATGTACATCAATAGTAGTTCTGCCCAAGCTGACAGAGGATTGTACATGTTCAATGATTCAAAACGGAAAAAGTCGGCTAGCATATTTTTCGGTAACATTTCGGCCCTTCAAGGGTCCCATAACGAAAGCCCTCCCTAACAACCATCCCAGGAACGGACAAAATGATGACAGCCAAATGTTGAAAAAAAAGAATATCGGAAAAAGGGATTAAAACGAAATATATTGATTTAGCATCCAGTGGAACCTTGTGCTTTTAAGCTGTGGACATCGTGACGGATGAAAACCTGCAATATAAATAATATAACCTAATTAGTGCTGGAAAAGTATCATTAACTTTTCATGATCATGCTACTATATACAGCTACCAAAAACTGCTAAACTACGCCATTGTGTTGCATTTTTTATTTGTAGTAGCTGCGTAAACACTGGTGACGGTTATAGACCATGGTAGACTCGGAAATCGGAAATGGAAACAAATAAAAGGTACACCAAATAGCACACGTTTCCAACCCCTCGCTTTTGAAGATGGTCGTCCTCAAACAACCAATTTGTCCCTCTCCGTGATAGACATGTAAACTAATTTTTGTTATCCTTGAATGCATGAGATACAAATAATAGATAGTCTACGTGGCTACATCGTACAGCAAAGGTTGCAAACCACTCATCGCCGAAGATGAATATGATTTTAGCCGATAGGTACTGACAAATCCCTTGCGTGTCACAACATTTATCTGATTAAAAAAAAAAATTCAGTGTGTACCTTAACACTGAAGTTATGGTCCACTCGAAACTTCTAAAATGGGAAATCTCAAGGAGGAATTCTTGTAAAAAAAAATCTGACGTCTTAGTTAAAAATTTCATCACCATTCATCTTAGTTAAAAAGTTATTGTTCTTGTCGTAAGCCAACTTTCTGATAATCACCACTTGGAATGGAGCAAGCATGCTCGACATCTATGGCAGCGGAAAAACTTTTAGTTTAGCAACCACAAGTGAAACCATTATTCTAACTCAATCTCAAGCGCAGAAATAGAATGATAAAAATGAATTTAACCTAATAGAAATCACGAACAGAAATGGCTAGAAACAAAAGTAAGAAAATGCTGCTTTTTTATTTCTGTAATTTTTAGGTTTATTACGAAAGAGTACCAAACCTACGGGACCAAGGAACTGCCGCACATCTTCATCACATTTAGGTTTTAGTCTAACACTGGTGCTTGCCTACATGCGTTTCTGGAAAGCAGAAACACGGTTGAGATTCGAAAGCTTGGCCGCATAACTTGGGATAGCCTAGCTCAATATGAAACCACTCCCCTTCGCACATTGTAGGTTTTGAGACGAGGACAAACTAACCATATTTGTTTGCCTTAAGGGCAAAATTTCTATGAAGTTTTCCAAAATGTATACCAATTTCATCAGTAAAGCCTGTGGAGAGGGGTGGGGGAGCTGGAGTGGGGGACCAGATTTCTCGTGACACGCTTAGAATGGAGGGATCAGGATGAAACTTGGTGAGAAGAACACGCACAAGCCCTAGATACATCATTTTTCAGAACCGGAGCGGATGCGGGCACTGTGGGGGAGATTGGAGGGGGTGGAATTCTGGGGAGATCGGGTTAAGGTACTTCAGATGTGCTACGACGATGAAACTTGGCAGGTAGATATTAGTGACCCGGCCAAGTTGACTTGGAAATACTCACTTCCGCGATCCGGCCATTGTGCGGGGAGTGAAGGGATTCCCCCGGATTATTGTGACATGCATAACGTTTGAACGGATGGTCTGAACTTAACGAAATTGATAATTGACAAGAACATGTGCCTCCAGATGTCCCGTATAAAGTTTGGACAAGTACTTACAATGCAAAACGGATACGTCAGCTACATTTTATAAAGTGGTATATTTCGGACCTTCTTGGCTAGGGTCCTCTTCAGGCTCAAGCCCTCAAGCTGGAAAATGAACTTGTGGAAATTGTGTGAACTTCTTCCTTGAAAGTCAAAGCTCGTGTTGTGATTTCATTTTGGATACGGTTGCTGTTTTGCTGCTCGACTGAGTCGTCGAAAGGGTAGACATTTTTCTAAAGTTTGGTTTTGGAGTCACCTGTCTCTTCTTCTTCTTTCCAGCTAAGATGGATACTTGTCGGCGGCATGTCTGGGCGATTTGAAGTTTCGTACTTCGGTGATAGATTTTCCTTCAGCCAAGCTGACAGCGAATCATATTCGACAAAGCAAAACGGATACGTTAGCTACATTTTATTAAGAGCTATATTTTGGCCCTTCTTGGCAAGGGTCTTCTTCTGGCGCAAGCTGGAAAATGAACTTGCGGAAAAATAATTAAAGATTCTTCCTTAGATGTCTGATTTTGTTTACTTCTTCCTTGAAAACTGCTTGGAGTTAAAGCTGGTGCTGTGATTTCATTTTGGATACGGCTGCCGTTGGACAAGACCGGGTAGCTGTGGGGGAGTTGGGGGGGACTGGAAATCTCGCGATTCGCATAGAGTGGAGGGATCGGGATGGAACTTGTTGAGAATAACAAACATAAGCCCTAGATACCGTATTCACAGAATCGGACTATGCCCCGGCATGTGGGGGGAGTTGGAGAAAGGGTCCCGGAATTCCTGTGATCGCGAGTTTGACTGTGACAATGAAAATTGGCAGACATTGTGGCGAAAAGACCAGATTAACTTAGAAATTGCCACTTCCTGGGCCCGACCATCGTGGGTTAAGTTCAGGGAGGGGAAATCCGGAAACTTGAGCCGTGCGTAACTTTCGAACGAGTGATGATATCTGAATAAAACTTGATAATGGACAAGGATTTCTGTTACAGCTTCGGACCGGATCCGACGGCTACAGTAAGGGGGGGGAGGGGGCACCGGAGATCTCTAACACGCTTAAGACAGAGGTATTGGCACGGGACTTGGCGGGAAGAATAAGCCGTAGATACATCGTTTATAGGACCCGACCGGAGCCGGGCACTGTGGAGAGTTGGAGGGGGGGGGGTCCTGTAAATCTTTTGACATGCGCGGCTCTGAAAATAATGATCTGATTCTGATCTTACTTGAGAGATGGCAAGAGAACACGTCCCATATATTTCGTTAACAGGTAACTTGTTAAGCAAATTATGGTCCTGACCAGATTGACTTGTAACTTGTCACTCTCTGATTGCAACCATCCAGGGGCCAGGGGGGTGGGGGAGGATTATCTGAATCTTCTGACACGCATAATTTTCGAGCGAGTTTTCCGGTGTGAATGGAACTAGGAAAACAAAAAGGAATACCTGACAAGAGTACATATCAGAGATGCTCCTTTTCAGGTCCGGACTGGGTCAGGACACATTCTTGTGTGGATCAAGGGCCCATAGGCCCATGATCATGTGTACCTCAAGGGTTCTTTTACAAATGAATTCCTAGCCCCCTTATAGTGTGCATCACGTACCGCTCAATACATTTTCATGGTCACCCATTTTGGTCTCACGGATTTTGCTTACGAATGAATTCCTATCACCCTTAAAGTGCGCATCTTCTCCGCACGGTGAAAAGGTTTGGCCAAACGATACATTCTCATGTTTCCCAAAGGCCTATGATCGTGTGTCCCTGAAAATAAATTCCTAGCACCGTTAAAAATTAATTCTCACCAGAACCTTAGCGAATAAACAGAAAACCATTTTTTCGCCGGACAAGAAGTTCGTCCGGAATCCGACAAAAAACGGATAGTTTGTTAATGTAAAAGTTTTATTTGAAGTTGATTAGATGTTCGATTTAGGGGTAAGAAGACATGCTGAACACTTAAGTGAAAAGCATTTTCTACCCGGACAACTTGTTCGCCCGAAATCCGGCCAAAACCGGAAAATTTGTTAAAAGCGAAAGTTTTCTTTGAAATTGATTAGATGACAGATTTAGGGGTAAGAAGGGACGCTGAATGTGTATATGACAATCATTTTTTACCCGTATATATAATATGTCCGGAATCCGGGTGAAACCGGATTTGTTTTTTATAAGTTAAAGTTTTATTTGAAGTTGATTAGATGTTCTTTATAGGGATAGAGAAATACGCGGAATTCCTTTCAGAAGTTTTTTTTTCTGGACAAGTAGTTTGCTCGGAATTCGGCATAAACCGGAAATTTGGCAGAAGTAAAGCAGGAAGTTTCGATCAGTATCGTCAAAATAGATATGGCTTGTAGAGGTATATCTGAACTTGGTTTTCTCAGATGATTAGCCTGGCGAGCTACCTATCCTTACAAGTGCCATATGAGCTTAGAGCTCTTGTTCTTGTTTTCTCTCTTTTTGGGATCCCAAAACGTAAGTGGAGGGATACCTATGACATCGCAAATGTTGTCCGTCTGTCCGTCCGTCCTTGACTCTATCTGGCGAAGACAACACCCAATTGTCTGGATCAAATATTAAATTTTTGGGATCCCATCGAAACCTTTGGTCATGTTCGTAAGGCACTTGTCTTTGCTCTTCTCATGGGGCTTGATTCATACCAATTTACAGATACAATGCCGAGTCGTGTTGAGAGAACTAGTACTCGTCATTGTACAAACTGTATATACAACAGCGAACCTGGTCCTGTCATACATAACAGGAACAAATAAGTATTGATTGAAAAAAAAATTTGATTGAAGAAAATTTGACGCTCGCCATGCCAATGCCATGAAAAGATATCTCTGGACTCTCGAAAATAATGAGTTATGGGTTAGTGTCATTATTAGAGTTGGATATGAAAATAATGACCATTTCGACAAAATGTTTGTCTTTGCTCGACAAAAAGCAAAGCTGGTCTTAAAAAATTTACTCTAAAGCATTGTTGAAATTGGTGTAATAAGCTGCGTAGCGCTATACGTGATGTTTTCTATTTATTACAAACCTTTGCTCAAATTGAAAGTGAAAGGTCCCTATCCCTTCGACGTTCAGCGTTACCATACTGATCAATTTTTCGAGCTTCGAAAGATCTGAAAAAGTGTTCTTACTACTTGAAGTATACCAGTGCAATTATTTTGTAAAAACCGCCATTAATTTCAAAAAAAAAAAACTACTAAATTAAAGTATGGACAACAGTGTTCTTATACTAACAGCAAGCAGTCGTAACAGAACAAAATGTGTTCTTTCGAAGAAAAGTTGGTCATTCAACTTCCAGCAAAGTAGAACTTGTGTGCTCCCCGTGGCAACGCTGGCGAATCCCTTCTTTCCTCGGCCTGGTGGCGGAGCCCAATCAAACGATCTGATTGGTTCTGCATAAGACAAAGTAGAACCAGGGTCTATTCACCTTATACAGCTTATTACAGCGCGCCCCGAGGAAGAGACGAATCTGTATACGCCGTATTACACCTTATTACACCTACGCTTAATGCTTAACAAGAATGGGCGAGGGGTTGCCCACTCTCGATTTTAGTGTACAGCAAGTACGTGCCCGGTGCCGCGAGGCACAGTCGGTGCCGGCACCGGCTGAAACAAGCCGGCATGGTTGCCACGTGTTAAAACATCAAAACAAGCATTTTTAGAAGCGTTGGAAAGATGGATCGCCTAATTTATTGTCGGCACCGGTGCCAGCCTATTTCGGCTGGTGCCGGGTAAGGGTGTACAGCAGGTGCCGGGGAGTGGACAACCCCTCGACAATGAGATGTATGAGAGATTACCGCAGAGTAAAAGCAAACGCACAGTTAATGTTTCTGCTCGAAGAAATTATAATAGTTAACTCTTCTCAATTTTGGTTGATATCGGAATAACAGTCTCGACGGCCAATTAAAAACATCAAGACGAACATTATTCGTCTCATATTTCGTAAAACATTTTGACTGACTTAATTTGTATTTTCGTTTTCAAATTCTTTGTTCTTTAGTTTACGTGTTATTCGTATTGTTCGTAAGTATTTTTTTTTTCTAAGTTGTGCCCGTGTGAGCCAAGTGCTATTGGGGCCAAAATAAAATTCAGTGATTGATTGATTGATACTGAGGACTGGTGGGGACAAGGTAAATAATCATATAATGCGACTTATTCGACTGGAGGCATGTCGGTTACATTTCTATTTTCTTTAGGAGAGAATTCTACGAACCCGTTCCTTATTCCGGTCACTATAGTAACGGTGATTTTCTTCGTCGGTGTTCTCTGCGTCTGTACAGTTATGCTATGGTACAGATGCTATAGAAAATACAGGCTCAAGGAAGATAGGCGGAAGTATTTTGAGGTAAGCGTACCGATATCATTGATTCCCTATATTTTACCTACAATTCTATAGGGGAAACAAATGGAGTAGGACGAAAAAAAGAATAACCACTGCGCCGGACACTTCTCCGGACTACTTATTCTGCCTTTTGTAATATACCTAGCTCCCTTATGGAATTATTAGCTTCTGATACCCCCCCATCTTTCTCCACTGTTTCGTTTTGTGTCTATGAATTTGTAGCGCTTTTTCGGCCGTGCCGAGTGTTGCTCGTGACACAACGCAAAGTTTCCCGGGATCTTCGACGTCCGCTCAAAATTGTTTCACACATTAGGATATGACAATTATCGGTTTTTTACTTATTTTATCTGCTTAGTTTCCCCACTCTTTAACCATGGCCCGGTCAGTTTTCAAATATTTTCCGCCCAGCCGCCGCATCGGAGAGTAGGAAGGCTGGATAGAGTCGGCTAGCGCTAACAAGAAAATTGCTAATTTCAGGTGGAAAGTAATGGTATTTTCGAAAACCCTTTTTTCTGATCCATTTCATAGTAAAAGATCATTTCTAGTAAGAGTTGTGCTTTCAGGCACCTCTCTCCCTATTACCGGGAGTTTATGTGTATTGTAGAGTACATAGAGATACCCCGAGGGAGGACTGGAATGAATAGATTTGTACCGGAGTTACTCATGGCGAGTGGTGGATGATGAATAACATTCGTGTTCACCCACTGAAATACTCCCCCACTGGTGCATTTTAAATAAAGGAATAACAAAAACGTCAACTAATCAGATGATGAATATTCCTGCTGTCACATCTGGCTGCACATACAGGTTATCAAGGGGTGATTCGCAGTGGGGTTTTTTTCACATCGTGGAAAAACGCCTATAGCTGCCCCAAGCTTGTCAGTTTTTCGCAGTCAACCACGGACAACCCCGTGTTACCACTGGTTGAAGGCTGGAGTCAGGTTTGCCACGCGCGAAAAAAAAGCACCGGTTCAGTGCAGGGGCGTCACTAGCCTTTTACCTTTGGGGGGGGGACGGCCAGTTTGTGCCGACGGAGTCAAAAATGTGCCGACGAAAAACGCCGTTGCCGCTTTGCGGCAACGGCGTATATTCATGTAGATTCGAAATTTAAATACACATATTCGGGTTTACATTGCAGCTTTCGCCAAAAAAGCTTCCAACGACTTCACGCAGAACAAGTCAAATTATTCGCCGCAGGGGAAATGTTTTGGATCTGCTTTTTTGTCTGGAAACATTTTCGAAATTTCCAACGGCTAAACCCAGAACAAGTTAAATTAATCGCCGCAGGCGAAGTTTTTTTAATCTGCCTTTTTTTCTGGGAAAATTTAGCTTAGGGTACAAGTCTAGCTTTTACGGTGTTTCAAACCCTAAGAATTTCAATCCTAAAGCGCCAATTCAATGAAACACCATTGTAATGCATTAGTTGAGAGTATTCCTTTAATGTAAAATGCTATATTTAAATTTACATATTCGGCTTTTCTTTTCACTTTTCGCTAAAAAACGAAGCTTTCCAACGACTGAACCCAGAAGAAGTTAAATCCAGCGCCGCAGGGAAAATTTTGTTTAATGTGTCTTTTTTTCCGGAAAATTTAAGGCCATTCTATACCCATACTTTACAGTTGTCCAAATAGAAAATACTACGAAACGCGCCGCAGGCGAATTTTGTGGAAACGCTGATGAGCAATCCCAAATAAAAGTGTGAAATCTGTGTGAAATCACTGATTTTTCTGCTAAAAAAGTAGTGGCCATCCATAAGAAAGTAGGCACAAAGTTGATTCTTGTGTGTAGAAAATCTCGATTTGCCGACGAGACATAAACTTTCGGGATTGGACAAAAGTTTACGGATTTGATTTATTACGTGTAATGAGATTCTGATCTTCCAAGGGAACTGAACTTTCCGGGTGTGCCCGATAAATATTTGAAGAATTCGATTTCTTGCGAATAAAAATATCCCGATGGGCCGACAAGAATACCGACTGCCGACTAAAGCATTCAGAACTCGAATTCTTCTTTTTTTTGCCCGACAAGACTGTAAAGGGCTTTATTTCTTACGTGTAAATAGCAGCCGATGTGCCGACAAAACTTAAACTTTCGGGATGCGCCTGATAAATGTTTACAGAATTTGATTTCTTACGTATAAAAAGAACCCGATGTGCCGACGATACGGGTCTTCCCGGGTGCGCCCGACTAATGTTTGCTGAAAATGATTTATCACAGATAAACAGAATCCGATGTGCCGACGAGAATTTCTTCTGTTTTTTGCCCGACAAATGTTTATCAAATTTCGATTTCTTGCGTATAAAAGGACCCAATGTGCCGACGGGTCTACCGACGCCCGACGAAGGCATACAAATTGAATTTCTGCTGTATTTCTTATGTATAAAAAGAACCCGATGTGCCGAAGAGCATATCGAGGGCCCGACAAAAAGATCTCCTGTGTTCTGCACGACAAATGTGTGCGAAATTTGATTTCTTGCGTAGGCTATGAAAAGAAAAGATGTGCCGACGAGTCGACCGACGCCCGACAAAAGCATGTAAAATTTTATTTCTTCTTTGTTTGCCGGCGCTCCGCGCCGACAAACAAGTGTACTTTCGCCGGGCTTCGCCCGACGAAAGTACTTTCTCAGGACCTTTGGGGGGGGGAGTCCCCCCCTCCCCCCCCATAGTGACGCCCCTGGTTCAGTGATCAAGATTAGCAAAAAATCAACAAAAGAAGAAATTGTGACGAAGCCTTCCGAAAAGTTTTGGAATATTTTTTAGAAAAAATCAACCAATTTGGTGCCCGTTGCAGTGGCTCTGGGGTCGTAATTTGGCGTGCGCGTGTTTTCCATGTTGTGTTAGTGTATCCTTTTCATGATCAGATTTGTAATATTAAATAAATGAAAAGAAATTATAAATCGCCAACCGTGACAACCCTGACTGGAGCACGCCTGTCATGGCGTAATGGCCTACAGTATGAGAGACTGAAGATTTGGGAGACCGTGCTAATACATGACGGAAGGGATATGGTCTAAATTTGACAGAAACAAAACGTCGTCCGCTAACGGTTTTGATCGTCTGATGTTTGATCCGTTTCTGCAGTCTCCAATGAGACGTCACAAGGCATGACAAAAGATACATGTCCAAGCTTGATAGGAATTCAAAATGTTTTCGGCTGTCACTCGGTTATTGTGATTTGTGGTCGGTTCCTGCAACTTCCTTATGGGACGTCATCGGTTAATTGGCGGTAAATCTGGCCGGTGTGTGGGTGGTGGGAGGATTTGCTATGGCATTTGGCTGAAGCGAAATATATAGCTCCGCCGTGACCTTCCCTAAATTCTCCGGTGGTTTATTGACACACTTTTCCGGGAATACTATTTTCTGAGGAGGTTCGAACATCTCCCTTTTTGGTATTCCAAGTCGTCATCGGTGGGATAGCTTCTTCAAGTCCGTCCGTCAGTACGTCTGTTAGCGTAACGACTCTCAAGTCTATTTAAACATTTCCTTGGGTATAGTTTGTAGAAAGATCAAGTTTGTAGATGTGCCCCGTAGTATTTAGGGGTAGGGGGGGGGGGGGGCAGAAATTACAAATTAAGGCGTAAAAAGCGTTTCTTTTCGCTAGCGAGGCTGTCTATTTAGGGAAAGGGTCACAAATATTTGTTTTTCGGAAGTGGATCATTGTCGAAATTGGGGTAAAAAGAAATGATCGTTCTGCGTCATCAATTTTTTCATTTTTACTTTTTTTACCTTTTTTGCCAAGCCTACAGTTAGACCGGACGGCGAAAACCGAAAATCTATATCAGCGAGCACAAAACTTTGCTCATTTTTATTGCGTTTTATCGTTTCGACAAGAATCCGACGAACACCGAATACTGTTAGGCCTATAAGCGAAAACAAAAGTTTAGCCCGATTGCTCTAATAGAATAGGAGACGAAATGTTCCCACTCATAGTCGTTACTCAACTAGACAACGTTTGTGGACATGTTGAACGGATCCATAAGCTTTAAGTAATAAGTAAGTAAGTAATTTATTTATGACCCGCCATTTTCAAAAGCGGGGTATGTAAAAGAAAAGAAACAAAACACAACAAAAACACACAAAATACAATTTTTCACTCTTTGGCCAGAAAACAGTGAAGAACCTCACGTGCTGGCTGGGCCCAGTTGAAAGTAAAAGTAAAGTAAGGTTTGTTAGACAAGAAGTTGCTAGCTACCTAATTTGATTGTCTTTACAAAGAAAATATCATTTTTAACACTCACAAATGGCCATGATTCTGGTAGAGACGACGAAATTTCCAAAAGTGTAACGCTATCATCTCCAACATGGAACTGCTCCGTTAGCAAGTGGCTATGGCATGAGACTCATTTTGGCTTCTTGCTGTCAAGGCTGGAACGCATTTTTGAATTTTCGGTAAAATTATCTTTCCACGGGGTAATCCAGCCAATCACGCTACAGAGATCCGTAGTTACCACGCTTACTACGCTCCCGAGCATGGTAATCATTAGCTACTATTAATTACCATTTCGATAAGGTTGGAACGGTCAGCGTAGTAACTTTTGGTGAGGTTGGAACGGAAAGTTTAACTAATTGTCACTATTGTTAGAAGGGTGGAACACGCTCATATAGAGATTTCACCCTACACGACGAAAACGGATATTGCTACACCGTCATCACGGGAGCATAACACAAAATTTTAACATCAGGAGAAATAGGACTTCCGGCTTTGAGACTAAATTATCGGCCTTTGGTAACCATTCTGAGCCAGTATGTTGCTGGAAACGTTAACCTGGCTTCTTCTTGTTGGTATGACAAAACTTTCGCAAGATAGTTTTCTCGATAATGAGAGTTTGAAGACTTCAGAGTTTGTAAACAAAGACGGAGTCTCGCGTCCTATTGCTCGGTTATGACGCATTTTCTGAAATCCGACCAATAGGAAGCACGAATCGTTTTTGTACGGTAAGTTCCAAGGCTTCAAGCTCCAGTTTCTGATTAAACTTTTCTACAAAGCTGTAACTATACGATTAAGAAAGAGCCAGGGAACTGTTTCCAACAATCTACAGCTCAGAACAGTTTTCGAACATGGATAAATCCCTGACAAATTTGGAAGTCCTATACCTCGCAATGTTCAATTACTCCTTTTCTACCCTTTTCCGTTTTCGTCGGGTAGGCTGCAATCTCTCTATAAAAGCAACGAAGGTCGCGGGCATCCTCTGCGGTGATCGATAGGTTCGGGTTGGGTTTGGATACTCTGTATCAGCTTACTAATTAGGTGTTCCGAGTGGCAATTTTAGCAAACATTCCGGATAACGAAAGAAAATTGGACGAATGTGTATAGCAAGAAGAGGTAAATATCTCCCCAAAGGGGTGGTAGAGTCAGGCCCGTATCCAGGAATTCATTTCGGCGGGGGGGGGGGTTGCCCACGGGTCGGACCAAGAAGTACAAAAAAGACATAGATCAGAGGTTAAAGCCTACAAAAAACTATTACTTTTGTGGGTTTCGGGGGGGGGGTCGAACCCCCTAACCCCCCTGGATACGGCCTTGGGTAGAGTACGTGAGGAAGGGCCACAGCATTATGAGCTGCCATATAACAACACATTTATCTGTTTAGCGCCATGAAATATATATTAGATATACTTAGTATTAGTGAATTGCAGCACAAGTCCTTAGGACTTTCATTTTGCTGCAAAGATTATTAGTCGTGTTAAGTTTTATTTTATGTTTAATGTTTTTTTTTTTTTAAACCTACCTACCTAAAAAAATGTGATTCGGAGGCAGCTTGAGCTGGAGAAATATATTAGATGTGCTGTGTAACTACCGCCCTCTTAAAGTATAGGCTACACTCAGGTCCGTATATATCCAGGAGTTTTTTTTGGGTGGGGGGTGCCCGCGGGCGGACCAAAAAGTAGAAAAAGACATAGACCACAGTTTAAAGCCTGTAAAAACAAGTTTTTTTGCATGTTTCGGGGGGGGGGCCCTAACGGCCAAAACTCTCCGCTTTCGGATAACTTAATCTTTAGTATTTTGCGTTCTAGTGATGGGATTTTAAGAGCGTGTCCGAAAGCTCGGAAACGAACGGAAATGCTGAATTAATTCAGCATTTTATGCAGCATTTCGCTTTCGGACTTACATTTTCGCTCAGTTAATGCAGCATTAATTCAGCATAAAATTCATTGAAAAATTCAGCGAAGATGCTAAATTTTACGCTGAATTTTCAAGAAGAAACTGGGGAGCTGGCGATTAAGGCTAAATTTCGGAATTAGACGTGTCAGAGAAGAAATAAAGAACGTGTCCGAAAGCTTTTAGTGCTGTAAATGCTGCATTTAATGCTGCATATAAGGTAAGAGCTTTCGGACGAAAATAAAAATAAAAATGGAGCATTAAATGCAGCATTTACAGTCCTGAAAGCTTTCGGACACGCTCTAACTCTCCGAATTCAGAATAAAATCTCCGAATTCGGCGATGCACAATTACTGAAGTCCGATGTAGGAGAGACTTTTTACAGTGTACTGCTCCGATTCCCTCCATGGAGACCCTGACGGAAGATATTCATTTGGCTAATTAGGCGAAGGTTGTGATGCTGAACAGACGATTTGCTTTTCCCACGTGGCTTTTCTCCGTTTTCTTCACTTCCCGGCGGGAAAGCTGTAAAGATCTTGCATTTTCCGCACGGAAGTGATGACGGTGCTAAAAGTTCTGGCCGGAATTCTAGTCCTTGCCCGCCCTATCCTTATTGTCTATTCGCCCCATTGGCTTTTTGCCGGATGTCGTTTTGCCTGGGGAACGGCGAAAGTGCCCAATCAGCCGCAAGCGGATTTAACTGAATGAGTTAAATTGGTTGAATTCTATCGTTTATACTGTCTAGATCACAATGTCTAGATCAGGTACAGTATAGAAGAGGTATGTCTGTTTGAACACGGTCTCTATCTTTCACCACCTTGGTTTTGTTTCTTGCTGATCATATGGAAGGGAAAAATTACAGACATGATACCAGCTAATGCAGCTAACAATCACCTGTTTGAGCTTTCTTCTGGCGCAAACCACAAATTAAACATCTGAATTTATTTTTGTTGACTTTTAAGATGCTTCTTCTCTATCTCCATTGGTGTATGCTACGTATTTTAAACGCCATCTTGTCGGTGAAATTACACAGCGTTTAAGCAATAGATGCAACACATTCTACAGAAGAAACGGAATTAAGGCCAAATGTCTTAACGTCCAGCTAACACATAATGAACTGTACATGCAGTAAACGTTTTCGGCAAGAATTTTCCAGTAAAAGTTGCCCGGAAGCCAATGGGTTTTCGTGTTTTCTTCGGTGAGCGTTCACTGTTAGGCGATGTTCAAATAAGTCTACCTCTGCTGACAATTAACTGAAAAATTAACCGAAAAGGGCTGAGATCCCACTGTTTAATTAAACATCACTTATTCACTTAAATAGGGTGGAAAACTGATAAAAATGCAATAATTCGTTTGTCCGTTATCCATCGCCGAATGAACTTATCCTTTCTGATATCTGGTACCTGTATGTGCTTGTCCCTCTACGCTTGACGTATTATGTGAGCCATTGCTGAAGAATAAAATAAAAATGTCAGACTCCTTGCAAGACATGGTCTTAACACCATTTTCCTACTCTCTACAGGCGTTACTTTTTCGAGCTTAGCATCTTTAACCCTGGAAATGCAGGTCTTTGGTGAAATTCAAATTCTCCGCGTCTGGGTGAATATTTGGTTGCCGTGCAAACAGCGCACACTCAGAACGTTATTACTAGAGCACCGGATGAAAAAATTCAAAATCCCAGAGATAAGTCAAACCATTTCAGAGTATTGAAATAGCAGATGTGTAAATCAAGCTGCCTTTTCAGTTAAACTTTAAGCGGGTCAGTTTCTGTGGTAAATAACAGCTTCTTTCCGATATCCCGAAAAGCACCATAGAAAGGGTTGTAGTCAATATATTCGATTATATGATAAACCTATAAACCCCTTACCTTAATGCGTATTCTCGCCGATCCCTTAGGACTCCTCGGGGATCGAGGGGAACGGCGAGGACAGATGGAGTGACTCGGCGGATGAAAATCAACGAGAACACGGGGTATATTTTCCAAGTATATTTTGATTGAAAAAAGAAACATTCATTCGCGGATTTAGTCCGGGTATATTTTAAATTCTCGTCTGTTAATTCTGATCGATTTTAACTTAATTTTACATTGTTATATTTACAACAAAAAAATCGAAACTACTATAAGATGGATTCAGTCAGTTTCAAGTCACAATTAAACTCAATACTGATCTCAGAAATTCTTTTTAACGACCACTAACATCTGTTTTCCCCAAAACAACAATACCAACAACTCTCATAACCGATTTCCCACCGAATCTGAAAGGGAGTCCTTTTTTTATGATGGTGATGATAATCGGAGCATTCCCTGTCCGTGGGGACTCGAGAATACTGGGGTGGATTTCCTGGGACAAACAAACGCGGGGACTCCTTAAAAGGAGTCCTCGGGGAACTGCGAGAATACGCCTTTAGTTCCTCCTGTGCCATCAGAGGCCCCCAGGGCGTCCACGAATAGGTGCCAGTCTTCCTTCTGGTGGGCTGCTGCCATGACATCTTCCCACTCAGGTTGCACCCGTCCGTGGAAGTTTGCAAGGTCCATCTGGTAGGTGCGGCGAATAGTGTTTCTCGCTGTTCCACATCGACGTCTTCCTTTTGGTTGCCAATACAGGATGTTGTTTGGCAACCCGGTTTCATCCATGCGGACGTAGCCCTAGTATCGCCATCTCCTTGTTCTGATACAAAAAATTTTGGTAATGTCATTATAACTCATGAGAACATGTAGATAATCCGTATATTCATCAGTCGTAAATAACTTTATAAATTTAACCATTAATGCTAAAATCTCAGCTTAGGCTTCGTTAACCAAATTAGAAGATAAGGAACAAAACTGTTTGCGAACCTCTGGTGGGCACACTTGATGGACTGCATTTTTTTGTGTGACTGGCTGCAACAACTACCGCAGTTATTACCTTGGAGGGGAACCTTTTCGCCAGCTTTTCTGTGCAGAGCGCTGAAGCCAAGAGCAAATAATTTACGTAGTAGGCTCCATAGCCGCTTGGAATTATATTTTGGATGTATTTATGTTTTGCTTTGTGTATGGTCAGTGGGCTTGGAAATATACTTATTATTTCTTCTCGAATCATACCGCTAACTAGGGTCGAAACAAAAATAACTTTCGCATTCTACATAACAACATAGGGACGCGCAACCATCGTTTATCTGTTGCCAACCTCCTGACGGGGAAGCCTTTATTTTACAGACCTTGGAGAAGCTGGAGGATAGGCCTGACGACTCCGTGTGTCTGGAGCAGAAACCAGCTTCTGACGACTACGAAATTCCCTACAAAAACCTTCTCCTTGGAGAAATCATCGGCGAAGGGGCCTTTGGAACAGTGCGCAAAGCGCAAATACGGTCCATGTCCCCTCTTTCTCTTGGACTATGGAAGACGGTAGCAGTAAAGCAGCTTAAATGTGAGTACCGTGAAGGTTTGCTTGTGTGAGTGGGGATCATACATGAGCTATTACTCGGAAAAATAATAGCGTGCTATTACTATTACTGTAGTGTAATAGCAAAGCTATTACTATTACTATTACTGACCGAAAAAGTAATACTATTACTATTACTATTACTTTTTAAGTAGTAGTAAAAGCTATTACTATTACTATTACTTTTGTGTGTATATGATTTGAACCCATATTGCCCATTTGTAATGTATTAACTATATCCTACAAGATGAGAATCCCGCTATAGGAACGCAGCTCGCAGCGAAAGAACTCAGTAGTATTTGTACGCGGAACTACGATCGCCTCCGTCGGGTCATCTTCATACCACTGACAGGGCATGCGGAGGGTGCTGCTGAACTTAAGAAACTTGAGCCGAGTTTCCATTCTTGTAGGATTAGTTTAACGATACTAAACTAAAGCCAGACCAGAGCAATGGGAATTAGGGCAAAGTAATAGTAAAACTATTACTATTACTTCATAGATAATAGTAAAACTATTACTATTACTATTACTTAGTAAAAAAATAATAGCGAAAACTATTACTATTACTATTACTGCAAAAAAAGTAATATTACTATTACTATTACTGTAACTATTACTAATAGCTCATGTATGGTGGGGATCATGTTTCAGTTGGTTCTAACTCACTGACTGATGTTATTCACGAAAAAGCAACTAGCGAATTCCCGACCTGCCAACATGCCAAGGCTTTGAACGGCCAGTTCGGGTACTCAGAAAAGAAAATCACTTCCCTAAACAGGAAAAATCACTTCTCTTAAAAAGGAAAAAGAAAATCACTTCCTATGACCCTTTCTTAGTCGAACGCGACAAAAACGTAGTCCATTTATTCTCTCAGACCATACATTAGTTGTGTTTTTTGCCAATTCTCTGTCATCCAGTTAACCGATCTATTTACCACTACAAGCCGTTTTTCGGCATTCCATCCAGTTCGCCCGACAACACAAACAAGAGCTAGAAGCTCATATGGCACTTGTAACGAGTAGGCGGTACAACAAAGTAGATGGGAACGTCACAAGCTGCACACGCCATCAGAAAATGCGGTTCGGACGTAGGAATAGAATATGCAGCTTCACTCAAGTCTGTGCATTTCTGGCATCGCCTCGTATCATCTGGGGAAAATGACTGTCTTAACATCCAAGTTTCAGCCCAATAACCCCACTGGTTTGATCCCTAGACGTGCCTCACGGTTTCCGGTACCTCCCTCCAACTGCCCCTACCGCGGCCGAATCCGGCTTGGACTCCTGAATGGATCATCTAAAGCATCGTCTCTTACTACCTGTTAAGTTTCACTAGAATCCTAGAATTTTTCGGTAGATTCCGTTCCACCCCACCGTGGTCGGATCCGGTTCGGACAGCAAACTATGTCATCTAGGGCATATGCTTGCTCTACGCATTCAAAGTCAAGTTTCACTCGAATCTGAGCATTTTTCTTTAGATTCCGATCCCCCCCCCCACCCCACCGTGGTCGGATCCGGTTCGGACGGTAAACTATGTCATCTAGGGCTTATGTGCTTGCACTGCGTTCCAAGTCTCATTTAAATCGCTGCACTCGTTTGACCCCTATACTAGCCACACAATTTACGGGACTCCAGCTACTGTGGCCGAATACGACTTAAAAACATAATAGTCGCATTTCTGACATCTCCTCTTCCCGTCCGTCAAGTTCGACTGGAATCGAAGCGTAGCCTATCCAATCCCACCACTACAAGTATTTCAGAGTTTTCAGGCGCCCGCCTCCCCCCCCCCCACAAGTGTCGGATCCGATCCGGACTTGACATGGAACATCTGAGACGAAATTTCTTTCCACTTGCTAATTCATTTAATCCGATCATCCGTTCAAAAGTCTAGTGCCACTAGATTCTGGATTCCCCATCCCTCCACTCCCCCCGATGGTCGGATCGGGGAAACGACTATTCTTTAGTCAGTCTGTTCGAGTCCCTGATATGCCTGCCAAGCTTCATCGTCCTAGTACATCAGGAAGTACCGAACTCGCGGGATTGCTAGAAATCCGGACCCCCCAACTCCCCCATAATGCCCGGATTCGGTCCGGTTATATTCATGACATATCTAGGACTTATGACTGTTCTTCCGACCAAGTTTCATCCCGATCCCTTCGTTCTATAAGCGTTTCCCAATATGTCTGGTTTCCCCCTCCAATTCCCCCGAAAGTCACCGGATCTGGTTCGGATTTCGAGTGGGGTGTCTGAGACACGAGATTTATCTAAATATCAAGTTTCATTGAGATCCTAATCCGTTACAGAAAGTTAAAAATGCCTAAATTTCCCGGATTCCCTTCCCTCCACTCTCCCCAGATGGTCGGATCTTGGAAGTGACTATTCTCAAGTCAATCTGTTGGGATCCCTGACACGCCTGCCAAGTTTCATCGTCCTAGCACATCAGGAATTGTACCGAACTCGCTTGATCACTAGAAATTGCCCCCCCCCCAACTCCCCCACAGTGACAGGTAAATATTCCTTGAGCCCAAGCTGACTTACAGTCATATATTCATATAATTGCAGGTTTGTTTCCTTCCCCAGCGTTGGCCCAGAAGAATAACAGCCTGAAGAGTGCCAAAAAGGGCCGAAATATCGCTTCATAAGCATCACAGCTGACGAATCCGATTTTGTATATATTATATGAAAATATGACAGTGACAGGATCTGGTCCGGTTATGCCGTTCACGTACCTAGGGCTTGTGCTTGTTCTTCCCACCAAGTTTCATCCCGAATTCTCCACTGTAAATGTTTCCCAAGATTTCCGGTCCCTCCCCCTCCAACTCCCCCCGATGTCACCGGATCCGGTCCGGATTTAAAGTGGGGCATCTGGTCTTTCGCGAGGTCTTTCTTCGCACACGAGGTCTTTCTGTATATCAAGTTTCATTAAGATCCGGCAATTTGTTTGTAAGTTAAAAGTACCTCACTTTTCCGGATTCTCCCTCCCTCCACCCCCCACCAGATGATTCGATCGGGGAAACGACTATTCTTAAATCAATCTGATCGAGTCCCTGACATGCCTGCCAACTTTCATCGTCCTAGCACATCAGGAATTCCCGAACTCGCGGGATCACCAGAAATTCGGATCCCCCTCCACTCCCCCACAGTGAGCGGATCCGGTCCTGTTATGTCAATCACGTATCTAGGACCTGTGCTTGTTCTTCCCACCAAGTGTCATCCAATCCCTCCACTCCGGTCTGGATTTTAATTGGGTCGTCTGGGGCACGAGTTGATCCAATCACCCGTTCAAAAGTTATAAATTCCTCAATATTCCGGATTCCCCTTTCCTCCACTCCCCACACGATGTTCGGATCAGGAATGTGACTATTTCCAACTTAATGATTTCTGATCCCTGATATGCCTGCCAAGTTTCATGGTTCTAGCTTACGTGGAAGTTCCCGAACTAGCAAAACCCGGACTGACAGACCGACAGACAGAAATTGCGATCGCTATATGGCACTTGGCCGAAGTGCCATATAGCGAAGAAGCTCGAATTTCCTGCCTGACAACGAACGTAGGTTGGTGGGACGGAGCTCCAACCTCAGTCCACAGGACGGTTAACTGGATGTCAGTACAAAACGCAGCTATTGTTAATTTTTATGGACAAGTGCCATATACCGATCACTTTTCGCAGTCTGTCTGTCGGTCCATTGTTCTCGAGTTAGGGTACTTCCAGAATTACTAGGACAATGAAACTTGGCAGGCGCGTCGTGTAACATGTTCGGAGTGGACGGATCGGGATGAAACTTGGTTGGAAGAACCAGCACATGCCCTAGATACATAGTTGACAAGACCATGCAGACCGGATCCGAACACTGTTGGGGGAGCTGGAGGGAGAGTTCCGGAATTCGAGTGATCCCGACTTATGATGCTTACACATGTGCTAGGACGATGAAATTTGGCATGCGTATTAGGGACCCGACCAAACTACCTTGGAAATAGTCATTTCCCCGATCCGACCACCGCGAGGGTAGTGGAGGGAAGGGGAATTCGGAATATTGACGTATTTATAACTTCTGAATGGGCAACCGGATCTTAATGAAACTTGATATTTGGAAAGACCTCGTGTCTCAGATGTCAAATTTCAAGTCCGGAATGGATCCTGCGACTTTGGGGGGAGTTGGAGGGGGGACCGGAAATTTTGTGACATGATCAGGGTGGACGGATCGGGATGAATCTTGGTGGGAAGAACAAGCACAAGCCCTAGATAAATAAGACCGGGCCGGATCCGAGTACTGCGGGAGGAGTTGGAGGGACGGTTCGGAGCTATGGTGGTCCCGAATCAAGAGGATATGCTTACACATGTGCTAGGACGATGAAACTTGGCAGGCATATCAGGGACTTACTTGTTGGTAAGAACAAGCATAAGCCCTAGATACATCAGTGACAGGACCGGACCGGATTCGGTCACTCTGGGGGGAGCGCTGGATGGGGGGTCCAGAATTCCGGTGGTCGCAATTTAATGTACCTTAAGAATTGCTAGGACGATGTATCTTGTCTTGAACATTAGAGACTTGACAGGATTGGCTTAGAAATTGTCACTTTCCTGATCCGACCATCCCTTAAGGTAGCCTACTTATCTTAGAGCGTGTTCCACCCTACTTACCGTAGTTACTGCGCTATTCGCCGTGGTTACTACGCTAGGCTGGAACGCTTTTTGAATTTTTTCGGTCAAATATCAGGCTCGGGATGATCCGACCAATCACGGTACAGAGATGCGTAGTTACTACGCTAACTACGCTCCCGAGCATGGTAAGCAAATAGTTACTATTAGTTACTATTTTGAGAAGGTTGGAACGGTCAGCGTAGTAACTTTTCGTGAGGCTGGAACGGAAATAGTAACTAATAGTTACTATTGGTAGAGGGCTGGAACACGCTCTTAACCCCAAAGTACAAAAAATACTTTTAAGCAAAACCTCCATTTTCATGATCCCCATGGCCCTATGATCATTCTTGCCTCAAAGGTTTTGCTTAGAAATGAATTTCTAGCCCCCCTAAATTGCATATCCTCACAGCCAAGTGCAAATAAAACATTTTTTTTACCAAACGATAAATTCTCGGGATTTCCAAGGGTTCGTCGTCATTCTTATATCAAGGGTTTTGCTTACAGACGCTCACAACAAACCCACGAACCAGCTATTCCTACTTTCATCCTCTTACCAAGCCTTGCAGGTGCCATATGAGCTTACAGCTCTTGTTGTACTCTTGGGATTCCGGAGATTCTGTCACACTTCTCTTTCTGAAATATCAATCACGTACGCAGCATCGCCATTGTCCGGTCCATTGACTTCGACCAATGCCTTTGATGAAAGAAGTTGTATTGGGTTTGGTTCGATTGGATGGAGGGGGGAGGGGGATCAGTGGTGCGTGTTTCTGAAGTGATTTGTCGTGTCTCCTGAGAATGTCCCTTTGATTTGGTTTTCTATGGATCTTGTCAAGTGTTTGCTGGTTTTCTATGGGTCGTTGAAACGCAGGGAGGGGTCGGGAGTGCCGGTAATATTTTGGCTAGGGTCAAAGAAGTTAATTGATATGACAGAAAATGGAAAGAAACTGTTAGTAATCGACAGGAGTGATTGATGCAATAGTAGTGTACTCCGCCACTTGATGATCCCAGGGTCGCAGTCCTAGTTACGTGAACCCCTAGCTACGTGAAAACCGGTGACCTAGTCGCTGCAAATGCATAAGGTTACCAAATTATACCGAAAAGCTTAAATTTACCGTTTTTGTGGAATAATAAATAAATAAATTATTTATTTTATAATTTATTGTGTCTTATTTGACAGAAAGCAAAATAAAATGGGCTTCTAGGAACGAAGTAATATATATCATATAGCAAAAGAAGGTGGTGTTCAGCGCCATACCAGGCAGTGGGCAAAGGTGACCCTAAACAAAGGAGGAAGATCGCTCCATTGAAAGGTAGTGTAGCGGATGGGCAGTGTGGATACTATGAACAAACACATTAAACTTGACGTTCCTAAATTAACTGACCGCAGAAATACTCTTTCAAAAAATTTTGGAGCAATGATAATGTGTTGTCCTCAGGTGGTCCGTCTATTCCCCCCCCCCCTCCCGTCGTCCGTGCGTTGGTCCGAGAGGAACACTGTGAATCAATTTTCTCGACATCCGGCTAATTTTTCTTCCCAATTTTCACATATTTTCATTCGATCATTATCTGGTAAAATCTTTTAAGTGTAATAGCTAGATTGTTCCGTTTCTGTGTATTTTTTTTTTATTCATTCTAGCTTTATTTGGAGCTATTTGGAAAAAATAATTAGCTTGATTGATTGATTGATATTACAAAGATGGAATGTTCAGTAAGGGACTTGTACCGTGACAAATGGTACTTTATAAAATCCCATCTACGTCGTATGTGCGTTCTCCCGAAGGCCCTGGGTTGAAATCCTGGCTGGGGAGCACTTCTGTCTTTTAGTTCATTATTTATTAAAGTTATGAACAATTTGTGTTTGGACCTTGGCTCCCCCTAATTAACATTCAAATTGATGAATGGAAGGTATGACAATTTTGAAGTGACTGATTTAGTAAGATTCAGCATTAACTGTCATCATCGGGGGCACGCGTACAAGCTTGCAAAATCAAGGTTCCACAAGGACGTTTTAAGTGGGGTTTTGGTAACAGAATCGTTGATCCTTGGAACAGCCTTACCGAAGATGCGGTTAATGCTGAATCGATCAATAGTTTCAAGTGCATTGTTGATGGGATTTTTAACTCCGATCAGTTCGACTGTTCAAAGTTTCTTAGAGTTATTTAGAGGCGAAAGCCTTTTCTCTTGCTTTGTATTATTATTATTACTATTATTATTATTTAATCTATTTTCTTTATTGAAGATTCAGCAAAGGAGGACGACCGGGAACAGCTTATCAAAGAGATAGAAGTAATGAAGTCTGTGGGGCACCACCCTCATATTGTCAACCTGATTGGAGCTTGCACCTCTGGGCCGAAACTCTGCTTAGTAGTTGAACACTGCGCGGGAGGTGACCTTCTCACTTTTCTAAGAGACGTAAGTTTTCGTTTATTTGTTTTTGTGGGAGTGGAGGATTTGAAAAGAGAGCAAATGTTAGATCATTTTTAAAGTTTAACCGAAAAGGACGGGGATAGGACAATCTAGTTACCCATCACTTATTCACTTAAATTCGCTTGAAGACCCGCTGAAAATGCGTTACTTGGTTGTTCCGCTATTCAGGAATAATGATTTTCAAATAGTGGAATTTCCGTGTGATTTGTGGTACCTCTAATTTGTTGTATGCCTTACAAGAAAGATTTATGACTTTTTTTTTGTTCAGGCACTAAGCAATCTTCACCAATATCGCCACTGCCCACTGAAAAGCCTTGTTTGTGTTTAGATAAAAATTTCCCGCGTCATAGTAGAATATTCGCTGTGGGGACGGCCGCTGATATTGTGAACGTCATAACTATAGCAGATAGGCTAGTGGAAAACAAAAAAATTCCTTTGCAGAATCCAGATAATTCAGTGTATTCGACTAAATGACACACAAATAAGTTGGATTTTCAGTTAAACTTTAAAATGACTGAAAACGGAGAGGCCAGCTAGGATATTCTTTAGAGATATTGTTACCTTTCTTGGTCAGGGTCTTTCTTGGTCAGGTTTAATGAAGAAATGAACAAGAGCTGGATCGCCGGCATTTTCCTAGCTTCTGCTGAAAAATGGTATATAAATGCTGCAACTTCGCAGCATTTTTCGTAGCATTTTTGACGTCACTAATGCTGCATTAATGACGGAAGAAATTCTAGTCCAAACGCTGCATTTTGAGCTTTCGGACACGCCCAGACTGATTGGGAGAAAAATCGAAAGGTAAAAAATTCATGGGACCTAGGCATGTAGTTTGAGGCCCAAACCGGATTTGACGTCCGTGGGGCGAAGGTGGGGCTGGGGGCAGTAGCGTATTTTAGGAATCGCCCCGATCGCCCCCCCCCCGAAATTCTTGAAAAAGGGATTTTTAGTAAGAAAAACGTGTGCGAAACACGGGCGACAGGGGCGATCCTCACCCGAAATTCTCGGAAAAGGAGTTTTTTACGGTAAAAACGTACGCTAAAATACAAATTGAGAAAATCAGTCGAAATTATTTACTGCACGGTTCAGTAATAAATCTCAGAAACAGTTTTTGAGTCGTAATGTGAATGATTACAAGATTGAAAGGTGTTGTTTGCACCTCGTTTTTAACAAAATCGTCATTTGGAGTCGAATTTTAGTCTGGCTAGAGGTTTTTAGTGTTAAAAACGGTCAAAAAATGAAAAAGTCGCCGAATTTTTTTTTCGGCTCATATTTTGCATTCGGCGCATTCGGCCGCATATTTTCACTGAGCTGTCGCCCCTCCCGAAACAAATCGGAATATACCGGTCCCCCGTACCGGACCGGTAGACCTACAGGAATTTTTTTTGGAATTGCTCCGATTCGAGTGATGACTGATGGATAGTAGACGCCGATGCCAAACATGTGCCATTTATGTGTCCGAACCTCTTCTTGCCATGGTGTTAGTGCTGTGGAGGGATTAAAGGTAGGTCCTTGACATTTATTTTGAACGCTTGGGGACCTACGATTGAGAAAAACTTGGCGATACTGCGCCCATGTGACCTAGTTGTGCTATTCAGATATCCTGGCATGATCCAACCTCGGCGGGCCGAGTTGATGGTGGTGTCATTGACTAGAATTTGTAACTCAAAAGTCACTGAATAAAGTGGACTATTTCCCGAATTGATTTTTACCATGTACAGTCAGATCAACCCAAAAGAGCAGTTTCTCGGTGGGAACAAAGAAATCACACAAGAACAAACCTAAGCAGGTTTGCCGGTGTGGTTGATTTACCGTCAAGGAACAAAAAGGGAACGAAGAAATGTTTGTTTAGTGCTTTACCGAAAACATTTTCGGATTTACCGACGAGAATATTCCAGTCATCGCCTTAAAAAGTCTTCGCACTGACGAACAGTTCACAATTACTGAACTTAACAACACGATTTTTATTCATTCCAAATGTAAATAGAACGAAAGAGAGATTTCCCATTGTCATATAATGTTGAGAATGACAGACAAGACCAGGTTCGGTGGCTATGTACAGTTTATTTACATCTTCAGAACAGACACCAAACGATTGACTCCAACTGCTACTGAATGACTGATACTGAACGACTGATGCCGAATGACTGATACTGAACGACTGATTCCGAATGACTGATACTGAACGACTGATGCCGAATGACTGATACTGAACGACTGATGCCGAATGACTGATACTGAACGACTGATGCCGAATGACTGATACTAAAACACACTATACTTTGACTTTAAAAACGAACTCGAATATCTATTCACCCTTATAGTGAATAGGTGATTAGATACTAATTAGTTCCTTAATGAACAAACTGGGTCGCAGCGTTAATTACTAATATTACATTATTCCCTCCTTTAACAAAATGCGACCCGCATTTACAATCTTGAGAGAAAAATACAAAATCTAGAATGAAAGATATTTACAAATTGCTTGTCTTAGAGGGGATACTACGACAGAGGCAAAATCACTTGAAAATGAACAAAACAACATTATAACAAAACTGAAAACAAACAAATCACTGTAAACACTATTTTAGAACAAGATAGGATTTCCGAATAATCTGACAGGTCTCCTCTCTCTTGTTGATCTTCTTGCTTCCTTGTGATCGTCTTGAATTTGAATCCGCGGCGTGTCGTCTGGGGCAGTTGGCTGTGTTACGGCTGCCAAAAGTCGTTGTGATGACACTGGCTGACTGGTGATTACAGCGGATGGCGAAGTCGGCTGACTTGTAATAACTGGGGTCAGAAATTCTGGTTGCAGCTGCGGCATTAGCGGTGAATGGTTTCTGCCTGCTGTTGTGTCTCCTGCTGCTATCTCAAACGAAGGTGTTGATGATAAGTCTTCTACCGGATCTCGTACTGCTATTGGATGCGAAGAGCATGGAACAGCTTCTTGTGCTTCAGTCTGCTGTGAACTGGAAACTGGTGACTCGTCTTCTGAAGGATGTGGTACTGCTGATGTTTGCTACGGCGAGCTTGGAAAAGGTTCTTCTACTACAGGCTGCTGTGAACTGGAAATTGGTGGCTCGTCTGCTGCAGGATGTGGCACTGCTGTTGAGCTTGAACGCATCTGTTGACATGTAACATCGAAGAGTCGGTTGCGTAGATTTGGCTCGAAGCTCAACATCGCAGAGTCATTCGAATCATTATCTGGCGTCGCGGAGTTGGTGGAATTTTGAGCTGGCATGATGGTAGGTGCAGACGGAGTTTGATCGTCGTAGGTCCATTGGGAATTTGGAATTTTCTTCAGATAGTCCACATGAATGCGTTGCTCCTTCCCGGACGACTGCTCCTTGATGATGTAGTTGTGATCGCTGCACACTCTGGTGATGACGAAAGGACCATCGTAGTCAGCTTGAAATTTCAGTGATACTCCTCGTTCTGGAACTCTCCTCCGACAAAGAACATGGTCGCCAACCTGGAATCGTTGAATTCGTGAGTCTCGATCGTAGTACTCCTTCTGCTGCTCGTGGTACTGCTTGGTACGCTGAATTGCATTCTTCCTTGCCTTTCTGACACCGCTGCTAACTTCTTCGATGTAGTCGTCATATTCGTACCATTGCCAATCTTCTTCTTCGTCTTCTGATGAGAATGTACCGAAAGATAGTTCGTATGGGAAACGGCCATCTCTGTGGAACATCAATAGAAAGGTGTTTCTCCGGAGGGTTTGCTGATGCTGTTGTTTAGTGAGTAGACGACATATGGAAGGTAGAGGTGCCAGTATCTTGGGTTCTTCTGGACGAACTTCGATAGAGCTGCCTTGATGTCGCGATGGATCCTCTCTAATTTACCGTTGGTTTGTGGTCTGTAGGCGGTAGTGCGTAGGCGAGTGATGTTCATCAGTTTGTAGATCTGATCGACGAGCTCGCTGTTGAAGTTTCTTCCGAGGTCTGAGAGGATGGAATCAGGAATGCCAAATTTCAGGAATACTTCGTTGACCAACGTCCTTGCAACTGTCTCTGCATCTTGTTTCTTTAGTGGAACGGCGATGAGATAACCGGTGAAGTGGTCCAAGCATGTGAGGTTGTACCGGTGCTGTCTCGAACTGTTCGGATGAATCTCTCCTACTATGTCGATTGCTATTCTTCTGAAAGGCTTCGTTGCAACTGGAATTGGTTTAAGTGGGGCTTTCCTTGGATTCCTTGTGTGATGACCGATGGTTTGGCAGACTGGGCAACTGTTGACAAAGTCGACAACGTCGTCGTGCATGTGGTCCCAGTGATACGCCTTTCTCAGCGTTTTGTAGAGTCGTTCGATGCCTAGATGACTTCCAATAGGGCTGCAGTGGTAGGCGGCAAGAATTTCGTTTTTGGAGTGATGTTGGTACAACAAGTAGACGTTCCTCCGTTCTGTAGCTCTTCCAATACTTTGGTGGTCTCCTGTAGAGAAGATCGTCCTCCAACAGGTACCTGGATTCTTTGTTGTTCTCGTCGCCGTGTTGCATGATTGCTCGTTGAATCTTGTTGACGTCTCTGTCCTTTTTCTGCGCAAATGCCCATCTCTGCTTCATCGCTGGCTGGTCTAGAGAAAATTCCGTCAGGTTGAGTTCGATTCGGCTAAGTGCATCGGCATCTTGGTGTAGCTTTCCGGATTTGTGAATGATGTTCATCAGTCTTGCGTAGTCTTGAAGCTTGAGTGCCCATCGTTGCAAACGTTGATTCCCGGAAACTGACTTCTGAAGATAGGATAGTCCGCGGTGATCGGTGACAACGTCGAACTTTCTTCCATAGATGTATTCCTTGAAATGCTCCAGAGCGTAGACTAAACAGAGACATTCTTTCTCTGTAGTGGTGTAATTCATCTCTGCACGGCTTAGTTGACGGCTTGCGTAGGCTACTGGATGTGGTTGACCGTTCTTCTTCAGTAGTAGTACAGCTCCAAGGGCGTAATTGCTAGCGTCGACATGAATGACGTATTCTGCCTTTGCCGAAAAGTCTGGCTGCGTGAGTACTGGTGCGTTGATGAGGCTCTTTTTGAGGTTGTTGAAGCTATCGCGGCATTGGCTGTCGAAGTGGAAATCTACTCCCTTCTGCGTCAGTCGTGTCAGCGGCGCTGCTATCTTGCTGAAGTCCTTGATGAATCTTCGGTAGAATCCAGCTAAGCCTAGGAAACTTCTGACTTGCTTCTCGTTCTTCGGCACAGGAAACTCAGCTATCGTCTTGATCTTCGTGTCGTCGACACAGATGTCTTCACGGGTGATACGATGTCCAAGAAGTTGGATTTCAGGAACGGCGAGTTGAGTCTTCTCTGGTCGGATCCGCAGCTTGTGCTGACGTAGACGGCTGAATAGTGATCTTTGTGTGTTGAGTAGACTCTTCGAAGCTCTCTCCGTGGAAAATGGTATCGTCTTGGTAGAATAGAATAGAATAGAATATGATTTATTCGCTCACACTTTCACGGTAACAAAACCAAAATTGGTGAGTACTGTCATGCATAAATTCATCAACATAACATAGCCTATACATTTAAAAATACGTACAATGGTCAAAGGCTATTTACAATATCCACAATCTTGGGTATAAAACTATTTTGGTAACGGTTGTGTTTGGCCGCTACTGGTTGGAATATTGGGACCTTCGTAGAGACCGCTCGCTCTCGCCTTTCCCTAACATTGTTGTATGGGGGAGGGAGAAACTCGTTGTAGATGGGGTGCGAAATGAGTTTTTTACCGATCTCGAGGCATAGGTTCAGTCTCCGTTTCTCCAGGGTATCAATTTTGTACGTGCTTAGAAGAAGGGAGTAGGGTACTTTTGGGCCTTTATGGATAATATGAAGAGCACGTTTTTGTATTCTTTCAATGCGAGAGTTTTGATCTGTAGTTAGGCTAAAATGCCACACCGCGCATGCATACTCCATTAATGGTCTTATGAAAGAAGTATAAATCCTGAGGATGTGAAGACTTGGGACATTATGCTTTGATAAAAGCTTCAACATGTACAGGCTTGAGTTTGCCTTACGGAGTATTTCTGCTGTATTATCTTCCCAGTCTAAAGTTTCAGTGATAATTACTCCAAGAAGTTTTAGTTTTTATGGCACTTGCAGCTCCGCTCAAGTGCCATATACCGATCGCTTTTCGGTCGGTCGGTCGGTCGGGCGGTCGGGCGGTCCACTGTTTTCGAGTTAGGGTACTTCCAGATGTCCTAGGACGATGAAACTTGGCAGGCATATCAGGGACCCGATTAACTAACCTGGAAATAATCAGTTTCACGATCCGACCATCTGGGGGGGAGTGGTGGGCCTCGGAATCCTGAGAATTTAGTAGTTTTTTGTAAAACCCCTACCCCTTTCTTCTCACTAGTAGGTCTGCGCACGGCGTGACGTCACTCTTTGCATCGGATCACTCTGTTAACATCGGAAAGAGCTAGTGCATTCGAGGGTCAAAGGGGTTTGTATATGTGATTCAGTGCGGGGGAATATGGAAAATTGAGTGTTGTGTAACTTTCGAACGGGTGATCGGATTGGGACGAAACTTAATACCTGAATGAATGACATATCTCTGATCTTCCATTTGAAGTCCGAACCGGATTCGACAGCTATGGGGAGTTGGGGGGGGGAAGACCGGAAATCTCGAGAGACGGTTATAGTGGAGGGATTGGAGTAAAACTTGCTGGGAAGAACAAGAATCTGCTCCATATAAATCGTTTACACGTTTGGACTGGACCCGGACACTTGGGAGGGGGAGGTGGAGGGGAGTTTCCCGGAATTCTGGTGATGACAGTTTTTGGGATTTTCACGACGAAACTTGGGAGGCGTATCAGGTATCAGGGACCCGATCAAACTAACTTGTAAATAAAAATTCACTCGATCCGATAGTCGTGGGGGGATCGGAGGGAGGGGGAATCCGGAATATTTAGCCATGCGTAACTTTGGAACGGGTGATCGGATTCGAGTGAAATTTAATAAATGAACAGAGGGCCTGTGTGATCTTTTTCATGTCCGGACCGGATCCGACAACAATTGGGGGGGGGAATACGTAACCGGATTGGACTGGAGAGATCGGGATGGAACTTTGTGGGAATAACAAACAAGTCCAAAACCGAACCGGATTGGCTCCGGCGACTGTGGGGGGAGTTTGAGGGGCGGGTCCGGAATTCCGGTGATCGCGAGTTAACCCTTTCGACCCTATCGCCGTTATTTGCCAATCCATTCTTTTTCGTTACTTAGCTGCCATCTGGCATTGAAAACTCCAAATATGGGACCTGATTTTAAAACTAGAGGTCTTTACGGTTCGATCGACGTATCGTTCATTCATTTAGGAGAACAACTTCAAGGGTAGGCAGAACTTGCAAGAAATGGACCTCGGTGGGACAAAAAGTGGGGTTATTTCTAATTAGAAATACAGGAAAAGTACAGAGGTTTAATTTTCTGTTTCTGCTTATTCTTAATGACAGATCTTAGGAATACACGCCACGACTATAGCGAGACTGTTATCTCCAATAGGTCCACCGTAGGAATTTTTCAAACACGGACCATGGCAATTGACGGACCCAGGACAGACAGGTAAAATTGGGGTTCTCGTCAAATGACAGAGTGCGGCTTCCATGAAGACTACTGACATTGGTTCTTATAGCTTATGTTCGCACTTTTGAGAAACGGCTGGACGGGTATACCTCCTAATCTACAATATCTTCCAACTCCACTTATGTCCACATTCTATGGAAAAGCTAGGCTTTTTTCTGATGGATATGGATCAGCCAAAAGTGGGGTCCTCGAATCCGAGAAGGCCTCAACGTGCAAATATATCTAGTTGCAAGAAGCTTAGAGCAGAAGAGGCGACTGACGTTTTTCTCAGTTTCGGTGACGACTCCGGACTTTGTCGGATAGCGACCAAAAAGATGACTAGATCCCAGAAGAAGGCTGCGAACCGCATCAGGAAAGCGGTTTTCCGGTTGGGCTAAAACAAATTTAGAGGATGTGGAACAAGAGTTGCTGCAGGAACTGAACTCCGAAACCAACTCCGAAAGATCCAAACTCGTAAAGATGTCTAGAGCTGGAGAAAGTACTGAATATAAGCGTTGACGAGCAGATGATTTCATTCAAAAGGCAGACGAATATGGAATAATATCTGCCTATTCGATAAAACCCTCGCCCTTGGAGCTTGTAGAGTCCCCTGTGAGTCCTCTGGAATTATGTATGACTTTTGAGGTTCAAGAAGGAAAAATAAATAACCTACATCGGTAAAGCTCGTAAAGAAGCTGGAGTAGGACTCGGAGTTGCTATCGTCCCCAGGCTTGTCGAACAAATACAGAAGCATGGTACTACTATATTTTGTTTCCCCACCCTGCCACTCGCCCAACTCATCGAAAAGACGGTCGTCATGGAGATGGTATAATACGAAAAGACAGGCTCGGTAAAGCAAAGCTGTTAGAAGAACAAGAGATGAAGCTGAAATGGAGAGGTGCATGCGGGATCGAGATGAGCAAGTCGGACGAAGGAATTGGCTTGGTTCGCTGGTACGACAACATCATATACACTCTGGCTTCAGACAATGTTTGAGCTGGCCATGAAGAAGTTGTAAGACGCTGGAGCTGTGAGACAAAAATGTACGTCGAAGGTCAACGTCCCGACGTCAATGGAGACTACAAGCGTAACATGGCGGGTGGGAACATTTCGATTACCTTACCGCGTCGTGCTGGGTCGAAACGAAAACCAGAAAGTAGACATCGAAGACCTTCTTTCACGTCATTGACGTGATTGTATATCAAGTTGGTAACTTTAGGCTTGAGCAACGACGTTCGAGCATCGAGAACGTTCCTACAAGCCCGCCTTTCTTTTCAAGTTGCGACATGACATAGCCGAAGTCTTGACCCACAGTGAATATGAAGCTACTCCGTGACGACAGCGTGGTCGCCCATGCAGAAACGATCCGGGACGGGATCTCCTTACCTGCTACGTCAACAACAACAGCAACACAAACTTTGGGAAACAAAAACATAAGATATGATACGTCGAATCGCCTTCAGACCCACACTGACAGCCGGGATGCAATCTTTAGGTCCGAGAAAGGTTCAAAACGACCAAAAACGGGATCAAACATCAAGTGTTCAAAGTCTGATGGTTTCCTTTGCCTCAGTTAGAGTACCTCTGTCAGTAAACTTCCATTTTGCATAAATTTCCTTTGTTTCGTATCATGAAACTATGACTAAAGCTGTGACCTCGAAACCTCAGTCCGTCATTTGCCAGAGCTCCGGTTTTTACTGTTCACACCCGGCCACGTCAATTGACAGACCCCTAGATTTCTAAGAATCCGTTGACCTAAGTGAATGAAACTTATACAAGTTCATATCGAACCCCTTAGCACTCAAAATCAGTTCGAAAAAAAATTTTAGATCAAAGGAAAATAATTCGGGTTCGAAAGGGTTAAGGTACTTCCAGATTTGCTAGGACGATGAAATTTGGCTGGAATATTAGAAATTCGACAAGATTGGCTTAGAAATCGCCACTTTTCAAATCCGACCATTCCCTAAAGTACCAATCATGACCGCAAATTAAGAAAAATGCTTTTAAGCAAAATATGCATTTCCATGATCCGCATGAGTCCATGATCATTTTTGCCTCAAGGGTTTTGCTTACAAATGAAGTTCTAGCTCCCTTAAAGTGTGCATCTTAACCGCAAGGTCGAAAAGTACTTTTTATCAAACGATACATCTCAACCTATGATCATTTGTGCCACAAGGGTTTTGCAAAAAAAAAAAAATTTCTAGCACCCTTAAAGTGCGCATTTTACCCGCATTAGCGGAAAAAAAAATACTTTTGATCATACGTATATATCAATGATCCCTAAGAGCCTGATATCGTTTTTGCCTCAAGGGTCTTCCTTACAGATGAATTTCTAGTGCCTTTAAAGTGCGCATCATTACAGCCAAGTTCTACGACAAAATACTATTTCTCTAGCTTCCTTAAAGTGCGCATCTGAACCGCGCAGTCGAAAATTACTTTTAATCAAATAATACATCTCAACCCATGCAAGTGCCATATGAGCTTACAGCTCTTGTTTTACAGCCAAATTCTCAATGATCTTTGGCTCAAATTGCGGGGGTGATTTTAAAAAAGAAATAGTTAAAACAGCGCTTTTTTCTTGGTTAACTTGCATATCGGACAAAGACGCTTCATTTTGTATGTCTTCAATGATTGATGCTGCGGAACTTTTAATATGACGGTAGCATACTTCAGTAATACTCAAATCGTCAACATACTTCCACCGATCCGGCATATCCTGTGCAATTTCATTAATCATAACCAAGAATAGCAGAGGTCCTAACAGAGTACCTTGAGGTACACCACAAAAAATGGGAACCGGGTCAGAAAAAACACTTTTGTATTTAGTCATTTGTTGTCTTTCGTAAAGAAAACTTGCAATTATTCTAATTATATGAGGGCTTACATTGAATTGACTAGAAAGTTTACCAATTAAAATCTTATGGTTAATGAGATCGAAACCTTTACGAAAATCAATCGCTATCAAATTTATCCATTTTCCTGGTTCTTCAAGATTTTTCAGAATAAAGTCAATTAGGTTTATTAGGTAATGGGAGGTAGAGGATTTAGGTATGTTACCGAATTGACGTGGATCTATTTTTGACAAGATCTCATTTTTCAGCCACGTTGCAACGAAACTTTCGTATATTTTGCTAAACACGGGTGTTAAGGTGATTGGTCGAACCCCGTTGAAGTCGATTTTGCAATCTTTCTTAGGGATTGGAGTAATATATCCAACTTTCCAAATTTTTGGGTACGAACCAGATTTAGTAATAAGGTTAAGAACCTCTGTTAGCGGCGCTGTAAGTTTATCAGGAAAAGCTCTTATCAAATCAATTGGAATGTCTATTGGGGTTATACTAGTATTTTTCAGGTGTTTAAGTTTAAGATATACATCCCTCTCTGAGATGAGCGGAATTTGGTTTTCAAGGGTTTCTGTGATCACTAAATTCTCTTTTTTTAGAGGTGGAAAGGACTGAGTTATTTTTGCAAAATGGTTATTTAATTCATTCGCTGTTACTGAATCATTTTCATTCAGCCCAAAATCCACTGTCGCACATTTTTTCCCACATAGTTTCTTAATACTATTGTACCACTGTTTGGGCTTAGTTACGAATAACTGAGTCACCTTTTCGGAATAAAATTTTGAAGCAGCTTTTCTTGTCATTTTCCGGATTTTGTTTTTTAACTTCGAAGCTTCTTCTCTTTTCCCTTGTTTGAATAGTTTGAGTTTAAGGCGTATCATCGTCTTTATTTCTTGCGTTATATACGGTCTGTCAGTAGAACAACGCTTCATTGTTTTAATTGGAAAACATTTTTCATATTCGTTTCTCAGTTTTTTCTGGAGAATTTCTGCTTTTTCATCTGAAGTTGGAGCTGCATATAAATCTTCCCACTTTTCTTCGGTTATCCAAGAACCGAACGCTACGAGACCGTTATCCGTGATGGGGCGGTATTGTATCTCTTGGACTGTGTACATTATTTTGTGTGAATTTAAGGGGTTGAGGCTTAACATAAAATGGTAACTACCTCCCAACGGAGGCAACACAGCTGGGGTATTGTAGAAATCTGACATATTAGTGCAAATTACATCTAAATTAGAATTGCCTTTTGTCGTTGGTTGATTGACGATTTGTTTCAGACCATGATGGCTTAAAAGATGTTTAATATTCAGTTCGTTTTTATCACCCAGTAAACAGATTCCAATTTGTGGGTATTTTGTCGTAATATAGTCGAGACTCAGCTGGAGCTTTTCGATGAATTTGCTTTTTTCTGCCGCCGACTGTCCGGGAGAATAATAAAAAGTCCCAACTGCAATATTAGCGAAATTTCTCGGGAGCCGTTTCGGTCGAACCATGATCCAAATTATTTCATCATTTTCATCCAGACTTGGTACCTGAATTTCCGAAGACGCAAGTTGGTCATTACACAGTAACATCACTCCACCACCTTTTTTCCCGAGATGGTGACTATCCGGTCGTAACTTAATTATTTCTTTATAGCCGTTTATTTTTAACTGGTCTTTTGACTGGCGATGTACTTCGGTTACTGCGATGATTTCCGCTGGATGATGTCGTTTCAAGCTCAGCCATCTTGTCCGAATTTAAGCTTTCCGCATTGGTATACAAAAAAGAAGGGAATTGATACCGACTACTTGGGAGTTCTTTTATTACCGTTTTGATTTTAGTCTTTGGTAGTCCATGGCTAATAACAAAATTGCTATTTGAAAGTCCAGGAACTGGGGGGAGATTTTTAGAAGTTTGGGAAAGCATTTCCTTATCATGGGTATTACATATAGGGGAAGGAGTATCAGTTGGTTGAACTATATTATTATTTACTTGGGGACAAAGGACTGAAAATCTATTTGAAAGCGGGACACTGCGTGTCCTTAGAGAAACGGGAACCGAAACCGTCCTCGAGGCCATTAAGCTACCATCGAAAGAAATCTGGGGGGAAGGGGCGGAGGGGGTACTGTCGAAAAGAAATCGAGGGCTAAGCTTCGGTTTTCTTCAATCCCTCGATGACGAATGACATTAGTCGCTGGAATGCTTGACCGCTTGTCTTTAGTCCTTGTGGTGTGACGGTGTACTCGTACTGGTTGTACCATGTGACGAAGGCGGTGTACTCACAGGAATCAGGATGTAGTTCTTGCTGGAAAAATCCGTGGCCTAAGTCGCATTTCCCGAAGTACTTTGATGACTGGAAACTCTCCAAGATAGTGTTGATGCGAGGTAGAGGATGAATGTTGTTATACTTTGTTCGTAGGTTCAGCTGCCTGAAATCTTTAACTATTCTTATACGTCCATCTTTCTTCTTGATGGCAATATCGGTGCTCCCCATTCTGACGTACTGCGGCGGATGATTCCTTGGTTCAGCATTCTCCTCGGAAGTCTTTCGGTATCCTCCCTGATTGAATGTGGGATGCGGTAGGGGTGTCCTCGGTACGGCTTCGCGTCGGGTATTAGTTCTATCTTGCTGAGGTAAGTGCTTGAACGTCCAAGTGGCTCCTCTCGTTGAGAACGAACACGTCGGCAAATTCATCGATGATGTCTCTCAGCTCCCTCTCTTCTTCGTGGCTGCAATGGCTTAGGTTGAATGGGGATTGGAGCTCTCGTAGTCTGCTTCGGGCGAACCAGTCGTATTTGTCAGAGGTGTACTGATGTTTTGTGGCACTGGAGTTGTCAGTCTCTCTTGTCTCAGGATGTTGGTACTTCTCCGAACTGGCTTCTGCTGGCGCGAGATCTTCGCTGAAGACTGTACTGACGTCAGCCCATCTTGAACCTGGATACAGCTTCTGGACGACCGCTGGTGTTGAAGACTGGAACTTCCAGTTGTCCGAATTCGTTGACTTCGCTGATCGAGTCTGTAGCGGCAAACTGACGATGTGGCTGGACATGAATGGTCTTCGCGGCGAACTGCTGATCGACTTTCAGGACTACCATGCGACTTGAGTAGGGCTTGATGTAGTTGAATTCCAGGAATCTTGCTTCGGACTGGAAAAGTAGTGGATGACTTTCTTCGGCGATGGTTATTCTTTCTTCGGCGAGCGAGATGGTTATGGCGTGTTGCTTGATGAAATCTGCGCCGAGAAGGATTGGGTGCTTAGTTGTGCTGGTTGGAAGGATGTGGAAACGCTGGCACAACTTCTGGTTTCCGATGGTCATCATTACGTCAGCTTGGCCTACAGGTTGAATCGGGTGTCCGGTGAAAGATTGAAGTACTGTCGAGGCATGATGGTGGTAGTTCCGAACAGCTACTTGAGGTATTCGCTTGTAGACATCGTATCGCAGCAGTGATGCTTCGCTTCCGGTATCGAGAATGGCAATGCTGGTAAAATCTGAAAACTTGACATGGCATTTAGGTAACAATGAACTATTTAAATTTGTGAGCCTGACGCTAGAAAAAATTGCAGTTTCTAGCGACGTGACCTCTCCTTCGACAACGGTAGCACTGGATGTCTTGTTGTGTTCGGCGCTGATCTGTCGTTCTGCTCGGCTGCCATCGCTGTCTGTATGGTGATTTGCTCCGTCGTCTTGTTGTAAGCTGGTTCCGTCTTCTGTGCGGAAGATCTAGGAAGTCGTCTCGTGATGTGTTACGGTAGCGGGATCCGTTTTGACTTTCTTATCGGGAACGATGTCGGGGCCCATCAGAAACTGTACTACTGCGGGATGAGTCTCTCGAAGACTGCGACAACTGACTTGGATGCCTGTCCTTGTAGTTGTGAGTAGAAGATGTCTCCTCAAACTCGACACTCTTCAGGATTGAATTTACGGCTGCCGTTGAAGTTGATATCCTGGTCACGGCACCAATTCTGTCATATAATGTTGAGAGTGACAGACAAGACCAGGTTCGGTGGCTATGTACAGTGTATTTACATCTTCAGAACAGACACCAAACGATTGACTCCAACTGCTACTGAATGACTGATACTGAACGGCTGATGCCGAATGACTGATACTGAACGACTGATGCCGAATGACTGATACTGAACGACTGATGCCGAATGACTGATACTGAACGACTGATGCCGAATGACTGATACTGAACGACTAATGCCGAATGACTGATACTAAAACACACTATACTTTGACTTTAAATACGAACTCAAATCAATCAATAAAGTCCCATGAGCTTTGGGCTTAACCTTATAGTGAATAAGTGATTAGATACTAATTAGTTCCTTAATGAACAAACTGGGTCGCAGCGTTAATTACTAATATTACACCCATTTTACCGACAATACTTTTCCCGATCACCGTATCGATAAAATGAAAAACAACCGATAATCAGGATCTCGATCGGATCATTTGCTTGACTTCCTGACAAGGCTTTTGTCGGTATCTCCGCACCGACAAAAGAGCTCTTGCCGGTACTGAAAACGAAATCCGCGCACCGTCTCCACACCGACAAATGCTGCCAATTTCCAAACAAGAAGTTTTCTGATTTACCGAAAGAGCTCTTGTCAAAACTGAAAACGGAATCCGTGCCACCGACAGACGCTGCCGATTTCCCTACAGCAAGTTTCATGATTTATCGACAGAGCTTTCGTCGGTATGAGTAAGAAAATGAAGAAAGTTTTTGTCAGAGCTCTTATCGGTACCGAAAAGCGAATCCGCGCACCGTCTCCGCACCGACAAACGCTGCCGATTTCCCAACAAGAAGTTTCCTGGCTTACCGACAGAGCTTTTGCCGGGTCGCTGTCACTACCGCAACACGTCAGTTGACATAAACGTCAGTTCGCATAAAACAAAAATCCGACAGTTCGCATACACGTCAGTTCCAATACACGTCAGTTCACATACACGTCAGTTGGCCAACACGTCAGTTGACCAACACGTCAGTTGACATACACGTCAGTTCACCAACACGTTAGTTCGCATACCGTCAGTTCACATACACGTCAGTTGACATAAACGTCAGTTGACATATTTTAGAAATCCGTCAGTTCGACAACACCCTAGAAGCCTTCCGTCAGTAGACATACACGTCAGTTGACATACACGTCAGTTGACATACACGTCAGTTGACATACACGTCAGTTGACATACACGTCAGTTGACATACACGTCAGTAGACATACACGTCAGTAGACATACACGTCAGTTGACATACACATCAGTTGACATACACGTCAGGTGACATACACGTCAGTAGACATACACGTCAGTAGACATACACGTCAGTTGATATACACGTCAGTTCCCATACGAAATCCTTCACTACGCCCAAGACCCGCCTATTAGTTTGAAATCGACTTGGTCGCCGGTAGCAATTAAGCAGAGGGAAGAATACCCAGGGGATTAATATAAAGAAGCCGACATTTGCGCATTTTGATGAGGGTAAAATTAGTTCCGAATCGTCAGGAGCTTACAATCAGAAGCGGCAGGTAACGTCGCTAAAGGCGGATGCAAAGTTCTTCAATCACAACAAGCTGTTGCGAAGGTTTTACGTAACAGTCGTCGCAAGGTGAAGGACCACTCTATAATCGGCTTTGAGGTTTCACACTCAAAAAGGGCTTACATTTTTAAGTATAATCCGAGACCGCATAAGTCCCTATAGAGGTCTCTTTCCGCCATCCCGTGTGAATTATCCTTATAGCTGAAGCCTATCGCCGCTAACTTTGTTTTTTCTGTCGCAGCTTCTGTCTTCGTTCATTTTCTGATGACCCCGATTTCCCAGCTCCTTCCTATTGAACCAAAAAATGTTCGACTGCGGCGCCTTTCTCAATATTTTCTTTATGACAGATAGTCTTCATTCAGGTGAGGGGATTCCGTGAAATAAAAAGCTAAAATTTCCTGATGTTGTCTCACCTTACGCAACAATGCTTCTTGCAAGAGTGTTTCCAGAATGTGTATCAATTTTGTACATCGTAATTCAAATTCAAATATTTTATTGACCTCCAAGATCGGAGAGTATAAAATGAACTAAAGACAAACTAATTGGCCCAACATATAATAACACTACAAAAAACATTCTGGCCAAAGAATACTAAATATACAAGAAAATTAAATTATACACACGCGTTAAACTATGTTAACTCTTTAACCGCTAAATATAGGTTATGAGTAATAGAAGACATATTCGTCAGAATATGTAATATGTAAAGTAGCAAAATTATAACTTTCGCTAGTTTAATGTGAAAAAAAAAATTATTATACATGATTTGGCTGAGGTACTAAGATTAGTTTTCTGTTTTATGGCCGTTACCAAAATAGTCTGTTTGGGTGAAATGCTCTACAAACATATGATGCCAAGGTCAGTGCTTCCACTTCTGCTGTCTTTCCAAGTAGGATACTATTTCTACTCTTTTTAGCCTTTTAACAATTTATTCTACGCTTTATTTTCTTTCGGGCGGATTACCAAGCAGAAAAATAGATTTCAAAAATTGTGTATGCAACAATCTGGTCAATTTTACCATGATAGAGTTTGATTTTCGATTTTTTTACCTGCGGCTTATAGTTTGTCAGTCCGGTTCAGTCTATGATCAAATTTATATGTATCTCAGTAGAAAAAAACTCATTATCCCATTTTACTTGTTTTTTTTTTTACCAGAAAATAGCATTTTCGGAACTGTTGGAATAATAGCTGTATTTCGGAAGAAAACTGGATTATGTTACGAATGCGGACCAGCCACCCGCAGAGAAGTTTACTTTTTTTTTATTATTCCTGATGGGGGAGGTTGAAAATAAATGGGCATACTAAGCATTAACTTGTGAAATAGTGATACTGGTGATTGCATTAGTATCGATTAACACAAAAATCTACTTTTATCTACTGTTCTTTGGAGGGCTACTACTTTCTATGGCACTTGTAGTTTCGCTCAAGTGCCATATACCGATCACTTTTCGGTCGGTCGGTCTGTCAGGCATAGGGTACTTCCAGATGTGCTAGGACGATGAAACTTGGCAGGAATATCATGGACCCGACCAAACTAACTTGGAAATAGTCACTTCCCCGATCCGACCAACGTGTGGGAGTGGAAGGAGGGGGAATCCGGAATATTGAGGCAAGCATAACTTTCGAACGGGTGATCGGATCTTAATGAAACTTTATTTATGGAAAGACCTCGTGTCTGGGACATCTCACTTCTAGTCCGTAACGGATCCGGTGACTTTGGGGAAGTTGGAGGGGGGTAACCGGAGATTTTAGACCATGTTCGGAGTGGACGGGTTGGGATGAAACTTGGTGGAAAGAACAAGTACAAGCCTTAGAGACATAGCTTACATGACCGGACCGGATCCAAGTGCTGTGGGGAGAGTTGGAAGGAGGGATCGCCGAAAATCCGGAACCCTCCCTGGGTGCGATCCGGTGATCGCAATTGAAGGTACTTCAAGATGTGCCAGGACGATGAAACTTAGCTTGAACACTAGAGACTTGACAAGGTTGGCTTAGAAATTGTCACTTCCCACGTCCGACCATCCCTTAAAGTACTCATCTTAACCGCAAACTCCAAAAAATACTTTTAAGCAAAACCTGCATTTTCATGATCCTCATGAGCCCAAAATCATTTTTGCCTCAAGGGTTTTGCTTAGAAATGAATTTCTACCATCCTTACAGTGCGCATCTTAACCGAAAAGAAAAAAAAATGCTTTTCACCGAACCACATATTCATGATCCTAAAGAGCCCAGGATTCTTTTCGCCTCAAGGGTTCTTATTACAGATGAATTTCTAGCGCCCTTAAAGTGCACATCATCACAGCCAAGTGCACAAAAAATGACTTTTTTTTAACAAACGATTCTCATGATTTCCAAGGGTCCGTCGTCATTGTTATCTCAATGGTTTTGCTTACAAGTGATTACACAAAATCCACGAATTGGCGAATTCCTACTTTCATCCTTTTACCAAGCCTTGCAAGTGCCATATGAGCTTACAGCTCGTGTTGGGATCCCAAAACGTAAGTGGAGGGATACCTATGACATCGCAAAAGTTGTCTGTCTGTGAGCACGATAACTCTCGAATAGAATGAGATATTTTGATGAAACTTGGTGTGAGGATTCTCTGGGTCGAGAGTAGCCCAAGGTCGAGTTCGTAGATGGGCTATGTAGCCCTTCATGTAAAGATGTGGGAGGGTTAAGGGGCAAACAAAATATTTTAAACAGCTAATACTATAGTGAAGTGGTGAAGTGAACGTGCTGAACGCGCTGGTGAAAACCATTTTCTCGCCCGAACAGCAGTTCGCCCGAAATCCGGCCAAAACTGGAAATTTGTCAGTAGCAAAAGTTTTATTTCAAGTTGCACACTCTGGTTTTATTTTAAGTTGATTAGATGACACATTTAAGAGTAAGAAGAGACGCTGGATCTGTACATGACAATCATTTTTTACCTGGACATAGCTCGTCAGGAATTCCGTTGAAACCGGATTTCTTTTATAAGTTAAAGTTTTATTTGAAGATCTCTTTATAGGGATAAGAAGATATCCTGAATTCATTTCTGAACTTTCTTTTTTTTTGCTGGACAAGTAGGTCGCACGGGATTCGGCTGAAACCTGAAATTCGGCAGAAGTAAAGCAGAAAGTTTCGACCAGTTTCGTCAAAAGAGATATGGCTTACAGAGGTATATCTGAACTTGGTTTTCTCAGATGATTAGCGTGGCGAAGACTGTATCTGGTGAAGACAAGACCCAATTGTCTGGATCAAATATAAAATTTGTGTGATCCCATCGAAACATTTGGTCTTGTTTTAAGAGGATCTAGTGGAAGCACTTGCCAAGAGAAAACTAATTCTTCCCTCAGTGCTTGCGGTACCCTTTCGGCAAAGGTTAGGATTCACTGGCGCATTCTGGTCCTCCACCTTGCGACGGCTGTTACGTAAAACCTTCGCAACAGCTTGTTCTGATTGAAGAATTTTGCATCCGCCTTTAGTGACGTTACCTGCCGCTTCTGATTGTAAGCTCCCGCCGACTAGGAACTAATTTTACCCTCATCAAAATGCGCAAATGTCGGCTTCTTTTTAATCAATCCCCTGGGTCTTCTTCCCCCCGCTTAATTGCTACCGGCGACCAAGTCGATTTCAAACTAATAGGCGGGTCTTTGGGCGTAGTTAAGGATTTTGTATGGGAACTGACGTGTATGTCAACTGACGTGTATGTCTACTGACGTGTATGTCTACTGACGTGTATGTCTACTGACGTGTATGTCTACTGACGTGTATGTCTACTGACGTGTATGTCTACTGACGTGTGTGTCTACTGACGTGTATGTCTACTGACGTGTATGTCTACTGACGTGTATGTCTACTGACGTGTATGTCAACTGACGGAAGGCTTCTAGGGTGTTGGCGAACTGACGTATTTCTAATATATGTCAACTGACGTGTATGTCAACTGACGTGTATGTCAACTGACGTGTATGTCAACTGACGGTATGCGAACTGACGGTTGGTCAACTGACGTGTATGTCAACTGACGTGTATGTCTACTGACGTGTTGGGGAAGTGACCTGTTGGTCTACTGACGGAATTTTGGGCGTCAACTGACGTGTATGCGAACTGTCGGAAAATGTTGTCGTACTGACGGAATTCTGTAGCGAACTGACGTTTATGTCAACTGACGTGTTGCGGTACTGGCGGGACCCCCTTTTGCCGGTATCTGAAACGGAATGCTAGAGCGTGCCGTACCGACAAACGCTGCCTATTTCCCAACGGGAAGGTTCCTGTTTTACCGACATAGCTTTTGTCGGTATCAGAAACCGTATGGTAAAGCGTGCCGTACTGACAAACGGTGCCTATTTACCAACAGAAAGTGCGTTTTACCGACAGAGCTTTTGTCGGTATCAGAAACGGAATGCTAAAGCGTGCCGTACCGACAAACGCTGCCTCTTTCCCAACAAGAAGTTTCCCGCTTTACCGACAGAGCTTTTATCGGTATCAGAAACGGAATAAAAAAGCACTACCGATTTACCGACAGGATTATTCGTGGGGGAGGGGGGGAGGGCAGCTGCCCACCCTAGTTTCGCCACTGACTGTTGTGAGTATCAATAGCAATCCATTTCGATGACGAAAAAAAAAATTCAAGAAGACATCCCAAAACGTAAGTGGAGGATACCTATGACATCGCAAAAGTTGTCCGTCTGTCAGCACGATAACTCTCGAAGGTGTAGAGATATTTTCTTCAAAGTTGGTATGAGGATCCATTGGGTCAAAGTACAGGCCAAATTCGTAAATGAGCCCTGTAGCCCCACATTTAGGGGTGGGGAGGGGTTTCAAATTAAGGGACGAAAACAAATGTTTAAAAAAGCCAATGAGATAGTCGATCTAGGGTTGAAGAGACATGCTGAATCCATATCTGAAACTTATTTTCTCGCCGGACAATTCGTTCGTCTGGAATCTGGCCAAAACCGGAAAAATTTTTAAAAGTAAAAGTTTTATTTTAAGTTGATTAAATGTTTGATTTAGCGGTAAGGGACATGCTAAATCTGTATATGACAATTGTTTTCTACCCGGACAAGTAGTTCGCCCGGAATCCGGCCAAAACCGGGAATTTTTTTAAAAGTTAAAGTTTTATTTGAAGTTGATTATATGTTCAGTTTAGGGGTAAGAAAATATGCTGAATCAATGTGTGACAATTATTTTCTACTCGGACCCCCGGAAACCGGCCGAAACTTGAAAATTTTAAAAGGTTTTATCTGAAGTCGATTAGAGGTTTGATGTAGTGGCAAGGAGACATGCTGAATCCGTATATCAAAATTATTTTCTCGTCAGGCAAATAGTTCGCCGAGAATCCGGCCATTTAAGTTAAAGTTTATCTGAAGTTGAACAGAGGTTAGATATAGGGGTAAGGGGATATGCTTAATTGCCCGTAATTGCCGTACAGAAGCGTTTATTGCGGTACAGGCAAGATCTTGATTCGACAAGCGATATGTATAGACTCCTGAAATAGTTGATGATTTGTTGTTGATTACGCAGTGTTGTGCATTGTTTCTTTTTCCTTATTTTTTCCTACTCCATTTTTTGTGTATTTATACATTATGATGGGTAATAAAATTATAATAATAATAATAAATTAATTCGTTTTGACCTTCAGTTTTTTCCGGACAAGTAGTTCATATGGAATCCGGCCGAGACCGGATATTTGGTAGAAGGTAAGGCAGGAAGTTTTGATCAGCTTTAGTTGCGTTCGTTGCACACCGGTCTGGCTCTGGTGTTTTGTCACCAGTGTCCGGTTTTTTGTTTATAACGCGTTTTTTCGTTCACCAGTGAGTTGATGAAAACTTGCCAACTCCTCGCTACAGCCGGGCTCCCGAGCAGGTTCTGGTCAGTCCGCATCGGTGGGCACTAACCAGACACTGGTTAGTCCGAAAACGGGTTTAAGATCGGGGAGTAGTCACCGGTGAGCAGTCACCGGACATCGAACGCAGCTTTTGTCAAAGTAGATATGACGTATAGGGGTAAACACATATATGCTGAATCTATACCTGAACTTTGGTCATTGGCCTCAATGTATTTCTAAATCTTAATAGTAAAATTCTTCAAGGAGTGAGGCGAAGACCGGATATCTATAAGACGCAATTGTCTGGATCAAATATTAAATTTGTGGGATCCCGTCGAAACCTTTGGTCTTGTTTTCTACCGTTTCCACTAAAATGTTACCTTGTCTTACGTTACCGTCTTATTAACAATATAGCAAAGACATGCTCGATGATAGTTGAGAGCTTTCGTTGTCTACGTCGTGTATGAAGTAAAGAGTAACAGGATTATTCTTTGCAGGTTTATTGCGAAATGACGTCGTCAGAGAATTACCATTATCGTTCAGCAAAAAGAAAAAATTATGGCCTGCAGTACGCGGAGCTGCTAATAGAAGAAGGTGAATATCATTTCACTGTTTCCACGATACAGCATTTAATTTGCATTTTTTCGATGTAGTTTCAATGTAGTTTGACTTTTGATTTAGTTAAGTTATTTCAGTATGTGGAATGGACAAATAAAACGGAAAACATAGAGAGATTGCAACAAGCCAACGAAAACGGATATTGCTACACTACCGTCATGGGAGAATAACAAAAAAAAAATAACATTAGGAGGTATAGGACTTTAGAGAATGCGTAATAGCTGACCAATAGGACGCGAGACTTCCTCTTTGTTTACAAACTTTGAAGCATTCAAACTCTCATAAAAAAGAGCATTCTTTTGCAAAAGTTGTAATATTCAGCAAGAAGAAGCCAGATTAACGATTCCAACAATTCGCTGGCTCACAGCAGCTATCCAAGGCCGGTAATTTAGTCTCAAAGTCGAAAGTCCTATACTTCATGATGTTAAATTTTTCCGTTATTCTCCCGCCGTTTTCGTCGGGTATGGTGCAATCTCTCTATACTGTACTTTCATAACTAAAACAAAAATACGTCAAAATACAGTGAAACCACACCCCAAGAAATGTATTATGACAGAATGGATAATTGAGCCGGAAGGTAGAAATTTTTGTTTGGAGCCGAGCAGATTTAACAAGGCTGGCATGGTGGTCAAGGAGCATGTTGAATCGAAAATGCTACCAGCTTTTAGGTTGAGTGGATATTTCGGCCAGAATCCGGATAAAACCGAAAAACTTCTTGAAAAGACTGATTGGAGTGTAAAAAGATAGGCTGAATTATTACCTTTTCTCCTTTATTCATCGCACAACTTGAAGCCACCGGAAATTCGGTGGAAACTGGAAATGTGTTCAGTTGTCTTGTATCCACAAGAATTTAACTCCTGGTTGCTGGCGGCTGCAGAGAAAAGGGAGATGCCCCAGCCCCTCGAGCTGGCCACTGTGGCGCTCACTGAATTCCAAACAGTTCACTCATAGAGCGTGTTCCACCCTACTTACCGCAGTTACTACGCTAATCACCGCTAATCACAACGCTTTTTTATTTTTTCGGTCAAATATCAGGCCGCGGGCTGATCGGACCAATCACGTTGCAGAGATGCGTAGTTACTACGCTTCCGAGCGTGGTAAGCAAATAGTTACTATTAGTTACTATTTTGATAAGGTTGGAACGGTCAGCGTAGTAACTTTTCGTGAGGCTGGAACGGAAATAGTAACTAATAGTTACTATTGGTAAAGGGGTGGAACGTGCTCATAGTGAAACTGAGCCACCGGAATTAGGTGAAAACCGGAAATGTGTTCAGTTGTCTTGCTTAAGTGGGTGTATGCAGGTATAAGGAAAGGAGATACGCTGGGTATTTTATTCCCAGTGTGCTCGCCAGGTCGATAATCAGTTATATTGATAATTCCAGCAGAACTAAGTCGCAGGCAGAAGTATCAGGGGATGGGAACTGTCAGTCCTTACCGGAAATCGCTTATTGTCGATTCTATTTCGTTTTCCTGGCGCCAAGGCTATTACTGATGGGTTTCCATCTCAGTTATGTTGGTGGTGTCTTCGTCGATGGTAGGTGTCCGCCAGGCCTGAGACCTAAGATGGAAGTTCTTATACGGATTCAGCATGTTTTCTTACCCCTAAATCGAACATCGAAGCAACTTTATTGTTTACTTTTAACAAATTTTCCAGTTTTTCCCGGATTCCGGGCGAACTACTTGTCCGCCGAGAAAACTCGTGTTCAGCATGTCTTCTTACCCCTAAATCGACTATCTTTTTAGCTGTTAAAAAATATTAGTTCGCCCCTTAATTTGAACCCCCACCCCTAAATGTAGAGCCTATCCACGAACGTAAGCCCGAACGAGCGGATTTCCGGTTCCAGGGAATAATGCTGCGTTCCATAAGGAGCGTTTTTGGGATCCCAAAACGTAAGTGGAGGGATACCTATGACATCGCAAAAGTTGTCCGTCCGTCCGTCTGTAAGCACGATAACTCTCGAAGGGAATGAGATATTTTGATGAAACTTGGTGTGAGCATTCTTTGGGTCAAGAGTAAGGTCGAGTTCGTAGATGGGCCCTGTAGGTCTACATTTAGGGGTGGGGGAGGGGGTTTAAATTAAGGGGCAAGCAAAAAAAATTTAAACAACTAATGTGATAGTCGATTATGGGGTAAGAAGACACGCTGAACACGAATATGAAAATCATTTTCTCGCCGGACAGGTAGTTCGTCCGGAATCCGGCCAAAACCGGAAAGTTTTTTAAAAGTAGCAGTTGATTAGATGTTCGATATAGGGGTAAGAAGGCATGCTGAACACGAATATGAAAACCGTTTTCTCGCCGGAAAAGTAGTTCGTCTGGAATCCGGCCAAAACCGGAAAGTTTGTTAGAAGTTAAAGCTTTATCTGAAGTTGATTAGATGTTTGATGTAGGGGTAAGAAGGCATGCTGAACAAGAATACGAAAACCATTTTATCGCCGCACAAGTAGTTCGCCCGGAATCCGGCCAAAACCGGAAAATTTGTTAAAAGTTAAATTTTTATATCAAGTTGATTAGATGTTGGATATAGAGGTAAGGAGATACGGTGAATCCGTTTTTGAGCTTTAGTTTTTCGCCGGACAAGTAGTTCTTGAATTTCGCCAGAACCGCAAAATTCACAGAAGTAAGCTAGGATCGTTTCGATCGGCTTATAGAGGTAAACGCACATGCTGAATCCATATCTGAGCTTGGATTTCCTAATGATTAGCTGTTTGGCCTGGCGAAGACTGGATCTGGCGAAGACAAAACCTAAATGTCTGGATCAAATATTGAATTTTTGGGATCCCATCGGAACCTTTGGTCTTGTTTTTTTTAGATCCGCTAATTATCCCTCTAAGATGTTGTGCGAGGGATAAATATAAGTTCGCATAAGATAGTCTGTTGAGTGCGGATGTATATAGGGATGTGGGTTACAGTTAGAAATAATTGTAAATTAATAGTGCTTTGTACATGTGCAGCAAATCATTGTAATGTCACATAATTGTATATACCGACATTGTTACCACGCACAATTTGATGTTTTATCTTTGTCGTAGTCCGCGTCGTTTTTCTGGTCATCATATGGTTTGTTGCGTCCGCGTCGTTTCCTCTGTTGTTGTTGTGTCAGAGTATATAATTTAGTTTGTTCGTCGCTGTAGAGAGTTGCCGGAAGAGCAGCCGAAATATTCGAACTAATACTTATCCCTCGCATAACATCAGCTTAGTGGGATAATTAGATGATCTACAAAAACCCCGAAAGTCTCGTTTTTGTTTCTTGTAAAATTGATGGTCAACTTGACTTTAAACATTAGGCTATATAAGGCAAACGCAACTAACTATATTGATTGAAGCAAAACACTACCTAAATTACACTCGTACATAAAATGTAGACTTACATTTGTTAACTTGAACTGGATGTCCACGAAAGTGGTTCACGTGTAGGTTACCTGATTGGAAAGTTTAATTTTTTGCTGCTATAATGTAATGTAATTTGAAATAGTACGGATTTTATAGTCAGGGGCGTCACGACTAGGGGGGAGGGGGGCGCCCCCCCCCCCCCGAATGTCGTCTGTAAAAATAGCCGAGGCGGCGCGAAGCGTCGCGATTTTTCTTAAAAACAGTCGGTTGCTCTTAAAACTAGTGGATTTTTTTCTTAATAATTGTCGTCGTCATCACAGTCGTTTTTTCCCAATAATAGTCGTTTTTATCTGCGAAAACAGTCGGTAAAAATGACCAGCCAGTCGGTAGATACCTTGCCCCCCTCCCCAAACGTTTTGGCTAGTAACGCCTCTTATAGCAATGGAAAATTGAAGATTAAATAGATAAAACAATATATTAGAAATTTATTATTTAATCAATTTAAGTTTAGTTATAAATTAGTGTCAGAGACGTTAAGCATGGTTTATTGGAAAATAGTCTCAACGTGGAGGCTGAGACGTACCCTGGTTCATTGTACTATGAGGGAAAAGAAAATAAGCTATGCGGGCCTTAAAGGACACCTGAATGAAGAGTACCAAGTATCATCCCTATTTGTATGACTTCCGTTAACATTGCCTGCAGAAAACCCAATCCAAATACGAAATAGTATTTCCAAGCTATGAATTTTTGCTCCATTTTGCATCTGTCCTTATTTCAGTACCGAACAATTTTAGAAATGAACAAATGTCTCCAATTAACCCTTCTTCTGGAATATATTTTAACCAGTTAAGCCCAAACGTATATCTAGAAGAAATTCCGATACGATCCGGCCAGAGCTGTATAAGATTTGAATGAATTGCGCTTTTTGTCTTGGAGTTTGCATGTGCAGACCTCCAAAAACGAACACCCCTATTTTGAAAAGTCGCGGAGAAGTCTCTCCGTCGCCATGTCTGTAAATACATTCTCCATGGTGTGTTCAAGTATGGTTTCATTGTTCAGGTGTCTTTAAAAAAAAAAAAATATTGAAAAAAGTGGGTCGCTCGCCCAAAATCGCCGGAAAACAAGAATTTTAATCTAATCGTATCGGCTGTATTTGTGTAATATTTTTTCGGCTGCCCCTGGCGGTACGGAAACATCGTTTTGATTCCCCCCCCCCCCCCCTCCAAAAGCCAAAAGATGAGCTAGTTTGGGCGGAGGAGAACAGCCACAATGTTTTTTTATTTTATTTTTATTGACGAAACTTAGCACAATTGCTAAAATTGAATTTTTTCTTAGAAGATGAAGAAAAATCGGTGGATAAAATCGACCGCGAAGATCTGCGCATACAGCCGTTTGATCTTCTTTCTATCGCACGTCAAGTGACACTTGGAATGGTAAGACATTTCTGTTTACTTCTTTTCATTGTGACGCTTAACAACGAGATGAGGAAGTGCTTAAAGCAAAGTGTTGATGCTGTAGCCTACAGTAAATCCTTATTAACTCATAGTTAAGGGTTAAGAACACACCTGAAGCAAGTTGTCACGTCTAGAGGAGTAAAGCTAACGAGGAAACTTTGAACATCTGTTCCGCTGTCAGGTTTTGATGCTCCAGAAGTAAATAGCACCTCGCTCGCACCGCTTGGAGTTTAACCAAATAGGGCTGAGATACGAGTCTAATTACCTGTCGCTTATTCACCTAAATAGGCTTGAAGACACGATGAAAATGCGTTACTTCGTTGCTCCGCTATCAGAGTTGGGCGAATCCAAACCCGGATTCGGATTCGAATCCAGGATTCATCCTTTCGACCGGATTCGAACCTTCTGCTTGTCGGCTGGACTCGGATTCAGACTCGGATTCCTAATCCTCAATCTTACGAATCCTTTAAAATATCTAGTCTACATCCTTCTAGTTTCCGTTTTCCAATTTTTAGACCGTCAGCTTAGGCAATCCAAATTTTTTATCTACACCACCATTTATCCTCAGTAACCTATCATGTTAACTGATAACCTTAGACATCTGTGTGTTTTTGGGATCCCAAAACGTAAGTGGAGGGATACCTATGACATCGCAAAAGTTGTCCGTCTGTCCGTCCGTCTGTCTGTCTGTGAGCACGATAACTCTCGAAGGAAATGATATATTTTGATGAAACTTGGTGTGAGCATTCTTTGGGTCAAGAGTAAGGTCGAGTTCGTAGATGGGCCCTGTAGCCCTACATTTAGGGGTGGGGGAGGGGGTTCAAATTAATGGGCAAGCAAAATATTTTTAAACAGCTAATGTGATAGTCGATTATGGGGTAAGAAGACACGTTGAACACGAATATGAAAACCATTTTCTAGCCGGACAAGTAGTTCGTCCGGAATCCGGCCAAAACCGGAAAGTTTGTTAAAAGTAAAAGTTTTGTTTGAAGTTGATTAGATGTTTGATTTAGGGGTAAGAAGGCATGCTGAACACGAATATGAAAACCATTTTCTTGCCGGACAAGTAGTTCGCCCGGAATCCGGCCAAAACCGGAAAGTTTGTTAAAAGTGGAAGTCTTATTTGAAGTTGATTATACGTTCGATATAGGGGTAAGAAGGCATGCTGAACACGAATATCAAAACCATTTTATCGCCAGACAAGAAGTTCGCCCGGAATCCGGCCAAAATCGGAAAGTTTGTTAAAATTAAAAGTTTTATTTGAAGTTGATTAGATGTCCCATTTAGGGGTAAGACGAGATGCTGAATCCGTATATGACAATAATTTTTTGGCCTGGCATATAGTTCGTTCGGAATCCGGTTGAAACCGGAAAATATGTGTGATAAGTTAAATTTTTATTTGAAGTTGATTAGATGTTGGAAATAGGGGTAACTAGATACGCTGAATTCGTTTTTGAGCTTTAGTTTTTCGTCGGACAAGTAGTTCTGCCACAAACCGGAAAATTCGCAGAAGTAAGCCAGGATCGTTTCAATCGACTTTTAGGGGTAAACACACAAGCTGAATCTTGGTTTTCTTAATGATTAGCTGTTTGGCCTTAATCTGTTTCTAAATTTTAAGAGTATAAATGTTCATGGAGTCTGGCGAAGACCGGATCTGACGAAGACAAAACCTAATTGTCTGGATCAGATATCGAAGTTTTGGGATCCCATCGGAACCTTTGGTCTTGTTTTTTCACCTCTAATCTTTAAACTATAAACTATGTACATGATGTGATTTCTGTTAAGGTTGGATTCGAATCCGGATTCGAATCTTCAGCACGAAATGGTGGATTCGGATTCAGAATCGGATTCGTACCTAGCCTTGGAATCGGATTCGGATTCGAATCCTTTCATGATCGGATTCGCCCATCTCTGTCCGCTATTCATGTAATTGATTTTTAGCGAGTGATTTTTTTTTCTTTCGGATTTCTGGTACCTCTATGTGCTTTTACCTCTATGTTCGAAATATTTAGCAACTACAATGGAAAGCGATTGCCGAAAAAATGCATGCTTGTAAATTCAGATTCTCCACGTCGGGGTGAACTTTTTGTCGGTTCATCAGTGCATATTCTAAACGTCAGTACTAGAACCAAAGATGAAGAAATAAAAAATCCATAAGCAAAGTCAAAATATTACAGTGTTATTCAAGTGCAGGGTATAAAAATAAGCTTTCAATTCTAAAGGGCCTGACAATGCACCGTTTGCTGAAAACCGACTCGACCTCTTGGAATTTTGTGAGATCAGCAACCTTCTCCTTGCGCGAAAGGTCCATAAAGCACTAAAAAAACGCACGTTCGTTCACTTCCTTCAAATTTTCTACTCGCAAGGTGTTAGCTCACCACCTGGATGCGGATCGGCGGCGCGGGGTTTCTTAATTTTCATCCAGAGTAGCCTATCATGAATCGTCACTGAATTATTAGCAATAGTTGCGTTTTTGCTGATACTATGGTATCTGTTACCACGGTAACTGGATCGGCAATTAGTCGTTTTTGCAGTTACAGTGGTATCTGATACCTAAACGGTCCACTGCAAAAACGACTATTGCCGAAATTGCACTTTTCTAAGTCATACCAAAAGAAAAACTGATATCCAGTTACATCACTAAGTGTTGAACTTCTTTCTCACCAGTTTGACAAAATTTGGTGAAAGTGATATCACTTTTCAGATACCACGACCAGATACCATGGTCGGACCGTGATATCTGAATATCTGTTACCACGGTAACTGGCCAGATACCACGACAACTGCAAAAACGCCTTTTGATCGTGGTATCAGATACCACGATAACTGCAAAAACGACTTTAGACCGTATATCAGATACCATGGTATCAGCAAAAACGCAACTAATGTAATATCTGTTACTTTACTAGTGTTTTACGTTGATCCGGAACTAGGCTTTAGCTTGCGTTCGATTTGCGACTAACTTAGGTTTTCATCAAGAACAAATAAGCGAAGTAGAACCCCCCGTCTTTGGTCCCATGCACCGACTGTGGATACCCCGACAGAATTGGGTAGAGGTAGAGCTACTTCCTGAGCTTTGAGTTGCTGCCCGTCTACATCTCTCTTAGCCGCTGCCCATTTGAGAGGAAAAGACCGCAGCAGGCCGAAAGACCGAGCCGCCTCTGCAGCGCGTCACACTTGACGTCACAGTGGCATACAGTGAAAGACCGAACCGCCTCTGCACCGAACCGCCGAGCAAAAGACCGAACTGCCTCTGCAGCGCGTCACACTTGACGTCACAGTGGCATACAGTGAAAGACCGAACCGCCTCTGCACCGAACCGCCGAGCAAAAGACCGAACCGCCTCTGCAGCGCGTCACACTTACGTCACAATGGCATACAGTGAACTGTTTGAAGAGGCAACGAATTGTAATGTTTCGCGTAGCTCCCACCTCCACTCGTTTGCATCGGGCGGGAATCGTCCGTATAAAATTTTACTTCGTATGCGTTGTAGTACAGCGATCAGGAGACGGAGGTTCTACTTCTTATTTGTTCCTTGGTTTTATGCTATTACTCCCTCTGGCGATAGCTCATCATTTTGGCCTTATTTCATTACTGTATTGTGGTGAAAATTAATCATCAGCAGGATTAATTGCCGCACAGTCTTTGTGGGCCTGTAACGACTTTATCGGTTAATGGTACGAATGGGAAAATGTAAGTGCCTTGAAATTCGATCATTTATTTTGAAACTAGAATCATGATGAGAATATAATAAGCGCGGGAGCATGACTACTGTTGAACAGTTTGAAAGTCTCAAGAATCCAGTGACAAAGAATTACAGTTCTTTTTTACTGCACTTATGACCTTGGGCAGTGCGTCATAAGTTCTTCTTCATCCATTCATTCAGTGACGAAAGCGTAGTTTACTGTATGTCACTTGCGCTTCAGGTAATTGAGTTCAGTTCTTTAAAAGTTTAACTGAAAAGGCAGCTTGTTTTAACATCTGATATCTGAATACACTGAAATAGTTTGACCCCTCATTGTGTAAAAAAAAATCTACCCGGGACATTAGCAATAGCTTTCAGAGTGTGCGCTGCTTGCACGACAACACCAGACACCCAGACGCGGTGAATTTGAATTTCAACAAAGGCCTGCATTTCCAGGGTTAAAGATGCTAAGCTCGAAATGTCGGACGCCTGTAGAAAGTAGGAAAATGTTGGACATTTTTATTTAATTTTTCGGCAATGGCTTACATTTGTAACTGGTAAAAAAAAATTCAACCGCAGATGGACAAGCACATAGAGGCATCAAAAATCCGAAAGAATAAGTTCATTCGATGGAATCGATGACCTGTGTCACCTGTTTCGGGCCTATTTAAATGAATAACATGAATAACATATCAGTCCTATTCGGCTAGACTTTGAGAAAAATCACACTTAGATTTTTACCTCGGCTTTTTAAGTATCATATTTTGATTTCCCTGTTTCTTTTGGCAGTTCCGGACTGTCTTTCAGTTTTAGCCTACAGAATTTTTTTTTTCTTATAAATTAAAGGTGCTACAATCTAGAGAAGTCTAATAACATTTAACACAGATACACATTTCCTTGTTAAAGTTTAACTGAAAAGCCAACTTATTTTTGTGCCATTGGTTAAATACACTAATTTATTTGGATTCTGCAAAGGGATTTTTTTGTTTTCCACTATCTGCTCTAGTTATGACGTTCAGAATATCTGCGGCCGTCCCCACAGCGAAAATTCTACTATGACGCGGGAAATTTTTACCTAAACACAAACAAGGCTTTTCAGTGGGCAGTGGCGATATTGGTGAAGATTGCTTAGTGCCTGAACAAACAAGACCAAAGGTTTCGATGGGATCCCACAAATTTAATATTTGACCAACTACGTCTTCTCTACGCCAGATCCAGTCTTCGCCAGGCTAATCATCTGAGAAAATTAAGTTCAGATATACCTGTATAAACCATATTTATTTTGACGATGCTGATCGAAACTTCCTGCTTTACTTCTACCGAATTTCCGTTTTCGGCCGAATTCCGAGCGAACTACTTGTCCAGCCAAAAAAAGATAGTTCAGAAACGAATTCAGCGCATCTCCTTATCCCTATAAAAAACGTCTAATAAACTTCAAATAAAACTTTAACTTATAAAAAAAATCCGGTTTCAACCGGATTCCGGACGAACTATATGTCAGGGTAAAACATCATTGTCATATACAGATTCAGCGTCTCTTCTTGCCCTTAAATCTATCATCTAATCAACTTCAAATACAAATTTTACTTTTAACAAATTTTTCGGTTTCGGCCGGATTCCGGGCGAACTACTTGTCCGGCGAGAAAATGGTTTTCACCATCGTGTTCAGCATGTCTTCTTACGCCTAAATCGAACATCTAATCAACTTCAAGTAAAACTTTTGCTTTGAACAAGTTTTCCGGTTTCGGCCGGATTCCGGGCTAACTAGGCTACTTGTCCGGTCAAAAAATGGTTTTCACCTTCGTGTTCAGCATGTCTTCTTACCTCTAAATCGAACATCTAATTAACTTCAAATAAAACTTTTACTTTTAACAAACTTTCCGGTTTTGGCCGGATTCCGGGCGAACTACTTGTCCGGCGAGAAAATGGTTTTCACTATCGTGTTCAGCATGTCTTCTTACCCCATAGTCGACTATCACATTAGCTGTTTCAAAATATTTTGTTTGTCCCTTAATTTAAACCCCCTCCCCCACCCCTAAATGTAGGGCTACAGTGCCCATCTACGAACTTGACCTTACTCTTGATCCAAAGAATCCTCACACCAAGTTTCATCAAAATATTTCATTCCCTTCGAGAGTTATCGTGCTTACAGACAGACGGACGGACGGACAGACGGACACTTTTACGATGTCATAGGTATCCGTCACTAACGTTTTGGGATCCCAAAAAAAGTCATAAGTTTTTCTTGTAAGGCATACAACAAATTAGAGGTACCACAGATCACACGGAAATTCCACTATTTGAAAATCGATTATTCCTGAATAGCGGAACAACCAAGTAACACATTTTCAGCGGGTCTTCAAGCCAATTTAAGTGAATAAGTGATGGGTAACTAGATTGTCCTATTCCAGTCCTTTTCAGTTAAACTTTAAATGTTATGTGGATACCGATAATATTTATGTTACGACAACCTCGAACACCAGGATGCGCATCAAGGTCTTAAATTTTATCAAACTTTTGACGATGTAGTTACACAAAAAAAGGACATCAACTTTCTCAGAATTAGATAAGACGTCGATAATTTCTCTTATAATTAGCGGTTCCATCTTGTGTGTTTTTATGGCACTTGCAGCTTCGCTCAAGTGCCATATACCGATCACTTTTCCGTCGGTCGGTCTGTCGGTCTGTCGGTCGGTCGGTCGGTCCGGTGATCGCGAGTTAGGGTACTTGCAGATGTGCTAGGACGATGAAACTTGGCAGGCATATCAGGGACCCGACCAAACTAACTTGCAAATAATCACTTCCCCGATCCGACCACCGTGGAGGGAGTAGAGGGCGGGGGAATCCGGAAAATTTAGTAGTTTTTGTAAAACCCCTACCCCTTTCTTTACACTAGTAGGTCTGCGCGCGGCGTGACGTCGCTCTTTGCATCGGATCACTCTGTTAACATTGGAAAGAGCTAGTGCATTCGAGGGTCAAAGGGGTTTGTATCTGTGGTGCAGTGCGGGGGAATATGGAAAATTGAGTGTTGTGTAACTTTCGAACGGGTGATCGGATTGGGACGAAACTTAATACCTGGATGAATGACATATCTCTGATGTTCCATTTGAAGTCCGAACCGGATTCGACAGCTATGGGGGAATTGGGGGTGGGGGAAGACCGGAAATCTCGAGAAACGGTTATAATGGAGGGATCGGAGTAAAACTTGCTGGGAAGAACAAGAATCTGCTCCAGATAATTTGTTTACACGTTTGGACTGGACCCGGACACTTGGGGGGGGGAGGTGGAGGGGAGTTTACGGAATTCTGGTGATGACAGTTTTTGGGATTTTCACGACGAAACTTGGGAGGCGTATCAGGGACCCGATCAAACTGACTTGTAAATAAAAATTCACTCGATCCGATAGTCGTGGGGGGATCGGAGGGAGGGGGAATCCGGAATATTAGCCATGCGTAACTTTGGAACGGGTGATCGGATTCGAGTGAAATTTAATAACTGAACAGAGATATCCTGTGGTGATCTTTTTCATGTCCGGACCGGATCCGACAACAATTGGGGGGGGGAATACGTGACCGGATTGGACTGGAGATATCTGGATGGAACTTTGTGGGAATAACAATAACAACAACCGGATTGGCTCTGGCGACTGTGGGGGGAGTTTGACGGGCGGGTCCGGAATTCGGGTGATCGCGAGTTAAGGTACTTCCAGATGTGCTAGGACGATGAAATTTGGCTGGAATATTAGACATTCGACAAGATTGGCTTAGAAATCGCCACTTTTCAAATCCGACCATTCCCTAAAGTACCAATCATCACCGCAAATTAAGAAAAATACTTTTAAGCAAAATATGCATTTCCATGATCCCCATGAGCTCAAGATCATTTTTGCCTCAAGGGTTTTGCTTACAAATGAAGTTCTAGCTCCCTTAAAGTGTGCATCTTAACCGCAAGGTCGAAAAGTACTTTTTATCAAACGATACATCTCAACCCATGATCAGTTGTCCCACAAGGGTTTTGCAAAAAAAATTATTTCTTGCACCCTTAAAGTGCGCAAATTAGTGGGAAAAAAAAATACTTCTGATCATACGTATATATCAATGATCCCTAAGAGCCTGCTATCGTTTTTACCTCAAGGGTCTTCCTTACAGATGAATTTCTAGTGCCTTTAAAGTGCGCATCATTACAGCCAAGTTCAACGATAATATACTTTTTCTCTAGCTCCCTTAAAGTGCGCATCTGAACCGCACAGTCGAAAATTACTTTTGATCAAATAATACATCTCAACCCTTGCAAGTGCCATATGAGCTTACAGCTCTTGTTTCATTTCGTCGTGTTTCCAGTGGCGACAAAGCGACTTATTGTAGTAGTTAGTAGTAGTTCTTTAATTTTACACTGAAGCGTTGTGCCCATGGGAAATTAAATATACATCCTAAAGCAAAACAAATTTACATAATATACAAGTAAGGGAAACCGAAAGCGGAATCCGGGCAAGACTATAGAAAGTATTCCCTGTGCAACATTCCCAGACAGATCCTCCAAGATTTGTAATTCCTGGATTCTATTCTTTTATTACACTCAGTTTTGAGGGATATTAGTAAATAAACAAATAAATTTCCAGGAGTATTTATCCGCCAGCATACCAAGTCCTCCATTGTCAGTGTGCCACTAGATATCCGGTGCCCCCATCCCCGACTATCCCATCAGGTTTAAGGAATGTTAATAAATGAAATAAATACATACTTCCTTCCAAGTGTGGAAAACCCTTATTTCATTATGGAAAATCCCGTCGTGTTTTCAGTGTTGATAAAGCGACTGATTGTAATAGTAGTGACAGTTCTTTAATTTCTCACTAAAGCCTTGTGGCCACGGTAAATTCCGCTGGTAGGTTTCCGCTGCGCCCGCGACTTTCCCAATGGTTTTGAGGGGTATTAGCCTGGTATTAGCAGAGGCGTTACTAACCATAATGTTTGGGGGGGGGCAAGGTATATCGACTTTCTGGTAATTTTTACGGACTTTTTCAAGAAAAAAACGACAGTTTTGAAAAAAAATTGAGTGATTTTCAGAAAAACCGACTGTTTTGACGAAAAATGGCTGATTTTCAGAAAAATCGACTGTTTTCATGAAAAAAATCAACTGTTTTGTTGAAAAATCGCGGCGCTCTCGCCGACTCGGCTATTTTTTACCGACTGGCCGACAACATTGGGGGGAGGTTCCCCCTTCTCCTCCCCCCAGTCGTGACGCCACTGGGTAATAGTAGATTTGGGAAAAATAAAATGATTCTGATTCTGATTTTGAAACACTTTCTTTCAGGAGTATTTATCCACCAGCAAAATCGTTCACAGAGATCTCGCCGCGCGGAATATCCTTCTGACGGAGAATCGAACTGTCAAAATCTCCGATTTCGGACTTAGTCGAGACGTCTACGAAAGGAATCTCTATCAGAAAAGTGGAGGTGGAAAGCTTCCGATCAAATGGCTCTCTCCAGAGTCTTTGATGCACCAGATTTACACTACAAAATCGGATATGTGAGTATGAACGTAATTTTGGTCCGAGGAAACGAGTTATAGAGCTTGCAAGTGTGTGGAGGGTCTAGGGGGGCTAGGTGAAAGCTTCGTATGTGACTGTGAGTCCAGAGGCGTCATTTGTTGTTGGCCGGGGAGGGAAATTGGCCACTCCTAGCTTTTCGAGGGGGCCCGCAGCTACTCAGAAAAATCACAAAATTGGCAAGAATGGCAGACCATGGAGAAGTTGACTTGACTTGACTTGACTTGCTTTATTTGCTACTAGTTATAAAATAAACTATATAAACACACAACCGCCCGGGGAAGGCTCAAACAGCCTGATGATGGACGGCTGCAATCCTCTGACTCTCAACCTTTAACAAATTTCATTTAAAAAAAAAGAAAAAAGAAAGGACAAAAACACTCTCACTCAATTAACCTTTAATACCAAAATCTAAAAAATGAAAAAAAAAGGAAAATTATCTCCCCTCTCCCAATAAATGTTTTTTAAGTTTTACTTTAAATGACCCAATGTGTTCAGCCTCCCGAATGCCAACTGGTATATCATTCCAAATAGCCGGAGCTAAATACCTAATGCCGAAACCTGCACGTGTGGTGTCTCGGTACTCAACAATAAAATTATCCGCCTCTCTAGTCGCATACCTGTGGAGCGAACGATTTACGCGAAAAAAATCGGTAAAAACTGCAGGACACACATCATTCCAACATCGATACGCAAAAACAGCAGCTTGATAATCGCGAATCTGACCAATGTTAAGCACTCGTAATTTCTTAAAGCATGACGCAGTATCATTCACTTTTTCTACATAATTACCAAGAAGACGTACTGTTTTATTTTGTAGAATCTGCACTCTTTTAAAATTTGCGTAGAAATTACTAGACCAAAGGACACAACCATAAGAAATATAAGGCGCAACAATAGTATGATACAATAATAAAAGAACTGATACTGGTAAAACATGCTTTAATCGACGCAAAATTCCCAGACCTCTAGCAACTTTAGCTGCAACAAGATCACTATGGTTCTTCCAAGATAAATTACAATCAAGCTGGAAGCCCAAATACCGCACTTCATGCACCTGTGCCAAAGGCCTACCATTAAAAAATATCTCTCTATCAACACTTGTAGGCTTACCAACTCTCCTAAAAATCATAAAATTAGTTTTTTTAACGTTCACTGACAAAAGGCTCAAACTTGTAAATACATAAAATGACTGTAAGACCCTATTTACTTTCAACAACAAATCATCCACGGATCGACTAGACACAGTTAAAGCAGTATCATCCGCAAAAGTCGTAATCAAACACTCAGGTAAGTAGAAACGCATTGAATCAACATACACGAGGTATAGAAGTGGTCCCAAAACAGACCGCTGAGGTACACCACACTTCACTTGAAAAGGAAAGGAAAGCACATCATTTAATACGACCTGAATAGATCTACCACTTAGAAAACTATCAAACCACTTCAGATAATTACCACAAACTCCAAGGGATTGTAGACGTTTGAGTAGAATTTTAAAATCCACTGTATCGAACGCTTTTCTAAAATCAATAAAAATAGTCAAAGGGATTTCACCACGTTCAAAGCATTTATTTACAGTATCACAAGTGCTCACACCAGAAGTGAATCTGGAACAGTTGCTCATTATTTCTACAGATTCTTAGGATACATTTCTCGAGCTTATTTTGCTGTTAATTCTTCATGTATTTCTTGTCTTACTTATGTAATATTAGCATTTGAAAATGCCAAGGGGGGATGACGCCCCAGATAATGTGTGGGGCCAGTGATGATGTCTGGCTGATCCGGTCACGTCGCTTGATTCTTTTTCTGGTTGGGTCATGATAGTACCGACTATTCCTTATCGTAGGGCGATTTCGCAAAAATCCCTTCCGAGGCTGTAGGCGAAATTTTATTTTGTATTTTGATTGAAACGGCAAAATCATTCATTTTTCACTCTTGTCCTTGTCCATTTTTGAAAAAATTGAGTGTTTGAGCTACTTTGAAGAAAAGATTGTCGTTACGAGTAGCCTTCATTCTGTTGGTTCCTTCCTTCCCTGATTCTCCGGTGCACCAGACTTCCACTATAAAATTGGAAATGCGGAAATACGAATGTGATTGTGGATTCGAGGAATAGATTTCGAGCTTTCATTTGCTTAATAGGTTGAGGGGGGTTAAAGGTCTGTCTGATCCAACCACTTTGTGTCGATCTTTTTGTATGTCCCCGTCCCGTGTTCCATAGGCACGTTCAAATTGTCATTTCTATGTATTTTACTCGGAGATGGGATTTTATTTGCTCCAAAATCGAATAAACCATCGCAAATCAACGAAGAACAAGAGCTACGAGCTCACATGGCACTTGTTTCGAGTAGGCAGTGCAAGAAAGTAGACGAGAACGTCACAAAATACCCCCTACAATCCCCCTAGGTTCGGACCTAGAAATAGGATATCTACACTGTCAGAAGTTTCATAACAGATAGCGCGTAACACTTTCAAGAATAACACCTTTTCACTTAGAAATAAAGTGTTATGACCAATTAAGTTTAGAAATAAAGTGTTATGACCAATTAAGTTTACACCATTTCGTGCCTAGATCTCCAACAACACCTTCAATTGGTAAAAATGCTAACGGGAACGAAAGAAACATAACAGATAACATCCCAAAGTGTTATCTGTTGAAATCGGGCATCCTTCTGTTGTCGTTATGTAACTTCTGACAGTGTAGTATTTTTACCAATTAAAGGTGTTGTTGGAAATCTAGGCACGAAGTAGTGTAAACTTAATTGGTCATAACACTCTATTTCTAAGTGAAAAGGTGTTATTCTTGAAAGTGTTATGCGCAATCTGTTATGAAACTTCTGACAGTGTAGTTTCACTCGAGTCCGAGCATTTCCGGCATTGCCTCGGTCATCTAGGGGCAAATGACTTTTCCACCTTTTAAGTTTAGATCCACTCGTTTCATCCCTAGACGTGCCACACTATTTCCGGTACCCCCTCCAACTCACCTATATGGACATATGTTTTGCATATCCGGGTCACTAGTTCTTATCATACATAAAGGTTCACTCGAATCGGACAACCCGTCTGCAACCTACGGAAGTCAGTCGTTCCAGGAACGGAAGTTTTCTTCGGGCATTGTGTCGGGTCCTTAAGTCTATTGGGTCGGGTCACTACACTGTCAGAAGTTTCATAACAGATAGCGTATAACACTTTCAAGAATAACACCTTTTCACTTAGAAATAAAGTGTTATGACCAATTAAGTTTACACTATTTGTGCCTAGATCTCCAACAACATCTTCAATTGGTAAAAATACTAGCGGGAATGAAAGAAACATAACAGATAACATCCCAAAGTGTTATCTGTTGAAACCGGGCATCCTTCTGTTGTCGTTATGTAACTTCTGACAGTGTAATATTTTTACCAATTGAAGGTGTTGCTGGAGATCTAGGCACGAAATAGTGTAAACTTAATTGGTTATAACACTTTATTTCTAAGTGAAAAGGTGTTATTCTTGAAAGTGTTATGCGCGATCTGTTATGAAACTTCTGACAGTGTAATATGGCTGTCAAGATTCGTGGGGATCGACTAAAATCGGGAATGGAACGGAACGACACGGGGTAGGAGGAACGCGTACTAAAACGGGAACGCGAAAATCGGGAATGCACGTCCCCTGTTCTTTAGCACTCGGTTCCAGTTTCATCAGAAGCCAGTACTAAAAACGGGGTTGACAGGATCCCTGTTTCTTAGTACTTTTTGTACTAAGGGAGGAACAAGTACTAAAATCGGGAATGCCTGTCCCCTGTTCTTTAGCACTCGGTTCCATTTTCATCAGAAGCAATTGCGAAAAAAAAAGTACTTGTACTAAGAAACAAGGATCCTGTCAATCCCGTTTTTCGCACTTCCTTTTGATGAAAATGGAACCGAGTGCTAAAGAACAGGGGACAGGCATTCCCGATTTTTGTACTTGTTCCTCCTGAGTTGTGTTCCATACTCACGAGGAATAAGTTCTAAAATCGGGAATGCCTGTCCCCCGGATTGACAGGAATCCAAATTCCTGACAAATTGAACAGGGGACAGGCATTCCCGATTTTAGTACTTGTTCCTCCCTTAGTACAAAAAGTACTAAGAAACAGGGATCCTGTCAACCCCGTTTTTAGTACTGCTTCTGATGAAACTGCTAAAGAACAGGGGACGTGCATTCCCGATTTTCGCGTTCCCGTTTTTAGTACGCGTTCCTCCTGCCCCGTGTCGTTCCGTTCCGTTCCCGATTTTAGTCGATCCAAGATTCGTGGTCCTTGCACATCTGGAATTATCCGCTCATGATCACCGGAATTCCGGGAACTCCAACTCCTCCCAAAGAGCCTCGATACGATCTGGCTCTGTCAATAACGTATCTATGCTTATGCTTGTCCTTCCCACCGATATCCCTCCTCCCCGATCCCTCCTTTAAGCGTTTCACAAGATTTTATGTGCCCCGTCCACACCCCCCTACAAGGGCCACAAGTGTCGGATCCGGTATGGACTGGACATGGAACATTTGAGACGATAGCTCTTTCATTCAATCCGATCACCCGTTCAAAAGTTGTGCGTGCCACTAGATTCCGAATTCCGCATCCCTCCACTCCCCCAACGATGATCGGAGCGGGAAACTACTATTCACAAGTCAGTCTGTTCGGGTCCCTGATATGCCTGCCAAGTTTCATTGTCCTAGTACATCAGGAAGTATCGAAGTTGCGGGATCACCGAATTCCGGACCCCCCCCCCCCCCCAACTCCCCCCAGAGTGCCCGACTCCGGTCTGGTTTTGTCAACGATGTATCTAGGACTTCTCCTTGTTCTTCCTTCCAAGTTTCATCCCGATCTCTCAACTCTTGTTTCCCAAGATTTCCGGTTCCCCCTCCGCAGCGGCGAAGAGGGAAGTAGATGGGTATCAACTCAAGCCTCACACCAAGTACCTCTAGCTCCGCTCAGTTTTATTGGGGTATCCATAGTCCCTTCATGTGACCAAAGAGGAGGTTGTATTGGATTATTTGTCCTTGCTATTACGCGCTACCTTGACTAACACCGCTCAAGACTTTAAGCGAGTCCCACCCACTTACCGTAGTTACTACGCGTGACGTCACGTATCCTGGCTTCTTGGTGTCGAGGCTGGAAAGAAATATCGTGCCGCGGGCTAACCGGACCAGTCACGTCACAGAAATAGTATTTCGTATTCGTATTGGTGTAGTAGCTTTGCACGAGGTTGGAACGGAAGAAGTAGGGTGGAACAAGCTCATTGTCTCCGGTTGGATTATACAGTCCATACCTCCGACTGAAGAGGCGGGGCTTAATTGTGCAGACGACACCGCAAAAGCATGGAAGCAACTGTGAAAGGAAACTTGAAAATAGGTGGATTGGTTAATGCACTTGTTTTTGGGATCCCAAAACGTTAGTGACGGATACCTATGACATCGCAAAAGTTGTCCGTCTGTCTGTCCGTCTGTCCGTCTGTGCGCACGATAACTCTCGAAGGGATTGAGATATTTTGATGAAACTTGGCGGGAGGATCCTTCGGGTCAAAGTACAAGTCAAGTTCGAAGATGGGCTCTGTAGCTCTATATTTGAGGGTGGGGGAGGGGTTTCAAATTAAGGGGCAAAAAAATATTTTTTGAAAGCTGTTTAGATAGTGGATTTAGGGGTAAGGAGACACGCTGAATCCGAATATGAAAGTTATTTTCTCGCCGGACAAGTAGTTCGCCCGGAATCCGGCCAAAACCGGAAAGTTTGTTAAAAGTAAAAGTTGTATTTGAAGTTGATTAGATGTTTGATTTAGGGGTAAGAAAACATGCTGAATAAGATGGTGAAAACCATTTTCTTCCCTGACAAGTAGTTCGCCCGGAATCCGGCGAAAACCGGAAAATTTGATAAAAGCAAAATTTGTATTTGAAGTTGATTAGATATTCGATTTAGGGGTAAGTAAACGTGCTGAACGCGATGGTGAAAACCATTTTCTTGCCGGACAAATAGTTCGTCCGGAATCCGGCCAAAACCGGAAAATTTGTTAAAAGCAAAATTTGTATTTGAAGTTGATTAGATGATAGATTTAAGGGTAAGAAAAAACGCTGAATCTATATATGACAATCATTTTTTAACCGGGCATATAGTTCGTCCGGAATCCGGTTGAAACCGGATTTTTTTTTTTAGAAGTTAAAGTTTTATTTGAAGTTGATTAGATGTTCTTTATAGGGATAAGGAGATACGCTGAACTCGTTTCTGAACTATTTTTTGTTTTTGCTGGGCAAGTAGTTTGCTCGGAATTCGGCCGAAACCGGAAATTTGGCAGAAGTACACCAGGAAGTTTCGATCAGTATCGTCAAATAGATATGGCTTATACAGGTATATCTGAAATTGGTTTTCTCAGATGATTAGCCTGGCGAAGACTGGATTTGGCGAAGACAAGACGTAGTTAATATTACATTTTTGGGATCCCATCGAAAACTTTGGTCTTGTTTTTTAAAGAAAATAATGAAATAGTACCAGGCTTTAGTTCTGCTTTATTTTGTATGTGTTTTTATGGCACTTGCAGCTTCGCTCAAGTGCCATATACCGATCACTTTTCCGTCGGTCGGTCTGTCGGTCGGTCGGTCCGGTGATCGCGAGTTAGGGTACTTGCAGATGTGCTAGGACGATGAAACTTGGCAGGCATATCGGGGACCCGACCAAACTAACTTGCAAATAATCACTTCCCCGATCCGACCACCGTGGAGGGAGTAGAGGGCGGGGGAATCCTGAGAATTTAGTAGTTTTTGTAAAACCCCTACCCCTATCTTTACACTAGTAGGTCTGCGCGCGGCGTGACGTCACTCTTTGCATCGGATCACTCTGTTAACATTGGAAAGAGCTAGTGCATTCGAGGGTCAAAGGGGTTTGTATCTGTGGTGCAGTGCGGGGGAATAGGGAAAATTTAGTGTTGTGTAACTTTCGAACGGGTGATCGGATTGGGACGAAACTTAATATCTGAATGAATGACATATCTCTGATGTTCCATTTGAAGTCCGAACCGGATTCGACAGCTATGGGGGAATTGGGGTGGGGGAAGACCGGAAATCTCGAGAAACGGTTATAATGGAGGGATCGGAGTAAAGCTTGCTGGGCAGAACAAGAATCTGCTCCAGATAATTTGTTTACACGTTTGGACTGGACCCGGACACTTGGGGGGGGGGGGAGGTGGAGGAGAGTTTCACGGAATTCTGGTGATGACAGTTTTTGGGATTTTCACGACGAAACTTGGGAGGTGTATCAGGGACCCGATCAAACTGACTTGTCAATAAAAATTCACTCGATCCGATAGTCGTGGGGGGATCGGAGGGAGGGTGAATCCGGAATATTTAGCCATGCGTAACTTTGGAACGGGGGATCGGATTCGAGTGAAATTTAATAACTGAACAGAGGGCGTGCCTGCGGTGATCTTTTTCATGTCCGGACCGGATCCGACAACAATTGGGGGGGGGAAATACGTGACCGGATTAGACTGGAGAGATCGGGATAGAACTTTGTGGGAATAACAAACAAGTCCAAACTGAACCGGATTGGCTCTGGCGACTGTGGGGGGAGTTTGAGGGGCGGGTCCGGAATTGCGGTGATCGCGAGTTAAGGTACTTCCAGATGTGCTAGGACGATGAAATTTGGCTGGAATATTAAAAATTCGACAAGATTGGCTTAGAAATCGCCACTTTTCAAATCCGACCATTCCCTAAAGTACCAATCATGACCGCAAATTAAGAAAAATACTTTTAAGCAAAATATGCATTTCCATGATTCCCATGAGCTCATGATCATTTTTGCCTCTAGGGTTTTGCTTACAAATGAAGTTCTAGCTCCCTTAAAGTGTGCATCTTAACCGCAAGGTCGAAAAGTACTTTTTTATCAAACGATACATCTGAACCCATGATCAGTTGTCCCACAAGGGTTTTGCAAAAAAAATAATTTCTTGCACCCTTAAAGTGCGCAAATTAGTGGGGAAAAAATTACTTTTGATCAAATAATACATCTCAACCCTTGCAAGTGCCATATGAGCTTACAGCTCTTGTTTTTTAATCCTGCGTAGCTTCTTATTTTTTTCCATTTTTCTTGCTTTAGATCGAAATTAAGCAAGTGGCTACATCTCCACCTCCAACTCAGTGATGTTAATAAAAATATTTACCGAACAGTCTCTTCTTAAAACTTACTTTCTTTTCATACTACTTCTATTTAACTCTAACTTCTGTTTAGGTTGGTTTTAGTTCTGCTTTAAGCCTTGCATAAAGGTAAAAAAACGATATGGTCTTTATTTTGATACCGAATAGGAAAAACTTTCTCTAGTGTATGAGTATTCGCTTATCTGTTTTCCTGGTTCACAGCATTTCCTCAGTCTTTTGGTTCCAGATAAAGACACATTTCCGGGGGGAAAAACTTTATGCACGCTGCTTTCCTTATGAGAAAAGACCCTCCTCTGGGAAGAATTTATCTGAGCAGAACGGTCGTTTATTGTTACCGCAGTCCTGTGTTTATCATATGTGCCAAATAATATAAAGAAAATTTTTCCTCTGAGTGAAATGGGCCTTCAAGGACCCCTCTTGCTTATTCTGCCTTTATTATTCTCACTAGCGCCCTTATGGAATTATAAGCTTCTGAAATCGCCGTCTTTCGCCATTGCTTTGAACCTACGACGTTTAAGCCCTTTTTCTGGCGAGCCGTGTTTTGCCAGTCGCGCAACGCTAAGTTCGCCGAAGGCTTCAAGGTATAACTCTTTCACACATAAGGACTTGAGAAGCCTCGAAGTGTTGCTTTCATTTTGGAAGACATGGACCAGCTGGTCTATCTTCGGTTTTGAGCTTCTTTTGTTTAGCCGGGTTTTCAGACATTTTCACCACGGAGCGTTCAATTTTCAAACATTTTGCGTCCAGCAGCGGTAGCAGCCGTGTCGGAGAGCGGGAAGGTTCGTAAAAGTGCTAACAAGAAAATCGCTAATTTGGCGTGGAAAGTGTTTTCGAAAAACGATATTTCTGAGCCATTCGTAATGAAAAGATCATTTCTTTCGCCAATTTTGAGGTATTCAACGAGAATAAGAGGTCACGATCGAAACTGTATGTCCGTCTGTTGATAATGTGAAAACCCTCCTACAGAAGCGGGCCCTACTGATAATGTCAAGATCCCCTATAATTCCTTATAATGAGCTCCTCCAGAAATTTAAACTTGAGTCCCGTAGGTTGAAACTGTGCATGGCTTCTGGTAAGAAAATGCTTGAGCACCCTATCCATATGTATATACTTCCGCCGCCATTTGAGACTGCTCGCGAACGACCTGCAAGAGCGGCCTCAATGGAGATTCCGAAACTCCAACAGGTTAAATATGACTATGTACGATATGAAAAGACATTTGTACATATTGACGATTTCGACAAATTTGGCTTTTACCATGATAGTTCGAAAAGAATAAAGCGATATCTATCTATCTACGTTAGGGGGTTCGGTAAAGATTTGCCTGGGAACTATTCGTGTAGATGGACAAGGGCTTTTTGGGATCCCAAAACGTAAGTGGCGGGATACCTATGACATCGCAAAAGTTGTCCGTCTGTCTGTCCGTCTGTCCGTCCGTCCGTCTGTCAGCACGATAACTCTCGAAGGGATTGAGATATGTTGATGAAACTTGGTGGGAGGATCCTTTGGGTCAAAGTACAAGTCAAGTTTGAAGATGGGCTCTGTAGCCCTATATTTGAGGGTGGGGGAGGGGTTTCAAATTGAGGGGCAAAAAAATATTTTTTGAAAGCGATTTAGATAGTTGATTTAGGGGTAAGGAGACAAGCTGAATCCAAATATGAAAGTTATTTTCTCGCCGGACAAGTAGTTTCCCCGGAATCCGAACAAATCCGGAAAGTTTGTTAAAAGTAAAAGCTTTCTTTGAAGTTGATTAGATGTTTGATTTAGGGATAAGAAGACATGCTGAACACGATGGTGAAAACCATTTTCTTGCCGGACAAGTAGTTCGCCCGGAATCCGGCGAAAACCGGAAAATTTGTTAAAAGCAAAAATTTTTATTTGAAGTTGATTAGATGTTCGATTTAGGGGTAAGAAGACATGCTGAACACGATGATGAAAACCATTTTCTCGCCGAAATCTGGCCAAAACCGGAAAATTTGTTAAAAGCAAAATTTGTATTTGAAGTTGGTTAGCTGATAGATTTCAGGGTAAGAAAGGACGCTGAATCTGTATATGACAACCATTTTTTACCCGGACATATAGTTCGTTCGGTTGAAACCGTTTTTTTTTTTTAGAAGTTGAAGTTTTATTTGAAGTTGATTAGATGTTCTTTACAGGGATAAGGAGATACGCTGAATTCGTTTCTGAACTATCTTTTTTTTGCTGGTCAAGTAGTTCGCTCGGAATTCGGCCGAAACCGGAAATTTGGCAGAAGTAAAGCAGGAACAAGAATATGAAAACCATTTTCACGCCGGACAAGTAGTTCGGCCGGAATCCGGCCAAAACCGGAAAGTTTGTTAAAAGTAAAAGCTTTCTTTGAAGTTGATTAGATGTTTGATTTTGGGGTAAGAAGCCATGCTGAACACGAATATGAAAACCATTTTCTCGCCGGACAAGTAGTTCGCCCGGAATCCGGCCAAAACCGGAAAGTTTGTTAGAAGTTAAAGTTTTATCTGAAGTTGATTAGATGTTTGATGTTGGGGTAAGAAGACATGCTGAACAAGAATACGAAAACCATTTTATCGCCGAACAAGTAGTTCGCCCGGAATCCGGCCAAAACCGGAAAATTCGTTAAAAGTAAAAGTTTTATTTGAAGTTGATTAGATGATAGATTTAGGGGTAAGAAGAGATGCAGAATCCGTATATGACAATCACTCTTTAGCTGGACATATAGTTCGTCCGGAATCCGGCTGAAACCGGAAAATTTGTTAGAAGTTAAATTTTTTTTTGAAGTTGATTAGATGTTGGATATAGGGGTAAGGAGATACGCTGAATCCGTTTTTGAGCTTTACTTTTTCGCCGGACAAGTAGTTCTTGAAGTTCGCCAGAACCGCAAAATTCACAGAAGTAGCTAGGATCGTTTCGATCGGCTTATAGAGGTAAACGGACATGCTGAATCCATATCTGAGCTTGGATTTCTTAATGATTAGCTGTTTGGCCTGGCGAAGACTGGATCTGGCGAAGACGAACCTAATTGTCTGGATCAGATATTGAATTTTTGGGATCCCATCGGAACCTTTGGTCTTGTTACTTTAGAGGGAATTATGGAAAGTTTTTTCTGCCACACAATTCCAAGAACGCCTACCATTCACCTCGTGGATTTGCTTTCCGGATGATATGGTTTCGAGGGTGGTGCTTAAGGCTAGATCTTGAATAGGGTCGCTAGGACTCTGTGGATAGCGTGGAAATCTTCTGTAGACCGGCGGGCCTCAGCCTGTTTTCCACTCGCAAAACCAATCAAAACGAGGCATAGGGATGTCCTAGGTAGCCTAGGGCTCAGACACATTCTTCTCTTTCTCTCCAAATAAAATAAAGTATACTCAGTATTTACAAAAGTCTCATCTGACAACAAGATGGTAAAGTTGTTGATGTAGTAAATTACCGGAAACGTGATGATGCTGGTGACGGATCAGCGTCATCCAGGTAACAAACTAGGTCGCAATGACGATAAGAAACATACGCCATCTATCGGTAATAACCGGAAGTTATTGTCTAGATGGCATATGTGTTTACACCATGGTTGGGAATGACAACAAAACTGGATGGGGCCCTCTAAGCCACAGCACCGGAACAATTCGTTTCGTTTTCCAACACTAAAAACGAGAAAGTCAGGATCCCTGTTCTTTTGGGTTCCTTCTTCTTCTTTTTGACGGTGCAAAACGGGTACGTCAGCTACATTTTATTAGAGCTATATTTCGGCCCTTCTTCGCAAGGGTCCTCTTCAGGCTCAAGCTGGAAAATGAACTTCAGTAACGATAAAATGTAGCTTACGTATCCGTTTTGCATCATCAGATATGATTCGCAGTCAGCTTGGGCTGAAGGAATATTCTTCTTCTTCCTTAAGTCAGGGTCCCTGTTCTGAGGCAGGATCCCTGTTCTGATTTCCTCAACGAACCCGGCTCCTATTTGGCAAAACAGCTTTAGAAACTGAAGCAAATTTTAGCAGAAGTCACGAAAAAGGCAGGCGCATTATTTTCCGGATGGACAGAATCCATAGCAAAACTAAAATGTGTTTACAGACGCGTTGTCGTTCAGTCATGTTTTGGCAAGGCGGCATTTTAACGATAGAGCTTTGTGTCGTCCGTTGCTAAAAAAACGAATTGAATCAAATCAAATCGTTTATTGATAAACCAACTTCGTAGCTTTCTTCTGGCAGAAGATGCCTAAATTACGCCGGTCATTACTGTAATGAAATAAAATATATTACACTAACTATTACCGTAATAGTACTGTAAAAATCTCTGTAAAACGAAGGTCACAAACGAGTAATGAATGACGAATGTATTCCCTATAATGTTTTATCTTTGTAGTGTTTTATTTTCACTTTTTAGTGTTTTGTTTCTTGACCATTGCCTTGATAATGGCACTTATAATTTACCCGATAAAATGACGGGTTTGGCAGTCTAATGATGTGAAGGTTCGTTTCATAATAAAGTAGGCAATAAGTATAGGACTTGGCTGTAAAACTGTTTTACAGGTAAACCATAATTCTTCTCTTCTTTTTTTTTCATACCAACACTAAGGAACATGTTGACATTTTCGCAAATCGCAATAAATGGGAAAATTATCTGCCTCACACGGTCTGCGAGATTCGGGGAATCGAGGTCGAATAAGTCATGCAGTAATCCTGGTGACCCGAACCACATGATCCTTTTGGATGGCTTGCCAAAGCCTTCCGCCCTGGAGCTTGGAGATAACAGCTTCGAGAGCGGCTCTTAACAAGTGGACTGTCAGATCAACAGGATATCTGTCGGCAGGGTTGCCACGACAGACAAAAATAAATCTGCCGTTCTTCCAGATAAAAAATCATCGATCATCAAAAACAGGAATCGCGGCAGAGCCGCGCTGAAAATATTGTGGAAGTTTCTGATTTTTTTGGAAATCTTGTGTGTCATTTTGTGAGTGAGAAACACAAAAACTGAGTAGTTTGGTGGTAATAACAGAAAAAATCGCCAAATTTAGAGACAACTGATCACCCGTGGCAGCCTGTCTGTACGAAGGATTGAAGGAGATGAAAGAGAGGAGAAGCCATTATCAATTATTAGTTATTGCAAGAATGTTATACAGTAGAGGTACACTGTAAAAAGTTTCTCCGTATACAGATTAAAGTTTACTGCAGTATTTGCTACTTGGATTATTCTTATCCCTACGGAGATAAGATTAATACCAAATAGAGATAAGATGAATTCGAGTAGCAAATGCTGTAGTTAACTTTAATCTTTGTACGGAGAAACTTTATACAGTGTATGCTTATGTGAACAGTTACTTTAATGTGAACAGTGCAGTTTTGGGCTAAATGGTAGAATGAAGATCCAAAATAGCTATACAGGGGTTTTCAGATGCCCTCAATTAACTACTTTGGCTAACTGGTAGTTAGCTTAAACACAGCAAGTTCACGAAAATGGCAAAGTCCACTGTCAACAAACGTTCACATAAGCCTACCTTTACCTTAGTTAAGCGGGTCCTCCATTGGCAATCGTAAGCTGTCGGATGCCATTGTAACGTCTCTTAAGCGGGATCAATCAAGGGCAAACTGCCTTCCAATCCAGGGCAGGCAGAAGGTGTTTGAGAGAGGTAGGGGAGAGGGGGCAGGTTCGTTATGTTTTTGCTTTTTTGCATACCAAGATTTCGTTTTAGGTTCTGTTGCTTCAATTTTTTTTCCGACTGATAGAACCATCTTTTAGCTATTATTGTTACCTCGATTGTTACTTTGTAGAATCGTGTTACATGTTACAATTTCTTTGCAAATTCCATTTGTTAACCACTTCTGTCCGGACCTGCCCCCAGACTGGGGGCAGGTTCGGACATGGCTGGGGCAGTTCCTGACAGAAATTCTTTTCAACTCAGGAAGGAGCTGTATACACATTTTTATGGCACTTGCAGCTTCGCTCAAGTGCCATATACCGATCACTTTTCCGTCGGTCGGTCTGTCGGTCGGTCGGTCCGGTGATCGCGAGTTAGGGTACTTGCAGATGTGCTAGGACGATGAAACTTGGCAGGCATATCAGGGACCCGACCAAACTAACTTGCAAATAGTCACTTCCCCGATCCGACCACCGTGGAGGGAGTAGAGGGCGGGGGAATCCTGAGAATTTAGTAGTTTTTGTAAAACCCCTACCCCTTTCTACACACTAGTAGGTCTGCGCGCGGCGTGACGTCACTCTTTGCATCGGATCACTCTGTTAACATTGGAAAGAGCTAGTGCATTCGAGGGTCAAAGGGGTTTGCATATGTGGTGCAGTGCGGGGGAATATGGAAAATTGAGTGTTATGTAACTTTCGAACGGGTGATCGGATTGGGACGAAACTTAATACCTGAATGAATGACATATCTCTGATGTTCCATTTGAAGTCCGAACCGGATTCGACAGCTATGGGGGAGTTGGGGTGGGGGAAGACCGGAAATCTCGAGAAACGGTTATAATGGAGGGATGGGAGTAAAACTTGCTGGGAAGAACAAGAATCTGCTCCAGATAAATCGTTTACACGTTTGGACTGGACCTGGACACTTGGGGGGGGGGTGGAGGGGAGTTTCCCGGAATTCCGGTGATGACGGTTTTTGGGATTTTCACGACGAAACTTGGGAGTCGTATCAGGGACCCGATCAAACTGACTTGTAAATAAAAATTCACTCGATCCGATAGTCGTGGGGGGATCGGAGGCAGGGGGAATCCGGAATATTTAGCCATGCGTAACTTTGGAACGGGTGATCGGATTCGAGTGAAATTTAATAACTGAACAGAGGGCGTGCATGTGGTGATCTTTTTCATGTCCGGACCGGATCCGACAACAATTGGGGGGGGGAATGCGTGACCGGATTGGACTGGAGAGATCGGGATGGAACTTTGTTGGAATAAGAAACAAGTCCAGAACTGAACCGGATTGGCTCCGGCGACTGTGGGGGGAGTTTGAGGGGCGGGTCCGGAATTCCGGTGATCGCGAGTTAAGGTACTTCCAGATGTGCTAGGACGATGAAATTTGGCTGGAGTATTAGAAATTCGACAAGATTGGCTTAGAAATCGCCACTTTTCAAATCCGACCATTCCTTAAAGTACCAATCATGACCGCAAATTAAGAAAAATACTTTTAAGCAAAATATGCATTTCCATCATCCCCATGAGCTCATGATCATTTTTGCTTCAAGGGTTTTGCTTACAAATGAAGTTCTAGCTCCCTTAAAGTGTGCATCTTAACCGCAAGGTCGAAAAGTACTTTTATCAAACGATACATCTCAACCCATGAACAGTTGTCCCACAAGGGTTATGCAAAAAAAAAAAAAATCTTGCACCCTTAAAGTGCGCATTTTACCCGCATTAGTGGAAAAAAAAAATACTTTTGATCATACGTATATATCAATGATCCCTAAGAGCCTGCTATCGTTTTTGCCTCAAGGGTCTTCCTTACAGATGAATTTCTAGTGCCTTTAGAGTGCGCATCATTACAGCCAAGTTCAACGATAAAATACTTTTTCTCTAGCTCCCTTAAAGTGCGCATCTGAACCGTACAGTCGAAAATTACTTTTGATCAAATAATACATCTCAACCCTTACAAGTGCCATATGAGCGTACAGCTCTTGTTTTATTTGCTTTCGTTGCCTCAGTTTATTTTTGTTTGTTTGCTTCCGTTTGGAAAAACTGTAACCTGTATACCCTCACTTGATCAACATTTGTTACTATCATCTGGATATACTGTTACCGCTAGGTCTGAATATGACTTATTTTCCTCCGGAATGGGTCGTAAATACATCCTGAGCCTTTCTGGTGACTTTTTTCCGTTCCTGGTTCGATTTCCTCTTCTTTCATTATTTTTCTTTTTTTCCCCTCCAACTTCCCTTTCTTTTCTGTCCGAACCTGCCCCAAGTGTTTTTGTCCGGACCTGCCCCTGGTGCTATTTTCACACATATAAATTTGTAACTCTCAACCTTTTGTAGCAATTACGGATTTTCATATTTCACATGATAGAGCCGGTCTTGAACTACCTAAATAAAAATCACCGACGATGTAAGTGGCTTTGAAACTGCCTAAAGGAGGTCTCAACCCCATGACATAGAACTTCATTTCGCACCAAAAAAGTGACACTAACATCGGTTTGCTATGATTGCATCAGTGCAACTGCGGCCTGCGGGAATTTTTGACAGTAGAGGCGTCTATGTGTAACAGCTCTGAAAAACAATTTTGCGTAATTTAAATTTCAGTAGTGAGGTTTGCAGAGCTGATGTCCGGACCTGCCCCTATGACGGACCTGCCCCCCTCTCCCCTAGTGTGGTTTCCGACAGGGTATGCCTGCCCCCTTTGTAAGGAGGAAGAAGAAGATTTGACCTTTTTTCCGTAGGTGCCCGGCGTTTGCGGAAACGGTGACTTAATGGAAATTTGTTTTGGTGGGATTGATTCGTTGCTTCCTTGCATTCTGCGTACTGTAAATCCAACCTTGATCACTCGAGTGGGAGTTATCAGGCGTATTCTTGCCGTTCCCCGAGGACTCCGCTTGAGGAGTCCCCGCGTTTTTGTTTGTCCCGGGGACTCACTCCCCGTATTCTCGCGAGTCCCCGCGAACGGGGAACGCTCCGGTTACCGTCACCATCATCAAAAAGGACTCCCTTCGATATTCGGAGGGGAATCAATTTCTGCTGGTGCTGGTTCAATATAAAATTATTTAGAAACAATCAGAATAAACAAAACCGAAAACAAAGTGGATCCAGACTAATTTCTTCAACTACATATTTTTTTTTCGAACAAATCCGTTTTGGAAGCATTCCCCTTGTTCTCGCTGTTTTCTGTACGTGGAGTCCGCGTGGAGTGACTCCCTCTATTGTCGCCGTTCCCTTCGTTTCCCCGAGGAGTCATCGGGGAACTGCAAGAATACGCCTATACAAGTTAGGAAAGAAGGAGAAGTTTATGTTTTGAAGTTATTTGTTGCTGATATTTTTTGTGTATATGGCCCTTGGGCTTTCAGAGTACACTGATCTGTCTGTATTATTGTGCGACAGGAAAAGAATCTGCCATACTCTTGGCATTGTGTTCACAAAGTGCCGAAAGTAGTCATGGTCATGGTCGTACATTTACAACTCCGGCTCATCCCTCATCTCAGTGGTTGAGCCCTAGGCAGCTTCATAGTTCTGTTGTGGTTCACCTGATCTTACGATGGTACGATCAACTCCCCGCGCCGCTGGAGGCGACCCGATGGATACAGCCGCAAAGTGGGGAAAAAAGCGAAATGAATTAGTACCGTGCCAATACTGCCAATGGCAGTAGAAAGATGTCATATTATATGCTTTTGTGATTAGGCTAGTGCGTAAATAAAGAGTGTGTTACAAAACCTCCAACAAGTTCATATTGGCCGGAGTTCGCCGCTGCCACCAGGAATAGTAAAAAAAACGCAAAAAAGCATATGCTGAGTTTTCCGACATCATGGCGACAAACAAAAAAGTCAGTAGATGCTTTTTTTGCTGTTTTTGGCTCTTCTTGACCAAGCTTCTTACGCGTAACATTTTATGTATAACGTTTTTAAACAAAACTATCTGTTGAAACCGCGCATTCTCGAGTTATCTGTTCTGAAACTTCCGAGAGTGTTATTGTCCGTTCCTCCATCTTCCTCCCACCCCACGGATGGTCGAATCGGGGAAACGGATTTCCAAGTAAAGATCAGGTGTATGACGTCGGTAAATGACCGATAAGTATTGCTCATTTTCATCAGAGCAGGACTGATACCTGACATTATTCCATTATTTTCCTTCCCAACAACAAGCGTCACCACCAATTTTCGATTTTCCTTTCACAGTTGTTTTCATGTTTTTGGTCTCTAGCCAGATCATCTCTTCCCATGAAGAGTATTTTCACAATTAAGCTCCGCCTCACGCGTCTTTTGTGACTGGATCAGTCGGAGCTACGAACTGTACAAACAAATCAAAGATAAAGTTCGTTGATGATTTTAGCCAAGATTGCGTGTAAATAGATAACAGTCTATGCTTTCATAGTGCTTCCGGAGAAGTTGAACTACAATGCAGCAACTGTTTGCCCGTTTTGGAAATTGTAACGATAATGAATTTATTCCCAAAAAGCCCGTGGGGCCATGGAAGGAAAACAAAATAACACTGAAAACCTTAATATGTACACCAAAAGGAAGGAATCCTTACTCCAAACAACGCTACCGATGCTCCGTAGCCTGCATGATGAGCCTCCCAGGCCGATGAAGGTCTCCAAAAAATTTCTTCCCCATAATCTTAACAAATCCTCTTCCTCCATCCTTTCATGCCCAAAAGTCTCTGCTCGCAAATCTTTTAGGTCAACGCATCTACCCACCAACTGAAATACATCCTCCCCAAGTGAACCACAAATAGGGCAAAAGTAAGGACCAGAACTTAACTTTCCCTCTCAACTTTCTTCCTTCCCCCAATGGGAGAGAATCCGCCCGCAGACTTACCATCCATTTTAGCTTCGCTGGTTTTAAGTCCCGCTTTAAAAAACAGTTCCTCCCCCATGCCTCTTTAGCCAAGACATACCACTTCAGAGAAGAAGAATTGAAAAGACTAATTTTGCTTATTTTTTGCAGATGGTCTTTTGGCGTTCTACTGTGGGAAATCATAACACTAGGTGGCTCACCGTATCCGGGAATGACCGCAAACGAAGTAGTTAGCGCTGTCCTAAAAGGTTACCGGATGGAAAAGCCGGAAAATTGCGGAGCGGAATTGTGAGTATATTTTTATCCTAGATTTTTGACGGTACAGTTCAGTTCATTTATAAATATAATACAGCAAGGTGCAAAAATGTTAAGCAAACGTTATAAAGCGGGTCGCATCAGGAGACAAGTTAGTATTGTTAAGAAACCCGAAAATAAATATACAGTGTAATACAAACTGATTTCAGATCCACCACTCTACTTCCACGGCATGCCGGATAAAGCAGAATGTTAAATTAACAGTAGTACAAAAAATCAATCAAGCGAACGTTCAAGGTAAATGTCATCATGAACGACCTGATAAAAAAAAAATCTGTAAATGAATAATGAAATCTAATAAATATAAAGACAAAAAATAAATAAAATATCCAAGAGCAATATAAATATAGTTTATTGTATAAATGATGAAAAGCACAGACAGTAGAAGACATGTCGTCTAATCAAAGTCATGTCGTCTATAAAACGGATACGTCAGCAACGATGCTTTGGCAGCGATATTTCGGTCCTTCTTGGTAAGGGTCCTCGTCAAGGCTGTCGAACGTCAGGGATAACGTTGGGGAAGAAACGAAATTTTTTAAATGACATTTCTTCATTTTGTATGGGGCGGTTGCAGGCCAGCAGAGATCCAGGGCCCCTACGTAGTTAACTGAGTCGGGCCCCCCTATTGGTAATTTATCAAAAACAAACATTACTTTTTTTATTTATTTAACTTAATTTGACTAGAAAATAAATGAGCAGACTTGGATATAAAGAAGGCAAGTTCCAACTGAATTTCGTTACATATTGTTATTTCTACATTTACCACTGCGGCCCCTGTTTTAGAGGGCCCTTTCGAGGTTGGGGCCATGGGCAGCTGCCTAGTTTGCTTGTTGCCTCACTCCCAGCATACCCGAGATGAGATTTTAGTTTTCACCCGTCGAGAAAGCACAGTAAATGGAATGCCATCGTTCAGAAAGAAAAAAACAACAGCAGCAAGTGAAATAAACCAAACGAACTAATTGACAGGCACGCAACTAACAACGGGCTTGCACGTTGTAGCAATTCCCGAAATTGCTTTTCGGCTTCAAATTATAGGGCCTATAGTACCGTATCGGTTTGACACAATAACATTTCGTTTCGCCCGCGAGATCTGGACCAGGTACGGGGCAAATTTTAAATACTGCCTTCTAGGTTCATTATAATCAGTCAATTTGTACCAAAATGGGGCTGAGAGTAGATGAGACTTATTTTTTCACCCTTCAAAAGATTCAAAAGACATAAAATCGGAGTAGATGTAAGGGAAAAAAGAAAACACACGAAACAGAAAAATAGTTTACGAAATGCACAAAAAGAACATCGAGCTTTACAATATCTATCAACGAAGCTTACGCAGCCAAACCTGACGCGACGCAAAAACAGAACCAAGTTCGAAAGCACACGGCGCCCTATGTACTGTTTATGTTCCAATATTCAAAACTATTTGAATCCGATTGTGCCGAGTCTATGCGGCCTCAATGTGTTATTTGGCGTCCGCCGTCCGGACCGCATTCGGTAATGGCGGGTTACCGGAGAGGCAGATATGCTCCGACTAGAGCCAAACTTGATGGGTAGAAGAAGAGATGTCGGAGATGCGACATTTGTGTGCCTGAGTCGTATTCAACCACAGTGGAGGGAGTTGGATGGAAGAGGTCAAACGAGTGGAGCGATTAATGAAACTTCTCAAAGTCTAGTGGTATGGAGGTGACATATTCTGGGGCTCAGACCGGATTCACCATGGTTGGGGGCACAGGAATTCTCCGAAATATGTTCAAATTTGAATGAAACTTGATGCCTGGCAGAGATGAAACCATCGATGATTTTGTATGTGTCGGAACAGGAAATGACCACAGTGGGTGGAGTTTAAAAGGGCTTCCAGAAATTGGCCTATAGGGATCAAACGGGTGGAGTTCAATTGGGATGAATTTTAGAAGGGGGATACCCAGACGGATTTGACCTCGCCCTGGGTGGGGGGTTGAGGGGTACCGAAAATTTCTAGGAAATGTTCATATTCGATTAAAATTTGATGGGTGGTAAGATCAGATGCTCTCGTGTGGTATGCCTAGGAATCAAACAAGTGGAGTTCGATTGGGATGAATTTTAGAAGGGGGATACCCAGACGGATTTGACTTCGCCGTGGGGGGAGGGAGGGTTTTAGGGGTACTGGAAATTTCTGGAAATGTTCAGATTCGATTTAAACTTGATGGGTGGTAAGATCAGACGCCCTCGATAACGTATTTTTGTGCTGGAATTGGAATCTGCACTGCAGTGTGAGTTGAGGGAGTTTTATTAGGCTTAGTAGTGTAGTTTAGAAGTATGGAACATGTTGCCGGACTGTAGAAAGGGATCGGTGTCTTTGAGCTCTTTCCAGAAAAAAAAAATTCTTTTAGAGTCTTGAGAGTTGGTGGGATTTATTTCTCTTTATACTTGGATTGTTGTCGTGTTTGACGTGGATAAAGTTGTGACAAGTGTTTTTGTTCAGAGATGAAATTTTTCTTAATTAGAGGTATTAATTATTTTAAGTTCCTGAACTGGCCGCTTAGAGCCTTTGGCATGTTGGCAGTTCCGGAATTCATCAGTTGATTTTTTTCTTTTTTACAAATAAAGCAATCTCAAAAAATCTCAATTAGTCCTCAAAGGTATAAGGTCTACTTGATTTAATCCTGCTGAAAAAGGTGGCCATTGGCCAGTCTCCTTAATTGGTCGCTGAAGGCCTCGTTTTATTTTAAAATTACCGGGCCGAGACTTTTACTTGAACTTGTGACTCGGCCGGATTCGAGACGAGTCCGAGTCCTGCTCCGTCAACGACGAGTCCGAGTCCTTGAAAAACGGGTCTCGAGACGAGTCCGAGTCCACCAGCTCTGTATATTGGTAGGGTCGGAAACTAAATATTCTAGTTGGTATCAATCTAAACTGAGATCATGTTTCCTTTTACTGCACGATTTAATTGATTGATTGATTTATTAGTCTTGAGCGTCACAGTAATAAGGTAAGGCTAGTTGAGGTATAATTTTACTGAAAATGGTAATATAAAAACTCAAATGGGATAAAAGCGTCAGATATGCGAGTGGCAGAGAAAATGGCGCTTTGTGATTGATTTGTAACACAAAACAAGCCAACATTCCCAAAAACTTATCCCTCCTTTAAAAGTGAAAACATTCACAGAACGAGGAGAACATATTTCAGCACAAACAAACTTTTAGCTAATGAGTATACATTTTCTAACACACAGCAAACTCAGATCAAACGTCTCTCAGATCAAACGTCCAAACTCAGATCAAACGTCCAAACTTTCTCGGTCTCTTGGAGTGATAAGGAGAGTTAAAAACACTGCATCACCAAAAATTCTACGAACGATATACTATGCCATTTTTCATCCTTACTTGATTTATGGATGCTCCGTGTGGGCTAGCAATTTTGTATCTTGTTATAAGAAAGTTCAAAATCTACAGAACAGTGCGGTCCGGGCAATCACGTCACATGACCCCCATAAGAATCAAAGTGAGCGTTTTAGTTCTAATAAAATAATGGATGTCTCCACAATTAGAGACTACCAAGTTGCAGTTTTTACTTATAAGTATTTTAATGATCATTTGAATTCATCTTTTCAGAATTTGTTTTCGCAAAATCGGGATTTCCACGAGTATTCTACTCGGAATGCCCGGCAGTTGGCGAGTGCCCCGCGTAAAACAACTAGAGCTTCTTTCATAATTAAACACTTTGCTCCGGGAGTGTGGAATTCAATACCTGATGAGGTAAGGGTTGCGTCTACCCTTTCAGCTTTCAAGTCACAGGCCAAGTCCTTTTTCTTGTCAAAAACATAATTTCCTTCCTTTATTTATTTTTTTTCTTTTTTTTGGGGGGGGGAGGCAAGGGCGCTTTGTTGACGAAAGATCGTCCGTCAACGGATTTTCTTGACAGTTTGTCATGTCTTTATTCTTTTTTCTATCATTCTTTTTGTAGACTTGTTTGGTTCGTTTCCCTTAAGATTATATGAATAAAGAATAAGCCCCGCCCATTGCCAGGCCTTATGTTAGGCCTTATGGTGGGGTCATAATGAGTTAATGGTGCGTATTATTTTTATGAATAAAACTGAACTGAACTGAACAGCCTTTTTTCATGAACCATTTTTCCCTAGTTCTTTCGGAGAATTATCATTTGATTTCTTCTCTGTTGGGCGACGCGTTCCGAGCAGCAATGCCGAACCTAATAATATAGATAGCTTTCGTTCGACACGTGTTTTCCCTTGCAGACGGTCTTAGGAAATGCCATACTCAAATTTCAAGTTCTATCGGGAAGTGATAATCTCTTTAGGGATAGTGCGATGTTCTACTAAATCGAAAAGTCAATCGTGTCCCTGAAAACTTTATTTTTTTTCTTCAGACGAAAGTTACGTCGTCTCTTGGGGCATTTTTGGAGGAAGAAATGCTCAGTTCGATAAGAACTAGATCTACCGCAACATGACTAAAGTGTTGTGGAGCAACACTTGGCTTAGTTTCTTCGTTATCGACCGAACGCGAACCCAATTGTTTTACCCAATGTCCCAAGAAAAGAATGTACTTCAAGAAAACTGATGACACATACCTTAATCACCAGATCGCTCTATGTTGGCAAAAAAAAATCCGAACATTGCAGGAAGAGATTTAAAAAAATATATAACCAGTTAAACATATCCTTTTTGAATCGTAGACATGATGACGGATGAAAACAGGAGCCAAAAAGGGGCCCCTAAATCCCAATCTGACATTCCCGTTTCCTTTTTGGGATCCCAAAACGTTAGTGACGGATACCTATGACATCGCAAAAGTTGTCTGTCTGTCCGTCCGTCCGTCCGTCCGTCCGTCTGTGAGCACGATAACTCTCGAAGGGAATGAGATATTTTGATGAAACTTGGTGTGAGCATTCTTTGGGTCAAGAGTAAGGTCGAGTTCGTAGATGGGCCCTGTACCCCTACATTTAGGGGTGGGGGAGGGGGTTCAAATTAAGGGACAAGCAAAATATTTTGAAACAGCTAATGTGATAGTCGATTATGGGGTAAGAAGACATGCTGAACAAGAATATGAAAACCATTTTCGCGCCGGACAAGTAGTTCGCCCGGAATCCGGCCGAAACCGGAAAGTTTGTTAAAAGTAAAAGTTTTATTTGAAGTTGACTAGATGTTTGATTTAGGGGTAAGAAGCCACGCTGAACACGAATATGAAAACCATTTTCTCGCCGGACAAGTAGTTCGCCCGGAATCCGGCCAAAACCGGAAAGTTTGTTAGAAGTTAAAGTTTTATCTGAAGTTGATTAGACGTTTGATGTAGGGGTAAGAAGACATGCTGAACAAGAATACGAAAACCATTTTATCGCCGGACAAGTAGTTCGCCCGGAATCCAGCCAAAACCGGAAATTTGTTAAAAGTAAAAGTTTTATTTTAAGTTGATTAGATGATAGATTTGGGGGTAAGAAGAGATGCAGAATCCGTATATGACAATCACTGTTTAGCCGGACATATAGTTCGTCCGGAATCCGGCTGAAACCGGAAAATTTGTTAGAAGTTAAATTTTTATTTGAAGTTGATTAGATGTTGGATATAGGGGTAAGGAGATACGCTGAATCCGTTTTTGAGCTTGACTTGACTTGACTTGCTTTATTTACAACTAATTATAAAATAGACTATATAATCACACAACCGCCCGGGGAAGGCTCAAATAGCCTGATGATGGACGGCTGCAATCCTCTGACTCTCAACCTTCAACAAATTTCATTAAAAAAAAAAAAGAAAGAAAGCTTTAGTTTTTAGTTTTAGTTTAGTTTTTAGAGAGTTTTTAGTTTTTCGCCGGACAAGTAGTTCTTGAAGTTCACCAAAACCGCAAAATTCACAGAAGTAAGCCAGGATCATTTCGATCGGATTATAGAGGTAAACGCACATGCTGAATCCATATCTGAGCTTGGATTTCTTAATGATTAGCTGTTTGGCCTGGCGAAGATTTTTGGGATCCCATCGGAACCTTTGGTCTTGTTCCTTTTACTGCACGAACATAGCGGATTGACTGATTTTTTTAATTTATTAGTTTTCATCGTCACAGTTATAAACTAAAAAAAACACCTATTCCTCCTCTAAAAAAGAAACATTCACGTTAAGAAGGAAGACATATTTCAACACAAATAAACTTTTAGCTAATGAGTAAACATTTTCTAACACATCGCAAACTCAGATTTCCCTCGTTCTTTCGGAGAACTTCATTTCACATTACATGTACGAACATCGTTGTTTCTTCTTTTAGTTGACTTGTTTCGAACAATAATGCCAAACCTAACAAGACCAAAGGTTTCGATGGGATCCCAAAAATTTAATATTTGATCCAGACAAGTAGTATATAAAACCGGATTCTAGACCAAAAGTCCCCCCAGTTCAAACCCCCATTTTAACACCAGTTTCTTAAATTTTAACATGATTTTTTCCAAATAATCCACCTTTTTTAAGATATTTTTATTTTCTTATTTCCCAAATAAAGGTCCTAAGAAATAGGAAATATTACCCTTTAATACATATAAACTACTACTTCTTTTTAGATTTTTAATTTTTCAATTTTTCATTTTTTATCCAAATATAATAGAAAATCAACAACTGCTCAGAGTTATATAAACTAGCCTACTACATTTTTCATTTTTTACTGAGTAAACAGTTCTACATCAACATATTGGTCAGAGTTCTTATTCACCCTCATAATAGGCTGCAAAACCAGATTTTTCTTTAAAAGTAACTCATCAGCAATTGCATTATATCTCTGTGGAATAAACAAATCACAGGCTTTGTTATTATGATGAATAACAACAACCAACTTATCACCATATTTTGTCTTGGCCATTCTCATTTTAACGATGCTATATTTCAATCCTAGAACTAGTTCTTCCTTCCTGATTGTATCATTGAATTTATTCATTTTGATTGTAGACAAGACTTCTTTTAGCGACTCCATTTATTAGCGGCTGATTTTATTTAATAAAAATCCAAAACTTATAATTATTGGTAGAGTAGCACATCCCTCAAAAACAAGTTTCCAGCGTGATGAACAAACAAGCTTTGCAGATAAGATTTGCGCCAATCCTAGCACATGTCTTGAGCGCGCAAGAGCTGAGTTGAAACTGATTCGTCAGCGGCTGGCTGGAGGTGGAGATTTGAGTTCTGCGCAGAACTCAACTCTCCGTGATCTATTTGAGTTCTGTACAGAACTCAATTAGATTAATGCGTCACAATCTTGGTTGCTAAGCGGACGTCTGATTCATAATCATTGCGTCTGGCGCAAAGGATTGCATTATTCCGCGTGGTTTGCGAAATGATGTCTGAATGTTGGTTTGACAGATGGTGGATGATGTATGAAAAGAGGCGAGTGTTTCAAACTTGAGAACCATTCTTTTGAACTATTGATTCATTCTTGCAATATTTATATCCGTTTAAGCGAACTTGCTTCATATATTTTTCGCGAGGAAAGAATTTAAATGTTTTACGCATTTCCCCTTCGCGTTGAATGACCTCTTCAACCGTTAATTGTCCGCATTTTAACATCACTGACAATTCAGTGTAAAAATTATAAGCGGTTTTATGCTCTGATTTTCTTTCTGCAATGTTAAGATGTTTTTCGATTATTTCAATGATAACAGCACCAAAACTTAAAGAAGCTAAAGGCAGTACTAGAAACGCAGACATTCCTGCTGCTGAAAAGAGGAATTTGGATAAAAGTAAGCTATTACTTATATGATTGTAGTATTTGTAACTCCTTCTATGAACAAATAACCTTTTTTCCAACTCATCCATTTATTACTCAATAAAATTGTTTGAAAAATTATTTCACTGAATGAAGATTTTTTCGAATTTCCACACCAGTGCTTCCACAGCCCCCCGAATTTTCGGGGATTTCCCGAAATTCCATATATTTCCCCGACAAAAAATGGCGTTCCCCGAATCCCCGAAAACTCCCCGAATATCTTTCTTCTCCCCTAAAATTTACCGACAACAGAATTAGTGGTTGGATTACTTCAGCCTTCGCTGTTTGTTCCACACCTTTAATACTGTTCTGCACGTTTCTCTGTTGCCAATTCTTAATTAACGTGTGTTGCAGCAATGGCTACTCTGTTTCAGTTTTTGTTTCGGATGGTTATTTCATCTGTAAAGGTTCGATCTACCAGTTTCCAGTGAAATGTCTCACATTGTGTCGTAACCAAACACTATGAGCTGAGGTGGCTTTCAAAAAGGCACTCTGATCATAAAGAATTCCAAATTTTTCGCTGGCGCCTTTTGTAGTATTACGCTGTGTTTACTTCGAGGTTTGGGCTTACAGGCAAACCTAAACTTTGTTCGGGAAGTAGTTAAATTTTGTTATCAACTATGCAAATTAAAAAAAAACTCGCCTGCGGCGCTCAGAAGGTTCTGCGGTGGCTTCGATTTCCAGCGAGTCCCCATTCTTAGGCATGACCATTTTTAGAAACTGAAATTACAGTTAAAAAAAAGTCAACCTGTGCGGTAGAAAACTTTCAATCTTCGCATTCTTTTGCAAAAAAAAAAGCGACGTTGCTACGAACTGCGTCCCCGATTTTTTTCACCGAAACTCAGGTTTCGTCTCCCCGAAAACCCCCCGAATTTCTAAGGCTTGTTCCCGAAAGTGAAAAAAAAGAAAGTGGAAGCACTGTTCCACACACCCACCATCTAGGCTAATTTTACAGTATGATTACCTCTTTTTCGAGCTTGTGAGTCAAAGTTTAAAAAAATTTATGATTTTTGTCACATGAAGAGTAGTAACAAAAAGTGGATTCGACTACACACACATTTCTCACATGAAGAGTAGTAACAAAAAGTGGATTCGACTACACACACATTTGTCACATGAAGAGTAGTGAAGATTGTACGAAACCCGTGTACACATTTTTCTCACAGAGTAGTAAGGTAATAGAAATTCATTGATTTTCTTTACGGCTGAGAAAACGCAGTCAGGAGAAATTCATTAATAAAAATATTCTCCTATTAAATGATGAATGTTGCAGAGGTTATTCAGCTTTGTAAAAAGGTTATATCGAATAACAAATCGATTATACAAAGATTACCGAATTACACATATAATGAGCTGCGGACTTATGCGAAAATTAATAAAATCAAAACAAATGGAACAAAGAAACATGAAATAACAAATAATATAGTAAACCATCTTAATAAGTATATTTTGATAGCGGAAGATACAATTAATATTCAGCGTAGAAACGAAAGGATTCAGAACAAAAACAGACCATCCATTTATACACCAGAGCCAGCATTAAGGAAGATTTTGGAAGATGAAATCAAAGAAAATAATATTACTATTGGAAATATAAAAAAGAGGAGAAAAGGATACTCGAAAAGGATACAAGTGAATTAAAAAGGTTTCTAAAAAACAAAAGCCTACCCACTCGCGGTAACCGAGATGAAGTTTCAAAACGTGTTACGGATTACTATGGTAGGATAATTAATAAGCAGAAAGAAACTATTGATAAAAATAGAGATATCATAAGAGATCAAACAGAAAGAGGTGATAAAAATAGACACAAAGCAATCGATTTATCAACTCTCTTCATAAATAAGAAACAAATTAAAGAAGAAAAAATAATTCCTGATCATTTATTTGAAACGGAAGAAGAACAACAACCTACTATTGCTAGGGTAACTGAAAATTTGTACACCGTAAACGTTTCAATTGAAAGCAATGGAAGAGATGAACATAATCTTATTGCTTTTGTTTTTAATGATTTACTCCGAAGAATGAACGAAATAAATCATTATAGAGTTCAATTTGTGACCAGGGTTATATTCTATAGACAGGAAAATGATGAAGAAGTTGTAGTATTTTATAACAGTACTTCTTGGATTTTAAATAAAAATAGCATACTTACTCGTAGTCATTTAGATGATAATAACAAGAGACTGAGTTCTTTAAGTAATACCCCTCGGTCGGGGCTACAATTTAGTCGGTATGAAGGAATTGATTATAGGATGACTCGAATCGAATCTTATATGGGAGGAACGTTTAAGATACTGCCAGATTTCGTAAAAAATAAAAAAGCTTGCATAAATATAAAAAATAAAGATAAAAAATGCTTTCTTTGGTGTATCTTAGCACATTTACACCCAGCTAAAGATCATGTTGATAGACTATCAAATTATAAACAATATGAGAACGAATTTGATTTCAAAGGGGTTACCAACTTTCCGATGGATACACAAGACATCCACAAATTTGAAAATAAAAACAACATTAAGATTTGCTTATTCCAAATTGATAAAGAGAAAATAATCAGAAGTCATATACTAAAAAGTACAATCAATGGCAAAACAGCAAAACAGGTAATTCATCTATTATATTTCGATAATCATTATGTACTAGTGAAGGATTTAAGCAGATTAGTTGGTACTCAAATCTCAAAAAATAGAACAAAGACATACATATGCACTTTTTGCGGAAGACATTTTTCGAAACAAGAACAATTTGAAAAACATGAACTGAAAAAGAACTCTGAAGACCCTGATATTATAATGCCTCCTGAAGGTTCAAAAATACAATTTAAAAATATTGCAAAACAGATGAAAGTACCGTACTGCATAGTCGCAGACTTTGAGTCTTATAACGAAGAATACAACCAGGTAAACGGAAAGAAAACAATAAAAGTAGCTGAACAGAAACCTTTTGCATACGGTTTTCAAGTCTGTTGCTCGTTTGATACGAAGCAAAATAAATATTATTGCTATTTCGGGGAGGACGCTGCAAAACATTTTGTGAAAACAATTAAAGAGGTGTCCACAGAAATTGCATACAAGTATGAAAACAGACAAAGAAATCACACTTATACTGATGAAGAAATTGCAGAAAAATGGAACACACTTATGGATAAGACCTGCCATATCTGTAGGACTGAAATCACTGAAAATCCCCACTTTGATCACGACCACATGACTGGTAAAAATAGGGGTTTTACTCATGCAGAATGTAATATGAAATACAGAATTCCCAAGCATATCCCTGTAGTGATGCATAATTTATCAAAGTATGATTCCCATCTATTTGTGAAAGAGTTGATACCTGATAACGGAATATTTGAATCAGCAGAAAGTTTCATATCATTCTCAAAATCAATAAGTATTCCAAGACAGGATACGGAAATAAAATATGAAATCAGATTCATAGATTCCATCAGGTTCATGGCTTCATCGTTGGATAAGCTATCAGCTAATTTAGCAAAATGCGATTGCAAAGAATCCTGTAATCATCTAAGGGAGAATTTCAAGTACACATCGAATAGTTTCAAAAACGATGAAGAGTTCAAAGAAATAATTAAAAAAGGGGTGTATCCTTATGAATACATTGATAGTTTTGAAAAAATGAATGATACAAAATTACCACCCATAGAAAGCTTTTATTCTAGGTTAACGGGAAAAGGTATCAGCAAAAGTGATTATAAGAGAGCGGTCTCTATATGGAAGCAATTTAATTGCGAAAGATTACTTGATTATACCAAGTTGTACCTAAAAAGTGATGTGTTAATTCTATCAGATGTTGTAGAGAATTTCAGAAATGTCTGTATACATAATTATGACTTGGATCCACTACATTACTTCTCAGCTCCAGGACTAACATGGGATTCTTTCCTAAAGCATTCGAAAGTAGAACTACCGTTATTCTCAAAGGAAGACATGTATACATTCGTTGAAAAGGGAATAAGAGGCGGTGTATCTCAATGTATAAAAAGGTATGCTAAAGCAAATAATAAATATATGAGCAGTTATGATAACAATAAGCCATCTAACTATTTAATGTATTTCGATAAGAATAATTTGTATGGGTGGGCGATGTCACAAAAATTACCAGCGAATGATTTTAAATTCATTCCAGTACCTGATGAAATGAAAGAGAACACTGAAATTAATTCTTTAGATTATTATCAACTATTAAAAAATCATGTTCAAACAGAAATGAATTTGGAAAATGTGGGGGCAATTTATGAAGTTGATTTAGATTATCCTAGAGAGTTACACAAGTTACATAAAGATCTTCCATTAGCACCAGAACATTTCAATGGAAAACTATGTACGACCTTACTGGATAAAAAGAACTACGTTGTTCATCACAGGAACCTAGAATTCTATTTACAAAAAGGTCTGATACTGAAAAAAGTACATAGAATACTAGGATTCACTGAGAGTGCTTACTTAAAAGGATACATAGACCACAACACAGCACTAAGAACTAAAGGTACAAATGATTTTGAAAAGGATTTTTTTAAGCTGATGAATAATGCTTGCTTTGGGAAAACCATGGAGAACGTAAGGAAACGAGCTGATATGGAAATAATAACTGATGATAAAACAAGAGAAAAAATAATAAAGAAACCCAACTTTAAATCTGAAATTATTTTCAGTGAAAACTTTTCTGTGGCAAGAATGTCAAAGGAAAAGATAAAACTAGATAAACCAATGTATATCGGTTTTGCTGTACTGGAACTATCCAAGCTATTGATGTATGAATTCCATTATGATTATATGAAACCTAAATATGGGGATAAAATAGATTTATGTTATATGGATACCGATTCGTTCATATATGACATTAGAACCGAAGATTTCTATGAAGATATCAAACAAGATTTGAACGAGAGGTTCGATACATCTGATTATGCGAAAGATAATCCATATGGATTTCCTAGTGTAAATAAGAAAGTGATAGGAATGATGAAAGATGAATTAGCAGGACAAATTATGACAGAATTTGTTGGATTACGATCAAAAGTATATGCTTATGATAAGGACAACCAAGACCCTTTAAAGGCTAGCAAAAAACTAAAAGGAATAAAAACGAACATAGTGAAAGATAAAATTACGATTCAAAACTATAAGGATGTACTGTTTGGTAAAATTGAAAACCTATCTGTAACCCAGTATAACTTAAGACCATACAAGCACCATATGTTTCTAGAAGAACAGAATAAGAAAGCGTTAGATCCTAAGGATGATAAAAGAATAGTAACAAGCGATAAATACACAACTTTACCTTTAGGTTATAAACTTTAAATTCAAGTACCTACTTCAAAACTTCAAGTACCTACTTCAAAATTCAAGTACCTACTTCAAAATTCAAGTACCTACTTCAAAATTCAAGTACCTACTTAAAAATCCAAGTACCTACTTAAAAAATTCAAGTACCTAGTTAAAAAATTCAAGTACCTACTTCAGTAAATCTTATAATGAAAAATTCTTCCTAAATAAATGAATGAAAAGGCACCAATAAAAGTGTATGATTTTAGCGAAAAGAATAACTATCAGAACAAACACGAACTTGCACCTCAGTGGCCATTTAGATTATTAATTTGTGGAAGTTCAGGAACAGGGAAAACCAATTTACTCTTGAATTTAATTTATGAATACATCTGTTTCAACCGAATATACTTGTATGCAAAAGATCTTGAAGAAGATAAATATAAAGACCTTATAGACAATTTAAATACTTTGGAATTAAAATGTAAAACGAATATTTTAACCGTAAGTAATGACCTTAATGATATTATCGATGTTGACGACCTAGACCCCCAATATCAGAACTTGATTATCTTTGATGATTTTGTCACTGAAAAAGACCAAAAGAAAATAGAAGATTTATTCATAAGAGGAAGAAAGAAAAATGCTTCAATTGTTTACTTGTCTCAGAGCTATCATAAAACGCCAAAGGTGGTAAGACTTCAGTGTAATTACTTTGCATTCTTTCAGGTGTTCTAATCCAAAAGAAGTAAAATTAATTAGACAAAGCCATGTATCCAGTATAGACAATGAAAAATTTCTCAAACAATTCGAGGCTGCAACCAAGGGCTATGGGTTTTTCTTCATAGATTTAAAAACAAAAGATAAAACCTTGAAGTACAGGAAAAACTTTGAAAAATTTACCGGATAATTTATTTCTATAATAAATGAATAAATTTGGTAGTGTTGGAAAAAAGGTTGGTAACGAATCGAAAGTTACTGATGAAAATGGCAACATTAACCTACACGATAGACGAATTATAAATTTAGGTGATGCGAAAACAGATAAGGATGCTATTAGCTTAAGATCTATGACTGTGATTTTAAATCAATTTAAAGAACAAATGACTGCGGGACAAGTGCAAACCAATCAATATTTTAGCGAAGATATCAACAGATTAACTGCGGTAGATGATTCTCCTGATAATGCATTGATAAGGATCAAAGATAAAGGATTATTTGTAAAACAGACAATTCAAGTTACTGATAAAGAAATTGATGCTGGGGATAAAGTAATCACAAATGTTCAAGACCCTAGAAACAAAAAGGATGCTGTTAATTTAGATAGGTTAACAACAGACCTTTTAAAATATGACGAAAAGCTTCTTAACCAACAAACCCTTAGCAAAAGTATTGAAACAAAGATTGGTGACCTTAGGAAAATCATTGACAAAAAGACTCTTGACCTTAGCAAAAGCATTGACAAAAAGGTTCTTGACCTTAGGAAAAATGATTTTGACCAAGAAGTCCATATCAATGGTATTGAAAGAGCAGTCGTAAACATTTTAAAAAGGCTTTTAGAGCAAAAACCTGTTGATCAAGATTTTGTTAAGAAAATAGAAGACTTTATGAAAACTAAACTAATCTAAAGAAATAAAATTTATATGATAAATTAATTTTCTAATAAATGGTTGAAACAATGGAGTATATAGTTTATTTATCAAAGCTTCAGAAAGGAAAGCTGAAGAAATGCTTTGGTGCTAAACAAAAATGTCAGATACGTGTTAGTCATAGCAGACAGAATGAACGAGAACCAGTAAAGTTACTTTTAAGTAAACGACAAATTGATAAAATTGAAACATGTAAAATAAATAACAAGGGTTGTGATATTGATGTATCATATAAACAGATGAAAGAAGCGATTCAAAAAGGTGGATTACTTCCATTCTTAATACCGTTAGCGATTACCCTTGGTAAGGCAGCTTTAACAAGTGGTGCTGCTGCTTTGGGTACATTCGCTGGTAAGAAATTGGTGGATAACATAACCAACACAGGTGGGGCGCTTACACTTCCTGGAACACAAAAAGTTGTGGGTCGTGGAAGACCTAAGAAGGATACCTCCGTAAAGAACACAGGTGGTGCGCTTACACTTCCTGGAACACAAAGAGTGGTTGGTCATGGGGTACGGGGAAGACCTAGGAAGTCAAAAAACAGGGAAGTCAAAAAAGAAGCAAAAGTAAAGTAGGACCTCTAACCAATTTTGATATTATGGATGCATTAGGGGATATACCATATTTTAGAGGTGTTTTCTCTATAGATACGCTACCTAAACAAATAAATAACCTAGAATGTGGTGTCATTAATTATGATAAACTCGGAACGCCTGGAACTCACTGGGTAGCGTATTTTAATCTACCTGATCAACCCTATGTCGAATTTTTCGATTCTTTCGGTATACCCCCAGGAAAAGAAATAATTAAATATCTAAAAACTTCAAAGAAAAAAATAGCTTATGAAAATCTTGCTGTTCAAAATATAGATGAATTAAACTGTGGATTTCACTGTATTTCCTACATTCAGCGCAAAATGAAGTTGGTAGCTTTTCATTTATAAAAATTGTTTTCTAATAAATGGATATTTATTGTATGAAGTGTAAAAAGAAAACTGACACTGAAGCAATGTTTAAGGCAGTGTCACAGAAAAATAATGTTCCAATGCTAAAAGGTAATTGTGTTTTTTGCGGATCAAGGAAAAATCTGTTTTTAAAAAAAACCTCGACGCAGAAAAAGATATTTTAAATACGTATTATTCTAATTATTCAGGTGTGGATGATATTCATAGAAAATTAAAAGAAAATGGAGTGAACGTTTCTAAAGATAAAATAAAAAATGTGTTGCAAAATGAGAATGTGTATACCTTACACAAACCGTCTTATCATAACTTTGAAAGGAGACGAGTCTATGTTCACTATGTGGATGAGCAATGGCAAGCTGATTTAGTTGACATGCAGAAATATAAAAAAGCGAATGATAAAACAAATTACATCTTAACTGTAATTGATTGCTTTAGTAAATACGCTTGGTGTGCCCCTTTGAAAGATAAAACGGGTGCTGAAATTATCAAGGCATTCAGTCATATATTTAAAGAAAGAATTCCTAAGAAACTACAAACTGATAAAGGTAAAGAATTTGTAATGAGAAATGTTCAAACATTTTTGAAAAATAATGACATACACTGGTTTGCATCTGAAAGTGAATTGAAAGCGCAAATTGTTGAACGATTCAATAGAACACTGAAAGAAAAGTTGTGGAAATATTTTACTCACAATAACACTACTAAATGGATTGATATTTTACCTTTATTTGTTAGTAATTATAATAACTCTTATCATCGTTCAATACAAATGAAACCCATTGATGCTAGTAAAAAAATGAATCAGAAAAAGGTTTACAATGCTTTGTTTCCTCCAGCATATGACTACACAGTCACAGGACATTATAAAGTAGGAGATTTAGTCAGAATTAAAAAAGAAAAGAGTATTTTTGATAAAGGATATTTACCTAATTATACGAATGAAGTATTCCAGATAGCAACCATTCGACCTACCATTCCCATTACTTATGAAATATCTGACAAAAGTGGGGAATTAATTCAAGGAGGGTTTTATGAAAAAGAACTTTCAAAATTTATTATGAAATAAAATTACTTGTATATAAATGGATTCAAGACGCTTGAGTGATATGTTATCGGGTATAGTGAAGAACAGAGAAATTCAGAGAAGAAAGGTTCAAGAATATGAGATGGAGAAAGCAGGTTTTCGGGAAATGGCTTCAGAATTTAACGCTCCAGTTGTTACGGCACAAAGAGAAAACATGATGGCACAAAAAGAAAACATGAAGACACAAAATGATAATACTGACGCCATCATGAAGAAATTAGGGGCGATTGATGGAAAATCAATCGTGCAGTTTCAAAAATTAGTTGATACATTTAAACAAATTCCATCTATGATTTCTGCTTCTGCTTCAAAGGAATCGAGTAGAGCACCAACTCCTGCTTTAGAACCTTCTCCCGCTTTAGGACCAATATCCATTGATGTGAATAAAGGTATTACACAAGAGTTTTTAAATCAGATTAATTCAAAACATAAAGAATCCGGGAAAGGCACTGATACTTATTTTAAAATGCCTAATTATTACATTAGTCATCCTATGGATATAGATGAGGCTCTAGAACGTTTGACATCTCTAAGTCAAAGTTATGGCGGGAAAAAAGGAAAAGGTTACTCTAGCTATGATCAAATCATTGAATTTATAAGAGACTACAAGGAGAGGTTAACCAGCATTCAAACTAATTCCCATTTAGTTCAACAACAAGGAACTGGAATATTTATGAACTGCAATGAAATGATTCAAAAATTGTACACTTTGATAGGTAGTAGAGTAAACGGAAATACATCTGATGAGGTGAGGAATGAAGCTATTGATATTTTGGACTCGTTAATGCGAAATAAATTTCTTACGAAGAGAGATTACAATTCAATATATAAAAAATATTTCTAATAAATGGTGTTGTTAAACATTGAAGGTAATGAAAGTATCATTGATATAACATTTAGTCAACCAATTGAATTAAATCGTCGTTCAGATTATGAAATAGGTTTGAATCAGTGTACTTTGTGGTATTCGTGGCATAATATAAGTGATAAATTTGGAAATAATACATTTCAGTATAGGAAAGATGGGGGATGGATGAATGTTACTATTCCTAATGGGATGTATAACGATGATTGTTTGAATTATTTTTTGTGTCAGTATTTTGATACTTCAAAAGATAAATGTCCTATTGTAATTTCATCCAATCCAGCATCTATGAGATTTGTCATCATATTACAAGAAAAATATGTGTTTAGATTTAATAGTGACTTGTGTCAGATTTTAGGCTTTGAGAAGGATAGTGAGATATCTAAGAAAATCAATGAAGGTACAAAACTTCCGAATATAACAAGAAGCGTTGATAAAATTCAAATTCACTGCTCTCTTGTAAACAGTTCTATCGTAAACAAAAGTAAATCAGACGTCATTTGGACATTTGTTCCGAATACAGAACCAGGTTGTCAAATTGTTGAGAATCCTAGACAATTAATCTACCTTCCTATTAACACAAAAGACTTTATTTACTCCTTGAGAATGACAATTACTGATCAGTTGGGAAGACCTATCGATTTGAACGGTGATAACGTTGGATACGTTCTGCATTTAAGAAAAGCTTAAAGGATTAGTGAAATAAAATTATTTACCTATAAATGTTGATTAATAATAAGCGCTTACTTTATAAAAAGCAGTACGGAAGTGGAATCGGTAGTATATTCAAAAATATTGCCAATTCCCAGTTATTTCAAACGTCAGCAAAACAAATAAAAGATGGAGCATTGTCAATGTATAATAATATTATTAAACCAAGATTCGAGTTGTTGAAAAATAGAGCAATAGAATACGGGAAAGATCTGATTGATGTAAACAGGAAAGAACTCATTGATGTGATTGGAAAGAAGAAATCAATGAAGGATCTTCTGGGTACAAATAAGAGATTTTTAAATCAAAGAAGTCAGGACTTGATCAACACGATAATAACTGGAAGTGGTTTAAAGATTCTGAAATAATTTTTATCGAATAATTTCTTTCTTATATAAATGGCAGTAAATAAAGTTATCAGTCCGCAATGGAACATTTTTGATGAGCCGCTTGTTGATGATACAGTGGTCAAATATGAATTTAAAGAAATTCGAGAAACAGATGTGAATGTTTCCAATAAACAAGAGTTTGAATTCGTCACGAAGAAATTAGATTCCTGGTTCTATCCAAGTGAAAGTTATCTTGATGTTAGTGTAAGAATTGTAAAAGAGGATGGAACTAACCTAGCTGCAACCGATGTTGCTACTTTAACTAATAATGGATTTAATTTATTCAGTACCGCTGAGTATGTAATAAATGACGAATCGGTTGAAAAAATCAATCATGTTGGTATTACAACTACCGTTACAAAGTTGATTGAATATTCTGATGATTATTCTAGAAGTGCAGCTAGAAATCATTTCTGGTATAAGGATTATAATCAGGGAACCGATATCAACCCTATAAGTAGTTCATTTACCGTACCTGCAGGTGGAGCACTAGCAGGAACTGTGATTGTCAGTACTAAATCTAATCCAAATTATAATAAGGGGTTTGAAAAGAGATATAATAGAACTAAAGACAGCAAAATAGTAAATATGTATTTACCATTGTCAGAGTTGTTTGGATTCTTGAAAGGAAACAAACGATTTTTTAGAGGTGCATCGCATAGAATTTGTCTAAGAAGAAATGACGATAATAATATGATTGTAAGAAATGGGGATACTAATTTTAAAGTGGTCATTGAGTATTTATCCTGGAAAATCCCTATCATAGCTCCTAGTATTGAAATGATGAGTGAATTGGAAAAAGGTTTAGCTAAGGATAAAAAGTATAATTTGATGTGGGAAGCTTGTAATACTTATAAAAGTGATGTTAGTCAGAATAAGGAGCACACCTGGAAAGTTGTGTCTGAGAGAAATAGTCCAACCAAAATTGTTGTGATGTTACAGAAAAATGACAAGCATAACAACCAAAAAAAGAATAATATGGTATTTGATCATATGGATTTAACAGATATCGAACTTAGAATTAATGGGGATAAATATCCTGAAGAACCACTCAAGTGCGACTTTAGCGATGAGAAATGTAAATACTCGAATCTTTACAATAGGTTCATACATTTGGGTTATAAACAATTAGCATTTGATACTGGTAGTGTTGTTAGTATAGAAGAATTTAAATCAGTGTATCCACTATTCTGTTTCGATGTTTCCAAACACGAGTCAAATATTTATAATGGAACAACTGCTGATATTGAAATAAGTTTAACATTAAAAGATGATATACCCGTACCATATAATGTTTATTGTGTTATATATTATGAAAGAAAAGCTACACTTGATATTATTAATAAAAATATGTATGTGAGTTTGGATTTTTATTAAATAAAATCAACCGCTAATAAATGGAGTCGCTAAAAGAAGTCTTGTCTACAATCAAAATGAATAAATTCAATGAGACAATCAGAAAGGAAGAACTAATTCTAGGATTGAAATATAGCATCGTTAAAATGAGAATGGCCAAGACAAAATATGGTGATAAGTTGGTTGTTGTTATTCATCATAATAACAAAGCCTGTGATTTGTTTATTCCACAGAGATATAATGCAATTGCTGATGAGTTACTTTTAAAGAAAAATCTGGTTTTGCAGCCTATTATGAGGGTGAATAAGAACTCTGACCAATATGTTGATGTAGAACTGTTTACTCAGTAAAAAATGAAAAATGTAGTAGGCTAGTTTATATAACTCTGAGCAGTTGTTGATTTTCTATTATATTTGGATAAAAAATGAAAAATTGAAAAATTAAAAATCTAAAAAGAAGTAGTAGTTTATATGTATTAAAGGGTAATATTTCCTATTTCTTAGGACCTTTATTTGGGAAATAAGAAAATAAAAATATCTTAAAAAAGGTGGATTATTTGGAAAAAATCATGTTAAAATTTAAGAAACTGGTGTTAAAATGGGGGTTTGAACTGGGGGGACTTTTGGTCTAGAATCCGGTTTTGTATACTACTCAGACAACTAGGTCTTGTCTTCACCAGATCCAGTCTTCGCCAGGCTAATCATCTGAGAAAACCAAGTTCAGATATACCTGTATAAGCCATATCTATTTTGACGATACTGATCGAAACTTCCTGCTTTACTTCTGCCGAATTTCCGATTTCGGCCGAATTCCGAGCGAACTACTTATCCAGCAAAAAAAAGATAGTTCAGAAACGAATTCATCGTATCTCCTTATCCCTATAAAGAACATCTAATCAACTTAAATAAAACTTTAACTTATAAAAAAAAAAAAAAATTTCAGCTTGATTCCGGACGAACTATATGTCCGGGTAAAAAATGATTGTCATATACAGATTCAGCGTCTCAATTCCTACCCTTAAATCTGCCATCTAATCAACTTCAAATACAAATTTTGATTTTAACAAATTTCCCGGTATCGGTCGTATTCCGGGCGAACTGCTTGTCCGGCTAGAAAATGGTTTTCCCCATCGTGTTCAGCATGTCTTCTTACCTTTAAATCGAACATCTAATCAACTTAAAATAAAACTTTTGCTTTTAACAAATTTTCCGGTTTCGGCCGGATTCCGGGCGAACTACTTGTCCGGCGAGAAAATGGTTTTCACCATCGTGTTCAGCATGTCATCTTACCACTATATCGAACATCTAATCAACTTCAAATAAACTTTTACTTTTAACAAACTTTCCGGTTTTGGCCGGATTCCAGGCGAACTACTTGTCTGGCGATAAAATGGTTTTCATATTCGTGTTCAGCATGCCTTCTTACCCCTATATCGAACATCTAATCAACTTTAAATAAGACTTCTACTTTTTGCAAACTTTCCGGTTTTGGCCGGATTTCGGGTGAACTACCTGTCCGGCGAGAAAATGGTTTTCATATTCGTGTTCAGCGTGTCTTCTTACCCCATAATCGACTATCACATTAGCTGTTTAAATATATTGTGCTTGCCCCTTAATTTGAACCCCCTCCCCCACACCTAAATGTAAGGCTACAAAGCCCATCTACGAACTCGACCTTACTCTTGACCGAAACAATCCTCACACGAAGTTTCATCAAAATATCTCACTCCCTTCGAGAGTTATCCTGCTTACAGACAGACGGACGGACAGACGGACAACTTTTGCGATGTCATAGGTATCCCTCCACTTACGTTTTGGGATTCCAATAATAGAGAATAAAACTTCCGTTAGACACGGGTCTAACGTGTCTAATCCCCTTCCAGATGTTCTCAGGAAATGCCATACTCAAATTTCATCTTTAGGGATAGTGCGATCGGCAAGCCAATCTTGTCACTGGAAACGTTTTTATTTCAGACAAAGGTTGCATCGTCTCTTGGGGCATTTTTGGACGAACAAAGCGTTCAGTTGGTTGAATCGTAGACATCATGACGGATGAACTTGCAATAGATTTTCAATTACAATCGTCTCTCCGTGATAGACATTGAGCCAAAGGGCTCTTACGATCAAATAATAAAGGTACAAAAACCAGCTAAAGTGCAAGCCACTCTTAATTCCAAGGTTCATTTTCTTGCCGTAGGCCAACTGTTTTAGTGTCATAATGGGTACAGTTGAATTCACGGTGTGTCGGCTATTATTTAGTGTTTTGTTTTGTTTTTTAAGTGGTTTGTACAAAATGACGTGATTTGTAGTTTACTTTAGATGTTTAGTTTTGTTCCCTTTTTAGTTTTGTAATGCCGTAAGGCTAAATCACGTAATAAATTCATCATCATCATCATCATAATGGGTACAGTACAGATCTGCTTCTTTGAATACCTTTCCCTTTTTCCGAAGAAGTAGTGCCATGATACTTTTTTTTTATTTCTCTCTCTTTTTGGGATCTCTAAACGTAAATGGAGGGATACCTATGACATCGCAAAAGTTGTCCGCCTGTCTGTCTGTCCGTCTGTGCGCACGATAACTCTCGAAGGGATTGAGATATTTTGATGAAACTTGGTGGGAGGATCTTTCGGGTCAAAGTACAAGTCAAATTCGAAGATGGACTCTGTAGCCCTATATTTGAGGGTGGGGGAGGGTTTCAAATTAAGGGGCATTCGGCCCCTATATAATACATTTTTTGTAAAGCTATTTTGATATTTGATTTAGGGGTAAGGAGACATGCTGAATCCGAATATGAAAATTATTTTCTCACCGGACAAGTAGTTCACTTGGAATCCGGCAAAAACCGGACACAAAATTTCTCGACCAATTTTCCGCTGCCCCTTTTCTTCACAATAGTATAGCTCTGCGCATGGATGCCAGGCTTAGGGCGTAATCTATTAATGTCGGACAGAGCTAGTGTGATCGAAGGGGAAGTGGTTGCGGGCTGTCCCTCTCGCCGGACAAGTAAGTAAAAGTTTTATTTGAAGTGGATTAGATGTTCGACTTAGGGGTAAGAAGACATGCTGACCCCATATGCGGAAATCATTTTCTACCCGGACGAGTACTTCGCCCGGAATCCGGCCCAAACCGGAAAATTTGTTAAAAGCAAAAGTTGTGTTTGTAGTTGATTAGATGTCCGTTTCAGGGGTAAGAAGAGATGCTGAATCCGAATATGACAATCATTTTTTAGCCGGACATATAGTTCGTCCGGAATCCGGTTGAAACCGGAAAATTTGTTATAAGTTATATTTTTATTTGAAGTTGATTAGATGTTGGATATAGGGGTAAGGAGATACGCTGAATTTCTTTTTGAGCTTTAATTTTTCGCCGGACAAGTAGTTCCGGAATTTGCTGAAACCGGAAAATTCATAAGTAAGGCAGGATCGTTTCGATCGGCTTTTAGTGGTAAACACACATGCTGAATTCATATCTGAACTTGGTTTTCTTAGATGATTAGCTATTTGGCCTTAATCTGTTTCTAAATTTTAAGAGTAAAAATGTTCAAAGAGTCTGGCGAAGACTGGATCTGGCGAAGACAAAACCTAATTGTCTGGATCAAATATTGAATTTTTGGGATCCCATCGGAACCTTTGGTGTTGTTTCTTAATGTGAGTTCACGTAATGTTTTTGGTTTATGTTTCCAGTTGTATACCTCCTTTTAAGTTTTGAAGGATTATAAATAAATAATAATACTTCTTTATCCCCACCTTAACAGTAAAACAGAAATCCTAAATGAAGAACGTGAATATTACCTTAGTTCGCACTTAGGAGCAATTAAGGTCCAATGGATCTGTGTTGCTGGGTGGGTGATGATGGCTAACATCTGTTACTGGTTTGGGTCGTCCCAGCAGTATCTCCAGTCCTTACATGACCACTCGTTGTCCAGTTACTTCTTGAAAGCTTCCCGAGTCCACACTGTGGATTCGGAAAGGGAATATCAAGGGAATTCGACAGAGAATCAAGCCTTTGGGCTTTTTATTACGTAAATAGTTAGGGTAAATTAATTTCTCCTCGTATCATTTCTTGTTTCTCCTAAAGTACAATGGGCACTAGGAACGCTTTATTTTTCATATAAAATGCCTTACATGTCATAATTCCCGACTTACCATAGCTAGCGCTTCGAAAATAAGCCGTTTTCTTGTTATACTGGACCGTGGTCTATACTGGATAATAATTCATAACTTCAGTTTTCCAACTGCCAGAAGAGTCATCTAACGTCAGTTTGCTCCTTGGTTTACTTATGTTCGGCCAATCAAAAATAAAAGATCTGTTATAATCCTATTTTTTTAGTTTTTTACGAATCTTCGAAACCAGAGATTCTGAAATGTTGAAATCTCCATATTTTCTTAGTTTATTGGCGAAATTTGTCGAAAATTGGGCAAAATGTCTTTTTTGTGTTATGGTTGACGTGACCGCCATCTAGCGAATTATCGTTTACTGAGTTTGACCCCAACAGCTGTTTTGCCAATTCTAGAAAAACGGTCTTTAGTGGATCATTTCCTTATGGTCTATAGTGGATCGCTTCTGGTCTATACTGGATCATAGATGATCCACTTCAGACCACCATCCATGGTCATAAGCCTCAGGATTTTACACCGCTTTTCAAGCGGTTTCTGCCAGAACGAAGCCATGGCGATTGACATGGGGTCGAGCAGCTACCACCGGTTGCTTCTTCGATGCCACCAAGGAGGCAAAAATCATTTTAACGAGATTAACGTCTTCCAACTGTTATGACTCGAGCTTATTTTGGATTTTTGTTTTTCTGTACGGTACTGCAGTTTACTTTCATCCGTTATTTTTGTTCTTTTTTTTCACCCATCGTTTTGGCTTTGGCCACTTGACGGGTTACAAATAGATAATATTAATAATAATTAGACCTTACCCCAAAGCTCCGCCTAGAACGTACACAACCCGGGGACGGAAAAAGGAAGCTCCAAAAACTGACCGACACACCGATTAAAAATTAATTAACCCGTTTTTTATCAAGAATAATTTGCAAAGAAAGGAGCAAAAATGCGTAAAGCTTCTGTCCCATCTGACGATATAGTGATGAAAGCGACGAAGAGATCCTATGACGATATTAGCTCAGAGGTATCTTTTGGCTTTTGGTCTAGAAGACGAATTTAGGAGTGAGACAGAGCAAGGAAGAAGACGCTGATCTGGTATTATACAGCCTGCAAGTTGGTGAATGGGTCAAAGTTAGATACGAAGGCGAACCTTTTCCTTTCAACCAGTTTTAAGAACCAGTTCCCTTTGTGTGATTTGAAATCAGTTTTTTGTACTATTTGTGATATTGTATGAAGTATTTGATGTAAGAAAGTGATTTTTACCACTATAGCCTAATTAATATTAAAACCGAATGGCCTATACTGGACAATATCTATGATCCACTAAGGACCATACCAAAGTCCAGTTTGGACCACCCCGTATCCAGTTTAGACCTACTGGTCTATACTGAAAATTCTTTAATAGTTCTGTTGCGGTGCAAATAAAAAATAAATAAAAAATATCCTAAGTACATATGCTCCGAGCATTATTATCGTATGGTATAATTGAAGTTCGATAAACACAAACCATAAAGAAGTAGAACGAGCTGGAAAAAAAGCGATCCACTATAGACGGGTCGCTCCCCTATCGCTTGTCATTAGCTCATCGCCGTCTCGGCGGAGACGACGATTTCGGAGGTTGCACTTGCAAGGCGCGAAAATTCAAAAACTCTCTTTCACGCACGAAAATCGATCTTATTTATAGTGTGAGTGATAAAGAGAGGCACAGCCACTAAAATAGACAGTATCTAAGCAGGCAGACTGCTCAAACGCTATCGGACGAAACTTTCGTTTTTTGTAATACCACAAAAAAAAATTGATTTTTGGATGTGAAGTCATGAAGTGCCAAATATGAGTCCAGAATGTGCAATAAATTCCAAGTTAATACTATCGATGGAATTATTTGTCAATAATCCAGATATTTAGGAGTGCATAACAGCACCGAATGGATAAGAAATATATTTGTCCTTATATTTGTCCAGGCTAGTAAATTGGAAGATGGCAGGCAGCAAAACGCCGTAACGATACACATGCGAAAATAAATTGTTTGGGAATCGGCGGAATCGGCTGATTTCTGATGTAATATTGCATTCTAGGGGGTGGTAATATGACCAAGAACAAGATAATCAGATAGAACTTCTGTCCTTAGTCGCATGCAGCGACGATGAAAACCCCGACAAATCTGAGCGGACCTGGAGGTATTTACTCTAGCTTTGAGCTGATGTTGATACCCGTTTACTCGTCTTCCGTCTTCACCGTTGCCTATCGCACAAGAAATATCGAAAGAGGCGAGCAGGAGGCGTACTCCGCACGCTGATCCGCACGGAGTGCGTAAATAGAACCAATCAGCGTTGACTTCTAGATTTTCTCTTTAGCAACTTAACGGCGATCTAGCTATTTGTAGAGGTACAAAACGTGATGTGGCGCGAAGCCGCTCATCTGCATCGGGAGTCGGTCGTATTTTACTCGACTCGGCATGTTTGTATGACCGAGATAGGGAGACAGTAGTTCTGTCTCGTTATTTGTTCTTGATATGACATTATGCTAGTTTGATCTGCCCATTGTACTTTAAAGACTCAGTTTCTTTTGTTGTACTTACTTTCGACGGTCATAAGATCAGTGCAACAGTTTTACAATTCTCTAGGTACGCCATGATGCTGTCTTGCTGGGAGCAGCGACCCAGTGATCGGGCATCCTTCGCTAGGCTGAAGGAAGAGCTGGAGAAGCTAATGGAAGACAAGGGGAGTGAATACTTGACTCTCCAGTCTGACGTAATCTCACTTTGTCAGTTCGACGAAGATCAAGATAGGAATACGAAGCTTGGCAATCGAGGAACTACAAGCTCATCGTCGGGGTAAGCTTTTTTCTTTTTGCCATCCTAAAACGTTTTTTGGTGGATACCTATGACTTTGTAAAGTTTGTCCGTCCGTCTCTCTGTCTCTTAGTAGGATAACTCTTGAAGTGTTAAATTTTTCGGTGGAAATTAATGTGTGGGTTTTTTTTTGTTAAAGTACAGGGTCAAGTTCGGAGATGGGCGCCGCAGCCCATATGTAAGGGTGGTGGGGGGTAGATTAAAGAGTGATGATTTTTTTAAAGCCAAAGAAACTGTTGGTTTAGCGGTGAGAAAACATGCTGAATCCATATCTGGGATTTGTTTTCTTGCCAGACAAGCATTTCACCCGGAATCCGGCAGAAGCCGTAAATAATGGGTGTTTGCCCACTTGGGTTCTTCTGATCCGAATCATTGATTGAATCCATTGAATGTCCCGTAGCACTACTAACATCACTATAGTTTTTAACTATTTTTGACCTAACTAAAACGGGTAACTGTAAAAACATATCATGACTAATAAGTGACACGGAAGCACTAGTATCGCCAAAGCGCGCGTAATGGAGTACCACACATTGAAGCATTAAAATACGGCAAAGCATTGCAGTTCATTCCATTGCAATTAGCAAAATACGACGCAATAAAATTTCTACCCATATTTTTAGCCGAACAATAAGGGACGAGATGCGCGTCAGAATTTACCGAAACGTGACGAGTTGCGCGTCCCCTTACATGCTTAAACGACTGATTTTCAGCTACATGACAATTTCCTTGAGAAATGACCTTGTTTCCCACAATTAAAACAAACTCTAGCCCTAGAACCGGCGGAGGTACTTTGACATTGTCATGCCATGTGTCCAACCTTTTGGCAGTTGTAATACCGTCTGGTACGTGGTGCGCGAAATTCACTAGCAAAAGGACCGGGTTTGTTGCAGTTGTAACAACTCTTACTCGAACCGCCAGATTTTCGAGAATCGGACCTCACGGCGACCTTCCCAAACGTTCCTATTCCCTGTCATATCGCGAGGTCTGCCCTAAAGCTCTCTGCGTCATTTCACGATTGGTCATCCTATGACTATTCACGTCGGCGAAATGTTGAGCGACTCAAACGCAGAAAAATAGTGCCGTCGGTACGCTTATCTTGTATGTTTTCTGGGGCCATACCATCTCGTGAGGTTCCATTAGCTAATACACTAGGCTTTGTTTCAACTGAAGCGGAAGCAGTAGCAGAAAGCACATGAGGCGATGCAAGGGCATATTATAACCATGTCTGCAGGGGGATTTTAGTTTACAGGTGCATTCTTTGTCCCCACCCCACCCCCCTTAAAGTGTGCATCTTGACCGCACGTTGCAGAATTTTTTTTTGGCGAACGATGCATTTCACATTTCCCAAGGGCCCATGATAATTGGTGCCTCAAGGTTTTTGCTTACAAAAGAATTCCCAGCCCTAGTTTTACCCGCATGGTGCAAAAATATTGTTCTGCTAATCAGCTACTAGGGGGGGGGGGCATTGGCTAAATATTCCTTCAGCCCAAGCTGACTGTGAATCATATTTGACAGTGCAAAACGGATACGTCAGCTAAATTTTATTAGAGCTATATTTCGGCCCTTCTTGGCAAGGTTCCTTCCTCTTAAGGCTCAAAACCGCTGAAGTTGGAAAAACCGCTCAAGTTGGAAAAACGAACTTGTGGACAAAAGTGTCCACAAGTTCGTTTTTCTAACTTGAACTTGAGCCTGAAGAAAACCCTTGCCAAGAAGGGCCGAAATATAGCTCTAATAAAATTTAGGTGACGTATCCGTTTTGCACTGTCAAATATGGCATCGGCTACTGCTGTGCTACCTTTTTTGCCTGATGCCTGATCAGGTCAGTCACATGTCTAGATCAGCCTTGTCGCAAGCTTAGGTTGCAAAAATCTAGTCGGAACTTTTGGGTTTAGCAAATTCACGGGCACGGAAATCATTGATCAAGATTCGTGTCGTTTCCTCAAAATATTTGGGGCACTTAGCGACCACCCGCATTTCCAGTTGGGGAGAAAGGCTGTCCAGGAGAAGGTTTTTCAAAGGGTTTGAATATCAATATAACCTCCTTCAGTTGCCGACGGAACTTTGGTCAAAACTCATTAGTTTCAAAACCTTCAGTTTCAGTTTTCTAAGAATGGGAAAGGATTTTCGCCACCCTCTAGACGAAGAGTTTCATGAACCAAACGTGACCTAAGGGTTGCATGTTCAAACTGTCTGGCAAGTGCTTTCTTCAAATCATCCAATGACTCGAGTTTCGCGTGGCTGGTTAAGAAATCAGCCACATGACCTGTCGTTTTCATGAATGCCAAACGGATAAGCTCATCGCCCTGAATAGATTTATCCCAGAATTTCAAATTTTCAAGCGTCTCAAGGAATATCAAAACGTCTCCGCTACCATCGAAGGTAGGGACTTGAGATGCGATTTGCAAAGTGTGCCAAGGGACATATTTGCTGTGTCTTCGACAGACATGCTACACCCGCTTACTAACTTGGTCTACAAAATTACACACAACAAGATATACTATAATATCTAGCATATGACTCCCTTCCAAACGAAAGACAATGCGTCACCAGATAAGTAATGGGTGTTTGCCCACTTGGGTTCTTCTGACCCGAAGCCCTAAGGCTGACTGAACTTGGTAGCGTCAAGCGGTGGGGAATTACTCAACTCTTCGAAGACGTATAGGGATCGTAGTCTTTCGTTTGGTGGTTCGATTTGACTTACTATATTAATCTTTCGGTTTACAAAATGTCGAAGGTATTCCAATTGGTTTGGCTTGGCTTCACTATAATTCTCTTGATATCACATCTGCTCCAAAACCGCTCTCCGGTTCCTACCGCAGTTCCTTCGGTTTTGCACACATCTGTTACAGCAAGAATAAATAAGGAGAAAATTGAGAAGACTCAATTCTCATATAGTCCCTTATCTGTTCCAGTATAAGAAATAGTCCCGTCCTTATACTGGAAGGGACTTGGAAACAAGTCGAACTGTCAGCCAACCTCCGTTGGTAAAGACAGGAAAGTAGATCTTGGAGAGGGAGGCCTGTTTTAAAACTATAAAATAAACTGGACGGATCTCATCTTATGTGCGGGGGGGGGGGATTCTTCAGAAGGGGAAGTATCCTTACAGTAACGTATTTTCATCGGGTTTTCAAGCCTGTTTAAGCGAACAAGGGACAGGTGAAGAGACTGTCGTATCTCAGCCCGTTTTCGGTTTAATTTTAAAGAAAAATAGTAGTAGCCTAGCGACCGTGTTTCGGCAAAACGCCCTAAGTTGAGATAGGTTGGTTTGGCGTGAATGACGGATTTTGACACTAGATGGCCTCCTCTACCACTTTCTGTTGAAATCGTAGAGCTCCCGCTTTAAAAGACAAAAAAGTCTTGTGGCAGAAGCGCCCTAACTCTTCAAGGATTTTACAGTGTTCAAGGCAAAACGCCCTATCTCAACTTAGGTCGCTTTACTGCGAATAATCATTCTCTATTTGCTGCCCCAAGTTAAGATAAGGCGTTTTGCCGTGAATTTCGAGGCTGAAGGAATTAGATAGGGCGGTTTTGGAGTCATAGATAGGGCAGTTAGCCGTGAATTCTGCTACTGAGTGAACGGAAATTCTGGAAGCTGAAATAGTCCAAAATAATACGCTGATAACGTTCTTGGATGTATCACGAAGGCGATGAACAAAGTAGAGAATATCTACGATCTCGACCAATATGTTCAAATCCTTGAAAAGTCTCGGAAGTTCACCTCTACAAACGTCTTGAAATTCAACCAGTTTTACGAGTTTTCGAAACTAGGAAAACCGTCTCTTAAGGGAATTTCTTAGATGAAGGTTTTAGAAGTGCGGAGAAGTTCCATGGACATTTTTGGGAAACGGTCTTACACCGATGCCGAATTCTAGGAATGCAACATATTCGGAAAAAAATACCCTAAAAACTCATAGGATTATCAAGAAGGGGTTTGATGCGTTCCGGTTCCAGAGTTCTCCACGTGAAATCTCACTGGAAAACAAGACCAAAGGTTTCGATGGGATCCCAAAATTTAATATTTGGCCCAGGCAACTAGGTTTTGTCTACGCCAGATCCAGTCTTCGCCAGGCTAATCATCTGAGAAAATCAAGTTCAGATATAGCTGTATAAGCCATATCTATTTTGACGATACTGATCGAAACTTCCTGCTTTACTTCTGCCAAATTTCCGGTTTGGGCCGAATTCCGAGCGAACTACTTGTCCAGCCAAAAAAAGATAGTTCAGAAACGAATTCAGCGTATCTTCTTATCCCTATAAAGAACATCTAATCATCTTCAAATAAAACTTTAATAAAAAAAAATCCGGTTTCAACCGGATTCTGGACGAACTATATGTCCGGGTAAAAAATGATTCCCATATACAGATTCAGCGTCTCTTCTTACCCTTAAATCTATCATCTAATCAACTTCAAATACAAATTTTACTTTTAACAAATTTTCCGGTTTCGGCCGGATTCCGGGCGAACTACTTGTCCGGCGACAAAATGGTTTTCACCATCGTGTTCAGCATGTCGTCTTCTTACCCCTAATCGAACATCTAATCAACTTCAAATAAAACTTCTGCTTTAACAAATTTTCTGGTTTTGGCCGGATTCTGGGCCAACTACTTGTCCGGCTAGAAAATGATTTTCACCATCGTGTTCAGCATGTCTTCTTACGCCTAAATCGAACATCTAATCAACTTCAAATAAAACTTTTATTTTTAACAAACTTTCCGGTTTTGGCCAGATTCCGGGCGAACTGCTTGTCCGGCGAGAAAATGGTTTTCACCATCGTGTTCAGCATGTCTTCGTACCTCATAATCGACTATCACATTAGCTGTTTCAAAATATTTTGTTTGCCCCTTAATTTAAACCCGCTCCCCCACCCCTAAATGTACGGCTACAGAGCCCATCTACGAACTTGACCTTACTCTTGACCCGAAGAATCCTCACACCAAGTTTCATCAAAATATCTCATTCCCTTCGAGAGTTATCATGCTCACAGACGGACGGACAGACGGACAACTTTAGCGATGTCATAAGTAACCGTCACTAACGTTTTGGGATCACAAAAAGAAAGACTTGGAGACTCTACTTAAATCAATGCCACAGAAGAGTACCATCCGCCAATTTTACGAGTCACTATTAGTGACCGAAAATGTTGCTGACCTTGAATTCAACAGTGAAGACGATGCATCCTCAGCGGGAGACGATGAAAGAGATTAGCAGTGGAATTGCGGCATTTAATTATCTTCTTTTTGTATTATTCGTTTTTTATCCACTTGTTTAAGCTTCTTCAAAATAAAATTACAACTGACATGATAAGTCAACTTAAATTAAGTTCAAGGTAAAACGACCTATTTTGAGATAAGGCCGAACATCCATTTATGAAGTGAACAATATCGTCATAGTAAAACGCTCATCTGTACTTAGGGCGCATTTTGGCGAATATGTCATTTTTTCAGTGGAGCCTATCTCAAGATAGGGCGCTTTACCGTGAATTTTACAAAAAAAAAGAATGCCCTAAGTGTAGAAAACTGGTTCTAGCTAGAGGAATACTCAGAATTGATCATTTAGGACTTGATTGTGCACTGGAGGTGAATATACTGATCAGACAGAATTAATCAAAACCCCATAAATTTTCTTAGAAAAAAAGCTGCCACAGAAAAACAATTTCAAATCTTTGAAGTGATTTTTCTCGAATCACGGTCGCTAGGTGGTAACGGTTATTCGAAAAGAAAAAAATAGAAGCTGAAAGTTTCAGCTCTACTTTAATTTGAATTTCTTTTCCAGGTATGGCGAGAACTCTGACATCTCTATGTGACAATCCTTCGTTGTTGTATCTACGCCCGAAAAAAAATGTTTTGTTATTTCAGTGTTCGTAGTGATTTTGTATCGTTATTATAATACTTTTGTCGTCATTGTCTTTATCGCTACTAGAATGCCTTGGACAGGCTACCTGGCAATAATGGATAATCATCATTGAATATTTTGAGATATTTTGAGGCATTTTTCAAGTTTGAGATTGCATTATCGGCGTTTGGGAAACAGTTTTCAGCCTATAAGTTACTGGAAACGCTTTCCCGATCCTTTTTGGATTGTTCAGCTATTTCCAGTTCGAAATCATTTTTTTTTTTTCAGCTAAGATTGTGCTTCAGCTACAAAAGGTGGCCAAATAATTGAAGTTAAAAGCTAGTAATACTCTAACGGGAACGAAAGAAACATAAAGGATAACATCCCAAAGTGTTATCTGTTGAAACCGGGCATCCTTCTGTTGTCGTTATGTAACTTCTGACAGTTTAATTTTTTTACCAATTGAAAGTGTTGTTTTTGTCGATTGTGGCTCAAAAAGAGTGTTTCCGCGGCCTTTTGTGCGGCCCACAAGTGTGTTTTCGCGACCAAAAAGATTTCTTGGCTCGCTTTGTGGCTCAAATTTTACAAACAACTGCCGAGGTGATTGTCGATTTTGTGGCTCGATTTTGGCGGGAAATTAAAATTTAGCAGCAAAACAACGTCAAAAGAATACAATTAAAAACTGTCTCAAATATGTGGATATAATAAAGGTTAAGTTCAGACATCGAGGTCGATATCGGAAAATAACACCGAGACGGCCATCGAAAATAACCTGTCCGAGCCGAAGGCGAGGCAGGTTATGGAAAATATCAGCCGAGCCGAAGGCGAGGTTGATATTTTTAAATGGCGTGACGTGGCGTGACGTGTGAGGAGGATATGACTTATATCCTCCTCTCCGGAGGCGGATATGACTAATTCTGTAACGTGATTGGCTGGATTATCCCGTGGAGTGATATTTTACGTTTTCTGTGTGAAGATTACCGTAAGATAACTGACCGTGGGTCATAGGAAGGTATGCACTACACGCCGGCTCGAAGAAAGTTATAACAGAATATCCTTTTTGCATTGAATGGTAAGGACGAAAGCATGGAGTTCTATTTATTGAGATTTTGCAGAATTTTCATTTAATATTCAGACATTAGAATTTACCGCCGAAAAAATAGACAAAACGGCGCTTCCGCGAGTTTTAACTTGTGGCTCGATTGTGTGGCACACAGTCGTGTTTCCGCGAAAAACACTCAGAAGTGTGTCGCCCACAATTGTGTCACGGAAAAACGCCTTTTATTTCTAAGTGAAAAGGTGTTATTCTTGAAAGTTTTATGCGCGATCTGTTATGAAACTTCTGACAGTGTAGAACGTCAATTAGCACACGCACTATCGCTGATGGCCTCTCGATATTGGCTCTCCGTTCACTTCGCGAGTTTTGGTTATTTTCAAGTAACAACCGACCGACAAGTGACAAGGTCAACAGACAGTTGCCAATCTCGTGAAGACACGCATAAAAGCAGAGCAATATAACACCAGAGAATAGCTCCTAGGCTTGAAAAATTGACACACACTCGAGTAGCAGCGACACTAGCACCATTAGCGATAGCGGACGTCCCTACTGAAACTCAATCTGTCGTGCATCAGTGCTGGATCGAATATCCTCATGTTCTGAACACTGCAAAAAAAAGATACAAGCTCCCGTGTTTTGTCGATGTCTGGAGACCGCACCATAGCTTTACTGGAAATTTCTAAATCCGCAAAGTTTGTCTCGCTTTAAATGCAACAAACGTAGTGGGCGGCGCTATGAGTATAACGCCGTTTGCGAAGCAAAGAAATCATAGTCTTTGGGTTTGACACTACTCCCTCCCTAGTGTTATTTTGTTCTGCATAAAAATGCCATGTTTGCGGAAATAGATAGGACCAACTTCAATAAACTAAAAGACAAGCCATACGAGAATAAATGCGTGAAACTCTAACCGCCATCTTGAAAGTTCAAGCTATGAAACTGGAGAAAAGAGTTCAAAATCAGTCGGAGGGAAGTATTTTTTCGGGATTTTCAAGTTTCTCACTGAAAGGAAAAGCGCGCGAAGTTTCAAGTCCAAATCGGCTCGTGGTTTGACAATATTTGGCACTAAAATAAAGCAATAATTGCTGACTGAAATTAGGTACATCGTGTTACTTTATCATTTTTCATTCATCAGAGATCTTCTTACTTAGCCATATTGTAGCCTGCGTCAGTCTGGCTTGTTTTGTTATTAGGTCTATTTTGTTTCGTACATATTCAAGTGACAGAAGACTCAGAGGCAGAGTCTGAAAGTTGTTTATTTAGTAGCTAGGCTACCCTACTAAAGAAGCAGTTTATTAAATACTGGAATTGACAATAAAGTCAGATAGGCCTAGGCTATTTTTTTAAGCTTTTTTCGAAGCTTATGTTCGCTGGATTGTTTCATTTTTAGAAGTCTTTTCTTTGACTGCATGCAGACTGCATGTAAACCTAGAAATCTAAAACCACCAGCAGGGCATTAAGGTTAAAATTTGAACACACAGCTTAATCATCATATTGATCTAGGACCAGAGACTGTTGGTTATTTTTGGAAACATGATCTTTATTATTAGTTCTGGTACAGTTCTGGTACTGGGCTAAGTTTCGGTTAGAGAGAAAATGCGGCACACAAGTATGAAGTATATCTCACCTAAATTCCCTCTCCCAGTCTGCTCCCAGTGAGAGGTGAGATGGGTGGGCACAGCATTCCAGGATTTGTTCCATGTGAGCAGTGGCAAAACTAGCGCCATTTTAGTGGGGGGACAAGCCCAGATTTTACCGACAAGATTTAACAATTTACCAAGAAAAAGCATCAAGATTTAACAATTTTCCCTGCGAAAGCATCTTAAAACGGTTGTAATAATATGTTGTAACATATCAATTGAGATCGTTTTCTAATTAAAGTCAATGAATTTGCCATTCGCTTCCTGGAATGGAATTTTTATGGAAACGCAATGGCTGATGGGAGCAGATGCCCTAAATTTGCTGCATCTATGTCCGAATGAAATCTGACAACTTGAGTGGAAGGTAGGGGTCAGTTAGGTAGTTTGGTGGCGCATAGGGCTTACGCCGCGCGTCTTTTTCCTGCCAAGCCAAGCCAAGGTAGGGGTCACTGTAACTCTGTGACACTCCTCAAAAACCAAACGGGTTTGTGGGTTCAGTTTATCCGCGTCCGAGAACAGTGTTGCAAGGAGGTCTCGGAAACATTGTAATACCAGTGGCAGAACGGATACAGTGATTAGGATAAAACTTGAAAGGTAAACAATTCATGGACCTAAAAATGTAGTTTGAGGCCCAAACCGGATCTGACGTCCATGGAGTGAAGGTGGGGCTGGGAGGTACCAGATCAGTAGGCCCACTTGGACATGTTCTTAAACGCTTAGGGGCCAAATGGGTTGAGCGATTGAGATAAACTTGGCAATACTGCGCCCATATGACCTAGTTGTGTTATTCAGATATCCTGGCCTGATCTCTTGCTGGGCAGAGTTCGTGGGGTACTGATGGGAATTTGAAACTCATAAGTCAGTGAATAAAGTGGACTATTTCTCAAATTGAAAGTATTGTGTACAACCGGATCAACCCAATAGGGTAGTTTACGGGTGGGAACATAGAAATCACCCAAGAACAAACCAAGCCAACAAGTTTGCCGGTGTCGTTGGTTTACCGTCAAGGAACAGAAAGGAATGATTAAGTGTTTGTTTAGTGCTTTTACCCAAAACATTTTCGGATTTACCGACGAGAACATTCCAGCCATCACATCAGTAAGTCTTCGCACTGACAAACAGTTGACAATTACTGAATTTAACGACCCAGTTTAAATATTCCTTCAGCCCAAGCTGACTGCGAATCATATTTGTGTAAAACGGATACGTCAGCTAAATTTTATTCGAGCTATATTTCGGCCCTTCTTGGCAAGGGTCCTCTTCAGGCTCAAAACCGCTCAAGTTGGAAAAACGAACTTGTGGAAAAAACAAACTAAAGATTCTAGCTTAGCGTTAAATGTCTGACTTCGTGAATTTCTTTGTGAAAGTTGCTTGGAGTTCGAAAGGTTGCTATGATTTCATTTTGGACACGGCTGCGGTTTTTGCTGCTCGATTGGGTTGTTGATCGGGTAGAGATTTTTCTGCATCTGGGTCGACTTTGGTTTTGATGTGGAAAGGCTTCGGATGTGAATTTTTTTTGCTGATCGTGCTGTTCTGTGCTGCTCTATATTTCTAATAGAGAGTATTTGCTTAGCTTGGAGTTAAAAAGGTTGCTGTGATTTCATTTTTATACGGCTGCTGTTTTTGCTATCTATAATCTATCCTTAACTACCCTAAACAGTAGGCCTAAGCTTTAGTAGGAATGACAATGCTTGACCTAACCAGAAGGATTTCTTAAACGTGATGCATTTGACCTTATTTTGAGTATATTATTTTTTTTAAATCGAAAGTCCACTATATTTATCAATAACATAAGAAGTGGAAAAGTAATGAAAAAGGAAAACAATCATACGCAAAACATTGGACCGGTCTCCAAGACTAGAAACTCATTCTTTACTGCATTTTGCAATGTCTTCAACATAGAACATTCCATGTCAAAAAAATCTCTCTGTAGGCTACTGTCAAATGCTTGAAACTCACTTGAAAGCCGCTAGCTCTACAGAGTCTCCGGAGCCACCTTTAAGCTTGCTTGGAAAACTTAATTTAAGTTTAAGCTTTAATATCTAAATTTTTGTCACCAGAATTTTAAGAAATGAGCAAGATAGTCTACAATCCGGAAATTCTTTGTTGAAACAGTAGGCTATACGGCGATGAGAAAACAACAAGACACATCCGAGTGAACAGAGTTTTCCCAAAAAATTTGGTAATACAGACAGCAGTTAAATCACCTCAAACTTAAGGTTGTGAGTTTCTGACAATGTAGAAACCCTTTTTTATTCTTACGAATTGCAAATGTTACTTCCAGTCAAGCTGATGTGCTGAAATTAGGATAAAATATTGAGGTTTTATTTCTAGCAAGCCTGGAAATGTTCGTACTTGTTGGACATGCTTCTGGTAGGTGAGAGTGGGGGAGAAGAAGCATAATCTTTAGTGAGTTTCTCAGTTGTGATCTGACTCGTGAAATTTGTAGAAACAACACACTCGACCTCAGCAGCATCTTATTTTTCAGGTTTGTTTTTAATTTTTCGCAATTTTTCAGCGAATATTCGCAATTTTCGCAAGATAAAATGGACGTATTGAAATTTTACATCTATACCGCTAGCTCAAATCAAAGGAGCGAATTGGGTTTGACAGGTGCCTTCTATCTTTCTATATCTTCTCATATGTGCTTTCTCTTTCATCAACTCATTGTGAAATGTTTCATAATTCTAAGTTAATACCAAATGATAGCTGATAAGAAACCTGAGGAAGACTACACGTTAAAGCACAATAGGTACTAACTCTTATGGAGAAGGCCTAAGGACTTTGTCTCTGACGACCTTGAATGAGCGAAGGCATAAGTTGACCATGGATTTTGGTTTGAAATGCCTCAGCTCAGAAAAACATCAGGGTATTTTACCGGAGTTCGAAAATGGGAAGTGTGTGCGACCCGGTACAAGGGGGAAGACAAAGTCCTTGGGTCTTCAAAAACTTGAACCCCCGCCAACAAAATCATCCGAGAGGTACCTAAATTCATTTGTCCCTTATTTTATTAAGCATTTTAACTCGACAAATCTTTGAATGTATTTTAATTATGATTGTAATCCGTTGTAATGTTGAAAATCCGAGGCTAGCTGTATGCTATTGTGGAGAATTAAAACCGATTTGATGTTTGATTTGAACTATGCTATAACTTTTATAAAATGCTACACAGATACAAATTTCTGACTTCCACTAGAGATAGTAGAGAACGCTTCGAAATAAGCTGTTTTCTTGTTATCGCTTGTCATTACCATTTCGGCATATCGGCGAAGACGATTTCAGAACATGGTACTGCAGGGCGCGGAAATTCAGAAACTCTCGGCCATGAACGAAAATCAGTCATTTTGTAGAGCTGAAGAGTCATGGCTATTAAAATAAACTGTCTCTGTAGCTGGCAGATTGATCTAGTGTTATCTGATGAAACTTCTGTCGTTTATAGTACCGAAAAAAAGTTTTGTTTTTTGGATATAAAGTTACAAAACTGCAAAAAATGACAAATATACCCGACTTACTTGCAGCCGATTCCAGAGCTTGCAAGGAATTCTTAGTTAAAAGCGTTGATATGATTATTTCAACAGTACAAATAATCCCGAGTATCTAATAACAATGTATGGATAAGAAGAAAAAGAACTCCGCTTATATTTGTTGAAGCTAGTAAATTGGAGCATGGCAATCAGCTTAAACCGCCGTAATGATATATTGGCGAAAATAAGTTGTCTAAGAATCTGCTGATTTCTGATGTAACATTGTATTCTAGGGGTTGGTAATGTGACATCGTGATTGTTTGATCCACCCATTGAACTTCAAGCTTCAAGCCGTGACATTAGAATATACCTGTATCACATCCCCAGGCTTTTTAGGCGAGCTAATTGATTTCTTAGCCTTCAACTTGCTGTCAGAAATTTATGTTAGTTCCCATTTTTTTTTATTTAACTTATTTTTTATATTATTTAAAATTAAAAAAAAATCACATTTCGTACTTTTTGTGGCTACTCCTCCATCCCTGAGTGACGTTAATTTTAATTTTTACCCACTTTTAACTGTTCACGTCACCTAACTTTTTAAAGTAAACCCGTAATTTATTTAGGTACTATTCTTCCACCTAATATTTGGAAATCAGTTGGCTCATTTATATTTTTTTCAACTTTTCTTTAAACAACTCAATCTAAATTATATATATGTATATATAAACAAAAATTTTAATACTTATGTAAAAAATAAAAATCCTCAGTTAGACACATAAACCCATTAACCTCTATTGTCCATAGTGATTTCCTTATCATTTAGACTACACAGGGAGTTGGTCTGTTGTGATTATTTGTTTCTTTTTTTGTGTATGATGCTAAAAATGTCTTTTCATCTTTCTATTTCTCAAGTAGGCTACTCTGTGATTTCATTTTGTTGTTCACGGAAATGAAAGTCAAATAGGCTACAAATAAAATGAATGATCATCAGCAGCAAATAAGTCCAAATGATAAAAAGAGATACTTCGAGAAGCAGATAGACATAAAGCCTAAAATCTTTCTAGTACAGAATGTTAAAGTTTAACTGAAAAGCCAACTTATTTTCGTATAATTTAATTGAATACACTGCATTATTTGGATTGTGTAAAGGGATTTTTCTTATTTTTCACTATTTGCTTCAGTATGACGCCCAGAATATCTACAGTTGTCCTCACAACGCAAAATTCTACTATGACGCGGAAAATTTCAATCTCAACACAAACGCGGGTTTTCAGTGGCCAGCGGTGAACTAGGTGATCACTGCTCACTGCACAAACACTTATTTCTCGTAAATGTTTTACGTCAGTCATACAACACAGGAACAAGCGAATGGAGGTACCACAGATCCGACAGGAAATTCCACTATATGAAAATCGATTATTCGTGAATAGCGGAGCAACGGAGTAACGAATTTTCATCGGGTTTTCACGCCTCTTTAAGTGAACGAGTGATGGGTAACTAGACTGTCCTTTCTCAGCCCGTTTCAGTTAAACTTTAAGGGCATAAGCCTAATATTCTATTTATTGAGATTTTGTCTGGACTCTATTTTTGTTTTCAGGCATACTAAAATACCGCAAAAAATCAGACAAAACGGCGTTTCTGTGAGTTTCAACTTGTGGGTCTGGTGTGTTGCACACACTTCTGTTTCCTTGACACTCAGAAATGTGTGGGATGCAAATATGCCAGGGAAAAATGAATTTTGTTTCAAATAGTGTGCTATTTTTCAGATATCTCCAATGGCTCAAGGAGGATATGGGTTTGGAACCCCAAGTTCCTCTCCACAAACGCCTCGACTGTTCAGTCCACAAGCAACTTTCCAGCAAGGGCAGTCCTTCTACTCTCAGACACCACCACAGACACAAACGCAGACTCAGCACTCCTACTACTCAGCTGTTCCTACCCTTGGGTCCACTACGTTGGTAGCAGCACCCCGAGATGTGATGGAATTAGCTGGGAGAAATGTAGATAAGAGCATCCAAAATGATAGCTCTGGATCGAAGCTTCTTGATCAGCTTAAGGTGACAAGAGAAGGTAAACTCATTGTTTTTCTTGGATATCCTCCCTTTTACGAAGAGTCTGGATTACTATTCATTGCAATTAAGGCCTTTAAATCACACCCCTTACTAGAAATGATCTTTTGACTATAAAATCATTCAGTAACATCGTTTTCTGAAAATATCGAACATCTAATCAACTTTAAATAAAACTTTTGCTTTTAACAAACTTTCCGGTTTTGGCCGGATTCCGGGCAACTACTTGTCCGGCGAGAAAATGGTTTTCATATTCGTGTTCAGTATGTCTGCTTACCCCTTAATTAGCTGTTTAAAAATATTGTGTCCCTTAATTTGAACCCCCTCCCCGACCCCTAAATATAGGGCTACAGAGCCTATCTACCAACTCGACCTTTCGCTTGACCCAAAAGATCCCCCCACCAAGTTTCATCAAAATATCTCATTCCCTTCGAGAGTTATCGTGCTTAGAGACGGACGGACGGACAGACGGACAACTTTTGCGATGTTCTACAAGTTATACCCACCAAGCAGATCGGCTGGATTAAACCGTTATTTTGCTCGTTAGGACAGTAGATAATGAGGTTTCCCTTTCAGGATGCCCTACTCACAGCGGCCTGTCTCCCGCCGACTACCCCCAAGCCCAACCAAACTGCCAATCTTTACTGCGTCAGACTGGAGTTCCTAAAAGAGTACCCCTCCCTCAAGAACTTGTGGAGCAATTTGCCCACGTTGAAGCTAACTGCTTGATGGGACTGTTTCCTGAAATTGGAAGAGCTTGGCTGACGGTTGATAGTAACATCTACCTATGGGTCTACCAGGATGGGTAAGTTTGTCTCAACAAGTTTCTCTTGTTTGTTAAAGCATGGGCGACTCTATTTCCTGGTAATTTTATAGACGCGTATTAGCCGTATCCTAGCCTTCACACACAAACTGATTTTACCTTGAGGAATCTCCCGATTCTCGTTGCACATCCTTTCTTTTGACATAGAGAATGAAATCAAACAAATCTGGTATAATTTCCTTTTATTTCCCCTTAAAGGATGTCTCGCACCACATAGTAGTCGCGTTTTTTGTCACCTATCTACCAAGGCCTTGGTTCGTTTGCCCGTTTTTGGCACCAAGCCCTTACTCCTCACTGCTCTTTTGACCGTTTTTGGACCAAGGCCTTTCTCCTTTCTGCTCAGGCCTGCGGAGAAAGGAGATAGGCAACTCCGAGGTGAGTTGACCAATCTTCTCAGGAGAACGGCGCCAGACTCCTCCTTACCAGAAAACGGCCAAATTAGCAGAAAGGACAGAGGACTTGGGAGAGAGGCCTTTGATCTCTTTTGGCAAAAAACGCGACTAGTGTTTCTGCTAAGATGTTCTGAGATAGTTGATTACTTTACAAATTAGAAGATTGCGCAAGGCTTCGGCTGTTTTTAGCGTCTTTTCACGTCCCTTGGCTTTGATGCAAACTAGGCAAAATTTGCATAACTGGAATTCTGACCAATAAGCTTCTCGGAAATAATGATAGATTCTGGTGTAATTTCCTTTTCTTTTCCCTTAAAGGATAACTCGCTCTACATAGTGTTTCTGCTAAGATGCTCTGAGACAGTTGATTACTGTACAAATTATTAGATTACACAGTGCTTCGGCTGTTTTTAGCGTATTTCCATGTCCCTTGCCATTGATGGCAAATTTGACAAACCTTGCATAACCGGTCTTCTGACCAATAAGCTTCTCGGAAACAGTGATCGAGAGACTGATACGTGACGTAAAGAGAGCAAACGTGGCAAGCGTTAATCACTATGATGTCAGTAGAGGAGAGAGTTTACACTTATGAAGTGTAGAATCTCGGAAACGAGAATGGATGGAAATACTATTGAAGTAGAATCATAAGTACGGCTTGTCCTTTAAAGTTTGACCTAATCTAGGGCTCAAATCTGACTGTCTAGTTACATATCACTTATTCACTTAGATAGGCCTGGAAACCCGATAAAAAGGCGTTACTCCGTTTGTCCGCTATCCACGGATGATTGTTTTCATCGAATGAACTTATTTTTTCGGATTCGTGGTACCTCTATGCGCATGTCCCTTTATGCTTGAAGTATTTACCAACTACAAAGATAAGCCACTGCCGAAAATAAACTAAAAATGGTGGATTCCTTGCAAAACTTTCTTCAGTCGTGAATTTTTCGGGCGTATAAGCGCCCTTAATCCTGGAAATTTAGTTTTTTTTATGGCACTTGCCCTTCGGCCAAGTGCCATATAGCGATTGCAATTTCTGTCCGTCCGTCGGTCTGTCGGTCCGGGTTTTGCTAGTTCGGGTACTTCCACATAAGCTAGGACGATGAAACTTGGTACGCATATCAGGGACCCTAAATGATTAAATTAGAAATAGTCACTTACCCGATCCGACCATCGTGGGGGGAGTGGAGCGAGGAGGAATCCGAAAAATTCAGGAAAAGTGAGGTATTTTTAATTTACGAACGAGTGATCGGATCTTGATGAAACTTGATATATGCAAAGACCTCGTGTCTCACACGTCCCATTTTAAATCCAGACCGGATCCGGTGACCAATGGGGGAGTTACGGGAGTCCGAAAAGTAGTAACAAGGCAAAAGGCAGCAAAAGCAAAAAGTGTCCAGTAGCGGACTCGAACCGGGGACCTTCTGGTTGTTAAACCAGTGTCCTAACCGCTACGCCAGCGAGGCTTGAAATCAAAGCCGACTGCAGGAGATGATAAATAGAACATGTACCGTATTGAAATAAGACCGACTCTAATCGAGATTATTATTTTGCGAGAGCAACACGGGTTGACAACTTTAATAGGAAGGTGCACACTGAAACCAAAAATAGGTAGTTCCAAATTGTGAGACATATAGGAGACTTCGAGCGAGACTAGTAAGCGACAACAGACTGTTATACCATAATCATCTTCGGCAATCAGGGGTTAGCAATTTCGGCTACTTGGTGTACCTACAATTTGTTCCTCTTTAATATGGTACGAACAATATTATTTGGTACCACGTCTATCAAGGGGAGATGGACTTGTAGGTAAGAATCGGTTGCTACAATCTTCGGTGATCAGGGGTTGGCAGCTTTTGCTAGTTGGTATACCTATTAATTTTTTTTGCCAGTGTATTTCATGAACGATACTGTACCATGTCTATCACGGGAAGATGGACTTGTAAGTAAGAATCGGTTGCTAGAAGGGCTTCACAAGGGGACTTGTGAAAATCAATGCACATTTTATTTTATCTCTATAAATGTGAGGGTAAGAAAGCTGGTCTCTTGGGTCTATCACTGTAGGCTACCTTATAATCTCTATCTTTAACCGAGAATTAAGTGGTAACGCAACGACTACAAATCGTATTTTGAAAGAACGACTTAGTTTTACAATTATCTGTAAAGTGGCATCTATGGTATTTTGATCAGGAAAAGCTACGGACGGCTTTGTGAGACTGTCTAGGTTATATAAGATAATGTTCGATGTTTTCTTTAGTCCCAAAGTGAACGATTGAAAAAGATAACGTTCAACTGGTTGCAGAGTCAATTTAGTCCCTACTTGCGATTTTCTGTTTTTTCTTTGATCCCTGAGGTATGGCAACAATGACGTAGTTTTGCAATAATTAGTAAAGTGCCATCTATGACAATATGGTCCTGAAACGTTACGGGCAGCTTTATAATACCAAATAGGTTATATAAGATAATGTCCCAGGCTTTCATCAGTGTCGATGTCTACGATTGAAAAGGATAAAGTTCAGCTGTCTGCAAAGACAATTTAGACCCCATTTCCGATATTCTGTATTCCTTTTATCATTATTATTATTATTTATTTATCACCCACAACTATAAGAAACAAGTAGTACAAGTACAAACCTATGTTATTATAGACTGTGTCGAGGATTGTGTCATCAGTTCAGAAAAAAAAACTCTTTTTTGAACATAGTTTGACAACTTCAGCGTTTAATAGATAGCGAAGAAACAAACCAAAGTGTTGCTCTCGCAACACTTTGGAGGTTAGGACAGTCATTTAGCCCACGTGATCGGAGGGAATGCCGGAACGTTCAGACTTGAGTGAATTAACCTATCCTATTAGTAGGTCCGAACCGTATTTTTGGATGATGGGTGTATTGTGTGACCTTCTCATCCACTTTCTTGTACCCTCCACTCGTAACAAGTGCCATATGAGCTCGTAGCTCTTGTTTTATTATTCAAATTCTCCGCGTCTGGATGAATTTTGGGTTGTCGTGCAAGCAGCCCACATTCTGGACGTTATTTTTAGAGCCTCGGAGGAAAAAATGCAAATCCATTACATGGGTCAAAGCATTTCAGTACATTCAAATACCAGATATAAAAATAAGCTGCCTTTTCAGTGAAACTTTAAACGTTCTCTTTCTATGTTGGGACTCCATACGACGTAAACTGGAGGGAAAATGTTAACAGAATCAACCAGCCCAACAGAGGAAATGATAAAAAAAATAGTAATATTTAGATATAATTTGACTTTACTGTAACATAGTAATGGATTGGCCAGTGGGCTACTGTGCATAATTATTTGCTAGATTTGGATTTCTTCATATCCTTCGGTTACGTTCAGAGCTAGGCGACGTCCGAAGTAACTCTGCTGTGGACAATGAAAGTTGACCTTTTTTGACGGTTGACCTTTTCGCTGATATCTGTTTTGATTTATGTGTTGCTATGACCCTGCACTCACAAAAATAACCGTTCCCGTACAGAAAACTTCCGTCTGGGACGCGAGAAATCGAGTGATTTTCCAGATCCCAAATTACAGAACATTTTTTCGCGCTGACGGAATGATTACCGCTTTCAAACAGAAAGTTTTCCGTTCACGACAAATTTTTCCAGCGTGGTGGATTTCAGAAGTTTTCTGTATATAAACGATCTATTTCTTGAGGTTTCTTCGTTGGTAAACATAATTTTTTCTGTTACGCGCGTGACCGAAGTTTTTCTGTTTCGTTACGGTATCAGCCAAGATTTTTACAGAAAACTAACTTACTAACCGAGGTATCCCATGGGATACCTCAGTTAGAACGGACTTCGATGCTAGATAAAGTTTTCGCCTTTTGAAGTGCACCTTCGTAGTGGTGTTGTATTTGATTCATAGTGATATTTTTGTGTAGTTTTGAGTGGTTATTAGAGATAAGTTTTTCATTGTATTTCTTTTGTTCGGATTGCCATGTCCCTTGGGCTTTATGAGTAATAATGTCATTATCATATCATGTAGAGAGATTGCACCCTATCCGAAGAAAACGGATATTTCTACACGAACATCAAAGGGTATTACAAAATATTATAACATTAGGACGTTTAAGTCTTTCGACTCGGAGACTTAATTGTCGGCCTTGGCTTCTGAGCCTTTAAATTCCTGGAAACGGTAATCCGACTCTTTCTCGTTTGTATAATCACATTTTTGTAAAAAAGTTTCCTTGTAAATGAGAGCTTGGAGGCTTCAAAGTTTGAATACACTACCGGACTATCGTATCCTATTGGTCGGTTAGGAGGCGTCGTGCAAAAAACCAACCAACAGGAAGCAGGATTCACATTTGCAGTAAAAGTAAGTGGCCTTAATGCTCTCGTGTCTGATGAAACTTTTCTGCAAAACTGTGATTATACAAGTATGAAAGAACTAGAAATTTTTTCCAGTCGTTTATAGGCTCAGAGTAGTTATCAAACTTCGATAATTTTGTCTCAAAAGTCGAAAGCCCTTACCTCACAATGTTGAATTACCTCTGTATGCCACGTTTCCATTTTCGTCTGGTAGGCTGCAGTCTCTCTATAGAGGATGGTTGCCTGGGTGTGTGGTAGTGTGTTTACGTTAGGAGTTTTATTTTCCACTTACTCTTTACAACGCGCACCCAAAATCTTACACTAGTGTAAGTTCACAGAAACTGTGTGTGAGCGAGAGAGAGATCCTTGCCAAGAAGGGTCGAAATATCGCTGAACAATATCCTAGTTGACCTATCCGTTTTGAGTTTTTGAGATCCCAAAACGTAAGTGGAGGGATACCTATGACATCGCAAAAGTTGTCCGTCTGTCCGTCCGTCTGTACGCACGATAACTCTCGAAGGGATTGAGATATTTTGATGAAACTTGGTGGGAGGATCCTTTGGGATGAAACTTGGTGGGAGGATCCTTTGGGTCAAAGTACAAGTCAAGTACGAAGATGGGCTCTGTAGCTCTATATTTGAGGGCGGGGGATGGGTTTCAAATTAAGGGGCAAATAGAAATATTTTTTGAAATCTATTGAGATAGTTGATTTAGGGGTAAGGAGACATGATGAATCCGAATATGAAAGTTATTTTCTCACCGGGCTAGTAGTTCACCCGGAATCCGGCAAAAACCGGACACAAAATTTGTCGACCAATTTTCGGCTAAGGGGGAGGTCGGGGTTGAACCGTACGCGGGTTGAAACGGACAGTTCCAGTTATGGGCGGACCCAGAGTTATAAAATCGTGAAATAATTAACTGAGGTTGGCAACAATGTTCTGACTCATGGGACGAAATTTGATTTCTCAGTTGCGAATCGATTCCCAACCAGGCGGCTTTGTTTTTTTCATCGCACAAATCGGACTTGCAATTTCATTTCCATTTCCGGTTAGAGAAGAATTTCGTTGTTTTTTGCGACTTGGTGATATTTTAGTCCAATGTAGGTTCATTTCTTCATCTAACTAGCCTATTGCGGGGTTCCTACTACTTTCCTTTTTTTCTTAGTGTATTTTTTTTTAGAAATGGTCTCTGTGGGGTTGAACCGGACACATTCTGGGGAGTTGAACCGGACGTTATTCTAGAGGTCCGGTTCAACCCCGCTCTATCCAGATCAAAATATTTACCATTTTCCGCAGTTCTGAAAGCAGGATAGAGCTGTTGTAGCCAAGCTTGTAAATTAATTGCTTCCGATGGAAAAAGTCAAGTTAAACAAGCACTTTCTTTTGAGTTCGAATTTCCAAAAATGTTCGGTTAAGTGGCATGTTTGGATAGTCCAGTTTTTCCCCAATAAGTAAAAACTTGATTAGCGCTTAGTTGCACCACTTGTTCGGTCGTATTCAGAGCTCATCTTAGCATGTCCGGTTCAAAACACCACCCGTCCGAACCAACCCCACCGGTGGGGCTGAACCGGACGATTTTTTGAAAAAAAGAAAAAATCGTGGCACCAAAACCAGTTGAAATTAAATTCTCAAAAAATTACAGAACATAGCTAATCTCATTATCTTTCATTTCCAATCTTCAAAATTTGTACAAGTTCTACAGAAATTGAATTGTTAGCCGAAAACGAAAAACGTACGGTTCAACCCCGACTTCCCCCCCTTTTCTTCAAAATAGTAGAGCTCTGCATAATAGTATAGCTCTGCACAGAGCGCGGAATCAATGAACCTAAGAGCTAGTGTGATCGAAGGTCGAAGGGGTTGGTATGTGGGAAAAGAGTAGGTGGTTGCGGGCTATATAACAGTTGGAAAGTTTAGAGGGGTTGACAACTTCGGTAGTAGTGTACACACTGAAACCAAAAATAGGCCGATCCCAATTGTGAGACAAGTAGGGGACTTCTAATGGTTTCATGGTCTAATAATAGGCTCTTAGACCATAATGATCTTCGGCAATGAGGGGTTAGCAGTTTTGTCTACTTGGTGTACCTACAGTTTGGTTCCTGTGCTTTATATGGTACGAACAATTTGGTACCACATCTATCACGAGGACGTGGACTCGTAAGTAAGAATCGGTTGCTAGAATCTTTGGTGATGAGGGGTTGTCAACTTTTGCTAGTTGTTATACCCTTTATTTTTTGCCAGTGTATTCATGGTAAGAACGATACGGTACCATGTCTATCACGGGGAGATGGACTTGTAAGTAAGAATCGGTTGCTAGAAGGGCTTCGCGAGGGGCTTGAAACTTTCAACTTTGATCTGTTTCTAAATATTACAAGAGTATTGGTCGATCAACATCATATATTAGATTTTTGGATCCCATCGACACCTTTGGTCTTGTTTGTTTTGTTTTACATGTGTGAGAGAGAGAGAGATGAATCCCGTTCTGGCTTAGAACTTAAGGCGTCTTTCTGCGTCACACTTCTGAGTATTTGTCGCGGAAACACAACAAGCGTGTGCCACACACTCCACCCACAAGTCGAACCTCGCGTAAACGCCGCTAAATCCCGTTAAATCCAGACAAAATGCACTGCATACTGTTTCTGCTCAGATGTTCAGAGATAGTTGACCACTTTACAATTAAGCTACGCTTACAGAAAATTACACACGGCTAGACTGTTTTTGTCCTCTTTTCATGCCCCTTGCCTTGGGTAGCGGTCTTGGCAAAATCTGCATAACTGGCTTTCGGACGTACACAGCTGCCCGGGAACAATGATCGGGCGCCTGATACGTCAGAAGAAATCGTGCCAAGCGTGATCATCGGTTTATTGCTAATAGTGAAGATAGGATACACTTATGAAGTGAAGAATCTCAGGAACGAAAATGGATGGAAATTGCCGTCATAAGTACGACATGTCCTTTAAGGCTTACGTCCTAACCATTCTGTACACAAACGGCCCTCAGTATTATATCTTTATATAGACTTTAATTTGCTGCTAAAGTTTGAACTTCGTCAAATTCGAGCCACAAAATCGAAGATCTGAGTTCCAAGTCTACAGCGATGCCTATGTCTCTTTCCTCTAAGTGTCTATCATCAATTATTTCCTCTCTTATTCCCTATATTTCATCATAGTCTATGCCTCTTTCCTCATGAATGCCGCGGTCTCAAAATTTGCACTGGACTAAGAAGAGTAAGGCTACGTTCGATAAGATTTCGCATCTGGTTTCTGGAATTTGCACCCGATTGCGAAAACTCGAACATGTGTGCCCGTACCTTACCAACCTTATTTGCGCAATACATATATATATATATTTTTTAGGTCTGACCTTGCATATTATGATGGACTGAGTGAAGCCATATTGAGCGCTGGCATAGCCAAGCCAAAGCCAAACGTTTTTCAGGAGCAAATAGAGTACATTCTCATCTTGACGACCACTGTTGAAATCGTACTTCTGGGCCTCACATTCTCTGGTAAATATTGACATATTTTGTTGTATTCTAAAAGGCTTGTCCTATTTGCATTCTAATCAAGAACAAATAATCCCATAGAACCTCCGTCTTTGGTCCCATGCAGCGATTATGGATACCCCGATAAAACTGAGCGGAGCTAGAGGTACATGCTGTGAGGTTTGAGTTGATACCCGTCTACTTCCCGCTTCTCCGTTCCGCATAACAGATGAAGGATGCCTGCAGGGGTGGAGAACCCGGTCTGCAGCGAGACGTGACGTCACAGTGGTTAGACAACCAATCAGCTGTAAAGGACGACTCAGACGGCGTTCGTATTCTTCTACGGAGTTATACTGCGACGTAGCTGTTTCTGGAGGCAACAAATTATGATGTTCTGCGTAGCTTTTTCTCCGCTCGTTTGTATCGGGTAGTGTGTGAGAATATATTCGACTCCTCATGGTTCTGTTACTGAGATAGGGAGACGGAGGTTCTTGCAGATTATTTGTTCTTGTTTTAATCGACTCCACTTCCGAAATAGCAGAATACATCAAGTATAGGACTAAGTAATCTTACACACACAAGGGGTTACCTACACACACAAGGGGTTGTTCTTGGATAAATTTTTTGAATTATCAGTAGTTGCGTTTTTGCAGATACCATGGTATCTGCTACCACGGTAACTGGATCTGCAATTAGTCGTTTTTGCAGTTGCCGTGGTATCTGGTAACCTATGCGGTCGCTCTGCAAAAACGACAATTGCCGAAATTGCGCTTTTCGAAGTCATCCCAAAAGAAAAACTGATGTCCAGTCACACCACTAAGTGCCAAACTTCTTTCCCACCAATTTGACAAAATTTGATAAAAGTGAGATTACTTTTTCAGATACCACGATCAGTTACCACGGTCGGACCGTGGTATCTGAATATCAGATACCACGGTAACTGGTCAGATACCACGATGACTGGTCAGATACCACGATGACTGCAAAAACGACTTTAGATCGTGGTATCAGATACCATGGTATCTTCAAAAACGCAACTAGTGTTAGTTGCATGAATAACTGGCCTGATACCACAATAACTGCAAAAACGCCTTTTGAACGTGGTATCAGATGCCACGATATCTGCAAAAACGACTTCAGACCGCGGTATCAGATACCATGGTATCTGCAAATACGCAACTAGTGTTAGTTTTCTTTTTGTGTTTGTTTTGTTTTCTTTTTTTGTGTGATCTCTTTCGGTTTTCATTCATTTAACTTTTCATGTACCCATCATTTTCTCTTTCCACGATGGATAAAATAAACATAAAAAAGAAGAAAAATTTGCAAAAAAAACTGAGCTGAGAGAAGACCAGACAAAATCCTTTTTTTTATCAGAGTGAGAAAAGAAACGCGGGAAAAAGAGAGAATAATAATGAAAATCGATTTCAGTGGACGGGAATAAACAAATACGATTACGGCTGCATTACTGGTAAGCTTATTTTGATTGGAGGAGACGTCTGTAAATAGAACGAACAGTAAGAAAAATAGGTGTATCAGATGACGTAGCATTCCGTAGTGAGATAAAACGGTAAATAGGGAGCAGCTGTGGATGAGTACCAGCCCAAGGACATTTTGCCGTCTTCTCGGATCTAAAACAGTAGTGATTATGACAGAGTAAATCCCTCCATCTCTCCAAGGACAGCTGAAGAATTTCGACCATTTTAGCTCGGTTGTCGCACTCATAGTCAGTTATCGTATACTTGAGCAAAGTTATCGTCCATTGTCCAAGCTCTTGACCATTTTTCTAGGCCCGGTCAGGGGCGTTATGAGCCAAAATGTTTTTTTTGGGGGGGGGCAAGGTATTTACCGACTGGGTTTTTGCAGAAAAAACTACTGTTTTGACGAAAAATCGACGGATTTTAGAAAAACCGAATGTTCCAAGAAAAATCGACTATTTTTACGAAAAAACGACTGCTTTGAAGAAAAGTCGACTGTTTCCAAGAAAAAAAACGACTATTTTAACGAAAAATCGCGGCGCTTCCCGCCGACTCGGTTATTTTTTTTACCGACTGGCCGACAACATTGGGGGGGGGGGGGCGTCCCCCCTCCCTGCCGATGAAAATTTTTCGAGTATTAGTCGTATGGAATCGTACGAACAAGTAGCTAACTGTTGCCACTGCATGCTACTACTAGCAAACTGGATGCTACTACAGCAAGATTGGGTGCGATCGGGTACTACTACTTAATATTAACCCAGGAGGCATGTTAAATCAAAGTATTCCATTATTCGTACAACTACCATACAACTACACAGTCAAAGAATTTTCATCGGGCCCGCATACGTGACGCCCCTGGGCCCGATTAATCCTTTTCTCTATGTTTTTTTTTTATCTTCTGCATTCACTTCGTCTTTGAAAGCTCAGCATGGTTTTCCTTATCTTTCTTTACTGCACAGTTTCCCTTATCCCGAGCGTAATTAAATTTCATTCATTTCTTCACAATAAACAAACAACAAGTTCCATAGTGTAAGGTAACATTCCTTTATGAGTGGCGAGAAATTTCGAAAAGACATTGGAAAATGGAGCTTTAGAAACCGAATAGTAGGATACTGAAACAATCCCCAGAAAGTGTTGTGAATGCCGAAAATATCAACCAATTCAAAGCAGGTGTCGACTACCACCTGGCTCAAATTCAGTTTAATGTGTAGAGTGTCCCGAGATATTATTGCAATTATATTATTTTTATTTTTATTTATATCCCTTTGGTGAGTCATTGCCAAGTATGTTTCTGATTTGGTTATCCTGAACAGGCCCGTATCCAGGAATTTATTTGTGTGGGGGGGGGAGAGTCGAACCCCCTACCCCTGGATACGGTCCTGTTCCTGAAACTTTCTTATTTATCTAACCTAACTTCAAGCTCCTGGCCTCCCTAATAATCCTCAATTTACAACCGCTTGCTGTAGGATATCGGGAAATTTTGAAACTCTCGCCAGCTAAGCTCAAAGCTTAATAGCGCCTTGTTATTCTGCCTTGGTTATCGCACCCATAATTGGGAAAAAAGAAGGTTCCATGATATACGAGCAAAGGGGTCTTATTTTGTCTGTAAAATTATATATAGTTAAGATCTGTTCTTTCTGACTTTGTGGTGCAAAATTCGTGGCCTGGCTTTTAGGCTCCTGGCGTCCCTAATAGTCCCCAGTTAATAAACGACTGATGTAGGATGTCGAGAAGTTGAAACAGTCAAGCTTCAGGTCGAAGCAGAACAAGACCAAGGGTTTCCGGTTTCTGCTGGATTCTGGGCGATCTACTTATCCAGCAAGAAGGCGAGCAAGCCAGCAAGAACTTGGTATGAGGATCCAGTGGCTCGAAGTACAGGTCAAGTTCGTTGATGGTTTCCGTGGCCCTGCATTTAGGGGTGGGGGAGCGGTTTCAAATTAAGGGGCGAACAAAATATCTTCGAAAGCTAATGAGATAGTCAATTCAGGAGTTAGGAGACATGTTGTATATATAATATTATTTTCTGCTCGGACAAGTAGTTTGCCCGTAATCCGGCCAAATCCGGAAAATTTGTTAAAAGAAAGTTTTATCTGGCGTTGATTAGAGGTTCGATAGAGGGGTAAAAAGACATGCTCAGTTCGTTTTTTACTTTTATTTTTCAGACAAGTAGTTCGCCCGGAATCTGGCTGAAATCGGAAATTTGGCAGAAGTAGGCTAAGGTACAGAGGTTTAAATCCCAATGAGGTAGTCGATGTAGGGATAAGGAAACATACTGAATTAGATTAGAGGTTTCATGTACGAGTAAGGAGGCAAGCTGAATTCGTTTTTGAACTTTATTTTGTTTCCGGACAAGTAGTTATTTGTTTCCGGACAAGTAGCGGAATCCGGCCAAAACGGAAATTTGGTAAATATAGAAGTGTATTAAAGTCGATTAGGGGTTCGCATCGGGGTGAAAGAACGCGGTGAATCCGTTTCTGATTCAGTTCTTCCGTAATTTGCCTAAACCCGGTAATTGGGTATACTCGAAAAGTTGAATTTGTCTGTCAACTGGGGAATCAGCATATTGCAGTCCCAACGAAATATGGAGAAGGTTAGCTCAACCGTTAGAGCGTCAGACTGCATATCGAGAGGTTCTTGGTTCGCCTCTCGGTGTCTCTGTGTAAGGATCTGGCGAAGACCGTACATCCACAAGACCCGATTGGCTGGATCAAGAAGTCCGATAAATTTGTGGGATCCCATCGAAACTTTTTTTCTTGTTACATCTTGTATGCGAATTCTGCCAATTTTATCCCTGTTAATGTCGGTTCGGAATCGGTTGCTTTTTAACAGTTTTCCCCGCCTATGGGGTAAGAAGCCAAGCAAAAGTCGAGCAGAAGCAAAGATCTGTCGTCTGCAAGAGGTAAACCTCCGAGCGAATCGCTCCGCTCACCATCTTAAGACGGATGTTCAACCATTGTGCCATGCACTTATGAATGTCTGGGAGAATTGTCAGCTTTACAACGAATAACCAGCTTCAGTTTGACTTAAAGTTTAACCGAATAGGGCTGGGGTCCGACAGTCTAGTTCCTCTTCATTTTTTCAGCCAAATAGGCTTGACAACCTGATAAAAATATATGTTACTCCGTTTGTCCGCTGTTCATATGATATGATATAATATGGTGTTGCAAACAAGCCCGAGGGCCATGGCAACACAAATACTCAATGTAAAAAAAAACAACAAACAAACCAAATTTTGAACCCCATTACATAAATATTTTTTACTCGACAATCCCTATATGAATTCTCACGATGCCTCATTGCCAGCTTGAGGAATCTTTCCCAAACCTATATCATCGAATGAATGTATTCTCTCGGATTTGTGGCACCTCCATGTGCCGGTCCCTCTATGCTTGAAATATTTACCAGCTACCAAGGTAAGCCATTGCCGAAAAGTGAACTGAAAATGACAGTTTCCTTGCAAACACCTTAACATCATTTTCCTACCTTTTTTTCAGACGTTACTTTCTGGGCTTAGCGTCTTTAAGCCTGGAAATGCATTTTTTTTTCTAATTCTCTGCGCCTGAGTGAATTTTGGGTTGTCGTGCAAGCAGCGCGTATTCTGAACGTCATTACTAGAGCCTAGAATGAAAAAATACAAAATCCCTTAGATGAGTCAATATATTTAAGTGTATTCAAGTATCAGATAGAAAATAAGCTGCCTTTCCAGTTAAAGGATTCACCGTTTGTTCTTACCATCGGTGCGAACCTCTAATCGACTTAAGAGCGAGCTTCTTTGTCAAATTTCCGGTTTTGGCTGGATTCGGGGCGAATAACTTCCGGTGAGAAGATTAGTTTATCTATAGACTATCTTGTTGGCTTTTAATAAATATTTTTTTCGCCTCTTAATTTGACACCCCCTCCCCCACCACTAAATAGAGGACTAAAGAACCCATCTACGAACTTAACCTGTACTTTGACTCAATGAATCCTGAAACCAAGTTTAAACGAAATGGCTCAACCCCGCGGGATCGCAGAAACTTTTTTCTTGTACTCCAGCCAAAATGTAACATGCAAGGTCCGTAATGTCTGAGCCGATAAGCCATGTTTTGTCCATACACTGATATCTGCAATGGACATTCTTCCTTTGACCCTGAGGTGAGAAAATGCGAAGATACCTTTCTGAATTTTTTGCTCATAAAGAATTCCCGGCGTCTTAATAATCCCCACATTCATAATCGGTTGCCGTCGGATAAACCCTAGAACGCAGTCTGAAGAGGAAATTATTTGTTACGATATTGTCGTAATAACGGTTCTCAAGAGGCTGTTCCCCTGGTGAGGAATTTACTGCGACGGGAATTAATATTTCCAGGACTGGCTGGGGCAGAAAAGTTAATTTTGTTCCCGAGCCACTGTTTACGGTACCGGCCAACGGAGTCTTTATAATAGTTGCGTTTTTGCAGATACCATGGTATCTGATACCACGGTTTAAGGTCGTTTTCGCAGTTACCGTGGTATCTGATATCACGGTCAAAAGGCGTTTTTGCAGTTACCGTAGTACAGTAGAGGTATGCTTATGTGAACGTTTGTTGACTTCGGATTTTGCCATTTTCATGCACTTGCTGTGTCTAAAGCTAACTTTCAGTTAGCCAAAGTAGGTAAGAAGGGCAGCTGAAAACACCTGTACAGGTAATTTGGATCTCCAATCTACCATTTAGCCCAAAACTGCAGTGTTCACATTAAAGTAACTGTTCACATAAGCATACCTCTACTGTATCTGGCCAGGTACCGTGGGATCTGATATTCAGATACGACGGTCCTCCCGTGGTTACTGGTCGTGGTATCTTAAAAATTCATCTCACTTTCATCATCAACAGACACAAGAGTCTAGTTTTTTGTCAAATTGGTGGGAAGAAAAAGTCACTCTAGATGTCAGTGGATATCAGTATTTCTTTTTGGATGATTTCGAAAAGCGCAAATCCGGCAAGTGTCGTTGAGGCAGAGCAACCGTCGTATCAGATACTACGGTAACTGCAAAAACGGCTAATTGCAGATCCAGTTACCGTAGTAACAGCATGGTATTTGCAAAAACGCAACTAATGACTAATCAAGCCATGGAGTCGGTAAGGATTTTCCTTAGCATGAATGAATGAATGGAGCTAAAAGCTCATATATCACTTGTAAGGGTATTTAGCATGTAGGCTATATGAAGGGGGCATGTATATAAGGTTCGCGCCGTTAAAGTGGGATAGCTCTTCCATAACCTCCCCAGCTCCAGAGAAGCAAATGACAGTCCTGTCCGCAAATTCCGTCCCGATCTCTCCACCTCTAACTCCCTCTGCAGTAGCTGACTCCGGCCCGTAAGTGCAGTGGAACATCTAGGATGTGTGACCTTGTCAGTTATCAAGTTCCGTCCGAGTCGGATCACTCTTTCGATAGTAATGCTTGTCAGAAGATTTCCACACTCCCCCCGCAGTTTCCGGATCTACTACGAACTTGTAAAGATGACATCCAATGCCCCTACAGCTCCCCGAAGCGTAATTAGGTCCTGTCCGCGAAGTTTCGCCTTGGTCGTTCTACCTCAAACTCCCCCCCCCCCACGGTGGCCGACTCGGGCTCGGAAGCACAGCACAACATCTAGGATATCTTACATTGTCAGGTATCAAGTTCTATCCTAATCCGAGTCTTCGTTCGAAAGTAATGCATGTCAGCAGATTGTAAATAGGAAGTTTCTTCTTGATCTATCCACCTCACCTCCCCCCCACAGTGGCCGACTCTAGTCCGGAACTGTAGCTGAACATCTAAGATATATGACCTTGTCAGGTGTCAAGTTCAATCCATGTCACAAGATTCTTGGGATCCCTGCTCGAACTCGCCCGCAGTGGGTGAGGAATTTACTGCTCCTAATAATCCCCCATTCATAATCGGTTGCCGTAGGATAAACCCTAGCACGCAGCCTGAAGGAAATTATTTGTCTCAAAATTGTCGTAATAACGGCTCTTATGAGGCTGTTTCCCTGGTGAGGAATTCACTGTGACCGGAATTAATATTCCAGGAGCGGCTGGGGCAGAAAAAAGTCGCTTTGTTCCCGAGCCACTGTTTACGCTACCGACCGACGCATTCTTGTAAGCATGAATGAATAATAACTTTTATTTCAGCAATACCGGCATTAAATAAGGAGAATAAACAAAAGATGACAGCTCAGATGACACTTGCAATGGTAGTTAGCATGTATATCAGCTAAGGTTGGCGCTGTAAAAGTCGGATGGCTCTTCCGAAACCCCCTCCAGCTTCCCCGAAGGTTGGCGCTGTAAAAGTCGGATGGCTCTTCCGAAACCCCCTCCAGCTTCCCCGAAGCATATTCAGCTCCTATCCGCCAAGTTCCGTCCCGAACCTTTCACCTCTGATCCACCCCCCACAGTGGCCGATTGGGATACCGAACTGTAGATCAAAGTCATGAGCTTGTCAGGTATCAAGTTCCGTCCGAATTGGCACTCGTTCTAGATTAACGGATGGCACAAGAATTACGGGATCATAATTCGAAGTGCGGACTTATACACATGAAACCTAGGACATGTTTTCCTGCCAACTGCCAAGTTTCACCCGAATCAGATCCCTTGTTCAGAGCTAATCGTTTTGAAAGGTTTCCGAGATTCCGAGTCTCCCCTCCATCTCACCAACAGTGTCTGGATCCGGATCTATAAATGGTACAATTAGGGCATATACTTGTCTTTACGCTTTCATCCGGACGATCTGTTCCGGATCTGAAACAACATCTGTTATATATGCTATTGCCCTCTGACAATTTTCTTCCAGGTCGGATAAATTGTTTTTATTTCTTTCTTTTATTTTATAAAAAAATAAATTATATACTTACTATATTTGACAGTGCAAAAACGATACGTCAGCTGAAATTTATTAGAGCTATTTCGGCCCTTCTTAGCAAGGGTCCTCTTCAGGCTCAAAGCCGCTCAAGATGGAAAAAGAAACTTGTGAAAACAACGTTAACATGCCGCCATCTTGATTGATATCCATATCGGAATAACAATCTCAAAAGCTATTTAAAAATGTCCACAAGTTTCTCAACATATTTCCACAAGTTTTTCACAAGTTTCGTTTTTTCCATCTTAAGCGGCTTTGAGCCTGAAGAGGACCCTTGCAAAGAAGGGCCGAAATATAGCTCTATAAATTTCAGCTGACGTATCCGCTTTGCACTGTCAAATATGATTCGCAGTCAGCTTGGGCTGAAGGAATATTAACATACTTACTTATTCGTTTGTTGGTTATGCATGCCATACGATTCCAGAACTTCCCTCACTCCATTCACCCTGGATGGTCGGATCCAAGAATTGACAATTTCCAAGATCTGCGATGTCAATCGTTCTTGCACATCTTGAAGTACCGTAACTGGCTTGCCACAAGATTTCCGGGACCTTCCTAACCTCCCTCCACATTGGCCGGATCCGGCCTGGTTCTAAAAATAATAGGCTATATATAGGACTTACGCTTGTCACTCTCGCCAGGTCAACTCTTCCAGAGGCTGTTGTGGATGACATGGTTGTCAACATGGACAAATCTGTCGTCCTAACCATAAATTTTTTAAAAACCGAACCACAGTTTTTCCCATCCCTTCCCAAGCCCCAGCAGGTTGATGATATCAAGCTGCTTGGAATACATATCACTCACGATCTAAAATGGAATAAGCAAGTAGATAGCATGCTCAAAAAAGGTAATATGGCAATCCGGTCACTTAAACTCCTGGCCCGTTATGGAGTACCCACTGACCATCTGTTGGTAATTTTTTTGACTTTTGTTCGTCCAACCCTTGAATACTGTTGCCAGGTTTGGCATTTCGGGTTGACCCGTGACCAGTCGGATCTACTTGAACGGGTGCAGTATAGAGCCCTCCTTGTGGCCTCGAAATCCCCCAAAGTCCCTTATCTCGAATTGTTGAAAAAATTTAATCTAGAGTTGTTAGCACAACGCCGAAAAAAGTTATGTTTTAGTTTCGGTCTAAAAACGTTGGAGAGCCCTGGTCTAAGAGAAATTCTTCCCCCTGAATATCAACCTATTAGGCCGAGACCGGCACGAGCTGCTGCCCAGCCTGTTCCTAAGTTGCAGCCAGTATCCTGTTCCCACGACCGATATAGAAAAAGTTTTGTTCCGTCATTCACGGATCTTTTTAACGGGCATTCCGGAACACCTCCTTAATTTTACCGCATTCCTGTGTGTTTATTGTTATTGAATTGTAAATATTATAATTGTAGATAATGTTTAGTGTTTGTTTGGGGTTATTTTTGACCAAATAAGAAAAAAGATGTATGCTTTGTAGATGTTATTTATGATGTAAGGTTTATTGCGAGTTTTATTGTGCGACACATGTAATTTGACCAAACGAAGATTATTTGTAATGTGGCTGTTGTTTTTAATTGTTAAGTTGTGATGATACTGTATACGACGAAAAAATTCAGTGTTCGGCTTTGTCCGTGAAGGAATTTTTGAAAATAAATTGAATTGAATTGAATTGAATTGAATTGAAGATCGGATTACTCGTCCGGAAGTTACCGACTCCTGATTCTTCCTCGCTCCACTCCCGCTTGGATGGTCGGATACGGGAAGTGAAAATTTCCAACTCATTCTGGTCAGATCCCTAATACGCCTGACAAATTTTTATCGACCTAGCCCATCAGCGAGTACCCTAACTCGCTTGCGACAAGATTTCCAGTATCCCCACCCAATTCCCACCCCCGCAGTTGTCGGAGTTCGTCTGGGCCTGAAATCAAACATCAGTAACATGCGCTGTTTTCCCAAATATCAAGTTTCGTAGTTTCATCCAGGTCGGATACCTCATTCAAAAGTGTTTCCATGCTTCAAGATTCCGGATTTCCCCTACTTCGATAGCCCATAAGTCACAATTTTCAAGTTAATCTGGCCAGGTCCTTAATACGCCTGACGAGCCCGTCTGGAAGTACCCTAACACGCGATCACCGTACCGACCGACGTACAGACTGACGTTATATTGCACTTGAGCCGGTACAAGTGCATAAAATGAACAAAAAGAATGACAATAAAAAGGGGAAAATGCATACTAATGTTGCTGCAAAGTTTTTGCAAAGAGAGACCCACACAGGTAAGCATGGAATACTGGCTTGGTTACATATTTCACAAGCTCCATATCCGTGTTAGAGAGACGTCCGGATAATGCCGATTTAGCCTTGCGGCGAATTTCTTGATGAGGAATGTCCTGGAGACAAACGGGATGATTTGAAAAAAACGCTCGGACACACTGGTGTAGCTTATTTTAGCATTGCCTAGACACTTGGCGGTGAGAAACTGTGACCGGAATTGATATTTGCAGGACCGGTTGGAGCAGAAGAGATTCACGTTATCCCCGAGCCACTATTTACGCTACCGACCGACGGGGCGTTCATAATGACTGTTCAAGCCACAGAATCGGGAAGGATTTTCCTGGGAGCGAGGGATGGGTGCCTTTACGAGGTTACGTATACGGTGAGTCATTGAGAGATTCCTTAAAGGACCCGTCATACCTGTAATGCCAATGCAACCTACTTCAGACATTTCAGTAAAGCCCCGTTCACAAGCATGCCTAGCCAAGCACAGATGTCTAGGCACGTGCGTAGCATCACCGTTCACACCCATGCGTATAGGCACAGATTTTGGGCCAAGCACGGAGTTCCAGGCTCTAGAAATCGGTGCCTAGCTACGCCCGAGCACGTGCCTAGCCATATGTGCTTGGCTAAGCATGTATAAGGCATGTAAACACCGCTTTTGTATGTTTCATCGGAGGATTTTATTCTATCTGGAATTTCGAAAACAAACCTGCAATCTTCCTGCAGCCTGAGGATGACCCCTGCCAAAAAGGCCGAAATTTCACTGAATAAGGTCCTAGCTGACTTATCCATTCGAATCATTTAAAAAAAAAATATAAGTCAATATCTATGTCAGCATCATAATAGGGTCACTGGAAAACCGGAATACCGGAACCCCGGAACCTCCCTAATCTGACCTATCTAACCTTTTGGTTAGGGAGGTTCCGGGGTTCCGGTGTTCTGGTTTTCCAGTGACCCTCATAAAATGAAGAGCCAACAACTTGAGAAATAGAAGAAAAAAATATAAGGACTATTTCTCGTTAAAATTTTACGGATGTCGGATTGACCTTACATTAGGGTATGATCCTCGTCCTGTATGTTATTACAGGAAGGACAGTTCACTGTTTTGCTTGAATTGAAAGAAGGACAGCCCGCTCGAAAGCTGAAATCACATGTTACTATGAATGAATGAATGTATCCCCCAAAAAGTCTATAGGCCATGGCGGGACAACAACATAAACTCATCCAGCTCATCGTCTACATGATGTTTTCCATGAGTTTTTTTTGCCAAATTAGAAATTTAGTCCAAACTGTCGTCATCAGCGTTGATTGTTTTTTTATGGCACTTGCAGCTTCGCTCAAGTGCCATATACCGATCACTTTTCCGTCGGTCGGTCTGTCGGTCGGTCGGTCGGTCCGGTGATCTCGAGTTAGGGTACTTGCAGATGTGCTAGGACGATGAAACTTGGCAGGCATATCAGGGACCCGACCAAACTAACTTGCAAATAGTCACTTCCCCGATCCGACCACCGTGGAGGGAGTAGAGGGCGGGGGAATCCTGAGAATTTAGTAGTTTTTGTAAAAACCCTACCCCTTTCTACACACTAGTAGGTCTGCGCGCGGCGTGACGTCACTCGTTGCATCGGATCACTCTGTTAACATTGGAAAGAGCTAGTGCATTCGAGGGTCAAAGGGGTTTGTATGTGTGGTGCAGTGCGGGGGAATATGGAAAATTTAGTGTTTTGTAACTTTCGAACGGGTGATCGGATTGGGACGAAACTTAATACCTGAATGAATGACATATCTCTGATGTTCCATTTGAAGTCCGAACCGGATTCGACAGCTATGGGGGAGTTGGGGTGGGCGAAGACCGGAAATCTCGAGAAACGGTTATAATGGAGGGATCGGAGTAAAACTTGCTGGGAAGAACAAGAATCTGCTCCAGATAAATCGTTTACACGTTTGGACTGGACCCGGACACTTGGGGGGGGGAGGTGGAGGGGAGTTTCCCGGAATTCTGGTGATGACGGTTTTTGGGATTTTCACGACGAAACTTGGGAGGCGTATCAGGGACCCGATCAAACTTACTTGTAAATAAAATTCACTCGATCCGATAGTCGTGGGGGATCGGAGGGAGGGGGAATCCGGAATATTTAGCCATGCGTAACTTTGGAACGGGTGATCGGATTCGAGTGAAATTTAATAACTGAACAGAGGGCGTGCATGTGGGGATCTTTTTCATGTCCGGACCGGATCCGACAACAATTGGGGGGGGGGGAATACGTGACCGGATTGGACTGGAGAGATCGGGATGGAACTTTGTGGGAATAAAAAACAAGTCCAAAACTGAACCGGATTGGCTCCGGCGACTGTGGGGGGAGTTTGAGGGGCGGGTCCGGAATTCCGGTGATCGCGAGTTAAGGTACTTCCAGATGTGCTAGGACGATGAAATTTGGCTGGAATATTAGAAATTCGACAAGATTGGCTTAGAAATCGCCACTTTTCAAATCCGACCATTCCTTAAAGTATAAATCATGACCGCAAATTAAGAAAAATATTTTAAGCAAAATATGCATTTCCATCATCCCCATGAGCTCATGATCATTTTTGCCTCAATGGTTTTGCTTACAAATGAAGTTCTAGCTCCCTTAAAGTCTGCATCTTAACCGCAAGGTCGAAAAGTACTTTTATCAAACGAGACATCGCAACCCATGATCAGTTGTCCCACAAGGGTTATGCAAAAAAAATAATTTCTTGCACCCTTAAAGTTCGCATTTTACCCGCATTAGTGAAAAAAAAAATATATATCAATGATCCCTAAGAGCCTGCTATCGTTTTTGCCTCAAGGGTCTTCCTTACAGATGAATTTCTAGTGCCTTTAAAGTGCGCATCATTACAGCCAAGTTCAACGATAAAATACTTTTTCTCTAGCTCCCTTAAAGTGCGCATCTGAACCGCACAGTCGAAAATTACTTTTGATCAAATAATACATCTCAACCCTTGCAAGTGCCATATGAGCTTACAGCTCTTGTTGTGTTTGTTTTTCCTTATTTCCTTTTACTCCACTGTCGCCATGTGCATTTGGTGGGTTATAAATTAAATAAATAAATATATAAATAAATAAGCATTCCAACTATACCATTCCAAATATTCAACACTCGATTCAAAATTCTAATAACTAATTAGACTCTCTAACAGTAGTGCAGGACCTTACACAACCTCGAATGTTACCTCGAAAATGTTCAAATGAAATTTGCATGCTGTCCTGACAGTCAAGAGGCAAAATCTGAACAGTCGTGTCCAAAATTATTCAAACTCAATGCCTTTTCTTTGTTTTCAAGCTTCATTTAAAAAAGATTTTCTGGTTATTAACTTTGGTAGCTCTACCTTTTTCATCATTTTGTAAATTACGGCATGGAATACGAGCTCGGGTAACAAGGAGGAGGTATTGTTTGAAAATAAAAATAGTTTTAACTAGAAATAGTGAAGCAAAATTTATTTCTCAAGTATGTAAACCATTCTATCTTCAAGCTAGTATGTCAAACAATCCAGATAGATTTTTCTAATTGAAAGACTTCTCTGGAAATTTGAAATCTTGTTTGAGGTTGGGTACCTCTCCTGTACAGCACGTGTGATGCCTAAATTTTGTCTCGTAACGATGTCCTACAACAGAGGGTGAATTTGAATGAATCACAAGCTGAAGATTGCAGTAATTTAAAAAAAAGTTGAGGTTTGGATACCGCCTTTCAATTGGAAGAACTTGAAAGTCAGCTATACCTTTTGGAATGACAAGTCCTTCTGCCAGCCCCTGACTTTCGAAGGGATTGGTTTTAAATTGCTGAGAGCCATGCTCCAAATGGAATTCACTTTCGTGGACTCATTATTTTGGAGTTGGAAGTATGATGATGAAATCTTATTAACGTACTAAACAAGGAAAGGGAAATAGTGCAGTACAAAAAAGAAAAAAGAAATTACAAAAAAGAAAGGAAAAATTACAAGTCCTTTGTTGAAGCAGGGAAATGTTTGATAGAATGTCGATATTCTGATTCTCACCGGGTTGACACTTGACAGTTTCACCTTACATGGAAAACTGGAAACTCGGTTTTCTGAAAAAAAGTAAAAGATTGTTCAGTCTCAAAATGGTCGGCAGATAGTTAAAAAAAAAACAAAAAAACATTTATGTGATGGAATTCGTCTGGGTCTATTTTATTTTCACTTTTGTTTATTCTGATCGTGTTTAACTTAATCTTAGCAAAACAAAAAATCGTAACCACAGTGACATGGACTTTTACTTCTCAAAATCAGTTTCAAATACTCTATAGGCCTACTGATCTCAGGAATTCTTTTTAACCATCCCTAACATCTGTTTTTTCCACAACAACAAAACCAGCAACTCCCGAAATCGATTCCCCAGCGAACCTGAAAGGAAGTATTTTTTTTTATGATGGTGATGATAACCGCAGCATTCCCTGTCCGTGAGGGCTCGCGAGAATACGGGGAATGAGTCCCCGGGACAAACAAAAACCCGGCGACTCCTCAAAAGGAGTCCGCGGGGAAGGGCGAGAGTAGGCCTTAGGTGGATTGGTTGCGACGTGTTAGAATATCAAAATTAGCATGTTCAGAAATGTTTTGAGATGAATCGCCTAAATTCATGGCCGGCAGTGCTTGTTTCGACCGGTGCCAAGAAACAGTGTACAGCAGGTGCCTGGGAGCGGGTAACCCCTCGCGTTTTCTTCGCTGTAGGCTATAGATATTTGCCTTCTCATTGTGTATGCACCTCGTTCTGCAGACTAGATATATTTTCCGTTTGAGTATTATAAATTGCAGAAACCAGACGGTGACTCGTAATCACGATATTGCCGGGGCCCAGATGTTATATGTTGGTCGAATTCTAAGTAGGAAGCAATTACTTCCTGAGTTATGGGACTGATATTTAGCCTTCGGATGACGGAGGTGGGAGTTTCGAAGGCAGGACCCTTTCCGATTTTCTTCTGCTTCTTCCTTAATGGTTGAGACAGGAGCCCTGTTTTGTAACGTTAACCTCATTGACAAACAAAGCTTTGACTATGTAAACTCGAACTGTGCTCCTCCAGACCAGGCGTGCTTTTATTGGCTGAAAGTAGTGGTTGCGACTAATTTTAGAATTTTTTGCCAAGGATTTTCTTTAAAACAGGGTAGGAAGAGGTCGGGGTTGTACCGTACGTTTTTCAAAAAAAAAACGTACGATTCAGCCCCACCTTTGGGGTTGGTTCGTACGGACGGTGTTTTGAACCGGACGTTGTTAAGATGAGCTCTGAATATGACCGAATAAGTAGTAACACAAAGCTAATCAAGTTTTCATTTATTGGAGAAAAGTAGGACTATGCAAACCTACAACCGAACCGAAAACTTTGAAAAATCGAACCCGAAAGAAAGCGCTTGTTGAACAATACCTGTTCCACCAGAAGCAATTGATGTCGGAAGCTTGGGTACAACACCGTTATCCTGCTTTTAAAAGTGCAAAAACTGGTAGAAATTTTGATCCGGACGGTTGACCGGACCTCTAAAATAACGTCCGATTCAACCCCCCAGAATGTGTACGGTTTAACCACACAGAGACCATTTCTACGAAAATTAAAACCAAGAAAAAACGGAAAGCAAGAGGAACCCCGTAATAGGCTAGTAAGATGCAGAACTGAACCGTTGGAATAAACTATCGCGCACTCACAAAACACAACTAACTTCTTCTCGAAAATCAGTACTAGGAATATAACCAAACAACTTATGGATGCGGCCGGTCCGGAGTTAAAAGATAGATATTCGCATTTCTTACATTTGAAGAGAGTCCAGTATTGGAGAAAGAAGAAGACACCTTTTGAGTCTCACCGTTGGCAAAATTTGCCAGAGTTCCATTTTTGGGAGTAAGTCTAGGTCCGCCTTCTGACCTATTGAGTCATTTTTCAGACCTGGCTTCTTTTCTGCTCTTAGAGGTTCTTTAATCTCCGAAATTGTAGCTACGGTCCTTTTTTCACGAACTTCAGAGGAGATAGTGGCGGCTCAGTTTACTTTCAAGTTTCCAAAAGAAGAATAGAGGACTCTAGGGATAGTTTCTTTGACGTTCAGTCGGAAACTTGAATGACGCTCCTCGACTACTTCCGTAGTTTGATTCTCCCTTGTGTGATTGATTGTGCGGACATTCAGGGGGAAGCGGCAGTTGTGACATTTTAAAATGCCCTTTTAAAGATATCTTGCCTGTAATAGCCTACCAACGGAACTTACTTTTGTCAATCGACCTTTTGGTCTCCGGCTTTTCCGGCTTGTGCCTGCGTTATATTCATTTTACTCAGAAGTGTAAATTAAAACCTTGAACCTACTTCGGTCATAACTCCATCCATTCTTAAACACAGAGACCCAAATTTTATACGCTACATTTTACCCCCCCCCCAACAATTATTTCCATTTGAACGAATTCTTTAATTTTGAGACCTGTTCAAAAAAGCCTACCTCTACAGAATTCAAAGCCAAAGAAAAAAGGTATGACATGGAATATAAATTGTTTGGAAATCGTCGATTCGCAATCGAACCAGGGTTTCGCAGCCATGTCAAAACACGTTCATCAACTGCAATTTTTTTTTTTTATCCATGACCGAATATTTGCATCAAGGATTTTTATCGCCTCATTTAAAGGAAAAAAGGCAGGTTAGATTATTCTTCTTCACTCGATCAAGGCTTTAAACTCTTTAAGTTACCGCCCAAGTTCTGGAGTAACTTGGAAGGAAATTCCCTTCATGGACGAAAGCTAGAAAACGAAGTTTTTTTCCTTAATTTAAAACGTGATTTTTTTTCTTTGTAGATGATGGAAGATCGTTCGATCGTTTACTTGTGGGTTGTTCTTGTTAGTTTCTTAGTTTGCGTTTTTTCTCCTCTAGTTTTTTTTTCTTTTCTCCTTCATTTTTTCTACTTTGTTTGATTTATTTCCTTGAAAACACAGTTTGAAAATAAAAATTAAGTAGGCTACAGTTAAAATGTCTAATGAAATATGGGGCGAATGACATCAGGCATCTTTCTGTAGATTTCGTGGGGGGGGGGAGAAGCTTGGGTCTTGGTTCGTTCATGCTTCTCATATTAGGGCCAAGTGGGGGTGTAATAATGAAGTCCAGAAGGATGTCTGTGGTGTCCAGAATTCAAAATTTAGACCGCTGTCGGCTTTTCCCTCAGTGTATATGCATAAAAAAAAAAAAAAAAAAAAAGTAAAATATTTGGCAGTATTTCTTTTTTCAATAATTCGAATTGAGGTTTTTATGTCATCCGTTAAGCGTACGCTGTCTCTCACACTGATTAGTTCATGAGCCGGTGGAAATGACGGACTCATTGTCATAAAGGGTTGATTCATTTTTGTGTTAATGTTGATGCATTTTATGTTGATTAAATTGGCTGGTCTCAGGACTTTTGAGAAAGGAAAGGTACAGTAGTGTTTACAGTATTCATTCCTGCCGACTGGTAACGGCATCTCGATTCCGCCAGATCAGTTCACTCCTTTAAAGGACCTATCGTACCTATAGTGCCAATCTTTCGTAATTGCATCCATTAATTCTTAAACCCGGAGACCCGAATTTCATATGTGTGTCATTCTAATCCCGCTAACGACACGTCACTGGTCATCGTAGCTATTTTCCATGCGAATTATACTCCCGCCGAGTGTTCGTGAATAATGCTGTTGATGTGTCAAACCGGTTATCGGAATTTTGCCTTGTTTTTGCTAGAAGTTTATGGGCGTGGAAAACGCTTAAAACAGCCAAAGCTGTGGATAGGTTGTTAAAAGCAGAGTCTGGTTTTAAAGTACTCAACTGTTGTTAAATACTGGACAATAAACAGTAAGTGCGAGGGGTGCTTTAATGAATTCGAGCAAACTAAATATTTAGAGGCGAATGCCTTTTCTCTTGCTTTGTATTATTATTATCATTTATTATTAAACTGAACCTACCAACTAATCAGAATTAGTGAAGTGTCGCTTTTGATGCCACTGGCATGTCTGATGCTTTTAAAAAACATGAGGTTTCTTCATATGTGTCAATAAAATTGTACCTTACCTTTTCCTTACCATCCTACTAACCTTACCTTGCCTAACCTACTAACTAATCAGAATTAGTGAAGCGTAGTTTTTTGTGCTTTTAAGAAACATGAGGTTTCTTTATATGTGTCAATAAAATTGTACCTTACCTTCCTACTAACCTTACCTTACCTAACCTACTTACTAATCAGAATTAGTGAAGCGTCGTTTTTTTTAATGCCATGTCTGATAAGAAACATGAGGTTTCTTTATATGTGCCAATAGAATTGTACCTTACCTTCTCACTAACCTACTTTTGAATCAAAATTAGTGAAGCCTCGTTTTTTATGCCATGTCTGGAAGCGTCATTTTTGTATGCCATGTCTGATGCTTTAAAGAAACATGAGGTTTCTTTATATGTGCCAATAAAATTGTACTTTACCTTTACCTTACCTTAACCTGTCTTTGCAGTCGGACAGTGGATGGTTCAGTCGCCGGTGTAAGAAGATCAATCACAGTCGCAGCACGCTCTCCTACCTCTTACCTTCTTTTATCAATTCCGCTTTCTACGAAGAAGAACCAATTCTACAAATTGCGATTGATGAGTCCCGGAAGCTTTTGTACACGAGGTCAGAGAAGGATACGCTCACGCTTTTTGACCTCGGAGACGACGATTCGTCGGTCACCCGAGTAGCGGCAATGAGCTTGCAGAATATTGCGGATTCTGCGCATAATATCATCAGGTAAGTAACAGTTGCGTTTTTTCAGATACCATGGTATCTGATATACGGTCTAACGTCGTTTTTGCAGTTATCGTGGTATCTGATACTACGGTCAAAAGGCGTTTTTGCAGTTGTCGTGGTATCTGGTCAGTTACCGTGGTAACTGATATTCAGATATCACGGTCCGACCGTGGTATCTGGTCGTGGTATCTGAAAAGTCATCTCACTTTCATCAAATTTTGTCAAATTGTGAGTAAGAAGTTCAGCACTTAGTGATGTAACTGGATATCAGTTTTTCTTTTGGGATGACTTCGTAAAGTGCAATTTCGGTAGTAGTCGTTTTTGCAGTGGCCCGTATATCAGATAACATGGTAACTGGAAAAACGACTAATTGCAGATCCGATTACCGTGGTAACAGATACCATGGTATCTGCAAAAACGCAACTAATGAAAGGTTCACTGAAAAGTTTATCGTTCCAGTTTCCCACCCCGCCCTTACGGAAATATTTAGCCTGAAATCGACCGAGACAAAACGAAACTAACCTGGTAGATTTCGACCCGATTTCAGATTAGTTTCTTCCTCGGATGGACCGGAATTTTGGTCTCAGCTCTGCCGGAGGTTAATTTCTGCACAAGCGGGCAGACAGTTGCTGCATTCCAATCCAAATTCTCTGCAGAGAAAAAAAAGAGCTCCTATTTATTTATGACCCGCTTTTCAGTTATACGCTATTGGAGTAATAGAAAACAAAATAAAAGGCACGGATGGAAACACTAAACAAAACAGAATAAATAAACATGTTTATCTTCAGATACACGTTGAAAACACAATAAATACTCATAAATTTTTGACATATCCACTAAATGGGTTCAGGATAAAAAAAAATGGCCATTGTGAAAGCACACTATAGTGTGCCATATGAAACCTCTTACGCCCGATCTTGACTACACTGTAAAAAGTTTCTCCGAATAAGGATTAAAGTTAACTGCAGTATTCACTACTGGGATTAATCTTATCTCTACTGAGATAAGATTCTCTCTGAGATAAGATTCTCTCTTAATCTTATCTCTACTGAGATAAGATTAATCCGAATTAGAGAAAAGAGTATCTCAGTAGAGACAAGATTAATCCCAGTAGCAAATACTGCCAGATTTTTTTTTACAGTGTAATATTACCCACAAACGCTGTGTCTGATTGGTTTGTACAGTCCGTGCCTTCGACGGAACCATTCACAAACAAGGCGAGAGAGGGGGCTTAATCGTGAAAAGATTCTCCATGGGTCCCGTATGGTCCACGCTCCCGGCTACATTAACAAACAAAGAAAAAATATTATGGCCCATAGACGCCTCCGATTAGGGCGGTTGTGGAAATTTGAGTTCGCTGCCAGGAGAATAAGACCTTTGACTACCATAGCTTAAGCTCAGCGAAAGTACAGCAGTGATTCTGGGCAAAGGCCAGACTAGAGCAGCAAGAATAGAGAAGAAAAAGAAACGTCGCGTAAACGAACCATCCAAATCGATTCATATCCTGAGTAAACCAATCAAAAACGTTTGTTGTCGTGATGTTTCCTGCACTTGGCCATATGTCGATTCTTAATCGGCACGAAGTAGATATGAGCGTATTTGCGCTAGAATAGGGTTCCCAACGGATGGTTGTTGGAAGATTAGGAAACTACACAGACTGGTGAGTCCAGGCCTTCTGCTTTACTCTAAAGGCGTATTCTCGCCGTTCTCCGAGGACTCCACTTGAGGAGTTCCCGCGTTTTTGTTTCTCCAGGAGACTCACTCCCCATAATCTCGCGAGTCCCCACGGATGGGGAGTGCTCCGATTATCATCACCATCATCAAAAGGACTTCCTTTCAGATTCGGAGTGGAATCAATATTTGCTTGTGTTGGTGCAATGTAAAATTAATTAAAAACAATCAGAATAAACAAAACCCAAAATAAAGTGGATCCAGACTAATTTCGTCAACTGCGTATTTTTTTTCGAACAAAATCTCTTTAAGAAGCATTCCCCGTGTTCTCGCTGTTTTCCGTACGCGGAGTCTGCGTGGAGTGACTCCCTCTATTCTCGCCGTTCCATTCGATTCCCCAAGGAGTCCTCGGGGAACGGCGAGAATACGCCATAAAGAATTTCTTCTATTCCAGCACTGTGGATCGGACATGCTTCCGACCTCTAGCGGGTATATCAGTGATCGAATCCTCTGAATCAGCTGAGCTGAACCTCCTAGCTGTCACCAGCACTGGTGTCCGCTTGTTCTTCACCTGTCTTCCCTTAAACACCATAATCGGTGCCCCAACCAGCTACCCGGTGCAACGTTATTCTGGCTTGACCATGGTCCATGTCCGTTTGCCTCCCGGGTTCTCTGCTGGGTCGACAGCGCAGAGGCCAAACAAGGTTCATACTAGCTACTACAAGAAAGGTACGTTATTTAACTTTCATGAGTTACGCTAGAAACAAATTCCATGAGCTCCATTTTGAGTGAATGTATGTCATTTGCCCGAACACCCTTGCGGGAATTTTCCGCCTGAAACCGACCCAGACAAAATGAAACAGATTTTGACCCGATTTCAGGTTTGAAACAGATTCCAGGACTTATGTTCTTTTGCTTGGTTTTCCAATTGTTTAAACACGGCACGTTTAGCTTTCAATCGGTGTTGCCACCGGCAGTAAAATTTTACTAGATCTAGTAAAAAAATTGAATCTAGTAAATTTAGAGGATCTTGTAAAATTCATCCTAATCTAGTAAAAATAATCCCAATTTATAGTATGAAAAAATGGTCCAACCCAGAAGTTGTGTCATTTCTGGCTCCATTCACTTGGCCAGAGCGACAATTCTAAATTTCTTATGTTAACCGAACCAAGGATCAGAGCTCTTTGACTATTGTGCTAGGTCTTTAGCCCCTGACCAACTGTTGAAAATCGACTGTTTTTTAAGAGAATTTGACCTGTTTGAATAAAAAGTCGATTGTCTTTGAAAAACTCGTAAAAAAGGAATTTCCTTCCGAGGAAGAAATTAACCTGAAATCGGGTCGAAATCTGTTTCAGGCGTAAAATTTCCGTACATGCATTGGTAGTAAAACAAGAACTTTAATTATGGCGAACTCCAGTTCTCAATTAATTCGTTGATGTTTACTTTTCCTTGTATTATGTATTCCGAAATGCTCCAACTCTTGAGGGCTTGCCCCCTCTCGATTTTAGTGTATAGCAAGTGCCCGGTGCCGGAACCGGCTGACAGCAGCCGGCACCGGTTGCCACGTGCTATAACATGAAACTCAGCGTAATTAGAAGAGTGGAAATCGCCTAATATGGTCGGCACCCGAAACCGCAGTCTAGACTTTACCTCAGCCTATTATGCTCGGCCCGTGACAATGTTCGTGACGTCTAAAGGGAAATAGAGAAATTCGATTAAACCAATATTGCAGAATATATATTTGTATCTATCTATAGAGCCGAGCGGCCAGCGAGGCGCCGGACGCGTTTACATTAATGTTCTAGGGACAATCAATTCCCGTAGTAAATGGAAAATATACACTTTTCGTGTGATGTCACGGGCCGCGGATAATCGGCTGAGGTTTAGTCGGCGGTGCCGGGAAGGGGTGTACATCAGATGGCGGGGAGTGGGTAACACCTCACCAACTTTCCAAATAATTCGGGGGCTAGAGATTATATGTCGACAGAATCGTTCTTTCTACAAAATCTGACCGCATGGACACGCATGGTAATAAAAAGAAAGAAGATAAAGCCTTTGCCCTTTCAGTCAGGAGTGTCATTTCAGATGGGAGAGGGGGGGGGCATAAACATGTTCTTTTCCTGTTTACTCCTAGGGTTCTTTTCAATAAAGGTCGTTGTTTACCTTGTTAGTTAGGCAGAGTTTCCTTTTGATGTTGCTAATTGAATTGCGTGTCTAAATGTCTTTAGTAATGTCTTATTTTTGTTCTCTGCGCCAGAATGAATAAATCACGTCAATCCTCAGCTGATCTAAAACTCGAGTTGCCGACTTTTCGACCAATATAAAACCAGTAAGTAGGCCTACGATAGCAACACACCATTTTATGCCTTATTTATTTCATGCGTGGGTGTAAAGAATTGGAGGGGTTAAGAGAGGGAATTTTTAAGGGGGAGTTCATGGGAAGGACTGGTTGGTGAAAATTATGCGGAGTAGATCTTTTTGAGTATGAGAAATCTGACAAGTTTCCTCAGGGTGGCTAGTTACCCTACGGGGAAAGGTGTTTGAGTGGTGTGTAGTGTGACCTAGTAGTTTGTTACTTTCTTTCTGTATTTATATTGTTTATTTTGTTTGCTATGGCCCCTGGGCTTTAAATGGAAATTCATATCATATTATACCAGCAAACGCTACAACGAACGTATCTTGACTCGTTCATTAAAGTTTAACCGAAAAGGACTGGGATAGGACAATCTAGTTACCCATCACTAATTCACTTAAATTTGCTTGAAGACCCGCTGAAAATGCGTTACTTGGTTGTTCCGCTATTCAGGAATAATCGATTTTCAAATAGTGGAATTTCCGTGTGATTTGTGGTACCTCTAATTAGTTGTATGTCTTACAAGAAAGACTTATGACTTTTCTTTGTTCAGGCACTAAGCAATCTTCACCAGTATCGCCACTGCCCACTGAAAAGCCTTGTTTGTGTTTAGATAAAAATTTCCCGCGTCATAGTAGAATTTTCGCTGTGGGGACGGCCGCAGATATTCTGAACGTCATAACTAGAACAGATAGTGGAAAACAAAAAAATCCCTTTGCAGAATCCAAATAATTCAGTGTATTCAACAAAATGACACACAAATAAGTTGGCTTTTCAGTTAAACTTTAAAGGATCTGTGCCAGTAAGGATCTGTTCACCGCGTAAAGTCAATTTTATTTTGTTTTCGTATGTATCTGACAGTATGCCTTTGGATAGGAAAAGTAAACAAAACCCGATTCAAAAGAAAAATTCACTATATAAATCTAGCTAAAAGTAAATCTAGCTTCAAGTAAAAAATAAAAAATTTCAGGTACTGCTGTCATGTCGTCTGCTACCACCGAAGACAGCGACTCCCTCTGGGTTGTCTCGAACGACCTTTTCCCGTTTTCTCCGAGTCTGACGGAAGGTGTCAGCATTGAACAGTTGGACGGACGAGCGTGGGCGCTGGTTGAAGACAAGTCGCGCCGCCCAGACGTCTGTGGTCCTAGAGTCGAGCCACCCTCGGTTGTCATCCAGCACGCCGTTCCGCCGACCAACTTCGTGCTGCTGACCAATCAGGTATGACTTTTTAAGGTTCGCTGAAATACGGAAATCTAGAGTAGCTCGAAAACCCGAGGAAAATGGAAAATGTGTTGCTCCGTTGCTGCTGCTTAAATATTCATGTGTGACTTACAAAGGTACACTGGAGTAGTAGTTGGATAAGGAGATGCGCTGAATTCGTTTCTGAACTTTCTTTTTTTTTTGCTGGACAAGTAGTTAGCTCGGAATTCGGCCGAAACCGGAAATTTGGCAGAAGTAAAGCAGGAAGTTTCGATCAGTATGGTCAAATAGATATGGCTTATACAGGTATATCTGAACTTGGTTTTCTCAAATGATAAGCCTGGCGAAGACTGGATCTGGCGAAGACAAGACCTAGTTGCCTGGATCAAATATTACATTTTTGGGATCCCATCGAAACCTTTGGTCTTGTTTCAAGTGGAGGTGACTCGGAATTACAGATGCCTGCCATCGGCTCTTCTTAAGTTTCCAGGAATGACCCTGTGCAGTTTTCAAGCGGACGTTCAATCGCCAAATCCCCTCCCTTTTATATCTCGTTGATCTTTAATCTCCTAAAATGTTCGAAAGGGGACTGCAGCTAGACAGTTACTTTGTTTATCCTTGAAGATGCTTCATTCGGAGATGTTTAATCTGATGGAAGTGGCTGCCGCAGGTGAAGCTAGTTGCCAACCGACCGTGCCTTTTTGGGATCCCAAAAAGTGGTGGGATACCTATGACTTCGTAAACGTTGTCCATCTGTCCGTCCGTCTGTAAGCACGATAACTCTCGAACGGAATGAGATATTTTGTTCAAACTTGGTGTGAGGATTCTTTGGGTCAAAGGACAGGTCAAATTCATAGGTGGGTTCCGTAGCTCTATATTTAGGGGTGGGGGAGAGGGTTCAGATTTAGGGGCCCACAAATTATTTTTTAAAAGCTAATGATATAGTCGATTTAGCGGTGAGCAGACATGCTGAATCCATGTATGATAATTATTTTCTCACCGAACAAATAATTCGCCCGGAATCCGGCCAAAATCGGAAAATTTGTTAAAAGTAGAAGTTTTACTTGAAGTTGATTAGATGTTTGATACAGAGGTAAGGAGACATGCTGAATCCGTATATGCAATTATGTTATCTCCGAACATACAGTTCGCCTGGAATCTGGCCGAAACCGGAAAATGTCTTGAAAGTAACAGCTCTATCTGAAGTTGAATAGAGGTTCGATGTAGGTGTCAAGAGACATCCTGAATCCGTGCATGAAAATTATTTTCTTGCCGGACAAATAGTTCGCCCGGAATCCGGCCCAAAACTTACAGAACAAAACGTGTTTTTTGGAAGAAATGTTTTTTTTTTAAGAAATGTTGTTTCTTTAACTTCCAACAAATAACGAATTATGATGTTCCGCGTAGCTCGTTTGCATCGGGCAAAACGAACAAGAAATTGTTGAAATGAATGAATGAATTTTATTTGTTACATTTTCATTTCATTTTTTTTAAGACGTATATTTCAGATTTAAAGCGTCTTCAAAAAAGGAAGGGAGCATCTTTGTTGAATCTCCATGAATCTCCAACTTATTTTTGTGTCATTTAGTTGAATACACTGAAATACATTTGTTTTTAGACATTTTATTAATAACCAGAAAATTTGCTAAAAGTAACAGTTTTGTCTGAAGTTGAGCCGTTTCGCCGTAATTTTTCAATAAAACACCACTATGGTATCATTCATGTTTATTTTCAAATGGCTGATTAGTGATAAATAGTAAAATGTTTTAAGGAGTCTGACGAAGACCAGATCTCTAAAAAACCCGATTGTCTGGATAAAAAAGTCCAACAAATCTTACATTTTTGGGATCCCATCGAGACCTTTGGTCTTGTTTCTTGAAACCAGCTGAAGGACTTTAAACTATTTCCCAGAATCTGGGAATTTGAGTACCTCCTCAATCTCGAAAACCACTTGAAAACGCTGATGACTTCTGGCGTTTTCCCTTGGGGCTTTTCCGCAGGGGTATGTAATTCTGTTCAAGTGGCTTCGGCTGAAGTGCCATACCAATCGTCTATTCTGTCTGTCTAGTCGTTCTGTGCAGATTTCTATTTCGGGCACTTCCACGTAAACCAAGAGGACGAAACCAGTGCTGCCAATTTTTGGGATCCCAAAACGTAAGTGGAGGGATACCTATGACATCGCAAAAGTTGTCCGTCTGTCCGTCTGTAAGCAAGATAACTCTCGAAATGAATGAGATATTTTGATGAAACTTGGTGTGAGGATTCTTTGGGTCAAGAGTAAGGTCTAGTTCGTAGATGGGCTCTGTAGCCCTACATTTAGGGGTCGGGGTTCAAATTAAGGCGCAAGCAAAATATTTTTAAACAGCTAATGTGATAGTTGATTATGGGGTAAAGAGACATGCTGAAAACGAATATGAAAACCATTTTCTCGCTGGACAAGTAGTTAGCCCGGAATCCGGCCAAAACCGGAAAGTTTGTTAAAAGTAAAACTTTTATTTGAAGTTGATTAGATGTTCGATTTAGGAGTAAAAAGACATGCTGAACACGATGGAGAAATATATACGCTGAATTCGCTTTTGAGCTTCATTTTTTCGCCGGACAAGTTGTTCTGGAACTTCGTCGAAACCGGAAAATTCGCAGAAATAAGGCAGGATCGTTTCGATCGGCTTATAGGGGTAAACACACATGCTTGGTTTTCTTAATGTTTGCTGTTTGGCCTTAATCTGTTTCTAAAATTTTAAGAGTAAAAATGTTCAAGGAGTCTGGCGAAGACAAAACCTAATTGTCTGGATCAAATATTGGATTTTTGGGATCCCATCGGAACCTTTGGTCTTGTTCTGACGGAACGTGGGATATTTGACCGCGAAATCTGTGACATTTTTGCGCCTACGAAACTTGATCCTTTTTTTTTACCAGCCATTGACGAGAAATGTCGCTTTTATTATCACATGCTTTTGCTTTTTTATGGTCTTACCCGTAGCAGAATTCTGGCTCGCTTTTGTCGAAAACCTCCGATAAACCGCAGAATTCTGCGACCGGTGGTAACGATAGACGAAACTTAGTACGCATTAAAGACCTAATGCTGTAGGACACCTTAGTTTTCTAGATCCCATGGTCCGTGGAGGAGGGGGGGGGGGATTCGGGACCTTTTGGCACGCTCAAGTTGCCAAGGGGTGATCCGATGCGAATGAAGTGTTTTAAGAAGAGATAAACTAGATTTGTGCATTGTGACACGCGTATTTACGAGATCTGTGGAGCGATTCGGATGAAGCTTGGACTGTGCAAAAGTCATATGCCGTTTTGGGGTATGGGTCGATCGGATCTGACCTCGGCGGACGAAGGTGGAGTAAGTATCGGATATTTCCCGGAAATGCTCCGATTCAAGTGAAACTTGCTGCGTGGTAAGGGCGGATGCCCGAGATGTGGCAATTGGCCGCGATGGGGAGTTGGAAGAGGGGTCCCGGATGTTTTTTTGACACGTGTGAGACGAAACGGGTTCAGTGGTTGGAATAAAACTTGGACGGTACAAAGATCATTTTCTCCGGATTTGCTGTTTGGGGTCTCAGACAGATCCGACCTCGGTGGGCGATTTTTCGGAAATACAGCTTTCAATACCAACTGGTAATCCGATTTGACTGAAACTTGATGAGTGAAAGGAGCAGATACTCTTGATGTGAACCGCATCTGGCTGCAGTGAGAGCTACGTAGGGACGAGATTATTTTTGGCGGTAAACAGGCCCTAGATAGGCTAGATATGTCATTTTGGGTTCCGGGTCGATACCGAGCAGAGCTACAGGTTCTAACGAATATTTCCCGAAAATACCAGAAAACGGTTACTGATAGCCTTTGCATTGACGCACTGGTGAATAAATTGCAGGCGTTCAAAAGCTACTGTTGATTAAATGTTACCCGCCTATTTTCTCAGGGAAATGGATTGTTACGGTAGATCCGATATTTTTTTATGGCACAATTTCTGTCTGTCTGTCGGTCGATATGTCAGTCCGGGTTTTGCTCGTTCGGGCACTTCCACATAAGCTAGGACGATGAAACCTGGCACAAATATAAAGGACCCGACCAAATGCCCTCGGAAATAGTTTCTCCGATCCGACCGTCCTGGGGGAGTGGAGGGAGAGGGAATCGGGAATATTGAGGTATGTGTAACTTTCGAACGGGTAATCGGATCTTCACTGAACATGATATTTGGAAAGACCTCGTGTCTCAGATTTCCCACCAAGTCCAGGCCGACAACTGTGGGGGGAGTTGGGGGAGGGGTGGGGCATTTTCTCAGAGAAATTGATCGGTAACCTACGGGAGAACTGAGTTTTTTGTTTTTTTAATGTCAGGACATTCGGCTGTTACCCCAGGTGGATACGGACTGCTAATGATGTTCGAAATCCCGGCAAGAATCCCGAATTGAGACCACCGTAGCTGAATGGCCTATCAGGGTCCAGTAGGCTATATTTGAAAAAAGAGGAGCGTTACCATTGTAGATATTCGAAAGTTCACCTAGTACCGTTGGTACTAGCGTCCTACGTCCATAACAAGTGCCTTATGAGCTTGTAGCTGTTGTTCTGTGAGTCCATTGCAGGTAAAGGCGAAACTGTCGGCTTGGAATCGGATCAGTTAGGGTTACATCCCCGGTGCAATCACTGCCAGTGGGCGAGGGGGGGGGGAGGCGATGATGGCTGAGGTCGCCGTCGAATTTTCGAAGCATAAATCTTACTGGAAATAATTTTTTTCACGATGAAATGGCTCAGAAACATCCATTTTCGTAAATGCCCTACTTTCCACGTGAAATTGGCGATTTTCTTGTTAGTGCTTGTCTGCTCTATCCAGCCTTACCGCTCTCCGACGTGACGGCTGGACGCAAAATATTTGAAAACTTAACATGCCGTGGTTAAAAAGTGGGAAAACGAAGTAAAACAAAAGAAGTATGAAACAGAAGATAGACCAAGTCTTCCCAAATGAAGAACAACACTTTGAAGCTTCTGTGCGAATTGTAACAGTTGTTGGCGTAGCCTACCTAGATGCTTTCGGCGAAGTTTACGTTGCATTTCTGGCAAAACTCGGCTCGCTCGAAAAAACTGAATAAGTCGTAGCTAATAAATGAAACAATGGAGGAAAGCGCGGGGATTTTCAGAAATTTGTATTTCCATTAGGAGCGGGCCTTTAAGATTCTGTCAATCAAGCAATACATGTATTTCATGGCGTTTAGGCATAATACGTATCATATTTGGAAACATGTACAATATGAATATACTCTACTCATTTGGCAGATCATAACAGTAGCAGGGTCTGCGGTACAGAGTAAGACGATAGAACTGCAGGCACTTTGCCGTTCCCTCCTAGTTTGGTGTACAGCTTGCAGGAATGGTTTTGCATGGTCTACACTGTAAAAAAAATCTTGCAGTATTTGCTTCTGGGATTTATAATAATAATATAGCTTTATTTCAGCCAGAGGCCATATACACACAACAACAAAAGTTAACAGGCACTAAGACGCACTAAGGGCACACGTCCCTGAGGAGCGCCCTCCTTACAAGAATCTTGCAAAAGACTATCCAGGAGGTTAAGCCTATTGGTTACTCTTTATTCTAGCTAGAGGGGGGAAAAGAAAGGAACTTTACCCTTATCTTAATTTAAGCTTTAAGGGAGGGGGAGCCACACACTCCCCCTGGACGCATAAAGCTTATAGGTTCAGACCTATATTTTTATTCCCTCTAGCTAGAATAAAGAGATTTAAAAGCTGAAAAGGGGATCAGCGGCATTCCTGACAAGAAAATGCTCAGACTAGAAAATTCTCTGATGGAGGGACGCTTTAGATCGCCTCACTATCTCATTCACAGCACCTTCGGGAGACAAGTTCGTGGCTCACGCTACAAATCTTTGGAAGTTTGTAAAGGCAGCGGGCAACTCGATTGTAGCCAGTTTTAAGTAGTCTGGCCGATTAATCTTCTACTGAGATAACCTTAGACCTTAGTTCCTCCTGTGCCGCCAGAGGCACCCAGGGCATCCAGAAAGAGCCGCCAGTCATCCCTCATATGTGCTGCTGCCCAGACGTCTTCCCATTGGGGTTGGACTGTCGAATTGATAGACTTCAGGTCCCGCTGGTATGTGCGACGAAGTGTATTTTTTGGCCTTCCTCTTCTTCGGGTTCCCTCTGGTTGCCACTCGAGTACCGTTCTGGGGAGTCTATCTTCCGCCATGCGGATAACGTGTCCCAAGTAGCGCCATCTTCGTTGGCGTATGACATCTGTTACCATGGGCTGATGCGTGATAGAGCGAACTGTCTGGTTGGTTACGTGGTCCCTCCAGTTAATGTTCAGTATCCTGCGAAGACAGTTGTTCTCGAAAGCGAGGATCCTCTTTTCTTGCTGTTGGTTCAGTTTCCAGCATTCACAGCTATAAAGGAGGGCGGAGAGGACGTTACTGTTGAACAGCCTCAATTTCAGTTTCAGGGAATACTTTTTCGATCGCCAAACTGGCTTTAGTCGATTAAAAGCTCCACTGGCTTGTCCAATCCTAGACTGCACCTCCTTTTCGCTTGATCCAGTTCGTTCGACTGTACTTCCAAGGTATCTAAATTCCACTACCTGCTCTACTGCGTTGTCCCCGCACTTTATGCCCAGTGGTGAGTCGCTCGTTGCCATGCTTTTTGTTTTGTTCGAACTGATCTTCAGCCCCAAAAGACTTGCTTTCTCTCGGATTACATCGAGAAGTTCCTGGAGCCTTTCCTTGTTTGCCTCAATCAGGGTGATGTCGTCGGCAAAATCAAGATCTGCTAGTCTCTTATTATCGCAGATTTGGATACCAAACCCTGTGCATTCTCGGAGCGCATAATCAATTACAAGGACAAAAAGCAAGGGGGAGAGGACACATCCCTGTTTGACACCGGACATGATACTGAAATACCTTGTATTTCCTTCGTGGGTCCGAACGCAGCACTCCGTGTTTTCGTACAGCGTAATGATCAGGGATACGAGTTTATCTGGAATGCCGTAGTATCGGAGGATTTTCCACAGCGACTCTCGGTGTATTGAGTCGAAGGCTTTTTCGAAATCCACAAAGACAAGGTACATCTTTTGCCTCCATTCGTTGCATTCCTCGATCAACATGCGCAGGACATGAGATAATCTTATCTCTAATTCGTATGAATCTTATCTCAGTAGAGAGATACGATTAATCCCAGTAGCAAATACTGCAGCTAACTTAAATCCTTAATCGGAGAAACTTTTGCAGTGTACAATCAAGGAGCGTTAGAAAAATGATTTTTGCTTTCCACCTTATGATATTAAACCACTCGATTTCTTCGAGGATTTCTTAATCTAGAAACATCTGGCTAGCAGAGTAACGTCTTTTGTACGAAAACAAAATGAAAACGGTGAAATTCAATCTTCCTTCTTAATCTCTCAGAAAACTATTTCATCTTCAGTCCGTCTGACGGTCTCGGCTTTTTTTTTTTTTTTACGTCCCGGAAAAGCGGTCATTTTCGTAGAAATTCGGAAATATGCCTTCTTGGCTGGTTTCGATAACGAAGATGGGGGGGGGGTGAGAATATCCGTCAGTGCAGTGATCCGGGAACGATAGAGAAATACAAAATTGTAAGTAGTATAAAAAATTACAAAGAAAATTCATTTCCGAATGTGCTTCAAGATTTTGTCGCCATTATGATGGGTAGGCTTTGAGCTATCATCCAGTCGTCTTTCTACTTGAACATCATTTATGTTTGACGAAAACAAAGACCGCTAAAGCTTGGTGCCCACAGAATGCGGATTCGCCTAGACGAATTCGGCACCGCTCGCGGAAAAGTTCGCTCCGCGTCATTTCAACTACAAGTCGAATTTTGTTCGCGTCGTCCCGCCGAAACAGTTCGCGGAAACTCACCTGTAAAATTGCGATTTTGCAGATGAAACTGATGAAATGAAACTGAAACTGAACTTCCCTATACAGTTATTTGTCCCTTTGTCGGCGCTTCCATCTCTGTTTCGAATTTGCTTTTAACCTAGGAAATAGTTCCTGGCTGGTCCATGGGATTGGTTTTGCAGACATATCAATTAAGTTCTCAACTTCTCTTGACTTGAAGGGCGTGAAGATGATCCGTCTCTGCTGTGATGGTGTTCAAGGGTCGCGACAGATGTGCGGATTGGTTTGCCTAAAGACATTTTGGATGCTTCAGCGTCTTTAACCCGCGCAACAAAAGTAAATGAATGAATGAATGCATTTTATTGACCCACCGCACTACAATGAGGACTAGTGGATTATAATAAAAGAAACTGAAAAAGGGAAAAACACAAAGTACATGAACAATAACACTTAAGGACGCTAACTAATCATACGCGGATCATTCCTGGCCGCACAGACGGGTGATCAGGGTGGTTGCAAGAACGAATGATTCGAGCACGGAGATCTTCCACCGCGGTAACAGGTTCAATGACTTTAAATCTTTTGATTAAATAAGTGTTCCGCGTCCATAGTGGCAATTTTAGCAAAAATTTAAGGTAACGAAAGAATAGTGAACCGGATGTGTTTGATTTCAAAAGAGGGTGAGGTAGAGGACATGAGGAAGGGCTACAGTATTGTACAAAATAGCAAGATATTTCCGACAGGATCGACGCTTATTTGCCACTATGGATGCGTACGCCGTTCGGAGTTTTTTCCCCAAATGCTCAATAAACAAACAACGGGTTTCCCGGAGACTCCTCCCGATTGGGGCACGAAGGTAAATAACTTGATCAGACGGTCCAAGAACGGTGCTCCCAAGTTTAACAGGTTGGCAAATAGATAAACGACCGTTAAAGAACAAAATTTTTGATTTCGAGGGGTTAAAGTTTAACCGAAAAGGACTGTTTTGTTTATGTGCTCCATTGCAAACCACATTCATCTTTTCCATTCATATTTCATTAAATTCACGCTCTCCAAACACTTCCCTTCTTCATCCACTCGGTTCCTCTCGTTCATACGCCGAGTGAACCACACTGTTATCGTCACAACCACACAGAAGACGAATTAAGGACCGCTCTTCCCTTTTGTTTTACCAGTATATTTTCCCCTTAATGTTAAACCATCATCAAACATATCGTCAGATTGTCGCTTTAAGGCCCATTCACAACGGGTTTTAGCTAATACTCGGTACCAGCCAGTTCCGGAAATCGCTCTGAGACCGAGAATTAACTGGGATTCTGCCGTTCGCAAGTGATACAGGTGCCAGTTTCGGATACCAGCTAGTCTCGCACCCAAGTTGAAATCAGTTCAACTTATGAGGGTACTAGCCAATCAGATTATTTTGGGGAGTATTGATATTATCTATTGGGCTTGGTTCGCAACTAGCCAATCAGAATATTCCTCAATATTCCCCCAAATATCTGATTGGCTAGTACCCTGAGAAGTTAAACTGATTTCAACTTGGGTTCGAGACCCAGCTAATTCTCGGCAGAGGTGGTGGACTCGGACTCTGGACTCGGTCTCGAGACGTCTCGAGACACCTTTTTTCTGGGACTCGGACTCGTCCTTTGTGGAAGAGGACTCGGACTCGTCTCGTCTCGAAATCCGGCCGAGTCACCCGAGTCCAAGAGACGTCTCGGACAAGCAAATTCATCCGTGACTGGAATCAAAGTCTAAGTTGGTAAAGAAGAGGATATTTAGGGCTAGATTTGTAATTTGATGGACAGGTCGATCTCTACCTGCAGCTGGCAAGTGAACATTCAGCTGAAGACGGCAATGCCCTGTCTTTCTGGCATCAACACAAGGAAAAGCTAAACTATATTGTATCCTTTGGCAAAGCGGATTCTTGCGATTCCTGCCTCAAGTGCCCCTATAGAGCGCATCTTCAGTTCTGGAGGAATTTACATGCGACCACACAGAGCTAAGATGAGGCACGACTACCTTGGTGCGCTTGTTTTTTTTAAGTGTAACACTGAATGATGATTTTTTTATAATTACTCTGTATTTGAAGATTATAGTTTATAGTTTGGCAAAAACAAATTGTTAGGACTCGGGGCGTGACTCGGTCTCGAGACGTCTCGAGACACCTTTTTCGCGGACTCGGTCTCGTCTCGTCTCGAACGATTTGGTTCGCGGACTCGGACTCGTCTTGACTCGTGAGCGTCACTTCAGTCTCGGTCTCGGCTCGGACTCGATCACAGCGGACTCGCAGCACCTCTGATTCTCGGTCTCAGAGCGATTTCCGGAACTGGCTGGTACCGAGTATTAGCTAAAACCCGTTGTGAATGGGCCTTTTACTGTAATGGTGTTTTGCAGGGTTGCCACATAATCCCGAAGCTGCGCCCTCTGGAAGTTCTGCGCCATGTTCTCATTGAATCCGGTGGCGCGGATTCTGAATCCGTCCGGACGTTCTTTGTCATCCTGAAGGAAGATCAGGCTTCAGCCGTTGCTCTCATTCTGGCCTGCTCGGACCACGAGCAGGATAGGCAGGTGGCTGATTGGGCGACGCAAGCCTTTCTGCTCTACGGCGGCGAAATCAAGAGCACCCCCACGGGGGCATCGCCACTCTTCCCACAGTCACCAATGACCGGAATAGAGTCGCCTGTGATAGGTAAGCTTTCTTAGACATCGAGGGTTCTGCTGTCGCCCCCTTTTCCCATCGATGTTTGATTTTAAAGTTAAACTGTAAAGGCAGCTTATCTTTACATGATATTTGAATACTCTGAATTATTTTGACTCACCTAAGGGATTTTGTATTCTTTCAACCTGGGCTCTAGTATTAACGTTCAGAAAGTGCTATGCTTGCACGACAACGCAAAATTCACACGGAACCAAAGAATTTGAAGTTCAACAAACGTCTGCATTTCCATGTGCCACGGATGCTTAGCTCGGAAAATTTTATGAAGCAACTCCTCCGAAGGGAATAGGAAATTGATGATATGATATGTCTTTTTGGGATCCCAAAACGTAAGGGTCCTTTTCAGACTCAAAACCGCTCAATTTTGAGCCTAAAGAGGACCCTAGCCAAGAATGGCCGAAATATAGCTCTAATAAAATCTAGCTGACGTTACCGTTTTGCACTGTCAAATATGATTCGCAGTCAGCTTGGGCTGAAGGAATATTTAGATATTACGTCCCATCGAAATCTTTGATCTTGTTGTTATACGTGTTATTTTACGGCAATTGCATACCTTTTTAGTTGCTGAATATTTCAAGCATTGAGGGAAAGCACATAGAGGTACCACAATTCTTTTATTTTATTTTACATACTCCGCTTTTCAAATGGCGGGTCAGAAATAAATTACTTACTTACTTTCTAATTCTGGAAGAATAAGATTATTTGATGAAATCGGTTATCTGCGGATAGCGGACAAATGAAGTAACACATTTTTGTCGGGTTTTCAGACCTATTCAAGTAAATAATTAAAGTGTGACTAGACTGTCCGATCTCAGCCCCCCACTAAACTTTAAGAGAGGTACTGCTCAACTCTCATTTGTGAATTTTTTTCTTGTTTTTAAACCTTCCCGCTTTTAATTCTAGGCGTCCCGTAAGTTTCGAGACACGTGAATGTTCTAAGTTCACTTATCTGAATTTCTTATTGTTGTCATTTCACATCAAAGTTGAGAGTTCTGCATCGATGATTTGATAGAACTTGTCATGGCAAATCTGTTGCAAGAGTTGTTTGTTCTTTGTGAGTTTCGTCTTAATCCATCAATCCTTTTAGCACTTCACCTAAAGAAACCACTCTCCTTCAAGCTATCGGTAGTATAAGTCACCCGGAAGTTCAGATGGAGCACCCCCCCCCCCCCACTGGGAGATAATCTCGATCGGGGGTTGGATTTGAAAACTCGGAAAAAATGTTTCCGCGGTTTTGTATGGGCCACAATTGTGTTTCCGCGACCAACAAGATTTTTATGGCCCGAATTTGAACGACAACTGTCGAGGTGATATTCGATTTTTGGCCTCAGATTTGGCGGGAAATCCAAATTTAGCAGCAAATTAAAGTCTAAATAATAAATTTGCTACTCTATCAAGCATATAGACGTAATAAACTGAACATAAGTTCTTATTGTGAGTCACATTTTTTCGGGCCAGAAAAGAAATCTGGGAATTCTGGATGTTTTCACCAGAACCTGGTACGGGACAAGAGCGTCGCATCCTATTGGTTGGTTACCATGAAGAACTGACCAATAGGATGCGAAGTGTCCTTTTCGGATAAAAGCTTATTCTCATTCCTCTCATTTCCAGTTGAACTTTTTTTTTTTTAGATAGATAGATAAATCTTTTTATTGACCAAAAAGCTTTCGTGGCTCACGCCAAATTTGTTTGGTATAGTCAGTAGCCTATGAGCATACAGATAAATCATAATAGAGTCACACTCTATTATGTGACAGAGTCACGTAATAGAGTGCTGCAAAATCGATCAAGAATGATGTGGAATAGCCTATCTTTTTTAATAACTAACGGGTCATAATGGCTACGAAACGCCAATAGTTTAGTATCGAAAATCTAAAATCCTATGCCTCTCAGTGTTAAATTCTTTGTTTGAACTTTTCCGTTTTTGTCAAGCTGTACTGATTTGCTTAATTCGTACTTCTATCTACATGATGATGATGATGAAATTTTATCAACGCACTAAACAAGGAGAAGGAAATAGCGCAGTACAAAGTCTGGGTATCAACTAACATCCAAAAATACAACCTCCCAACACGAATAATAATTAATTTAAACAGTGAATAAATTCAAAATTCATATATTTATCAAACTCCCCGGTCGATTTAATATTTTTTCGAACTTGAATATACTAAAAACCTTATATACAAACTGATTAGACTCGTTAGTTCTCGTTAGTAAACTCGTTAGTTCATTACAAGACCGAAATCTGTTCAAGTTTTTTTTTTCTGGCCAGAAAATATCTGATCCACAAAATCGAAAAATCTGGCCAGAAAACACCGAAGTCTCTGGAAGAATATGGCCAGATTTCTGGTTGGTAAGAACAGCAATTTGGGCGGTGAGAACATACCTTGATGATACCTCTTGTATAGAACACGTTCTAGCCCTATCTCCTTTTTGGAAGTTATTTAGCATAACTGATATAAGGACAATCCGTAAGTTGTTCTACAAGTGTGCTAAGTACCTACTCGGCCTTCCCCCATGGGCTCATAACCACAAAGTTACGCGACTTCCGGCATTACCGATCCATTTGCGGCTGTGGCCTAACGCCGTGCCGAGTTTGACTCCTCTCTCGATCGGTGCCATCCGTATTTAGTGCGTTTGTATAGTAATTTAATTTAGTCGGGTTCTTTTTCTTTTCTTTGTTGTTTTTCATATACTCCGTATGGGCACGTTTTGTGCCAATTCTGTATGGGTTAATAAAATTGTTGATTGATTGATTGACTGAGAACGTAAGGACGTAAGCAGAAGTTTTGGTTTTCCACGACAGCACTCAGGAATATGTGGTACACAGATGAGCCGTTGAAAACCGCCTATGAAGTTCATTCGCTACAGTCGTGGCCAGGGCCGCATCCAGGCAAAATTAATCGTTTCTTATAGGCTTTAACCTCTGATAAGTGTCTTTTTTGTACTTTTTGGTCCGACCCGTGGGTACCCCCCCCCCCCCCCGAACTAAATTTCTGGATACGGACCTGGTCGTGGCTACTTAATTTCGATGTGAAATGTGAAAGGGTCACATAATGGTTCTTACCGTCCGATGAGTTGAAAAATAACCAAACGGAAGACGACCAATCTTACTTCAGCCTTGTGCTCTGAGGATGCAGAAACAGAATGGATCGAATGGTTAATTGAGTGGAATTTTTATAGGCCCAACCGTGCGGCCTCGTACTTTTTGTTCGAGGTCGATAAACTTTTAGTTCTTCAGAATTTCCAGTGATCCTTCAGTACGAACTCACCTCACTGACTGAAGAATTTGGTTGCAGCAAGGTCACCCTTCCCCTGTACCCATAAAAGTGACGTCCTAACTTTTGTTCTATTAGGTTTCGGACGTCCGTCTTTCGGCTCTCCACAGCAAAGTCCACAGCTCGGATACCCCAATGTTAGCACACCAGTTCATGGTAAGTAATGGGCGTTCGAATGATGATACGACTGTCGACTATGCCGATTTGCGCTTACCCTCGTTTCTTTCTTTTGGGCAGCGGCGTCATTTGACGCCCCAGGGAGGGGGGGGGGGAGCTGCAAATGCAAATCAGTAAATCTTTAAGAAACAAGAGCTGAAAGCTCATATGGCACTTGTAAGAAGAGTTAGCATGTTTGTCAGATGCGGTTTGCAGTTGTCAAGGCTGAATCTTTCCTTCCATTGACAACTGTTAGAATAGAAGTTTGTCTTACTGAGGTTCCGATTCATGTATAGCTCAATCGATAGTAGGAGCAAGTACTCTAGCTGTGATAATTATGTACCCGAACTGGATGTGACCACGAAGTAGTTGGAAGGGTTTTCACGAGATTTGGAACTTCTCCAGTTCTGTTCACATTCCTCGTCATAGATAATCTGGAAAAAGCTACGCACATCGTTATCGAGTAATGGTATAGCGCTGGACTTCGAAACTGGCGATGCGGGATCGATCTCACTTGTGGACATGTCCTTTTGCTCTTTTACGCTGCCCTTGTTATTAGTTTTCCGGACTCCCGGATCCGGGGAAAGTCAGATCGGGAAAGTGATTATTTGTAAGTTGATCTGGTCGGGTCCCCGATAAGCCTGCCAAGTTTCATCGTCCTAGCTTATGTGGAAGTGCCCAAACTAGCAAAACCAGGACAGACCGACAGAAGGACAGGCCGACAGAACGACAGACCGACAGAACGACAGACCGACAGACATTGCGATCGCTATATGGCACTTGAGTAGGCTCAAGTGCCATAAAAAGTGATCATCGTCATTATGACAGGCAGTCACGTAAAGTGGATTTAAGAAGGTCTTTCACCAAACTTTGACCTTATCAGACCGAGCTAATGGTCCGGAATTACGCCATTGCCTCGTCTGAGTTTTCGCGAAATGACGCCTCTGCTTTTGGGGCCTCGGCTACACTCACTAATTGTTGTTGTTTGAAACCAACATTTAATGCCATTTAGACTATCTAAACAAACTTTTTCGACGAGGATGTTTACATGGCCCTTCAAAACTGAAGTGTTAAAATCGGAGATAAAATGTATTAGTCATGTCAGATAACTATGTCAGAGAAGACGCATGCCCTTTCTATTGATCTATTAATTTATGTTTCTATGAATATCTGCAGGGATATTAGTAGGCCTACTTTTAGAAAAAAAAGAGAAAAAAAGTGAAGGTTAGCCAGGCGGCAACTTTTTTTCAGAAAAAAAGCGAAGTGGCTCCAGTTGATAAGGATATTATATGCAGGGATACTAGTAGGCCTACTTTAGAAAAAAAGAGAGAAGAAAAAGTGAAGGTTACCGTGGCGGTAACTTTTTCTCAGAAAAAAAGCGGAGTGGCTCCAGTTGATAAGGATATTATCACTTGTTTTTTTTCCGTTTGGCCTCTTTCTATTCGAAATCTCCGAAGGCTTTCTTCACTTCAAAAGTAAAGTAGTTACTAGTTGAAATGGTGAAACCAAGAAGAAATTTAGAGAAGTGTGACGTATAAAAGACGCGGCCCATATGTGGCAGATCAGCTCTTCACATTTGTATTTATTCTCGGGTCAGACGTTCTATTGTGTGAAGGATCTCCTGAAACTCGATACTCAACAAGAAGAAAATGAAACAGTCGTCGGAGGTGAAGTTGCGTATTATGTCATCTCAGTCACCTTACCTTAGACCTTAGTTTCTCCTCTGCCACCAGAGGCACCCAGGGCATCCAGAAAGAGCCACCAGTCACCCCTCATATGTGCTGCTGCCCAGACGTCTTCCCATTAGGGTTGGACTGTCGAATTGATATATTTCAGGCCCGCTGGTACGTGCTACGAAGTGTATTTTTCGGCCTTCCTCTTTTACCGTTCTGGGGAGTCTATCAGTCAGTCACCCCGGAGACATGGTGATGGACTTCTTTCACTTCTCTGATGGATGTCTTTATTAGGCTTGGTATCGTCTTCCTTACCTTTCTGGACTTCAAAGGGAATTAGCTTCCTTTGACATTGTATTGACATATTCCATAGCTACGTCAAGTGGGATTGGAGATGAATAGTTTCTATGAGTGACGTATGCGGGATTATCTTTTTCTCTTTTAGGCTTTGCACCTGCTGTCATATCAACGCCCCAGCCACTGCCCGAAGTTGATGCAGCATCCATGGTTCCCGTGGAAAGCTTTTTCTCTGGAAAACATGACGGCCTCTACATCTATCTGGGCCGGGTCCTAAGACCCATTTGGATTAAGCAGTTGATCTCGGAGAAAAAAGTTGGTAGTACATCTATGGTGAGATTTTTTTTTGCTTTTCTTTTTTTTTACGGGACCTTTCATACTTTTAATGTTAATTCCCTAATCGTTATTACTTCCTATTACTGACGACCACTAGATCTATCTGGGTCGAGTTCTAAGACCTATTTGGATCAAGCAGTTGATCTCGGAGAAAAAAGTTGAAAGTACATCTATGGTGAGATTTTTTTTAAGGGACCTTCCATACTTTTAATATTAATTCCCTAATCGTTATTACTTCCCTACTACTGACGGCCTCTACATCTATCTGGGTCGAGTTCTAAGACCTATTTGGATCAAACAGTTGATCTCGGAGAAAAAAGTCGGAGGTACCTCTATGGTGAGAATATTTTTTTTATAGGACCCTCCATACTTTTAATATTAATTCCCCTAATTTTTATTTAGGTCTATTTACGTTAAAGTCGATACGATTTTAGGGAGGTAGGTTTATGGGTAGGTATGTTGGTTGTGGGTGTTCGAGTGAAGAAAGTGAGTTGAGTTGAGTTGAAGTGAGTGAGTTGAAATCTCACTGAGTGTATAAAAAAAAAAAAAAAAAATATTGATAAATAGATGTTGGTAATTTGTTTTCCGTCTTGCACAGGTGACCTGTTGTCACATATTGAGACGGGCTATTGGTTTAAGAATATGTTGAATGTTGAGCATATTGAAAAAATAAATTCAACTGAACTGATCTTTCTAAATGGTCAGGTATTGGGAAAAACTGATAGCCCTCCCTCGTACGCGGCGTACCTAGAGGGATTGAGGGATGGTAGGTCGGACTCTTAGACGGAGCGCGTGAAGGTTATCCTGGATCAGTGTGGCATAGGAGGATACTGGTGATGGTTACCCACCTAATAAGGTTGGTTCGATTGATAGGGAAGTCCAAGGGGTCATGTAAGATCAGGAAATTCAGAGGTGGCATGTTGAGCTGGTGGCTTCCGAGTCCCTGAGTTTGTACGCGACTCTCAAAGAGAGTTGGGGGGAGGAGGTTTATTTTAAAGCGGGGCTACAAAGGGAGGAATTAAGGTTGTTATTGTTTTCGGGGAAATTGTTTACTGTTTGGAGAAAAGAAAAATTATATTGGCAAATGTCGTGGAAAGACTGGTCCTCCTTTCTCCTGTCCAATGTGTGGGATTGCGAATGATCAAAATCAGATACTTAAACTTGGACCTTTAGTTTCTAGGATCCCAAAACGTAAGTGGAGAGATAGGCCTACCTATGACTTCGTAAAAGTTGTTCTTCTGTCCGTCCGTCATTCCGTAAGCACGATAACTCTCGAAAGGAATGAGATATTTTGATGAAACTTGGTGTGAGGATTCTTTGGGTCAAGGAACAAGTGGAGTTCGTAGGTGGGCTCTGTAGCCCTACATTTAGGGAGTGGGCTCGGATTAAAGGCGAACAAAATATTTTTGAACAGCTAATGTAAGAAGACATTCTAAACACGTAAATGAAAATTATTTTTCTCGCCGGACAAATGCTTCCAGAGGTTCGATGTCGGGGTAAGGAGACCTGCTGAATTGGTTTTGAGCTTTTCTTTTTTGCCGGACAAGTAGTTTGCCCGGAATCCAGCCGAAAACGGAAATTTGGAAGAAATATGACAGGAGATTTTGATCAATTTTGTCAAAGTAGATATGATCTATAGAGGTAAACACCCATGCTGAATCCATATCTGAACTTAGTTTTCTCAGATGGTTAGTCATTGGCCTTATCTTTCCTAAATTTTAATAGTAAATATGTTTAAGGAGTCTAGCGAAGATCGGATATCTACAAGACCCAATAGTCTGGATCAAATATTTAATTTTTGGGATCCCATCGAAACCTTAGGTCTTGTTCCACAAGTTCATTTCTCCAGCTTGAGCCGGAAGAGGACCCTTGCTAAGAGGGCCAACATAGCTCTAATAAGATTCAGCTGACTTATCCGTTTTGCACTGTCGAATAGGTAGAGCTGGTTCTTTAATCACTTGCATGCGAGAATCTGCTTAGCTTACATGCTTGAAGAAGTTATTGTCATCGCCAAGATCCACAAACTTGCTCGACAAAGTTAGGGAAATATTCTTCCTGAGATACTCAGACCTATATGCATAGCAACGTAACAAAAACAAAACTTTGTGAACGACGAGACATCATGGCCAAAGTGCACTCTGGCATCTGGGTATGCGTAGGACACTAACACAGGTGCGGGAGGGAAGGGGGTCCAAAAGAGCAGAAGCAAGAAATGTTCGAGCCTTAGTTGAGTAGCCCATTATATTTATTTGTTTAAACTGTAAATGGAGTGATAGTACGTGTCATTAAAGGTATTCGGACCCGTTCCAAGCAACTGTGAGTTGGATGGGTGGGGCGGAGGGGGGTATTCATTCATCACATTCATCATTACTACCTAGTGAGCCTAGTGAGCTGGCTAAATAAAAAACACGACAAATCTGACACATCTAGCGAAATCTCGATGTCTTTCGGTAAATTTAGTGGCAGCTATTTATGTATTAATGATTGGTGTAAAACAGTCGGTAAAACATCCTGCCCCCCCCCCCCCCCCGAAAAAAAATATCTTGGCTAATAACGCCTCTGTAACAAGGTCTACCTGTCTGTGTTATAAAACGGTTCAAAGTGTTGTTTTTGACGGAAAGATACAATACAAATTAAATAGGGCAGTAATTGTGTCGTAATCAAGATTTTGAGAAAAGAGATAAAACAGATTCACTTCCACATGACCCCCCCCCCCATTATCAGACGGCAGTTTGCGTTCGCTTTTTGGGGGACGACTGTTCCACCCTACTTACCGTAGTTGCTACGCGTGACGTCAAGGATCCTGGCTTTTTGGCGTCAATGCTGGAACTGGCCTGGAACGATTTTTCATATTTTTGGCAAAATATCTTGCAGTTGATAATATACGGCTATCATTCTTAATAAGACCCAGAACTCACAACTGCGAATCTGACAAGCTCAAAACATACGACTAAAAGACTACTCGTAGCCATATGACTAGAAAATTACATTTGCGAGCCCAATTCACGTTTGTAACCGTTTTTATGTTATTCTGGCAAGCTAAAAAAAATACGACTGTCATACAGACAAGCTCGTCGCAGAGATCGTAGTTACGACGCTGACTACGCCCCCGAGCGTGGTAAGCAAATAGTTGTCATTAGTTACTATATCGAGAAGGTGGGAACGAGTGTGGGAATGGTCAGCGTAGTAACTTTTCATGAGGTTGGAACGCAAATAATAACTAATAGTCATTGTATTTAGGATGGTGGAACACGCTCCATATGAGTAAGTCTGAAATACGCCAGTGAACCTGGCGAAGAACGAGAAACTTCACCCAAACGAATCCTTGAAATTGACTCAAATCCTGTCAAGAATTCTTGATCCTGCATATCAACCACCTTTGTTGTGATGACGTTTCTGGCTCTTCGCTGGGCGCAAAGCGATTCGTCATCAGCACAAGAGTTAGTCATCAAGAGTATTAGCTACTTTGGCTGACTGGTAATGTAGTTTTGCCAATGGAAGTGGATGGAAATGCCGCTATTTGAAGTTAAATAACCTTCAAAGAAGCATTCCTCTACTGTACTTTAAAGGAACAGAAAATCTGACTCAAACTTGACTCGGGGAGCTAGCTAGAATGTACCCTGAGTCGAAGAATCAAGAATGTACCCTGAGTCGATATTGAGAGTAAGAAAAATTCTCGTTACGACCATTGCAGTTTCCGGGCAGTTTCCGAGAATTCGACTTTGAGCAAAAGGTTTGTAAAAGCAAAAGGTTTGTGTGCCGCGACTAGGAATCGAACCCCGGCCGTCTTGTCGGGGAGTTCGTTTCTCTGTAGTCTACATGTAACAAGACCAAAGGTTCCGATGGGATCCCAAAAATTGAATATTTGATCCAGACAAATAGGTTTTATCTTCGCGAGATCCAGTGTTAAGGTCTGGAAGTGCATCCGATAAAACCAGAAAGGCTATTTGGCTACAATATTCACGACTATCAGAAACGAAGCATTTATTTAGACCATCCAAAAGTTCCCGGTTTCAGCCGGATTCCAGACGAACTATATATCCGGCAAAAAAAAATTGTCATATACGAATTCAGCATCTGTTCTTGCCCCCAAATCGGACACACTTCAAATAAGACTTCTACTTTTACAAACTTTGCGATTTTGGCCGGATTCCGGACGAACTACTTGTCCGGCGAGAAAATGGTTTTCATATTAGTGTTCAGCGTGTCTTCTTACCCCCATAATCGACTATCACATTAGGTGTTTAAAAAAATTTTGCTTGCCCCTCAATTTAAACCCCCTCCCCCACCCCTAAATATAAAGCTACAGGGCCCATCTACGAACTCGACCTTACTCTTGACCCAAAGAATCCCCACACCAAGTTTCATCAAAATATCACTGCCTTCGAGAGTTATCGTGCTTACAGACAGACAGACGGACGGACAGACGGACAACTTTTGCGATGTCATAGGTATCCCTCCACTTACTTTTTGGGATCCCAAAAAGGGCGAACTTTTACAGTACATAAGTACATAATTACAGTGCATAAGGGGCAAGGGCCTGCCAGCTAGCTTTGGAAACACTAAGGAGGGGGTTCGAGACTGTTCGAGATAACAAAGAAGGGGGGGCCTGCCGACAATAAGACCCTGTATATTTATCTAAGCCCCCCGGGCGATTCGATGGCCGAAAGTTGCGTAGTCAAGTTTACTGTTCCTTTAAGTATCGCCCGATGTCAACCTAGAACCAGTTATGCAACTATGTCGCAACTTACTCAGTCCTTCCAGCTTCCTACGTCTTTTCCAACACTAAATGCGTACCTAATAATTATTTTTAGATTTTCCTTGATCAGGGAGGGATGTCTAATTACTTCGATGTCACTAAAAGTACGGCTTTTTCAGATCGACTCCTCGCTTTCCACAGATGAAATTACCTTCATCATTTCAAAGCTAACGAGTCTCCACGATTTCATAGAAAGGAACTCATTGGTTACGTCCGCCTCATTGCCAGATAAGTAAGTGCTTTCATTATACCACACTGTCAGAAGTTTCATAACAGGTAACACTAGGATGCGCAATAAGAGCATCTGCTGACTTTCCCGACATCATGACGGCAAACAATCAGCAGATGCGTTTTCGGCGGATTTTCGGCTTAACATTTAATGCTTAATGTTATCAAAATTATAACAGGTTGCATCCCAAATGTTTTCCATTCTTTATGCCTTCCATTCAGTCCTAATTTGTCTTTACCAGACACACATTCAACAAAATCCTTAAACAGAAACTTCACTGTTGAGGAGCCTCTTTTGGCCTGTGCAGTGATTTTTTTTTTTTTAACATAATTGTTTAGTATAACAATTTAATTTAACACTTTTATTTTAATCTCATAATTTCCTAAACCCCACTCTTTTTAAAAGCCCACCTGCCTTCTGTAGGATTGTCTTAAACGTACTTGTCCTGTACGGACTTTAATTGGCGCTGAACAAAATCGGGTGCAGCTATAGCCTAATTAGAACCTGCCAGCAGGTATGCTGCCTTGACTGATATATGAAGAAGAAATAGTATAACTATTGATTGCAAAAAATATTCGCAAGCCTCTAAAAAAGAGCTGTAAGCTCATAAGACACTCGCAAGTATACGTAGTACCTAAGGGTATCAGATATTCCTTCAGCCCAAGCTGACTGCGAATCATATTTGACGATACAAAACGGATACGTCAGCTAAATTCTAGTAGAGCTATATTCGCCCCTTCTTGGCAAGGGTCCTCTTTAGGCTCAAGCCTGAAGAGGACCCTTGCCAAGAAGGGCCGAAATGTAGCTAAAAAAAAATGTAGCTGACGTATCCGTTATGTATCGTCAAATTACTAAGGGTATCAGCTAAGATTTGCGCTGTGTTGAGGCACAAAATGATAATGTGCCCTTCGGAATCATGATAATGTATGGTTTAGTAAAAAAAATGTGCCATGCACTTTGCGGTTACAATGCGCACTTTAAGGGGGCTAGGAATCCACTTTATAAGCAAAACCACTAATCCCGATCCCTCTACTCTAAGCCTGTCCCGAGATTTACGTTCCTCCTCCAATCACCCCTACCTTAACTCGCGATCACCGGATTTCAGGGAAACCCCCTCTACTTCCCCCCCCCCCCACAGTGCGCCGATCCGGTCTCCTTCTATCTATTTACAACTTGTCCTTGTTCTTCTTACCAAGCTTAATCCCGATCCCTCCGCTCCCCACAAGCACACGCAACACGTCGTGAGTAATGCCAATAGAGCACTTGGGATCATCAAACGAACTGTTAGCAGTAGGAGTCCTAAGGTGATCAGCAAGTTGTACACCTCACTCGTCAGACCGAAGCTGGAAGTTGGAGTCTCACTGGCATACCCACAATACGAGATGGACAAACGCCTTATCGAAGGTGTCCAGCGACGCGCCACGAAAATGGTCAAAGGAATGCAGAGCACCCCATATCCAGAAAGACTCAAAGCTCTCAACATCCCCACAATGACGTACAGAAGAAATCGTGGTGACATGATAGCTGTGTACAAAAATTTGAACAACAACATCCCACCCAACATTTTTGTGCCAAACAAAGGAAGAACCACCAGGGGCCACTCACAAAAGATGACAAAGAGGCCTGTGCTCAAGCGGCAAGCACAGAACTTCTTCACAAGTCGATCAATCAACCCCTGGAACGCTCTAGCAGAATCCACTGTTGCCTGCCCAACAACAAACAGTTTTAAACAACATCTGGACAAGGAATGGTCAGGCAAACCGTGGAGGTTCAACTGGAAATTTGGACAAGACAGCAACCATGTAGGCGTACATTAGGAGAAATCCTACTCGCCTGCAATTGCAAATTTGCAGGTAATTTGCAGGTAAGCCTGTCCCGAGATTAACGGTCCCCCTCCAATCCCTCCCCCCAGAGTTATCGGATCCGGTTCGGAAACGAAATAAGACATCCGCGACCTGAGCTATTTCCAACTGTCAAGTTTCATTTGTGGCCGATGTTCGAAAATTATTCTTGCCTCAAGATCCCGGATTTCCTCTCCCCCCCCCCCCCCCGAAGGTCGGATCGGGGAATTGACTATTCAGAAGTCAATCTGGTCGGGTTCCAGATACGCCTGCCAAGTTTCATCGTCCTAGCACATCTGGAAGTACCATAACCCGTAATAACCGGAATTCTGGGACCCACCCTCCAACTCCTCCCACAGTGCCCGGATCCGATCCGGTTATGCCAAGGATATATCTAGGATCTGTTCATGTTCTTTCGAGCGAGTTTCATCCCGATCCCTCCACTCTATAAGCGTGTCACAATATTTCCGGTAATATTTCCTCCAACTTCCCCCACAGTTGTCGGATCCGGTCCGGACGTGGAATGGACATATGTGAGATACTATTGTGTTCTTTCCACCTATCAATTCTCATTCAAATCCGACCACCGTTCGAAAGTTATGTACCTCAATATTCCGGATTCCCCTCCCTCCACTCCACCCACGATGGTCGAATCGGGGAAGTGACTCTATCTAAGTCAGTTTGGTCGGGTCCCTGATATGCCTGCCATGTTTCATCGTCCTAGCACGTCTAGAAGTACCCTAACTTGCGATCACCGGATCGACCGACAGACAGACAGACTGACCGATGGAAGAGTGATCGGTATATGGCACTTGGCCGGAAGGGCAAGTGCCATTAAAACGAAAAGCCCTTAGTAGAAACAGCGACTCACAAAAACGTGAAAATGTCCAAAAAGGTCTGGAAAAGGCCAACAGTTAAAGCAGAAAAGGGAAGAGCAAAAGCTGAACAAAATCGCAACTATCATTGGTCTGTTCGTCAACTGCTCTTTTGAAGGCGCCGACTGGCGGGCTGGCAACGAAGTGTAACCGTAGTTGATTTCATGCTTCCACAATGTGATTTTCAAACTTCCTCCGCAGACGCCTTTCTAGAAGTGCTTTGAGCGAGGCGAGATCAAGTTTGTAAAGGCAATGAAGAAGTCTTAAAGGTCAACAGAAAGGCTGCCTTTCATTTGACAAGCTTCTACGAGACAAGCCTGTCACTTGGGAATTTAAGTTTGACAAGTTATCTCTTGACAGGCTGGTCTCTTGGCAAGCTTTCGATTGACAAGTTAGACGTTCCACAAGTTGCCTAAGACGTTCATTTAATATTGATGCTCAGATTGCAGAAATCGAAGTCATGAGTACTGTGTCGCCCGTTTTAAGAAGTCTTTTAGAGTACTAGAGGACGCGCTTTTCCTGTCATGAATAACCTATTTCCACATTTAAGTTCTGGTTAATTTGGTTTAATAGCTGACTATTGGAAATTTACTAAAAAAAGAAAGCTTTCTAAAGAAACAAAAAAATAGATTTTTTTATCAGCTAATTATCCCTCTGAGATGTTAAGCGAGGGATACATATTATTTCTGATATTTCTATGTACCTACGGCAAATGTCATCAGCGAAAAAAAAAAGTAAATAATAAATACCACAACTATACGAACAGAAAAGCAGTACGGACTTGACAAACTACAAAATGAGATGTAACCAAAACCAGAAGACAAATTAACCTCACGTAGTAAATAAATAATGTTTGACATTTTTTATTATTTATACATACTAAAAAATCAGCATGGAACAATATTAATGTATTTTCAATTACCTTATACAATAGGATATCCTGAATGAGCATGTTTTGTGAACATATCGAATCGTAACCGGAGTTTCAAGGAATCCGGCTTTGTTCAAAATTCCGGGTTTCGGCCGGATGACAGCGGAGGGATACAGGAATCCCCTTTTGGAATTACAAGCCTCCTTGGTCTTTTAATATGTTACTTTCCATTTTGGATTTCTCCTTCAGTCTCAAGTCGATATCGTGTAAAACAGTTCAAGGAAGGGTAAACAAAATGCGTGCATTTAAACGCCTGGTGATTTAGAATTCTGAGGGTCTTTTATCGCCGAATCGTTTCTCCGCATTTATATTTCTTCTTATAATCTAATACTGGACAAACAGCTCATATTTTCTCAGAGACTCTTGAAACGCGTAATAGGTTCCCAGAAACTACTTCTCTTGTCTTGTCTTGCGTATTTTCCGAGTTAAAACAAAGTTCGAGAAGATTTCGTACTGCCAATGGCATCATGAAAGAGAAGAAACAATGTTTTATTTTTGTGAAGGAGTTTTCGACGCTTGACGAGGCTATCGAAACATTGAGAGTTTATACTCTAAGGCCTTCAGTTAGGAACAAATTAGTTGGAAAAAAGCATGCTTTTAGCCAATACAGCGACTGGGATCACATTTGAAGGCGCTAAACGGGAAAGTCAGCCGAGATTTATTCTAGCGATATTTTTTTTAATATCTCTAAAATAAATCTTAGCAGATTTTCTCGCCATTAAATATGGGTTGGAAATTTCCGATTAGATGAGCCGAGTTGGCAGTCGACCCGTACTAAAGTCTAGAAATTACAGTAATGCATTGTATTTCCTTAAAGCACACCTCGCACTATTTACTATTTAATGTTTTTTATACTCTTCAGAACTATTTGAATACTGTAAAACTATGCTCGGCTTTTAACAGATTATCCTCGGCTTTAGCTGTTTTTAGCCTTTTCCCAGGCCCATTAACTTCTAGCTAAAGCTCAGCAAAATTCAGATAACCGGTTTTACGCATCAATAGCATGATACGCGAACACCCGTAGGGAGCGTAATGCGCATGGAAAATAGTGAATCGTGGCAAGTGCAAAGATTAGTGATGTATCGTTAGCGGGCTTTAGCATCTAAAAGATGAAATTTGGGTCTCCGGGCTTAAGAATTAATTGTATGCAATTACGGAAGTAGGTACGATGGGTCTTTTTAGTAGCTAGTACAAATAACAAGATTATAAAAATACTGACTTTTCGCTTTCGCGCCATCAAATAATAATAATGATAACGCTTGTTTATTAAGCCAAAACGCCATACTAGATTTGATACACGTTTCACTTCACAAATAAACTGTTACACCTCTTGAACTACTGTACTACGTAAACTAAACTGAACATTCATTCCTGAGACTAAATCTTTCAGTCACATATTTACATGCATCTACGATACATTTGGGGTTCGTAGAATTCAGGATACGGGGAAGCGATACCAACCCACACCCAACAAATTTTACTCTCAGATGCGAAAAATACGAGTCGGAAAATTTTCATTAGGTAGCCGAGTTGGGCAATCGCCGTACAGAAGTTCGCAGAAGACAATAAACAAAAAATTGTCTTCTCAGTAATGTACCTTTTTCCTTGTTAGCTTGTATTCTACATGCTAGCTGATCATCATTTTTAGGTTAAGACAATTCACACAAATAATGGATTATAAAAATACCTTTCATCTTTATCATCCGTACATCTAATTAACCAGTAAAAACTAATAGTAACTTTATCATTTCGTAGACTGTAATATTAACAAACAGCAACCTGACAGCAACACTTCTTTAATCCTCTTTATTTATTCATTTGCTCATTATTTATTTCCCTTAAAACTAAGGAGTAACATAATATAAAAAATAAAATAAAATATCAACTGGTCCATATTTTGACACTATGGACAAAAAATAGACAAGGTTTAAATAATTGAATAAAGGATTATTAACGTCTCATATTCACTGCTGTATTCTAAAGCAGTCGCCAAATATTGTTTAAAAATGGAAGAGTAAATAAGCGAAAAAAAACTCGAGACAAAATTGATAACTTGGTTCGTGTAACTTGGCTATATAAGCAAGAACAAATAATCACAGGGACCTCCGTCTCGTCTCCCTATCTCGGTAATACGACCATTTGGAGTATAATATATTCCCGATACCCTGCCCGATGCAAACGAGCGGAGGGTAGGAGCTACGTGGAACATTACAAACAGCTATATTGCAGTAGAGCCCCGGAGAACAAATTTCAAGGGTAACAGCCGATTGGTTGTCTACCATTGTGACGTCACGTCTGACGCGCTGTAGAGTGGTTCCTCTACGCCTGCTACAGTAGCTGCGTTCGTTGCCCGGTGACTACTCACCGGTGCTTCCTATAACGCGTTTTTGCACTCACCGGTGACTACTCCCCGATCTTAAAACCCGTTTTCGGACTAACCAGTGTCTGGTTAGTGCCCACCGGTGCGGACTAACCAGAACCTGCTCGTGAGCCCCGCTGTAGCGAGGAGTTAGCAAGTTTTCATCAACTCACTGGTGAGCGAAAAAACGCGTTATAAGCAAAGAACCGGACACTGGTGACTAAACACCAGAACCAGACCGGAGTGCAACGAACGCAACTAGTTTTTCATGCGCAGCGACGAAGAGGGAAGTAGACGGGTATCAATTAAAGATCAGCAAGTGCCTCTGTCCTCTAGCTCCGCGCTCAGTTTCGTCGGGGTATACATCCATAGTCGCTGCATGGGACCAAAGACAAATAATCCTATTGGACTATTTGTGCTTGGATGAATAGCGAGAGTTCTGTGCCAGTCATTGAGAAATAAAGATCTGCTTTTTATGGCACTTGCAGCCTCTGGCTCAAGTGCCATATACCGATCGCAATTCCGTCTGTCGGTCCGTCGGTCTGTCGGTCGGTCTGTCCGAATTTTTTTGTCCCACATGTTCGAGTTAGGGTACTCCCAGATGTGCTAGGACGATGAAACTTGGCAGGAAAATCAGGGACCCGACTAAACTAACCTAGAAGGAATCAGTTTCCCGATCCGACCATCTGGGGGGGAGTGGTGGGCCGGGGAAATTCTGAAAATTAAGGAGTTTTTTCACACTTTTTCGAGTTGGAGTACTTCCAGATGTGCTAGGACGATGAAACTTGGCAGGAGCATCAGGGACCCGATCGGACTAACTTGGAAACATTCAGTTTCCCAATCCGACCACCCGGAGGGGAGTGGAGGGCTGGGGAATCCCGAAAATTGGAGTAGTGTGTAACTTTAGAAACGGGTGATCGGATTGGAATGAAACTTAATAACTGAATAAATGGCATACTTCTGATGTCCCGTTTGAAGTCCGGACCGGATTCGACAGCTATGGGGGAGTTGGGGGGGGGGAGACCGGAAATTTCGAGAAACGGTTAGAATAGAGGGATCGGAGCGAAACTTGCTGGGAAGAACAAGCATCTGCTCCAGATAAATTGTTTATACATTTGGACTGGATCCGACCACCCGGGGGGGTGGAGGGCTAGGGAATCCGGAAAATTGGAGTAGTGTGTAACTTTCGTACGGGTGATCGGATTGGAATGAAACTTAATAACTGAATAAATGGCACACTACTGATGTCCCGGTTGAAGTCCGGACCGGATTCGACAGCTATGGGGGAGTTGGGGGGGGGGGGGGAGACTGGAAATTTCGAGAAATGGTTAGAATAGAGGGATCGGAGTGAAACTTGCTGGGAGGAACAAGCATCTGCTCCAGATAAATCGTTTATACATTTGGACTGGATCCGGACACTAGCGGGGTGGAGGGCTGGGAAATCCGGAAAATTGGAGTACTGTATAACTTTCGAGCGGGTGGTCGGATTGGAATGAAACTTAATAACTGAATAAATGACATATAATACCTCTGATGTCCCATTTGAAGTCCGGACCGGATTAAACAGCTATGGGGGAGTTGGGGGGGGGGTGACCGGAAATATCGGGAAACGGTTAGAATGGAGGGATCGGAGTGAAACTTGCTGGGAAGAACAAGCATCTGCTCCAGATAAATCGTTTATACATTTGGGATGGATCATGACATTAGGGGGGTGAAGGGGAGTTTCCCGGAATTCCGGTTATGGTGGTTTTGGGGATTTTCACGACGAATCTTGGGAGGCGAAACAGGGACCCGATCAAACTGACTTAATAAAGAAAAATCTACATGATCTGATAGCCGTGGGGGGAGTAACGGGAGGGGGAATCCGGAATATTGAGTCATGCGTAACTTTGAAACGGCTGATCGGATTTGAGTGAAATTTGGTAATTGAAGAGAGGACATGTTTCTGTTGATCTTTTTCATATCCGGACAGATCCGACAGCAATTGAGGGGCGGGGGCGAAAATACGTGACCGACTTAGACTGGTGAGATCGGGATGGAACTTTGTGGGAATAACAAACAGATGCTCTGGATAAACACTTACGGAACCGGATTGGCTCCGGCGACTGTGGGGAAGTTTAAGGGGGGGGGAGGTCCGGGATTCCGGTGATCACGATTTAAGGTACTTCCAGATAATCTAGGACGATGGAACTTGGCTGTAATATTAGAGATTTGACAAGATTGACTCAAAAATGACCACTTTCCAAACCCGACCATTCGTTAAAGTACTAATCTTGACTGCAAATTAGAAAAATACTTTTAAATTAAATTCATATTTTCATGATTCCCATGAGCCCATCATCATTTTTGCCTCAAGGGTTTTGTTTGCAAATGACGTTCTAGCTCCCTTAAAGTGTGAATCTGAACGGCCAGGTCGAAAAGTACTTTATTTCAAACAATACATCTCAACCCATGATCATTTGTGCCACAAGGGTTTTGCTTAAAAATTTATTTCTGTCACCCTTAAAATGCGCATTTGAAATGAAAAGCGAAAAAAAACTTTTGATGAAACGGTATACATCAAGGATCCCTAAAGGCCTGTGATCGTTTTTGCCTCAAGGGTTTTGCATACAGATGCATTTCTAGCGCCTTTAAAGTGCGCATCATTACACCCAAGTTCAAAAATAAAATACTTTTTATCTAGCTCCCTTAAAGTGCGCATTTTAACCACAAAGTCGAAAAATACTTTTGATCAAACAAAACATCTCAACACATGCAAGTGCCATATGAGCTTACAGCTCTTGTTTTTTTCCAACGCCGCATCGAAGGCTTTGCCTCCTTGACAGAAGTTGTCATTGGTTCAGACAAACGGACAAGACCGAAGTGCGGAGAAACACTGCAGCCGACTTGAATATTAAAGTTTTACCGAAAAGGGCTGAGATAGGACAATTTAGTCACCCATCACATAATCTGTTCAAATAGGTTTGAAGGCTCGATGAAAATACGTTACTTCCTTGTTCCGATGAATGAATGAATTTAATCCCAAAAAAGCCCGTGGGGCCATGGCGGGAAAACAAAATAAACACAAAATAACACGAAAACTCAATATGTACACCAAAAAGATAGAACGCCTTACCCCAAAAAACGCTCCCGATGCTCCATAGACTGCTTGAGGAACCTCCCCAGCCGACGAAGGTCCCCAAAATTTTTCTTCCCAATAATCTTGACCAAATCCTCTTCCTCCATCCTTTGTTTCCCAAACATGTCTATTCGCTCGCAGGTCTTTTAATTCAACGCAACTACCAACCAACCTACCAACATGTGTTCACGAATAATAGATGTTCATACAGTGGACATTCTCTGTCGGATTTGTGGTACCCTCTGTGCGCTTGTACCTGTGTTGCATGCTTGACGTAAACAAATGAAAAATAAGTGCTCACGCAGTTAGGTCACCTGCACCAAGCTCCAATTTTGACCGCTAAAAAGCCACGTTTGTGTTGAGATTCAAATTTTCCGCGCCGACGGCCGTAGGTATCCTGAACGTCATACTAAAGCATATAGGGACAAAAAAAAAATCACAATCGAAATACCTCAGTGAATTCAGTTAAATACACAAAAATAAGTGGCTTTTTCCGTTAAACTTTAAACAGTTTTATCTTTCTAGCTTCAACATGAGCCGTCGAAATATCGCCGACGTTCCTGCCCAAAGACGCCACTATATGGACGTGAAACAGGCTGAGAAGCAGTCCTTGAACGCCCTTGATCAACTCGTAAAGCACTCCGCTCAGGTCTTGGGACTTTGGAGGGTTCTCTGTGATCATCAACTCCATCTTTTGAAGGATAACCTCCCAACCGTAAGCTGATCTCTCCCAACTTGACCCGGCATTTCAAGCCCGTAAAATCTTTCCCAGAATTCTCCCTTGTTGTGTTCATTAACTCAACACTTTATTTATAACGATACAACTGTACATGGCGGGTACTTGGGAACAACCAGAGCAAAATAACATTAGAGAGTAGTGCCAAGACCTATGCTTTCCGTGCTTCGCAAATGGGCCATACTCATAGCGCATTCAACTACGCTTGCGACATTTAAGGCAAAACAAACTTGGGGGTTTAGAAGTTTCTAGCAAATCTAAGATGCGGTCTTCCCACATCAAGAATGCAGTGGAAGTTTTATATTTTTTTTGCTGTGTTCATAATATGAAGTTATTGGAGCCAGCGCTGGTGCACGACTTACTGAGTTTCAGTAGGGACGTTCACTAGCGCTAGTGGTGCTAGTATCGCTGCTGTTCGAGTGTGTGTCACTTTACCCAAGTCTTGGCGCTACTGCCTAGCGTTATTTTGCTCTGGGAACAACTAAACTCAATGAATGGCTCCGCGATCACGACTGATTTATCTAACTAATTTGCATAAACGCAATCTCAATCGCGCAAGGGGTAACCTATGGTTCACACTGCTGCGATTTCGCGCAAAATTCTGCGTCATCCGACATACGACACAAATCGTACGACAAGTGACGCAGAACTGTGCGTTTTGTCGCAGTGTCGTATGCGTTGAAAAATTTCAACTCATCCGACATGACGCATGCGATTTTTTTAGGGAAAGAAAAGAAAGAACAAAGATTAGTTAATTTTCAAGACTAAAAATTGCTCTACCTTGTTCTGATTGTAATCCTAGGATGGCTGAATGCAAAATATCTTCTGAATAAACTTGTATTAACCTGTTTTGAACAAGATGACCTATAGGTTTTGACTGAAAATTTCCTAATGCTGGGTGGTTTGTAGAAGTGTAATCTCCCCACATCTTCAGAGGTCGTTTCCCCAAGGGCTCCTTTGTCCGTTTGTAGATTACTCTCGACAAAAAATTTCGTTTTCCTTTTTTTGCGTCTTCGTGGTGGTGAGAACATACGTGCGATTCTGTCGCACGTCGGAACAGCAAAGAAAAAATCGTGTCGCATACGACGTAGCAGTGTGAACCAAGGGTAAGGGTGAAAATCCAACCAGGAAAATGTAAATACAAACACTACATCCCTCAATACAGACAAGGATACTTGCTTTTTTCAATCCGCCCCTTCTGGTGTCCTCTGGCAGCTTTTTCGTTTGTCTCTGCCGCTTTGGTGGGCATGGTCCTGTGAGATTTATGTACAACAGTTCTGATGATATCATATTTATTTGCCTCGAAAGCCCAAGGGCCATAACAAACAAAAATAAATGCGCATAAATATAGAAGAACTGACACACTACGATTTAACACTAACCCCCACCCAAACACTTTTCCCTGTGTAGACTGGCCACTCTGAGGAACCTCGCCAGGTTTCTTATACTAAGAAAAGTCCTACTCCGCATAACTTTCAACAGCCACTCCCTCCCATGAATCCCCCCCTTAAAAACGTTCTTCCTCAAATCCTCTAACTCATCGCAACCACACATAAAATGAATAAGATCAAGTACCATTTCTTGTGTGTTTAATGAGGGATTGGATGGATTAAAAGCCGTATAGAGTACATCAACATAATAAAACAATACGCTTTACATCACTCAAGGTTTCCGTTACTGGCTAACTCGCAGTTTAAAAATAGGAAAATCTTAATTATTTTAGCTTTGCGTAATGACTATCATAATTTAGCATCTTCTGCTGCAGAAAGCTACGAAGTTGGTTTATCAGTAGACGATTTGAATTTGAAAAATTCCTTTTTTTCCTTTTTAATCTTAGGAGAGGATAAACATCCTCTCACAAGACTAAAGGTCAGGACAGGCTGTCCCAGATGTAAATGATGAAAATTGACATGTCTTGATTGTTTTAGCTTTGTATAATGACCAGCGTGTAATTTAGCATATTGCGCTGAAGAAAGCTGCGAAGTTGGTTTATCAGTGAACGATTTGAATTTGAAAACTTTCCTTTTTTCATTTTGTTATAGGCTATCTGTTGTTAGTTTTATATATATTCGTGTGAGTGGCCGTTTAGTTTAATAATTAATGAAAATGAAATAAAAATTTCTCGTAAGAAAAAGGTCTGTGAAATTGAGAAAGGTGGACGTAAACGTAACCACGAAAAAGGATTCGCTCTATGGAAAAAAACACAGCTCCTGCCTCCGTCGTTTTCCGCTTATACTAAGGTTCATCGCTAAATCGTCATTAACTCATTCTGTAAACTTTTGTCGGGCAAAGACCGAAAGTTTGTCTCGTCGGCAAATCAGGATTGTGTGGACACGAAGCGGCGTATATAAACAGGTTAAAGTTTAACCGAAAAGGGCTGAGATATGGCAATCTAGTTACTCATCACTTATTCACTTAAAGAGGCTTGAAGACCCGATGAAAATGGGTTACTTCGTTGCTCTGCTACTCACGAATAATGGACTTTCAAATAGTGGAATTTCCCTGTCGGATTTGTGGTACCTCTATTCGCTTGTACCTCTGTTGTGTGCTTGACGAAAACGATTTACGAAAAGTAAGTGTACACGCAGTGGGCTACCATCCGCGAGCAGATTCAAACGGACATTCAAATTTTTCGCGTCATAGTAGAAGTTTGCGTTGTGAGGACGGTCGTAGGTATTCTGAACGTCATAACAGAGCAAATCGTGAAAAATAAAAAAAATCTCTTAACACAATCCAAATCATGCAGTGTGTTCAGTTTAATGATACAGAAATGAGTTGGCTTTTCAGTTAAACTTTAATATGCTTCATATTTTTCAGGACACGCTGTCCCAGATGAAAATGATGACCTTCCGTGACCTGGTCCTTGGCGGCCAAGACGTCTGCACCGCCATGATCAACGCTTTAGTGAACAGGTACTGTTTGTTTTTTTCAATTCTCTGAATTATACTAGGAGCAATTTTCGCGTCGTTTTTTTTTTTATTTTGAATGCATAAATGAGCGTTGTTTATTAACCAACGTTTATCAACGACAAAATTCACAGACACACACAAAAAAAGGAAAACAAAACAAATATTGTATAAAGACAGATGTCTACATTCTAATTTACACATAGGACAACATAACCCTATAAAAGCAGCAGGTCCGTACCCAGGAATTTATTTCAGGGGGGGGGGGGGGTTGCCCGTGGGTCGGACCAAAAAGTATAAAAAAAGACATAGATCAGAGGTTGAAGCCTATAAAAAACGATTATTTTTGTGGGTTTCGGGGGGGTCGAACCGGCCCTACCCCCCCCCCCCCTGGATACGGCCCTGACAGTCAGTGACTAGAAACTAGCGGAGAAACGCAACGTGTAATCCGCTCGGATACGGCAGTAGAAATACCGGTGACGTCATACTTCGCTGATATTCTCTGCAGAACAAAAATGGTAACTTTTCGTGGAGCCTCTGCACACCATGAATCGCCTCTACTGGGCTTTAGTCAATCTTCTCAGTTTAAAGTATTTGATTCATGTGGGCCGAGAAGGTGGAAGACACCATCATTTTTCGATGGGTCGGATTTTTACGAACACACTGTTACCTTCATTTTCTTCAAAATTCCCAGGGCATCCAAGCTTATCCACAAATTACTTGAACACAGTTGACTCTTGAAAGCAAGTTCGCCATTGCTAATTAACTATTCACTGATCTCTCGACGCAGGTCAAAATAGTACTAAAAGCTTCGAAAAGATCGAGTGGCCTGTAAGAGGATTAAAACAACTAAGTATATCACCCGCGGACGTTTAGATATGTCAGATAAGTAGAAATCATCGGCCAGTTTGACAATTTTTTGTTTCGGAAGCTGAATATTATTTAGCTCAGTTTCATAATCTTCAAGAAATCACTATAACGAATTTAGTATAATTTACGGTGTTTGTTTATTGTGATCTAGTTTACATCCTTATTTTTTTGGACTTACGGCAATTACCAAGAAAAAACAGAAAACAAAATACTTAAAGAAATAGATAATGCAAATAATTAGTTTGATTTTTCTACACATTTTCTATATCGGCTACAATAAAAACGTTTTGTTAGATCCATAGTCAAACTATGATCCACAGCATCCCCATGTCGCTCACTTCCGACCCGCGACCCGCGCCACTAGATGACCCCGCGGTCGGATCGAGTCTTGGTGACTTTCTTTACGTCCTAGTGGGAGTCGTGTCAGCGCGCTTTTTGATTGGCTGATCTTTGTCGTTGGATCAAAGAACCCTACACTGATAAGACCATCACACAATTCGTGAACCTAAGATCCTATTAAAAAAAAAAAAACGCATACATTTTCGGACCTGGACAAGATGTGCTGGACCATTAACTTTAAGAAAAACGCTAGACATTGTACGCATAATTGTTTCTCAACAAATGCTTCTTGATAGCAAAGATATCCTAAAAACAAAACGAACAAACTTGTTCTGAATTTGTTTACTAGGTCCGTCTTTTGTCTCTCAACTCACCACTTTTAGTGTTTCCCGAATATGTTTACCAGGTTTATCGTTCATTTTACGGCTTTCAGCGTTTCCGGAATTTGTTTACTAGCACCGTATTTTATCTCTCAATCCACCACTTTGAGTGTCCCGAATATGTTTATAGCCCAGTTCCTCGCTTCCAGTGTTCCGGAATTTAACTATCCTACTAGATTCTTCTTTTATATCCCAATTCACCACTTTCAGCATTTCCCGAATACGTTTACCAGATCGGTCTTTTATCGTTCAGTTCGTCGCTTCTAGTGTTTCCGGAACGTGTTTTACAGCTTAAGTGAATATTTAATATTCTTCTTGTTAGCTTCTTTTTGAGAATTGGAAATATGGTCTCGAAGGTGGATGTCTCTTTTAAGCAGTTTATATGCTTCGCTTTGCACTTCCGGGAAGTGGATTCAAGACACAAATTGTGTAAAAAAGAAGCTCAATTTTAAGCATACAGGATCACAGAGGACGAGAGAGAATTGGTTTAGGTGGCTAGGCGTGCCTTAGTTAGCCAGGGATTATTGACAGCTTCGCTTCATTGACTCAGCTAGTCAGTTAGGGTTTTTGAAGATTTAGTCATTAGAAAATGACGTCTCAGCCTTTTTGAGGACAAAATCTATCTGGGTTTTTTTTTCACATTTTGCTACAGCGAAAATACAAAAGACCCCATGATATAATATCCACGTGTTGCGACTCCTCTCTCTGGCCTGACTCCGTTTTCAATGGGAAGATTGGGTTACAGGTTAGAAAAGTTGCCTTGAATGGCTTTTGACGAGCCGCTGGTAATATGATAAACCTTAGCTGTTGTTGTTCCAGCTTTGCTTTCTTTTTTGTGTCTGTATTCTGGTCCGCTTTTCCCATTTGATGTGAGGGCGAAAACAAATAGTAGTTAGAAATTGTGGCAGGCTGTTAATAATTATAATAAATACAATTGATAAATGAAGAAAGTCATCGAATTTGGCGAAAATCATGGATTCACCGGTCACTTTCATACCCTGCCAATATGCGAATGGCCCTTGGGCTTTAAGCAAATAAATCAAATCAAGTCATATACCCAAACAACCATGGTCAAATCGGTGCAAGCCTAGCTGACCTTTTTCTATTTAAATTTTGACCAATAAGGCAATAAATTACATATGATAAAAAGTGACATAGAAACACGACACGCAAAACATTCGTGTCCAAGAATCGGCGACCAAGGATGCGACAGTTTAGAATTAGGGTAGAAACTGTCTTTTCCAGAGTAGCGGTAACAAACGGACGCGTTAAAATGCCAGAAGGAGTTCTTAAAGGACGCATCGCACTAAATAGTGTTTTTGCGTTGATGTTTTGAGAAAGTTGACCACTTTAAAAACTAAGCTATGCAACACACAGAAATAACACACGGTATTGGCTGTTTTTATGGCACTTGCCTTCCGGCAAAGTGCCATATACCGATCACTTTTCCGTCGGTCGGTCTGTCGGTCGGTCGGTCTGTCGGTCGGTCGGTCAGTCCGGTGATCGCGAGTTAGGGTACTTCCAGATGTGCTAGGACGATGAAACTTGGCAGGCGTATTAGGGGCCCGACCAAACTAACTTGGAAATCGTCACTTGCCCGATCCGACCATCGTGGGGGGAGGGAGGGGAGCCGGAATCCGGAATTTAGTGACATGGATAACTTTCGAACGGGTAATCGGATCTTAATGAAACTTGATATATGGAAAGACACCATGTCTCAGACACCCAAATCCGATGAATGTGGGGGGGGGGGGCGGAGGGGGGAACTGGAAATCATGTTAAACGCTTAGAGTGGAGCGATCGGGATGAAACTTGGTGGGAGGAACAAGCACAACCCCTAGGTACATCATTGACAGAACCGGACCGGATTCGTGCACCGGGGGGGGGGGAGTTGGAGGGAGGTTCCGTAATTCCGGTCATACGGAGTTAAGATACTTCCAGGTGGGCTAGGACGATGAAACTTGGCAGGCAAATCAGGGACACGACCAGATTAACCTGGAAACAGTCAGCTTCCCGATCCGACCATCGTGGGGGGAGTGGAGGGAGGGGGAATCCGGACTCTTGAGGTATGTATAACTTCCGAACGGGTGATCGGATCATAATGAAACTTGATATGTAGAAAGACCACATGTCTCGGATGTCCCATTTCAAGTCCGGACCGGATCCGATGAAGCTGGGGGGGGGGTCGGAGGGGGGTCCGGAAACCTTGTGACATGCTTGGATCTGAGCGATCGGAATGAAACTTGGTGGGAAGAACAAGCACAAGCCCTATGTAGATCAGTGACAGAACCGGACCAGACTCGGGTATTGTGGGGGAGTTAGGGGGGAGGGTCCGGAATTCCGGTGATCGCAAGTTAAGATACTTCCAGACATGCTAGGACGATGAAACTTGGCTTGAAAATTAGAGACTTGACATGATTGGCTAAGAAATAGTTAGTTCCCAGATCCGACCATCCCTTAAAGTACTAATGCTAACCGCAAAGTATAAAAAATACTTTTAAGCAATATATACATTTTCGTTATCACTATGAGCCCATGCTCATTTTTGCCTCAAGGGTTTTGCTTACAACTGAATTCCTTAAAGTACAAACAATACTTTTGAGTAAAATATACATTTTCGTGCTCCTGGTGATCATCTTTTTTGCTTCAAGAGTTTTGATTACAGATGATTTTCTAGCGCCCTTAAAGTGCGCAAAGCCAAATGCATTGCCAAACGATACAGTCTCGTGATTTCCAAGGACCCATGATCATTCTTATCTCAAGGGTTTTGCTTACAAATGATCAAAAGAAACCCACGAATTGACGAATTCCTACTATCATCCTCTGACCCAGCCTTGCAAGTGCCATATGAGCTTCCAGCTCTTGTTAGTCCTGTCCATGTCCCTTGCCTTGGATGACAATCTTAGCAAAATTTGCATAACCGTTCTTCGGGCGAATACGCTCGTCGGAAACAATGATTGGGCGCTGATAAGTCACGTAAAGAGAACATACGTGGCAAGCGTAATAGTCAGTGTATTGCTGATAGAGTAGATAGGGAGCGTGTTCTACCCTACTTACAGCGCAATGACTACGGATGACAGAATGGACTGAAATACAGTGAGTTATTGTAAGTACGACCTGTCCTTCAGTAAATGTTTCGCAAATTGAAATGCCATGAACTCACTCTTCCAGCATCACACTTTTGAATTTGCATTTGCAACGTAGAGCATGCGCGGGACAGCATTTGCAATAAACAATGATATCGGAATGATCCAACTAAACTTTTTTTTTTTGAAGAGGGCATTTGGTTTGTACGGGCCGGGGCACAATATTTCAAACTTCTCTTCAGTATTTTCTAGGTTGAACTATATAATAATAATAATATAGTTGCAATAATAAGGTTTTCGCCTCTATAAATTTATATGTTAGACCTTTGACGTGTGCATACGTTGTTTAAAGAGGGCGTGTCTGTCGTAAACTGGCCTGATAAGCCTTAGTAAGCAGGTGCAACGGTCTTCTTTTTACCCTGTGAGTTCATCGTAATAAAAGCGTAATTTGGAAAAAAAGAACTTCCTACTAGAAGCCCCAAGGTCAAAGAAGGGACAGGTTTACAATCGCTTTTGCTTATAGGTACCTAACTGACTCGGCCTCAACCGACTCAATCAGCAGTCGATTAAGAGAGGTATGCCCGTCCTTGTACAAGTCCGACGATGCCATTTGCTCAAAGGTAAGTTACCGGAACTCCCTTTCCTGTCTCCCGTGATTAGTTTCTGTAACAGTTATCTCGTATGTCGTTTGATAAATTCATACAGTGGATAAATACGGAAACATCAGCATTTCGTTGTCCCTGACGACAGCCTGACGAGGACCCTTGCCAAGAAGGGCCGAAATATCGCTGCCAAAGCATTGTAGCTGACGTTTCTGTTTTTATCCATTGGATGAATTTATGTTTCCAAGTCAGCTTGGAGTATTTATGTCGTTTGATTTCGCTTACATTTTGGATGAGTTCTTTAACACTGGGACGCGTTAGTTCGCCCACACGTCAGTTCATGACGAAAGTATCCTGTGACCCGTGTGGATAACATTCAAAGTGCTGTCTGTTCGAATTGCGTACACTTGTGTTAAAGAACCGTCTTACCTATAGTACTAACCCGCTTTACTTCGGTAACATTCCATCCGTTCTAATTCCAAAGATTCTCCACTTAAGTGATAGCACTCCACCCCAGAATCGAAGCTGCGCGGATTTTCACGCTTGCCGTGTTTGGCTGTTTTCGAGACATACAAGACTCCCGATTATTATTTTCGGGTAAATTATCTGAAAGACTGATATTCAAATTTTGCCACGTTTTCTATACGAAAGCATTTCCATCCATTCTAATTCCAAAGGTTCTCCATTTTTTCTATAGCACTCCACCCGAGAATCGACACTGCGCTGATGTTCACGCTTGCCGTGTTTGGCTCTTTTCGAGACATACAGGACTCTCGGTTATTATTTTTGGGTAACTCATCTGAAAGACTGATATACAAATTTTGCCACGTTTTCCATCCGAAATAAGGGGCCTGGAGAGAGGCTATAAGGCGTGTATACTTTGTTGAACGATAAAATAAGATTTAATTATACAAAAAAGCCAAAAGGCCATCGCAACAAAATAAATAGTTAAGAAACTGAAACGAACCATACTTCATTAATAACCTGCTAGTCCTATAGGTTTATTTTCGGTGTTGCAAAGCGACCCTGATAGATCCGTATATGACAACCATTTTTTAGCCGGACATATAGTTCGTCCGGAATCCGGCTGAAACAGGAAAATTTGTTATAAGTTAATTTTTTATTTGAAGTTGATTAGATGTTGGACATAGTGGTAAGGATCGATACGCTGAATTCGTTTTTGAGCTTCATTTTTTCGCCGGACAAGTAGTTCCGGAATTTCGCCGAAACCGGAAAACTGGCAGAAGTAAGGCAGGATCGTTTCGATCGGTTTCGTCAAAATAGATATGTCTTATAGGGGTAAACACACATGCTGATCCATATCTGAACTTGTTTTTCTCAGATGATTAGCTATTTTGCCATCGTCCTACCACATCAGGAAGTAACAAACTCGCGGGATCACCAGAAATCCGGACCCCCCCCCCCAACTCCTCCACAGTGCCTGAATCCGGTCCGGTTATGTGAATAACATATCTAGAACTTGTGCTTGTTCTTACCACCAAGTTTCATCCCGATCCCTCCACTCTTAGCGTTTCCTCAAAGTTCTGGTCCCCCTCCAGCTCCCCCAAAGTCACTGGATCCGCTCCGTATTTCAAATGGGACGTCTGAGACGCGAGATCTTTTTAAATATCGATTTTCATTAAGATCCGATTACCCGTTCGAAAGTTAAAAATTCCTCAGTTTTCCGGATTCCCCCTCTCTCGACAATCCCCCCAGACGGTCAGATTGGGGAAGTGGTTATTTCCGACATAATCCGGTCGGATCCCTGATATGCCTGCCCAGTTTCATCGTCCTAGCTTATGTGGAAGTGCCCGAACTAGCAAAATCCGGACCGACAGACCAAAATTACGATCGCTATACTTGCCCGAAGGGCAAGTGCCATAAAAGACAGGACCAGTAACTTTTCACTCAAATTAAATCGTTTGAGCACTCCCCTTGAATTCGGTGCCATAACCCCTTTTCGAAGTAAACTATTTATGTGAGTAGTCCATTTCAAATCACCATCAAGATCGAGATCAAGATGTAAGCCCAAGACCTTTACAGATTTCACGATTGGTAGAGTTGATGAGGGGTAATATTCTCTTTAGAAAGTTAATTCGGGAAATGGAACTTTTCTCCAATCTAATTTTAAGTTTTAGGTCGCCGGCTTGCCTTTGCAAATCATCGACAACGGTTTTTAGTGGATCAATCCCGTCTAAAGGTTTTTTCTCAAATTTTCTCTTTTTTGCAGGTCAACGAACTTCTCCTCAACGCTCGCAATGAAGGAAACCGGAACAACAGAGACAAGCATCTTAGAGAAGCTTTAGAGGTAGTTAATAAATCATAAGTTCCTTCGCTCGTTTCTAGTTTCCGGGATTCCATGAATGAAGCGTCTTAGTAAATAGAGAGGCTTCCTGGGACTTGTTGACTCTGAATGCGCGACTGGGGAGTTGTAGTTGGCAACTGATAGAGATTTTAAAGTGTGTTCCAGTTAAGGAAAGGAGACATAAGGCGTATTCTCGCCGTCACCCGAGGACTCCACTTGAGGAGTCCCCGCGTTTTTGTTTGTCCCGGGGACTCACTCCCCGTATTCTCGCGAGTCCCCATGGATGGGGAAGGCTCCGATTGTCATCACCACCATCAGAAAAGACTCCCTTTCAGATTCGGAGGGGAATCAATTTTTTGCTGGTGTTGGTGCAATTTAAAATTAATTAAAAATATACAGAAGAAAGAAAACTAAAAATAAAGTGGATCCACACCAATTTCGTCAACTGCATTTTTTTTTCAACAAAATCCATTTTGGAAAATTTTGGAAAATCCAGTTCTCGCTGTTTTCATACGCGGAGTCCACGAGGAGTGACTCCCTCTATTCTCGCCGTTCCATTCGATTCCCCGAGGACTGAGAGTACGCCTATGTGTACGTAAATGAATTTTTGAGGGGTTACACACTCTCCGGCATCTACTGTACACCCTTTCCGGGCATCTGCTGACACCGGCCGAAACCGTCGGTTCCGGCCATAAATTAGGCGATTCATCTTTCAAGCGCTTCCATTCATGCTGATATTTAACACTTTTAACACGCAGCAACCGGTGCCAGCACTTGCCGGGCACTACGCCACTGGGCACTTGCTGTACACTAAAATTGAGAGTGAGCAACCCCTCGTGAATATCAAGGTACGAAATCTAGTGGGAAGTTCCTTGATAACCTGAGAAAAGTGGAAATTGTATTTTGAATTGTTGAAAAGCCAAGGAGAATGAAATACGTGCCGTGTTACGGCGGTATTCACCATCGCCTGAAAACGCCAAAACTTTAAAGAAGAAGAAGAAAAAGAAAGGAATGATAGGAATATCATCTTCTGTGAAATGAGGTCATTTGGTCCTACTCCCACTAAAACTTGAAAAACGAATTGAGTTTTGCTTCCAGCAGATCGCTAAGATTTCTAGGCGCAATGGTCAAGCGTTTTTAATCGTCTCTGCCAGGTCCAGGTCCCAGGCCAAAATTAACAAAACTAAAATGAACCAGTTTAGTATTTTAACAGATGATTAGTAATATATTAGTAGAGTAGACGACGTTCTTGGCCTACACGGTCTACCACAAACCCCTGATTTTGCAGTTTCCTATGCCGAACGCTTTGTGTAGGCCATGTAGCGTTTGGCATACCCTATGCCTAAAACTGGACAGCCTATCTGCCAGACGATGGATACCTTTAGGCATCTTATCCTGAACGGATTCGGATTGGTTAATTTCTGAGCTTCATTCCTTACCTTAGACCCTCAGATCCTCCTGAGCCATCAGTGGCGCACAGTTCGCCGACAAAGCCTCTCCATTCACCACGAAGCTGTGCGGCTGCAGTGATGTCTTCCCATTGTGGAGTGAGGGAAATGTTGGCCTCCTTCAGGTCCCGATAATACTGCCTCCGCAGTGTGTGCCTTGGTCGGCCTCGTCTGCGCCTTCCATCAGGCTGCCACTGATACACTCTTGAGGGCAGTCTGTCTTCGGACATGCGTAGAACATGACCCAAATATGTCCATGTCCTTTTAAATTCAAAGCATCAATATTTTATTGGGTTGGAGTATTTGGCAAAGGGTATCCAGCGTTAGGCATAGTGTGTGCCAGATGCTAGACAGACTCAGCGGCATAGGGTATCCAGGAATTATGGGTTTGTTTTAGAATTAGTTAAAATTGACACATAATGTTGCTCCCTCCCTCATCCTTTTATCCTCTCTTTCTCCTGGCAGGCGGGGCGGAGCGTTTCTTCGTCTACCCCATCGACTTCTTTCTTGTGGCTGCCAGTTTTGGAATGGTGTTAGGAAGCCTGAATTCGGGTACGCGGAGGACGTGGTCCGAGTATCGCCATCTTCTGGTCCTGATAAATAATGTGTTAGTCTTTATAATTGAAAGACAAAAGTTCTAGTCAGCCGGCATTTAAATACGGTCTACCTAACGGAAGAGCTAGAAGCCGTACAGAAACGCGCGACGAAAATTATAATGGGACCTAGCTTCCAGTCGTATGACCAGGCATTGTCGGTGTTAAGAACCCCAAGTCTCTACTCCCGAAGAGAAGAACTGATTTTAAACTTCGGCAAAAAGCTGCTAACAAATGAGAAATACCGATTGTTAATCCCCCCTGATGCCCCGAAAAACAGCAGGACAAGACGACAGAATAAATTAGTGCCTGTCAAAGGACGAACCTCGAGGTTTATGAACTCGTTTGTGCCCTTTTTTACAGATATTTTTAACAAAGTGAACAGTTAGCGTAATATATTTTATTTTATCAATGTAAATGACCAGCATAATTTAGCATCTTCTGCTGAAGAAAGCTACGAAGTTGGTTTGTCAATAAATGATTCTGATTTGACCTCAAATCCCGGCTGATCGCTTTTTTCTTCAGTTCACTATTTAATAAATGTTTTCATCTCAAGGGTGGCTACCCCGTGAAATTAAATAATTTTTTTGTTTGGATATCAAATTAAATCTTTTTTTTCGTTATCGCCGTAAGGCCTCGTACGATGGGCTCGGGTTTGTCTACGAGGCTTAGACATTGTTCTGAATTCACTTCAAAAATGTATGTCCCTTGTCTAATAATCCATCTTTTCGTAATATCTATACTATTAATGCTACATTTTTGACGATCAAATGCAACTATTCTTTCTTATTTAGCTATGCAAGCAAATACCAACCCGAGTTCAACTTGGCAACGTCTGTCAGCATCTAGCGGCACTGCAGTGCTACTCTGGAATTGTTGACCTCTGTTTGGCTGTCGCTGAGAAACGGGATCCTCAGAAACGCGCCCTCTATTATTACAACAATAATGAACCGGTGGAAGATAGAGCGGGCATGGATGCCTACCTAGCTAGGTAAGAAAGCTCGTTTAAAGCTACGATTGGGCCAGAAAGAAAATCTACGAAAACCTGTTCCGAACTTTCGGTAAAACCTCGACCTGCTGCAACGTTTCTCCGGGCAAAGTCGATACAGAAGAAGAAGAAAAAAATTAGAAATATTGAGTCGGGTCTAGCCGACCCCCCCCCCCCCCGAAAGCAAATATATGGGAAATTAGAAAATTTTATTAAAAACTGCAACTTTTATTGACTGCAAGCACTGACGGATTTTCCCTAGACGTGCGAAGTTAAGTGTAAACGCGTGACGGCAGCTTGCTGGCTGCTCGCCTCTATTTATACTTTTCACAAAAATATATTTTTAATTCAAAAATGTGTGAACACGTCTACATGTGTCCGATAAGGAACCACTAACTGGGTGTGTTTGGGGGGAGGTTGCCTGGGGGGGATTGGTACGGGAAGAGTTTCCGCCCGGGTGGGGAGTCGTTGGAAGCCATTGAACTATGCGAAGTTATGCTTCGGCTGCACGCAACATTACGCATAATATTTTTTTCGTATTTTTAAGTTTTCGGCAAATTATGATCAGTTCGAATGCGGCGGTTTCGCCAAGAATTTATTTGCCGTCATGTCAGATCCAGGAGAAAATGGAACTAGAACGTTGAAAGTAAACTGAGAGACAAACATGTTCCTCGGATGCGAGTTGAACCTTTGGGTCACAACACAATGCCGACACGCTACTTACCGCCACCAAGGGGCTTATGTTCGAGTTCACAAACTAATGCAGCTGCCAGCGCACACGATAATTGACCGCGCCTGTAACCTAGTGTATTATGGGTTCTCTCCAAATTGATGTATGTAAATTTTTTTTTTTTTGCATTGATGCCAGTGTTTGTTATATTTTTTTTTTTTTACCCTTGTTTCTTAGTTTAAATAAATAAATAAATAATAAATATTAACTGCTCAACTTCCTCGTGACGGGAGTAGATATTCCTATTCAAAGAAGGGAAATAATTCAAGGGACTTGCGAACTGTGAGTTGATCTTAGAATGGTTAAACTATTAACTGTATACATTTTGACCAGAGCTTTGACCCAGAGCTTTCATCGGGAAATCCGGATCTTTTTTGTACATAAGAAATTAAGTTCTGTAAAGTTTTGTTGGGCGAAGCCGGAAAGTATAAGTATCGTCGGCAAATCAGGATTTGTAATATTAACTGTACTGATTTTGACCAGAGCTGCTCTCGAGTCCAGCGTTTCCTAGTGTTCGACTAAATCGCTCGAGACGAGACGAGACTATAAATAACAATTTTCTTGACACCCAGTCACGCCCCAAGTCTTAAGAATGGGATTTTTTTTTAAATAAATACTTAAATAATAATGTAATATTTAATAACACCAGTACACCGTGCAGTCCCATGATATCAGTCCTATCCTACCCAGTGCCAAAATTTCCTGGAATTGCCCTGATGTTAAAAGAACAAAGTTAAAGCGGGCGATAACAACAATAATTACCGCCCGCTAAAAACTGTTACCGCCCGCTAAAAACTGTTATCGCCCGCTGACAACTGTTATCGCCCTGCGACAACTGTTATCGCCCTGTGATAGCAGGGCCCCTGGTGTTATAATCATTATCGCCCTTGCTTTTCTTCGGGCGATAGCGTAAAATTCGGCCCGCGGGTAGCATGATTGGCTGATACCGCCCGAGCGCCGCTATCCCCCTCAGCAAGGGCGATAATGTATAATATAATAATAATATCTAACCATCGCTTGTTCGCTGAAGACGAATGTGTGATTTTCAATTCGCCGACCCGATACGTTTGCTCGGACTAGACGAGCCCGAGTCAGTGAGAAAACTTCTCGAGATGAGTCCAGAGTACCAGTCCGCGAGCTCTGGTCTTGGCCGTCGTTTTTGTTTTGTTTTTATTGTTAGTAGTATAGAAAGGGGGGAGCTGGCCCAAAAGTCCCCCCAGTTCAAACCCCCATATTAACACCATTTTCTTAAATTTTAACATGATTTTTTCCAAATAATCCCCCTTTTTATAGATATTTTTATTTTCTTATTTTACCAAAAAAGGTCCCAAGAAATAGGAAATATTACCCTTAAACTACTACTTTTTTACATTTTACTGAGTAAACAATTCTACATCAACATATTGGTCAGAGTTCTTATTCACTCTCATAATAGGCTGTAAAACCAGATTTTTCTTTAAAAGTAACTCATCAGCAATTGCATTATATCTCTGTGGTATAAACAAATCACAGGCTTTGTTATTATGATGAATAACAACAACCAGCTTATCACCATATTTTGTCTTAGCCATTCTCATTTTAACGATAGCATATTTCAATCCTAGAACTAGTTCTTCCTTCCTGATAGTATCATTGAATTTATTCATTCTAATTGTTGACAAGACTTTCTTTAGCGACTCCATTTATTAGCGGCTGATTTTATTTAATAAAAATCCCAATCGCTTGAAACATCTGGTAATAGAAGCCAACCACCTTTATCACATAAATGCGATAGATAGAGACGCAGTACTGAGTTTGCGTGATGATGTGATGATTACCGATTTTGAACTTCATAAAATATTTTTGCAAAACCCCACACCCCCAGACTTTGAAGAATAGTTGCGTTAAGCACACGCAAAGCAAAATATGGTAATGGCTATTAGTCTGGGGGGCCCCTGAACAGGGAAACTCCGAGGAGTTTTTTGAATCGCTACAAACTGCCGTCAGTAGGATTCGATCTTGCGAGGTCTGTGGAATGTCAAGTTAGAACGGGCCAGTGCGCTAACCGATTAGACCACGGGGTCCTCTTTCGACTGGCCAAGCTTATGTTTTCTGATGTGATATGACTCATCGGAAATAGTTGCAAAACCTCTCGCCTCCAGACAAGTAATACGGAAAGTTAAGAGGTGCGATGGAGTTGCACCCCGAGTTTTTGGTTGTTGTTGTTGTAGTTGTGGTTGTATTACTTGTCTGGAGACGGCTCCGACTTGAGGAGTTTTTCCCCCGCCATCACCCCCTACTAACAGAAATTGCTAGCAGTGGGATTCGATCCGATGACACAGAATAGCAGGGTCAATTACGTTAGCTAGACGCTAGACCGTTACACTGTCGGAGCTAGTTATAATTTTTTGTTGAAAGTTTTAAGATGAGAAAACTGGAGACAATTAGGCTACGAAATTAATGGTGGGTACTGGTTATGAATGATGCAGGAAATTATTGCGCGTAGAAACTGGATCTGAGAGTCGGAGCACATTGAACGTTTTATGAAGAGAATACCAGAGAAAATTATGCTTTGCGTCACGAATCAATGTTTGTCTGAATTCATCCACCACCCCAAGGGCCTGGGTGAGGGGTTGGACACTGGTGTACCACAGTTCCAGGAAGAGAAGGTGTACTGGGTGGTGAGGGGTTACTCACTTGGACAAAGGTGTACTGGGTGGTGAGGGGTTACTCACTTGGACAAAGGTGTACTGGGTGGTGAGGGGTTACTCAGGTACTGGTTATGAATGACGCAGGTAATTAATGCGTATATGAATATGAGGATAGAGTTTTCAATCTTATGAAAGCAATATACTACACTTTGGGTAATTTCTCTTGATTTATTATGGAATTATTTTTACAATATTTATATCCATTTAAGCAAACTTGCTTCATGTATTTTTCGCGAGGAAAGAATTTAAATGTTTTACGCATTTCCCCTTCACGTTGAATAACCTCTTCAACCGTTAATTGTCCGCATTTTAACATCACTGACAATTCAGTGTAAAAATTATAAGCGGTTTTATGCTCTGATTTTCTTTCTGCAATGTTAAGATGTTTTTCGATTATTTCAATGATAACAGCACCCAAACTTAAGGAAGCTAAAGGCAGTACTAGAAACGCAGACATTCCTGCAGCTGAAAAGAGGAATTTGGATAAAAGTAAGCTATTACTTATCTGATTGTAATACTTGTAACTCCTTCTATGAATAAACATCATCTTTTCTAATTCTTCCATTTAGAGCAAAATAAAATTGTTTCAAAAATTATTCGATTGCTTCACGATTCGGAACACACCCGCCACCTAGGAAACTGTAGCTTACTCCGTGAAATGCAAAACACTTCTTGGTCAGTCGGAGACAAATCTAGGTGGCATATGCTCCGAGAACGCAAACAAATTCACCGTCTCGGAAAGTGTGCTCTCTGTGCATTCAGTCGGAGACAAAGAGGTAGCGCTTACTCCATGAAACAAACATTGAAACCAGTGATTTTCTTTACGGCTGAGAAAACGCAGTCAGGAGAAATTCATTAATAAAAATATTCTCCTATTAAATGATGAATGTTGCAGAGGTTATTCAGCTTTGTAAAAAGGTTATATCGAATAACAAATCGACTATACAAAGATTACCGAATTATACATATAATGAGCTGCGGACTTATGCGAAAATTAATAAAATCAAAACAAATGGAACAAAGAAACATGAAATAACAAATAATATCATAAACCATCTTAATAAGTATATTTTGATAGCTGAAGATAAAATTAAAATTGAACGCAGAAACGAAAGAACCCATAATAAGAAAAGACCAAGACCATCCGACTACAAACCGGACGAGAGATTAAGGGTCATTCTCGAAGATGAGATTAAAGAAAATAATATCACCATTACAAAAATAAAACAAGAGAAGGAAAAGATAACAGAAAAAGATACAAGTGAATTAAAAAGATTTCTAAAAAACAAAAACCTATCCACCCGTGGAAACCGAGATGAAGTCATACAAAAGGTTGAAGAATACTATAATAATATTATTACCATACATAAAGATTCCATACAGAAAATGAGAGATATCATAAGAGATCAAACAGAAAGAGGTGATAAAAATAGACACAAAGCAATCGATTTATCAACTCTCTTCATAAATAAGAAAAAAATTAAAGAAGAAAAAATAATTCCGGATCATTTATTTAGAACGGAAGAAGAACAGCAGACTACAATTTCTAGGGAAATTGAAAATTTGTATACCGTAAACGTTTCAATTGAAAGCAATGGAAGAGATGAACATACTCTTATTGCTTTTGTTTTTAATGATTTACTCCGAAGAATGAACGAAATAAATCATTACAGAGTTCAATTTGTGACCAGGGTTATATTCTATAGACAGGAAAATGATGAAGAAGTTGTAGTATTTTACAACAGTACTTCTTGGATTTTAAACAAAAATAGCGTTCTTACTCGTAGTCATTTAGATGATAATAACAAGAGACTGAGTTCTTTAAGTAATACCCCTCGGTCGGGGCTACAATTTAGTCGGTATGAAGGAATTGATTATAGGATGACTCGAATCGAATCTTATATGGGAGGAACGTTTAAGATACTGCCAGATTTCGTAAAAAATAAAAAAGCGTGCATAAATATAAAAAATAAAGATCAAAAATGCTTTGTTTGGTCAATCTTAGCACATTTACACCCAGCTAAAGATCATGTTGATAGACTATCAAATTATAAACAATATGAGAACGAATTTGATTTCAAAGGGGTTACCAACTTCCCGATGGATACACAAGACATCCACAAATTTGAAAATAGATACAACATTAAGATTTGCTTATTCCAAATTGATAAAGAGAAAATAATCAGAAGTCATATATTAAAAAGTACAATTAATGGGAAAACAGCAAAACATATCATTAATTTACTATATTTTGATAATCACTATGTACTTGTGAAAGATCTGAGCAAATTAGTCGGTACTCAAATCTCTAAAAAGAAAACAAAGACATATCTCTGCACTTTTTGTGGAAGGCATTTTAAAAAGGAAGAACAATTTGAAAAACATGAACGTAAAAATAATTGCGAAGATCCTGATATTATAATGCCTCCTGAAGGTTCAAGTATACACTATAAAAATATTGCAAAACAGATGAAAGTGCCTTATTGTATAATAGCAGACTTTGAGTCTTATAACGAAGAATACAACCAGGTAAACGGAAAGAAAACAATAAAAATAGCTGAACAGAAGCCTTTTGCATACGGTTTTCAGGTATGTTGCTCCTTTGATACAAACCAGAACAAATACTACGATTATTTCGGTGAAGATGCTGCAAAACATTTTGTTCAAACCGTTACAAAAGTATCCACAGAAATTGCAAACAAATATGAAAACAGGCAGAGAAATCACACTTATACAGATGTAGAAATTGCAGAAAAATGGAACACACTTATGGATAAGACTTGTCATATCTGTAAAACTGAAATCACTGAAAATCCCCACTTTGATCACGATCACATGACTGGTAAAAATAGGGGTTTTACTCATGCGGAATGCAATATGAAATACAGAATTCCCAAGCATATCCCTGTAGTCCTACATAACTTATCAAAGTATGATTCCCATCTATTTGTGAAAGAATTGATTCCTGATAACGGAATATTTGAATCAGCAGAAAGTTTCATATCATTCTCGAAATCAATAAGTATTCCAAAACAGGATACGGAAATAAAATATGAAATCAGATTCATAGATTCCATCAGATTCATGGCTTCGTCATTAGACAAGCTGTCAGCAAATTTAGCAAAATGTGGTTGCAAAGAATCGTGTAATCATCTGAGAGAGAATTTCAAGTACACATCGAATAGTTTCAAAAACGATGAAGAGTTCAAAGAAATAATTAAAAAAGGGGTGTATCCTTATGAATTCGTAGACAGTTTCAGTAAAATGGATTGTACAAAGTTACCACCTATAGAAAGCTTTTATTCTAGGTTAACAGGAAAAGATATCAGCAAAAGTGACTATAGGAGAGCGGTCTCTATATGGAAGCAATTTAATTGTGAAACATTACTTGATTATACCAAGTTGTACCTAAAAAGTGATGTTTTAATTCTATCAGATGTTGTAGAGAATTTCAGAAATGTCTGTATACATAATTATGACTTGGATCCACTACATTACTTCTCAGCTCCAGGACTAACATGGGATTCTTTCCTAAAGCATTCGAAAGTAGAACTACCGTTATTCTCAAAGGAAGACATGTATACATTCGTTGAAAAGGGAATAAGAGGCGGTGTATCACAATGTATAAAAAGATATGCTAAGGCAAATAATAAATATATGAGCAGTTATGACAAAAATAAGCCATCTAACTATTTAATGTATTTCGATAAGAATAATTTGTATGGGTGGGCGATGTCACAAAAATTACCAGCGAATGATTTTAAATTCATTCCAGTACCTGATGAAATGAAAGAGAACACTGAAATTAATTCTTTACATTATTATCAACTATTAAAAAATCATGTTCAAACAGAAATGAATTTGGAAAATGTGGGGGCAATTTATGAAGTTGATTTAGATTATCCTAGAGAGTTACACAAGTTACATAAAGATCTGCCATTAGCACCAGAACATTTCAATGGAAAACTATGTACAACCTTACTGGATAAAAATAACTATGTAGTTCATCACAGGAACCTAGAATTCTATTTACAAAAAGGTCTGATACTGAAAAAAGTACATAGAATACTAGGATTCACTGAGAGTGCTTACTTAAAAGGATACATAGACCATAACACAGCACTGAGAACTAAAGGTACTAACGATTTTGAAAAGGACTTTTTTAAGCTGATGAATAACGCTTGCTTTGGAAAAACCATGGAGAACGTAAGGAAACGAGCTGATATGGAAATAATAACTGACGATAAAACAAGAGAAAAAATAATAAAGAAACCCAACTTTAAATCTGAAATTATTTTCAGTGAAAACTTTTCTGTAGCAAGAATGTCGAAGGAAAAGATAAAACTAGACAAACCAATGTATATCGGTTTTGCTGTACTGGAACTCTCCAAGCTCTTGATGTATGAATTCCATTATGATTATATGAAACCTAAATATGAGGATAAAATAGATTTATGTTATATGGATACAGATTCGTTCATATATGACATAAGAACTGAGGATTTCTATGAAGATATCAAACAAGATTTGAACGAGAGGTTCGATACATCTGATTATGCGAAAGATAATCCATATGGGTTTCCTAGTGTAAATAAGAAAGTGATAGGAATGATGAAAGATGAATTAGCAGGACAAATTATGACAGAATTTGTTGGATTACGATCAAAAGTATATGCTTATGATAAGGACAACCAAGACCCTTCAAAGGCTAGCAAAAAACTAAAAGGAATAAAAACGAACATAGTGAAAGATAAAATTACGATTCAAAACTATAAGGATGTACTGTTTGGTAAAATTGAAAACCTATCTGTAACCCAGTATAACTTAAGACCATACAAGCACCGTATGTTTCTAGAAGAACAGAATAAGAAAGCGTTAGATCCTAAGGATGATAAAAGGATAGTAACAAGCGATAAATACACAACTTTACCTTTAGGCTATAAACATTAAACTCAAGTACCTACTTCATAAACTTAAGTACCTAGTTAAAAAATTCAAGTACCTACTTCAAATTCAAGTACCTAGTTAAAAAATTCAAGTACCTAGTTAAAAAATTCAAGTACCTAGTTAAAAAATTCAAGTACCTACTTCAGTAAATCTTATAATGAAAAATTCTTCCTAAATAAATGAATGAAAAGGCACCAATAAAAGTGTATGATTTTAGCGAAAAGAATAACTATCAGAACAAACACGAACTTGCACCTCAGTGGCCATTTAGATTATTAATTTGTGGAAGTTCAGGAACAGGGAAAACCAATTTACTCTTGAATTTAATTTATGAATACATCTGTTTCAACCGAATATACTTGTATGCAAAAGATCTTGAAGAAGACAAATATAAAGACCTTATAGACAATTTAAACACTTTAGAATCCGAATGTAAAACGAATATTTTAACCGTAAGTAATGACCTTAATGATATTATCGATGTTGACGACCTAGACCCCAATTATCAGAACTTGATTATCTTTGATGATTTTGTAACTGAAAAAGACCAGAAGAAAATAGAAGATTTATTCATAAGAGGAAGAAAGAAAAATGCTTCAATTATTTACTTGTCTCAGAGCTATCATAAAACGCCAAAGGTGGTCAGACTTCAGTGTAATTATTTTGCATTCTTTCAGTGTTCTAATCCAAAAGAAGTAAAATTAATTAGACAAAGCCATGTATCCAGTATAGACAATGAAAAATTTCTCAAACAATTCGAGGCTGCAACCAAGGGCTATGGGTTTTTCTTCATAGATTTAAAAACAAAAGATAAAACCCTGAAGTACAGGAAAAACTTTGAAAAATTTACCGGATAATTTATTTCTATAATAAATGAATAAATTTGGTAGTGTTGGAAAAAAGGTTGGTAACGAATCGAAAGTTACTGACGAAAATGGTAACATTAACCTACACGATAGACGAATTATAAATTTAGGTGATGCGAAAACAGATAAGGATGCTATTAGCTTAAGATCTATGACTGTGATTTTGAATCAGTTTAAAAAACAAATGACTGCTGGACAAGTGCAAACCAATCAATATTTTAGCGAAGATATCAACAGATTAACTGCGGTAGATGATTCTCCTGATAATTCATTGATAAGGATCAAAGATAAAGGATTATTTGTAAAACAAACAATTCAAGTTACTGATAAAGAAATTGATGCTGGGGATAAAGTTATCACAAATGTTCAAGACCCTAGAAACAAAAAGGATGCTGTTAATTTAGAAAGGTTAACAACAGACCTTTTAAAATATGACGAAAAGCTTCTTAACCAACAAACCCTTAGCAAAAGTATTGAAACAAAGATTGGTGACCTTAGGAAAATCATTGACAAAAAGGCTCTTGACCTTAGCAAAAGTATTGACAAAAAGGTTCTTGACCTTAGCAAAAGTATGGATAAAAAGATCGAAAACCAAGAAAAACTTAGTTTTAATATAGAAGCAAAATATTTTGACCAAGAAGCCCATATCGATAATATTGAAAGAGCAGTCGTAAACATTTTAAAAAGGCTTTCAGAGCAAAAACCTGTTGATCAAGATTTTGTTAAGAAAACAGAAGACATAATGAAAACTAAACTAAAGAAATAAAATTTATATGATAAATTAATTTTCTAATAAATGGTTGAGACAATGGAGTATATAGTTTATTTGTCAAAGCTTCAGAAAGGAAAGCTGAAGAAATGTTTTGGTGCTAAACAAAAATGCCAGATACGTGTTAGTCATAGCAGACAGAATGAACGAGAACCAGTAAAGTTACTTTTAAGTAAACGACAAATTGATAAAATTGAAACATGTAAAATGAATAATAAGGGTTGTGACATTGATGTATCATATAAACAGATGAAAGAAGCGATTCAAAAGGGTGGATTACTTCCTTTCCTAATACCGTTAGCAATTACGCTTGGTAAGGCAGCTTTAACAAGTGGTGCTGCTGCTTTGGGTACATTCGCTGGTAAGAAATTGGTGGATAATATAGCAAACACAGGTGGGGCGCTTACACTTCCTGGAACACAAAAAGTTGTGGGTCGTGGAAGACCTAAGAAGGAAAAAGAGGATGCATCCGTAAAGAACACAGGTGGTGCACTTACACTTCCTGGAACACAAAGAGTGGTTGGTCATGGGGTACGGGGAAGGCCTAGGAAGTCAAAAAACGGGGAAGTCAAAAAAGAAGCAAAAGTAAAGTAGGACCTCTAACCAATTTTGATATTATGGACGCATTAGGGGATATACCATATTTTAGAGGTGTTTTCTCTATAGATACGTTACCTAAACAAATAAATAACCTAGAATGTGGTGTCATTAATTATGATAAACTCGGAATGCCTGGAACTCACTGGGTAGCGTATTGTAATCTACCTAATCAACCCCATGTAGAATTTTTCGATTCTTTCGGTATACCCCCAGGAAAAGAAATAATTAAATATCTAAAAACTTCAAAGAAAAAAATAGCTTATGAAAATCTTGCTGTTCAAAATATAGATGAATTAAACTGTGGATTTCACTGTATTTCCTACATTCAGCGCAAAATGAAGTTGGTAGCTTTTCGTTTATAAAAATTGTTTTCTAATAAATGGATATTTATTGTATGAAGTGTAAAAAGAAAACTGACACTGAAGCAATGTTTAAGGCAGTGTCACAGAAAAATAATGTTCCAATGCTAAAAGGTAATTGTGTTTTTTGCGGATCAAGGAAAAATCTGTTTTTAAAAAAAACCTCGACGCAGAAAAAGATATTTTAAATACGTATTATTCTAATTATTCAGGTGTTGATGATATTCATAGAAAATTAAAAGAAAATGGAGTGAACTTTTCTAAAGATAAAATAAAAAATGTGTTGCAAAATGAGAATGTATATACCTTACACAAACCTTCTTATCATAACTTTGAAAGGAGACGAGTCTATGTTCACTATGTGGATGAGCAATGGCAAGCTGATTTAGTTGACATGCAGAAATATAAAAAAGTGAATGATAAAACAAATTACATCTTAACTGTCATTGATTGCTTTAGTAAATACGCTTGGTGTGCCCCTTTGAAAGATAAAACGGGTGCTGAAATTATCAAGGCATTCAGTCATATATTTAAAGAAAGAATTCCTAAGAAACTACAAACTGATAAAGGTAAAGAATTTGTAATGAGAAATGTTCAAACATTTTTGAAAAATAATGAGATACACTGGTTTGCATCTGAAAGTGAATTGAAAGCGCAAATTGTTGAACGATTCAATAGAACACTGAAAGAAAAGCTGTGGAAATATTTTACTCACAATAACACTACTAAATGGATTGATATTTTACCTTCATTTGTTAGTAATTATAATAACTCTTATCATCGTTCAATACAAATGAAACCCATTGATGGTAGTAAAAAGGTAAATCAGAAAAAGGTTTACAATGCTTTGTTTCCTCCAGCTGATGACTACACAATCACAGGACATTATAAAGTAGGAGATTTAGTCAGAATAAAAAAAGAAAAAAGTATTTTTGATAAAGGATATTTACCAAATTATACGAATGAAGTATTCCAGATAGCAACCATTAGACCCACCACCCCAATCACTTATGAAATATCTGACAAAAGTGGGGAATTAATTCAAGGAGGGTTTTATGAAAAAGAACTTTCAAAATTTATTATGAAATAAAATTACTTGTATATAAATGGATTCAAGACGCTTGAGTGATATGTTATCGGGTATAGTGAAGAACAGAGAAATTCAGAGAAGAAAGGTTCAAGAATATGAGATGGAGAAAGCAGGATTTCGGGAAATGGCTTCAGAATTTAACGCTCCAGTTGTTATGGCACAAAAAGAAAACATGATGGCACAAAAAGAAAACATGAAGACACAAAATGATAATACTGACGCCATCATGAAGAAATTAGGGGCGATTGATGGAAAATCAAGCGTACAGTTTCAAAAATTAGTTGAAACATTTAAAACAACTCATCCACACCAGATCACTGCTTCAAAGGAATCGAGTAGAGCGCCAACTCCTGCTTTAGAACCAACTCCCGCTTTAGGCTCATTATCCGTTGAAATGAATAAAGGTATTACCCAAGAGTTTTTAAATCAGATTAATTCAAAACATGCAGAATCCTGGGATGGCAATGATCCTTATTTTAAAATGCCTATGTATTACATTAATAATTCTATGGATATAGAGGAGGCTCTGGATCATTTAACAACTATAAGTAAAAGTTATGGTGGGACAAAGAGTAAAGGTTACTCTAGCCATAATCAAATTATTGAATTTATAAGAGTTTACAAGGATAGGTTAAGAACCATTCAAAATAATGTTGGATTAGTCAAACAACAAGGAACTGGAATATTTATGAACTGCAATGAAATGATTTCAAAATTGTACACTTTAATAGGTAGTAGAGTAAACGGAAATACATCTGATGAGGTAAGGAATGAAGCTATTGATATTTTGGATTCGTTAATGCGAAATAAATTTCTTACGAAGAGAGATTACAATTCAATATATAAAAAATATTTCTAATAAATGGTGTTGTTAAACATTGAAGGTAATGAAAGTATCATTGATATAACATTTAGTCAACCGATTGAACTGAATCGTCATTCGGATTACGAAATAGGTTTGAATCAGTGTACTTTGTGGTATTCGTGGCATAATATAAGTGATAAATTTGGAAATAATACATTTCAGTATAGGAAAGAGGGGGGGTGGGTGAATGTTACTATTCCTAATGGGATGTATAACGATGATTGTTTGAATTATTTTTTGGGTCAGTATTTTGATACTACCAAAGATAAATGTCCTATTGTAATCTCATCCAATCCGGCATCTATGAGATTTGTCATCATATTAGAAGAAAAATATGTGTTTAGATTTAATAGTGACTTGTGTCAGATTTTAGGCTTTGAGAAGGATAGTGAGATATCTAAGAAAATCAATGAAGGTACAAAGCTTCCGAATATAACAAGAAGCGTTGATAAAATTCAAATTCACTGCTCTCTCGTAAACAGTTCTATCGTAAACAAAAGTAAATCAGACGTCATTTGGACATTTGTTCCGAATACAGAACCAGGTTGTCAAATTGTTGAGAATCCTAGACAATTAATCTACCTTCCTATTAACACAAAAGACTTTATTTACTCCTTGAGAATGACAATTACTGATCAGTTGGGAAGACCTATCGATTTGAATGGTGATAACATTGGATACGTTCTGCATTTAAGAAAAGCTTAAAGGATTAGTGAAATAAAATTATTTACATATAAATGTTGATTAATAATAAGCGCTTACTTTATAAAAAGCAGTACGGAAGTGGAATCGGTAGTATATTCAAAAATATTGCCAATTCCCAGTTATTTCAAACGTCAGCAAAACAAATAAAAGATGGAGCATTGTCAATGTATAATAATATTATTAAACCGAGATTCGAGTTGTTGAAAAATAGAGCAATAGAATATGGGAAAGATTTGATTGATGTAAACAGGAAAGAACTCATTGATGTGATTGGAAAGAAGAAATCGATGAAGGATCTTCTGGGTACAAATAAGAGATTTTTAAATCAAAAAAGTCAGGATTTGATCAACGCGATAATAACTGGAAGTGGTTTAAAGATTCTGAAATAATTTTTATCGAATAATTTCTTTCTTATATAAATGGCAGTAAATAAAGTTATCAGTCCGCAATGGAACATTTTTGATGAGCCGCTTGTAGATGAGACAGTGGTCAAATATGAATTTAAAGAAATTCGAGAAACAGATGTGAATGTTTCCAATAAACAAGAGTTTGAATTCGTAACGAAGAAATTGGATTCCTGGTTCTATCCTAGTGAAAGTTATCTTGATGTTAGTGTAAGAATTGTAAAAGAGGATGGAACTAACCTAGCTGCAACCGATGTTGCTACTTTAACTAATAATGGATTTAATTTATTCAGTACCGCTGAGTATGTAATAAATGACGAATCGGTTGAAAAAATTAATCATGTTGGTATTACAACTACCGTTACGAAGTTGATTGAATATTCCGATGATTATTCTAGAAGCGCAGCCAGAAATCATTTCTGGTATAAGGATTATAATCAAGGAACAGATATCAACCCTATAAGTAGTTCATTTACCGTACCTGCAGGTGGAGCACTAGCAGGAACTGTGGTTGTCAGTACTAAATCTAATCCAAATTATAATAAGGGGTTTGAAAAGAGATATAATAGAACTAAAGACAGCAAAATAGTAAATATGTATTTACCATTGTCAGAGTTGTTTGGATTCTTGAAAGGAAACAAACGATTTTTTAGAGGTGCATCGCATAGAATTTGTCTAAGAAGAAATGACGATAATAATATGATTGTAAAAAATGGGGATACTAATTTTAAAGTGGTCATTGAGTATTTATCCTGGAAAATCCCTATCATAGCTCCTAGTATTGAAATGATGAGTGAATTGGAAAAGGGTCTTGCAAAGGATAAAAAGTATAATTTAATGTGGGAAGCTTGTAATACTTATAAAAGTGATGTTAGTCAGAATAAGGAGCACACCTGGAAAGTTGTGTCTGAGAGAAATAGTCCTACGAAAATCGTTGTGATGTTACAGAAAAATGACAAGCATAACAACCAAAAAAAGAATAATATGGTATTTGATCATATGGATTTAACAGACATCGAACTTAGAATTAATGGGGATAAATATCCTGAAGAACCACTCAAGTGCGACTTTAGCGATGAGAAATGTAAATACTCGAATCTTTACAATAGGTTCATACATTTGGGTTATAAACAATTAGCATTTGATACTGGTAGTGTTGTTAGCATAGAAGAATTTAAATCAGTGTATCCACTATTCTGTTTCGATGTTTCCAAACATGAGTCTAATATTTATAATGGAACAACTGCTGATATTGAAATAAGTTTAACATTAAAAGATGATCAACCCGTACCATATAATGTTTACTGTGTAATATATTATGAAAGAAAAGCTACGTTAGATATTATTAATAAAAATATGTATGTGAGTTTGTGAGTTTGGATTTTTATTAAATAAAATCAGCCGCTAATAAATGGAGTCGATCAGAGAAGTCTTGTCTACAATTAGAATGAATAAATTCAATGATACTATCAGGAAGGAAGAACTAGTTCTAGGATTGAAATATGCTATCGTTAAAATGAGAATTGCTAAGACAAAATATGGTGATAAGCTGGTTGTTGTTATTCATCATAATAACAAAGCCTGTGATTTGTTTATACCACAGAGATATAATGCAATTGCTGATGAGTTACTTTTAAAGAAAAATCTTATTTTGCAGCCTATTATGAGAGTGAATAAGAACTCTGACCAATATGTTGATGTAGAATTGTTTACTCAGTAAAATGTAAAAAAGTAGTAGTTTAAGGGTAATATTTCCTATTTCTTGGGACCTTTTTTGGTAAAATAAGAAAATAAAAATATCTATAAAAAGGGGGATTATTTGGAAAAAATCATGTTAAAATTTAAGAAAATGGTGTTAATATGGGGGTTTGAACTGGGGGGACTTTTGGGCCAGCTCCCCCCTTTCTATACTACTATTGTTGCTGTTTTTGCATGGTGCGATTTTTGTTTTCCTGCAGCTTTTGTGGGTTTTGCCCGTCATGGTCTTTGCTCTGTCGCTCTTTTTTTTCATTGCGCGGTGTTTTACTTCGCAGTTTCGACCTTTACGGCTTTGTGTTCGCGCTTTTGACTCGTAACCATGGACACACAAGCTATTCATCTAGTTTCAAAATGGCTGGAGCAGTATCGTAGAACCTTGAACCTGGAATTCACTCGTATGTCGATTTTACTCCTTCCAAAGTCCTTTTTCTTGTTCCAGAGAAAGCTCGATCTTTGCTCTGTACTCTTATCGGAAATGTGAAATCGAAGTTCTGGTTCGACAATCTTAAACAAAAGAGGTGGATTTAAAGCTATGTGCTCCTGATATTGGAATACAACAGTTTGTCACTCTGCTCTTCGGAAGGGAGATTTGCTTCAGTTCGTCCTGACAATAGTTACCACGCTGATCGCTCAAGCGAACGGTCGCTGGATCGAGTCTTGGTGGTGCCGACCTTTTGTTTCTGGCGGGGGTCAGTGGTGTTCCCATGTAAGACAAGTCCTACCAGCTTCAGATGGGTACCTGGAGAAACCTGGGGAAGGTAACAGGAAAGGTGTGCGAAAGTACTAGGATTGCTTGCCCCCAACCGCCCTTTGTAATTCCTGGCTGAGAGCTGAGTATCGAAGATCAGCACCACCCAGTGTGACCTGACAAGGCCAATGCTGCACCTTTACCTTGTTTTATCATTACTGTTTGTAGGTTTAAAGAACGTATGCTCTAATATTCCAGAACAAAGTATAATGAATATAGAACAAAGTATAATGAATATAGGCACGGGCGTCACATATGGGGGGGGCTGAGGCCCCCCCCCCCCGAATATTGTCGACCAGTCAGTAAAAAAAGAGTCGGAGCGAAGCGCCGCGGTTTTCCGTGGTTAGAAAAAGAAACTTGCGATGAAATAAATGAAGATTCTAGAAACATCTTGTTTTGGTGGTAGGCTATACTTCGTAGGAACTGCTGGGAGTTAAAGCTGGCGCTGGGATTTAATTTTGGACACCCCTGCCGCTTTTGCTGGTTAGCATGTCTGCTGACTTATCCGTTTAGCGCATTACAAATAGTGTAGAATTGAAATAAAGTAAAACTTAATTAAATAAAACTGTAAATTCTTTAGCGAACTGAAAACCAACCAAAATGCACCTCGAGCGAGATTTGAGCCCGTCTCCTTTGACTTACCTTGTCGACGGTCTAACCGTATGAACTGTCAATTGTGAACTGAGTTTGCAAACTGGGCTACTACAATCGCCAGCTGGGAACGGGGTACAGGAACACTTCACCCTCAAAATTATTGTGGTGTGTCTACCACGATAAAAGTCCCATTCCTAAATTCAGCTCAACTTAAATATTTACCAATAAAACTAATTAAGCCATTGATTATTTAGGATTGATGCTTACCGTCAAATCACAACGTACCTTGGTCAACTGATGGCTGCCGTCCCGTCCTCTCCACTCGGACCCCCTACATCAACCCAGACGGTCGCTGAAGCTCAAGCGCAGGTGAGTTATTTAAAGTATAAAATCTAGCATGCAAAGTCTTTTTCATGCATGTGTATGTATTCAAAAAGCCGATCCGACTGGCCATACTTAAGGTTTAACTGAAAAGCCAACTCATTTTTGTGTCATTTGATTGAATACACTGAATTATTTGGATTCTGCAAAGGGATATTTTTATTTTCCACTATCTGCTCTAGTTATGACATTCAGAATTCTACTATGACGCGGGAAATTTTAATCTCAACACAAACGCGGCTTTTCAGTGGGCAGTGGTGAGATTGGTGAAGATCGCTTAGTGCCTGAAAAAAAAAATCATAAATCTTTCTCGTAAAGCATACAACAAAAATACAAGCGCATAGAGTACCACAAATCACAAGGAAATTCCACTATTTGAAAATCGATTATTCGTAGATAGCGGTCAAACATGAAGTTCCGGCGCGTGTCCACAAATGAGGAGCCCAAGTCCGTCAAATTTGTCACCTCTATCATCGATGACAACAAATAGGGTCCTAACTCGTATTCTGTGCCCAGACGAAAAAAAAAGACTAAAACGTCAGTTCAAATTTTGAACTGCCTCTTAATGGAGTAGGGCGTCTCTGGGGAGCCTACTTAAGCTTTTAGTATTCTTAAATATGTTCATTAATCCCTGAAGTTCATTAATGTTCATTAATCCCTCATTTTCCGTTCTCTCAGTTCTGCACATTCGCACATACAATGACTCACAGATGACTCACACTTTCATCAAGACATAGAATAATAATAATTTATTGAAAAAGCCAGTACGGCCATACAACAGAGGCCAAGGCACCAACAAAAATTCATACCACTAAAATAACAAGACCAAAGTTTTCGATGGGATCCCAAAAATTTAATATTTGACCCAGACAACTAGGTCTTGTCTACGCCAGATCCAGTCTTCGCCAGGCTAATCATCTGAGAAAATCAAGTTCAGATATACCTGTATAAGCCATATCTATTTTGACGATACTGATCGAAACTTCCTGCCTTACTTCCGCCTTACTTCCGGTTTCGGCCGAATTCCGAGCGAACTACTTGTCCAGCCAAGAAACGATAGTTCAGAAGCGAAATCAGCGCATCTCCTTATCCCTATAAAGAACATCTAATCAGCTTCAAATAAAACTTTAACTTAAAAAAAAATCCGGTTTCAACCGGATTCCGGACGAACTATATGTCCGAGTAAACATGATTGTCATATACAGATTCAGCGTCTCTTCTTACCCTTATATCTGTCATCTAATCAACTTCAAATACAAATTTTACTTTTAACAAATTTTCCGGTTTCGGCCGGATTCCGGGCGAACTACTTGTCCGGCGAGAAAATGAGTTTCACCATCGTGTTCAGCATGTCTTCTTACCCCTAAATCGAACATCTAATCAACTTCAAGTAAAATTTTTGCTTTTAACAAATTTTCCGATCTCGGCCGGATTCCGGGCTAACTACTTGTCTGGCGAGAAAATGGTTTTCACCATCGTGTTCAGCATGTCTTCTTACCCCTAAATCGAACATCTAATCAACTTCAAATACAAATTTTGCTTTTAACAAATTTTCCGGTTTTCGCCAGATTCCGGGCGAACTACTTGTCCGGCGAGAAAATAATTTTCATATTCGGATTCAGCGTGTCTCCTGACCCCTAAATCAACTATCTAAAAAGCTTCTTTTCAGTGCATTTAAAACAAACAAAAAACGACCTCACGAATTATACTTTAATTTTTCGACTTTAAGATACCAGGGAAGAGAACACCATCAGCCATCCCAACTAAACCCAATGTGGTTCTCGGCGTCCTGGAATGGACTCATTGTTTTGATTATGTGTGATTTATCTTCTTATTTGTTATTCCGTGGTGGTCGCCCGTGGTGTTCGTCCGTGGCCGAATGGTTAACGCGCCGAACTCACGAGCGAAGGGTCGCTGGTTCGAGTCTCGGCTGCGCCGACCGTTTGGTTTAGGGCGAGGGTTAGTGGCGTTTCCCCGTGAACAAGCCAAGTCCAGCCAGCTTCAAATGGGTACCTAGAGAAATCTAGGGAAAACACGGGAAAGCGTCGGATAATTTGCCCCCAACCACGCATTGCACCCCGGCCGAGGGCGGAGTATCAGGAGATATTCCCATTGTACTTGAACTGTCCTAGAAGGCCATCAATGGTATCCTGCTCTGTGCAACAAAGTGGGCAATTGAAATTCTCCTCAGCGACCTGTTTTCCCTATCAAAAATTTTCTTTCTCTGCCTAATATAATGGTTGAGAGTTAGCTAGTCACGGAATATGAGCAAGGACTGTCTCGTTGTCATCCAATATCGGGACTATGAACTTGACGAACCTGGACCCCTCATTTGTGAACGCCAGCAGATTTCACGTTTTAAGAGATGGCAGGCCCGTATCCAGGGGGGGGGCGTGTTTCGTATCCGAAACATGCAAAAATAATCGTTTTTATAGGCTTTAACCTCTGATCCCCCCCCCGAAACACGCAAAAATAATCGTTTTTAATAGGCTTTAACACCTGATCTATGTCTTTTTTGTACTTTTTGGTTCGACCCGGGGGCAACCCCCCCCCCCCGAAATAAGTTCCTGGATACGGACCTGAGAGATGATATGATATTTATTAAACTAGAGGCCGAAAGGCCATAGTAATGCAGATAAGCACAAAATTATACACTAATCTCTAAATACCACTCGAAACTAAAAAAAAATTATCCCTGTGTTTCATCGACAGCTTCGGGATGTACCCACTTTCCTTAGTTATATATAATACTCATTTTTTAGCATTTGCCCCATTCATTACTGCATCTACTGCAGGTATTTCTCCTCTCAGATCTATCCAATTCCGTATACTCACACATAAGATGCCACGCACACTCATTCATATCTCCATACATCGGGCAGAAGTAAGGACCAATTGTCCCAGCTGCCCTACCAATGTCGGCTTATTAATGAAAATAATGTGTTTAGCCATTTTGAATCAAACTGCGTCCTTATCTTGCGCGTACTACTGCTGAAATTCTTATCCCAATTGATTTTAGTTGGCAGCTTATCATCGGGTACAATTTATTTTAATTTCCTGAGGAATTAAGAAATTGGGGAAACGAAGTAAATGTCAACGTCGGCCACTGGCTTGTTCTAACTTCCCACATTTCTCGACTGAATGAGAATCGGGATTTCAATATCAAGGAAATTAATTTTCTACAAAGCTTCTTTGCATTTCATTTTCTCTGATTATTGCCGATTTCCCTTGAGGAAGAATGCATGGCATTTTCTAATTTCTTCTTTTCCTTGTGGTAACGGATTTGCGGGGGTGGGTTTTTGTTTCCTGTTTCTGCATTGAAGGAAGCGTGTCGAATCGATATGAATGTTGCCGATAAGGCGTTTTTCCGCGACACAATTGTGTGTCTATTGTCTGTCGACACAATTGTGTATCTCCACACATTTCTGAGTGTTTGTCGCGGAAACACGATTGTTTGCCACACAGTCGAGCCACAAGTTGGACCATCTCATTTTCATCATCACCAACAAAAGATCCTAGGTTTTTGTGAAATTGGTGGGAAAGGAGTGTGGAACTTGTGGTGTGAGAGGGTATAAGTATTTCTTTTTGGGGTGGGTTCTCGAAAGTCAAACTCGGCAATTGTCTTTTTGGCAAAGCAAATGTAGTATCAGATACCAGGGCGACTGCAGAAACGACAAAATGCAGACCCAATTACTATGGTATTCCTTTAAGTATTTCTTTTGGGGTGGGTTCTCAAAAGTCAAACTCGGCAATTGTCGTCTTCGCAAAGCAACCGTAGTATCAGATACAATGGTGTCTGCAAAAACCCAACTATTTTGTCATGTTTCCAAACTTGTGTAGACAATACCTTTTTGTTATACTATATGATTTGATATTGATATTTATTTACATTAAAAGCCCGAGGGCCATAGCAAACGAACAGAAATAAATACATGTAAATACAAAAAGAAATTAACACACTACAACACCATACTAAACCCCACTGAAACCTTGCTGAAACACTTTTCCTTGTAGACTATAGCCACTCTGGGGAACCTCGCCAGGTTTCCCAAACTAAGAAAAGAACTACTCCGCATAAATTTCACCAACCAGTCCCTCCCATGAACTCCTCCCTTAAATCTTCTAATTCGTCACAACCACACATAAAATGAATCTCGCTCACCGCACACTGGACAAAAGTAAGGATAAGGATTTAGGAAAGTAAGGATTAATAAAGGGAAAAAGAGTAAAAGTAAGGATTAATAAAGGTAAAAAGGCTAAAAGTAAAAATTCATTTCCCGGGATGCCGTATTTTCCGAGTTCTCAGAGCCTGTCTTGAGATGGAGTTAGAAGTGTCAAGCAAGATTTGTGTTTTTGCAGATACCATGGTATCTGATACCACGGTAAGTTGTACCGCGGTCAATTACTACGGTCGGGACCGTGGTATCTGAATATCAGATACCATGGTAACTGGCCAGATACTTAGTAACTGCAAAAACGATTCTAGAACGTGGTATCAGATACCAGGGTATCTGCAAAAACGCAAATAAGGATTCCGTTTTTTTTTCAGGCTGAAAGTATGCTCCACTTGGTACTCCAGTCCGATGATGAACTTTGCCATGTTGCAGTCTATGATTGGATGGTTGAAAGAGGCTTTGTAGAGAAGCTCTTGAAGGTAAGCGTTGGTCCTGTATCAGATATTTTATCTTAAAATGACACCGTTACAACGATAGATATAGAAGTAAAGACGCTGTTCTTTATTTGAGAAAATTTTGCAAAATGCTGAAAAGTTAACTAGGAAACTTTCCAGCTTGAGCCTGAAGAGGACCCTTGCCAAGAAGGGCCAAATTCGTTCTAATAAAATTCAGCTGACGTATTCTTTAGACTGTCAATATAGTATATTTGTAGAAAAATTATTACGATGACGGATGACCAAAAATTGACGTCTTAGAGTGGAGGAAAAGCCGTAGCCGATGCTACGCGGGTTAAAAAAAGGAAGTTCAATTTTTTTAATTTGTGACACTAAACTACAAATACGTTAAAGGACCCCTCTTGCTTATTCTGCTATTTATAGTATATCTAGCTCCCATACAGAACTACAAGCTTTTAAAATCCCCACCTTTCTCCATTGTTTCGCTTTCCGCCTACGAAATTTTAGCGCTTTTTTGGCCTTGCCGAATTTTGCCCGTCACACAACGAAACGTTTGCCTGGATCATCAACTTCTGCTGACAAGTCTTTCACACATAAGGATCGGAGAAGCTTTTGTGCTTATTACTTCTTTTATTTGCTTGGTTTTCACACTTTTGAACCGCGGCGCGATCAGTTTTCAAATGTTTTGCGCCCAGCCGCCGCGTCGGAGAGCAGGAAGGCTGGACATAGTCGACAGGCGCTAACAAGAAAATCGCTAATTTCAGATGGAAAGTAATGGTATTTTCGAAAATGTTTTTTTCTGATCCACTTCATAGGGAAAATATTATTTCTAGTAAGAGTTGTGCTTTAAACAAGCACTGTGGAGAGTAAACATTCTTACATTCAGTGCTTGTTATATTAAGGATTAAACCTGGACTTTCTGTATAATAGGCTATGTTTGAAACTCGACAAGAGTCACTCGAGAACTCAGGTCCAACATCCGTAATTTAAAATTCGATCCCAGACCGGTGGGAGCTTAAAGGATCCGTCGCACCTATAGCAACCTATATAATGCAACCTAATCGCTGCATTGCGACCCATTCCGGAATCGCTTCGTCCATTCAAACTCGGAGACCCGAATTGCATGTGGTACATCCCAGCACCCCTAAAACATTGATTTTTGCACTCGCCGTGTTTCGGTATTTTTGATGCCTATCAGGATCCCGAAGATTGTTGGTCCTATACAAGAAGCTGATTCGTCAGTAAAAACGGTCATGTAAATATATCCGTTTTTTTGCTAGAAGTCAACCGGTCTGGACAAAGGCTTGAAACAGCCAAAGCGGAGTGTATTTCGTTAAAAAGCAGAGCCTTGTTTTCAAGTATTCAACTATATTAGTATACTGGAACATAAAAAGTAAATAATGTGATGTGTCCTTTAAGTAAGTCAGTAAAAACGATGAAAATTAAGGTTTTATTTCTCTGGTAGTTCTGTTGACTTGAACATTTTTGCTCGAGGCAGTTCCCAGAGCCAGTTTAATATTCAGTCAGTCGAATAATTGTTTATCTCGACTAAAAGTTTCGCTGTTGCTTCCCTTTGAGCCTTGAAAAGGATTTAATGAAAAATGTCACTCCGAAATCTCCTGTCAGCTCGGAGCAAACATGAGAGACCTGACTCATTTTTAGGACGTAACATTTCTAAATAGTGGTGGATGTGCTAAATAATGGTGTTTTCTGAAGTGGGATTTCGTGTGTCGGATATTGTTTTCGGGCTGTAAAATTTTCGCGTAAGGCATATTTTCCGAATGCAAAAATAAAGGGGGCCTCAAAAGACGCTGCCTCAACCTAAAACCAGCTCCCCTCTATATATCATAATACCAGCAGCCTTTTCCTACCACAAAAATGCCATAAACACTGAAAACGCACATACATGCACGTATTTCTGATTGCTAATCCCAAGTAGCTTACCCCTTTCTCAGCACCTGAATGCGGTTCGGTGCGCCGGGCTTAATAATTCCCGTCCATCAGCACATTGAATCATCATTGAATAATTAACATTATATGTTTTTTTAAGTATCACCGCATAAACGTATAACAAGTTGATCCTTGCGAATATTTTCTCCTTTCAGTTTTGTTTTATTTCTGGCTCGAAATAGCTTGATGAAAAGCCCCCCCCCCCTCCAAAAAAAAATATTCATACGAAGATCCATCTCCAAGGTGACTTCCGAAAACAGTAAAGCATTCTGTTGCAGATTGCTGCATTTCCATGGCCGAATAAACCCCCTCCCCAGCCTAAGTGACAAGACCCCCTCTCACACACACACGTTCCGTCCTTGAAAGATCAACTCGAAGGTCTTCTCCGAAAATAGTAATTGAATTTTGTTGCAGATCCGATCACCGTTCTTAGAAAAATACTTACTAAGGGAAAAAGAGCGTCATCCTGAAGTGATAGCCAAAATGGATTTGCTGTGGCAGTATTACGAGAATCAGAGGAATTTTGGAGGGGCGTCGAAGATACTCGCTACGTTGGCTGAAGCACATCAGTAAGTCCTCCCCCCCCCCGTCTCCTACAATAGTCCTTCCTGATGTCGGCAGCACGTTTCATATATTAAGTCAGAATGGATAAGTCTGCTAGCAGTGTTGGGAAATACTTAAGTAAAAAGTGCTTAAGTACGAAAATGGTAGTACTTGTACTCTACTGAAGTACAAAATTTCATAAGTACTTGATACTCGTACTTACGTAAAAAAAAATATAAGTACTTGACGGTACTTAAGTACTTTCATGACAGTGAAACATTCGATTAGTATGACGTTCAGCAGTATTTTAATCATCTTTGCTGAATCTGAATGGACATCAGAGATCCAATAATTCTTTGTGTACTAATATAGCCCTGTACAGACGCGAATAACTGGACAGATATATTTTAGCATTTATGAAAGTTCCCGTGTTTACTGGATTTTGGCGAATCCGAAACTCGTAGCACCAGATAAAGACCCAACATGAGGCCTATTGAATTTCTGGTCGTCACCCGACTTCGTCCTTCGGGCGATCTGAAAGCGATGAATTGTATGGTCCCATCGGGAGGTCTCAGTGGTCCTTAGCCCCCTGAGATTGTCTTTGTCCCTATGTCGGTGGGAAAGTGTTGTTTTTTTGTTATTGGAACAAACCCATTAATTCTCTCAAAGAAATCCCACACTGTCAGAAGTTTCATAACAGATCGCGCATAACACTTTCAAGAATAACACCTTTTCACTTAGAAATAAAGTGTTATGACCAATTAAGTTTACACTATTTCGTGCCTAGATCTCGAACAACACCTTCAATTGGTAAAAATACTACACTGTCAGAAGTTATATAACGACAATAGAAGGGTGCCCGGTTTCAACAGATAACACTTTGGGATGTTATCTTTTATGTTTCTTTCGTTCCCGTTAGTATTTTTTTTTAGTATTGAAGGTGTTGTTGGAGATCTAGACACGAAATAGTGTAAACTTAATTGGTCATAACACTTTATTTCTAAGTGAAAAGGTGTTATTCTTGAAAGTGTTATGTGCTATCTGTTATGAAACTTCTGACAGTGCATTTACGAATGTCGTTCCTCATTGACTAAACTATTATTACATAAAGCCTTGACGGAAAATTCTCGTATTTTCCTTGTGCTTCTGATTTTGACTCTGTCGGTCTGGATTTTTTTTTTTTGAAAAATATATTCTTAAAGTAATATTTCATTACAAAATGGGAGAGAGAAAAAAGATATGTGTTCATAAAAGGTGTCTATCACAGCGTATTCACCGAATTTAACTGGAATACACAAAATAAGTCAAAACTGGCCCAGAGACAAAGACAAAGAATTTCAACAATGCCATCGACTAGTTTACTGGCTGTTGTACAGCTCAACAAAACGTGGAACTAAACTCCTATTTAGTGCTTAGTGGGGACCGGAGTTCATTACTTGTCGCGTTGTGGTCTTTTCCGGGCGTTTAGTAGAGTTCGGGGATGATGGGGCATAATGGGGGAACAGACAGGTTCTTGGTACCGATCTGATGGCACAGAAGATTTCCTGTGTGTGAAGTAATTTATTTTCGGGGGAAAAAAACGGCATGAGTTAGCTTTCCACGATCTTCTAACAAACCAGGTACAGGTGATCGACTAGAAACGGGAATGGCATGGTGCAGGAGGAACGCGGAGATTACTAAAAACGGGAACAACGTGCTAAGATCGGGAACGCATCACCAGGAGGAACACTACTAAAAGGGAGAACAATGCACCGTCCTTCCTTCTTTTACTAGTTTGTTTGGGCACGCGTTTCATACCATTCGCGTGCACGATCCCTGTTCTAATAGTCATGTTCCTTCTTTTAGTCGATTTAACGATTCCCAGGTACAGCGTCCTTGAATCGGTCCCAGTTTAATTCGAAAACGATATGACAATGTCTCTCAGTGTTACAATATAGTCGATCCAGTAATTCAAATGTGAAGGCTGTCGCAAAAAAATTATTGAGCTACAAATTATACACTTCACGAAGAACGTTATTTATGTGTCTTCTTTGAAATGTGAATCAGTGGAACTGCACTACTCCGAATGGAATGTAACAAAAACTTGTGAAAGGGACCGTGAACGGGTCCACAGTTTATCGAGTGTGGAGCTCCAATCTTCAGTGAGAAGAAGATATCCCCCCCCCACTTTGTATGTTAAAAGATCCGCGACAGTAACCACGCTTTATTTCCTGCGCTGTATTTCCGTGAGATCCCGAATAAAATTTCACTTGTGGAAAAAGTAAAATTTCAGGCTGTGCGCTGGAGCTTAAAGTTCAACTAAAAAGCCAGCTTATTTTTGAATCGTGTACCTCAATACGCCACATTATTTTGACGCTGCTGAGGATTTCGATTTCAATAGCGCCTCATAGTGATATTGATAATATCAGGGACCCATAAATTTCCTTTACAGGGTGCCTGTCAATAAGAGATTTCTGATACTATCTTGAGCGCACGGAATGTAGTTCGAGAAATACCCACGGTCCAATAACGTTCAAGACCAGATAGACAAAATTCGGAATTGGCTGCTGGCGCCTTGAGGGAGGAGTCTCTTTGGTGCGCACGTCCAATGAGGCAAACAAGAATGCCGATCGACTCAAGCGGGGATTTTTGGAAACTGGATGGTTCGGTCATCATATCAATATAGAAGCATAGGAATTGACAGGCCTCCTGTAAGGAAATTTATGGGTCTCGGATAATATGTATGGCGACCAAGTTCACAGATAGACCGCACAATTTGAACATAATCGAGGACGCGGTGTTTTCGCATGTAAAATCAAGAACAGAAAATCAAAGACGCTGTTATATTAGCTTAGACCTTAGTTCCTCCAGAGCCATCGGTGGCGCATAGGGCGTCGACGAAGCCTTTCCATTCGTCGCGCATTGATGCCGCAGCGATGACGTTATATGCCTGGCGGTGACGTTATATGCCTGGCTGCAAAATAAATTCCAGAATTAGCAGTCTAGCAAGTTTGTTTATTGACAGCATTCAATTGATGTTAGTTGTTTTGTTGTTGATCCGTTGAAAAATCGTTGTTCGGGAGGAGCTGTGGACTAACGCAATTTCGTCGGAGCCCGTTTAAGTGAAACAGTGAGTCGTAGCTAGGTTTTCTTAGTTCAGCCCTATAGCCGGTGAACCTTTAAATAGCATGCCAGGAAATCCACTCGGAAATCCAATACAAAAATGTATTGCCACAAGGTCCGGGTTGTCGGCAAAACGCCACGATCAAAACGTCCACATGACAAAATGTCCCCATTACAAAACGTTCCCGTTGTTAAATGTCCCCACCCGAAACGTCCGCGGCTAAAATGGAACAATAACGAGACGTGAAATATTTATAATTTTTTTTGCGGGGGGGGATCTCCGTAGGCTATTAACATCAGACCCGGCATTCTTTCAAAATGGGTTAATTTAAGACCAGAGCATGGGAATAAGAGATTAAAATTGCCTAGGTATACAAATATTTTCCCGAGCAATGCGAGGTTCACTAAAACAAGATCTTGAGCTTCCCATGCCAGTTTTATCCCCCATAACGGCACTTCGCTGATTTTTGATTCCCCTTGTTTGACTTTTCTTTTTTTTTTGCCAGGTCAGGCTTGTTTCCTCCAAGAAGCTGATTGGTAAAAAAAATGCCGGTTATGCCTGTTGCTTCAAACGACCTAGAACTAGCCTGCTCTGATCAGGTTACGAGCCCAGGGCAAAGCGGATTACACTATATATTTTGAAGGGTGCATAGCTGAAGCAACTGGTCCCACGTCCGCTCTTTCCTGCCTATAAAGATCTGCAATGCAAACTCTGAAGTTGTTTTGCCTCGGTCATCCACCTGAAGACTAGAGCGAACTTAAAAGTCTTGGGGACGTTTTGCCACGGGTGCACACGGTGACGTTTCGCTTGGTACGTTTTGCCATGGGGACGTTTCGTTGGTATGCCCTGGATCCGACGTTGGTGTCGGTTCCTTTCGGCCTTTTGTCAACTAGAGCAATATCCCTGCCCCCGCCGTCCAGCAGTATTCTTAGTAAGGGTCAGTGTACTGACAGACTGCCCGAGTTTCGTGATGTTTCTGATGGCTTTTATTTGAGAGAGAGAGAAGTTTATCCCAAACAAATAAATAAAAGCTTCCGTTTGACAACCATCCCAAAAAGTAAATCATGTCCCCCCAAGCATCTTTGGCCTTTGTGGGACGGCGCAGAAGTAATTTTAGCATGCCAAACTTGCCTTTCTTGGTCCTCCAGTCTCTCTCTTACAATTTGCGCCATAGAGCCTATCTGATCCCCGTGAGCCTTCTCTTCATTCCGTAGTGACGAGTGTCCACAACTATACTTTACCTGCATAGGCAATATCCCTTTCCTCTTATCTTAATGCCAGTCGCTTTCTTTGCCAGTCTGTTATTCGGTATGGAAACTAGCCTTTCCCAATTTTTTAGTATACCCACAGATAATCGATTTCATCGAGTGAACTTATTCTTTTCGATTTGTGGTACCTCTACGTGCTCGTCACTCTACGCTTGAAATGTTTACCAACTATAAATGTAAGCCATTGCTGAAAAATAAATAAAATTATCGGATTCCTTGCAAGAGATATCTTAACATCATTTCCCTACTTTCTACAGGCGTAGCTTTTCCGAGCTTATCATCTTGAACCCTGCAAATGCAGGCCTTTGTTCAAACCTGGGTGAATTTTGGGTTGTCGTGCAAGCAGCGCACTTTCTGAACGTTTACTAGAGCCGCGGGTGAAGAAATGCAAAATTCCTTAGATGAGTCAAAATATTTCAGTGTCAGATGTAAAAGTAAGCTGCCTTTTCAGTTAAACTCTAAATTCATACCTTCTTAACAAAGAAGCATTGCGGTGTGTAAATCGATGTAATATAAACAGAATGTACATAAGATAGGACATTATTCGTACTTGAGACTATTTTACGTTATTTTACACGACAAGTATTAAGTAGTTCAATAAAGTTGTAGTTAAGTAAAATCCAAGTATTTCAGTTGTGTAGGCTACATAAATAGTACATGAGCTACTTCCCAACACTAAGGTCAGCCCCCCCCCCCCCCGACCGAAGTCAGGACTACGCCAACGTCATAGAGTCCTGCTATCTCTCTTTCAGTCGTTATTTCCCGTTCTCTTGCCTAGTCGTTATTTTCTATTTATTTGGAAGATAGTGCCGTCGCTATCTCGGCAATTTGCCCCGATTGTGTCGCTGGTTCTGTTGTCCTTTTCAAAGCAATACAGCTTGTTTCCACATTTCAGCTCTCAGCTCAACTTGAGTCAGCGGATTGAATATTTGTCGAGAGCGATAGTCTGTGCCAAATCTGGATCCATGACAATGGGTCCCATCTCGACACAAGGAGATTTACTCCACGAGCTGGAAGAAAAGATGGACGTGGCCCGTCTTCAGATGCAGGTAAACGAGGTTTCATCCCCCCCCCTAAAACTGCCAGGAGGACAGTAACAAATATTTACGACAGTAAACCCCGTGGGGTGGTCCATTTTTCTGCCGCAAGTCCCATTTGTTCTTTATTTTTCACAATTTTTGTATACCTTCGCGTACCTCTTTGATTGTGAGCTTTAGGACTTGGAGAAAAGATGGGCGTGGGCTCGTCTCCGGATGCAGGTACAAGTGGTTTCATCCCCCCCCCCCTCCCCCTCAAACTGCCAGGAGGACACTAACAAATATTTACGACAGTAAACCCCGTGGGATGGTCCATTTTTTTGGTCCCATTTGTTACTTATTTTTCATTATTTTTCACCATTTTGTTTATACCTTCGCTTACCCCTTTGATTGTGGATTTTAGGACTTGGTGAAAAGATGGACGTGGCTCTTGTCCAGACGTAGGTAAAAGCCGATCATCCCCCCCCCCCTCCTCAGATTCCACGAGGACACATTAACAAGTATTCTTGACAGTAACCCCTGTTGAGTGGTATTTTTTCTGTCCTGATTATGGCACTTGCCTTCCGGCCAAGTGCCATTTACCGATCACTTTTCCGTCGGTCTGTCGGTCCAGTGATCGCGAGTTAGGGTACTTCCAGATGTGCTAGGACGATGAAACTTGACAGGCATATTAGGGACCCGACCAAACTAACTTCGAAATAGTCACTTCCCCAACCCGACCATCGTGGGGGGAGTGGAGGGAGGGGGAATTCAGAATTTCGAAGTATACCTACCTTTTGAACGGGGTATCGGATCTTAATGAAACTTGATATTTAGAAAGGTCTTGTGTCTCAGATATGTCGTTTGTTGTCTGGACCGGATCCGGTGCATTTGGTTGGGGAACCGGAAATTGTGTGACACGCTCAGAGTGGAGGGATCGGGATGAAACTTGTTGGAAGAACAAGCACAAGCCCTAGGTACATCAGTGATAGAACCGGACCAGATTCGGGCACCGTGGGGGGAATTGGAGGGGGGTCCGGAATTCCGGTGATCGCGAGCTAAGGTACTTCCAGATGTGCTAGGACGATGAAACTTGACAGGATGCTAGGGACCCAACCAAACTAACTTGGAAGTAGTCACTTCCCCAATCCGACCATCGTGGGGGGAGAGGAGGGAGGGGGAATCCAGAATCTTGAAGTATACTTACCTTTTGAACGGAGTATCGGATCTTAATGAAACTTGATATTTAGAAAGGTCTTGTGTCTCAAATGTGTCGTTTGTAGTCTGGACCGGAGCCGGTGACTTTGGGGGGGACCGGAAATTGTGTGACACGCTCAGAGTGGAGAGATCGGGATAAAACTTGTTGGAAAGAACAAGCACAAGCCCTAGGTACATCAGTGACAGAACCGGACCGGGGTCGGGTACTGTGGGGGGAGTTGGAGTGGGGTCCGGAGTTAAGGTACTTCCAGGTGGTTCCGGAGTTAAGGTACTTCCAGGTGGTCTAGGATTACGTAACTTGGCAGGCATATCAGGAACCAGACCAGATTAACTTGGCCGATTAGGTATTTTCAGGCATTCAGGCTGTATTTCACTTATCTAATTTTCAAAATGTAAGATTTTCTAAAAAAATACTACATTTCTTTCGAATTTTCAACTAAATTAAAACAAATTTCACATAATTTCACAAAAAATTTGAGTTTTAAATACAAATTTTGTAACTTGAACCATAATACAAATATTTTTCCATTGACCCCATTTTGACCTTCATACGTGAGTGGGGTGGAGGGAGGGGGAATCCTGAATCTTGAGGTATGTAATGTGGGGGGCGGGTTTGGAAGGGAGAACCGGAAATCTTGTGACACGCTTAGAGGGCCCTAGGTAGATCAGTGACAGAACCGGACCGGATTCGGGCACTGTGGAGAGAGTTGGAGGGGCGTCCGGAATTCCGGTGATCGCGAGATCACATCTGGTGATCTTCCAGATCTTTAAAAATGACTCGCTTATTAACACAAGAGCTAGAAGCTCATATGGCACTTGCAAGGCTGGGTCAGAGGATGAAAGTAGGGACTTCAGGGCTGCCAAAGGTTTAGAGGCATGGAAATAGAGGTAAGGATGGATGTGCGGCAATGCCCCCCCTCCAACTCTCCCCACAGTGCCCGAATCCGGTCCGGTTCTGTCAGTGATCAACCTAGGGCCCTCTAAGCGTGTCACAAGATTTCCGGTTCTCCCTTCCAACCCCTGCCCCCCACATGCTCGCCCCCCACGTGCTAGTTTATGGAATTTGTTTTGTATATTTACCTACTGTTACGTTTTCCGTATGTTTCTGCAATGCAGTTCTGTTCACGCATACTCTAAAGGTCAAGAGATTCAAGAAAAAGTTCGATATAGAAGTTTCACGTCTGACCTCAGATTTTGCATTGCCGCACGTCCGTGCTAGTTTATGGAATTTGTTTTGTATATTTACATACTGTTACGTTTTCCATATGTTTCTGCAATGCAGTTCTGTTCACGCAAACTCTAAAGGTCAGGAGATTCAAGAAAAAGTTCGGTATAGAAGTTTCACGTCTGACCTCCGATTTTGCATTGCCGCACATCCTAAAAGCCATAGCATAGAAAAGAAATCAGGTACCAATACTTCGAACTGTAACCCCTCTGATCCCAGCAAGTAAAGTGCAAATAGGATCCTACTGCTGTGTATTTCAGGTTTAATAGCAGTGACCTTAGTTCCTTATAGGTCCCTTATCTGGTTTAAAAAAGTCCCTATTTCCATGGTCCCTAATATTTCCATATTTCCTCTAAACCTTTGGCACCCCTGAAATCCCTATTTTCATCCTCTGATCCAGCCTTGCAAGTGCCATATGAGCTTCTAGCTCTTGTGTTAATAAGTGAGTCATTTTTAAAGATCCAGATTAGAATATGGCGACTTTCTAGAATTTCAGACTAAAAAAAAGTCTTAAATCTGGTGTTCATTTCCGCTAGAAAAGGGAAAACCTTCGTATTTTTGTATTTATCAAATCAAGTTGTGGCGTGATTTATGGTGGTTAGATCATACTGTATGATCTGGTGAATCCAAAATTACAAATGAATGAATTACAATGGAAATGAAGTCCAAATTACAACTGGGTAGAAAATATTATTAGGCGGTCTAAGTCTGATATTTTAGCATCAAAATAAAAATCAGGTGTTAAAAATAAATTGTTTCTTGCTTCAAAACCCATTTCTAATTGGTGGGTCATTGTTAAACGACAAAAAGGGCATAATTTAATTTGATGATCTTTGAATAGACTTGAAAAAGCAGATTGAAATCGAGTGGGTATTAAAGGAAAATAGTGGTTTGTTATTAAGCCTATTCTAATAGCATTAAGTTTGTCCGGATATCCGTATTTTCAAACATGTATTGGACTGTGTGGGAACTCAGCCTAAGGCACGATATCTTTTTTTTCAGATTTTGGAAGCCGTAATGCAACTCCCAAGTCACGTGCCTCAAGTACGTGATGCGATTGGTCGCCTGAACTCACAGTTCTTCGACATCACGACTGTAAGTCAAACTTCGTTCAAGAAAACCATAGTTCGTGAGCCTAATAGGCAGGCCTCTGCGGATTTGGGGAATACTTTACGACCCCTTGTCTATCGCATCCTCTTTTGATGAATGAGCAGTTTGAGCTCTGAGCATCTATCTCTCGTTACTGTCAAGAGCCCCACTTGAGACCTCAGGAACTATATCGTCCTGCAAGACTAGACAGTTAAATTTTATTAGAGCAATCCAAGTTCATTTTCCAAAGCTTGAGCGGCTTGAGCCTGAAGAGAACCCCTGCCAAGAAGGGCCGAAATATTGCTATAATAAAATGTAGCTGATGTTTCCGTTTTGCATTGTCAGATATGATTCGCAGTCAGCTTGGGCTATAGGAATATCTATACGAGACAGTTTTATGTAGTGGGTCGCTTACTTTTAAAGAAAGGTCGAGCCGTGGTACCTGCCATAAATACCAGGGGTATCTGCAAAAACGCAGTTATAGTCCGTGAGCCTAAAATTGTCTTGTAAGACGAGACTTTTTTGTAATGAGCCCTTCACCGATAGAAAACGGCCGAGTCTGTAGGCCTAAGGCAGAAATTGGTTAAAGAACGGTCTTGGTAGGTACAGAAGGTGTCCGGGGGTGCCGCTAGATGGCCCCACGGGCATAACGAACCCTGGATTAAACTGGCGACTCGATGGGGAGGATTACTGTAAACGCTAGCATGCGTCCGATTTAACTCCCTTCAAGGATACTTCGCACTTATGATACTACTTCATTATACTTCAGTAGTATTTCGATTCATTCTCGTCCCCAAGATTCTACTCTTCACAAGTGTATCGGATCTCCTCTATTGATGTTACACTGATTATTACGCTTAACACATTTGTTCTCTTTACGTGACGTATCAGGCTGGTAGACTGGTTATGCTTATGCTGGTTATGCCGTATCAGTAGACTGGTTATGCAGGTTTTGCCACGTTTATCGTCCAAGGCAAGGGACATGGAAAGAGGCGAAAAACAGTCGAAGCCTTGTTTAATTTGCTGTAAGCACAGCTAAGTTTTAAAGTAGTCAACTATCTCAGAACACCTTAGCGGAAACACTAAGTGCGAGGTGTCCTTTAACAGATAGAAACCAAGTATAAAATACTAGAAAGTTCTCGAGTCACGTGAAAATTTTGTTCAGTGTGGAGGTTCCAACACGATTGCATCGGAGAGAAAACGTGCATGTTCCAAGGGGCTTCCCTCCTTAGTCACTAACTATTTCGTTTATCCATCGTGTATCATGACGACGTCACGAAGCACTTGGTTCTTCCGCCTGTTTTTATGGCACTTGCAGCCTCTGGCTCAAGTGCCATATACCGATCGCAATTCCGTCCGTCGGTCGGTCTGTCGGTCTGTCGGTCGGTCTGTCCGAATTTTTTTGTCCCACATGTTCGAGTTAGGGTACTTCCAGATGTGCTAGGACGATGAAACTTGGCAGGAAAATCAGGGACCCGACCAAACTAACCTAGAAGTAATCAGTTTCTCGATCCGACCATCTGGGGGGGAGTGGTGGGCCGGGGAAATTCTGAAAATTAAGGAGTTTTGTCACTCTTTTTCGAATTGGAGTACTTCCAGATGTGCTAGGACGATGAAACTTGGCAGGAGCATCAGGGTCCCGATCGGACTAACTTGGAAACATTCAGTTTCCCAATCCGACCACCCGGGGGGGGAGTGGAGGGCTGGGGAATCCGGAAAATCGGAGTAGTGTGTAACTTTAGAACGGGTGATCGGATTGGAATGAAACTTAATAACTGAATAGATGGCATACTTCTAATGTCCCGTTTGAATTCCGGATCGGATTCGACAGCTATGGGGGAGTTTGGGGGGGGGGGGAGACCGGAAATTTCGAGAAACGGTTAGAATAGAGGGATCGGAGTGAAACTTGCTGGGAAGAACAAGCATTTGCTCCAGATAAATTGTTTATACATTTGGACTGGATCCGACCACCCGGGGGGGGGGGAGGGCTGGGGAATCCGGAAAATTGGAGTAGTGTGTAACTTCCGAACGGGTGATCGGATTGGAATGAAACTTAATAACTGAATAAATGGCACACTACTGATGTTCCGTTTGAAGTCCGGACCGGATTCGACAGCTATGGGGGAGTTGGGGGGGGGGGAGACCGGAAATTTCGAGAAACGGTTAGAATAGAGGGATCGGAGTGAAACTTGCTGGGAAGAACTAGAATTTGCTCCAGATAAATCGTTTATACATTTGGACTGGATCCGACCACCCGGGGGGGAGTGGAGGGCTGGGGAATCCGGAAAATTGGAGTAGTGTGTAACTTCCGAACGGGTGATCGGATTGGAATGAAACTTAATAACTGAATAAATGGCACACTACTGATGTCCCGTTTGAAGTCCGGACCGGATTCGACAGCTATGGGGGAGTTGGGGGGGGGGAGACCGGAAATTTTGAGAAACGGTTAGAATAGAGGGATCGGAGTGAAACTTGCTGGGAGGAACAAGAATCTGCTCCAGATAAATCGTTTATACATTTGGACTGGATCCGGACACTAGCGGGGTGGAGGGCTGGGGAATCCGGAAAATTTGAGTACTGTGTAACTTTCGAGCGGGTGGTCGGATTGGAATGAAACTTAATAACTGAATAAATGAAATACCTCTGATGTCCCATTTGAAGTCCGGACCGGATTTAACAGCTATGGGGGAGTTGGGGGGGAGACCGGAAATATCGGGAAACGGTTAGAATGGAGGGATTGGATTAAAACTTGCTGGGAAGAACAAGCATCTGCTCCAGATAAATCGTTTATACATTTCGGATGGATCATGACATTAGGGGGGGGGGTGGAGGGGAGTTTCCCGAAATTCCGGTTATGGCTGTTTTGGGGATTTGCACGACGAATCTTGGGAGGCGAATCAGGGACCCGATCAAAGTGACTTATAAAGAAAAATTTACATGATCTGATAGCCGTGGGGGGAGTAACGGGAGGGGGAATCCGGAATATTGAGTCATGCGTAACTTTGAAACGGCTGATCGGATTTGAGTGAAATTTGGTAATTGAAGAGAGGACATGTTTCTGTTGACGGACAGATCCGACAGCAATTGGGGGGGGGGGGGGGCGAAAATACGTGACCGACTTAGACTGGTGAGATCGGAATGGAACTTTGTGGGAATAACAAACAGATGCTCTGGATAAACACTTACGGAACCGGATTGGCTCCGGCGACTGTGGGGAAGTTTGAGGGGGGGGGAGGTCCGGGATTCCGGTGATCACGATTTAAGGTACTTCCAGATAATCGAGGACGATGGAACTTGGCTGTAATATTAGAGATTTGACAAGATTGACTAAAAAATGGCCACTTTCCAAACCCGACCATTCGTTAAAGTACTAATCTTGACTGCAAATTTCAAAAAATACTTTTAAACCAAATTCATATTTTCATGATCCCCATGAGCCCATTATCATTTTTGCCTCAAGGGTTTTGTTTACAAATGACGTTCTAGCTCCCTTAAAGTGTGAATCTGAACGGCCAGGTCGAAAAGTACTTTATTTGAAACAATACATCTCAACCCATGATCATTTGTGCCACAAGGGTTTTGCTTAAACATTTATTTCTGTTACCCTTAAAGTGCGCATTTGAAATGAAAAGCGAAAAAAAACTTTTGACGAAACGGTATACATCAAGGATCCCTAAGGGCCTGTGATCGTTTTTGGCTCAAGGGTTTTGCATACAGATGCATTTCTAGCGCCTTTAAAGTGCGCATCATTACACCCAAGTTCAAAAATAAAATACTTTTTATCTAGCTCCCTTAAAGTGCGCATTTTAACCACAGTCGAAAAATACTTTTGATCAAACAAAACATCTCAACACATGCAAGTGCCATATGAGCTTACAGCTCTTGTTTAGTAATTTGTTAATTTACCGTCACTGGGTAACTCCGGAAGATCTAAAGGAAGTAAAAAAAATGAGCACTTAATATCCCTTGGAAACTCGCGATAATTAACAGAGAGTATGTCATTACAGTCGCGATGAAAAATATATAGGAGGTTGCGGCTGAGGGGGATTGCTTTTTTTTCAAAGATATTCTTGAAGCCCTAGATTTGCTCGATTATCTTTCTGAGTGTGCAGAGCTTGTCCGAAGATAGTCTTACGAGATTCATTCCGCAGAGACTTACGGGTTATTCGTCCGACGATATGGCCATCCCGCAGTTCGTCTTCCGGAAAATTCATCCCACGAACGATTGTTCCAGAGGATAATTTGTCCCAAGGAATGTTCGTCCAACGGATAATCTGCCCAGGGCACAGTTCGTCACATTGAGAGTCAATCCCACAAACGGTCGTTTCCGAGGACAGTTTGTCCAAAGGACAAGGGTCGTCCCATGAATAATCTGTCTAGTGGACAGTTTGTCACGCTGACAAGTCATCCTTCGAACGGTTGTTCCCAAGGACAATTTGTCCCAAGGACAAGGTTCGTCCGCGGATAATCTATCCGTTGGACAGTTCGTCATACTGACAATCCGTCCTTCGAACGGTTGTTACCGAGGACAGTTTGTCCCAAGGACAAGGTTCGTCCGCGGATAATCTTTCCGTTGGACAGTTCGTCATACTTCAATTCCGTGTGACCCTGTGACAAACTGGTCCGTGAAGAATTGTTCATCGGACACGAATTGTAGGATGAATGATTATCTGCGATACAAATGGTCCTCCCCTGGGCGGACGTATGATATTCGATATGATATTTATTGCAAAAAAGCCCGAGGGCCATGGCAACACAAATACTCAAAGAAAACCAAAATCAAAAGAGAACAACAAACAAACAAACCTACATGAAATTATCTCGATGCTTCATTCATTGCCAGCTTGAGGAATCTTCCCAAATTCTTAATCACCGCAAAACAATCACTCTTCGTCATTCTCGCCATCATTCCTCTTCATACACTCTCATGCCAAAAAGCTCATGCCTCAGCTCATCCAACTCGCAACACATACTCATCAGATGGACTACATCTTCATTCACATATGCACACATAGGTAATACGCCTCTGCAAAGACCCGAGAGATAACATGAACAGCAGTGCGAACTGGAAGGAGCTTCCTTTCATCTCGCACCGTTTGTCCGGCCACTGCGTTTAGGCAGCAGCCTCGACCGTTAACAGCCCTCTCGCAAGACTCATCGTTTTATGCGTTCTCTGGACACTGAATCTGCTCTTGTTTTTTGCAGCTTTATGAAGAGTTCTCCGAGCCTTTTGGCCTTTGGGAATGCCAGCTCGCCATTATGCAATGCGCTGGACACCAGGACCCCTCCTTGGTGACGAACATTTGGTCTCAGATATTCGAGAGAGGTATTTTATTTTTCACATTCACAAATATTATTCATCGGTTGGGTTAGTTTATTTATTTCCCCCCTAACTTATGTCACCAGGAGGTGTGATGTTGCAGTTGGACTTGCTTGTTTGTATCCCAGTTTGATATAACCAAGACAGTTTTGCAGTTTCAGTTCGATTCAGTTTGTTTCTAAAACGGGAAGCAGACAAGCCGAGTCTATCGGCTATACAAGAACGAAATCGAGATTTTCTTTTTTTTTTGCAGATCAACCAATTATCCCTTTAAGATGTTATGCGAGGGATACAAATAAGTTCGAATATATCGGATGCACTTCCGGCAACCGTCTTCATTATCTTATATCTATCGGCTGACAAGCCTAGTATGCGTTCAATCGTCAATAAATATATATTCCCCCCCCCCCTCCAGCTCCCCCCAAAGTCATCGGATCCATTCGGACTTGCAAATGTAAACATCTGAGACATGAGGTCTTTCCAAATATCAAGTTTCATTTCATTAAGATCCGATTCCCCGTTCAAAAGTTATATATATACGTCAGTATTCCGGATTACCCCTCCCTCCACTCCCCCCACGGTGGTCGGATCGGGGAAGTGACCATTTCCAAGTTAGTCTGATCGGGTCCCTGAAATGCCTGCCAAGTTTCATCGTCCTAGCACTTCTGGAAGTACCCTAACTCTAGAACAGTGGCCTGACAGACCGACCGACAGACCGAAAAGTGATCGGTGTATGGCACGTGAGCCGAAGCTGCAAGTGTCATATAAACGTAATCATATTTGGGATCCTCGCGGAAGCCGTTTATTTTCCTCCTACCGTCCCGGAAAATATGATGAACAATCCGTACAAGACACAAGAGCCATAGGCCTACCTATTATAGTGGTACTATTTAGGCGTGTTTAGTTTAGTCTGGTATTTTCTTTCCTAATTTTTTGCCTTTTTGACCTTGATCTTTTTGCTCTCCCGTACTCACGTTTTGTTCCATTTTGTTTACATAGTAGTAAAATAAGTAATTGAGTTATATTTTCTTCTTTTCTTTTCATAGAGCTGAACAAAGCAGGGAATGTCGGCGAGTCCTCAAAGATTGCACTTCTGGCAACATGTTTAAAACGTCTCGGCCGACAGTATGCATCTTCGGAGCAGTACTTCCCTCTAGGTAAGTCTGCTTCTAATTTTTTATTTTTTTTCATAATTTACAACGGGTATTGTCGATCAAAGAACCAGTGCCCCAGTCATCTCAGAACAAACACGTGTCAGTTTTGTTATAACTCAATTTATTTAGTGAAATTGCTAATAGCTAGGGATCACTCCAGTATTTCAAAGCATGACATTGAATGTAGAATTTGTGAAAGTGTATGGTCTAGTTGTTGGTCAGTTGTAGATCTATGATTTATATTTTATTGTATTTTTCTACTTGCCAGCTTTGGCGCATATAAATAAGTGAATTGAATAAGTCAGTTTGGGTGATGCCAGAAGATTGGAGCGGTTCTTCTGGTCATAACTGAAGCACTGATATTTTTTCTTTGTCATATCTTTCAAAATAACAACAGGGATCGTGACAGGCAGCCAAATTCGTGTTGACTTTTAAAATGATTAGATTTTGTCACTGACAAAATTGTAAAACTAATCTAAAGCAAAATAAGCCTGGAAACACAAAACTATGTCTCTTAAAAAATATTAACGAATATTGAGAAGAAAAAACCTGTCCTGGTGTCGCTCCGTGTGAGGGGGGAATAGCAGCACGGTAGTGGTAAGTTGTATATTTATTTATTTTTCAATACAACAACATGGACCATGATCGGAGTCCAAATGGCATGTTGACTATGAAAATAATTATATATATGTCAGTATTAATATCTTAGCAATATAGAAACACAAAACTAAATCTCTTTGGTTACTAATATTTGAGGGGGGGGGGTAGCAACACGTATCTTCTTGTCTTGTAGGCCTTTTTTTTTCAAAAGAACAACAGGGATCGTGACCGGAGTTCATATGGCGTATTGACTATGCAAATGATTATATAATTGTCAGTCGCAAAATCTTAACACTGTTGTAAAGCAATATAAGCCTAGAATCACAAAACATTCTAATTTTGAGAAGAAGAGACAAATCTGGTATCGCTCAGTGTGGGGGGGGGGGGCAGCTTGGAAACTCGCTCCGCACAACCTCTTTGCTGTCGTACGTCAGGTTGGCAGGGGGGCCTGCAGAAAGGAACGGAAAGTAAATTTTTGTTGCAACTTAAGAATAAACACCGCTCCCGTCTGTTGAAAGGTTTTCGGCTGTTTGTTTTCTCGGTTTGCCACAGGCTCAGTGGCGGCTATGGGGATATTCAAGTTCAGGCTCTGTTTAATACAAATCTAAATAACCTATAAAGAGACAATTTGGCAGAGTGGGTGCGAGGCCAAATAACTTTTAAACCCACCTGCGATCCCAAACGGCAGACATTCAAATCTATTAATATGTTACCACACTAAGATCATATAATAAATAATAATAAGAGCTACGAGCTCATATGGCACTTGTTACGAGTAGGCGGTACAAGAAAGTACACGAGAACGTCACAAACTAAACCCGCCATCGAAATTGCGGTTCGGACTTAGAAATAGAATATGCAGTTTCACTCTAGTCTGATCATTTCTGGCATTGCCTTGGATCATCTGGGGCAAATGACTGTTGTAATTTCCAAGTATCATCCCAATAAACCCACTGGTTTGATCCCTAGACGTGCCACGGTTTCCAGTACCTCCCTCCAACTTCCCCTACCGCGGCCGAATCCGGCTCCGATTCGTAAATGGATCACCTGAAGCATCTTTACTCACCACCTACCAAGTTTCACTCGAATCTGGGAGTTTTTCGGTAGGTGCCGCCCCCCCCCCCCCCACCACCGTGGTCGGATCCGGTTCAGACAATAAAATATGCCATCTAGGACACATGCTTACTCTACATTCCAAGTTGCATTTAAATCGCTGCACTCGTTTGACCCCTATGCGAGCCACAAGATTTACAGGACTCCCCCTACTGTGGCCGAATACGACTTGAAAACTTAAATCCGAATCGCTGACATCTCCTCTTCCCGCCTAGCAGGTTCGACTGGAATCGGAGCGTAGCCTATCCAATCCATCGACTGCAAGTGTTTCACGAATTTCCTGTGCCCGTCTCCAACCCCCGCACAAGTATCGGATCCTATTTCATTCATATCCCATCACCCGTTCAAAAGTTATGCACGACACTAGATTCCGGATTCCCTATCCCTCCGCTCCCCTACGATGGTCGGATCGGGGAAACGACTATTCTCAAGTCAGTTTAATTTCCATCGTCCTAGTACGGTATATCAAGACGTACCGAACTCGCGGGATTGCCAGAAATCCGGGACCCCCAACTTTCGCACAGGTCCCGGATCCGGTCCGGTTATGTTATTGACGTATCTAGGACTTATAATTGTTCTTCCGACCAAATCTCATCCCGATCCCTCCACTCTATAAGAGTTGCCCAATTTTTCCGGTCCCCCGTCCAACTTTCTCGAAAGTCACCGAATCCCGACCGGATTTGAAGTGGGGCGTCGGAGGCACGAGGTCTCTAAATATTAAGTTTCATTAAGATCCGGTCATCCGTTAAAAAGTTATAAAATATTTATATTTTCTGGATTTCCCTCCCTCCACTCCCCCCAGATGGTGGATCGAGAAAACCACTATTCTCAAGTCCGTCTGTTGGGGTCCCTGACATGCCTGCCAAGTTTCATCGTTCTAGCACATCAGGATGTAGCCTACCGACCTCGCGGGATCACTAGAAATTCGGACCCCCCCTCCCCCGCAACTCTCCCACAGTGACCGGATCTGGCCCGGTTATGCCATTCACGTATCTGGGACCTGTGCTTGTTCGTCCCACCAAGTTTCATCTCGAACACTCGATTCTAAGAGTTTCTCGAGATTTCCGGTTCTCCGCTCAACTCCCCCCAGTGTCATCCAGTCCAGTGTCGGACCGGATCCGGTCCGGATTTAAAATGAGGCATTTGAGACACGAGATCTTTCTATATATCAAGTTTCATTAAGGTCCGATCACCCGTTCGTAAGTTAAAAATACCTCACTTTTCGGACTCCCCCTCCCTCCACCCCCCCTACCAGATGATCGGATCAGGAAACGACTATTCTCAAGTCAATCTGCTCGGGTCCCTGACACGCCTGCCAAGTTTCATCGTCCTAGCACATTAGGATGTACCGAACTCACGTGATCACTAGAAATCCGAATCCCCCCCTAACTCCCCCACAGTTACCGGATCCGGTTCGGTTATTTCAATCACGTATCTAGGACTAGTGCTTATTCTTCCCACCAAGTTTCATCCCAATCCCTCCACTCCAAGCGTTTCCCAAGATTTCCGGCTCCCCCCTCCAGCTCCCCCCAAAGTCACCGGATCCGGTCCAGATTTTAATCACGTCGTCTGGGGCACGAGGTCTTTCCAAATATCAAGTATCATTAAGATCCGATCACCCGTTCGAAAGTTATAAATTCCGAAATATTCCGGATTCCCCCTCCCTCCACTCCCCCCACGATGCTCGGATCGGGGAAGTGGCTATTTCCAACTTAATCATTTAGGGTCCCTGATATGCCTGCCAAGTTTCATCGTCCTAGCTTATGTGGAAGTGCCAGAACTAACAAAACCCGGACCGACAGACAGACAGACCGACCGACGGACGGACAGAAATTGCGATCGCTATATGGCAAAAAACCATTACCCATCAAGATCCAAACCACCGAACTGACTTGGACTTAACCGCTGGAAGCCACACAAAATTTGTACAAAATATCGAATATAAGATTGATGAAATTCCTTTCTGTGCTGTACAGCAATCCTCCTAGGGCAGTCGGTAAAGGCATAGAAGTCAAGAAGTTACAGCTCCGTTGGTTGCAGCTGATACATTTTATGTTGCAGAGCACATCGTGAAAACCCTGGAGCTTTATGCTGTGCGGTTCAACCACCAAGACCCGATGTGGCTGCCCCAGACCCTTCTTTCTGTCGGTAAGTTCGGTTATTGCTTCCATGTCCAGACCCGATCGATATGGTAAGTAGTAGTTTGAGAACAGTGCGCTACGCCAACTGTTGGGGTATCCTGGCCATAAAGTAACGTAGAGGATTTTCGTGAATTCAAAAGTAACCATTTATAAATGAATTTAGGAGAGCCCAGCGTTCGGCGTGGGATTATCCAAGGCGCGGAATACTTCATTGATGCTATTACGTGAGAATGATACAGCTTCGGGTCTTTAGGCCACTGGCCATCTAACGAAAAACCTATAAAAGTGAAGGAGGACATACTATTACAACGTAAACTACATTGGAAACCTGGGGAATGACGAGTGGTGAACGGAAATCGGGCAAGTGGTGAACTGAAATCATCGCCCTTCGTACTGAAACAACTAGCATTAAAACACAATTCGTATGGATACAGTTTATATCCCAAGACCTAATAATTTCATCTGACGTAACTATCCTTTGAAACTGGGTTGTGAAGCTGGATTTTTCAAAGATTACAAACAGTCTGTGTTCAGCCTTGCTCGGTCCCCTTGGTTTTAATTAGAAACAGGGAAAATCTAACCGGTATCTCTGGCCAATGAGCTCCTCGGAAGCCCAAGCGGGAGCCTGGTCGGCCTCGAGTATAGCCAAACACGACAAATCCAAGAATCTGCGTAGTGCCGTTGATGTGGATAGGCGTAGGAAGCAAGAGGTCTTGGAAATAAGAATAGATTGAACTATTAGGAACCTAGAGGGAAGCAGTAATATAGTAAGACGGGACCCGAAGTATTGTATGATTTGGAGATTAAACCTTTCCACGTACTTTTAGGTGTATCCCTTCTAAGGATCTATAAGGCATACGTGAAGGTCCACTCGGCCAGGGACATTGTCTGGAAAACCGAAGGAGCAATGCATCATTTAGCAACGGTTATTGATAGGATGACGAAAATGTTTGTGGAGAACCCAGCTGCTGTTCCTGCATCAGAAAGGTGAGACTGAATCAGGAAGTGATATAGAACTGATACCATACTTACCATAGTTACTAGGCATGACGTCACGAATTTTGGCTTCTTGACGTAAAGGCTAGAACGAATTCGTGTTCTTGTGTTCAAATCCTGTGTCAAGGAGCGTTTTTGTCTTTCAGTTCATTATTTATAAAAGTGATAATATAGTAATTAAGTGAGTTGGGTCTGTGGCGCACGTGACCCGATTTTGAATAAGAACCAGCTGTTGGCAGACGCTAATTATTTTCTATACTCTATAGAGGGATTGCACCCTACCAGCGAAAACTGATCCGAGTCTATTAGCAGCACTGACCAATAGGAAGCCAGGCTTCGATTCGAAGGGCAAAAACCGACCAAATACCAATAGGCTATGAGGCTTTTACCGTATGAGTCGATTTTGGAACGGTGGGGCAACTTTACCATGCTGTTCTGAGCGGGGACCAAAGACAATCGTACTTGCACGTTTTGGGACGGTCTCTTGTCTGCCCAGTTTGACATGCCAAGCGGCATGCCTTCAGCTGTGCTTTAAAAGAGAAACTTTCTCTTTCAGGCGTGCTATGTATGGAATTCTTCTGAACGAACTTCCGTTGTTGCTGAGTCACCTTTACGGATTCGCAGACCCTCAAGCAAAGCTGTTAGCTGTTTCCTTGAAACAAACTCAGGAGCAGTTATCCCGCGTTTCATTCTAGACTTGCCTCTGAGGCTTATACATTTTCTACTTGAAATTACACTTATTAATATCATGAACCTATGGTACTACACTGTCAGAATTGTCGTAACATTTACACAAGGTCCAGGGATGTACCATGTCAAGAGGTATTAGATAACATTATTCGTTGACGCTGCAGAATATTTCCGGTATGACCTTTTAAGGGTTATTTTGTTGCTAAAAGTAACTTTGGAAACCATGTTAAGTGTTATTCTTTACTGAAACGTAACACTCAAAGGCTCATTACGTAATTGTTCTGTATCATCAAAAGATAGTGTATTATCAAACATCTGTTGAAATCGCGAAATCCTTGTGTTAGATGTTATAATATTTCTGATAGTGTAATATGTTTCTGATAGTAGTTCTGATCTTCCACTTTCCTCTCACAGTGACAGCACTGAACAATTAAGATAGTCAGGCTTTGACTCGGAAGGTTCAAAAAAGAGGATGTGGGACTCATATTGGGGTAGGCTAAGTTTGAATCTTCATTTCTGATCAGACTTTGCTCCGGTACTGTTATCAAACGATCAACAAACAAAGAATGGAAATAATGTTCCAATAGCTTTCTGTAATTCAGTCTGAAGTTAAAAATCATTTACCTCACGATGTTAAATTATTGAAAGAAAAAAAAGCGATGGTGCTCTAGAAATATCCGTGATCGTCGGGTAGCCTGCTAACTGGGAAAAGTTGGACTGAGGGACAGACCGACAGACAATACAATCACATATACAAGCTATCGCAGCTTAACGCCAAATGTTAATATTAAAATAAATATGATACATGAATAGAATAAGTGCTAAACAGAAAAAGAACCCTGTCCTGGGTTCTCGGTGTTGCACCGTGGTATTCGGAGTTGGAATGCTCTGGGGGGGGGATGATCCAGGGTGAGGAGGAGTTGCGTACTTTGCAAGTGCTACTCAAGAAACAATAATACGATTACGGCTTTCCTTCGACATTTGCTTTAATCAACCAGTTCTTGTCGTGGAGGATTGTAACTGGTTAGATTTTTTGGGTGCGAGTGAAGCAATGACGACCAAACCAGTAGTTGAGAATATAAGCCCAGCAGCAGACTTGTCGCTGTATCAACACCTCCTGGCCAAGGTGGCAAACCATGGGATATAGCCCTCATATTTCTTTCAAAGTGCAAGACCAGGGTCAGGAGTGTCAAGCGGGAACTCCACTCTCAATCGTAAGGCCGTCATTACCGTGCTTGTCCAGACCCGGCTGAAAATTGCAAAAATTTCGACAGCTTGTGATTGCCAGTAGCAGAGAAAAATAATACTAGGCAGTAGTGCCAAGACTTGAAAAAAGTGACAAACACTCGAATAGCAGCGACACTAGCACCACTAGCGATACTGAACGTCCCTACTGAAACTCAATCGGTCGTGCACCAGTGCTGGCTCCAATAACTTCATATCCTGGACACAGCAAAAAAAAAGATACAACCTCACCAGTTTCCTCGATGTGTGCAGACCTCATCTTAGCTTTACTAGAAATTTCTCGACCCGCAAGTTTGTTTCGCTTCAAATGTCGCAAGAGTAGTGGGCGGCGCTATGAGTACGGCACGTTTGCGAAGCATGGAAAGCGTAGTCTTGACGCTACTCCCTAGTGTTATTTTGCTCTGGCCAGTAGAGAACGACCAAAAGTTCAAACAAATTACTCTGGGTACTATGCCTGACGTTGTACTCTAACTTCAAATAAGCTTCAACAGTATCTCACGGTATTCTTATTACTTTGTCATTCTTGAGAGACACAGTGACAACATCGGACCATTTCCGCCAAAAAGAATGGCGGCTTGCCGCCGCCGTTAGCTACGGCGCACCCTTTGAGAACGACGCGGCTTTGAGGTCTAGCTGAAAGCCTGTAGATGTCGAATTCTATTCGATGGCTGTGCAATATAGATAAGCCCGGTTTCTTGTATGTGAAAGGGGGTCCATGACTAATTTCGCGTGTTCGCCTCGCAGTATGGAGGCCGTTGCCCAGTCGCTTTCTTGAAGGCAGTAGGCCAGACGGTTCAAAAACTTATCCTCGTAGTCATTCCAAGAGGACATGTTTCAACAAATTTTCCATCACTTCTTTAGCCTCTAAATTTTAACGTAATTTTCTCCCTAGTCCCTGAACGGCTACAAGAAATCACACGTTCCATTACAGGTTAGTTCCTAAAATTCTATGTCCTTCCTTCCTTCTATGGTATAGTCTTTGGGATCCCGGACCCTCTAAGAATTCTTTTCGCTGATACTTGAATGGAAGAGTAATTTCTACATAAAAAATTAGTGGGCCAAGGGTTGATCCTTTCGCCTGGAAAATAACTGTGGTTGTATGGTTTGCGGCACGTTAAAGTTTAACTGAAAAGTCAACTTATTTTTGTGTCATTTAGTTGAATACACTGAATTATTTGGATTCTCCAAAGGGATTTTTTTGTTTTCCACTATCTGCTCTAGTTCTGGCGTTCAGAATATCTGCGGGCGTCCCCACAGCGAAAATTCTACTATGACGCGGGAAATTTTTATCTAAACACAAACAAGGCTTTTCAGTGGGCAGTGGCGATATTGGTGAAGATTGCTTAGTGCCTGAACAAAAAAAAAGTAATAAATCTTTCTTGTAAGGCATACAACAAATTAGAGGTACCACAAATCACACGGAAATTCCACTATTTGAAAATCGATTATTCCTGAATAGCGGAACAACCAAGTAACGCATTTTCAGCGGGTCTTCAAGCCAATTTAAGTGAGTAAGTGATGGGTAAATAGATTGCCCTATCCCAGGCCTTTTCGGTTGAACTTTAAATTTTGACATCTGCTTTTGATAGTAGGTCGAGGTTGTCTCTGTAGACCACGGTTTCTTCTGCTGTAGTTGATTTACTAGACAGGCTTAATGTTGACATTTCCTGTTTTAGGCCCAAAGATCTGTTAACGTCATTCCCTTCCTCCTTTCTGTCAAGTGCCTGCATTGGAATAGGATAGGCTATGCTGCGGTGACTTTTCCCACTGAAGACCGAAACAATCTTTTTCTTGAGGAGCATTGACTGGCGTCATACGCCAGTATGACGCTGCAGATAGACGATCAGGGTTTCGCGGCCTGAATTTTTGCACTTTCGTCATGAATTTGATTAAAAAAAAAAAAAAATCATAAAATGTTATTACAAACATATTTTTTTTCTTCCATTACTGAAGTGGAGATAGTGCCGAAAATCGATGCAGAAATTCCAGTTCTCGACGGCAGCCTAAGGGACATTTTCGCGTGGGTGGGTCCGTTGGATGTGGCGTCCCATCATCCTGATGGATGTTTCATATTGGTAGCGTTGATGACATCCAGCTCGACGGCTCGATGGTGCATTTACACGCTGCGTAAATCCGAGCGTATTTTGAAAAACGTCCGTATTTTACGCACGTATTTGGGCTTGAAAAGATCTCTAGCAATACGGAAGTATTTGAGAAATCGGTCCGTTTTATATACAAATACGTCCGTATGGCTAGAAACCTTTTCTAGCTGAAATACGTGCGTAAAATACGCTCGGATTTTAAGCAGCGTGTAAATGTACCATAACTTCACCATCCAGCTAAAATGGTCTCTCCCGTTCAATGACGCTCCTCGAGCTCTGTTGAACGGATAGGGAAGATGATATGATATCTTCCACTGTCTCAGCCCGTTTTCGTACGGATGGCATCATCCAGTGACAATTTTACGTGTATGAGTATGGTATCTTCCGTCGAGGTCAACCAAAGCTCCAACAGCCGTTCCGCCATGGTCAGCACTCAGCACTCTCCACTTCTTACTCCCGAGTGTTTGTTAACTCGTTGACAAAATTATCAGCGCCAAATTCAAAGCTAAGTCTAGGCATGGAGTTTCTCAGGAATTTTGACATTGAGCATTCATCCAGACCTTCTCTTCCTAATCAAAGTGCAGAAAGAAATAAGGAGTATTTGCAGAATATCAGAACTTACAATTTCCACAATTGGTTGGATAAACCCCAGCTACTGAATCCAAATATTTGTTCTGTGTATGGATGGAGATGTTCCAAGGAAAACATGCTGAGTTGCAGGAAGTGCCAAGCTGCTTTGCTTGTAAAGCTATCAAACCATCATTCAGCTGACTGTAAGTTTCTTAGAATTGCTCAGAATAGGCTAAGTCTTTATTTGACAGGTCTGCTGATCATTTATTTCCTGACTTGAGTTTTGGCCGGAGTTTTTGGCCTACCTCACAGAATAATAATCATCACTTATAAATAGCAAACTGAAAGAAAAAAATGCACCTTAGCCAGGATTTGAACCCAGGACCATCTGCTTACAAGGCGACCACTCTACCAATTGAGCTAACGAGGGACCTGTGAAAATAGTTCGCAAACCACAGTCACAGACACAGTAAAAGTCCCTTGTAAGTAAGTGCTATCTGTGTAATATAAATTACTTACCTGTCACTTAGCCTAATTTTAGCTTAGGGCTTGGGCTTAGGCTACCCTTTGATAAGTGATATTACATAAATGAGAACTACAACCCAAAGTGAGGACGTGAGGCCTGCTTCAGTTCATCAAAGCAGGTCAGATTCTTATCATATGACAAGCAGAGGCGTGTGTTGATGAAAAATCAGCTGATTTTAAGAAAAAACAACTATTTTTAAGAAAAAATCGACTACTTTTACAAAAAAACGACTGTTTCTTATTGTTTTTAAGAAAAAAACGACAGTTTCTAAGAAAAAAATACTGTTTTTACTAAAAATCTTCGGTAAAATACGTCGGTAAAAAACTTGGCTATTTTTTACCGACTCGCCGACAACATTGGGGGAGGGCATCCCCCCCTCCCCCCCCCCCAGTAGTGACGCCTCTGATCACAAGACTAGATAAACATTAATTAACAATGGAAAGTTATACAAGGAACTTTTACTGAGAAATTTAGAATTTAAGGCCCCCAATGTTGTAGCCTGGTTGTAGCCTGGTAGACAATCCAGGGCCCACACAGGCCCGTAAATTGGGGGGGCAGGGGGGGGCATTTGCCCCCCCCCCTGATTTTCAAAAAAATTTCACTTTTTAAACCTTTATTTTTCTGCATAGACCCAAACGTACTGCCTTTCCCACTTTGCTTACAGAAATTCCCTGGCTTTAAGTGTTTTATCTTACTATTCAGTCAGTGACTCACTCACTACCCGAGAGTTCAGAACCCCTCCTATCAGTTTTATTTCGTTGATTCGTTCCTTGGCTTTCAAGCCCATTTCGAGTCAAAACAACGTGTCTCATTTCGACGTTTGGACTGGGAAAATGTATCGTTGCTAAGGTTAGTTGCAGACTTGGACAGAGTTGGTTGAGTTTAGTGCAGTGAATGAAGGATTGATTGCGAAGAATTATTGTGGATTATTAGCAGACATCAGCCAACTGTTTTAAAGGACCCGTCTTGCTTATTCTGCCTTTTATAATATACCTAGCTCCCATACATAATTATAAGCTTCTAAAGTCCCCACCTTTCTCCACTGTTTCGTTTTGTGCCTACGAATTTTTAGCGCTTTTTTGGCCTTGCCGAGTTTTGCCCGTCACACAACGAAATGTTTGCCGAGATTTTCAATGTCCACTGATAACTCTTTCTCACATAAGGATCTGAGAAGCTTCTGTTTATTACTTCTTTTATTTGCTGAGTTTTCCCACTTTTTAACTACGGCGCGTTCAGTTTTCGAATTTTTTGCGCCCAGCCGCCGCGTCGGAGAGCAGGAAGGCTGGACATAGTCGACAAGCGCTAACAAGAAAATCGCTAATCTCATGCGGAAAGTGATGGTATTTTCGATGGTATTTTTTTCCGATCCATTTCATACGGAAAAGATTATTTCTAGTAAGAGCTGTGCTTTAAGCTTTTTAAGCGCAAAAATACAGAAAGTGAAGAAGAACGAAGACAGAAAAGGTTCATTTAACAATATTATGCGTTCATTTTGGTTTGATCAAGCCGTCAAAAAACACAAAATGTTGATTGTTTCTGAACTCGGGGCGGTCCGATTACAGATTACAGGCTTGAGGCTACTTTTGGGGGTGGGGATGGGATACAAATTTTACCGAATGGCCAAAAGCTTTAGGACGGGTGCTGCCGGGGGGGGGGGTGCACCGTCAAAACGCACCTGTTTAAACTTTCTAAATAGGTATCCGTATAGAAATAGAGATTGTTCAGCACCATGAAGCACGTAAAGACATATTTACGTACAACCAGAGATGGGCGAATCCGATCATGAAAGGATTCGAATCCGAATCCGAATCCAGGGCTAGGTACGAATCCGATTCCGAATCCGAATCCACCATTTCGTGCTGAGGATTCGAATCCGGAATCGAATCCGGATTCGAATCCGACCTTAACAAAAATCAAATCATACACATAGATTACAGTTCAAGAATCAGAGGTGACAAAAGCACTGATACCTCAGGTGGTCAGAAAACCGACTGAAGATGCTTGGTGGTAGAGAAAACAAAATTGAATTGCCTAAGCACACTATGCCAAAATTGGGAAACGGAAACTGGAAGGATGAACACTAGAAATTTGAGCGGATTCGTAAGATTGATGGTTTCGAATCCGAGTCCGAATCCGAATCCAGCATGACAAGCAGAAGATTCGAATCCGGATTCGAATCCGGCAAAAAGGACGAATCCTGGATTCGAATCCGAATCCGGATTCGGATTCGCCCATCTCTGCGTACAACCTGTGGTGGTGAAAGACTGAACAGTTTACCTGTTATCGCATGTAATAAAGAGGAGGCGAACTGCCTCAATGTGGCAGAGGTTGTAGACAGATTTGCTGCATTAGGGAACAGGCGCTATCCCCTTGTTTAGTTCTTTTTATATGGAAATTCGTGTTAGCAATTCCTTTTTCTTACCCTTTTTGTGCTAGTTTATAGAAATCTAGACTTGCAATAAAAGTGCCGAATTTAACTTTGGGCAAAGGATACACGGCTATCACCAAACAAAAACGTGGCTGGAAATACCCCCCCCCCCCCGGATTTTCAGTGAAATGATGGTCCTAGGGGTTGAAAATTCTTTGCCCCCCCCTAGGTTTTGCTGAAATGACGGGCCTGGGCCCACATACACCCACTTTTTACTAACTTTCTATGTATAATTAATATTTATCCAACCCTGTTAATGTGTGCTTGAGCGAACTTGCCTATGAAGGGAGCACAGCTATTAAAACCCACTTCTATCTGACTAGTGTTCAGTAGTCGCTCTGTAGCTCATTGGTAGAGAAGTGGCTATTTACTTTGAAGATTGTGACTGTGAGTTCAATTCCCACCTGGGCTAAGAGGGTCAAGACTTTAGACACATAGGTTCTAGATTTCTACTTTTGCTTAAAACAAATTTTGTGGATATTTGGAGCTTTATTAGGTGCAGTCTCGATGTTTATTAGCCACACAGTTTGATTTTAGTTATAGAAAAGGTTTTCTTGCCCCATAGGTTGATTTTATTTGTTAAGTGATTAGGTATGAAAATAAGGATGTTATTTGTTGTTTAGGGAGAAAAAAATAACCCTGACAAATTGACGGATGAACTTGGGTCAAGAATGTGGCCAAGTTCTTAAATTGGATTTTTCCTCGAAAATTTTGTGGAGGAGGAGAGGCTTGTAAATTGAGAGCTTTCAGAACTTGAGAGCATAACGTCTAGAGCACCACAGGGGACCAACCAGGTTAGGCCCACTTGCCTTCCTAATTGTGGTCAATACACTAATGACAAAACTGGAAAACAGATTCAAATTTGCCGATGACATGTCACTACCAGTATTCCAAGCCTCAAACGCCAACTAAATGACGCACCCTTCTTATAAATAGTGAAGACTGCGAAATGCGCCGCAGGCGAAATTTTGTGGAAACACTGATGATCAAAGTGCCTTTTTGCGATCCCAAGACTACCTATTTAACCACAGGGCTGTCTGGTGAAAAATAGGGGCCATCCAGGGTAAAGTAGGCTAGATACAAAGTACATTTATTCTGAATTTAAAGCAAACAGAAGTAGGCTAGTTTTCACGTCAAGAGACGTGCTTATTTGATACTGCAATCATTAGAAGTAAGGAATGGCAACCAGCTGAAGCTACCGTTAAATGGTAAAGAACAAGAGCTAAATAAATGCCACTTAAATTACCGAACTCAGTAACTGGGGTGAACCAAATAATGAATTCGTACTACCGACAAACTAACTAAAAAAAAAAGAAACAGATCGGGAGCGGTATAACAACCGAATTTCGTAATGGACAACCGAATGTGGCAAGCAGAGCAAGTCTGGTAACAGATACTTACTAAACAAAAATCCGGTGAATTTTCGAATTCGGTAACGAATCAGTAACAAATGAATCTGGCCAATCACCGAATTATGAAATGGACTGACCGAATGCGATAGAACAGATACGGACTTGAAAGTCCGGTGAATTGCCGAATTTGGTAACGAATGAGACCAAATAAACACGTTAAATCACCGAATTTACGAAGGGACGGACCGAATGCGGTGAAATCGATCGGACTGAACAAAAGTTGGATGAATTACTAAGTTCGATAAAGAATGGGAATAATAGACACGTTAAATCGCCCAATTTGGAAATGTGGGGACAGAAGTATGATAAAACGCGCGGCTTCGCCGCGATGCCCGTTTCGACCGGAATTTTCGCCTTTGGTGAAAATTTGACCGAATGCCCAAGACGTAGGGAGGGGGGGGGGGGGCTGCGCCCCCCTCGGGATGCCCCTTATTGTCTGTACTACGAAGTCCAGCAAAAATTCCTGTTTGGGATCCTTTGGTCTTGTTCCTTATGTGTCCAAAATAGTATATAAACTGCCGAGTTAATGCAAGCAGGACTTCAGTTGTTTCAGCTTCGATACCCATGAATTTCGGTTGAAAACTCCTGGCGTGTCACAGGCACAAACCCAGGTCCTTTCAGAGGCGCCATTACAGTAAACCTTGGGGGGGAGGGCATAGGTCAATTTTGGGCCCCCATCCCATGTTTATTAGTCAGACTCAGAATTGCTTTGCATTTTGCCTTTTGAAGCTACTTAGGGGCAAAAAGATGGAAGATTGTGTGTCCCTTAGAAATCTAGATGGGAGAGGGGGGGGCACTACCTTTTTGTGGCATTGCTTGCAGTCGAGGCTACATTGAAATAAGAACAACTAATTGAGATGGTGGGTTGAGTTGAGAATTGGGACCAGAGAAAATGAAAAGCCGAAATTATGTACGAGGTCCTTAGAATTAGAGAAAATTGCTGAAGGGTCAGATTCCAACAATGTGATATTTGATGTCCATCATTCTCACTATCAGCACCTGCTGGTCTGGTTCTAAAAACAAATTCTGACAGGTTTTAGTCCTTGCACTTTTTGGTGATTATTTATAAGCCATGAACACTTTTTTCACCTCTACCTTGTGTAAGAATATTTTACACATGTGACTTCTCTTTGCCATGATAGAAGGGGTGCAGTTAAACGGACTTTTCAAGCTTAGATTAGAGTTATAAGGTTTTTCAGAACGAAACCCCATCGATTTTTTGTTTTTTAGGAAAAGCTAAGCAACCCATAACATCCTTGGAAAGACTGGTAGAAAAGCATATTAGTATTATTTCTTTTTTCAGATAATATTCAAGTAACTAAGTACTACGAAATGCTGAGTACAAAACATGAGTCAACTTGTTCTTATCGGGAGTCTCCACTTCCTCAAGACCTTATGTTTCTGCCCAAAATTGATCCGAAACAGTATCTGGAATCTGTAATATCCGAGTTCATGGTCGGTAAGCATGAGAAGCTTACAGTGTTCTTCCACCCCCAGTTTGAAGATAGAATGGTAAGTTGACGTTGTATTTGGGCACTAATTAGTCTGCCTAATCCATTTTAATTTCGTTTGTAGGACCAAGTTAGCTTACCTTACTTAGGTTAGGAGCAACGTTCTGTACTATAGGCTACTGCTGCTCTCTGTTTTCTCTCTGTGTAGACCAAAGACAAGATAGTCTTACAGTATTCATTCAGCGCTTGAGCGGTGCATACCTCGAGTCATTTCGTTCTACCGAATTAACGGGAAAAACTGCAGTGATAAATTTTGATCGTATCGTAGATTAACTGGACTAGTACTGAAAAAGCTGCGTCTGAGCGAGTTCACAGTTCATACTTTTTCCCATCAGAGGCGTCACTACTAGAGGGGAGGGGGGATGCCCCCCCCCAATGTTGTCGGCTAGTCGGTAAAAAGAGCCGAGTCAGCGCGAAGCTCCTCGATTTTTAGTAAAAACGGTCGATTTTTTTCTTAGAAATAGTCGTTTTTTCGTAAAAACAACCGATTTCTCTTAAAAACAGTCGGTTCTTTTTAAAAATATTCGTTTTTAGTGGAGTGTTCCTTGGAACAATCCACTATTGCGAGCGCTGTAGCAGCTTTCGGCTTTCGGTTACCGGTTTTCGGTTTTCACCGTATTTTGTGGAGCTCATAACTCGTGAACCAGTGCACGTATCAAGTTCAAACTTGGTACACTGGTGGGTATTGGGGTCTAGTTATGCCTTTTGGGGGTCCCACCCCCCACACCCACCCGGTTCAGGGGCAAATGGGCCCAAATTGCCCAGTGAATAATGTTCATAACTTGACCAGACCTGGACATAGGACGATGAAATTCCTTGTACTTGTTGATCCTAGGGCTGGGAAATTACTTTTAAAGTTGCACCTCCCCCACTCATCCCGTTCATGGGCAACTGGGCCCAGGTTGCCCAGGAGTAAAGTTCGTTACCCGTGCCAGGAATCAACAGGTATCAAGTTCAAACTTGGTACACTTGTGGGTATTGGGGTCTAGTTGTGCCTTTTGGGGGTCCCACCCCCCACACCCATCCGGTTCAGAGGCAACTGGGCCCAGATTGCCCATTTTTAATGTTTTTAACTTGACAATATCTGGAGATAGGGCGATGAAATTCCTTTGTGCTTTTGGATCATCGGGTTGGGAATATCTATGTGGAGTTGAATCACCCCCCACCCTCCCCGGTCATGGGCAAGTGGGCCCAATTTGCCCATGAGAAATTTTTTTGACCCGTGGCTGGAATCAAACTCTAAGTTGGTATAGTCGAGGATATTTAGGTTTAGATAAGCAATTTGACGCCCCCTCCCTCCACCCTCCCGTTTATGGGTAACTGGGCCCAGATTTCCCATGAGTTACGTTCGTCTATGACATTGTCTCGAGTTCATCTCTTGTAATATACTTGTGGATATATATGTATATATCCTCTGGCCACGAAGAACATCTTGAGACTGAACCTCCCCCACCCTCCCCGTTCATGGGCAACTGGGCCCGGATTGCCCATGATTTGAGATTTTATGAGATTTTGCCACGGGGCCCAGACTGCCCATGTGTTAAGTTCGTGAACGATGACACTCGCCAAAATTAAAACCTCGCATAGTTGTACACAGTACTTTTCGTAAGATGCGCATTGCGTTTGTTTGGTTTCATGTTTCGCAAAGGGTTTAAGCTGTCAATTAGTCACAACACGTGTTTTCGCAGAAGGATGGGAATGATGAAATGGGATCTGAAACTTTATGACTTTGACATTACATTAGTGTGTCTGAACAAGGAATAATAAACGAAATACATTTCAAGATTTATGAAAGTAATGTCAGTAGCCTAGTGTATTGAAACAGGCAATACTGGAAAGAAAAAGATGGACAATAGCCTACTGTGATTGGAGACCGAATTACGACTGACGCGAAGGGATTGTTTTTCCAAATGAACTAACATGTCCACGTGGAAGGTGTCAGATGAGACGCGCTTATGAAAATTTATGACTTTGACATTAGGGTGTTCGAGCCTGAGCCTGAGTCGTGTTTGGAGATTCTTTGGGAGCTCAATTGTTGGTTTCACGAATAACTATGCAATACGAATATTAAACGTTACGGGAAGTTCAACGTTACAATCCAATTCATTCTTTTACACTCCATGTCTGAGCGCTTGCGCACTTGTTTCTTGATTTTTTTGCCGATTTTTCGTCAACACATTCGTTTTTTCTCAGTAATAGTCGTTTTATCCGCAAAAACAGTCGGTAAAAATGACCAACCAGTCGGTAAATACCTTGTCCCCCCCCCAAACATTTTGGCTAGTAACGCCTCTGTTTGCCATCATTGTCTTCTCCCGAAAGATCGTTTTTATCTAATGGGTATATTGTGTTCTGTAAGTTCACCCACTATAAGGTAGGTAGTGAAGGTTGTCAAAGTTATTTCTGTTAAAGTACGGATTGGCTCCGGACAGGTTGCATATGTAATCCCTTGAATCTGGAAATTAAAATAATATGACGTAGAAAAAGTTCTAAAAATTGGTTTTGGTATTCGACTTTTCACTGCGCTGAGTCGAACGTTCCATGCGATAAGGCTGCGGTCTATTTGAGACCGATTTGAGGCGGCAAAGTCATTGTCACGCATGAAGATGACGTTGCCGCCTCGAATCGTTATCAAATGAAGCGCAGCCTTATCGCATGGAACGCTCGATTCTACGCAGTGAACAGTCGTGGCCACTTTACCAAAGTAAAATTTATAGATATCTTTCTTCGTACTTTAATTTCTTGATTTAAGGGATTACTTATGCAACGTGTCAGGTGCCAGTATGTACTTTTAAGGATGATAAAGTGGCACGTTTAGAGAATGGAGGAACCGAGATGGAACTTGGCTGCAGGACGGTCACAATATTAATTATAATAAAATGCAAAAATAGGCCATTGGCCTCTAAAGCAAAAAATAAAGCCCATAAGCCCAAAATGTACCATTCGGAGATCCTCACCGGATCCGGGCATTGAGTGGTGTTGGAGGGGGGCCTCTGAAACCTTGTGACACGCCTAAAGGTTGAACCGGTGGAAGGATCGGGACAAAACTAAAAGGCCAAAAATAACTATTCAGTAGAACCTCCGTCTTTGGTCCCATGCAACCTATGGCTACCCCAACAAAATTGAGCAGAGCTAGAGCTACTTGCTGAGCTGTGAGTTGACGCCCGTCTACTTCCCTTAGCCGCTGCGCACTGCGAGGAAAATACCATAGCAGGCGTGTAGGGGAGAGTCGGGTAGTATGACACATTTTTTTTGTTTGTTTTTTAATTCCCTGAAATTTGTATGTATGTTGCCAAATTTTTGGCAGCACGTACTGGGTTCCCTATAGAATCTTTGGGATTTTTTTCATATTTTTCTCTCTCACAATTTTTCAGTAGTAGGCTTAATTTTGGACATGGTCACTGTGTCATACTACCCGACGGTGGAGGGTAGTATGACACACCCTGGGCTCAGTATGACAAATCTTTAATTTTCGCGTTTTCTTATTATATTTCACTCAGAAACTTTCATTTAAAAAAAAACAAAAAACCATGGAACCATGAGGAATGGTTCCTCATGGTTCCAAGGCGATTCCCCTCCCTCCACCCCCCATGGGTGACTGGACCCGGAAAACGAAGGGTTCGTAAATTTTTAATGCATATTACGAGTCTCAATACTTATATTACTGAAGAAATAACAGAATCATCCAGATATAATAGAAATCTTACATTTCAAAAGGTAAGTCGGGTACTATTACATGTGTCATACAAGCCGACAAAAAGTGTGTCATACTACTCGACTCCCTCCTTTTTTATGGGATCTGCATTTCCTCCTAAATTGTGTGAATATCCAGCAGTTTCTCAACTGCTTATGATAAACAAATACCTTACCTAGGTCCCTGCAAGAAATGGTTATCCTATGATATAGCACCTTATCCACATGGGAGTTCATGTTAAGACAAAAAAAATTACTTTGAGGGTCAAAAAATATGTTTTTTAGCACAAGTTCTGAGTGAGTAATTATTTTTTTTTGAAAACTCGTTTTCTCCTCCGTATAGTAGATGTTTCTTAGCTGCTGCAAGCACAGGTGAATAAAACCAATAGAACCAATAGTTCCGAGAGTGTGTCATACTACCCGCCGTGTCATACTACCCGACTCTCCCCTATTACCCTCCTCTGCAGAGCGCCACACGTGATGTCACTATGTTAAACAACCAATAGACTGTTTACTCTCGACTTTTCTTCTCCGGGGCTCTGCTGCGATGGGATGCTTGTACAGGTAACAAATTTCAATGTTCCGCGTAGATCCTACCCTTCGCGCGTTTACACCGGGCAGGGCATGGGGAATCTATTCGACTCCGCATGGTCGTATTACAGAGATCGGGAGATGGAGGTTCTACTGCTTATTTGTTCTTGGTGGCCGGAACATTCCCTAACGCTCGAAGACGACGCGAACCTTTGCTGATGTTTGGGAAGCGTGTATGAAATAAAGACGGGATGGTAAGACTGTGGAAGAATGAGTGTTTTTTGTCCATAAGCAAACTCGGACGGTTTGTAAGGTTGGCAATAGAGCACCGACCTGAATAGGATAAATTCAGTTGTACCAGGGTTTAAGATGTTCTTTTATTTTGTAGACTTGGCCCTCGGACTTTTCATGCAATGAACTATCTGTCTGTATGTACATGCAAAGTACCCTTGCAGGTGCCATATGAGCTTTCTCCTCTTGTTATTTTATTCTCCTTTGTTTATTTCAGGAGGAATTCGATTCTCTCGTAGACTGGCTTATCAGAAAGGCTCACACGGATGAACCAACCAAAAATTATAGGAAGTTAATGCTGCTGGTCTTGAGTGGGTGGAAGGTCCGGCCGAAGCAGAAGCTCGAATGCGCAAACTGCTTCCGCCTTATTGGTCTCTGGAACTACCACTGTGACACTGAGCCGGAACCAAAAAGGCTTAGTGCAAAAGAATGGAATTTACAAAAGATGGACTTCATCCGGGAATTTACGAGAACAGACGAAAGTGTGCCAGCGGAAGAAGCCCAGATAGAAAGTTTAGAAGCAAAAACGGATAATGTGGAGAGTGAAACTGTAGTGGGTTCAGAAGAAATCGGAGTTACAGGAGAGACGGATGTCGATGTCTCAGTGTCACCGAGAGACCGATCAGACCAGAGCAAAACTGCAGATAAGAAAAATCCGGAAAGGGACAATGAATCCGGAATAGGAAGAGAGACGGATGGTGATGTTCCTATGATAGAACCTAAAGACCGATCAGACCCGAGTGAAATTGCAGATAAAGAAAATCCGGAAAGGGAAAACAAATCCGGAATAGCAGGAGAGATGGACGTTGATGTTTCTATGAGTGAAGTGTCACCTGTTAAGTCCTCAGACCAGAGCCGACAGTCGACTGCCGTTGAAAGTACGGCAAAAAATGCAACTAGTGATCCCATTGGTGAAACGTCCGCGATAGTGAAACGAAGCTGGGAAGAAAGTTCGAAGCGTGACTTTCATCCGTTGAAGGAGCATTACCCATGGTGTCGTTGGGTTTTTACTGGATTGGATAATGAAAGTGAGGAATCACAGCCCGGATGGCTACAGAGGATAGAGTGTTTGAATGAGCTAAAGAAGAGAGATGAGATACCGAAGAGACAAAGAAAATTGGTAAGTGAAACGTTTAATTTTCGGCTTGGATTTATTTTTTTCGCCTTGTCGTTCTGGTAGGTATCTCGGATAAGCAGGTGGTGATATTTATGTCTTCCCTGTGGGTGATGCAAAAGGCTGCCTGTGTTAAAAGTCATCTTGGATCACGGGACTAGCATGTTAAATAGTTAAATGCAACTAATAAGAATCATCACGAAGTCTGTATTTATTTATTCATATACCGGTCTACACTGGCGACACCTAACCTCATTGAAATTGCGTCCGAATCTCATAACGGACAGAGTGAGGGACTCAATAGCGCTGGGCTGATCCGGATACTCACACCGGAAGGATTCTAATCCGTCGGTGTATCTTTACGTTAAGGCCAAAGAGTGTTGGGGTTTAGAAATGTTTTTTAAGGGAGGGTTATCTTCTGAGGAATTAAAACTGATGGTAAGCGCTCGTAGCGATAGCTTTCCCTTGGGAATTCGGAGGAAATATATGGGAAGTGCTAAGGCGCGGTCTAGTGGTCTTTACTTTTGTCCCATGTGTGGTTGTGTGGATGAGAATTTGTTTCATTTTATGTGTGAATATGTGGAGTTGAATGATTTAAGAGTTGAAATATTTGGGGAGCGAATTATTGGGGAAGGTTGGTTGGTGGAAAAGCTTAAGGAGAAGAGTTTATTTGGGGTTAGGCAACTTGGAAGGTTTTTGCGGATAGGTTGGAAACACAGGGAAAAGTTTTTGTAGGCTAATTAGGATTTATGAGAACAGATATTTGTTTGTTTATTTGTTGTTGTTTCTTTTGTATGCGAGGCCTTTGGGCTTTAAGCAAAAATATTATATCATATCATTCTAGCTTTAGTGTGAGCTAGAAAAAAGGGACTTAGTAAGCTTGTCTTTTAGGTTTCGGTTGGAGCCATGCTGGATGCTGCTCTAAACCCAGCGGAGGGATAATGTTGCAGTGGGCTACTATATTGCCTAGGTCAGCTAGATTTTAGGAATCCGTATTTCCGGACACTAAGAAGTCTGTCAACCGAGAAAATCGTTGGCAGAAGTCCGTAGCCGGACTAACAGTCAAAGGCTTTCACAAGTTTTAATTTTTCAGTAAAGTTTATGTTTATTCCCTGTTCAACAATAAAATAAAGAAATTAATTGATTAAAACAAAGTTAAACAATCAAATACGATAACCAAACACAGTCAGATTCACCGAGCAGGCCGTAGCACTGGTAACGATCAGAAAACAAACTTTGAAGCAAACATTCAACACCTGACCTTTCTATGTCGAGTCAACTACAACTAGAATCTAGACTAGTCATCCAGCTAATAAAATGGCATATTTGTGCATAGTTGTCAAATAGGTCTGTGGAAACACTCTTGGCTTAAGAGAAGCAGGGTTGCCAGCCTGTGTCTTGCTTTTGATATTTCTAGACAACAGCGTGCGGAGTGTAGGCATCGCCGGTGTAGCCGTTTGAAAGCGGGACTCCCCGTTTTGGAATGTAGGGGTCTTCGCGTTTCACCATGCTGTAAAGGAAAAAGGACTTCATTCTTTGGTCCATTTCGCACTCCGCCTCTCTGTACCAAGGGTACCAAAATACTGATAAAGTGATATAGTTGGAGGTGTGTAAACTCTAGAACATGAAAAACATGAAAAACTAAATCTATGTCTCTGGCAACATTCTGAGATCGTTGACTACTCTAGTACCGACTGAACTGTGTTTCCGAAGAACTCACTGCACCGGCTTTAGTTCGAACTGGATGGTCCTTGGTTTCCATAAAAAAGTACGGCAAAATTTGAACTGAATCAACAAACTTCACCGGAAAGAATGGGGGGGGGATCTTGACACGTTTCGACGAGAGCCCATCACGACAAGGGTAGATATCAGCGAACGACCGTTCAGGTTGATAGAATACCGGATGAAATTAAAAATGTGGGTAATAGAGATGGATGGAACGACGAGGGAAGTAAAGTGGTCGTATAAAGTAAGTCGGTATTATAGGATCGACGAGCTCTTCCACTATTTGAATTTTAGACGATGATAGCTGGGTCTTAAAAAGAAGCCTGTTCCTTGCTCCTACGCACAGGAGCAAACACGTTGCCGAAATACAAAAGCAAGCGTTATTAGGAGGCTTTTTCGAGACTCGGGAATCGTTTTCCAGCTAGCGAGGCGCACCGAAACCGCAGTAAACATGTTCCTTCAAATCTCCATATTCCAGTTCAAAGCCACCGTTCGGTTTAGTTCCCATTAGTCCCCCAATGATCATCACTATCATCAACGTTTGACCCTTGCTAGGATATGTGTTTAAGTATATTCCTTCTACAGAAAAAAAAAGTGCGAACCTTCCTGACGATGAGAGTTTTGCACTACACTTCAACTCAAAAAGTGAAAGCTTCTCTTTTCTGTTCATTATTTTAGGATCTGTTGTAGGCTACTATCTGAACTATCTCTATGTGATGGATTCTGATAATGAGGCGAGGGTGGACACACATGGACTAATACGATCAGTGCGCTGAACTGGGATGAGGCCAGTTTCTTTCCACTTAGCATTTCTCGATAACCGATAGAATTTGAGATTTTAAAACTAAATACGTTCTTATTTATAAGTTATGCTATAATAGCCTACTGCAGATTAGCATATTCCAGGAAAATCAGTTTTATCACAATCTGCCATATTTCTTAATTTTGAACTTTCCGCAGAACTTTCTCGTGACTCACACGAATACCGCTGTGGAAAAAACTCGTGACTCGAGAAGTCCCTTTCCTTTTTAGTTGAAGCTATTCAGCATTCCACTGTTACTGGAAAGAAAGGAAATATTTTCCCTACTAAAAGATAGAGAAGTTCTAAAGAGAGCTGCTAACTCCTCTTTAAGGTAGTTTAATTCTACCTTCTATCTTATCTATGTAGTATAAATAATACAATGCATTTTCAATGCATAAATAAGAGTTTTCTTTTTAGATAACCACCTTATGTAGCTGTATTCTCATGATTACTTTTTTACAAAAAAACTCTTGAGCGACACCAACGGAGAATGATTCTGACGCTTTCTAGCGCAAAAATCTTTTTTTCTTTTCTTTTTTTTTTACCCAAAATTCTTTTTTTTTCACCCAAAACAAAGAATGCATGGGCAATTCGATGGCTAACGACGAACGCTTCTGCGATTCTCCTGGATTTACCACGTTTTTACTTAAAATACTTAATCATTACATCTAGCTCACAAGGAATGGGGAGGGAGGGAAACTTTGGTTCGGTGGTAGCCTATATAGTCTCTTGTTTTGTCTCTAGTACTGCTTGTTAGCTCTCGTTGTCTTTTACCTGATGCAGTCGATGATTGGACACACGGAAGCGCAGAGAGTACAGCCTGTGCAGTCCTTCGTTACTTTTGGCAGATGTGTCTTCGGGTCGAACTCAATCGCCTGGTATCCCGAGTCGTTGCACGTCATGTAGCATTTTCCACAGTTGATACACATTTCCTGAAGAAGAAACAGTATTATTGACATTTGTTATACCGTATTTAGAGTTGAATCCATAGGTTGATTTTCCCGGTCCCTCCTTTTTATCTGTTAATCTATCATTTAATGTTTTTTTTTTTTTTAATATTGATTAGTGTCCTGGCCCGGTCAAGCATGCTTTTTTGTGCTTTCCTGGCAGGAATGTTTTATTATTTGTGTATTTTTTTTTAAAGCACAACTCTTACTAGAAATAATATTTTCCCTATGTACCTAATGGATCAGAAAAAAACATTTTCGAAAATACCATTACTTTCCATCTGAAATTAGCGATTTTCTTTTTAGTGCCTGTCTACTATGTCCAGCCTTCCTGCTCTCGGACGCGGCGGCTGGGCGCAAAACATTTGAAAACTAATCGCCCCGTGGTTCAAAAGTGTGAAAACTAAGCAAATAAAAGAAGTAATAAACATAAGCTTCTCAGATCCTTGTGTGTGAAACAGTTGTCAGCAGACGTTGATGATCCCATCAAACGTTTCGTTGTGTGACGGGCAAAACTCGGCAAGACCAAAAAACGCTAAAAATTTCGTAGGCACAAAACGAAACAACGGAGAAAGGTGGGGATTTTAGAAGCTTATAATTCTGTATGGGAGCTAGATATATTAAAAAAAAAACAGAACAAGCAAGAGGGGTAAATTAACGGAACTGAACAGATTAGTTCGTCGTTGTCTTGTCCGTTTTTTTGTAGCACTCGCAGATCTTGCGTCTATTGTTCAGGCTGGAAGAAAAGAAGAATCCTTACCTCATCAATCAGCGCCACTACTTGTTCCTTGTTGCTTAGCTGGCTGTAGGAACCAATCTTATCGACAGCTTTACCAATAAGGTCTTTGATGGCTGGAATTGGCCCAGTTGTCGCGTTGGCGGGTCTGGCTTTGTCGATGATCGCCTCCAGAATGTCAGCCTTCGCTTTGGCTTCGGCGATAAGGTGTTCCTTCTCTTTCATGTAGGGGCCAAAGTTGGGAAGACCCTGCAGTAAGATAAGTATTTCAAGGCGGGCTCGGTTGCACTTGCGATCATGGTCGATGCAATAGAGAGAGAAGTGAGAACTCGTAATGTTAGAACTTTTTTTCTTCTTTTTTTAAACCCAGGCTGTCAGCGCCAGCTGCGACGTGGGCAAAAGTAACCCTAACTAAAAGGGGAAAGAAGGCCGCTCTGTAAATTGATAGGTGGTGGAATGCTGTTGTCAATAACTTCGTTATATCAGGGACCCATACATTTCCTTTATTTGCTTGTCATTTCCTATGCTTCTATGTTGCTATGTTGTCCGATCCTTGCCTATATACTTTCCAAAAATCCCACTTGGGTCGAATCGGCATTCTTGTTTGCCTCATTGGACATGCGTGCCAAAGAGACTCCTCCCTCAAGGCGCCAGCAGCCAATCCCAAATTTTGTCTATCTGGCCTTGGACGTGATTGGACCGTGGGTATTTCTCGAACTATCTTCCGTTCGGTCAACATAGCATCAGAAATCTCTTATTGACAAGCCCCCTGAATGGCGAGGCATTACAGGAAATTTATGGGTCCCTGATTATATGAATGATTTACTATTGATCCTTGCTAACATAGGATATATATATATATATATATATATATCCTACTGGTTTTTATCCCGAGCTATACCCGAAAACAGAGAAATAGGAAAAAAAACAGCAGCGAGTTGAGACCACGAAACAATTATCTAATAACTGGATCTGGTCGGGAAAAAGAACTGGTTCAGAACATGGTAAGGCCCCAAATGGAGTTCTAGAGGCCTATTTGAAATCCGAATGTCTTTTTCCACCTGTAAAGATAAAGCCCTGCTTATGAGGTGGACGGTTCAAAAAGCCTGGTTGGAGGGTAACGTAGAGGCAAGAAAATCAACCCTTTGGTTAATTATGGTATTAGGTCTATTTGTCATTTGTTATAAATTGGTGGAAGCTTGGTGGTGGTGGAAGATTTCTCACCTTGTCGATGACATCTTGGATTTTTGGGATTGGTTTTCCCTTCTGGTGTCGGGGGGTTGGTGGGGATTGTCCGTCCCATCCTGGCAATTCCAGCGATTTGAGGTAGACAAGTGTCTTTAACCCTGTGATGTAGTCATCGACGACGGTGAAGTCTTGGTTTTGTACAGAGCTGCAGATCTGCAATAGGGGACGAAGAATCAGAAAAAAAGTAGAAAGAAGATGAACAGTCGTGGGGGTTGTGTCTCTGGGAATGGTAAGCGGCTAGTGCCGTGGGACGTCGTCGGCCGTTCCCGGAATCAGAACAGAGGATGCACATTTATAGAGCTCAAAGGAGTATCTACTTATTCGCTTGCAAGTAGGTTCCACGATTCCTTCTATTATAATCGCTCGTTAACTACATTCACCACAGCCTTCCCCTGTGGCGACATCTTGTGTCGAATTACACGTCTTCTTTGGAGTCTTCGAAATGAGTGTGTTGTTTTCCTTGTTTTGTCATGTGTTTGCACTTGCTTTTTTCTTATTGTCTCAGACCGAATAAAAAATAATTTTTGATGAAATCGTTGATTCTGGAATAGCCATAATTTGGAAATCTACTTTGTCGATAGGTTTGTTTCATTGAAAGCCTTTCTTGGATGTACTTTAACAGCGTTGATGGCATCAGCGACCCAGATATCGTTTACCTGTTGCTTTTTGTGAGGACAAGAAAAAGCCCTCAGAAGCCTATCCTTGTTTTTGCCACGAAACAAGTATAGTTTTTATCAAATTACTCGTTCAGCTATGTCCATCCCGTGTTTAAAGCACTACACGCATTTGACAAGAGAGCCTTTCTCTCCAGCCGCATGTCACGAAACCTCCCACTATGGTAGGGAGCTTGCGTGGCGTGTGCCTGAAAGGTTGCCTACGGCTGGACAGCAAACAAATTGCGAATGTGACACAAACTGGTTGTCGAAGCGTTCATATAATTGATTTCTGGGAGTTTGTGCATAGTTTAAAAGAGCTTTGAGATCTTGGTTAAGTCGACACAAGGATGCGCAATTGAGATAACGCACTATCTGTTAAAGTTACAAAATGTTGCGAGTCTTTCGTTACCTTTAAAGGACCCCTCTTGCTTAGTCTGCTTTTTACAATATATCTAGCTCCCATACAGAAGTATAAGCTTCTAAAATCCCACCTTTCTCCATTGTTTCGTTTTGTGCCTACGAAATTTTAGCGCTTGTTTGGCCTTGCCGAGTTTTGCCCGTCACACAACGAAACGTTTGCGGGGATCATCAACGTCTGCTGACAACTCTTTCACACAAAAGGATCTGAGAAGCTTTTGTTTATTACTTCTTTTATTTGCTCAGTTTTCACACTTTTTAACCACGGCGCGATCAGTTTTCAGAAGTTTTGCGCCCAGCCGCCGCGTCGGAGAGCAGGAAGGCTGGACATAGTCGACAGGCGCTAACAAGAAAATCGCTAATTTCAGATAGAAAGTAATGGTATTTTCGAAAATGTTTTTTTCTAATTCATTTCATAGGGAAATCATTATTTCTAGTAAGAGTTGTGCTTTAAGCAAATATATAACACGAAATAGCCTATGGTTTGCAACGTTACTTTACCAAAAAAATTACACTTAAAAGATCATTATGGTGAGAATATTATGTAACGTTAAAAGATAGTGAGTTATCTCATATCTGTGGAACTGCACATCCTGTTGTAAACGTTATGAAACTTCTGACTCTGTAGCTAGGTAACAATATTGGAGCCGCGTATGTTTTAAAAGCAGTGGAATCACATACCTGGAGGACGCTAGCACCGCAGTGTAAGAACTGTAATCCAGCTTCAGCAGAATCGATGCCACCTGTAGCTAGGATGGGGAAACCTGGCAACGCTCGTGCAATGGCCGAGACGGCCTTGAGCGCAATAGGCCTGATCGCATTGCCGGATACGCCGCCATAGGTTGTTCGCTTGTCGCGGCCGACGGCTGGCCAAGCTGAGGTGTCCCCTTTGACGTACATAAGACCCGAAACTGTGTTGGTGGCGGTTACGCCGTCGGCTCCACCTGGGAATTAGAACAAACATTAAACAAGGAAACCTGGATTGTTAAACTCTCGTGGCTGCAGTTTGATTGAACAGATGACTTGAATTGTGAATCTCTTTCGTAGCCGTGATTTGATTGACATACTCGTAAAATGTTGATCTCTCTCCTGGCCTATCTTATTCGATCTGACATCGATTGATATACTTGCTTGGGCCGAAAACAGTTTTTTCTTTTGTTTTTTTTTCCCGTAGCATCTTTTCTAATTTAACTTATTTTTATATTATTTAAAAAGAAAAAAAAACAATGTTTCGTACTTTTTGTGGCTACTCCTCCATCCCTCAATGACGTTAATTTTGGTCTATTTTTACCCACTTTTAAACTATTTACGTCACTTAACTTTGAGAATAAAGCCCATTTTACATTTACTATTCTTCCCCCCCAATACTTTCTTTTTAATGTTATTTCTTGTTTCTGTCCTTCAAACTTCAAACCTTCACAATGACACATGCAAATTTTTTTTCAACCAAACTGTAAAACAGTTTCAACCACTTTTTGGCATACCCCTGACAATCAACACTGCCAAGGGACGCTCCGTTCCTGAGCTATCACTGCGCGTTTAGGGGCCCAAGTATAATTCAGCCATTTCATCGTGTTTTTATTAGTCACTCTTTTTTGTTGGCACATTTCTGCACATTCTGCCAACTTAACATCTCCTAAAGTTTTTGCGAATAAAATAATATGACGAAGCTTTTCAAGAACTCTATTTTCAGTTTCGTAGACTTTTAGGACACAGGGTCTGCCCCTGTTTACTCAGCATGGACGACATAAGTGTTGGCAAATAATTTAAAGGTCGCTTTCAATTCGAGGCCAAACAGTGGAAAAACTTCTCGGTGGTTACATTCTTGAGCTTGACGTCCGCAACTAGTCTCGATTTGCTACTGGACTGACATCATTTAGAATGCAGTCAGTATTTGCAATACACTGGGTCTTGGCGAAAAAAACCCGGACCCCCCCCCCCCGGCCCCCCCCCCCCCCCCCCCCCCCCCCGAACGCAAATTTTAACGCGTGACGGCGGGGCTCGCTGGCCGATCACCTCTATATATACTTTTCAAAAAATGCATTTTATTTTATTAACACGGTGTGGGGGGGAGGTTGGCGGGCGGTTATGTCCAGGGAGGGTTTAGCCGGAACCCGACATACTATGTGGATCCTGAGTCCAATCTTGTCTGCTACACGGAATCAGTTGAAGTTGTCATATTTGGGACCTACTCACCTTCGTGGGCTGCCTTGGCTATTTCAACGATGTTGGTTACGTTTGGTGTCAGCTTTGCGAAGAAGGGGATTTTTACTGCAGCGCGAACCCAACTGCAAATGTTTTTAACCAAGTATGGGTCCTAGAAAAAAATAATGCTCTAAAGTCAAAGTTTGAGTTGGTGTCGCGTTCGGTGGGGCGTTTTATTTTCTGTGACATTTTTTAACAACTGAAAGTGAAGCTGCCGCCCTCTCTGCCGGATTTGTGAAAATTTGTATTTTGTATAAGTAGTAAAATCAATAAATGAACCTGAACCAAGTGGCCAAGGCAGAGGCCGAATTCTATTCGAAGTGATTGGTTTCTTGAAGGACAGTGTCGTGGTTCGGTAGGACTAGAACTGTGGCGGTACTTTTTACAGCGGGTATCTAGATAGATCCCGGGGAAAAGCATGGGAAGAAGCGGATGACTTGCCCCAACATGGCATCGCTCTAAGGGTGAAGGTCTCCAAGTCACGAGGAGCTAAAATTCTCATCGAGGAGCTCGTTTGTTGAAGGGACCAGCAGTTGTGCTGGCAGGAAGAAACGGATGACTTGCCCTCAAAGTTACTTCCAACATTTAAGCAGGCCTTCAATAGCTTGGCTGATGAGAAAAAAGAAGAAGAACGCAACTAACCTGTCCGCAGGCCAGGCCCATTCCTCTTTCCCCCATGCCATGGGGACAGCTCAGGTTCAGCTCAAGTGCGTCCGATCCAGCTTCTTCGGCCATCTTCGCTAGCTGGGTCCAGTCTTCTTCGTTAAATGTGCACATAATACTAGCAATCACAATCTGAAACAAAATTATGTGACCACCTTATCTTCTTTGTTGGGGAGGGGGGGCAATCCTGACTTCAAGGCCGCAAGAATACCTGGCGTGACCTTCTCATAATCGCCAAAATGCTGAATTTACTTTGCTTCGGCGGTGTATGTGCTAGGTTCAGCATAAGAAGCCAAAGTCACCGAAACCTAGCATGGCTTTCTCACAATAGTCAATAGCTTCTGTTGATCCATGTTATAATTTCTCAACTTTTCTGAGATACGGAATTCGTGTTTTACTGATTCTACACCAACTTTGCATCAGCTCGAAATTATACATCCTGAGTCTTCTCCCCAGATTCCTCTGGCCCACTATAAAGTATACCGTGCCACACTATTTGTCAAATGTAATCTGAGGTTGAGATTTTATCTTCCGTTCATTTTCAATAACAATTTCTGAGAAAACAGAGCAGTATAGAACGACGTTAAAGACTGAGCAAGCACATTCTTAGTCGGGGGGGGGGGGGCAAACTTACATGTTTCGGAAAATCAGCCTTCAGCTCCGTTACAGATCTGCACCAGTAGGGGGCTGTCTTTTCTGAAATAAGCTCGATGTTCAAGAAAGCTCCCTGTCCCGGGCCGAAGTTGTGGCCAGACGTGGAGCCACGGACGATTCTAGGAGAGACGTTGGTGACAATGTCCTAAATGAAAACCGGACTTATAACCTTTTCTTGCTGCAGTGGTTGAAGTTGCTAATAGTTTTCTGCGATTCCGTTTGTTCTTGCTGAAAGGGTTGCCCATTGGGAAGGACCTTCGATCAACACGCTCTGGCCTAATAACGCATTTTTCGGGTAAAGTTAGAAAAGCTTATGGTATGCTTGCTGCCTCCGAAGCTCGTTACATCATACTTATGACCGCGCAACTGTATAATGCTCTTGCATTGCCACATGAACCTGCGCTAGCACCGTGCTGGAAACTTTCCGATACATCCGATGTCAGGGCTATCCGATATCAAGAGTACGTTTTATAAATAGGCTAAATTGCTACGTGGGTTTCCACTGTTGTAGAACGTCTGGACCCTCTAAAAAGTCTCTATCGAGCCATCAAGTAATTGTTAAAGAAATAGTTAGCACGTTTATTTAATTTTCTTTCTCTCGATATTCCCCAGATACTCCATCATTGACTTTTATGTAAAGACGGGAAATAAGAATCGATTCAAATACAAGCTGCATTTTGTGGTTTTCTGGTCGCTTGCTGAGTTCAACATTTGCCACTGGGTTTGTCAATTAAAGTTGTGGACAGGAGGTGGCGTTAGCATCGTCTTACCTTCTCTAATGAGAACGTTTTCGTCAAGGCAAATCCCCAGCCTGCCTCGAATCCTCGACGAATCATAGCTGAGGTTGTTGTAGGAGGAGCAGAGGCTAAGCCAAAGGGGTTGATGAACTTGAGACCACACATTTCCACTGATATGTCTACGAGGTCAATTGGGGTGTAGAATTTCGGTAGAATGGGTTCTTCTGGGACAGAGGTGTTGTCTAATGACTGAAATAGAGAATGTGGTGTCAGTCATGGGTTTAACGATTTCGTAATGATAACGATAGTCACGAAACTGGAGCACAGCTAATATGGTGGCCTTCTAGGCCCGTAAATCGATGCTGCATTGAGCGTTCAGTTTTCTGAAGTCCATATTAGCCTACAGGTACTGATATGTAAATAATAAATAAAAAAATTAGCTGCGCGGAGCGAGGTCCTGTCACGGTTCATAACACTTATTATATTTAAAGGGGAAGGTTACGCGTTTACATTATCTTGACATGACTTCTGGCGTGTATATACGCCAAATGCAGTATCGATTTATATGCCCCCAGGAAACCAACATACAGCTATGAAGGCTAATATGGATTCACCTCATTCTAATTGTCTGCTAGCAAATTCTGTCAGACCAAGGAAGATCTCACCACGCAGCTGTCGAAAACATCCGAAAATTTTGAAAGATTTGGCTGGTACCAAAAGTCGTTTCACAAAGCTCAAACCACAGTTTTCACTGTGGGCAAATCAGAAAAGACCAACACATATTTGTGTGCACGATATCGACAGTACAGTTGACAGCATTTCGATTAAGACAGGAGACCTAAGTTCAGGTCCGTCCGAATTCGCGCATTCCTTGTTTAGGAACAGCGATGATTTTCAGTTCAGGAGCTGAATGGAGTCTCGGGGATAATTTAATTATTTTTATCTATGAAACGGTCGACAAGGCCCATACTAACCTAAACAAAAACAAAACAAACTCAAAAAGGAGCATGAACTGCATCAAGTTCATGATTCCAAGCTTGTCACGCAAGCAAAGAGATCCTCATAAGAGGCCCCGAAAGGGCCACAAGCAGAGGGTTCTTTCAACGAAGGTTATTGTCTGGAGAGAAAAGATAAACTTATGACGAAGTCCTAAAGGAAGGCCTTCGCCAACAAACATCCCCGAGGCACACCCCTTAAACACGTTCGCTTACTGGCTTACCTGAATATATTTGTGGATGTACCAAGAAGCTGTCTTTCCATCATTGACGGACTCGACGGTCGTCTCGGCAACGCCAGCTATGTCACCGCCGCAGAAAACTCCTGGTTCGCTGCTGGCCATGGTCTTGGTGTCTACTTGGGGGGATCCCCAGCGGTTCAGTTTCAGGGGTTTCAGGGCTTCCTTCACTAAAACATAGATGGCCATATGATGCAGTTCTAGAAGGAGCTAACGATCCTGAGAACTCGGGTACAACTTGTAGGGTACTTTTTTTTCCGTCCTACCAGATTTCGACCCCAAATCGATCGCGCTTGTACTAAGTTAAGAAGGTAAAGAAGTCTCTCGGACGAAATGGACTTCCCTCAGTAACCCGGTATTCATAGCCGTGCGATTCAAATTGTATCGGGCCTTCCGTTCCTAAGCTACTGTCACAATGGGTCTTGGACGGAAAGGAAGTGGCATCATACCAGGACGCCATTCAACCACATTGTAACTGTAGCGCTTGCCGACGACAGGCCGATATTTGTACGTACTTCTAGAAACAACTGGCGGTATCACCAGGTAGACCACTAGGATTTCTTGGACTAAGAATAACCTTAGGCTGCAATGCCTGCTGATATTATATCTGTTCATCCACTGGGGGTTCTTGATGAGTTTCCGAACTACAATAGTTATCAACATACCGCTTTCGTCGTACAGTCCAGATCCAAAGGCGGAGATGATGTAGTCAGCTCTGAGCTTGATCGTTTGTTCTTCGTCTTCAAACCAGTTTCCGTCGTCAAGCTGCTCCGTTCGGCAGAACTCCATTGACGCGACTCGGTCATTCTTGACGTTGACTTTACGTGGCGACAGGAACGGCAAGAATTCGCACTTTTCTTCCCTTGCGAGCTCCATCTAGATTAAAGAAGCCGGGCTTCATTTGGACATTCAAGGTGGCGGCGTTTTTCGCCGTTTTACTTCGAAGCCTGGCTCTGCCAAATGAACAGCTAATAAACAGAATTTTAACTGTATGAATGAAAGGCTTATAAAAAAAAAAAAATTGAATCTTCAATGCCCAGAGGCGAACCTGTAAGGAACTAATTACCCTGTAGTTGTATTTCCCACCCAATCCGGAAAACTTGAGTTTTTGGGGTCCCAAAACGCAAGTGGAGGGATACCTATGACATCGCAAAAGCTGTCCGTCCGTCCGTGATTCACCCGGGATTCGGCCCAAACTGGAAATTTGGTTGAAGCTCGAAGTTGTTTCTGAAGTCGATTATAGATTCGGTACTGGGGTAAGGAGACATGTTGAATCGAATTTTTTACTTTATCTCCTTGACGGATAAGCTTGCAAAATTTGACAAAACCCGGAAATTTGGATCGAAAGGTTCGGATCTCAATGTTTTGCTTTTGCTCTCGCCGGAAATGCTGCTAAAATACGAGGAATTTGGTCAAAGTAAAAAAAAACTTTCTAAACCTCCTTTCGGAAGTCGATTAGAGAGGAGATGTTGGAGTAAAAATGCTTGCTGAATCCATATCTGAACTTGGTTTTCTCATTTGGCGTAAGTTGTCAAAAAACTCCAAAAAAAAATGTGTACATATTCAAGCGGTTGATTGTCGATAAATAGCAAAATGTTAAAGGGGTCTAGCGAAGACTCGGAAATCTACAAGATTTGATTGTCTGGATCAAAAAGTCCCAAAATATTCGGTTTTTGGGATCCCATCGAAACCTTTAGTCTTGTTGTAATAGCGACAAGCTTCTAGCTTACCATTGTTTGGAAACAAGAAATAAACTGAAATATTAGAAGTCCCAAGTTATTTACAGCATTACAAGTAAAATTCATAGTAAAATAAGGCACATCACCAATCACTGGATCAGACTGGGACACGAGCACTGAGAACCAATTTAGTCAAGGCCTACCTGTAGCACAGTTTAGCAGACTTTCACAGCAATGTTGAGTATAATGCGGCAACTGCAGATTCTATAGGCCCATGCAGGGATCATGTCGGGAACTTGGAGAAAAAGCCCCTAATTCTGCGGACAGACATTCAGGGTCCGGTGCTCAGGGACTCTGCCAGGATTTTCTGCACTATCATCTGTTCGATGCGGAAAAGTTGAGATTTTTACTAGATGATGAAACTGCAGAAAATCAGGTCGATAAAACAACTTTTCTTTAAAACAACACGTTTTGTTCTATTGTGGAAGGGGAGGAGGGCTTACCTCTTCAGGGACTGCTCGGATGTTGGTAAATCCTTTACGGAAGACAACGAAAACTCTTTTCGCGCCGCACCTGAGAGCTGAGGTGGCGCAATCGAAGGCTGTGTCACCAGCGCCGAGAACGATAACGTTTCCGTGCAACTGAGGAAGCTGCTTCTTGCAGCCGCACATACCTACAAGAACGAGACTTGTCAAAACGGACGATATTTAATCATAACACCAGTACACAGTGCAGTCCCATGATACCAGTCCTATCCTACCCAGTGCCAAAATTGTCTGGTAGGCTATTCCCCTGATGTTAAAAGAAAAAAGTTCCAACCGGGCGATATCGCATGGTTGGAACTTTTTTCTTTTAACATCAGGGGAATACCAGAAAATTAAAACAGTGTACTAGTGTTATAAGCATTATCGCCCTTGCTTTTCTTCGGGCGATAATATATAGTAACGAATTAGCCTTAACGAATTAGAGTTGCAATGTGTTTTATTATTATTTTTACTATTATTGTTTCTTCTCCATCGAAATATATAAGAGGACTGTAAAAAATAAAATAATATAGGACAGACAATCCACAGGACAACGTAAGATTATAAATATGCAACCATGCACTAAAAGAACAAAGAAAATTATTGTTGTTTAAAAAAAGGGGAAGAGACTGTACCACGGAAAAACCAATAAAATAAAGTAACATAGGCGAGACATCACAGACAATTCACATGACAATGTCAGATTATAAATGTGCAACCATACACTAAAAGAAAGAAAATTATTGTTCTTTGAAAAAAGGGAAGAGTTTGTTCCACGGAAAAACTAATGCCGATTTTTTTTGCAAAACCAACCAAGTTTCTTCCAAAGCGTCGCCGTCAGGTCTTTGAATTGAAACTTAGTTACTATTTCCTGTATTATATATGTATGTAAATGCTGTCTCAGTTGGCCTAATTCCCTTTATTTTATCTCATACGATGCTAAGGGATAAAGTAGTGTCCTGTAGCCGCCGAAATTCGCGACGCTCCTTCTAGCGACGGTTGCAAGCTCAGTCACTGATCAACTCATCTCTGTCTTCATCTGGCAGGCTATGCTTGAACCCTCGATTCAAGAACATGGTCAAGGAGGTGTTCTCGTGCGTTCCGCTAGCATATTCTTCACGCAGTGACTTCGTAGCTCAAACTTCCATTGCCAGCCGCATTTTACTTGCTGCTACCCATCTAAGAACTTGACCTGTACTTTGACCCAAAGGATAGCCTACTCGAACCAAGCTTGAACAAAACATATCAATCTCTTCGAGAGTTATCGTGCTAACCGACGGACAAACAAATATCCCGTCACTTACGTTTTGGGATAAAAGAAAATGGAAGAGTGACTGGGAGGCAAGAAAGACGCAAAGGGGGAATCTAGGAAATGTTGAAGAACATCTCACAGATAGAAGATCAAGAAAAGACGGATGGGTTGTCTTGACTGTGTGGACGCCCCGGACATCTGGGATTCTGTAAGATGAAGCCTGGTTTTTACCTGCTTTGCTTCCAGCTGATACTTTGGGTAGAAAATCTTTAGATGTGAAGAATCCCATGTCTTCTGTCAAGTTCTTGAAGATCGGGTCCCGTTTCCCGTCTGGCATGCCAATTCCAACGAAAACGGCTTTGTACTCCTGCTTCAGTCCCTAAAAAGATGGACGTCTCATGGTTACCAGCAGGGCCGTATCCAGGGGGGGTTGACCCCCCCCCCCCCCGAAACCAACAAAAGTAATAGTTTATTGTAGGCTTAACCTCTGATCTATGTCTTTTTTGTACTTTTTGATCCGACCCGTGGGCAAACCCCCCCCCCGAAATTAATTCCGCGGGCAACCCCCCCCCCCCTCAAAAAAAAAAAATAATTCCTGGATACGGGCCTGGTTATCAGTAGATTATTTGTCATCTGAAAAGGGTGTGAGAAATGAGCGAACCAACCAAAACTTGAGGGCTTGGGGCGGAGCTTTTATGACCTTGTCGTATGAAACGGTGAGTTTTAATGAAATTGTGGCAGTCAACGTCAAGTTAATCTAGCTAAATCAGCAAGAACTTCGAAATGAGAGCCCGAGCTCATGTGACTTGGGAAGAATACTCTACCAAACTGTGTACTAAAGTGAAACTGGAGTAGTAAAATAAAGAAGAATAAATCCAATTGAGCAGAATTATAAAATGAGAGCACGAACTTTTGGGGTTCTGCGAAGATTTTTTTTTGCAAAACTATGGTGTGAGACTGTGTGTTAAAATAAATTGAGCAGTGAAAAAAATAGTTAAATAATAAACAGAACAGAAAAGAACTGTGTGCCTGATAGCCTGAACTTTAGGTTTGGGGCAGAATAATCACTGAAACTGTGACAGTGAAAAATAAATAATAATTAAACAAACTAAGTTAGGACTTCGAAATGACTTTCGAAGCTATGAAATTCGTTCGTGGCTGTCCGTGCGCTTTCTCCCTCAGCTCTTACCTCTATTGTAAGGTCGTCCGTGGATAGCTTCCTTCCATGTTCGATCTTCACTCCCAGATCTTTCATCAGCTCTACTTCGAAATCAACGACGTCGTAAGGAAGTCGGTACTGTGGGATTTCAGCAGAGCTAAGAAACAACTTTGGTTAATGGCTGTTTGGATTTTTTAAGTTTCAACTGTCTTGAGGATTACTGAAAAGCCAGCTTTCTTTTGTCTCTTGCAAATGAATGCACTGCGTTATTATGACTGTCTTCATTGATTGTTGAGTTTTACAGCGAGCGGATCGTAATGATGTTGAGAATAATAATAATTTAATAATTTAGTAAAGCCAACAAAGGGCCATACATCAGCATTCATTCTCGCACTTAGCTAACAAAATTGACCTTCAATATTACATACAATAAAATTACTCCTTTTTACCCTTCTGCTATTAACCAATTACCTCCAATCTAAGCTTCCAGTATACACTTAAAATATTCACATATACATACCGAATTACCTATGACGATTCGTCGACTCCATAATACCAGGAAATAGTATGGGTACCCCACCAAAAATCTCTCTAATTTTCTTCACCCCCCGACAATCCGTCAGCAGATGGCATAAACTCTCTTCTACCTCACCACAAAATCGGCAAGCACACTCGGCCACCGGCAAAGACCTATTCTTTTCAAAAACGATGGACGGCTTCCCGACAAGACTAAACTCATCGGATCAAACGAGTTGATCCATGGGCCGTCTGTTATCAATCAATCAATCAATCAATCAATAATTTTATTAACCCATATAGAAATGGCACAGAACGTGCCCATACGGAGTATATGAAAAACAATAAAAGAAAAAAAAAAGATCAGACTAAACTAAATGACTATACAAACGCACTATAATAAGGATGGCTCCGGTCTAGAGAAGAATCAAATTCGGCACGGCGTTGGGCTACAGCCACAAAAGGATCTGTAACGCCGTATAGTCGCGTGACTTTGTGGTTACGAGCCCACAGGGGAAGGCCGAGTAGGTACTTAGCATACTTATAGTATAATTTACGGATTGTCCTTAAATCAGTTATGCTAAATAGTTTCCAAAATGGAGATAGGGCTAGAATGTGGGGGATTGTGTAAGCGTTGTAGAGTCTAGCCAAAACATTTCTATTATAACGGGTTTTAGCACTAACTAATAAACCGTAAGCTGCTCTAGCCTTCGCGCCGAAATGTCCGAGTAGTCCAGCACGGGTATAACAAGCAGATCCAGATTTGTTATTAGACAGGTTTTATACGCGATGGACCTGTATTCTGGAAAGATTGATTTATCGAGTGAGTTAAGATTGTGTAGTGTTTTACTTGGTTTCCGTAAAATGTTGAAAGTTCATTGTTTTGCCGTTTATGAATTTGATACGCTATTCTCAGCCGTTTGAGTTCTTTTTGTGGAGGGGGGGGATAATTAGCAGTGTTTTTGTTTACAGTTATGGTTGTTGTGTTGTTAGGGCGTCGCAGATCGGTAAGTCAAGCTCCTTTCTTTCTTTCTTTTTCAAGAAATTTGTTTTCGCTGATGTTTCAGGGTCATGGTCCCTTACAGGCTAGCCTCTGGGCATTGACGTGTTGATCTTTTTTTTTTTTAATAAACCCCATTTATTCTCACAGGTACTATTTGTATTTCATCAATAACGTCTTCTTCCTATGGAATGCCAGCAATATCGGAGATGATGCTTTATTCCTGATTGTAAAATAGGTTACGAAGAAAAATGCAGGAAATCTTTCTGACCTTAGTCCACCAACGTATTCCTGTTTCTCGAAAACTGTAATGTCGGAATATCCCAATCTGGCGAGGAATGTAGCACAAGAGATGGAGGCAGGTCCGCAACCAACCAGGGCAATCTTGGACTTGTAACTTTCTGGCAGTTCGTCGGGTAGGTCTGGTGACCGGATTTGAGGAATCTTCATCTGTTTGAATATCTGTAAAGTGAAGCGGTTAAAGCCAGGTTCCGGAGTCACACACTACCTGTGACGTTAGCTCCTCGACTGCTACTAGCAATGATGTTAGGCCATATTCCATATCGATATATCCGACCAAGTTATCAATATCGAAAACGATATTTGGACCTAATCTTTTTACCATCTACCCTAGATTCAAGGTTAACTTCCGACATCGTGGTTGATATCGGAAAATAACACCAGCACACCATGCACTCCCATGATATCAGTCCTATCCTACCCAGGGCCAAAATTTTCTGGTATTGCCCTGATGTTACAAGAGCCAGCCGTGCGGTAAAAACTGAGCCGGGCGGTAAAGATTGAGCCGGGCGGTAAAAACTGAGCCGGGCGGTAAAAACTGAGCCGGGCGGTAAAAACTGAGCCGGGCGGTAAAAACTGAGCCGGGCGGTAAAAACTGAGCCGATCTCCAAAAAAATTAATAAAAGACATTACTTTCAGGCGGAAAAACAAAAAAGCACTAATTGGGCAGCAGTAAAGTTGCAGTCTAGGCAACCTTGCAGTAGTGATAGCCAACACAAAAAGCGCCATGCAAAAGTACCAAGTGGATTGATATGACAAAGTCAGGATGAGTGCTAACAACCAAGAACCATTAGCCTAGGTAAACAGCCATGCCTCACCTATAGATCTTGGAAATTCTCATCTCGGAGCAAATCTGGCTTAGCTCGTGTGAAAAAATCCAACCAGAATTTTGTCCAGCGTTGCATACGGTCGGCATGCCGGCAGTGCTTTTCAAATATTACGCGAGGCATTACAGTGTTGTCACTTGCGGTTGCGCTTGCTCGCTTGCGCTGCACAGTGTACTAGTGTTACAATAATTATCACCCTTGCTTGTCTTCGGGCGATAGCGGAAAATTTGGCCCTTGGTCAGCATGATATCACCCTCAGCAAGGGCGATAATATATAATAACATTGAGACGGCAAGCTATATAACAAGATAACCTGTCCGAGCCGAAGGTTAGGCAGGTTATGAGATGTTTAAATGGCCGACGAGTGTTCTGGTGAAATATGGTCCCGAAATATCGATATGTCGAAACTGAAAATTAGAAAAATCAGAATATCGATATATCGAAAAATCAAAGTATCGGTTTATCGAAAAATCAAAGCATCGTCCAAAACTAACTGGAAACTGGCAAATGTGTCAATGCTTTGCCATTGCCAAAGTATCAACACACTGGATTGTCACTGGATTGTCAATTAAATTTCAGTTTCTCTTTTATTTAGAAAACATGTGACGGACTGGGCTATTTGTTGTCGTGAATGAATAAATATACAAGTAAGAAATGAATTGTGCATAGAATTTACACTACACATATGTCTCATTAAATGAAAGGACCCGTCTTACCCATAATATGGTTAGGATATTATCCTTTATTTTACGTCCTATCCATCCTCATTTACGAGATTTCACACTACGTGTGCCACGTTACCACCCTAACGGAACTACTCCGATTTGTGCACTTACTAGTTTTGGCACTTTTCGAGATGGATCAGACTCCCGCAATTGCTTTCGAGGAGCTTATTGGTCAGAAATACCTGTATTTGTGCGTTTCTCATCAAAACCAAGTGGGGCGAGCGACAGTTTGCAATTTTGAGAAGCCCAACTGAGTTTCAAAGGAATCACGTATGATAGTACTTTAACTTCTACCATAACTGTCCACCTGGTATTAGACAGCTACGCAAATGTTCATATCGAGCATGTGAAACGGTCACAGGGAGCCTAATACCTAATACCGCACGCGTGCCATCTGATGCTGAGGCAGAAGGATTTTTCTGTGAATAGGGCTAGAGATGATTTTATTACCAACTTACCTCGGTTGCAAACTGCTGAAGTCCTCCGATGTTGATTGGTCCTTCTTCCGATGCATAAAGATTACATCCCCCTACGCAGAGGTCTGAAGTTGGACAAACCATACCACAGGTAAGGCCGAGAGGGTTGTCCGAGAAAATTGCTTTTGCTGCTCCATAGTAATTCTAGGAATAAGGAACTCACTGTTAGCTTCGACCGGTCAACCTGATGTACTTACACGAGACCATGTAAACATTCGTTTCTGCAGCGGTGCCCCCGAGTCGGCTAGGTCGTCGTCTCAACGATAAGCGTATTCTCATTTGGTGATATATCGCGTGACGGATGGTCTGGTAAACAAGATACCGGAAAAAAATCTTCATCATAGGAGTTGGTATATAATTTGGATGGTATACGCGACCGAACCTGATTCGCCTTATTTACCAAAATTGCTGTTTGGCAATGAGTCGTCTGGTATTCGAGTCGACGATTCCCGATTCACCGACACCATCGGGTTTAGAGCTCGATTTGCGATAGCATAGTCCCGAAAGATAGGGGGCAAAGGGGAATAAAGTCTGGGGGAAGGGAATTTGTCGATATTTGAAATAGATTCTAGCAAGATATTCACCATCATTGGCAGGGGAAGCATTAGGAGGGGGGGGGGGGGCTTTCACCTAGGACCTCATAAGATAGGTTGGTCTAAATGCAACCGGTTATCGTATCATTTTGTTTCTCGATTTCCTTGCGGAAGTTAAACTTCGTCGATGCGAAGTTACCTGCTGTTTAGGCTGAAAAAATCCTTGAGTTTCTTGGACAACATTTTTACAAGCCAACAGACGGCAGGTTATCTGGAAAGTCGAATGCGTGCGAAAACGCATCATTCGACGCATCAGTCCGACTAAATGAGTTTTTCGTTTCAAAACTTCTAAGCCCTTACACCCTCAAATGCGAAGATACAAAGCTCATCTACGAGCTCGACCTCACTCTTGATCTAGAGAGTCTTTAAGTCAACCTTTAAAGTTTAACCGAAAAGGGCTTAGACAGGACAATCTAGTTACCCATCACTTATTCACTTAAAGAGGCTGGAAGACCCGATGGAAATGCGTTACTTCGTTGCTCCGCTATTCACGATAGTGGAATTTCCCTGTCGGATTTGTGGTACCTCTATGCGCTTGTAGCGCTAGACAAAATTCACGCAGTGGCCTACCTTCCACGGGCAGATCACTGGCCATTGAAAAGCCACGTCTGTATTGAGTTTCAAATTTTCCGCGTCATAGTAGAATTTTGCGTTGTGAGGACGGTCATAGATATTCTGAACGTCAGCGTAGAGCAAATGGTGAAAAATGAAAAAATCCCTTAACGCAATCCAAATAATGCAGTGTGTTCTGTTAAATGATACAGAAATGAGTTGGCTTTTCAGTTAAACTTTAAAGATGTCTCAGTCCTTCCGGGAATTGACCCCAAAAACGGGCAGCACAGCTTATCAACGAAGCTGTGACTGGCACAGCTTAGTTCTTCGTTAGCAGAAGAAGAATGGCCCTTACCTTCGTTGAGATGCTGCTGATAAAGCTTTTCACATCTAGTTGCGTCGGGCAAGATTTCTGGCAAGGTGCGTCAGCACATTTGAGACATCTAGCGGCTTCACGAAGCGCTCCTCGTTCGCTCAGGGTCGTGTGCTTGATGTCGTCAAAGTTCTTGAGGAGAGGACTGGGCCCGCAGCTCTGAAAATAACGGACTTTTTTACACTGGTGTTCTTGCTACCACTGCGGGGTCTTACTTGGAATTGTCCGACGTCGTTGTCGAGACCGACTGTCAACATTCGAAGTCTCGCAGGTAAATCAACTAAAGGCCTAACCTTGTCCAAGGACCTTATTGCATCACTTCGGTCTCGAATATCCTATTTGCTTTTTAGAAGATTTGTCAGCACGTCGTTCTCTAACGTGCTGCCTTCGAACCTGTTAGCTTTCCTTATGTCACTGGTATAGTTAGCCTCTTACTGCAGCTGATCGCTTTCCGTATTGGTCACTACTTTAGAACATTGGAACATAAACAGTAAATAGTGCGAGGGGTCCTTTAAGGTCATACATTAAGCTCGAACAAGCACAACTTCCCCGACGGGGCCAAAATAAGGGGTCTGCGGTTCCTTAAAAGCGGTGTAAAATTCCTATCAGCAAAGCTGGGTTACGTCCTGCGATATAAAGTAAACACTGTTCATCATAGGGTCGAACCAGAAGGACTCGAGGGTAGAAAGTACTTACATTGCACTTCCTGTCATCATTTCGTTTCCAGTGTTTCTTGTTGACTTTTGTGACTGCAGATGGGACCAAACTTGCATGAGGCTTTATTCGTGGGTTCAAAGCAAGGATATTCTGGAATAAATCAATCACAATTTGAATAGCTCATTTTACATGACATAGCTGTGTCAACTGTGTCATAAATGGGCATAGAAAAACAGAAAAGAAATGACAAATAAAGGGAATAATAATACAAAAAAAAAAAAAATTTAATAGAAAACTAGCCTGCTGATGATGGCAAGGGCTCATAACATGTTGTTCATCAATTCGTTCTCGATCACCTTCCCCTTTATTTGGGTGACTTTATCCACTTCCTAGCAAAGTGGTCATGGCCTGGACATATAGAGTAAAGCAACTCAACCATTATGTCTGGTTTATTACGACCAGAGGCGTTACTAGCCAAAATGTTTGGGGGGGGGACAAGGTATTTACCGACTGGCTAGTCATTTTTACCGACTATTTTTACGGATAAAAACGACTAATTTTGAGAAAAAAACGACTGTGTTGACGAAAAATCGGCTGATTTTAAGAAAAAACGACAATTTTTAAGAAAAATCGACTGTTTTTACTAAAAACTGACTGCTTTTGATTGTTTTTAAGAAAATACGACTATTTCTAAGAAAAAAATCGACTGTTTTTACGAAAAATCGCGGCGCTTCGTGCCGAATCGGCTATTTTTTACCGACTGGCCGACAAAATTGGGGGGCGTCCCCCCCCCCCCCCCTGTAGTGACGCCTCGGATTACGACCAATTCAGTTGCTATTTGTTTCCCATGTTTCACCATCACTTTCTACCCTAGCTGAGCACATATCTTGCAGAAACACAGGACAGTTAGAAGGGGGAGGAGATCAAATTTTCGAGGAGCTTGAAGACCCTTGCGAAAAACTATGAACTACGTGGGCCCTCGGAATCCAGGTGAACTGGACAGGCTTTGATCAGGGTCAAATGATTCGTCGATCGCTAGTCTACACAACTGAGTAACTTACTGTAGGAGTTTGTCAGTGAAGCGCAATTAATTAAGGAAAGCATACTTTTGTGGCAATAGGACTAACATCCTTCTTACGAGAATGGGCGAAAAAATACCTATTCGATAGACCATTTTATGGGATTTTTCTAACAGTGACATCAGTATGGTCTATACCTTTTCTGAACAGGCCTGTCAACCTCTACCTTTTCCAAAGCGAACACTTGCCTCGATATCGGGTGTTACGAAACTTAACTTGTTGTCGATGTTCACCGTGCAACTCATGACTAACGACTAAACCGAGAAAAGATTTATTTGCATTTGTTTACAAAGGTTTGTTTACACCCGTAGATTGGACTACACGTGTCGTCAAGATTCTTCCGAGTTATTGCGAAACACGTAGTCTCTTCTGTTGCTACTGGTTAGTCTCAGCATCTCGCTGGGGTGGAGTAGCCCGGAGGGCTCCCCAACGGCTAATTCCAGAGTAGTTGCAACTTTTATCTTTTTTCGTGTTTGACCACTGAATTGTTTGACCATATACAAACGGAACTGTATATGATATATGTAGCAAGAACAAATAATCAGATAGAACTTCTGTCTTTAGTCCCATGCAGCGACTATATAATGAATACCCCGACAGAGCTGAGCGGACCTAGAGGTATTAACTCTAGCTTTGAGCTGATGTTGATACCCGTTTACTGATCTTCCGTCTTTGCCGAAAAAATAGTGCAGGAGGCGTACTCCGCTCGCTGACCCGCTCTGGAGCGCGTCCATAGAACCAACCAGCTTTGACCTCTACTTTTCCTCAGGGGCGGCTTTACAGCGATTTAGCTATTTGTAGAGGTAACTGTTATGGTGATGCCTTCTGCATTCCGTACGTTTTCCTTATGCCGTCGCTAGGCAGCGCGAAGCTACTAACCCCCGCTCGTTCGTAGCGGACAGGGTATGGGGAAATATTCGACTCCGCATAGTCATATTACAGAGACAGGGGACGGAGGTTCTGTCAAATTATTTGTAATTTTTTTTTTTTTAGTACCGTTAAAAATCTTTTTTAACAATGAAAATGTGTTGTTGTTCCTTATCGGGTCTTCGCTTTGCTTTTAGATCTGTCACTGCGTTTTTTGCTGTAAAAATGCAACGGTCTATGCCCAAGAATAATTTCGTTATCACCAGGGATCGCGTCTGCTGTACAAACACTCAACTTACTGGATACTTTACGCTGGATAAGCCTAGAACCAATAGCCTACTAGATGACTCTCCAAGGGTTACTTTTGCCTATCTTCTTGGATTCGCTTTATTTCTTTTTCTGCAGAAATAATAACTGAATTGTCAGATGAGTAGAATATTGTGAAAATAGTTTAATAATGGAGTGGAATGCAGGACTGGAGATTAAATTTTGAAAGTTGAATATGTTTGTAAAATAATGATTTATAAAATAATAATTTAAGATGTATTTTCTTAAATTATTATTTAATTTCAATTTGAAAAGGTGAATTAAAAATTACGTCACCGGGTGGAGGAGTCGTAGCCAACGAAGCTAAGAAAATCGAAAGACATTCTGAAAATTGCTTAGAGGGTTAAAAAAAAACAACCGACAAACTAACTTTGATACTTCTTTGAGACGATTTACCAAGGAAAATAATCAAATTGATTATTTTTCCTGACTTGCATGTGTTCTTTATAGATCAGTCGCGTTTGCTGGCTCGTAGATTATTCGTCACTGCTTTTATTATTACACGCTACTACTCGTTATCATGTCAAAATCCTTGTCACTTATTCAACTAGTATATACAGGTAAAATTAGGACGTGACCCAAATTAAGTTTTATTGATTATTTAATCTGATGGTCACCGTGGTCAACATACAGGCTTCGATACTCCTTGGAGAGAAAAGTACCGTCAAATTGATTCAGCCGAGGAATCTGTGCAGGATCAGAATTGATATACATTTTTCGAAAACTCTTCCGTTTAATTATTTGTTCATAAAAGAAGGAATTTCAGGGGCATCCACGAGAAAATTCAAGAGATTTTTGACACAGATCTCTGAACATTTGAGTGACGGGTGACAAGATAATAATGAGAAGATTCAGTGGCAACAAATACTGAAAAAGTCGCGCAGTTGTCAAGCCCTAAAATATCCTTAGAAATCCTACCTCGATGTCTGGCAAATCTTTGCTTAACGCGGGTGCCATTTTCGAAATCACGGATCTGCTTTGGTTTAACTGCGCACTATGGTTTTCTTTGCGTAACGATACAAAGAACCTCGGAGCGCCACTGTCTTTTTTATCGGTCTAAAAACAGAAACGGTGTTTGAGGTGTGACCATTCATAGCAAAGCTGTATTTTGCTCTGGAAAACCGGTTGGATGGTAACAAAACAAACGATACGCGTCGTTGTCAAAGCCCAGGGTCGCATTTACGGCAGCTCTAATCCAGAACTAATGTCGATTGTTGTTGTTGATGTTCTGATGATAATTTAAAGTACAAATGACACAACGAACACTTCTTAATCTACTCTGACCGGTTCTGTAGACTTTTTAAAACCACCTCTAGACTCGAGAAATCGTGTAAACGCATTTCTTCTCGTCCTGAGCAGACTTGTTCGACTCTCGACAAGCGCCGATAAGTATGGTTTTCACTATCGGGTTTTTCGGCATCTGATCAGCGCCGTTCCGTGACGTCATTTCTTCTCAAGTTCTTCTTGACCCTCTGCTTACAAGGCAGGCGCTCTAACCGTTTGAGACCCGTTTCAAGACCCGTCCGGGCCCCATTATAATCACACCTGGTACGCCGGTAATAAGACCGTTTTACGGTTGAAACTGGGAAGAAAAGACGCTGAAAACGTAAAGCAGTCGAGATGGAAAAATCCATCTCCGCCATTTTGAAACGTAACTTCGGACCAATCACAGACCTCAATCGCTGACTTTGCAAGCTTTGTTTACCTTTGAGTGATGATGGTGGTATCATAGCTTGAAAATCTGCGTCCCAAGTGTGACCAGGATGAAACGTAAAGAGTAGGTAATAACCAAATTAACGAACCAAATTACGTACAGGTGTGACTGAATGTGGCCCGGGCATTAGTCTCTCGGATGTGGGCAGGACAGACAGATAACCGACCAACTCGCCGACCACTGCGGTGTAACTCACTAGAGGAAAGAGAAGAAATAGATCTGTATTTTGTACATGGTTTCGTTGGCCATCATGTAGATACATTATGCGAGCCAGAAAGAAAGACCCGCTTCTACATTGATCTCTGGATGGAACCGGATGGAACCTGGATTTTTTTTTCCAGGGGTTCTCGATCATGTACGCGTAATTTTGGAACCGGTTTGGTAGGTTGCTCTACAGAAGGAGTTTTAAGGTCCTTCAAACCCTTTACCTTCGAAAATATGAACTTGGGTCCGAGTGTCCGTGGTGTCGGTTAAATTCAATCTCTCTCGGGTTTGCTTAAATCGTAATAGAGAAGGGAGTGTTGAGTTTTCTTTTAGGTGGGTTGTTGCGACCGGAACCTGGTAAGTGGAATATTTTTTAAATGTGTTTTTTCTTTCCTTTCTTCTTTTCTTTACTGTAATATATGTTAAGAACAAGTGTCAGCTTTCGGAGAGCGGTGGGGTTGTTTAACTTTTTTTTTTTCGAATAACTCCATATATAATCCAAATCTAAAATCGTACATATTCCGACTAGTGAAGCCAGTTTCACTTTTACAAACAATTAGTTAAAGCAGTTACAACTCGTATTTTCTTAATCCGGCCAATTTTCTTCGGGCCGGGTCACTCGGGTAACTCAACGCTCGCTTCAAGAAGAAGTGGAGGAAAAACCGGTAGCAGTAGAAGTTGCATCTTTAGACTTCTCTTTCTTCTTAGCAGAGCTGCACAGCCATCCCAGCTCTTCACGGAGGCACTGAAAGCAATTAGGCCGTCAGTTAGTTAGCCTTATCGACTTTTTACTCGCTGCAAAAATCTCAACTAACCCAAGCGCAAGTCGGATCAATGTAACTCGTATGTTTGAACCTAAACATTATGAACAAGACCAAAGGCTTCGTTGGATCCCAAAAACTTAATATATAATAACTGCTTATTTGTCCTGAACTGATACTGAATAACAACTACTTGTCCGGCCAGAAAATTAATCGGACTCAGCACGTCTCCTTACCCCTAAATTGGTTATCTCATTAGCTTTCAAGAAACTATTTGTTTGCCCTTAATTTGAAACCCCAACCCCTAAATGTAGAGGTACACAGCCCATCTACGAACTTGACCTGCACTTATGACCCAAAGATTCCTCATACCAAGTATGAACAAAATATCTTAATCCGTTCGAGAGTTATCGTGCTAACAGACGGACAGACAGGCGGACGGACAAATTTCCGATGTGATAGGTATCCCGTCACTAACGTTTTGGGATCCCAAAAAGTCGGAGCATTTTTGTAAATGAGGTTAACGTTGCTAAAACAAGGCTTGTTTAAACAAACCAAGTTCGTGTCGCTATGGTGAATCCCTTCATGCGATCAGGCCCGTATCCAGGAATTTATTTCGGGGGGGGGGGGGGGTTTGCCTGCGGAATTTATTTCGGGGGGGGGGTTGCCCAGGGGTCGGACCAAAAAGTACAAAAAATACATAGATCAGAGGTTAAAACCTACAAAAAACTAATACTTTTGTGGGTTTCGGGGGGGGGGGTCGAACCCCCTACCCCCCCCCCCCTCCTGGATACGGCCTTGCATGCGATACGTCAAAATTTCGGTTAGAAGGACAAATTCTCTTCTGACTGCGAAAATCAGACTGTGTGTGTGCACGCACCTTTAGGCAACAGGTCGAAATTTACTTGACGACTTCTACCTGCCTCTTTCCTATCAGGCCAGGCAAGCCTTGAAAGCTTCTAAGGTTCAGAAAGACGACTCCCGAGCCGTTCGAGTAGTAAGGTAGTGTTCCACGCTACTTACCGTAGTTACTACGCATGACGTCACGGCCAAGTCTAGGACCCCAGCGTCCCTAACGTGTCCAGGACCCTAACAGCACATACTTATGGAAATTAAATCTAGTAAATATAGAGGATCTAGTAAATTTCATTTTAATCTAGTAAAAAATCCCAGTTTCTAGTAAAAAAAGATGGTCCAACCCAGAAGTTGTTTCATTTTTCATAGATTCAGAGGAAATGTACACAAATATTAGGATCCACTCCACTCTTGCATATCACTCCAGAGTTCTTAATTTTGTCTGTTAACCAAACCAAGGATCGGAGCTCTTTGTCCATTTTGTTAAGTCTTTTGTCCCTGATAGAATCAAATGAACCAATTGCTTTTTGAAAAATCGACAGTTTTTACAAGAATTTGGTCTGTTTTAACAAAAAATTGACTGTTTTTTTTTTAAATTGCGGCGCTTCGCGCCGAGTAATTTGTTCTTTGCCGATTGGCCGACAACGTTGGGAGGGGGTGCCCCCATTTTTGACGTTTCTGCTCTTGATGACCAAGTCCGCGGTCTGATATATTTTCGAGTTAGTAAAATTTTTTGAGTTAGTAAATTTCATTAGAATCTATTAAAAAAAATTCTCTGGAATTTAGTAAACTTAATTTTGGTCAGGTGGCAACACTGCCCGCCAGTCGGCGCAGTCGCGCCAGAGATGCTCCCGAGCGTGGTAAGCAAAAAGCTATTATTAGTTTTAGTTACTCTTTCGAGAAGCATGGAACGGTCGGCGTAGTAAATTTTCACGAGGTTGAAACGAAAATAGTAAGTAATAGTTACCATCGTAAGAAAGGTGGAGCACCCTCTTGATGATGGTAAGGGAGCTCTGGAGATAGAAAATATTGCCCTACTTAACTCTTTTAAGATTTGTATTCAGTGAGGCGCTAACGTCCCTTGAATACAGAAAGTACTCTTACTCATATTTCTAAATAATGCCCATGCCACTAATGCAAAATTTTGGGAGTGGATTGTGGCCGAAGAAACGTCACTGGGAAATCGAATCCGACATACCTTCTGGTACTTCGAGTGTGACAAAGAGTAGATAATTGGGTTGTAGACCGAGGACGACTTGGCGATGACGACTGGTAATGACGAAAGCAAGGGGGTTATCCGCAAAGGATCGTAGAGTCCCACGAAGCTCATCACCGCGAAGGGGGTCCATGCGAAGAGCCAGAGCACTATGTTCACCAAGGCAATCTGTAAAGACTAATGATTACTTTCTTGTGGCATCTAATCCCTGGCTGCGTATTTCTGCCGACACGTCGTTATATTTTAAAGCATCCGTGCCAGAAACTGTACGTAAGCAAGTAATTTATTTCACCCGCCTTTTTAAAAGCGGAGTAAGTGAAGGAAAAGAAACATAACACATAACAAGAGCTACGAGCTCATATGGCACTTGTTACGAGTAGTGGTACGAGAAAGTAGAAGAGAACTTCACAATAAACACCCCGCCATTCAAAAATACGGTTCGGACCTAGAGTTAGGATATCTAGGTTCATTCAATCTGAAAGCTCTAGATGACATATTTAGAACTTATGCTTGTTCTTCCCAGCAAGTTTCATCCCCGATCCCTCCAGTCTAAGCGATTACAAAGAATTCCGGTTCGCCCCTCCAACTCCTCCCAATGTCACCGGATCTGGTCCGGATTTAAAATGGGATGTCTGAGGCACGAGACCTTTCTAAATATCAAGTTTCGGTTAAATCCGATAACCCGTCCAATAGCTGAGCTTGCCACTGGATTCCGGATTCCCCTTTTGTACACTCCCCCTCGACGGTCGGATCGGGGATACGACATTCTCAAGTCAATAGTTCGGGTACCTGACAAGCATGCCAAGTTCATTTTCCTTGCACATCAGGAAGTACCGAACTCGTGGGATTACTACAAACTTGGATCCCCTCCAACTCCCCCACAGTGACCGGATCCATTTCGGTTATGCTATTCACTTGCTCTTCCCACCAACTTTCATCCCAAACCCTCCACTCTAAGCATTTCCGAAGATTTCCGGTTCCCCCGTCCGACTCCCCCCCAATATCACCGGATCCGGTTCGGATTTAAAGTGGGGCGTCTGAGACAGGAGATCTTTCTATACGTCAAGTTTCATCAAGATCCCATCACCCGTTCGCAAGTTAAAAATACCTCACATTTCGGATTCCCCCTCTCTCCACCCCCACCCCCAGATGGTCGGATCCGGGAAACGACTATTCTCAAGTCAACCTGTTCGGGTCCCATACACGCCTGCCAAGTTTCATCGTCTTAGCGCATTAGGAAGTACCGAACTCGCGGGATCGCTAGAAATTCGGATCCCCCCCCCCCCCCACTGTGAACGGATCCGTACGGCTATTATCAAGTCAATCTGTTCGTGTCCCTGACATGCCTGCCAATTTTCATCGTCCTATAGCACATCAGGAAGCACCGAACTCGCGGGATCACTAGAAATCCGGATTCCCCCCCCCCCAACTCCCCTAAAGTGAGCGGATCCGGTCCGGTTATGTCAATCCCGTATCTGGGACTTGTGCTTGTTCTTTTCACCAACTTTCATCCAGATCTCTCCACTCTAAGCGATTTTCAAGATTTCCGGTTTCTCCCTCCAACTACCCCCCATGTCACCGGATCCGGTCTGGATTTAAAATGGAATGTCTGAGACAAGCGGTCCTTCCATATATCAAGTTTCATTAAGATCCGATCACCCGTTCGTAAGTTAAAAATAAGTCATTTTTCCTATTTTTTCCGGATTCCCCTTCCCTCCACTCCCCCTCAGGTGGTCGGATCGGGGAAGCGACTATTTATAATTTAATCTGGTCCGGTCCCTGATATGCCTGCCAAGTTTCATCGTCCTAGCTTATCTGGAAGTACCCGAACGACCGACGGACGGACAGAAATTGCGATCGCTATATGGCACTTGGCCGCGGGCAAGTGCCATAACAAGAGCTGAAAGCTCATATGGCACTTGCAAGCTTTTTAGCTTGTATCCAAGTTATCGTAGTAGGATGTGAATGGATAGTAGCTTTGTCAGTGTGATGGGTTGTTTGGTACTACAGTTACGTGCAAAAAAAAATGGTCACTTAGTTATATTTGCTATTGTATAATATATTTGATCAATTATTTTAAATATTTTCACATCTTATGGAAAAATCAGCGAAATTTCAAGCACTTCCTTTTCGACGGTGCAGACGTTCGGGAGGTTCAATTGTGTGTGTGTTTTTTTTTGTTTTTTTTTGCGTAATAAATATAGGTAGTACTTGATTAGAAAAAAATCTTCATGTACACGCCATCCCGATCGCTCCACTGTAAGCGTGTCACATGATTTCCGGTCCCCCCCCCCCCTCCGACCCCTCCCCCACATTCATCGGATTCTGTCCGGACTAGAAACGGGACATCTGAGACATGAGGTCCCTCCCACCAAGTTTCATCCCGATCGCTCCACTGTAAGCGTGTCACATGATTTCCGGTTCCCCCCGCGACTCCCCCCCCCCACATTCATCGGATTCGGTCCGGACACGAAACGGGACATCTGAGACGTGAGGTCTTTCCAAATATCAAGTTTCATTAAGATCCGGTCACCCGTTTGAAAATTATGCATGTCACTAAATTCCAGATTCCGGCTCCCCTCCCTCCCCCCACGATGGTCGGATCGGGCAAGTGACTATTTCCAAGTTACAGAAAATCATCTGTAATCAAAACTCTTGAAGCAAAAAAGATGATCATCAGGAGCACGAAAATGTATATTTTGCTCAAAAGTATTGTTTGTACTTTAAGAAATTTTATTGTAAGCAAAACCCTTGAGGCAAAAATTATCATGGGCTCATAGGGATCACGAAAATGTATATTTTGCTTGAAAGTATTTTTTTGCACTTTGCGGTTAGCATTAGTACTTTAAGGAATGGTCGGATCCGGGAACTAACTATTTCTAAGCCAATCATGTCAAGTCTTTAATTTTCAAGCCAAGTTTCATCGTCCTAGCATGTCTGGAAGTACCTTAACTTGCGATCACCGGAATTCCGGACCCCCCCCCCCCCTCTAACTCCCCCACAATGCCCGAATCCGGTCCGGTTCTGTCACTGATCTACGAAGTACCTTAACTTGCGATCACCGGAATTCCGGACCCCCCTCTAACTCCCCCACAATGCCCGAATCCGGTCCGGTTCTGTCACTGATCCACATAGGGCTTGTGCTTGTTCTTCCCACCAAGTTTCATTCCGATCGCTCCACTCCAAGCACGTCAAAAGGTTTCCGGACCCCCCTCCGACCCCCCCCCCCCCAGCTTCATCGGGTCCGGTCCGGACTTGAAATGGGACATCCGAGACACGTTGTCTTTCTACATATCAAGTTTCATTATGATCCGATCACCCGTTCGGAAGTTATACATACCTCAAGATTCAGGATTCCCCCCCCCCTCCATTTCCCCCACGATGATCGGATCGGGAAGCTGACTATTTCCAGGTTAATCTGGTCGCGTCCGTGATTTACCTGCCGAGTTTCATTGTCCTAGCCCACCTGGAAGTAACTTAACTCCGTATCACCGGAATTCCGGAACCCCACTCCAACTACCCCACAGTGCACGAATCCGGTCCGGTTCTGTCAATGATGTACCTAGGGGTTTTCTTGTTCCTCCCACCAAGTTTCATCCCGATCGCTCCACTCTGAGCGTTTAACGTGATTTCCGGTTCCCCCCTCCGACCCCCCCCAGCTTCATCGGATCCAGTCCGGACTTGAAATGGGACATCCGAGACACGTTGTCTTTCTACGTGTCAAGTTTCATTATGATCCGATCACCCGTTCGGAAGTTATACATACCTCAAGATTCAGGATTCCCCCTCCCTCCACTCCCCCCACGATGGTCTGATCGGGAAGCTGACTATTTCCAGGTTAATCTGGTCGCGTCCCTGATTTACCTGCCGAGTTTCATTGTCCTAGCCCACCTGGAAGTAACTTAACTCCGTATCACCGGAATTCCGGTACCCCACTCCAACTCCCCCCACAGTGCACGAATCCGGTCCGGTTCTGTCAATGATGTACGTAGGAGTTGTTCTTGTTCCTCCCACCAACTTTCATCCCGATCGCTCCACTCTAAGCGTTTAATATGTTTTCCGGTTCCCCCCTCCGACTCCCCCCCGAATACATCGGATTCGGTCCGAACTTGATATGGGACATCTAAAGCATGACGTCTTTCCAAATATCAAGCTTCATTAAGATCTGATCACCCGTTCGAAAGTTATGCATGCCACTAAATTCCGGATTCCGGCTCCCCTCCCTCCCCCCACGATGGTCGGATCGAGCAAGTGACTATTTCCAAGTTAGTTTGGTCGGGTCCCTAATACGCCTGCCAGTGTTTCATCGTCCTAGCAGATCTGGAAGTACCCTAACTCGCTAACACCGGACTGACCGACAGACCGACCGACAGACCGACGGAAAAGTGATCGGTATATGGCACTTGGCCGGTAGGCAAGTGCCATAAAAAAGCATACACGATTTTTCAATCTTCGGCCGGGAAACAGTGGAGTCAGTTGTCCATGATTTTGTTCACTCGTTCTTTGTCTCATTCAGATTTTTAAATCGACGCCCATACGTTGGGGGAGCACTGTAGCCTAAAATTGAGGATTCGTCTATGACTGCATTAAATATAGATAAACAAGATCTGTCCCCTTATTGAATGGGCTGATGGCGACTGGGGACTGCGACCTCGCTAGAACGTAAATAAAGTATTGTAAAAAGAACTGGATAGGCTATGTCTGGTGGGTAGGGCGGGGTGAAACCCTACACAGAGGAAAAATCTCAACCTTCGACATCTTGATTTCGTAGGCCATTCCTTCGTCGTCAGTGTTGCTTTTCGCTCCCATTTTCTTTGCTTGTTCTTGGAGCAGTCTTCCGTGGTTGCACGTCGTCTAAAATAAGGACGATTTTTAATCTAAAATTAAAGTGAAGGATAGCTACGCTACGACACGACGTCGGAAATTAATGACTTAATCCATAATATCTTTGAAATGTAATATTTGTGTCCCTTACTTGATCAGAGAGGTTATAAAAACATTCCAGTTTATTGACATAAGACACATGAAATCACATATGTACAGAGTACCCAGGGGTCAGCGTTGCTTGCCCGATTAGGCGAGCGGTAACGCCCTCGCCTTACCCTTCTACAAACATGACAAGAAGCTAAGCGAAGGCGGCCAGAGGCGAGCAACAGATACCATCTGCGGCCTTAAGGCACTACCTCATGAACACCGGCTGTAGAAACTAAAGATTCCAATACTCACTTACCGACGGAAGAGAGGGGACATGCTACTAGTATTCAAACTGCTCAGTTCTAATTGTCTCCCTTCCCTCTTCGCCCCTGACAGCCATTCACGGACTAGCGGCCACTCCCAGAAGCTGTTCCGAAGGTCCTCTCGTGTTCGCCAGCAGTTCTTCAGCAACCGAGCTGTTTCTCTGTGGAACAGCCTGTCTGAATCGACTGTTACCAGCGAAACACCTGAAGGATTCGGACTGTCGGACCTCGGCACAAACAGGAACATGATGCTATGCGTGACAGCTCTAACACGCCACCGTACTGTACGGTATTGGCCCTGCTACTACGGGAAGCCTTATGCCCGGGCCCCACTACGGACACACCTGTTCGTAATTCGGTTTTTAGAAGTTTTTAAGACCGGTTTTTTAAGTTTCTCTCTCTACCCGTTCATAAAATCTGGGATGGACTAATCCATCTCCCGTTTTTAATTTGTTATGAACAACCAATGAGAGAGGAGCGTCCTAAACGTCTTAAAAACCGGTCTTAAAAACGTCTAAAATACCGAATTACGAACAGGTGTGTCCGTAGTGGGGCCCGGGCATTAGTCCTTGTTATTAGCCTACCAAGAAAAGATGCAAAAAAAAGAAATAGGAACTGTGCTACAACAATCCTGATTAAGGGCCATCTAGCAGGATTTCTTTGCAATATTTTTCCCATTCAACTTCCCCCGGGTTCTACTAGAAAGCGCGCAGATGCAACAAACAGCACATTGCTCTGCGCGTTGCAACTGGACGGACAGGCATTAGGCAATCCATTTGGTTATAATTTACTTCATTAGTTTTGGAACTATAGTAGTATACGTACTTCCAATTTGCTTAAATACCAAGTATTAAGAACCTGACAACATGTGTACTTAAGTAGTAGCCTACCTTAGTTTTAAAGTACATGGCTTGTACTTGCACGCTATTAATACCGCACGTTTGTGTGCACGTTACTTAGTTGCAGTACTGGACGTTTCAACGCCCGTTGAGAGAACATTATTTTACTTAAGTAGTAAGTATTAAGTTACCCCAGGAAAGTTGAACAAGTAACTCAGTTTTGTACTTGAGTAGTAACTGAAGTACTTCCCAACACAGACCAACACTGTATAGAAAGCGGAAGCAACCTATTTGGGCCATGGTTACGCCAGGGACATTTCCTTTACAGTCAATACATTTTTACAAAACATTTCCTGTCAATAAGAGATTTCTGATGCTATCTTGAGCGCACGGAATGTAGTTCGAGAAATACCCACGGTCCAATGGCGTTCAAGACCAGATAGACAAAATTTGGGATTGGCTGCTGGCGCCTTGAGGGAGGAGTCTCTTTGGCGCGCACGTCCAATGAGGCAAACAAGAATGCCGATCGACTCAAGCGGGGATTTTTGGAAACTGGATGGTTCGGTCATCATATCAATATAGAAGCATAGGAAATGGCAGGCCCCCTGTAAAGGAAATTTATGGGTCCCTGGTTACGCTGGTAGGAGGCTATCTCACCTTTACGATGTAGGCATAACAGTAGAGAATGGTGGCAATGGGTATGAAAAATCCGAAGAGCCATGATCCGCCGACATAGATATATACATTCAGCTCTTTACTGAGGTAGTCGTAAGAACATCTAGAAATAACGATATAACGATTACAGCTACAGCAGACAGCCTACAGTACAGAGTCACCAAGCTTTCGTCATGAGACTGCTAAGTTTTTTAAAGTAGGCCTACGCTTAACCATGGGAACGACCTCCCTCTCGTCTTTGAGGCATTCCGTATTTTTTCAAGTTTTCATCGCATGTTCTTTCTCGCATTATATCATACTGTAGCAACTCCCCCCTCTTTGTGCAGAAGGTCCAGCATTTGTTTTCTTTTTTTTGATCAGCCGATGCGATTTTTAAGATGCATAGCAGCGTTGTCGAAGCAATTTTGCTTTTTTTTTCAAACTGAGCGAAGTTTTAATAGCCTATAACTTTCTTCTGCTTCTTGCCCAGAAATGGAGTTTTTGGTCTATTGTATGTCTAATTTAGTACGTAAATAAAAACTTCAAACAAAAACTACAATGACACAAAAAATGTGGGACAGGGCGTGGCACTGTCCCTGACCAAATCTGGTGACAACTCGTTGGATACTTTGTTTGATGTCAGCGTCCACGGGTCCAGTTCCCGCAGTTGATCAGTGGGCTAATTCGAACGTGAATTGTTTATAAGAGTGAAATCGGAAGGAAATGGTATTCTTGGGCAAAAGCTAGAATAACCCACAAGATTAGCATAAAATCCACAAGATTAGCATAAAATGCTATTTGTGCTGTTTGGGTTTTACCAGGGACCCATACATTTCCTGTAATGACTCGCCATTCAGGGGGCTTGTCAATAAGAGATTTCTGCTGCGCTCTTGACCGGACGTAAGATAGTTCGAGAAATACCCACGGGGATACAACACCCGACTATCCAGATAGACAAAATTTGGGATTGGCTGCTGGAGAAGAGCTTCCGCGTTGAGGGAGGACTGTCTTTGGCCTCACGTCCAATGGGGCAAGCAAGAACGCCGATTCGACCCAAGCGGAATCTTTGGAAACTATAGTTTCCAAAAATTCCTATAGGAGAGGTTCGGGCAACATAGCAACATAGAAGCATAGGAAATGACAAACCCCCTGAATGGCCAGTCATTACAGGAAATTAATGGGTCCCTGGTTTTACCTAGAACTTATAATGATAATAATAAATTTTTTCACCCATCAAAAAGCACAAAGCATAGACGGAGTAGGATAAAAATAAAGAAAAGAAGAAGGAAACACTATAATAAGAGGAAAACAGACAACATAGAAATTACGACAACATTACTTGTCTACAGAACTAACCTATTGTAGAAGAATGCTCTCCCATTCGTGGTTAACGTTATTGTTGAACCTCTGTATAAGTTGTCCAACTGCTGTAAGTGGGTCAGTGATATTGTAAGTAGCGGCTATTTTACTATTTCGGGCCCAAGGAGGGAGGCGGAGCAGGTATTTACAGAAACGAAAATAAACAGAGCGAATTTGTTTTTTATCAGAGATAGTTTACATTCGCCAGAAAGGTGCGATGTATAAAATGTGAGGCAGGGCCACCGAGTTGAAAATCGTGGCAAGAACAAGACGGTTGAAACGCAACTTATTAAATGATAAGAACCTGTGAAACTCTCGGCCCAGCGTCGAGCAAAAACCCAAGATCGAGTTCCGTAAATACTGAGCGGGTGCAGATGCCCTAGACCTTGTTTACCATTTTGCATAGCGCTATAGGGCTATAGTGTACTGAACGTTGCAGAGACGCGACAATACAGGAGTTTCGGGCACAGTCATAACGCTCATTCAGGTCGGGAATTGCGTAGTCGGAGCATGACGAGTGACGACTTGCGAATAGGGAGAGATTGATGTTCTACTACAAAGTAGTATTAATAGTTCTTGGTTTTACCAGGGACCCATAAATTTCCTGGGAATTTATGGGTCCCTGGTTTTACCAAGAACAAATAATCTGACAAAACCTCCGTCTCCCTATCTCTGTGATACGACCATGCAGAGTCGAATATATTCCGATCCCTACCCGATGCAAACGAGTGGAGGAGGAGCTACGCAGAACATCATAATTTTTATCTCTACAAAAAGCCGTATCGCGGTACAACTCCGCAGAAGAATCCGAACGCCGTCTAAGTCGTCCTTTAGAGCTGATTGGTTGTCTGCCATACTGACGTCACGTGTGACGCGCTGTAGAGCGGGCTTTCCGCGCCTGCAAGGCATCCTACGGTTTTTCACCTCGTACGAGCAACGGCGTAGAGGGAAGTAGAGGGGTATCAACCTTGGGATCAACTCAGACCTCACCTCATGTACCTCTAGCTCCGCTCAGCTTTATCGGGGTATCCATAGTCGCAGCATGGGACCAAAGACGTAGGTTCTATCAGATTATTTGTTCTTGGTTTTACGTATTGTTCAGCGACTTACGAGCTCAGAATGCCATCTAGAGTATACCGTCCGAGGCCGAAAAAGGGGACGGTCCCCCAGAATAATGAAACGATCCACACGTAGACGAGCAGAACTGCAGTTCTTTGGTAGGTTAAAGGAGCACCGGGCAAGCCTTTGACGACGACGTAGTAACGGTCGTAGGAGATCGCTGATAGTGTTGTCATCTGAAAGAGGAGAATGGTGAAGCAGGAAACCGATATTCAGGTAATTTGTGCTTCAAAGGTTGTTAGCAATTTTGCCAACTCCTTTTACAGTAACTTATTTTTAAGTAACCTTTTCGTAGGAAGTTATTATTTTCTGTTGTTTTTTTTTTTTTAAAAAGGTGCCCTTCCGTCATATGGTACCGCAACTGTCGTTGCAAGAACTACTGCTTCGTTTAGAGTCTAGTTCCCCGCCACAAAAAATGCGGCGATTGGCGGCGTTTTCGTGTTTGCCGGTCCTTAATTAAATATAGCCGCAAACGGTGTATCCACTTAAAATTCAGTATTGCGGTTCAGTTTTCTTATTTTAATAATGTCGGCGAGGGAAGGTTTTCGAAAATAGAAGGATAAATCTGCTAAGCCGTTAAACCTGGTGTCATCCGTGCTTTAAGGGAGAATAGTATGAAGACTCCTAGGCCAAGAGATTACCTGTCCGAAACCGAAGACGCAGCCACACCAAGAGTGGATCAGACAGGGGATTTCTCCAAACATCCAGACGCCATTCGTCCAGAAACTGTTGACTATGAGCTCTGGGTACAGACCAGCAAACAGCATAAAGTCGCAGAAAGCCAAGTTGATGATCAGCAAGTTAGATGGCGTCCGGAGATGTTTATACTTGATAAAGATCTTCAGAACGTAGTAGTTCCCGATGGCTGAAGCCAACCCTAGAAAGTTCGGAACTATTAATAGACCCGGATTCAGACGAGGTTCTTGGCGTACATCATTTTAGCAAAAGTCAAATATAAGTTGTTCATAACTTGGTTATTCACAAAGGTCTTTCATTACATATCCTCGAAGAGATTGATATCCTAATGGCGACCCCCCCCCCTTCATTCATCCCAACGCTGTCTGAAGTCGTTTGTCCCCTACTTTACCTATATAACGTCCTATTCTTCCCCCTTTATTTAGGGTTGCTGTCTTCGACTGCCTCGCTCTCCATCCTATAGGTTTAATTGTATCATTAGCTGAGTTTTTAATCTAAATTCTCCTGACAATTCTCCTATTTCGTGTTTTTTTAACCATTGAGATGATGCCAGCTCTCTTTTTCTTGCGTTTTTGTAAAAATCGAGAACGGGGAAGATAAGTTTCCAATTTTGGCAGAATCGAGCAATTGGCTGGATATTCGTTTCTCCTTCTCAACCAATCAATCAATCAAATTTATTTCCAAATAGCTTAAAGCTAGAAGAGGAATAAAATATTTACGAAATACACAAACACAACACCAAATTAATTAATACACTTACAAGATATGACCAGAAATAAATGATGGAATGAAACTGTGCAAAAATTGGGCTGAAGGATTAGGAAATAGGAAACTCAGGCCACAAATGGCCCATTGTCTCATTCCCCATTGTACTGATAATAGTAATTCATTCTTCTTCAATAGTATCATTCTCGTTACTTGATAAGTGTATTCTATCTTCTCTACGAGCAATACGCTGATTATCACACTTGCCACGTTTGTCTCTTTACGTTATGTATCATGCACCCGATAATTTGGTTGTCATCCGAGGCAAGGGAGGCTAAAAACAGCCGAGGCCGCCTGTAGTTTTCTGTAAGCATAGCTTAGTTGTAAAGTGCTCAACTATTTTCAGAACATCTGAGCAGAAACACTGTGTAGTTCCTTTAAGAGTTTTATGAGGTTGAGATATGAGGCAACTTACCAAGCACAATGTACAGTGTTCCGAGCAAGTAATGTACTCTAGGGTCCGCTGGTGGGAATTTGTCAAAATGTTCCAGGACCAGGTGCCGGACATCTGCCGGAGCGAGGTCTCGAGCGGTAACGCCATCTGGATATCCAAAGCTATCCACTGGTGAGGTGGAGACTCTGGATGCTTGGATGGATGGCACAGACTCGTTCTTGACCTTGAAAAACCTAAAAAATAAGATTTGTTTAAAATTTTTCTACGAACGTGGAAGTAAGGTTATTGTCTATTACCCGCTACCACGGGCCCATAAAATGTTGTTCATGGTTTGATTTAGGACTACCAGCAACGCATCCCGGGCTCTTTGTTGCCATCTAGATCCGAGACCATTAAATTTTACAATACGGAGGGATCGGGCTCGTTGATAAAAAATATAGGTAGCCTACCAGTGGTTAAAGGGCATACAGTGTACGTTGTCAGGAGTTTCATATAACAAGGATGCACGATCTCACCGGATAACAGACAATCCATTACCTGTTAATATAGTTGTGTTATTCCATAATGGCCTATATCCACGTGTATTGTAAACCATAACAATAAGCTAAACAAGGTTTGCAATGTAACTTTTAACAAAACACGGAAATCTTCTGTAACACTTGTAAGATAACATCCAAAGTGGTGTCCGTTGAAAATGCGCATCCTTGTGTTAAATGTTGTCAAACTAGTGACAACTTGATACCGTTTCTGTCCCAATATCCTACAATGGGCTCCATCCAATTAACAGAAGTTAACAGATTAACAGAAAAGGAATACAATTAGCAAAACAATAGCCAATGGCTGTGAAGATACGCGTGGCGTAGGAGATCAAGGGGTTTCGAAAAGAGTCGGTGGCGGTGGAAATCGTTTGCCAAGAAATAACAGTTGAATGTTTAAAGTTTAACTGAAAAGACAGCTTAATTTTACATCCGATATTTCAATGCACTGAAATATTTTAACTCATCTAAGGGAATCTTGTATTTTTTCACCCGGGGCTCTAGTAATACCGTTCAGAGTGTATATTGCTTGCACGACAACCCAATTGGCCGGATTCCGGGCAAACTACTTGTCCGGCGAGAAAATGCTTTTCATCGTCGTGTCAGCATGTCTTCTTACCCCATAATCGGCTATCTCATTGCTGTTTAAGAATGTTTTGTCTGTCCCTTAATTTGAACCCCCTCTCCCACCCCTAAATGTAAGGCTACAGAACCATCTACGAACTCGACCTTTCCCTTGACCCAAAGGATCCTCCCACCAAGTTTGCAAACCATCAGCTTCTAACCGGTATAGATCTTCTTTTCGTCAATATTTGTAAAGCATTTTAATGAGTAAGTGACATGTATGTTTTACAAATTATTGATAGGGTCTTAGTTAACTATTATGTTATTTGACCGAATAAATTCGTATCGTATCGAAGTTTCATCAAAATATCTCATTCTCTTCGAGAGTTGTCGTGCTTACAGACGGACAACTTTTGCGATGTCATAGGTATGGTATCCCTCCACTTACGTTTTTGGGATACCAAAAAGCGTCTGTACGAAAATTTTTAATAGTTGAATTTTGAGTTCCCTGATCCAGGGTATCATGTCCGAAGGAGAAGGTGTTCAGTATTTTTATGCCTGCACTTCCAAAACAAATACCTACATTTTTTCTTTTCCTAGGTTCTGAGAGGCACAACAAAAAACACTATTTCAGACACTCAAATTTTCATTTCGTAGGTCGGTTTGCACTCGACTGGGACAATAAATCTTATTACATAGCCTTAAATAGTAGGAAGGCGTCAAAACAAACAAAAACAATCTTAATAAGATTTGTGCGTATCGCTTCGACACAAATATGGAAAGAAAATAACAAAGTGTTTACGAATTGTCTCTGATTCTTGTGGTTTGGTGAAGACCTCCAATATTGTATCTCAAAGGCAGAAGCCGGAATTCCTTATCGAATATCGACCACGTTGCGCAATGAGATACAAAATGTGATCGATAACCCAGGTCCACATGAAAAAAAATAAAAAAAACAAGGCTAAAATGTACGGTTTCGCTGGTGCAAGCAGCAGCGACATTTGATCACGTAGCTCCTCCCCCCAGGGCGGGGCCAAAGGTACTCCTCCCTTAAGGCGGAGACTCGTCTCCAGCAGCCAATCTTGGTACACAAAGCTGGTGCTGTGATTTCATTTTGGACATGGCTGCTGTTTTTACTGCTCGATTGGGTCCTCGAAAGGGTGGAGATTCTTCTGCATTTGGTTTTGCAATGGAGTCACCTTTAACTCCAAGCAGTTTCCGGCAAGAAATTCACAAATTCATATATTTAAGGAAGAATCTGTAAGTGTTTTTCTACAAGTTGATTTTCCAGCTTGAGCGGATTGAGCCTGAAGAGGACCCTTGCCAACAAGGGCCGAAATATAGCTCCAATAAAATGTAGCTGTCTTATCCGTTTTGTTTGTCAAACTTGAACAATCCCGAAAATGACATAACGAGGGGTTCGTAATTTCATCGCGTAATTTGTGTCGAATGCAGTTCGGACTTAGTGTGCTGACCAGGGACGTATCCAGGGGGGGGGGGGGGTAGGGGTATTTGAAAGTGTAAAACGGATACGTAAGCTGAATTTTATTAAATCTATATATCTATATTTTCCAGTCTGAGCGGCTTGAGCCAAGAAGGGCCGAAATATTGCTCTAATAAAAATCATGACGTATCCGTTTTGCACTGTCAAACATAATTCGCAGCCAGCTTGGGCTGAAGGAATATTTATCCTGGAAGCACGGGGGTCCACCCACCCCCCCAAAAAAAAATTAAGTATGTAAATCATTTTTGTATAGGCTTTAAACCTCTGATGAATGTCTTTTTTGTCCGAGTTTTTGTCAACCCCCCCCCCCCCCGGAATCAATTCCTGGATACGGACCTGGTGCTCACTACTATCAAGAACAAATAATCTGATAGAACCTCCGTCTCCCTATCTCTGTGACTTGACCATGCAGAGTCGAATATATTCTGATGCCCTACCCGATGCAAACGAACGGAGGAGCTACGCAGAACATCATAATTCTTATCTCTACAAACAGCTGCATCGCGGTACAACTCCGCAGAAGAATCCAAACGCCGTATGGGTCGTCTTTACAGCTGATTGGTTGTCTGCCATACTGACGTCATGTTTGACGCGCTGTAGAGCGGGTTCTCCGCGCCTGCAAGGCATCCTACGGTTTTTCACCTCGTATGAGCAACGGCGACAGAAGGCGTAGAGGAAAGTAGACGGGTATCAACTCAAACCCACAGCATGTGGACTACCTATAGCTCCGCTCAGTTTTATCGGGGTATCTATAGTCGCTGCATGGGATCAAAGACGGAGGTTCTATCAGATTATTTGTTCTTGCTAATATGTCACGCAGAGTCTACGCAGTGAAGCTCTCTGTTGCGTTATTCAATTTTCTTCGTTCAAGTGAATATATATGCAGTCTGGCGGTTGCGACTTGCGGCTCAGATACGAAAAAAGTTCTGACGTACTACCTTCACATCAAAACCCTTCGACGAAACGGTTTGAAGTAAAAGAGCCTAGGCTACTTAGTTCTCCGTAACGTAACAATTTGCACAAATCCAGAGTTGAAATTTGTTTAACTTGAGAAATATAACGTTAGAAGAGGAAGAAGAAATTATGACCCAAAGTTGAGTTATTTTTGCCCCCTAAAGTGCCGAGTGACAAGTTCTACGTCGCTTTCAACGGCACGAATCGAATCTTTGGAAACAAAATTCTAAAAATCGGAGCCATGTTCGTTGACCAAGTTAACAGTTAGATTCCCAAAAATTTATTTTGAAAAAGCCTGGAGGCTTTTACACTACAGACGTCACACGTCGTTGCGATAGTAATCCTGCAAAGTACGAGAGAACTTTCCTATCATTCATAGTCGTACGAAGGAGTCTGTTGAGAGTGGAATGCATATCGTGATCGGGATAAGGAGTGGCTGGAATCAAAAGCTCAACCTGGGCAAGGAGCGGGGCTAATGACCATCCCCCGAAAAATGAGGAGCCTATATGTTTTTGAGCCACGCTATTTTTCAAGCTGGGCGTGGCTTATTTGTAACCGTTTTCGTTTGCTAGACAGTACATCTTTGGATCATAACCATTCAGTTTTTGACAATGCACAACGGATAAGTCAGCTACATTTTACTGGAGCTACACGTGTCCAAAATGAAATCACATCACCAGCTTTAACTACAAGCAATTTTCAGGAAGAAAGTCAGATATTTAACGAAGAATCTTTAGACGTTTTTCCACAATTCGATTGTCCAACTTGAGCTTGAAGAGGATCCCTGCCAAGAAAGGCCGAAATATAGCTCCAATAAAATGTAGCTGACGTATCCGTTTTGCATTGTCAAAATATGATTCGCAGTCAGCCTGGGCTGAAGGAATATTTATAACCATTCAGCCATAGTTCCTCCAACCGTACCCCTGACCCCTGTTATACCTTTCCAAAACAAAGAAGTAACATTTGGTCTGGCGAAGTGGTTTGTCAGTTTATGTGAACAAAAATCAGATCAGTGTGATCAAGTCGACTTGTGATCGACTTGACAAGTCGATCAGTGAGATCGCTAGAATCTCGCCATCAATCTGATGCTGTCAACTTTTGCCCCTTAGCAGTTCTTCACTTTTTTTCCTAAAATATATTTTTTATATTTTATTTCGTATGTTTTTTTCTATAACATACTCCGCTTCTTCAAAATGGCGGGTCATAATTAAATTAGTGCAGTACTTACACAACAAACAGAAAACATAATGGAAATTCGTTTATTCAGTATAAAATTAACTACATTCTCAGCAGCTTACAAAAATATAAACGACGCCATGAGGCGCTGACAGCCTTCCGGGGGGCGCTGCAACAACAGGGGGCGCGACCTGACTAGAAACAGCCAAACACGCCACGTATATGCAACACAACGTTACTGTAGTCCTAGGGTTATTCTAATCGTCATTTCGGGAACCAATAGAAATCAAAAGGGAGGAGTTGCCAACTTTACTCAGTCTGAGAACTGACCCTACCCAGACATCATTTTAGGACGGATGGATCTGAGCATCTATTGCGCTATTGCGCTAACAGACATGATTCTGACCTTGGGTGACCTAGCGCGGAAATCAAAATGTCGAAAAGAACTACCCATTTAAGACTCATTTGTACCATAGCGAGATCACTTGTCTCATTCTTGAGACATTCCCACATAACAGTGGACTTGAGTATATCAATCAAAGTACTTATCACAGGCTCTGTCGCTATACGTTCAGTTTACCCTTCTTGGGTTTTCTTAGTGTTTATCGAGGCGAAGCAATTTTCGACATTCGGTTTACCGCTTTATAATACTTGGGAACCGACTGACGGACATAGTAACCTCACCGGATCTCTAACAAAACAGATCTTAGCCGCATCACAACCTTTCAAAATGCCGCACTATATGCTCTAGCAGACTGGCTACGCCGCTAGGAATGTAGGTCAATGTAACAAAACTAATCAGCTTCAAGAAACAAAACGCGAACTAAAAACGCGACTTCAGATTTTTGCAACGTAATCGATTTCCCAGTATGGGAGATGATTCGTAGCCCTTCCCACTTCGAGATTTACAACAGAAAGCGAACATGAAGTACGAAGGGCCTGACAGTCGAAATCTGAGGTCGAATTGGTTCACTATGTAAGAACAGACGGACCATAACACTGACCGCTCTGTCCCCTGATGTGGCGACATCTTACTCCCAGGAATCGTCATTCTCCACTTGGGCTTGGACGTTACGACCGAACTAAAAGAAAATTTTGGATGAATAAATAGATAAAATAGTAGCAAGACATAGGAACGTTAGACGGTTGCCACCAAGAGGGTGTTCCACCGTAGTTACTACGCATGACGTCATGGATCCTGGCGTCAAGCCTAGAACGAATTTTCCTATTTTCAGCAAAATATCGTGCCGCGGGCTGATCTGGCCAATCGCATCATAAAGATGGTAGCTACCACGGTAACTGCGCCCCGAGCGGGGTAAGCAAATAGTTACTTTTGAGAAGGCTGGAACGCTCAGCGTAGTAACTTTTCATGAGGTTGGAACAAAAATAGTAATAGTTACTATAGTTAGAAGGGGGAACACGCTCAAAGGCTACACAAATCACGGGAGTCGACAACCGTTCATAGAAGTAAGCACACAGGGTATCATGACCATAGTCGTATTAAGGAGTCTGTTGAGAGTGGATTGCATATAGTGGTGTGGATACGGACTGGCTGGAATTCTGAGTGAAAGCTTTTGCGCTTTCACGGGAACATATTTGTAAATATTGAATTGTACATATATACCAAATAACTGAACAAATCACAGAACTCCATGCACACGTTTCAAACGCGCACATTTCAAAAGTTAATTCTTATCGCATCCGCATCGTTTCCTCTGTTGTTGTAGTAGAATATGCAATTTAAGCTCTTCGCTGAAAATGGTCGCCGGAAGCGCAGCGGAAATATTCGAACTTATATTTATTCCTTTTATAAAACCCTAGAGGGATAATTTAGCTGATCTCCAAAGAAAACCTCGTGTTTTTTATTGTACGATCTTTCAAGGATAGGGATGCATCGTGTTCTGCGTTAACCTCTGTAATTACGCGGAAAGCACAAATCGGTGTATCACTTACATTTCTCATGTCAGATCCACCAAATCTGTTCGAGTTTCCTCCTCCGAACGACATTCCACTCGCTGCCGCTTGCAGGAAGTCCGGGACTTCTTGCTGGGCCTGTAAAATAAAGAAATGTAATATACAAGAATAGAATAAGCCTAGGAGGTTGTACATGTAGACACGGTCGTATCCAGGGGGGGGGGGGTCGAACCCCCTCCAAAACATAAAAGAAAAAAATAAATAATTTTTCTAGGCTTTAACCTCTGATCTATCTTTTTTTTTGAACTATTTGGTATGGACTAGGTCCGACCTGTGGGCAAAACCCCCCAGAAATAAATTCCTGGATACGGGCCTGCATGTAAACAAAGAGGGAGGAAGGGACTCGCGAGCTGAAGGCGTCAAGCAGCGAGCCACAAAGCTGCTCTGCGGCCTATCCACCGAGCACTCGTCAATATTTTTTTCTTCTTCAAACTCCACGGTATGTTCCAGCCTTCTAACAAGAGTAACCGTTAGTTACTATTTTCGTTCCAACCTCGTGAAAAGTTACTGGCTGACCGTTCCTACCTTCTCGAAATAGCAACTATTTGCTTACAACGCTCGGGAGCGTAGTAAGTGTGGTAACTACGATCTCTGTGACGAGATTGGCCCGACTATGCCCTGGCACGACATTTTGTCGAAAATAGATAAATCCGTTCCAGCGTGACGTCACGCGCAGTAACTATGGTAAGTAGGGTGGAACACGCCGAGTCTCTGGCCAGTTACCGTGCTATCGAAATAAGTCATCTCCCTTTCACCACCACCAGAAGAGCCTAACTTTTTGTAAAATTAGTGGGAAAGGAGTTTGCACTTGTGATGTGAGTGGATATGAGTAACACTTTTGGTTGTACTTCTTTAAAACTGCCGTTTTCGCATAGCAACCGCAGCATCAGATACTACAGAGGTGCGGGGATTTTATCCTTTAACCCAGTTTAACAACCTGGGCAATCATGAATTCCTTAGGTCTTGTACCCCCGTCAGTTTCCTTGACAAAGGTACAGAAAACAAGAGCTGTAAGCTCATATGGCACTTGCATGGGTTGAGATGTAGTGTTTGATCAAACGTACTTTTAAGGTTACCTTTGCGGTTCAGATGCGCACTTTAAGGGAGCTAGAGAAAAAGTATTTTGTTTTAGAACTTGGCTGTAATGATACGCACTTTATAGGCGCTAGAAATTCACCTGTAAGAAAAACTATTGAGACAAAACGATCACAGGCCCTTAGGGATCATTGATATATACCGTTTGGTAAAAAGTATTTTTTTTTCACTTTTCGGTAAAAATGTGCACTTTAAGAGTGATAAAATAAATTTTTAAGCAAAACCCTTGTGGCACAAATGATCACGGGTAGAGATGTAGGCTATCGTTTGTTGAAAAAAAGTAGTTTTCGTCGACCTTGCGGTTCAAATGCGCACTTTCAGGGAGCTAGAACTTCATTTGTAAGCAAAACCCTTGAGGCAAAAATGATAATGGGCTCATGGAGATCATGAAAATGTATAATTTGCTTAAAAGTATTTTTCTAAATTTGCGGTCAAGATTGGTACTTTAAGGAATATCGGATTTGGAAAGTGGCGATTTCTGAGCCAATCTTGTCGAACCTCTAATATTCCAGCCCAGTTCGATCGTCCTAGCACATCTGGAAGTACCTTAAATCGCGATCACCGGAATTCCGCCCCCCCCCTCAAACTCCCCCACAGTCGCCGGAGCCAATCCGGTTCTGTAAGTGATTTATCCAGAGAATCTCTTTATTACCCCCCCACTGTTGTCGAATCCGGTCCAGACATGACAAAGGTCACCAGAGACATGTCCTCTGCTCAATTATCAAATTTCACTCAAATCCGATCAACGTTCCAAAGTTACGCATGACTCAGTATTCCGGATTCCCCCTCCCGCTACTCCCCCCACAACTATCGGATCATGTAAATTTTTATTTATAAGTCAGTTTGATCGGGTCCCTGATTCGCCTCCCAAGTTTCGTCGTGAAAATCCCCAAAACCGTCATTACCGGAATTCCGGAAAACTCCCCTCCAGCCCTCCCCCCTAGTGTCCGGATCCAGTCCAAATGTATAAACGATTTATCTGGAGCAGATGCTTGTTCTTTCCAGCAAGTTTCACTCCGATCCCTCCATTCTAACCGTTTCTCGAGATTTCCGGTCTCCCCCCCCCCAACTCCCCCATAGCTGTCGAATCCGGTCCGGACTTCAGATGGGACATCAGAGGTATGCCATTTATTCAGTAATTAAGTTTCATTCCAATCCGATCATCCGTTCGAAAGTTACACACTACTCCAGTTTTCCGGATTCCCCAGCCCTCCACTCCCCCCCAGGTGGTCGGATTGGGAAACTGATTATTTCCAGGTTAGTCCGGTCGGGTCCCTGATGCTCCTGCCAAGTTTCATCGTCCTAGCACATCTGGAAGTACCCCAACTCGAAAAAGTGTGACAAAAACTACTTAATTCTCAGAATTCCCCGGCCCACCACTCCCCCCCAGATGATCGGATCGGGAAACTGATTATTTCCAGGTTAGTTTGGTCGGGTCCCTGATTTTCCTGCCAAGTTTCATCGTCCTAACACATCTGGAAGTACCCTAACTCGAACATGTGGGACAAAAAAATTCGGACAGACCGACCGACCGACCGACGGACGGAATTGCGATCGGTATATGGCACTTGAGCCAGAGGCTGCAAGTGCCATAAAAAATCTAATTGTACCACATTGTACCATACATTTAAATCTACAAAAAATGTGTGATTGTGCCAGATCGCACCAGCAGAGATGAAATGTACCAACATGGTACAATTGTACCACTGCTGGCAACACTGAAGTGTGAAATTTCGTTTTTGACTGTCTTGTAACGGGAAAATAAAAAGGCGCCCAAACGACCCCTCGAAGTCGAAATTTCGACACCAGACATTCACATTTTTGGGATCCCAAAACGTAAGTGGAGGGATACCTATGACATCGCAAAAGTTGTCCGTCTGTCCGTCTGTGAGCACGATAACTCTCGAAGGGAATGAGATATTTTGATGAAACTTGGTGTGAGCATTCTTTGGGTCAAGAGTAAGGTCGAGTTCGTAGATGGGCCCTGTAGCCCTACATTTAGGGGTGGGGGAGGGGGTTCAAATTAAGGGGCAAGCAAAATTTTTGTAAACAGCTAATGTGATAGTCGATTATGGGGTAAGAAGACACGCTGAACACGAATATGAAAACCATTTTCTCGCCGGACAAGTAGTTCGTCCGGAATCCGCCAAAACCGGAAAGTTTGTTAAAAGTAAAAGTTTTGTTTGAAGTTGATTAGATGTTTGATTTAGGGGTAAGAAGGCATGCTGAACAGGAATATGAAAACCATTTTCTTGCCGGACAAGTAGTTCGCCCGGAATCCGGCCAAAACCGGAAAGCTTGTTAAAAGTGGAAGTCTTATTTGAAGTTGATTAGACGTTCGATATAGGGGTAAGAAGGCATGCTAAACACGAATATGAAAACCGTTTTTTCGCCAGACAAGAAGTTCGCCCGGAATCCGGCCAAAACCGGAAAGTTTGTTCAAAGTAAAAGTTTTATTTGAAGTTGATTAGATGTCCGATTTAGGGGTAAGACGAGATGCTGAATCCGTATATGACAATAATTTTTTTGCCTGACATATAGTTCGTCCAGAATCCGGTTGAAACCGGAAAATTTGTGATATGTTAAATTTTTATTTGAAGTTGATTAGATGTTGGAAATAGGGGCAACTAGATACGCTGAATTCGTTTTTTGAGCTTTAGTTTTTCGTCGGAAAAGTTGTTCTGGAATTCCGCCAGAAACCGGAAAATTCGCAGAAGTAAGCCAGGATCGTTTCAATCGACTTATAGGGGTAAACACACAAGGTGAATCCATATCAGAACTTGGTTTTCTTAATGATTAGCTGTTTGGCCTTAATCTGCTTCTAAATTTTAAGAGTATAAATGTTCATGGAGTCTGGCGAAGACCGGATCGGACGAAGACAAAACCTAATTGTCTGGATCAAATATCGAAGTTTTGGGATCCCATCGGAACCTTTGGTCTTGTTCATTCAGCATATTCACACTTTCGATCATGCCACAAAAAAAAAACATGGAAAGGTGCTGATCCGTCGAAACATGGACCACTGATCTCAGCCCAGTTCAAAACCATACTAACTGAAGAGCTTGTTTAGGCCTACAGAAAATGCAACTGGCTTACGTTAGAGAGAATTTCGACAAGCTTTCCAGCAAGTTCCGAGTCCTTCGATTCGTTGAAGAACGAGATGGCAAGACCAGTGTTGCCGACACGTCCCGTTCGGCCGATCCTGTGGACATATTCGTCGAGTTCTTTCGGCATCTCATAGTTGATAACTAGACCAACGCCTTTAATATCTGAAATAAGGAATAAAATGGATGTCGGTACAAACGATTATTGAAAGACGGAATGGAAGTAGGATACTCGATAATCCACAGGTGATAAGGTGATTGTGCCAAATAAACAGCCTATTTCAGCGACGTATCATAGTTTTTCATGTATTTTTGTGTTATCTTTGTATTTTATTGTAGATTTAGTATGATAGTTTGTTTTTAACTGTCAGTTAATTGTTTGTGTACTATCTCTGAAGTGTTTGTGACATGTTGTTCTCTTGCGCTATGATTATTCGCTAACCCGGGGCAAAACTGTTCCCATGTGAAGGCTAGGACATTAACATCTACAAACCTGGCGGAAAAACACAACACTGATCATGGATGATTTAAAGAACTGAGTTGGCCCCTCATAAGATATACAGAACCATAAATTAATTTCAACGTTCTATTTAAAGACCGAGAATCCGTGACAACTACAGGTTAATGTTAAGTTTAAAGGACCCGTCACACCTATAATGCCAATGTAACCTACTTCGGTAATCGCTCCATCTTATCTTACACACGGAGACGAGAATTTGGGTTTGCTTTCCGAAAAGCAAAGCGAGAATCCACCGAGCGTAAAAACAATCGGTAAGTCGTTGCGCTTCAGTTGTACAACTTCTCGCTGACTTGCCGAAACCACTTTCCACTCGCGCTGGTGGAAGAAGTGCTGGCGGAAACTAGCGGAGCACGAGAACAGCTTTAAAGCGAAGCGAGTTTCAGCCGAAGTAGCAAAAACACCCGTTTGGAACAGCCAAAAGCCAAAGCCGTGGCAAATTACACACACACATATATATATATATATATATATATATTAAATTTAGAACCCACCAAACGCACATGGCGACAGTGGAGTAAAAGGAAATAAGGAAAAAAAAAAATTAGGACGACAATTTGGACTAAATATTTAGGCCGAAAATACTCATGAAAAACATCATGTAGACGACGAGCTAGATAAGTATACGTTTTTAACTAAGACGCCGACATTCTGCCCCATGTGTGGAGATATGAATGAGTGCGTGCGACATATTATGTGTGAATGTAGGGAATTGAATGATTTAAGAAGAGAAATATTTGGAGTAAATGAGTGTGGTCAGGAATGGATGGAGCGAATGCTGAAGAGTGAATGTTTTGTCACTATAAGGAAAGTGGGCAGATTCCTCAAGTTGGCTATGAATCACCGAGAATTTTTCTTGTAGATTTAAAGGACACCTGAACGATCCTACCATACTTCTATGAACCCCTCAGATCGTCCTTCACAGTACCGGTACAGAGAAGAAGAATTTTTTCGCTCCGTGATTTCGGCGCTATCCACTCTTGAAGTTCTAAGTCTCCCTATGGCGATTCGTTACGACCTCCCAGGACAAATTTAGCGCCAATATTTAAACTGTCATTATCGCATGGATAAACGTACGTTGATAACGCATGGATGGATAAAGAGCGCATGGATGGATAAACACATGGACTGTTACGGCGTGGACTATTACAACATGAACTGTTACGCATGGACTGTTACAACTGTTACGGCGAGCGTTACGATCAAGACAAGTCGGAAAAAAGGCTGAAAATTATAGCACGGTGAAACTTCATCCGATTTTAGTCCGGTTTTCGAGAGATAAATGGTAAGCAGTATGTAAAAGTGGCAATTTAGGGTGTTAGACTTCATTCAGATGACCTTTAAGTGTTTGTTATAGTTATGTTCTAGGTTATGTATTTTTCTTTTGTATTGCCATGGCCCTTGGGCTTTTAGTGTAATAAATATCATATCATATCATCCTCTCCAGTGACCGAATGACGCCTTGCACGCAGAACTTCTGGATCAGCTTACGGTTACGACATTAACCAGGAAGATACATTAAACATTTACAATCATAAAAGTAGGATGTCTTTAAAACTTTCAGGTCTTTTTTCCGCAGAATGTGGTACACACCGGAACAGTACAGGACATGGGGCGTAAAGTTAGTGTTATTGAAAAAAAAAATATCCATAGGAACTCGCTGTACAACGAGTGATGGATACCTAAAGCCTAATACAACCCATAAGCGGCCCCAACTCACCAAGCCCTCTTGCAGCGACGGCCGTCGCCACGAGAATATTTCTTTTCCCTGTTGTAAAGTCCCTAACGGCTTCTTCACGCTGCTGCTGTAGTCTGTCGCCGTGAATACTCGTTGCTGAGAAGTCGTCTGAACTCAACATGGCAGCAAGGAAATCAGCGCTTTTCTTAGCCGAGGTGAAAATCAACGTTTTAACACCAGCTAAAAAAAGAAAAAAGGTTAGTCACATGGCTAACTGAAGCAATGTGCAACTACTGGCTTTGAGATAAGACATATCCTTCAACCAGTTTTGCTTCCCGGTACTGAAATACTACACTGTATTTCATAAACAGATATCACAAGGATGGGCTGTTTCAACAGATAACACTTAGGATATTGTGAGCCGTATGTTTTGCAAACTTTACGCACAGACAAAAATTTGAACGGCTGAGACCCTTCGCATACTAGGCGACCGCACTACCAATTGAGCTACTGAGGGGGTTACCGCTCCTACACTATCAGAAGTTTCATAAGAGATAACATAAGGATGCGCGGTTTCAACAGACAACACTTTGGATGTAATCTGTTGCCGCGACAAACATTATGCATGTTAAATATTGCCACGAAGAGCCGAAAAACCGCAACAAAGCATCTGCTGAATTTTCCGATATCATGACGACTAGCAAAAAAGTCGGCAGATTCATTTTTGGCAGTTTTTCGGCTCTTCCTGGCAATTACTGTTATGCATAACATTTCACGCACAACGTTTGTCGCGACAACATTACATTTCAACTGTTGTCTGTTGAAACCGCGCATCCTTGTGTTATCTGTTATGAAACGTCTGACAGTGTATGCCCGGATCATATCTGACTATACTGTAGTGGTTTGCGAACTATGTTCACAAGCCCACCTGTAGCTCGATTGGTAGAGCGGTCACTTGGAATGCGAAGGGTCCTTAGTTCAAATCCAGGCTGACGAGCATTTTCGTCTTTCAGTTGACTACTTCTTAATGTTTCCATCCTAAGGGCCTCTCCCCATCATAATAAAATCTTTGGTTTTATTTGGGTCTTCACCAGGAGGCCATGTGGGTCTCGGTTTGCCAACGAGGCTCCGACATTGGATCTTCTAAATTAATTAAAAAAGCTTGCTTCTGGTTCATGTGTCATATTACAAGTCTCTTGTATAAAGCGCCATCTACGTAATATCTCTGGGTTTTTTGTATACTGACACATTAATGCTAGGGGAGAAGGGCCCACGTTCGGCACTTTTTTGGATTAGTATTTTTGCAGGGCACATTTCTGCGTGTTTTTGAAGTTTAGCTATTCAGTGTTGTTTGCTCATATCTTGCCTAGCTTAGGAAAAAATAAATCCTTCCGATTCCTATCGTGCTGTCAGCAAAAGTGGTTTTCCTGAAGTTGGTCAGAAGTGCCGAACCTGCCCCACCCCTGTCCACGTTCGGCATACATTGGTCCAGGTTCGGCATGTCAGTATTTCGGTACTAGGACCAATGGCGAACCATCTCTCAAGTGGTCTTGTAATGTCTAATATTTTGAAACTGAAGTTTGTACTTTGGAAAAGTAAAAAAAGGATGTCTGATACTTCTAAAATAACTGTAAAGGCTAGTCTTAAAAAAATGATTTTATTACACTGTATCCACACTAAAAACAAACTATTTATTTTTTATTCAGGCTCAAGGATGGAATGGAAACCTAGGACCTGCAAATATTATGTAGCCGATGCACATTACTGTTTTACTACTCCAGCATGTGGGGCCCACGTTCGGCAGGGGAGGATTGCATGGATAATTGCATGCCGAACGAAGGCCTGGGTTAGGGGCCGAACCTGGGATTCTCGCCACCTTCAGGGAAAAATATAATTTCAGACGGAAATAGAAGATGCCGTTGATCTCAACAACGGAACACACCAGGTCAAGCCTACCCGAAATCGGCACAGTTAACAGTTTTTTCTTCTGCAAATATTTTATGCCGACTTTTCAACTTTTTGTGGATCCCAAAAATTTAATTGTAACGGCTTAAAACAACTTGTCTCAACACAAACTTCAAAATTGAATAGAGAGCATCGAAGTTGCAATCAAAATATCCGGAACAACTGAGACAACGTCCCAGCCATACTTTCAGAATTTTTCGAAAGATGGCTCGCCTTTAAAATCAAAAAGACGAACCTGGGCCCTGCCGATCGCGGCCCCTTCTCCCCTATATCTACAAAACACACATTCATACCAAATTTTTATTATATTTTAATATTTAGAAGGGCTTGAATTCTCTGCGGATTGGGTAGCGCTAACGCAAACGCAAGAGTGAACCCCAATCCCCTTCTTGCGTTGCGCAGGTCTTCCACTCGCAAAGCTTACGTCGTGTCCCCGCAATCGAACAGCGACATTTTCGTTGCTCAGTTTGAAAGGCTTACGCTTTTGTGTCACCCTGCACCAGTGTTGCCAGATTGGCGTATTTTACGCCATACTGGCGGATCTTGTCGGAGACTGGCGTAAATATTTTTGCAACTGGCGTGTGGCGTAAAACGTGGCCGTTTTTATGGCACTTGCCCTTCGGCCAAGTGCCATATAGCGATCGCAATTTCTGTCCGTCCGTCGGTCGGTCTGTCGGTCGGTCCGGGTTTTGCTAGTTCGGGCACTTCCACATAAGCTAGGATGATGAAACTTGGCAGGCATATCAGGGACCCCAAATGATTAAGTTGGAAATAGTCACTTTCCCGATCCGACCATCGTGGGGGGAGGGAGGGGAGCCGGAATCCGGAATTGAGTGGCATGCATAACTTTCGAACGGGTGATCAGATCTTAATGAAACTTGATATTTGGAAAGACGTAATGCTTCAGATGTCCCATACCAAGTCCGGACCGAATCCGATGTGTGTGGGGGGAGTCGGAGGGGGGGAACCGGAAATCATGTTAAACGCTTAGAATGGAGCGATCGGGATGAAACTTGGTGGGAGGAACAAGCACAACCGCTGGATACATCATTGACAGAACCGGACCGGATTCGTGCACTGTGGGGGGAGTTAGAGTGGGGTTCCGGAATTCCGGTGATACGGAGTTAAGTTACTTCCAGGTGGGCTAGGACAATGAAACTCGGCAGGTAAATCAGGGACGCGACCAGATTAACCTGGAAATAGTCAGCTTCCCGATCCGACCATCGTGGGGGGGGGGGTGGAGGGAGGGGGAATCCAGAATCTTGAGGTATGTATAACTTCCGAACGGGTGATCGGATCATAATGAAACTTGATATGTAGAAAGACAACATGTCTCGGATGTCCCGTTTCAAGTACGGACCGGATCCGATGAAGCTGGGGGGGGGGGGGGGGGGGGGGGGGGGGGGGGGGTCGGAGGGGGATCCGAAAATCTTCTGACATGCTTGGAGTGGAGCGATCGGAATGAAACTTTGTGGGAAGAACAAGCACAAGCCCTATGTAGATCAGTGACAGAACCGGACCGGATTCGGGCATTTTGGGGGAGTTAGAGGGGGGGGGGTCCGGAATTCCGGTGATCGCAAGTTAAGGTACTTCCAGACATGCTAGGACGATGAAACTTGGCTTGAAAATTAAAGACTTGACATGATTGGCTTAGAAATAGTTAGTTCCCAGATCCGGCCATTCCTTAAAGTACTAATGCTAACCGCAAAGTACAAAAAAATACTTTTAAGCAAAATATACATTTTCGTGATCCCTATGAGCCCATGATCATTTTTGCCTCAAGGGTTTTGCTTACAACTAAATTCCTTAAAGTACAAACAATACTTTCGAGCAAAATATACATTTTCGTGCTCCTGATGGTCATCCTTTTTGCTTCAAATTTTTGATTACAGATGATTTTCTATAACTTGGAAATAATCACTTGCCCGATCCGACCATCGTGGGGGGAGAGAGGGGAGCCGGAATCCGGAATTTAGTGACATGCATAATTTTCGAACGGGTGATCGGATCTTTATGAAGCTTGATATTTGGAAAGACCTCATGTCTCAAATGTCCCGATTCGAGTCCGGACCGAATCCGATGAATGTGGGGGGGGGGGTCGGAGGGGGGAACCGGAAATCATGTGACACGCTTACAGTGGAGCGATCGAGATTAAACTTGGTGGGAGGAACAAAAACAATCCCTAGGTTCATCATTGACAGAACCGGACTGGATTCGTGCACTACGGGGGGAGTTGGAGTGGGGTTCCGGAATTCCGGTGTAACGGAGTTAAGTTACTTCCAGATGTTCTAGGACGATGAAACTTGGCAGGTTTATAATGGACTCGGCCAAATTAACTTGGAAATAATCACTTGCCCGATCCGACCATAGTGGGGGGAGGGAGGGGAGTCGGAATCCGGAATTTTATTGACATTCATAATTTTCGAACGGGTGATTCAATCTTAATAAAACTTGGTATTTGGAAAGACCACATGTCTCAGATATACCATTTCAAGTCGAGACCGGATCCGATGAATGTGGGGGGGGGGATCGGAGGGAGGAACCGAAAATCATGTGACACGGTTAGAATGGAGCGATCGGAACCTCCCGAGCGTCACCGTCAAAAGGAAGTGCTTCAAAATTTCGCTGATTTTTCCAAAAGATGTCAAAATACTTAAAACAAATTGTTCAAATATATTATACAACAGCAAATATAACTAACTGACCATTTCTTTTGAACGTAACTGTAGTACCAAACAACCCATCACACTGACAAAGCTACTATCCATTCACATCCTACTACGATAACTTGAATACAAGCTAAAAAGCTTGCAAGTGCCATATGAGCTTGCAGCTCTTGTTCTTTTTAACTGGCGTGTTTTTTGGCGTGAAGTAAGGAATTGACTATCCTTACCAAAACCCGACTGTTTTTCTGACAAATCGACTGTTTTTACGTCGTTTCAATCGTCGCTAGCCCTGTCGCTACCTAAGGCCAAATTTTTTTTTTTGGGGGGGGGGGGGGGGGTTCTGTGTTCCCCAAAAATTTTGTCATTGAGTTTTTGGGAGGTGTAAATTTTGCTCGCGTATTTTTCAATGGCCACGGCTTATTTTTTTTACAACGACCTGGCAACACTGCCCTGTACAAATTTACACATTTAGTCCAGGAAAATCTACTCACAATGCTCCCTCAGGATGTCCTTGAGCTTATCATTTCTCTCGCTGTGTTCAACAGGGATGACCACTTGTTTCACGTCTGAACAAGCTCCTCCTACCATACCAACAGCCAAGAAAAGGTAATCGTTCAGGAATTCAGCCGCTAGAGACTGCACTTCGTTCGGGAACGTAGCTGAGAACATCAGAGTGACTCGCTCCCCCTAGAATCAAAGTGGATCGTAAATAATGTGAACGAATTCGGGAGAACATATCGGACATCAGATGGGAAGTCAGAGATCGAGCTTGATTCACTGAACAGCTAAGGACGCGAATCCTTGGCTGCTCTAGTACGAACGAGATAAACATCATTTCATGGCAAAAATGGAAAGGTAAACAGAATAAAAAAAAAGCATAAATGGCAAATAACTTATTTTTCTTTTAACAGGGCTTTTAATATTTGCCAACTTAAGTCCAACTCAATTTGTTTGTCATTGATCTGCATTTACTCTAGTGCCCTACAAACGTATTCTACTGACATGTCCTAGAAAATTACCACTTTGATGATAATAATTAGTCTTCCAAATTATTTAAAACACAACTCGAGAAATCGCTGTAGCGCTATTCATTTGATCCTCGACAGTAAACACTAGGTCGCTTCCCAGCAAGCTTCGGTAAATTGGGGCGTGGCTTTGCTACAGCCACTACTTGATTCCTCTCGGACCTCGAAACTACCTGATAATCACCACGTGAGTTAACGTCAGCGTGAACAGACATTTTCTTTGTGCCTGCGTATAACAGCTAGTTGGGAATATTAACTGCTAGCAAGGCAGAACTCGGAAAAAAATGTTCTTCTTGGTTAAAAGGTAGGATACTAATGACTGAACAACTAGCGCATGGAAATGACAAGCCAATCTTTAAATGATAATTCAAGCAAACAAACAAGTATTTGGGTGAAGCTGACACTGATGTATACAGCATTTTTTTCTTGCAAAAACAAGTCAGCTGTATCGAAAAACATACACCTGATAAAAATAACTGACGGAAGAATAAATTTGATAAGATGACTGAAAACCTTTTTTTCTTTGAGAGGAAGGGACTCCTCCATTTCTGTCACGTACGGTACGTGATGGATATTCTTTGAAGGACACCTGAATGAAGAGTACCAAGTATCATCCCTATCTGTATGACTTCCGTTAACATTGCCTGCAGAAAACCCAATCCAAATACGAAATAGTGTTTCCAAGCTATGATTTTTGTTCCTTTTTGCATCTGACCTTATTTCAGTACCAAACAACTTTAGAAACGAACAAATGTCTCCAATCAGCCCTTCTTCTGGAATATTTTTTAACCAGTTAAGCCAAACGTATATCTAGAAGAAATTCCAATACGATCCGGCCAGCGCTGTACAAGATTTGAATGAATTGCGCTTTTTGTCTTGGAGTCTGCATGTGCAAACCTCCAGAAAAGAACATCCCTATTTTGAAAACGTCACGCTCAGGAGAAGAATGCTCTCCGTGGCCATGTCTGTAAATGCATTCTCCATGGTTTGTTCAAGTATGGTTTCATTGTTCAGGTGTCCTTTAAAGACAGACATTTACCTTCAACGTCGTCGATTTGTGATACACGGCTCTCTTCACATCTTCTTTAAATCCCATGTCTAACATCCGGTCGGCTTCATCTAGAACGAGGAACTGACACTTGGAGAAATCGTAGATACCCTTCTCCAAGAAATCCAGAAGACGTCCAGGCGTAGCGACGAGGATATTGCAACCTTGCTAAAAATGGAATGAGTCCGTGATAGTCGAATACACTTAAGGTATAGCCATGAGTGAACAGTGAACTGGAGGTGATCAGAATTTCATTTTGAATCAAGGTAGGAAACCCGGAGGCAACCTTCTAAGACGAACGAGATAAACATCATTTCAAGATAATAAGATTAATATTAAAACATTGGTTAGAAACTGAGAGCCATTGTTTAAATATACGTTTTAGTCAGCTTGGGCTCAAGGAGTACTTGATAATAATAATAATAATGTAACAATAATATAATTGCAATAATAAGGCTTTCGCCTCTATAAATAATCTTAATTATTAATGATAATAATTAAGTATTCCTTCAGCTCAAGCAGACTCCGAATCACATTTGATTGGCATGATCGGGTCTCAGGTTCGTTCTTCGAGCAACATCCTGAAGGGGACCTTGCCAAGATGAAACGAAAGATCGCTGGAACCAATATCACCCGACTGACGGTACAGTAAATTTGTTGGAAAACACGCAAGTCCAAGCAACGCAAAATAGCTACTCGTCAACACTAACCTTGACTTTTTCACTCTGAGAGCGAGGCTGGACTCCTCCATAGACGACAACGGTCTTGATGACAGAATTGAAGGCGAATTTCTTGGCTTCTTTTTCGATCTGAATGGCCAACTCGCGAGTGGGGCACATTACAACTGCTTCCGGAGTCTGAATCTCCGCGAAAGAGCTCGAAGAGCAGCCAGACTCCAAGAGGTGGTTGATAATGGGCACAAGGTAAGCCGCCTGAAATTAAGTGACGATAAATATAACTATTCTGTACAGAAGAAAATAAAAATACTATTTCTTAACGTAGCGCGGCAACATGTCAGGCTTCGATTTTCAGTAGTAGCACCGTTATTGTACCGATTTCATCAGTAGAATTCCCTTCATAGCTTCTAACTGCATGTTCAAACTTGTTCACTTCGAAAATGTTAGCGGTTCACATTTTTTGTTCAAATAACGAATTTCAGTCGGCTTCGTAAAGCCACTCCTTTGACCTTTCCCGGCCGGTGTGTCACAACACGAAGAGAACAAACAACCCTTCTTAGGGGTAATGCGAGTTACCATATTGTAACAAAGTATGTAGAGAAGGTGGAGGCTGACGAGAAGCTGTCCAGCGACACTTCGTGAGACAGGTTTCTGGTTCTCCATCACAGAGGGTCGACGTAACCTCTAAACCTTCACTGCGAGTGCTCAGAGCTTTACTGACCGAACAAATGAGAAAAGAATATTCTTAAGCTTTAGCACACTTTCCTCGATTCATGGTCCAAAGGGCCCATAAACTGGACTACTAAACGGTATTTATGAACATGAACGTGGGTAAGGGCGCGAGTTATCGTTCAGGCAGAAACGCTCTGAAACGCTTGAGCAACAATCAAATATCTTAGCTGCAACGGGGCTTCTTGAACTATTGACTTGTGAACTGAAATGTGGCGAGTCGAGACCAAGAGAACCAGGTCACCATACCACTCCAGTGGCCGGTTTAGCCCGACTTTACCAGTCAAGGTAAAGTCCAAGATTCGCCCCAGAGAAAGAAAATCGTCTGACCGACCAAACGAGAAAAGAATATTTTAGCACACTTTCCTCGATTCATGGTCCAAAAAGCCCATAAACTGGACTACTAAGCGGTATTTATGAACTTGAACGTGGGTAAGGGCGCGAGCTATCGTTCAGGAAGAAACGAAACGCTTGGGCAACAATCAAATATCTTAGCTGCGACGGGATTTCTTGAACTATTGACTTGAAAAGAACTTGAACTGAAATGCGGCGAGTCGAGACCACGAGAACCAGGTCACCATACCACTTAAGTGGCTGGTTTGGCCCGGGTTTACCAGTCATACCGATTTCCAAGCGCCTTAACAACAATCAACTTACGGTTTTTCCTGATCCAGTTTGAGCACAAGCCATTAGATCACGCTTGGCCAGAACGATTGGGATGGCATGTTTCTGGACAGGGGTGGGTTGGCTGTATCCAGCCTTCTTGATGTTCTGAATAACGAAAGGTCGAAGCCCAGAAGTTTCGAAGGAGGTAATAGCGCGAGGAGCGTTTTCACCAGATACCTAGGGTGGAGAGACGAACAAATTAGAGAGTGCCGATTAAGGAGGAAGGCACCAGCGTAAGATGATGTATGGTCAGTGATATAATGTCATCAAAGTCAGAACGTTTACTTTAAAGCATCATCCCAATAACAAGACCAAAGGTTTCGATGGGATCCCAAAAATTTTATATTTGACCCAGACAACTACGTCTTGACTACGCCAGATCCAGTCTTCGCCAGGCTAATCATCTGAGAAAATTAAGTTCAGATATACCTGTATAAGCCATATTTATTTTGACGATACTGATCGAAACTTCCTGCTTTACTTCTGCCGAATTTCCGTTTTCGGCCGAATTCCGAGCGAACTACTTGTCCAGCCAAAAAAAGATAGTTCAGAAACGAATTCAGCGCATCGCCTTATCCCTATAAAGAACGTCTAATCAACTTCAAATAAAACTTCAACTTCTAAAAAAAATCCGGTTTCAACCGGATTCCGGACGAACTATATGTCCGGATAAAAAATGATTGTCATATACAGATTCAGCGTCTCTTCTTACCCTTAAATCTATCATCTAATCAACTTCAAATACAAATTTTACTTTTAACAAATTTTCCGGTTTCGGCCGGATTCCGGGCGAACTACTTGTCCGGCGAGAAAATGGTTTTCACCATCGTGTTCAGCATGTTTTCTTACCCCTAAATCGAACATCTAATCAACTTCAAATAAAACTTTTGCTTTTAACAAATTTTCCGGTTTCGGCCAGATTCCGGGCTAACTACTAGTCCGTCGAGAAAATGGTTTGCACCATCGTGTTCAGCATGTCTTCTTACCCCTAAATCGAACATCTAATCAACTTCAAATAAAACTTTTGCTGTGAACGAATTTTCCGGTTTCGGCCGGATTCCGGACTAACTACTTGTCCGGTCAAAAAATGGTTTTCACTATCGTGTTCAGCATGTCTTCTTACCCCTAGATCGAACATCTAATTAACTTCAAATAAAACTTTTACATTTAACAAACTTTCCGGTTTTGGCCGGATTCCGGGCGAACTACTTGTCCGGCGAGAAAATGGTTTTCATTATCGTGATCAGCATGTCTTCTTACCCCATAATCGACTATCACATTAGCTGTTTCAAAACACTTTGTTTGTCCCTTAATTTAAACCCCCTCCCCCACCCCTAAATGTAGAGCTACAGTGCCCATCTACGAACTTGACCTTACTCTTGACCCAAAGAATACTCACACCAAGTTTCATCAAAATATCTCATTCCCTTCGAGAGTTATCGTGCTTACAGACAGACAGACGGACGGACAGACGGACAACTTTTGCGATGTCATAGGTATCCGTCACTAACGTTTTGGGATCCCAATAACTTAACAAGAGAGGAAAAAAAACTATTGATCAATCAATTTTATGGTAACCCTGATAGCACTGAACTAACGTGGAATAAACTGCAGGAACGCAAAGAGCAATAAGAGTAATTACACAGGGTCTCCGCCATTGCTCACACAAGATGGCGACAGAAGTTGAAAAAACTCAACTATTCATTTGTTCATAGAATAACACACGTCTGGAAATCTTCCATTCGGAATTGACGACTACAAAAACTATTTAAGTATATTAAGCGTATACTTAATGAAGTCTGTTCGTATTTAGACAGGACAGTAAGAGCGGTTGTGAAGATTCCGCAGTTTGTAACTGACTCAAATACTGATAAAGTGCAATTTAGATTTCTTTTTACCAGCTTCCGAAATTCTAAACGGCCATAAACATAAGTTCTCTCGGCTAGTACTGGGCGACGGTAAGCACGAGATGATTGGGATATTACTTCTCTACTGTTTTGTATTGGACGGATTTTTGGGTGCATCTTTGCCCGGTGTCTGTGAGTTCGTGGGACTGGTACTTGTCTTTTGACGGGACAAGGAATAATTCTTGTTTGATCAATTAATTAGCTTTGTTCGTACGATTTTACCGGGTTTTTGCCATTCGACCTTTTCCCCCGGCTTTTACCCTTGCGTTTATGATCATTTGCAAAGAAGTGTTAAGTTAAGCCTTGAACTGAGCCCAGACACTTCCCAAGCACTGAATTGATTTCAGGGACTGACGACACAAAAAGACTACCACATACCTTCACAGGGACGTGTTCGTATTTGTTAAAGTTGATACCAGCCTCAGTACCTCTATGGAAGAGGTTGGCTTCACTTTCATCTTCTTCTTCAGGTACATATGTCACGGGAACTCTGCCATCCTCTCCAGGCTCGGTACACTCCTTAGCAAAGTGACCTTCCTGACCACACCTACGGCAACCCCCTCCGCCTCCTCCACTGCTGGTTTTGGGGTTTGGGCAGTCCCTTGAGTTATGTCCTTCTTCTCCGCACTAGAAACATGGATAAATGATGTTAACCCACGTTAGATAAAAGGGCATAGTGGGGTTCAAAGGGGGATTCAGTCAGGGTTTAATTGTTCATCAATGTCAGAACGTTTACTTTAAGGCATCATTCAGAAATCCAGTAAAGACTTATCCGGGCCAAGCTACCGCTCCCCCCCCATACACAGACTGCCACAGCTCAACACCAAGACTAGGGCAACACAAACGCCTTGGCAAATTCTTTGCTTTTGGCTATTACTTTGGTTAAAGATAGGGATGGTTGAGATCTAGTCTATACGCATTACCCCTTCTTCTCTCAGTAAATGTCTCGCAATTTCGACTGAATGAAAGCCTTCGTTTTTATTATTATTCAGATGGGAGGTATTTCTGAGAATATAATAGCTTTCGAAAACCCGAGCATGTGCGGTGGACATTTCGAGAAGCAAATTAAGCTGCAAACGCCGACGCCCCCCCCCCTTTAACTAATTTTGTCCTCCCCCCCCCCCTTCGAATTGAGGAACAAGTGAATTAATGAAAGAAAACGGAATCCAAAAGAAACACAATATAGTTCCGCACTGCTAGACTTTGCAATCTGGTGAAATCAATGGCTGATACTTACGTTGAAACAACCCTTGCCGCGGTTTCCACCATCACCGGAACCTCCGCCTGCACCACCTCCCGAGCCCCAGGCATCGTCTCCTCCAGACGGAGTTGAACCCCAAGAGTCACCACCGCCACCTGATGAACCACCTCCACGCCCCCTTCCGCCGCCGCGACCGCCACGCTCCGCACGGGGCTGTGGACAGTCTCTCGAGTTGTGGCCTTCTTCGTTACACTGAAAAAGAAGGTGGTCAACCAGATTTACTGATTTTTCCGGTTCCGGCGAGTACACAGATTTATCTAGAGGCTATGCCTCACAAAACTGCCTATGTAAGAACACATACTTTACAAGTAAGCCAAATCGATGACCCCGTGGCAGCTCTGTTCCGCTAAAATTAATAATCTGCCTATGCTCACGTAAGCTTATCGTTTAGAGCTATTTAGGTCACGACAGAAGAGACTACACAATACACAAAGATTACTTTTTATATCTGATACTTCACTCACAGAATGGACAATAAGAAAACCAACCCTTTGCCTATAAAAATAATTTTGAACTTTCAAGGCAATGTAAGTATACCGAATTCTTTTTTTCTTGGGTAAATCTATTTGCTGAGAAGAGACGAAGAAACGAGTGCAACACTGAGACAAGTGCATCAAGGATATTTTTTTTGTATCTACTTGGTGAATCGTGCGAGCTGGTATTTTCTAATGGTAAAAACTAAAGAAAATCTTATTCAATTTAGTTTAATTACTCTGAGCAGTTTACGACCCAATACTACAGAAAACAGGTTATTACTGCGAGGCTCTAATCAAGTGACACATCTGAAGGGGCAAGTTCGGATTACTAGAAAGAAGAATCAATTTCCAAGCCACTTACATTGAAGCACTTCCTTGATCCACCTCCTCCGCCACCGCTGCTGAATCCACCGCCGCCACCACCACTCGAAGCCCATGCATCTCCACCAGAAGTTGCACTTGATCCCCAGGCATCACTGGATCCATTGGTGTCTGAGGCCCCCCAGCTACTGCTTCCACCACCTGAGCTGGATCCACCTCTTCCTCCTCCACGACCTCCTCGATTGCTCTCTGAGCGAGGCTCTGGGCAATCGCGAGAATTGTGACCTTCTTTCTGGCACTGGAATAAAGGGAAGATTGTGTGGAATGTTAGCCTCTATAAATGTGCGGTGTCGCCGTTTCATTTGTGACTCTATGTGAGCAAGATTCTTGAGCCAGTTTTTCCTTAAAGCACAGCTCTTACTAGAAATGATATTTTCCCTATGTAAGGGATCAGAAAAAACGTTATTGAAATTAGCGATTTTCTTGTTAGCGCTTATCGACACTATCCAGCCCAAAGAGCGTAATTACGGGAAGAGGCCTCACTCCGAGGTTTTTCCCACAAGAAGCATTGCCACACGAAAGAAGCCATCTAGCGATCGTCAGATTCGCCCGTTGTTCCTACGCGACGAAATAGTTCTAGCCGATCAAAGAAAATACTTACTGCAGAAGCTTACATTTTAGGTTTTTCACTATACTGGACAATTCACTTAAGGATCAGGTATTGTATGCTTTAGGTTTTCTGAATAAAGTAGTTGAAATTATGAGATTGGTGAAATAAAGAGATCTCTAGACGAAAAACGGCTTCTCCGTAAGCATTGCAAAGCGCGCCATCTAGTGTCAAGTTTCATCAGAGACAAAAAGTCATTTTTAGCCGGTCCGACGATCCCTAGATCACTTATTGAAACGGGAAATGAGTCGAGTGAAGACTGTTCGTCAGGTAATTACGCTCTTTGATCAAGCCTTCCTGCTCTCCGACGCGGCGGCTGGGAGCAAAATGGTTGAAAACTGAACGCGCCGTGGTTAAAAAGTTGGGAAACTAAGCAAATAAAAGAAGTAAAAAACAAAATATTCTCATATCCTTATGCGTGAAAGAGTTGTTATCGGACATAGAAAATTCCGGCACACTTTGCGTTGTGTGACGGGCAAAACTCGGCATGGCCGAAAAAGCGTAAAAATTCGTAGGCACAAAATGAAACAATGGAGAGAGGTGGGGATTTTAGAAACTTGTTATTCCACAAGGGAGCTAGGTATATTATAAAAGGCAGAATAAGCAAGAGGGGTCCTTAAAAGCAGACCTGAACCCTGATACTATTCATTATTTTCGTTTTCAATAATAGGCACCATCACCAGTCCGCATATTTTTTATTTTCTATTCAGTTATTTTCATGCTTTTGGTTTCTAGATCCATCCATCATGGACCTTATTCGCTCCGAAGTGCGAATTAAGGTAAATCCAAATTTCCCGTGGAAGCTTTGTTTACAATCTTCACAATTTAGCCACGCCTCTCGCGTTGTTTGTGACTAGTTCTGCCGGAAATGCGACTGTACAAACCAACCAATCCGAAACAAGGTATGTTGGCGACGTTAGTCACGATTGCACGTAATAGATGTAGTGTGTTTTTATAGTGCAGACATTGCGAGCGTTAACGCATAGAAGATTTTCTGTTTTTTCTTCCGAGGAATTTGGATTGGAATACAGCAACATGACCGTGGTGCGAAACAGGAGCATGAAGCTCTTCACTTTTCCTTCCTAGCTTGACACTTGGGAATTTGGCCTATACACGCAAAAAGAGTTTTTCATCGAGTTGTCGCAAATTAGCACTGGACATTGGTCTCCAACTGGCGAATTCATGCTGATTTCATGCAACTCGAGTGACGTCAAGCAAGACTGGACAAGAACATAGCCACGCCCTGATTTACCGAAGAAGAGACTAGTTATTTTTTTTCTCGAACAGGTATGTAATGCATATCATCCTATGACCCATGGTCAGGTATAGTAAGACAATCTTCACACAGAAAGTTAGCAGTGGATATTACTTCATATCAACCTCCTTCACATGAAGTCATTTCCACCGCTAACTTGATATGAAGTGATTTCCGCTTCGGTGACTTCGGATGACAGTATGGTTAAAGTTTAACTGAAAAGCCAACTTATTTGTGTGTCATTTAATTGGATACACTGAATTATTTGGATACACTGAATTATTTGGATTCTGCAAAGTGATTTTTTATTTTCCACTATCTGCTCTAGTTATGAAGCTCAGAATATCTCCGGCCGTCCTCACAGCGTAAATTCTACTATGACGCGGGAAATTTTAATCTCAACACAATGCGGCTTTTCAGTGGGCAGTAGTGAGATTGGTGAAGATTGCTTAGTGCCTGAACAAAATTTTTTTTTTATATATCTTTCTCATAAGGCATACAACAAAATTACAAGCGCACAGAGGCACCACAAATCACACGGAAATTACATTATTTGAAAATCGATTATTCGTGAATAGCAGAACATGAAGGAACTCATTTTCAGCGGGTCTTCAAGCCAATTTAAGTGAATAAGTGATGGATAACTAGATTGTCCTATCCTAGCCCTTTTCGGTTAAACTTTAACGCTTCTGTCCGAAAAAGTTATAACAGTTACATTTGACAGTGCAAAACAGTTAAAATACCTCCCTCTTGGTTGATATTCGAATAACAAGCTGGACAGCCATCTAAAAATACCTCACTGCACTCAGTAGATATTTTTCATAACACACCTCGCATTTGACAGTGCGAAAACGGATAAGTCAGCTGAAATTTATTGGAGCTATATTTCGGCCCTTCTTGGCAAGGGTCCTCTTCAGGCTCAAAGCCGCTCAAGGTGGAAAAAACGAAACTTGTGATAAAACGAAACTTGTGATAAAGTCTCGTTTTTTCCACCTTGAGCGGCTTTGAGCCTGAAGAGGACCCTTGCCAAGAAGGGCCGAAATATAGCTCCAATAAATTTCAGCTGACTTATCCGTTTTCGCACTGTCAAATATGATTCGCAGTCAGCTTGGGCTGAAGGAATATTTACACACCTCGCATTTGGCTTGGATAGGTTCCTTCAAATGGAAGTTTCGATGATTTTTTCCGATATCAACCTCGATGTCGGAAGTTTTAAAGGAAGCTTAAATAACAATGAAATACACGAAATGCCATCACTTCAGCAAACTTCGAGAAAAAAAACTTACAAACACTAGTGAATTACTTACATTGTAACATGCTCTTCCGCCGCCGCCTGCGCCACCTCCTCTGCCACCCCTGCCCCTTTCTGCTTTCGGCTGAGGGCATTCTCTGGACATATGGCCCTCACCCTGGCACTGCAAAAAATAACTATGTCAAGGCAACAACAAACTTACCATCAGTGAGCAATGTGTCTAGGGCAAACGCCTGTTTTTAAGGACAGCATGGTTGAACCAATCTTTTCTTCATTGCGCTGTTGGAGATTAAAAGACAGTTGTTTCCGTGAAGTTTTTTTTTGGGGGGGAAATAGTCACAGTGTCACCATTTTCAACTAAACTAGAGCATGTTTTGTGAGTCCTTTGATTAGCATCTAACTATCCACCTTTATTACGCTAAAAGCCCCTGGGCTTTTAGCGAAATAAATATCATATCGCATCCAAGGGCAGTTGTCTGAATGACTTAATGGGATAAGTCAAGTAGGATATTCTTCAGTGATATTTTAGGCCTTATTGGCAAGAGTTCTTGTCAAACTGTAGCTGGACAAAACAAACAAGACATTCTGAGTCATTTTTTTTAAATCATGAAACTCCCCCACTTAACCAAAGCATACCAAGTATAGTCAGTATCAACCCCCTGGACTTAGGGCAATTCCTCCTTGTTGAGATGACTGATTCCACACATTAAAGAAAAATGCAGTTTTTCCCTCTTTGAATGTTCATTTGTCAATAGACCAATCAATAATCGTATTAACTCATACAAATAGCACATGCAGTGCTCATACGCAGTTTTATAAAGAAAACGAGGGAAACAGAAAGAAAAGATCCAACTAAATTAAGCAACATCAACAAAAATATTATAGGCTTACCGGTATACCATTATATAGTAGGCTTACTATTATTCTTGATTATACAAGCAACTAAACTGAAGTGTTCTTTCAAATTAATTCTACGTAAGTCTAGTACACTATGCCCTTTTTTTTAGATATTCATACTCAAATGCCAGGGGCACACTGGCTGGGGTGAGCATGGTATTTACAGCTGTGTCAACCCTGTTCCTCAGAGGGGTAACTTTGCACAGTACTTTAGTTACTAAACAAACCAGGATTTCACTCTGACACTGAAATTACTGTATAATGATACTCCTTTAGGGAATGAGGGGTACACACAGATACATTTAAAAACCATGCTTAAAGGACACCTGAACAATGAAACCATACTTGAACACACCATGGAGAATGCATTTACAGACATGGCCACAGAGAGCATTCTTCTCCTGAGCGTGACGTTTTCAAAATAGGGATGTTCGTTTTCGGAGGTTTGCACAGGCAGACTCCCAAGACAAAAAGTGCAATTCATTCAAATCTTGTACAGCGCTGGCCTGATCGTATTGGAATTTCTTCTAGATATACGTTTGGGCTTAACTGGTTAAAAAAATATTCCAGAAGAAGGGTTGATTGGAGATATTTGTTCATTTTGAAATAAGGACAGATGCAAAAGGGAGCAAAAATCAGAGCTTGGGAACACTATTTCTTATTTGGATTGGGTTTTCTTCACGCAATATTAACGGAAGTCATACAGATAGGGATCATACTTGGTACTCTTCATTCAGGTGTCCTTTAACCATGCCAGCAAACCCCAGTGTCAAGAGTATGGGTATCTAAAAAGGGCTTAAAGTACTCGACTGCTCTACATTACCCTTGGTTCTAAAAGCAGGAAAACCAAGTGAATAACTTACATTGAAACATTTGTTTCCTCCCCCTCTTCCTCCTCCACCCCCTCCTCTTGAGCCTCCAAAGCTGGAGCTTGAATCGTTACCCCAGCCATTCGAACTTGGGTTGTCTGTCCAGCCATTGGAGCTGGTATCAGCTGGGGCATCCCAACCACCACTAGCAGCAGGCTTTTCTAAAAAAAAAAAAGAGTTGAAGATTTAGTACTTTCTCACCTTCTCTTTCTAGACATCAAAATTAATAAAAAGAATAAGCACAGGAAAGGATGGCACAAACATTCCAATGGGTGGCCTATTTAGACTTATCTTTGGGGAAAGACTTACTTTTCTTTTTACACTTTATAACAAGATATTATTTTGTGCACATTTACACAGAAACTATTTTTTTGATTGTTTTACTGAATAAGGGTGCAGAAATGAGCAAATAAGGGGTCAGAAAAGGTTTAAAACAATATTTGCTATAATTTGATTGGGTTTAATTTGAACTATTGCTTGTGCTTAGTCTTGTGCATAACTAGTTGCTGAGCTTGATGTTTGTTTGTTAGACAGAACACAAGAATATCTTGGTAAAAAGGATCTAATTTTATTGTTAAGAAGAGTGTTATGATGGTATTTAGAAAAGGGGGTAATGTTAGTCAGAAAAAAGTTAAGTTTAATGGCCAAGAGTTGATTATAAAAGATGAATTTGTGTATTTCTGGGTAAAATTATCCTATAATGGTAAGTTTGCAAAACAGATTGTACTAAGTCTGACAAAAGATAAGCTGTGCCTATACTCAATTTTGGGGAGTCACCTAGGACATATTAAGGACATCAAGTCGCTGTTCCTGGCAAAAGCTGTAGCTTCTATGCATTATGCATCCACATTGGGGGAATAAGCTAGAAGTGGTCCAATCCCAGTAATTTAAGAAGGTGTTAGGAGTTAGCAGTAGGACAAGTAATTTATCAATTCAAGGAGACTTAGGATTATTGCCACTCCGTAGTAGGAGGTTAAGTAGTACGGTCCATTTTTTTGAGAAAACATCGAGTCTACATCGTTAGAATTTTAAAGGCAGGTTACGTGGAGGCCCTGAAAGATGGTTCCTGTGAGTCTTGGCTGGTGTTGATTAAGAAGATTTTGGATGATATGCTTAGTCTAAGAATCTATGGGAGGAGGACCTGTATCTTATGGTTGGTTTAGGACCTGATGAACTGAAGTAGATGGTAAGTTTTCGGGCAGATTCTTTACTGGTGGATGTGAGAAGAAAATAAATTGGTAGAACTGAGTGCGGTTCTGGTCCTTATTTTAGCCTGTTAAGCAGAAAGATGGATGAAGATGTGGAACACTTGGTTTGTTTTTGTAGTGAGTTGGCGGATCTAAGGAGCGAAGTTTTTGGTAAGGAGGTTCTTAAAAGGGAGTCTCTAAAACATGTAATGGGTAGTGAAGTGTTTCAAGAGTTGTGTCGGTTGGGTAGCATGGAGCACAGTGAATGTTTGATTGTAGGTTGAAGTCGTGGTAGGGATAGTTATTAGTTTGTTTGACAGTTATTAAGTTATTACAATATGAGTTGAGTGTTGAAAATTTGGACTGGTCCAGCTGAAACTTGGCCCAAATGACTTCTTAGGGAATACATTCAATCATATTGGTTACATTCCAAGTCGGGCAACATCCAAGATATGCTTCATTGGTGATCTTGATGGTCATCTGCTTCATTGGCAATCTTGATTGATTTCATCTTCGGATGGCGAAACCTGTTACTGCTGGCTTTCAGCAGATTTGCCATCCCCAGTACTGTTTTGGAGGCAAAAAGAAAACAGAAGATAGTAAAAAAAAGTATAGATAGCAGTTCAAAAAAGCAACAACCATTATATAAGACAATTACAGTAGAAGTATCTTGTTTGAACATGGCCCAACAGTAAATGGTCACCAAAGAAAAAGAAAAACCAATCAATATGACTTTTGAATCATGCTCTGTTTAGCGCCATCTGTATTTTTAGCACTAACAGCCTGCGCATGTCAACGCTAGGTGGCGTGCACAGCATTTTCCCCCATCTTTTTATAATGTGATTTCTTCTGTTGGCCCCTTTTACCGGGTTATGAGCTTCAAAAAATTCGAAAATAAACATGAAAAAAAAGCTCTCAAGCAGGGCTATTTATTGCCGTTATCGATAGACCTTACGAAGCAGTCAGTAAGCAGTAATTAATTTTGATTCAGAAAGTGTAGTAGACTGGTACAGGAGGGGTATCCAACCTCAGACAAGATTTCAAATTTCCAGTGAAGTCTTTCCTTCAGAATAATCCATCTGGCTTAAAAAGGAACCAACAAATATGACAAACATACCAGACTGAAGCTAACTGAATGGTTTACATATTGGATAAATAAATATTGCTTCAACTTTTCTAGTTCAACATATTTTTCTTTTCAAACAAGATCACTTCAACCTAATCCCACCTCGATCCGTTCGAAAATGACGAATAAGGAAGAGTTGGCGAAGTCAAAAGGCAGAAAACAGGATTTTAAAACATTACAAAATGGATAAAAAAAGGCACAGAATTTGAATATTTTTGGACATGTGACTTTGTCTTTGAAAAAGTCATATTTCGCATCTTGACTGTCAGGACAGCTTGTACATTTCATTTAAACATTTTAGCGGCAAAAATCGAGGTAGTGTAAAAACGAGGTTGGATACCCCTCCTGTAGACCTCTAGGGAAGTGTAGGGAAGAAGGGGTACACATACGTATTAGTACCCTACTCACACCTGGGGGCATGCCACCCCGTTTGTGAATGGGTATTAAGAAAGGGCCTAGTGTACTAGACTGATCTGAATGAATTGCCCAACTTAAATTCAAATTTGCTTTATTCTTTTCCAAAAATTCTTCTCGCAAAAAATAGCATAGAAATGTCAATAATAATTCACTAAAACCTGATGACCAAAGGTTAACCTTAAGACCTTAAGTTTGTCCCAGAACCACCCTGAGGCAATTATAAGTTAGCTCTTCTTGGTCTTGGCTGGTGTTGAGACAGAGAATGCTAATTTTCTTTTCCATTTGATGGTTCTGTAAGCAAATAGACAGGCCAGTGCGGTGAAACAGTCTCAGATGTGTTCAAATAAGCATAGGCTACCTCTAGCCTACTGTAAAATTAGGTTCATTAATTAAGCTTAAAACAGGATTTCAAATTAAGTAAAATCGAAAGCTAACCCTGTGTCGTCATCTTGAAGATTTGACCTCTCCCTTGCGTTGAGGAGCTGCCCGTGATGTCCTCATCCCACTCTTCCATGTTTCAGTCCGATAGAGGTAAAACGGCTAAATATGAGTAGGACTGCGAAAGAAGGTAGTTTCACCGGTAGGTGTTTGTAAGAGAGGAAGTGATGATTCTGATGATAGTAGGTAAAGCCCGCCCAGCAGAAGCCATCGTTTGGACTTTTAATTATTCCCAACTTTCAGAAACGAATATTTCAACTAAGCTTAAGAAATTGGCCTACTCAAAACAACAGTTAAGTACTTAAAATCTTACACTTTGAAGTGCAAGGAAAAACTAAATTCTTTTTAAGCAAGATTCCAGCTGAGCTAGAAGTAGAATCACGCCTTTCTGGATTTAGTTCTTGTTGGTCTTCAACCAGCGGATAATTTGAATTGACCGAAGCGAGGCTTATCTGTGGCTTAACCTTTTAGCATAATCTCTAGAAGTAAGTGTTAGGTGATAGCTGAAAATCAGTTAAGCTTTGTGCCCACGGAGCTTGAGTTTTTCCGTGATTTTACGCAAACAAAATCTGACTTGGAATTCAAATGGCATGGTGCCAGTTTTCTGCTAGCAACTTGTTTCAGTAGGCTATGCAATATTGCAATCAATACCAAATTGACATAGGTGAATGCAAACCTGCATTCTGTGGTTACAAAGCTTTATAGGAACCTTCTGGCTACCCATAACTGCATAACTGCTCATTAGTATGACTGCTAAAAATTAAGAAATCTAAAGTCCTGAAGATAATGTGCACATTTTTTACGTCTGTTAGGATTAGAAATTAGACTACGAATAAGATTAGACAAATATTAGACCCGCAAAGCAGCCATGGAGAGATGCCAGAGAAAGTCCAAGTGAAATTTCTGGATTCTTGATGACAAGTAGCCTAGAGTAGTGGTGATATTTACTGATATCAGTCTCAAAGACAGGATGGGGAAAAAGCCCATATGTTGTGTTTTAGTTGGAAATTACTGAGCTAATCCTAAAATTTACAGATCTTTGACATTCTTCAACATATTTTTCTTTTTTTACAGAAAGGGATTTTAGGCCTAAGCTGAAGCTGGTGATATAGGAACACAGGAACATACAGTTCAATAACTGGCCATCGGCCTAACTATCGGCCTAAACTATCCACAAATCCCTGATTTCGGAATAGCCTATGCATAACGCTGGTCATGCTGGTTACAGTATGCCAAATACTAGGTACAGAGGCGTTACTAGCCAAAATGTTTGGGGGGGGGACAAGGTATTTACCGACTGGCTGGTCATTTTTACCGACTGGTTTTTCAGATAAAAATGACTACTCTTGAGAAAAAACAACTGTGTTGACGAAAAATCAGCTGATTTTGAGAAAAAACGACTATTTTTAAGAAATAATCGACCATTTTTACGAAAAACTGACTGTTTTTAAGAAAAATCGACTGTTTCCTAGAAAAAAATCGACTGTTTTTACGAAAAATAGTGGCGCTTCGCGCAGACTCGGCTATTGTTTAACGACTGGCCGACAACATTGGGGGGGGGCGTCCCCCCCCTCCCCCCCTAGTAGTGACGCCCCTGACCAGGTACCCTAACCCAGTAAATATTGATGATTTGAGTGAAGTTCAGAAACCAACCAACCAGGATTCTGTTATACTAGGTTATTTCAGGGCTGGGGAATTTTGTACCATTTGAAAGATCCACTTCAAATTATACGAAAAAAGCAACAAAAATTTTTGTTGAAAATGTCTTCTCTTACTCATAACCTATATTTAGCGGTTAAAGAGTTAACATAGTTTAATGTGTGTGTATAATTGTATTTTCTTGTATATTTAGTATTTTTCGGCCAGATTGTTTCTTTGTAGTATTACATGTTGGGCCAATCAGTTTGTATTTAGTTCATTTTATACTCTCCGATCTTGGAGGTCAATAAAATATTTGAATTTGAATCCAACATCAGGAATCTCAAAATAGTGATCGGGGCTAGACTGTCTGATGCTTGTTTTAATGCAACCAACCATTGCATGTGCTATATTGTTAGTAATCAGTTGATACCATTCAGTCTGTCATGAATGGGTGATATTTTGGGTAGGCCATGCCAAATGTTGGTTATTTTATGTCCCAAATATTCGAAATACTTGGGCACTCATGTTAGAGAGTTAGAGCTGTTCAGGGTAATTCATAGGCAACATAAATAAAAAATTTAACTTGGAGTATTCCTTAACCTTAAGGCACATTGCGTGGACACAGTGCCGGGCACTGTGTCCACGCAATGTACAGTCTTTTTACCCCCGGCTGTACAGTCTTTTTACCCCATGAAAACTTTTAGAAGGTATTCTGACATGGCAGATAGGCTACTTTATATGTTAGCAACAACTCTGGAAAGTTAACAATCTGAAAAATTAGTGAATCTGGGCAGGCTGAAGGTTCCCACTGAACTTACAGCACAACTGTCTTTGACAGTGGTATAATCCTCTTGCAATCAAAAGTGTGGTGCTCCAAAATACGATGGGAAAAGACTACTGCTCTAGGCTACTTCACAAGTTTTTCCTATCCAGATACTCTATTTGTTCAGATTGTTGCACCACTTGGGTTGTTCTCAAATAGATATGGTCTTTTTTCCTTGGAACTTTAGTTAGCCTAAAATTTGGTAGGCCATTCCAGAATCCTCCCGTAGATGGTTTTCATGGTGGCATGCCCAAAAAATATAGCATTGTGATTTGTGGACCAAAACTGGGGATAAATAAAAAAATAATGAACTTTATTTCCTTAATAGCTTGTATTCTGCATGCTAGCATTGGATCATCATTCACACAAATAACACAGGACGCAATCATATGAATAGACATTACATCTATATGTTATATCATTTAACTTAACTAGAATTAAATATTGGGTAAAATAGGGTACAAAAGATTTCAGATAACCATCAGTCGAGTTATGGGTGGTCTTACTAGTCTCTAGGAAGCAGCTCCCTCTGTCTTTGTCGCGTGTTGGGCCTGCTACTTGCTATGGTTTCAAAATCAGGTAAAATGGCACGATGTGCACGCAATGCCTGAGATTTGCTCCCGAACGCTATTGTGAGCTGATGCCGTCTTTCACCAAGGGTTGGCAGGTCAAGCTTGACCAGGCCGTCCTCGTATGCCCTTTTTTGGATGGCTCCGAGTCTTTCAGTCTGTGCGTTTGTGAGTCCGGGGCGCCAAGCTGGACAAGCATACTCCAGGCAAGGTTGAATGTACGTGCAGTAGAAACCTTAAAACCGCTGCTTTTCGAGTAACATTTTGTATGTGGGAACTTCACTTTAGGTCATCGTCAATCAACAAACCGAGGAGTTTAACTGCTGTTTTAGACTCCAGACCTATATCCTCAACCTCAGGAGGTCCCGGGGGATCTAAAACTCAACTCCCAGTTGATGGGGAGTACCCAATACCATACCCAGACACCCAGAGTTTCGGTATACCTAATACCCATACCCCCAAAATAATCGTTGTGCCCTAAACTGGGAATCTAAAACTCAAATCCCAATTGAGATTCGATTAATCAGTATTATGGTATAATTAGAGCTTCAGCCATAAATGCCTGGTTCTGCAGAGGCTAGGCTAGCCTGATTCTAGCTCACAAGTAGGTTACATTAAATATTCCTTCAGCCCAAGCTGACTGCGAATCATATTTGACAGTGCAAAAACGGATACGTCAGCTAAATTTTATTCGAGCTATATTTCGGCCCTTCTTGGCAAGGGTCCTCTTCAGGCTCAAAACCGCTCAAACTGGAAAAACGAACTTGTGGAAAAAAGTTCGTTTTTTTCCACAAGTTCGTTTTCAACCTCAGGAGGTCCCGGGGGATCTAAAACTCAACTCCCAGTTGATGGGGAGTACCCAATACCATACCCAGACACCCAGAGTTTCGGTATACCTAATACCCATACCCCCAAAATAATCGTTGTGCCCTAAACTGGGAATCTAAAACTCAAATCCCAATTGAGATTCGATTAATCAGTATTATGGTATAATTAGAGCTTCAGCCATAAATGCCTGGTTCTGCAGAGGCTAGGCTAGCCTGATTCTAGCTCACAAGTAGGTTACAATAAATATTCCTTCAGCCCAAGCTAACTGCGAATCATACGTTTTTGCACTGTCAAATAGGTTACAATGTTACGATACTGAGACAGCATGGTTACAGCTGGCTATTATTTGGCACATTTTGAATATTTCTTCCTTATGAACCCGAGTACAAAGCTTTTCCACTGCTTTATGCCAAAGCCTATTTTCAACTCGGCCAGAAGCCTGATAGTTTTCTGTGTATTTCCAGGTTTCTCTCCATTGACAAGAAAAAATGGAAGAAAGTGACCTGATCACCTACTTCATCTTTGTCATACTCGCACTTGTTGCTACTACAGCAGGGTATCTTGTTTACTCAGGACTGCTGTACTCTGTGAATGTTCTTACGAAGAAGCCAAACTTCAGGTCCCTTGCGATTGGCTACAAGTTTGCTAGAGGCCCTTATAAGGAGTGTGGTTACCTTTTTACTGAAGCTCATTCGATTGACCCAGAGCTAAGGACAGTTGGAATTTACTATGACAACCCCCAGCAGGTAGGCTACAGTAGAAGAAATAATGAAGTTTGTAGTCAGATAGAAATTGGCATAGTTCAGCATTAACATCATTATCAGTAGGATAAATGAAACACACCTTTTTAGAGTTATATAGTTCACAGAGTTGAGTTCCCAACCCCAGGAATCTCCTTCGTTAGAAATCCTTTTAGTTTTTCCTTTTTCCCACTTACCAAGGTCTAGTGTTGATTTCTTGCAGTAGACGAAAGTAGGCAGCACTGCCCAGAGATGGGCGAATCCGGCCATGAAAGGATACCTATCCGAATCCAGGGCTAGGTGCGAATCCGAATCTACCAGTTCATGCTAAGGATTCGAATCCGGAATCGAATCCGGATTAGAATCCAACCTTTACAAAAATCATATATACGTAGGTTATCGTCTAAAAGTCAGTGGTGACAACACTCACTGATGTCTAAGGTGATCGGATAGCGTGACAGATTACTGATGATTGTTGGTGGGTGGAGATCAAAAAGTTGGATTGCCAAAACCCACTGTATAAAAACTGGTAAACGAAAACTAGAAGGACATAGACTAGAAATTTTAGCGGATTCGAAAGATAGAGTGTTTGGAATCCGAGTCCGAATCTGAATCCAGCCTGACAAGCAGAAGATTCGAATCCGGTCAAAAGGACGAATCCCGGATTCGAATCCGAATCCGGATTCGGATTTGCCCATCTCTGGCACTGCCACATTGTGTTGAGATGTGCCTGAAATTATCCCTCCCCTCCACACTGCTAGTAGAAAAGAGCAGTGCTCTCTTTCATTTCTGTCAGAATCCGGATTCGGATTTGCCCATCTCTGGCACTGCCACATTGTGTTGAGATGTGCCTGAAATTATCCCTCCCCTCCACACTGCTAGTAGAAAAGAGCAGTGCTCTCTTTCATTTCTGTCAGGAAGTTAAGCGTTTTATCCAGGAAAAATCCGAAGGATCCATGAAAAATAGATATGTGCTTTGAGTAGTTTTAAATATACCGGTATTTGGTGCACAGAAAACTACCTGTGGAGAGAACTAGGTACGCAAAGCATGTAAGAACCTAAGAACAACGCTTTCCATTGCGAAAGCCATTATGTTTTGTACGGAAGAAAAATCATTTGCAGTGTCACCTGTACTTTAAAGGTGATTGGAGAGTTAAATTGGATTTAATCTTTCAGGTGCCTCCCCAATCTCTACGCTACTGTGTAGGAGTAATTTTCTCTGACACAGACAAAGTTGTTGACGAATCTGTCAAAAAAGCGTATCTCGACAAAGGCTTCAAAGAGTTCACACTTCCAGAAGTCGATCATGCAGTAATGACCGAGTTTCCCTTCCGAGGAACGTTGTCTCTGCTTTTGGGAACAATGAAAGTCTATCCAAAGCTGACTGAGTATATTGCGGTAAGTGATTTATCTGTTTTACCCCTGTTTTGTTTCCCACATACTGTGTCAAGGTTTTGCTTTTCCTCGGCTGTTAACTTTTACGGGTTGATCCTTGCAGAAAGTCACCGTTGACGAGGACCTCCACGTCTCTGCTCTTTACAATTTTTCTACTTACTTACAGGTTAAGTGGTGAACAAAGGGGTTAGCCACTTGCGAGTAACAACCAGAAGGAAGTGAATGTATATGCAGTTTTATCAGTAGTTGCGTTTTTGCAGATACCATGGTATCTGTTACCACGGTAACTGGATCTGCAATTCGTCGTTTTTGCAGTTACCGGGGTATCTGATATACGGTCCACTGCAAAAACGACTATGGCCGAAATAGCACTTTTCGAAGTCATCCTAAAAGAAAAACTGATATAGTTACATCACTAAGTGCTGAACTTCTTTCTCACCAGTTTGACAAAATTTGATGAAAGTGAGATGACTTTTCAGATACCACGGTCAGACCGTGATATCTGAATATCAGTTACTACGGTAACTGACCAGATACAAAAATGCCTTTTGACCGTGGTATCAGATACCACGATAACTGCAAATACGACTTTAGACCGTATATCAGATACCATGGTAGGCTATCTGCAAAACGCAACTAGTGTTTATGATTCTATCGTGGAATGAAAAGAAAAGGTTGCTGGTATCAGGGTATAATGACAGGAGCTGGTTTTAAGCAGAAACAGCGGATCTTGAGTCCACCTTTAAGAGTTGAATATTAAAGGACACGTCGTACTTATTATAGTAATTTATTCTATTTCAGTAATATTTAAATCCATCCTCGTTCCCGAGATTCCTCATTTCTCAAGTTTATTCTATCCCCCCTATTAGCAATAGACTGATTATCACGCTTGCCGTGATTGCTTCTCTTTGCGTGGCGTATCAGGTGCCCGATCGTCGTTCCCGGTTAGGTGTCTCCGTTCGAAAACCGGTTGTGCACATTTCGCCATGAATGTCATCCAGGGCAAGGGGCATGGAAAGAGACTAAAAACAGCCGAAGTCGTGTTTATTTTCTGTAAGGATAGATAGCTTAGTTGTAAAGTGGTCAACTATCTCAGAACGTATGAGCAGAAACACTATGCAGTGCGAGGTGTCCTTTGAACACTTTGATGGGAATAATAGTGCCACGCTGTTGAGGAAGAGCATTCGTTTTGATCGTGTCGTGCGTCGGTCCGAGAGGAACTCTGGCAGTTAGTTCTAGTTTTGACCTATCAGTTCATCTCGTCAGTTTTACAAAAATTTTACCGACTTTTATTTCAGGACGTGTCTCGAAAATTTTCTTTAATTTTTTGTTAATCATCTGTAAATATTGCGTATGTGACTGGCTCCCCCGAGTTCCCCTAACGATTTCGACTACCTCTTCTAGCTTTAAGCTATATAGTAACAAATTTGATTGATTGATTGATTTTTTTTCCTCCAGGAGAAAGAATTGACTGCTCATCCAATGATTGAGATTTATGGCGCTGACAAAATTACATATTTTGTCCCAGTTTCGAAACAGGACGATTTTTACGTGCCGGAGGCTCTTGAAGCGGAAGAAGAAATCCTCCAGTCTGAATCGGATGCTCCTGTTGACGAAGGAAACGATGGTAAGTTCTTGTTAGAGTCTTACCTATATTAACGACCGTTCACGCTTGTGTTGTAACATGATAAAAAATACTCTGCCTTGTAAGCCTTATCCTCCTCTCCCGTTCAACTTGAAAATGAAGTTGCACGCCCAAGTATGTGCAGATCTTCAACACGGAGCCTGGAACCTGACAATGAATCCCGAGAGAACATAACCTTTGATGACTTTAGCGACCATGAACATCCTGAAATGTGGGATTTTAGATCAGCCTCGACTGGTTTTGTGGCAATTCAGTATAATATCCGTTGCTGTGTCTGTTGGACCAATGAAAATTCCTCGAGTTAGTTTTGAGCCTACCAGGATTGCTATAATATTTTCAGATAGTTGCATAGTTTAGTATGACTAACTAAACTCTTCTAATTCTAAAAGCTCATTCAGTTTCAGTTATATTTAGAAACATCTCTCCTTAAACGTTTCTCTCTTTCTTCCTTAAAAGCCACGTTAGATAGATAGAAAGTTTATTGTAAAAATCGACTATCGTGGTTATAAACCAAATTTGCGATTATTGTCAAACAACATAATAAATTACAATATATTATGTAGCCTATCTAATGTCCGTACGTTTAAAAAACCGTCATGCTTCGTTAAAATATTTCACGAACTCGGGAATAAAACTTTTTTCATATCTAGCGTGTTTTGTAGGTACGGGACAGAGCTTGGGAACCCTAGAACTTACCACTCGTTCTGGTCGATTTCTAACATTTTGATAGGGGGGAGGGAGGATTTGGGACTGGAGGGGATGAGATACCATGGCTGAACCGAAGTCAGCGCTTAGCTCCTTTCTGCGCTCCTGCAGTGTTTTTAGGTTAAAGTGTTTTAAAAGGTACGAGTATGGAAGCTTCGGTCCGCTATGAATAATAAGAAGAGCCCGCTTCAGTATTCTTTCCAATTTATCTCTTTGTTCCTGCGATAATGAAAAATGCCAAACGGGTGCTGCGTATTCCAGGGTGGGTCTAATGAAAGAAGTATAGACACGTAGTAGGTGACACTGGGGTATTTTCATTTTTGAAAGAAGTTTTAGATTTTGTATTCCCGCATTGGCACGTTTCAGCATGTCCTGACAGTGCGCTTCCCATTTTAGATCTGGGGTTATGGTAACACCCAGTAGCTTAATTTTCTCTGCCTTCATTTTTTCCGGTATTTCTTCTTTGAAAGCAGGTTTCGATTTTAGGAAAGAAATAGTTAAAACCGCTGTTTTCGCGAAGTTAACTTTCATATCGCTATTCTGTGCCTCGTCCGCTACCTCTTGGATTATTGGATGGAAACGCATGCTGCGATTGGTCACGTATCACTTTTAACACACAAAATCCGTTCCTATTAATTTTTACCCGTTCCTAATAATTTTTACCACAGCAAGCCTGGCGGGATGCAAGTTTTACCAAAGACATTCGCGGATAGCATGTATAATTCCGAAATTCTGCGCCTTAAACGTAAGCTTGAACGGTCCCTTGCGGCTTGACTATACGTCTCGAATCGTTCCATCCCTTCTCAGTCCCGAGATTTCAAGCTTCATAAGCCGCCCTTGCGGTACTACGCCGATTTTTCATTTTCCGTATTTGGATCTTTAGGAGGTGGATCCGGCCCATGCTTATTGCTTCCGACTCTTCCGAGGACCTCACTGGCAAGAAATACCGGTTATCCAAGTTTGTCCGTTTTCCGCACCAAACCAAGGGGGCGAGCGATACTAGAAATAGCCGAGACGGGTTTATAATCTTTGAGAAGCCCAGCAGAGTTTGAAAGGAGTTACGTATGTTACAATAATAATAATAATAATTCATTAAAGCCAACAAAGGGCCATACATTAGCATTCATTCTCGCATTTAACGAACAAAATTGACCTTCGATATTACATACAAAAAAAATTACTCCTTTTTACCCTTCTACAATTAACTAAATTACCTCCAATCTAAACTTCCAGTATACACTTAAAATATTCACATACAGACCGAATTACCTGACGATTCATCGACTCCGTAATACCAGGAAATAGTATGGGTACCCCACCAAAAAAATCTTTCTCTAATTTCCTTCACCCCCCGGCAATCCGTCAGCAGATGGACTATATCTTCTGCGATTTTTGCTTTAATGAATTTACTCCCGGTTGTATCCTTTATTCACTACATAAATGACATATTCCGCTTGGTTTTACAAAATAAATTAACCAAACAGAAACTCCACGCTTCCGTGATCATCCCACTCGCTACTAAATCTTAACAAGAGTCCTTCCATTTCGATCACTCTCGAGGATGCGAGATGGCTTAGGGCAAATAATGTATTTGCCATGGCCTTTGGCTCTTAGTGTAAATAGATCTTATCTTAGGCCTATATAATCTTATAATTGCTAGTTTCCGGGTTCTGGCAATCCGTAAGACGTGATTGTCTGTATCAGGAAGTTTGAAAAATATTCCCGTTCTATACATTTGTTTCCTTTTCTCGTTTCGATAGGTGTCTCTGTCCGTGATTTTGCTCAAGGGACTAAATCACACAAATTTGAAAAGTTGGCATTTTGTCTACTCAAATCTGAAGGTGAGTCTTCACCTTCCGGAATCTGGGTTCCCAGATTTTCCGAGATTTTTTTTTTGAATTTCTTCTGCGATACTTAGAAATTCCGGAAATCTGGAAGTTCAAAAGCCCCTTTTTTCCGGATTATTTTGATATACTTTCGGACCGGTTCATATTCCAGATGCAGTTTACAGAAGACGTCAAAGAATAATCTGGAAGCCCAGATTCCGGAAGTTCCGGGAGGTGAAGACCGGACTTAACAGATATTTTTTTTCTTTGTGCAGATGAACCAGCCGATGAGAAGAAGCCAGTGAACGACAACGGTAGCGACAGCTCAGTCGGTTCCTTTGAGAAAGTTGGTCGCGCCAAAGCTGACTAACTTAATTATCCTTACATGTGTTGCTTTCGTACTAAGGCGGTATAGATGTTTCTTCAGGTTCGATACCGTAGCCTAGCTTATTTTTTTTTTCACAGCATACAGTAAACAAAAATAAAAAATAGTAGGCTAAGTCTCGGTGTCCACAGCGTCCGAATTTCGCAGTCGGATCCGGAGATTCGGTTTGTACACACATCGACTTTTCGCACCCGGTTTAGCTTTGGACCAAGTGGGGACCCAGTTCGGAGGCTTATCGGGGTATTCTTCTCGTCCATAATTGTCTATACCAAGAACTTATAATACTACTGTTAGGTAGAACATCTGCCTCTTCCTCCGCCTAGTGCATCCTTGTTTCGACTTTGCAGTTCCCGACCCGAATTAGCGCTATGACTGTAACCCGAAACTTCTGCCAATCACGTCTATTCAACCTGAAGTTAAATTAAATTAAATTTTATTTTTAACCCGTCATAGTGTACAGACGGATTATAGTAAAAAAAGTGAAAAAGAAAGAAACAACACTTAACAACAAACGAAATAATTTAAAGTTCATTAAGGCGAAACATGGATGATCACAATTTAGCTTCATTCTATTAATGGATTTCAGATATAGGCCCGAACATACGGATCCAGGGACCCTAGGCGGTGCCTCCTTTTTTGATAATTTTGCAAAAAAAAATAAACTTCACTTTTATTTAACGTTCGTTCTCTAACTCAGAAAAAGCAGACCTAGTATGAAACAGACGAGCACCGCCTATACTTGTTTTACATATTATAATTTTTGCATTTACATATCATTACGAGATGCTGCGGAACCTTCCGTGGTTGGAGCCCTAGGCATAAGTCCAGCACTGGCACTACACCAAGACGTATGGTGCTAACGCATCTGGTGTAAACGCTATCGGGTAAGCGCCTGCTCAGTCTTTATGGAACATGACAGCACGACTCAGTGGTTGAGAGACAGCAATTCGTTTCTTGCATGTTTGCTGTTGAATCGCAAGATTTGTGATCCCTGCTGTCCAATGCACGCGGTTGCGCGGAGAGAAAATCCGTGATTGTATTCCGAAATACTTAGCGTGTGCTGCCATCTGTTACGTGGTACCATGAACAGTGCCAGATTACCAAATCGACAGAGTGGGCCACTACCTATGGGTCCCGCTTCTTATAGAGGCTCCGCGACCAAGAGTCAACATAATGCTAATTTGAACTTGAAAGAAAATTAAATTTTTCTGTGAAAACTACGTGCTAGTGAATGGTCATCTCTTTCGACCATAAGTTATCTTCTGGGATATATTTTGTGCAAGGGAGCCCGAAATATCGACTTAATAGTGGCTTCCGCAGGGTTTAATCCTGCACTGACCATAGAGCTAGTCGACTGAACATTGTAGAGACGTGACAAAGCATAAGTTTCGGGTACAGTGATGTCACTCGTTCGGGTCGAGAATTGCATGGTCGGAGGGAGGATGCTTTGCAAGAAGTGAAAGACGGATTTTCTGCCACATAAAAATATTAGTTGCGTTTTTGCAGATACCGTGGTATCTGTAACCACGGTAACTGGGTCTGCAATTAGTCTTTTTTGCAGTTGCCGTGGTATCTGATATACGGTTGCTCTGCAAAAACGACAGTTGCCAAAATTGCACTTTTCGAAGTCATCCCAAAAGAAAAACTGATAGCCAGTCACATCATTAAGTGCCAAACTTCTTTCCCAACAATTTGACAAAAATTTATGAAAGTGAGACGACTTTTTCAGATACCACGATCAGTTACCACGGTCGGGCCGTGGTATCTGAATATCAGATACCACGGTAACTGGCCAGATACCACGATAACTGCAAAAACGACTTTAGACCGTGGTATCAGATACCACGATAACTGCAAAAACCACTTTAGACCGTGGTATCAGACCATGGTATCTGCAAAAACGCAACTATTGTAAGTTCTTGGTAATATGTGGGATGGGGAAGTGGAGTTCGACATTCCTGGTTCTAAAAGTGTGATATATAAGTTCAGGCTGTTTTGAAAGCAAGAACTGATCTGTCTTTTCAGATGTGATATGGTACTCATTCGCTATATTGTCTTTAATGAAAGCTTGTATTTTATGCAATTTGCAGTTTTTTGTGTCGGTTTGGAAATGAAATACTTTGGAGGTTAAAGCTGGATTTGCCAGGGAAACAGAGTTGCTCCCGTGACCATATAGGTACAGAGTAAAGACGTACTGATAGTCTTTAAGAGCACAGTACTATACCACTAGATAGGTAGGCTACATACCACTCAGAGTCTTTCAGAGCACAACAGGAGCACAGTATCATACCACTAGATAGTTACATACCACAAGAGACAGCACTAACAAACGTTCGCAGAGGAGCGTACATCCTGGAGGCTTTTTCTTCAAGCCTCCAGCTTTACTTTAAGCTTCGTGTGGAAATAAGTCGATCAAATCGGCTCACGCAGCTACAAGTAGCCTACAAACTCTCGCCGAAAACGGACGGAGAATCCTAAATTGCGCTGGAGACAACCGTATCTAGCCGTGGGTTGGATACTTATTGCCAAACATGATCTAAGAACAATCGTTCGCAAAACAGCAGAAACCTTCAGTGTCCGGAGGCTTTGCCTTCAGTATACTGCTTTAACCTTCGTCTGCAAACGATTCGACCAGATCGGCTCAAGCTACGAGTACAAATTCTCGCGAACCGGACGTCACAACGGTCTCGGATGCTAGATTCTACTCTGATAATGAGATTTCCGTGATGGGGTCGGGGTATAGGGGTATGGTGGAGCTTTGGCCATAAATCGATACTTCAAGATTTGTTCAGTTTGAAGGAAATAAGTGTCGTGGAATTTTTTTTTTTTTAACCGCTTTAAAGAAACATTAGGATACGTGATAGGGAATCGCTCTGCTCGGCTAACTTTTTAGATTATTTTAAAAAATTCCAGGACTACGGCAGATTTTTCCGTCTGATTTTCCGGTGAGAATTTGCACTGATTGTGGGCCAAGCCAGACTGTGAGAGATAATTGTAAATAATTTAGATTGTAAATAATTTAAAATGTAGCCGAGCGGAGCGAGGCCCTTTCATATTTCGTAACGTTTCTTTGAAGCGAAAGTCGACGCGTTTACAATACATTCACATGATTTATGGCGTAGGTGTAGGTATCAGTGAAGCACCGATTTAAGAATGGCACCAATAAACACGTTAAATCACCCAATTTGGAAATGTGGGGACGAAAGATTTTATGAAACGGCCTTTTCTAGCTTTATTTGGAGCTATTTGAAAAAAAATTAAATGTGATTGTGATTTATGGCCCCCAAAACGGGCGCATCGACGGTATGTTATCCTTTCAGTCATCTGAATACACAAAATGAAATTTAACAATATATTAAATAATAACACTGATTTCATATCTGCTTAACAAAACATTCAAAATTCGTCCTAAACATTTCTCCAGGCGGAGGAGAAGCAACAAAATCTGAGCAAAAATTGGCAAAGATTAGAAACTTTTAAAATCGAAACGTGCCATCAAAGCTCAAACCTAGAGCGTATATGCATGAATAATGCTGTAAACTGGTTGGATTTCACTTAATCTTCTTCTTACGCTATTCACCTTTCTTCTTTTTACCCTTTTTCTTTTCGGGAAGCATTCCTTTTTTCTTCGCTAGACACCGCTGACAGTACCAGTTTTCAGATTCGGATGGGGCAACGCGAATGCCAACACATACCCTGAAAATAAATGCTAAATTATAAAATGAACGCAAAAATTAATCCTGGAGATTTAATGACATTTTCCAAGTCGGAAAATTGATCTATGCCTGGATCCTGTTTTATTTTTTCATCAGGCTTTCAAATAGTAATTACGAACTATTCCACTTAATGGCGGATTTTGGGTGCTACAAATTAAAGTGCATCTCTTACTAGAAATGCCTTTTTACAATAAAATGGTTCAGAAATATCGTTTTTCAAAAGTACATAGTCACCTCGTGAAATTAGGGATTCTCTTGTTAGCGCTTGTCGATTTTGGCCGGATTACGCGCAGAAATACTTGGTTTTTCTCGAGAAGGATTTAAAACAAACGCCCGAATTGTTAAATGCTCAGAAATCAGAGCGAAATCCGGGAGAAAGGGATTTTCTTCCAAGGCGCCTCAAGCAACTAATTAAAATAAGCAATTAAAACAAAGCGGTTCACAAGCTAAAATATTCCTTGAGCCCAAGCTGACTTTGAAACATATATTCAAATAATGCATAAAACGGATGTGTCAGCTACGATGCTTATGGCAGCGATATTTCGGCCCTTCTTGGCAAAGGTCCTCGTCAGGCTATCAATCTTCAGGGTCAATGTTGGGGAAGAACGAACCTGTCATCAATTACTGATTACAGGTTCGTATCAGTTACTGATTACAGGTTCATTCTTCCCCAACGTTGACCCTGAAGATTGATAGCCTGACGAGGATTTTGTTCACAAGGATTTTGTAAAGAGGAGATCTAAGAAGTTGGTGTGCCGTCACTGGAGGTTTGAAAACAGTGAACAGCAAGAGGGGTCCATTGAGGTCCATTCTGGAAACATTCCGTGCATCCCACATTATAGCTTTCAGAAGAACGTTTTATAAATTTGGAGTATTCCAATAGAGGCTGTATAGAGCGTCGTGTTCGATTACTGGAATCCATCGACCCTCTAAACAACCTCTAATAGCCAAATAGTTAAAGAGATAGAGTTCCCGTTATATCAGATTATGTACGCTATTGGTAAGTTAAAAGTATATCTTATGTTTTCTCCTTTTTTTTCTCTCCCTATTTACTTTACACACCATACTATGGCAGCTTTTTTACTAAGCAAAACAGCACATTTTGAGACTCTCTTTAAAGTTTAACTGAAAAGCCAACTCATTTGTGTGTCATTTAGTTGGATACACTTAATTATTTGCATTCTGCAACAGGATTTTTTGATTTTCCACTATCTGCTCTAGTTATGAGGCTCAGAATATCTCCAGCCGTTCCCACAGCGTAAATTCTACTATGACGCGGGAAATTTTAATCTCAACACATATGCGGCTTTTCAGTGGGCAGTGGTGAGATCGGTGAAGATTGCTTAGTGCCTGAACAAGAAAAAATTGATAAATCTTTCTCGTAAGGCATACAGCAAAAATACAAGCGCATAGAGGCACCACAAATCACACGGAAATTCCACAATTTGAAAATCGATTATTCGTGAATAGCGGAACAACAAAGTAACTCATTTTCAGCGGGTCTTCAAGTCAATTTAAGTGAATAATTGATGGGTAACTAGATTGTCCTATCCTAGCCCTTTTCCGTTAAACTTTAAAGAGCGTGTGATTTGCCAGTGGTGTTTTGATTGACCGTATTCTGGTTCAAGGAGTAGAAAAATGTCCTACGGTACGTATTTTAACTTCAAAATGTCGGACACGATTCGGAAATGCAAAAATGTATTTTTATGGGGGACGCACCTCAACGGAGGCCAAAGTTTCAATTAACCCTTTATTTGTATGAAAAAAACTGCTTACCAATGGTACCAGTCGTCACATTCGTCACAACCGATCATGGGGGTTCCATCGTCTTGGCGACCACAGGTAGGACATATCCAGATTTTATTGCCCTCTTCGTCCTAAAAAGCAAAAACTGACAAGTTTCAAAATACAATGAAAACAAACGTGTCTAAAACATAGGCTATATAGTACAGGAGAAAAAAAAATCCCTACCGTACAGGAAATTCACTGAAATCCGAAAACGTGCGTAACCTAATTCAGGACATCACTAAACCGAATGGCAGAAGAGGAGTTTTGAGACAGCGCTGATGATTTATGGGATGTTTTCTTCTTCAGTTAATAATAACAATACTAATAATATTTTGCAAAAAACAATAAAATGTTCAAAGGACAAGGACTTGTAAGCGTGATCTATAAACTAGACTAGAAATTATACTGTTACCCGTGCGATCCCAATGGCCTACTTTTTACAAATAGCCTATATTATTTATATTAGTATCATAACTCAATTTCGATGTGTAGTACTTCAATACCGCAGTACAGTTTCCTAATGTCAGAGTTTCACAAGCAAAGTCAGTGGCTTAATTTGAAGCCGGGGATGGATGCCCTAGAGATGGAAACACCGTCAGTAGTGAACAGAAAGACAAAAATGCTCCTCGGTCTGGATTTGAACCCCCGACCTTCGGGCTGATACGGCAATACCGAGCCAAAGGACCTGTGAACAAAATTATGAAAACGAAATTTTCGTTTTTTTTTTCTTGATCAGCTAATTATGATCGGAATTTTATTTATCACTCGCACATCATCTTAGAGGTATAATTAGCTGAACAACAAAAAACCCAAATCTCGTTTTCATAATTTTGTTTACAATGAATGGTCAGTTTGGCTTCACTCGAAAGAGACAAGCGGGTAATTCAGGCCCGAGGCAGCGTATCCAAAGAGCGGATACCGAATGTAAAGTTATCTTGTTCTCTTTATTATTTCATTTGTTCCTTTTTATGGCACTTGCCTTCCGGCCAAGTGCCATATACCGATCACTTTTCCGTCGGTCGGTCGGTCTGTCGGTCGGTCGGTCAGTCCGGTGATCGCGAGTTAGGGTACTTCCAGATGTGCTAGGACGATGAAACTTGGCAGGCATATTAGGGGCCCGACCAAAGTAACTTGGAAATCGTCACTTGCCCGATCCGACAATCGTGGGGGGAGGGAGGGGAGCCGGAATCCGGAATTTAGTGACATGCATAACTTTCGAACGGGTAATCGGATCTTAATGAAACTTGATATTTGGAAAGACACCATGTCTCACAAGTCCCAACTCAAGTCCGGACCGAATCCGATAAATGGGGGGGGGGTCGGAGGGGGGAACCGGAAATCATGTTAAACGCTTAGAGTGGAGCGATCGGGATGAAACTTGGTGGGAGGAAAAAGCACAACCCCTAGGTATATCATTGACAGAACCGGACCGGATTCGTGCACTGGGGGGGGGGAGTTGGAGGGAGGTTCCGGAATTCCGGTCATACGGAGTTAAGATACTTCCAGGTGGGCTAGGACGATGTAACTTGGCAGGCAAATCAGGGACACGACCAGATTAACCTGGAAACAGTCAGCTTCCCGATCCGACCATCGTGGGGCCGGGGAGAGGAGGGAGGGGGAATCCGGACTCTTGAGGCATGTATAACTTCCGAACGGGTGATCGGATCATAATGAAACTTGGTATGTAGAAAGACCACATGTCTCGGATGTCCCATTAAGTCCGGATCGGATCCGATGAAGCTGGGGGGGGGGGGGTCGGAGGGGGCTCCGGAAACCTTGTGACATGCTTGGAGTGGAGCAATCGGAATGAAACTTGGTGGGAAGAACAAGCACAAGCCCTATGTAGATCAGTGACAGAACCGGACCGGATTCGGGTATTGTGGGGGAGTTAGGGGGGGGGTCCGGAATTCCGGTGGTCGCAAGTTAAGGTACTTCCAGACATGCTAGGACGATGAAACTTGGCTTGAAAATTAGAGACTTGACATGATTGGCTAAGAAATAGTTAGTTCCCAGATCCAACCATCCCTTAAAGTACTAATGCTAACCGCAAAGTACAAAAGATACTTTTAAGCAATAGATACATTTTCGTTATCCCTATGAGCCCATGATCATTTTTGCCTCAAGGGTTTTGCTTACAACTGAATTCTTCCTTAAAGTACAAATAATACTTCTGAGTAAAATATACATTTTCGTGCTCCTGGTGATCATCTTTTTTGCTTCAAGAGTTTTGATTACAGATGATTTTCTAGCGCCCTTAAAGTGCGCACAGCCAAATGCATTGCCAAACGATACAGTCTCGTGATTTCCAAGGACCCATGATCATTCTTATCTCAAGGGTTTTGCTTACAAATGATCAAAAGAAACCCACGAATTGACGAATTCCTACTTTCATCCTCTGACCTAGCCTTGCAAGTGCCATATGAGCTTCCAGCTCTTGTTCTTTATTGATTTCATTAATAATTACTATTATTATTACAGTTCCATCCACGGAGTATTTTTTGTTTCTTACAATTCACTGCAACATTTTCTGCGGTTGTCAGGTCGTTTAGCTGTTCAGCTTTTTTACGGAATTAAAGACAGTGAAAAAATAGGGGGTGCATGACTCCTACCGCCAACACTGTCAGAAAACTGATAACATTCTAACATTCAATCTCGGATGCCTAGAATATTTATTTATGAGTGTTACGTTTCGCGAAAGATAACAGTCGAAAGGGTCATAAACGTTGTATTATTGGGACTCGTCACAACGTTTAACAAATGAATGTTATCAAAATTCTGACTGTGAACCCCCTTACGTTCACAAAATATTTTATATTTTAGAAGTAGTGAACTGAAAGACAAAAATGCTCCTCAGCCGGGATTTGAACCCAGGACCCTCTGCTTACAAGGCAGGCGCTCTAACCGTTTGAGCTACCGAGGGGCTTGTTAACAGAGTTCGCAAACCACTACAATAGTCCGGTAGAAACCGGCCATAGGAACACAGCCGTTTTTTCGGAAAGAGACGTATATCCCAAAACACAGTTTCGAGAAAATTGGGTTCAAAAATTCTAGAAACTTAACTTCACTGGGAGCGCAAATAAGCCTGAAGTAAAGGCTTTTATACTTAATTTGGGGTTTTCGATACTGTGGAGGTCGATAGGCGGCTTTTCAAGTGTATCCGAACGTGGGAAGTTGTCCATTTGGACTTTACGTCTCTTTCATGAAACTTGAAAAACAAACGAAAATTGGATATACGTCTCTTCAGTTTTCTGGTCAGTTGGATATAAGTCTGTACTTATCCGGTCAGTTGGATATACGGCTCTTCACGCGTATACGGCTCTTCAACAGGCGTACGTGCATTTTCTTGGGTCAAAGACAAAGACGTATATCGTCTTTTTCGAAAAAGAATAGTTGGTAAAAGAAAGATTCAATCACGTGACAAAGGAATCAGCTATGATTGGGTTTAGGATATACGTCTTTTTCGAAAAAGAATAGTTGGTAAAAGAAAGAAAGTTTGTGGATATACGTCTGTTTGGAGAATCCAACTTCTAAACCGTTTCACTTGGACAAACATAGATGGCACCAATGGAAAGAGCGCGAAAATTTACCATAGAGAATGCTACTATCTCAGTTTCTTCCAAAATGGCTTACGTCTGTTTCACAAAAAAAAACGGCTGAACAGTGGTCTCGGCCGAGGGCAAATTCATCTAATCAGTTCACATCCCCAAGTCACGGAAATAGTAATACATAGATTATAAAGTGCCATCTATGTATTTTAATATATTTTATACTTACAAAATATGATCCCACTGATTCAGCGACTGGTGGCGCGTCGGCTGGTTTCTTTTTTGCCACCTCTTTTGGAGATTTCTCGACCTTCGGAGGTTTCTCTTTTTTGGGCTCCTTTAATTTTGGTGTTTTTGCCAATTTCTCTTTCTTAATTTTTGGCTCGGGCGTTTTTGCTGGCACAGGGGTGACTACAGCAGGTGGCTTTTTGACCGGAGGTGGTTTTGGCGTAGTTGGTTTCGGCGTTGGTGGTTTCGGAGTGGGAGGTTTTACCACTGGTTCCGGTTTTCTGGGCTCCTCCTTCTTGATTTTGGGTTCTTCTTTCTTAGTTTTGGGTTCCTCTTTCTTAATTTTGGGCTCCTCTTTCTTGGTTTTGGGTTCTTCTTTCTTGACTTTAGGCGGTGACTTTTTGGGTGGTTTCACCTTCACTGGTGGTGCAACCACCTCCGGAGGTTCAGGCTTGACTTCTGGAAGTTCGCGAGGGACCTCGCGCTCTTTTTTCGGTAGTTTCGCCGATCTGAAACGGATCTCTGAATTAAAGTAACTCCAGTCTCAATGCGTTGTTGATTCTAGCGCCCGGTGGTTCAATCGGATGTGCTAGCTTTGTACCAACTACGCGTCACTTCGATGAAACAAAATAAAAAAAAAATACTCCGTAACCAGGGATGGCGAATCAGAATTCGAATTCCGGATTCGTACTCAGGCCGGATTCAAATCTTCTGCTTGACAGGCCGGATTCGGATTCCAAACCTTCGATATCAAGAATCCGCTCGGATTCCCAAGCTTCATCCTTCCAGTTTCCGGTTTTCCAATTGGGCAATCCGATCACCACTACAGTGGAAGCTGAATAGAGACTAGCCTGTCCCATTTGCCTTGGGCACCAGTGTTTTTTTGTCATCTTTGTTTCTTAATCTATAACCCATATGTATTTATTTACTATTACTTCGGCGTTAACTTTTAGCTTGTCGCCGTGTTCTCCATCTGTATTTCAATTTTTGTACTCCATCACTAGGGCTACCCCCCCCCCATTATTTGTCTGACGGGGTATAAATAAACTGAACTATGATTTGACGTTTTTAAAGTTTAACTGAAAAGCCAACTTATTTTTGTGTCATTTAGTTGAATACAATGAATTATTTGGATTCTGCAAAGGGATTTTTTTGTTTTCCACTATCTGCTCTAGTTATGACGTTCAGAATATCTGCGGCCGTCCCCACAGCGAAATTCTACTATGACGCGGGGAATTTTTATCTAGACACAAACAAGGCTTTTCAGTGAGCAGTGGCGATATTGGTGAAGATTGCTTAGTGCCTGAACAAAAAAAAGTCATAAATCTTTCTTGTAAGGCATACAACAAATTAGAGGTAGGCTACCACAAATCACACGGAAATTCCACTATTTGAAAATCGATTATTCCTGAATAGCGGAACGACCAAGTAACGCATTTTCAGCGGGTCTCCAAGCCAATTTAATTGAATAAGTGATGGGTAACTAGATTGTCATATCCCAGACCTTTTCGGTTAAACTTTAAAGGATGGATTTGAATCCTTAGAATGAAATAATTCATATTCGAACCCCTTCATGATCGGATTCGCTCGTCTCTGTACGCAACACGTCATGTTAACCGTTTACACATACCATTCAAGTTTTCCAGAGCTAAAATTTTAGTGTATCACAAGATCGAAACAGAGAGCGGACTCAAAGACCATGCAAATGTAATAAAAGTTTAACTGAAAAGCCAACTTATTTTTGTATCATTTAACTGAATACGCTGAGTGATTAGGATTCCGCAAAGGGATTTTTTATTTTCCACTATCTGCTCTAGTAGTGACGTTCAGAATATCTACGGCCGTCTCCACAACGCAAATTCTACTATGACGCGGAAAATTTGAATCTTAACACAAACGCCGCTTTTTAGTGGCCAGTGGTGAGCTTGGGGAAGATTGCTTAGTGCCTGAACACACATTTTTCGTAAACCTTTTCGCCAAGCATACAACACAAGACAAGCGCACAGAAGTACCACAAATCCGACGGGGAATTTCCACTATTAGAAAATCGATTATTCGTGAAAGGCTTTGGCATCTGAAAACCAGTTGATCTTAGCGCTTAGTTCACCGCTATTGCGTTTGTCGCTTCCAGTTTGGTTGAATCTGTATGAGCCCATCGAGAACGGTTAAATGTGTGATTGTTCCTTTTCTTATTTTTGTTGTTTCTAATTTGTTAGTGATTAATTATGGTCTTTGTCACCGGACTAAAGTATTGAACTGAACTAAATTTGCAGCGGGGCTACAAAGTAACGCATTTTCATCGGTTCTTCAAGCCTATTTAAGTGAACAAGTGATGGGTAAATGGATTGTCCTATGTCAACCCTTTTCGGTTAACCTTTAAACTCCCGTAACGAAACCTCACTGATTTCTCACTTGCCTTGTTTAGCTACCTTCGATGCAAATCATGTGTCCGTGTGTCGACGATTGTTTGCGAGAAGTTTACTCATCAGAAAAAAACAGTTATATAAATTTTTCGCTGTTTTTGCTAAAAAGCCTACGGGCCTGGAAAAAGGTTGAAACAACCAAAAGCGTGAGTAATTTGTTGAAAGCAGATCCTAGTAAAGTATTCAACTATTTTAAAATACTGAAACATGAGTTGCGTTTTTGCAGATACCATGGTATCCGACACCACGGTCTACAGTCGTTTTTGCAGTTACCGTGGTATCTGGTACCACGGTCAAAAGGCGTTTTTGCAGTTACCGTGGTATCTGGATAGTTATCTTGGTATCTCATATTCAGATACCACGGTCCGACCGTGGTAACTGATCGTGGTATCTGAAAAAGTCATCTCACTTTCATCAATTTTTGTCAGATTGGTGGGAAAGAAGTTTGGCACTTATTGGTGTGACTGCACTGTCAGAAGTTTCATAACAGATCGCGCATAACACTTTCTAGATTAACACCTTTTCACTTAGAAACAAAGTGTTATGACCAATTAAGTTTACACTATTTCGTGCCTAGATCTCCAACAATACCTTCAATTGGTAAAAAATACTGCACTGTCAGAAGTTACATAACGACAACAGAAGGATGCCCGGTTTCAACAGATAACACTTTGGGATGTTATCTGTTATGTTTATTTCGTTCCCGTTAGTATTTTTACCAATTGAAGGTGTTGTTGGAGATCTAGCCACGAAATAGTGTAAACTTAATTGGTCATAACACTTTATTTCTAAGTGAAAAGGTGTTATTCTTGAAAGTGTTATGCGCTATCCGTTATGAAACTTCTGACAGTGTAGTTATCGTGGTATCTCATATTCAGATACCACGGTCCGACCGTGGTAACTGATCGTGGTATCTGAAAAAGTCATCTCACTTTCATTAATTTTTGTCAAATTGGTGGAAAAGAAGTTTGGCACTTAGTGGTGTGACTGGATATCTATTTTTCTGACTTCGAAAAGCGCAACTTTGGCCATTGTCGTTTTCGCAGAGCAACCGTATATCAGATACCACGGTAACTGCAAAAACGACTAATGCAGATCCACTTTAAGCCAGATACAATGGTAACAGATACCATTGTATCTGCAAAAACGCAACTATGAACAGTAAATAGTGCGAGGGGTCCTTTAAATGGCGTTGCTGAGAGACACAATGGACAACGAGGATTTCCAGATATTTTATTGAAAACGTAAGAAATGATAACACACAAACAGGCACTAGCGTAGTCATCGTTTCGAATAAGCACAAGTTTGAAACATTGGTTAGTTATGTGGAGAGATCAGTTACGCAGGAATGAGAGATTTTTTTGTACAATCAACACACGTCATTAAGACACACTAGTTTCAATGGTACATCAGAAGTAAACAGAAAATACTGGCGGATTTCAGAGATCACGTAGAGTATGTACAAAACAATATTTCGGAAACACATCACTACGAAATAGGTACTTTTCTGGTCCGGATAGTTACCGCAGGAGTTACAGATTTAGCCATTCTGGCAGACCGTCGATTAGGGTATCTAAAACAGTAAAATCTAATTTAGTGTCAAGATAAAAATGTCATACCCGGCATCTTGCTCGGTGGTTGTTTGTCATTTTTATAGTTTTGTTTCGAAACGATGACTAGAAGGATTGCAAACCAGACACCAACAGACCATAACCACACCAAGAATTCGGGTAATGACCAAACCAAATAAACAAGCAAGCACAGAACATAAATAAAAGTGTACTAGCTTCACCTTGTTAAGGACCCCTGTGCTCATTCTGCCTTACATATTATCATTAGTTCCCCTGCGAAATTAGGAATTCGCCACTGTTTTATTTTAACCCATGACTTTTAGCGCTTTTTTAGCCGAGCAGAGTATGCCAGTCAAGCAACGCAAACTCTGCAGAAAGCTTCAAAGTCTGCCAATCAAAAACAAGAGCAATAAGACACTTCAACACTACTTTTTACATTTTGGAAACCTTGGTAGGCCAAAAGGTACATCTTGTGCTTCAGACTTTTTTTCTTTTGCCTGGCTTTCCTACTTTTTGGGATCCCACAACGTTAGTGACGGATACCTATGACATCGCAAAAGTTGTCCGTCTGTCCGTCCGTCCGTCCGTCTGTGAGCACGATAACTCTCGAAGGGAATGAGATATTTTGATGAAACTTGGTGTGAGCATTCTTTGGGTCAAGAGTAAGGTCGAGTTCGTAGATGGGCCCTGTAGCCCTACATTTAGGGGTGGGGGAGGGGGTTCAAATTAAGGGACAAGCAAAATATTTTTAAACAGCTAATGTGATAGTCGATTATGGGGTAAGAAGACATACTGAACACGAATATGAAAACCATTTTCGCGCCGGACAAGTAGTTCGCCCGGAATCCGGCCGAAACCGGAAAGTTTGTTAAAAGTAAAAGTTTTATTTGATGTTGACTAGATGTTTGATTTAGGGGTAAGAAGCCACGTTGAACACGAATATGAAAACCATTTTCTCGCCGGACAAGTAGTTCGCCCGGAATCCGGCCAAAACCGGAAAGTTTGTTAGAAGTTAAAGTTTTATCTGAAGTTGATTAGACGTTTGGTGTAGGGGTAAGAAGACATGCTGAACAAGAATACGAAAACCATTTTATCGCCGGACAAGTAGTTCGCCCGGAATCCGGCCAAAACCGGAAATTTGTTAAAAGTAAAAGTTTTATTTTAAGTTGATTAGATGATAGATTTTGGGGTAAGAAGAGATGCAGAATCCGTATATGACAATCACTCTCTAGCCGGACATATAGTTCGTCCGGAATCCGGCTGAAACCGGAAAATTTGTTAGAAGTTAAATTTTTATTTGAAGTTGATTAGATGTTGGATATAGGGGTAAGGAGATACGCTGAATCCGTTTTTGAGCTTTACTTTTTCGCCGGACAAGTAGTTCTTGAAGTTCACCAAAACCGCAAAATTCACAGAAGTAAGCCAGGATCATTTCGATCGGCTTATAGAGGTAAACGCACATGCTGAATCCATATCTGAGCTTGGATTTCTTAATGATTAGCTGTTTGGCCTGGCGAAGATTTTTGGGATCCCATCGGAACCTTTGGTCTTGTTAATATATAGAGTCGACAAGTGCCAACAAGAAAATCGCTGATTCCACTTAGCAAGTATTGGTATTTTCGAAAAACAGTATTTCAGAACCATTGCATCGTGAAACGATTATTTCTAGTAGGAGTTGTGCTATAAGGAATGAATCCCCGATACCATGCATCTCCATGACTTCATTTTACTATTTTCAAAAAGCCCTCTTTCTACTCTCACATCCCATACCTCAACTCTAGCCCCCTGTTAAGCAGAGTACAATAACACCAGGGAGTAGCGCCTCAGCTATGGTTTCCATCTATCGGAAACGGCCCTTACTTGTAGCGCCACCCACCACGCTCGCTTACATTCAAAGCGAGACAAACTTGCGGGTTTAGAAAATTTCTAGTACATCTAAGGTGTGGTCTGCACACATCGAGGAAACAGGTGAGGTCGTTCCTTTTTTGCTGTTTGGAATATGAAGTTACGGGAGCCAGCGCCGGTGCACGACTGACTGAGAGATGGACGTTCTCTATCGGTAGCGGTGCTAGTGTCGCTGTTATCCAAGTGTTTGTGTTAGGTACAGGATTGGATTGTCGACTCGGATCAGCAGCACTTTCTGACTGTCTGGCGCCTCCTCCAGGGCGGGGCCAAAAAACCTGTCACTGGTCACCACTTGACTCCTCCCCAAGGAGGGTGCTACTGCCTAGAGTTATTTTGCTTTGCTGTTAAGCAAATGGTTCCTCTCGCTCCCCGCGCAAGGCAGCATAGCTGGCAGCTTTTCTCACTAGTGGTATCTGGTTGTTCTTATAAGTCATTTGTGGATTCACTGGTGACTGCTCCCAGTCTTATTACCCGTCTTCAGTGTGGACACACCCGAACTTGGTCCGGAGGCAGGTTCTAGTGGGAAGTCACCGTGAGATGGCGAGACCACAAACTACTCATAGAGGAAACACCAGACGTTACTAATGAGCAAACCCAACCCCAAACTACTGGTAGTGTGACGAATGTGCCTGATCCATCAAATTTCAGTGAGGGAGGACGTGGGGGCCACTCACTCACAGCACCAACAGACCCCGGATGTAGCCTACGTCATCGAGTATCGAGCACCCGATAGGGTAAGAGTTACTTCAGGGAACGACAGGTAATCGGTATGTGTGAAAAACTTAAGTGAGCACCACAGCGTTTGGCTAGTTAAATTTTTGTTTTCCGTTCGGCCCTTCTTCCGCAGCTAAAATCAAAGTTTCAGCTAAACTTATCGGTTTAGCATCAACAAACACGGTTCGCAGTCACCTTTAGCTTAAGGAATACTCACCCCCTTCCCCCGGATCTCCTACATCTTTCTGTTTTAAATTCTTCTCCCGTTCAAGTCAGATACTTTTTTATACGGTGGATTTACGCATTTTTGAACGTTAGTTAGCCTTGACCAGTGCCATTTTCATCCCCTTGCTGTGACAAAAGTCAACTACCCCTCTGTTGGAAGTCTGATATCAGATAACACATGTTTGCACATCCTTGTGTTAAACTTAATGAGAATATATCTGTTATGACACTTTTAAATGTTATTTTTTTTTTTGAAATATAACACTTAAACGGGTCATAACAGAAGTTCTGCCTCGAAACACAACACTTGAAAGGCTCACAACAAAGGTATTCTAACAACGTTTAACACAAGAACTTCTGAGAATGCAGTCAGTCTAAGTAACTAGCTAACGGCTCCCAAGACACCTGAATGGGTATTCGGGGTTTTCATTATACCATTTAGCGCAAACCTGCACTGTTAAAAGTTAAGTAACGTTCACGGAACCAAACATTCACTGTACCACACTGTAAAAAAAAAAAATCTTGCAGTATTTGCTACTGGGATTAATCTTGTCTCTAATGAGATAAGATTATCTCTAATTCGGATTAACTTTATCCCAGCAGAGATGAAATGAATCCCAGTAGCGAATACTGCAGTTAACTTCAATCCTTATTCGGAGCAACTTTTTACAGTGCATAGGTCTTCCTATATATCCGACCTGTTGACGCTCAAACGGGACAATGTGCCGCTTCCACGCACGGCACACAAATACACAGCCCAAAGAAGGTGCAACTAATGGCGCACAAATGCATGGCGCTCACCTGGGGGACGTAGTGTATCCCTGAATAACTGGGACGTTCACGCATCTGAGCCCACGTTGAAAAGCAGAAGATAGCAAGGAAGAAGATGACGAAGAAAAAAACTTACACTTTGGGCGGAGGTGGTTCCGGCGACGGAGATTTTTCCACTGGCGGAGGAGGTGAGCCAAATTTGAAGATTATCTTTGGTAGGGCATCATCAGAGCTCTAGAAAGACAGACGGGAGGGTTAGGGTTTAGAATTCAATTATTGTGCATTTTACACGGCCATTTTTGGCTGTACAGTACGAGGCTTTAGGCGTTTTCTCGCCGTTCCTCGGGGACTCCTCCGGAATCGAAGGGAACGGCGAGAATAGAGGGAGTCACTCCACGCGGACTCCGCGTATGGAAAACAGCGAGAACACGGGGAATGCTTCTAAAAAGGATTATGTCAAAAAAAAAAAATATGCAGTTGACGAAATTAGTCTGAATCCTATTTTTTATTTTGTCCATTCTGATTGTTCTTAATTAATTTTACATTGCACCAACACCAGCAAAATTTGATTCCCCTCCGAATCTGAAAGGGAGTCCTTTCTGATGATGGTGATGATAATCGGAGCATTCCCCGTACGTGGGGACTCGCGAGAATACGGGGAGTGAGTCCCCGGGACATACAAAAACGCTGGGACTCCTCAAGTCGAGTCCTCGGGGAACGGCGAGAATACGCCTTTGCGAAGAAAAACGAACTAGGGCCAGACCAAAGTAGCTGACTTTTATAATCGTCATCGTCTTCCAACATTAGTGTTTCCATTACGTGTCCTTGCATGGTGACTGTAAAAATTAACGAGACAAGATACGGACGAATACGGACGTAGGCAGATAAATACGGAAAGAAAAAAACATTGTTTCTTTACCTTATCCTTTTCTCGCTCTTTTTCTTTGACTTTTTCGATTTGCTCGGGAACTTCTTCTGGTTCTTTTTCTTCCTTCATCTTCTTTAGAGCTCGTTTCTCTTCCTTCTTTTGTTTCTTTTCTTCTTTCAACCGAAGTTTCTCTTCTCTATCCTAGGATGTACAAAATGGTTTACTCTTATTCTCGAAAAACTGAACTTCGGTATTTTCTATCCGGCATCATGACATAGTGCCCCCTTACGCTGCAGCGCCATTGCCGCCATTTGTCGGTGTGTAAGCACCACAGTGGCATTCCTGACCCCTAATATCATTAAAGGACATGTTTTACCTATAATACTAACGCAACCTACTTCAGTAATCACTCCATTCGTTTGTAAGCCCGGAGACCCGAATTTCTTACGGTAAAGTCTAACCCCTCTAACAAAACATCACTGATTTTCTCACTTGCCGTGTTTTGCTACCTTCGACGCGTATCACGCTGTCGACGGCTGTCTGCGAGAAGTTTTCCCATCAGAATAAACGGTTATCTAGACTTTTCCCTGTTTTCTCTATAAGTCAACGGGTCTCGAAAAAGGCTTGAAACAGCCACAGCTTTGGTAATTTGTTGAAGTCTTGAAGTATTCAATTATTTTAAAATAATGGAAGTTCAAGAGTAAATAGTGCGAGGGCTCCTTTAAGGCTGAATTTCTAAAGGGCCAGTCGGTAAAAATAATCGAATCGGCCCGAAACGCCGCGGTTTTCGTAAAAACATATGAAAACAGTCGGTTTTTCTGAAAATAGTATATTTTTCAATCAAAACGGTATTTTTTTTCTGTGAAAACAGTCGGTAAAAATGACCAACCAGTCGGTAAATATCTCCCCCCCCAAAAACATTTTGGCTAGTAACGACTCTGCCTCCCCCTCCCCTCCCTGACTCAAGTATAGCACCTACTCTTTCCACTTTTACTTTAGAGTTTTTGTTATCTCTTTACTACTTATAATAAACCTTTTCCTTCCAATTTTAAGCTTCACTTTCTACAGTACCGTAACTAAAACTGTTAAAATTCAAAATCTATGAAAAGCATTCGAAACATTATTGTATGATTAAAACGAGTGAAAACGCGAAACTATACAACGGAATTTGCGTTTTTGGGCTCATGAATACCTAGCTACGTTCTATCGAGGGAATACCGAAATTCCTCAGTAATATGACTGGAAATGAGGTTAAAATCTTTAAAGACTCGAACAACATCTTACCTTAAGCCGATCGTCTTTGTCCTTCGACTTTAATTTCTTCTCTTTTTTCTTCTTTTCTTTCTTTTTCCTCGGCGAGTCTTGCCCCGAGGGACTTTGAACATCGCTCAGGTACGTATCAGAAATGGGTGACGTCATCAGATTCTCGGAGGGTGGCGGGCTGGGGCTCCGAGCCTTCGGCGGAGGGGAGGGACTTCGCTCCTTGGGGGGCTGAGGAGCGGCGGGCGGAAAGACAGGACGTACAGGAAAAACATGTGCTGCAAATGAAATTGACAGCTTGAAAAATGCTTTCGAGGAAGAGGTTGTTTTTCCGCGGCATATTTGCGTGCCATACATTTCTATAGTATATCATTTCGAGTATCTCACTTCTGAGTGTTTGCTACGGAACCAGATGGTTGTGCCACACACTCGATCCATAAGTTGAAACTCGCGAAAACACCGTTTTGTTTTTGGCGATATTTTCAAATGCTTGAACATAAAACTGAAAGGCCGAAAGGGATCCAGAGTGGAACCCAAGTGCCAGACATTTGAAAGAAGGAAATCCAGACAAAATCTCCATTGATAAAACTTCAGGCTTTCGTCTTTACCATACTGTATCAGAAGGATCCTCCGTATTATGTCTATCTGCTTGATAAGGTAGCTACTTTTATTTATTTAGACTTCAATTTGCCACTAAATTCGAATTTCCCGCCGAATTCGAACTACAAAATCGGAAATAACCTCGACAGTTACTTACGTCTTTACCACACTATATTAAAAGGATCCTAAGTTTTAAGTATCTCTGCTAGGGGAAGGGCCGTTCCCCGAGGACTCCACTTGAGGAGTCCCCGCGTTTTTGTTTGTCCCGGGGACTCACTCCCCGTATTCGCGCGAGTCCCCACGGACGGGGAATGCTCCGATTATCATCACCATCATCAAAAAGGACTCCCTTTCAGATTCGGAGGGGATCGTTTTTTGCTGGTGTTAGTGCAATGTAAAAGTAACTAAAAATAATCAGAATAAAAGAAACAAAAAATGAAAAGGATCCAGACTAATTTCGTCAACTACATATTTTTTTTTCGAACAAGATCCAGTTTTTAAGCATTCCCCGTGTTCTCGCTAAAGAATGGTAAACAAACATGCACCAGAACGGCAAATAAAGTGACGGTACAAAACCCACCTAGTCACTCTTCTGATAGATTTCTCGAATCATTTGTGCCATATTCTGTGAAGTTTTTTAACAAGTGAAGACACGTATAATGGTTTGACAATTAATCTAGTATTAAATATAATATTTTATATTTTTATGCTTGACATACCGTTTAATTATGTTACAAAACTTGAAGTCGTATAAATTTTAAATGAATTGTATATATCAACTATATTTTATTTAAATTGACGGTCCTATGTTATCATGTTGTAAAACAGATATTCAGGAATAAATACGATGATTGATTGAATATTTAAAAGAAAAAAAAGGCATAGCAGCCACTCTTACCTCCACCCGGTCGGATCCCGAGCAGCCCGGCCGGCAAGTTCTTCAGCGCACTTGGCAACTGCTTCAAATCACCCCCCACAGGAAACTGTGGGAACATATAATTCCTCGGCTCGAACTTCGGAGGCGGCGAGCCATCTTCCACTATCTCCCCATCTGATTCTATTACTTCTTCCTTTATCTTTTTCTCTTTGTCCTTCCGCTTCCTCTTTTTCTTTTCAGAAGCTTCAGGGGCGGGAGGCGGAGGGGTTGGGGTTCTCGGTGGGGGAGTCGGAGTCCGTTGACGGGGAGGGGGAGAGGGAGTGCGTTCCTTGGGTTTCACTGGCTCTTTTTTTGGTTCGACTGATTCCACGTCAATGTCCTCTGGTCGCTTATCCTCCTTCCCTTTGAGGAATTTCTTGAATAAGTTCAGCTTGCTAAATTTTTCTGGTGGTTTTTCAACTTCGGCCGCTTTATTAATTGGTAGTAGTCCTGGGAGTGGCTTGACAGTGTACCCAACATCAGAGACGGGCGGTGGTTCAGGTTTGGGTGTTTTCTTCTCTTTGAACTTCTTGGTCGGTGCGGGTGAGGGGGGTAGGTCAGCAGGTGGCTCTTGTTTAACTTTCTTTTTCAGCTCCACTGGTTCAATTTTCTTCACCCCTTCCAATATTCTTTTCATCGGTGGAGCCTAAACAGTACAAATGTAAGTTTGACGCCAATACACGCGTAAATGAATCACTTGTGCCACCCCCTTTCTAAAGAACCCGTCTGACTTTTAATGACAATGCAACCCACCTCCCTGATCGCTCCACCAATTCTTATATTATTATTATTTATTTAAAAATCAGGTACAAAACTGTCGTGATCTTTCGATCAAATTCTTTGCCCTTTGTCAAACAAATACGTAAATAAAGCACAGGTAAATAGTATATCCAATCAAAATTTAATAGTCACGGCGAGAAAACATTATTGTAGAACTCAACAAACTGAGGGACAAAACTTCTCCGATACCTTTCATGGTTATACTTAACGGGTTCGAGTTTGGGAATCTTCGTGGCTGACTGTCTTGCTAATCGGGGTCGTTCCGGTACATAATCGGGAGGGAGGATCCACCGGAGTTTAGGGTTATTAAGGAGCTCAAGACCGAAACTTTGACAAATTTTTTCTCTTCGTTTTGCCAGGGTTTCAAGTTTAAAGGTAGAAAGGAGGTAAGAATAAGGCAGTTTAGTTCCTCCATAGATAATTCTGAGAGCTCGCCTCTGGATCCTTTCAATACATTCAGAATCTTCTTTAGTTAAACAGTAGTGCCAAACAGGACATGCATATTCCAAAACACTGCGGACAAACATACAATAAAGTCGAACCAGTTTATCTTTCGGAACTTTAAATTTCGTCAGTGTTTTAAGAATAACCACTGAAGAATTAGCTTTATGAACAAGCAACGATGTGTTCTTTTTCCAAGACAGGTCCGAAGAAAGCACAACACCCAAAAGGGTTATTTCTTTAGTGTGGAGCTTACTATCAAAGGGAAGGTGAAAAGCTGGTGCTGTCTTTAAAAAAGAAAAAGTAACTACTGCGGATTTATCCGGGTTAACAATCATGTTTTGTGACGATGCTTGGTCTGCTATATCATGAAGTATAGTACTAGCTTGGCTTTTCATTCTTTTACTCAATACTTCTGCTACGGTTAAATCGTCGACGTACTTCCATCGTTCATCTTGATCGTCCGCTATTTCATTAATTAACAGTAGGAAACAAAGTGGTCCCAAAACTGTACCCTGGGGCACGCCACAAAAAATTGAACTAGGTGCCGAAAAAAAAACCCTTTATATTCACAACCTGTTCTCTTTCGGTTAGAAAACCAATCAAAACATTAATTATAAAAGACGGGATATTTTTTTCTTTGAGTTTCTTTATTAAAATAGCGTGATCAACCAAATCGAAAGCTTTTTGGAAATCAGCTGCGATTATATTCAACCACTTTTTTTAAATTAACTAGATAATGCGATGTGGAAGTTTTAGGTATATTTGCAAATTGGCACTTATCCAGCTGAGAAAGAAGGTGGTCCTTAAGTCATGCAGCAACGAACGACTCGTACACTTTACTAAATACAGGAGTTATTGAAATTGATCTTACACCCGTGAAATCATTTTTTTTTTATATCCCGGAGACCCGAATTTCATGCGCTAAAATCCGACCTCTCGGTTGGCGTTAGGGGGGGGCCTAACGCCAACTCACTGATTTTCACGCTTGCTTTGAGCGTGTTCCACCCTACTTACCGTAGTTACTACGCTAGTTACCGTAGTTACTACGCTAGTTACCGTAGTTACTACGCTAGGCTGGAACGCTTTTTTATTTTTTCGGTCAAATATCAGGCCGCGGGCTGATCGGACCAATCACGTTACAGAGATGCGTAGTTACTACGCTCCCAAGCGTGGTAAGCAAATAGTTACTATTAGTTACTATTTTGAGAAGGTTGGAACGGTCAGCGTAGTAACTTTTTGTGAGGCTGGAACGGAAATAGTAACTAATAGTTACTATTGGTAGAGGGTGGAACACGCTGTTTGTTTCGCTAATTTCGATGCGAATACGCTCCCTACGACTGTTTACGAGAAGCTCCGTCATCACGAAAGTAAATATGTCCCTGTTTTAGCTAAAAGTCAACGGGGCGGGACAAAGGGTTAAACACCAAAAGCCGTACTAGAACAGAACATAAACAATAACAGTACAAGGAGTGCTTTAACACCACTACCTTGTTTGTGCCTACAGACACAATTCCCGGAAATGGCACATTCCAGAGTTCGGGGAAACTTACTCAGTTCTTACAATCCGTTCTGTTATCTGTCAATCTGTTGTTTCTAATATTTTGTCTTATGTCCTTGAATTTCAGTGACGGCAAAATCAAGAACTTCTTATGGAACCGCTAAAATGCCTCAACCAAAAAGTATTATTTTCGTGTTTATTAATCAGTAGTATAGCAGGGGAATCAGAAATACATAATTTGGTTTCTGAAAGTTGTCACATTTCTTTGGAGGCACCGAGTCAGCCAAGATTTTGTTTAGGCGATATATTCGGCCAGCTTCACACCTTTCGAAAATATATGAACTTCCGATAAAATATAACGAAAATATACAAATAAACATAAAGAAAATAAATATAAGAACTTGCAGCTTAGCAACACTGAACATAATTCAAAATCATCTTGGTCTGAAGAAATACTTAACAGCTTACGCTCGTACTAAAGTTTTCTGCTCTCACCTTTTTGGGTTTCTGCTCAAGTACCTCCTCATCAAAGAAGGGCATAGGTAATCTTGCCTCGGGTAGTTTACCCTCACGTGCCTCGGAGATAAAGCCAGATGTCGTCATCATCACACTTGTGATCTCTCGAACTCGCTGATCCTCGTCAGCAAACAGCCTGAAATAATAAACATCGTCTTGAAGTCAAAATTTAGTTATCTAAACCTCAACGTCGAACTTCTAAACACCCAGTGATCTTTCCTCTTCGAGTGATTTGTAGTTTTGTTTATGTCCTGTTCAGTGTAAAATTTTACTACTTGCGATGGCTTTTTTTGTTCTTTTGTTATACTCCGTCATTAGGGCTAAACGTCATCTATTGTTTTTTGACGGTTTATAAACAATAAACAAATCGGATTGAATTACTAACTAACTAATTAACTAATTAATACTAGGAGTGCAGAAGATGGTGACAAAATCTGGGAAGGCAAGGACATGTACGTCGAATTCCCGATGAGGATCTTTCATAATACCACTCTGTCAAAGAAGTTCAGAATAACTAATCAATAAAAGGCAACGATAGGTCAGGATGAAAAATCTCTGGTCATATCGCCATAGTGGTGGTGATAGGTTTCGCAGACTTGAAACTTCGGCTCATAATTCTCTCGGGCTCTGTACGTTTGAGCGCTTGCGCACTTTTTCGCTTTACCTTAATCGTTTAGAAAGAGAAGAGTCGTTGGCATCTCCTGGTCGCTTCATCTGACTATTTCTAGTCGGAGACTGGGACTGGAGATCGTTAACTGTTGAAGATTCACCTTCGAAACTGTCTTGCTGTTGCTCATCTGAAATTCGAGAAGGGACTAGAAAGTGACATCCCAATCCCAAAGAGATTTACTCTTGGACGTCTCGGTACAGACAATCGGGTATTCGATAAATTTTTTTTACTAAAAACGGATAAGTCAGCTAGGATACTCTAGAAGAAACGTACCTGCAGTATCTATAAGCGTGTCCGAAAGCTTGTTAGTGCTGTAAATGCTGCATTTAACGCTGCCTTTTTTTTTGTCCGAAAGCTGTTACGTTTATTTCTTCTCTGACACTTCTAGAATACCGAAATTTAGCCTCAATCGCCTGTCCCCCTAGTTTCTTCTTGAAAATTCAGCGTAAAATTTAGCATCTTTGCTGAATTTTTCGATGAATTTCATGCTGAATTAATGCTGCAGTAATTAAGCAAAAATTTAAGTCCGAAAGCGAAATACTGCATAAAATCCTGTATTAATTCAGCATCCTCGTTTGTTTCGGAGCTTTCGGACACGTTCTATATGTATGATGAAAACTCTTTGACTGTGTTGTAGTAGTGTGGTAGCTGTACGAAAAAGTTGCATGGAATGGTATGTAGTAGTATAGTTGTTTAAATAGTGATATGTAGTAGTATGGAATACTTTGATAAACATGCCTCCGACTGGGTTAATCTTATGTAGTAGTATCCGATAGCATCCAGTTTTCTAGTAGTAGCATGTAGTAGCAACAGTTACTACTGCATGCTACTTTTTCGTAATACTCCATACGACTAATTCTCGGATATTTTTCATCAGATATAGAGGAACCTTGCCATGACGGGTCAAATATCGTTGAAAATACCCGGGCGAACTTATCCGTTTTCTGAATTTAAACTCAACTTCAGCAACTGTATGCCCAATAGTTGCGTTTTTGCAGATACCATGGTATCTGTTACCACGGTAACTGGATCTGCAATTAGTCGTTTTTGCAGTTACCGTGGTATCTGATACACGGTTGCTCTGCAAAAACGACAATTGCCGAAATTGCGCTTTTCGAGGTCATCCCAAAAGAAAAACTGATATCCAGTCACATCACTAAGTGCCAAACTTCTTTCCCAACAATTGACAAAAATTGATAAAAGTTTGACGACTTTTTCAGATACCACGATAACTGCAAAAACGCCTTTTGATCGTGGTATCAGATACCACAATAACTGCAAAAACAACTTTAGACCGTGGTATCAGATACCATGGTATCTGCAAAAACGCAACTAATCAGAGACAAGGTTTGTTGGCGAGATTAGCCAAGACTGCGCGTAGTAGGTATTATGCTTTCGCAGTGGAGAGACACTGGGAGAGTTAGAGCGTGTTCCATCCTACTTACCGTAGTTACTACGCTCTTCACCGTAGTTACTACGCTCTTCACCGTAGTTACTACGCTCTTCACCGTAGTTACTAGGCTACGCTTCTTGGCGTCAAGGCTGGAACGCTTTTTTTCTTTTTTCGGTCAAATATCAGGCCGCGGGCTGATAGGACCAATCACGTTTTACTACGTTTACTACGCTCCCGAGCGTGGTAAGCAAATAGTTACTATTCCGGTTGGAACGGTCAGCGTAGTAACTTTTTGTGAGGCTGGAACGGAAATAGTAACTAATACTTACTATTGGTAGAGGGGTGGAACACGCTCTTAATGCATGGTTGCTTCTCAGATTTTTTCTTCCGGAGAATTTAAACTCAACTTCAGCAACTGTATGCCTGCTATGAGAAATCGGACCAGGCTCATCAGTAAACCTTAAACAGCTGAATCAAGCTCACTGTACCTTCAAGCGATGGATTCATGGGTGGCAGATATTCCTGGATATGGACCGGTCTGGTTAGTACTTCCCTACTACCAGGCTTCATAAAGTTTAACTGTGACTGAGTCAACACAGGGTACGCAGGTACAGGAGCAGCAGGAGGGATAGACTGAATGTTCTGCAAATATTCCTCAAGACCTTCCACAGAAACTTCCATATCTTCGAAAGCAAGTGCGATGTCGTCAAGAGTGGGCTGCGTTCTTCCGACTGAAAACAAGAAACATTAAAGGACTCGTCTTATCTATATTAACGCCTCTACGTCCCCTAACAGTTCCGTTTCCGTTCATTTTCATTTTCGAGGTTTCTAACTTTGTATGTCATTTTTATCCACCGTAACGGCACTACGCTGATTTTTGGATTTTCCACGTATGTGTCTTTTCGAGGCAGACCGGACTCCTGCTAATTGTTTACGAGGAGCTAATCGGTCTGAAATACCGATTCCGTGTTTGTCATCAAACCAAGGGGGCCGCGCGATGCTGTAAAAGGCCGGGACAGGTTTGTAGTCTGTGAGCAACCTAGCAGAGTTTCAAAGGAATCACTTTGTAAGAATGTAGGGGTTCATGGTCTCCTCTTGTGTAACGGGGAGGAAATAAGAAATAATAGTAATAAACACTTACATTGCTCTGAGTATCTGTGAACATGTCGGCCGGTTTCAACAAGGAATCGCTTTGTAATTTCTGTTAGGACATCTAGAGCTGATGCATGGGCATTGGTCCAGCCAATTACTGTAGCTATTTGAGCAACACTGCTCTTCAAGACTTTCAATGAATATTCTTCAGCAGCCATGATAAAAATCTACTTCCAAGGTCAGTCACAGAACTGAAGAGGGGGGCTAGCAAACGCAGTTAGTTGAGTTTTTCATGCAAACAGCTCTGAAATTCATGCCTAGAAATATAATGTTTAAATATGTTTTAGTATTATTTGTTGGTTGGGAATAAAAGATAAATACATCCTCAAGTCTCAGCTTCTCTAAAGACTCTACATTAACTAATTCAAATTCAGCACTGATTCCCAATGGTACATTACACCTGTAAGTTCTGTGGATTCCAGGCTGGAGCACCATGTCGAAACCAAATTTCACACTTTAGGATACTTCACTGGTTTCTTTACAGTATGAAATTTGTGTCACTAATGAGTAGATGGAACTTATTTCCTCTTTGAGCTTTCCTCCAAAAAGTCAGTAAATGATTTTATAGGCCCTGCTCCTCTCAATTTTGCACCAAGTCCAGCTAGGTCACAATAATTTGTTGTTTACAACCTCATTCTTTCACACTACACATCCAGAGAGTGCTGGCTTTGACTGGTCTCTCAACACTGCATACAAACGTTCAGGAGGGGTAAACTACCAGAACAGAAGAAATGCTTATAGCGGTCTGAAATTTTGATTAGGTTTCAGCCCACTATACTGAAATGTATTTAAGAATAAAATCAATCAACAACAAGGCAGTCAACCACAAACCGATTTTATGCTAAAACGCTGGATTTATTTAGCGTTTGGCATCTCCTATGCCAGATGCTGGATACAGTAGCCCAGTAAATATTGATGCTTTGCGTTCTTTTCAGAAATCAACCAATTACAACTACTTTGTATTGAAATAGGTCAGGCCAGGGTTAGGTGATCCAGCTGGATTCCAGCATGGAATCATGGCTTGGATTCATGGCACTGAGTATCAAGCGTTAGCCATGGGGTATGCCAAACATCTGGCATTTGGCATAGTGTATTCATAGATAGGCCAAAGATAGGCAGTAGATAGGGGATTTGTAGTGGACTGCAACAAGGTATGTGAGCAGTCAGCTCAAAGGTTTTTGTGTGATTTTGCAAGATACCCACCCAAACGGCCAACCCTACCTCCTGAAAGAATTGAATACCACCCTTGCCACTACACTAGAACCTGAGTACTGACTGGAGCTGGTACGGCTCCTACAGTACCTAGAGGTATGCTTATGTGAACGTTTATTTACTTCGGACTTCGGACTTCATTTTCATGCACTTTCTGTGTCTAAAGCAAACTACCAGTTAGCCAAAGTAGGTAAGAAGGGCAGCTGAAAACACCTGTACAGGTATTCTGGATCTTCAGTCTACCATTTAGCCCAAAACTGCAGTCTTCACATTAAAGTAACTGTTCACATAAGCATACCTCTACTGTACTGCACCTAGCCGTACCCCTACTACCAGTTGTGAGCAGGATGTGACAGCTGTGCTGAGCTTCAAGATATCAGTGCAGTGCAAAAATATCAGTCAGTGCAAAATGACCTTAAACTGTTTGCAGACGACTCGAAATTGTTTGGCCCAGTCGCAAACAACCAACAGTGCGCAGCTCTGCAGGCAGATCTGCACACCCTCAACAACTGGTCCTCTTCCTGGTCCCTCGAGTTTAATGCTGAAAAGTGCAAAGTCCTACATCTTGGCCCTAAGAACCCAGGAATGACATATACGATAACAGATCGTACTGGGAAGCTCATAACTTCGGAAACTATCACCGAAGAAAGAGACCTTGGGGTCATTGTTGACGACAAAATGAAATTCCATAGTCACAGCAAATACCTAGCTGCCAAAGGCAACAGGTCCCTTGGTCTCATCAGACGTAATATCACCAGTAGATCTCCCAGGACAATCAGGAAGCTATATACAGGATTGGTCAGACCACAACTTGAGTACGGAGTCTCTCTTGCCGTTCCTCACTATGTCATGGACAAGAAGATCCTTGAGAGCGTTCAGCGGAGGGCTACAAAACTACCAACTAATTGTAAGAACCTCTCGTACCCTGAACGCCTCAAGAAACTCAAGCTGTCAACCCTGATGTACAGGATGAAGCGCGGAGATGCAATCCTGACCCACAAGCTGCTGGAGAATGGTGTCACACCAGGGATTCTTAGCCACACCCAGGGCCACACCAAGAAGCACCAGCAGCAAAGAAGCTCACGGAGAGAACGTTCCAATTTCTTCTCAACTCGTACTGTTCCACTGTGGAATTCCCTTAGTGAAGAAACAGTTCAGTCCAAAACTGTTGACAACTTCAAAAAAGCAATTGACCGAGACTGGGCAGCGATGAAGTGGAAACTACACTGGGAGGCCAGTGGATCTACTCAACGGAACTAGACAACGCACTTCCACCTCCATCACTCAACCGGCGAATCTACAGGATGTTCACCCAACCTTATTCGCCGGCCAGTGCGATTTAAGGTAATTTCTTCAGTTTAGCAGGTACCTATACAGCTGAAATGACTGTCCTTTGAACATTACTGCAATCTACCACAAATCCCTGATTTTGGGAAAGCCTATGCCAAACGCTGGGTATATCTGGCGTTTGGTATACCCTATGGCATAGGGTATACCAAACGCCATTGCCAAACGCATTTGGCATAGGCTATGCCAAATGCTGGATACACTATGCCAAACACTTGATACTGGGGCCCAATCATATACTGATGACTTGAGTGAAGCTCAAAAATCAAACAATCAGAATTTAACTGTAGTCAGGTAGGTCAGGGCAGGGTCAGGGTTAATGTGCCAATAGCCATCCAGCGTTTGTTGGCATAGGGTATCCAAAAATCAGGGGTTTGTGGTTGACTGCATTACTGTCTGTCTTTTCACTGAAAACAGTGGAAATTAGTGGCCAGTCTTTTTCTTTCCCTTTTTTCAAAGAAGTTAAAAAGAGGTAAAAATAAACTGAAAAACAAAAAATCTAGGTCAGAGCTTTGATTTCGGAACATGAATTAAGCCTGCTTACCAGTGGCGAAACTAGGGGAGGGCGTGGGGGGGCAGCTGCCCCCCCACGAAAAATCTTGTCGGTAAATCGGTAGTGTTTGTCGGTGCGAAGCACCGACAAACGCTTTTATCATGTCGTTTCTGATACCAATAAAGCTCTGTCGGTAAAACAGGAAACTTCTTGTTGAGAAATAGGCAACGTTGTCGGTACGGTACGCTTTAGCATTCGGTTTCTGATACCGACAAAAGCTCTGTCGGGAAAAGAGGACACTTCCTTTCGGGAAATAGGCAGCGTGTGTCGGTACGGCACGCTTTATCATACCGTTTCTGATATAGACAATCTTGTCGGTAAATCGGTAGTGTTTGTCGGTGCGAAGCACCGACAAACGCTTTTATCATGTCGTTTCTGATACCAATAAAGCTCTGTCGGTAAAACAGGAAACTTCTTGTTGAGAAATAGGCAACGTTGTCGGTACGGTACGCTTTAGCATTCGGTTTCTGATACCGACAAAAGCTCTGTCGGGAAAAGAGGACACTTCCTTTCGGGAAATAGGCAGCGTGTGTCGGTACGGCACGCTTTATCATACCGTTTCTGATATAGACAAAAGCTCTGTCGGTAAAACAGGAAACTTCGTGTTGGGAAATAGGCAGCGTTTGTCGGTACGGCACCCTTTAGCATCCGTTTCTGATACCGACAAAAGCTCTGTCAATAAATCATGAAACTTGTTGTAGGGAAATCGGCAGCGTCTGTCGGTGCACGGATTCCCTTTTCAGTATTGACAAGAGCTCTTTAGGTAAATCAAAAAACTTCTTGTTTGGAAATCGGCGGCATTTGTCGGTGCGGAGACGGTGCGCGGATTCCGTTTTCAGTACCGGCAAGAGCTCTTTTGTCGGTGCGGAGATGATACCGACAAAAGCCTTGTCGGGAAGTCAATCCGATGATCCGATCGAGCTCCTGATTATCGGTTGTTTTTCATTTTTCGATACTGTGACCGGGAAAAGTTTTGTCGGTAAAGGAAACATTTCTTTCTTTCTATTTACATCTGGAATGGATAAAATCGTGTCGTTAATTTCAGTAATTGTGAACTGTTCGTCAGTGCAAAGACTTTTTGATGTGATGACTGGAATATTCTCGTCGGTAAATCCGAAAATGTTTTGGGGTAAAAGTACTAAACATACACTTCTTCGTTCCTTTATGCTCCTTGACGGTAAATCAACCAAACCGGCAAACCTGTTTGCTTGGTTTGTTCTTGGGTGATATCTCTGTTCCCACCCATAAACTGCCCTTTCGGGTTGATCTGGCTGTAGCCTACATGGTACAATCAGTTCGGGAAATAGTCCACTTTATTCAGTGACTTGTGAGTTACAAATTCCCCTCAATGACACCCTCACCAACTCGGCCCACCAAGGTTGGATCAGGCCAGGATATCTGAATAACACAACTTTGTCACATGGCCAAGTTTATCTCAATTGCTCAACCCATTGGTCCCCAAGCGTTTAAGAAAATGTCCAGGACCCACCTCTAATCCCTCCACAGCATTACCATATTTGGCATAAGATTTCCAGTGTGCCTACCGGTCCGGTACCCCCCAGCCCACCTTCACCCCACGGACGTCAGATCCGGTTTCGGCCTCAAACTACATGTCTAGGTCCCACTTTTCACCTTCCGAGCCTTATCCCAATCACTCTAACCGTTCGGCCCCACCGGTATTAGAATATTTCCGAGACCACCTTGCAACATTGTTCTCGGGCGCTTGATGAACATCTTGAGCAAGTTTCAGTCGAATCCGAGCACTTTCTGGGGCCCATGAACCCGTTTGGTTTTTGAGGAGTATCAGAAAGTTACCGTGTCGCCTAGCTTCCACTCACAGTTGTCAGATTTCATTCGGATACAGAAGCAGAAAATTTAGGGCATCTGCTCCAATCAGCCGTCAAGTTTCCATAAAATTGGATTGCCCGTTCACTTCACTTTTACTGTGATCCAACGCATCCTCCTCAAAGTTATCATGGTAACAGACGGACAGACAAGACAGACGGAACCCCAAGAAGCCGCTTAGTTTACAAGAGTAAACCTTCAAGCAGTGAAGTAGTCTGTTGCAATGTCTGTAACTTTTGCAAGACTACTGACTGCATAGTATGTTCCTGGTTCCATTTGATAACCATTGGTGCCAGGAAGCGAATGGCAAATTCATTAACTTTCATTACAAACCATCTAAACGGATATGTTACAACTCTGATACAACTTATTATTACAGTGGTTTTAAGATGCGTCCGCGGGGAAAATGCGCCGTTGCCGCGCAACGGAAGCGGCGCTTTTTGTCGGTAAATTGCTGAATCTTGTCGGTAAAATCTGGGCTTGCCCCCCCACGAAAATTGGCTAGTTTCGCCACTGCTGCTTACTTACCACATATCCCTTTTCAGACCAAAACAGAGATATTAATAAATAGACTAGTTGTTATTTTGTATTGTTTTATTGATAATGGTAACGAAAATCTCTTCAACTTGGAGTGACAAATCTTCCCCCTAGCCTAGTCCTCAGGGAACGGCGAGAATACGCCTTAGGTCGGAGCTTTGATTTCGGAACATGGCTCAAGCCTACTTACTTACCACCACATCTCGCTTTTCAGACCAAACAGAGATATTAATAAATAGATTTGATTCTCTCTCTCTCTCAGTTCTGGTACGGCTTCGGATCAGGGTTGTCCATTTAGCCTCTTCGCGGCTGGGCAGCGTTGCCTATGCTACTTATACTGACTCAAGCAGCTCTGTTGTCCTCAGAAAGTGGATGATTGCTTTGATGATGGGGGCTTCAGCAGCAGGGGGGAAAGTAGACTGCACGAGGGATCCAGTCGAGAGGTTGAGATGGTGCATCTTGAACAATGACACCACCTGGGATCTATGTTTGTTCGTGAGGAGTTGGCGATGGGTGCACTGGAATAGGACGTGGTCCAGGGTCTCGTTCAGGATTCTGCAGAATCGGCAGAGGGGGGAGTCCGGGGGTTGGCCGTTAGGTGTCGGGATCTTGTACGTGTAGGCTGGGTGATTCAACCCTGTTGCCCCTGCTCGTATCCGGTGATAAACTCTGCTTTCAATTTTTCCCCGGGATGGGGAGAACTTAGGGTGAGGTTTGGCATTCAGATGGCTCTGGGAGCGGATGCGGGAAATGTCTCGAAGTGGGATTGGCCTGTCAGTTGTTTGGCGGGCTGTTGTCGCTTCCTTAGCCGCTTTATCGGCAACGTCATTCCCCCGTATCCCCATGTGGCTGGGAATGTACTGGAGGGAAATGGCGCATCCTTTTTTAGAGAGCTCGTTGATCAGTTGGATTGCCATGTGGAGGTCGATGTCATCATTTTCGCATGTAGGGGTGGCTAACGACTGGAGAGCTGACATCGAGTCGGAGTAGATCATCGCCATCATGGGAGTTGCTGCGAGTCGTAGTAGGGTCTCCAGTGCCAGAATTATTGCACTGATTTCTGCTGACATGATACAAACGTGGCGAGGGAGCTTTTCCAGAGTTATGATGTTCAGGTCAGCCAGGAATGCGCTACAGCCCGTTGAGGAGTCTGTTTTGGATCCGTCAACGAAAATCGGGAAATAGTTTTTGTGAACCGTCTGCCGTAGCTGGGCAAACCTGGATTGGACATATTGTGGCGAAAGCTCGGATTTCTTCGCGTCTGCAAAGCGGAGGAATACTGAGGGCTTGACAGTGGTCCATGGTGGTAAGGTGCTGATTTTCGGCTTGACTGCATCTGGCGCAATGGGGTGGTACGATTGGAGGCGCTTGATTTCGGGCGGAAGGCTAGGGGAGGGCTGTTGGTGTAGAAGCCAGCTGTTCAATATGTGGTGGGGGGTGCCTTCAATCTTGGTAATGTATCTAGCTAGCAGGAGATCCCGCCGAGCTGAGACGGGTTCGATTCCTGTTTCGTCCAGAAGGAATTGTGTTTTTGTAGATCGGCGGAGCCCAAAAGCAATCCTAAGGGCCGTATTTTGGACTGTTTCGAGCTGGTTTAGGGTCGTTTTAGCGCAATATCCGTAGACAATCAGTCCATAGTCTATATGGGGTCTGATGTATTGCTTGTAAAATGCAAGAAGGATCTTCTCGGAGCATCCAAATGGGGTAGCCGCCAGCCTGAGCATGAGGCGGGTTTTGCGGAGGCATCGGGTTGAAAGGTCCTTGACGTGTTGCTGGAAAGTCAGCTTTCTGTCAAGGATTATTCCAAGATATTTCGTTTGAGGTGTCTCAGGGATAGTGTGACCGTTGAGAGTGATGTTGCAGGGTGTAGAAGATCTTTTCCTGTGGAACTGGACGACTATCGATTTTGACGGAGCGAGGGGGAGTTCTGATCTAGCAGAAAACTGTTCCAAGGTAAGCATTGCAGTTTGAAGTTTCTGTTCAGCCTCGGAGTGAGATGCAGCAACAGCCCATGAACCCAAGTCGTCGGCAAATTCTCCGTGATCATGCGGGAGTGCAAGATCCCACAGAAATAGGGCGAATAGTAGGCAGCTGAGGACAGCCCCCTGCGGCAGGCCGATTTCTGTTTTCCTCGTAGCGGATATTTTGGAATTGACCTTCACTGCTAGCGTTCTATTGCTAAGAAAGCTATCTATGAAGGATACCACCTGGGCCGGGATTCCCATTCGGAGTAGTTTGGGGATTAGTCTGCGCTTTCGGACATTGTCGTAAGCTCCCTCGAAGTCTAGGAAAGCTGCTATTAGAATGAGGCCAAGATTAAGGCATTTTCTAATTTCTGATGATAGGCGAAGGATGGTGTCCATGGCCGAATGGGACTTTCTGAAGCCAGTTTGTGTCTTGGGAATCAGCTCATTGGCCTCGCAGAACCATTGTAGTCGGTTGTAGACCATTCTTTCTAGAATTTTGCTGAGTGCTGGGAGGACTGATATCGGCCGAAAGGACGACGGGCAGTCCTTTGGTTTGCCCTTTTTGAGGACCGGGATGACAACAGAAGTTTTCCAAGAGGTGGGGAATGTTGACTTTCTCCAGCACAGATTTGCTGTGTGCAGGAGGGCTTGGTTGAAAGGAAGAGGGAGGTGGTGTAGCCATGATGGGTGAACTTCGTCGATTCCAGGGGCAGCAGCCGGGTTAGATTCGTCAAGGGCACGGGTTAGCCTCCCTGGATGGAATCCCTTGGATTCCATCCCTTGGATTCCATCCCTTGGATTCCAATCCCTTGGATCGAATGGAAGGGATTCCATCCCTGGATGGAATCCCTTCCATTCGGGATTTACTTTCCACAACTGGATCCGCTAAAGTATTTATTCAACTATTTAATCTCTTTATTCTAGCTAGAGGAGGAAAAAGAAAGGTCTGAACCTATAAGCTTTATGCGTCCAGGGGGAGTGTGTGGCTCCCCCTCCCTCAAAGCTTAAACCAGGATAAGGATAAAATTCCTTTCTTTCCCCTCCTCTAGCTAGAATAAAGAGTAATGAATAGGCTTAACCTCCTGGATAGTCCTACCCCTGCTCTTCACAGGGGCAAGAAGCAGTCTGCCTTCTCTCCCCTCTCTCCTCTCGCTGATCACTCGATCGACCCGGGGATGCTCGTTGACATAGTCGGGGATGTAAGGGGTTCACTCCCTCGGAGTTTGGGGGGTGGAGATTGGTGTAGCTGGGAGGGGTTGTCAGGTCCTGCATTGTGCTGATTGCCGGACCTGTTGTCCGAGAGTTTGTCAGAGAAGAAGTCGGCAAGGTATTCCGCTTTCTCTTCATTTGTTTCCAGTGGCATTTGGTCGAAAGTAACGAGATTCTTCAATGGGTCGGGTTCATGGCCCTTGCCACTTATTCTATTTAAGAACTGGTGGATTGATTGTTCAGGGGTTTCTCTCGACAGGGTGTTGGCGAATTTGTCCCAGGATTGTTTTTGTGCTGCGCGTGTAGTTCTCTTCATTCGGGCTTCTGCCTTCTGTTTCAGAATGTAGTTCTCTACAGATGGGGATCGGTTGAAAATTTTGGTTGCTGCAGCTTTGGCCACCCAAGCAGCTTGGCAGGCTTGGTTCCACCACGGCTTCGGTGGTCTCTTCTTGTTTTTTCGTGGAAGGAAGTAATTCCTCGACTTCGGTACGGCATGATTTGCAGCTTGCAAGAGGGTGTTTGTGAGAAGGGTAGCTAGCTCATCAGGGGTGTTGGTTGCCAGGATTTGGGAGTAGTCAAAACGTTTAAGGTACATCTCAAACTGTATCCAATCAGCTTTGCTATTTATGTAGTGGGGAGGAATTACTTCAATGCAGGGGTGGCCGCCAATCGTTGTGTTTATAGCGTAGTGGTCTGTTAATAGGTCGTCAACTCTGGAGATCTGGATCTGGCTCAGAAGTGTTGTCGATACTATCTGGAGATCGATCGTGGAGAATTTGTTTGCTCTAGCGTTATAGTAAGTGTTGAGCTTAGCAGGCGTTGCTAGGGAAACCCCCGGCAGGTCGAGAATCAACTTCTCGATGAGTTTTCCAGCCTTATTCTTCTTGTCGCAGCCCCACATGGGGCTATGAGCGTTCATGTCACCAGTGACAATGACTCGCTCATGGCATAATCGGGAGCCAATTGTTGAGAAGAAGTCTTCGGCTTCGTTGTTCCCATTTGGATTGTAGAACGAGACAACTATTAGCGGGTTAGATGACTGCCAAAGTTTCACCCCGACAGCGTCAACCTCATCTTTGAAGTCAGGGAATGTAATTCCGCATTTCTTAATTTCTTTTCTTATGAGGATTGCTACTCCTCCCCCTTTTCTTCCGGAAGAACGGTCTTTCCTAAATACATCGTATCCTGGGACGACAAATGTGGCCATCTCATTCAGATTCGTTTCCTGCAGGCATGCAACGTCAATTTTGTTAGCCACCATATGCTTCTGTAACAAGTTGATTTTATCATTATTCAGGGATCTTGTGTTCCACTGGATTACTGATGTTGTGGCAGTCGAACTAAGAGGAGTGGGCAGGTTGGCTGGTGAAGTAGTTGAGTGCTTGGTGCTTGTTCAAGATTTTAACCAGCTCTAGCTCGGCCTCATCCATAATGTTTGGTCCGAAGTACTTTTCAGCGACGTCTCTGAGGATGACTGCCTTGACTGCTTGTGGCATCTTCGCTTGAGAGATGAATGTTGTTGTCAGTGTGTACATGACAAGGTTGCTTATAGCCCTTTGGTCTTGGAGCATGTCCTTGTATGATGGCTTTGATTGTGCTTTGTCTTTTGATGGCCTGGTTGACGGGCCAGGGAATACATGGATGCCTGGGAGGGTTGTAGGACGGGATGGAGATTTGGCAGTCGTTGAGCTTCCTGATGGGGATGCTGTACTCGGTGGGGCTGGGAAAAGTTTGGCTAATCTTGTAGAGATAGATGGAGTAGGGGTTGTCAGGGGGGTACTGGCTCCGCTCGGTGCCCAGCTGTTTGTAGGGGTGCTTTGCAATGCTGTTGATCTTGTAGGGGCAGGTTTGACACTTTTCTTTCTTGGGGCTGGTTGGAGTGCAGCTAGCGAGACTGGGATGTTAAGTTTCTCAGCCCGACGAAGGATCTCCACCCTTTCCTTGTATTTGGGACATTCTTTTCTGTTTTCGGACAAATGGAGCCCGTTACAGTTCGCGCACTTGGCTTGAGCTTGGCATGAGTCCTCTTTGTGATCTGGTGACAAGCATTTCTTGCACCGAGTTGCTGGGTTGGAGCAGTGCTTTGAAGTGTGGCCAAATTTGTAGCAGGTTTTACACTGCATGGGTTTGCTACCGTACTCCTTAAACGCTTTTGGTTGGCCCAGCAGGTACACCTCTTCGACATTGAATATACCATCCAGGACAAAAAGAACGGTCTTACTTTCAGATCCAAGGCGACTGACGGAGGCGACTGGTATGACTTCACCCTTATTGCTCATTAGGCCATCCTTGAGGTCTTCATCTGCGACGATTTGTGGTACGTTGTAGATGACAATCTTAGTGGGAGAAGGGGCGGGTTTCCAGACTTCAGCTACAACAGGGGTTCCAGCAACATACGTGAGCTTCAATGCATTATCAGCTGAAAACTTCTCCTGGAAGAAAAGATTGAGTTTGCCGTCTCTGGTGATATTCATCAAGAAATTGCATTTGAGAGCCTTGAATATCCACAGCCGGATATTCTGTGCGTCTTTGGGGGAGAACGCTTGCTGTGCAGTTTGAGGCTTAATTTGCACGCATATTTGAGGTTGGGGGATTGGCTGGATGTCCTGACTGGAGGTATTAGGTGGGGCGGGGGGGGATACTTGGACTTGATCGTTCTTCCGTTTCTTTGAATTGCGGTTTACCACAGTAGTAAACCCTCCATCCGTGTTGGCTTTTTGGGGGGACAGGGATTTCACTGTATGCATTGTGGATGACAGGGTGTCATCTGATTGATCTGTCTGCAGATCTTCATCAAGAGCCCAGCTTCCCGAACCTCCCAGGGGGATTATGGTGGCTGGAGCTTGGGTCGGATCAATCTGTTGAAGCGGCAACGCTGCCCCCGAAGGGACCCCGTCACGGTCCGTACTGGGTGTCTGGGTAGGGCCCCCTTTACCGTCCATATTGGGTGGTGCCTGGGCTTGGGTTGTAGGTGGGTCGTTCATCATTTGATCAGTGGCCAGGGGAATGCAGGGTCGTCAACATAGGTCAAGTTCACAGACTGGAACGCAGGGGTTAGTCTGGACACTTCGTGATACAAATTCTTTTGATCTGGGTAATTTTTCAAATTGGTCAGTGGATCAAATTGGTACATTTTTTTATTTTGTATTGTTTTATTGATGATGGTAAAGAACGTCTTGGAGTGACAAATCGTCCATTTACTCTGTGGATGAAAGAGTTCCGCGTCAAATTCAAACAGATCGGAACATTTGATGTTGTGTTTTGATGATTTTCTCATAATTCTCATAAGCTTGACCTAGCCAGGCAACTAGGAAAGCTAAGAAGAAATTTTTGTGGAGGTAAAATGGAGAAAAAAAAGGCTGTAGAATATCAGTATACACATATCAGAGACCTGAAACATGGAATGAAAAATATGAACCTTCTTGTCATAATGCTTGACATTGGTAAGTTCGTTCTTCTTCCTGCTCCATTATCTTCGTTAGATACTGTATATACAATAGCTCTTATTGAGAGGCTATCTTCCATTCTAAGCATTCAATCTCAGGCAATCTTATATGTAGTTTTCAGCCATGAATTTGTTTTTGTCTTACTTAACGTCTTAACTTAACTTAGAGGGTTATATGTTGGCAGAGAAAATGTGTACTTTGTAGCTAAGGATGTTAAATAATCTTGGATGGTGTTATCTTTGTCAGCTTGCTGTGTTTTTAGCTGTGTTCGGCGATTGTCCATCAGTCTGTCTGTCTTCTGTTAGCATGACCATGGTAACTCTCATAGGGCCGCCAGGGGCGTCCCGAGGGGGGGTGTCGGGGGGGTGCAGCACCCCCCCCAGAAGGTCTGTGGAAAAAAATTCCGGTAAATTTTGACTGGTGCGGCGCAGCCGCGCCAGTCAATATTTGTCAAGTTCACTGAACTTGGTAATTTTTATGGAATCTACCGGATTATTGCTCAGGGAACCTACCGGAATTTTTCTCAGGGAATCTACCAGAATTTTGCTCAGGGAATCTACCGGAATCTTGCTCAAGGAGTCTACCGGAACTTGTCTCAGGGAATTTACTGGAGGTTGGATCAGGGGATCTACCGGATTTCGCCCCACGGAATCTAGACTTTTGGAATCTACCGGAATTTTGCTCAGGGAATCTATCGCAATTTTTTTCAGGGAATCTGCCGAAATCTTTCTCAAGGAATCAATCGGAACTTGTCTCGGGGAATTTACTGGAGGCTGGATCACGGAATCCACCAGAATTTGGCTCGGGGAATCTACCGGAATTTATCTTTCCAATGTCAACCGGGGAATTACACTGGAGGCTGAATCAGGGGATCTACCGGATTTTACCCCACCGATTCTACTAGAATTTTGAAATCTACCGGAATTCAGCAAGGGAATCTACCGGAATTTTGGCCAGGGAATCTACCGAAATCTTTCTCAAGGAATCAATCGGGACTTATCTCGGGGAACTGACTAGAGGAGGAATTCAGGGAATCTACCGGGATTTCCGGTAATCTCTTAGGTTTCTGAAGCTTTCAAGAATTAGGCAACCTACTGAAATTTCCATCATTTCCAACTACAAATACTGTTCCAGGAATAATAATCGTGGTACCGTTTACTCCGGTTTGGACAGCTTTCTCGGCTGCTTTCCGTTGACAAGCCGAGAAGAGTTAAGAAACGAGTTAGCCTTGTTCCGACATGATCTCAAAAGTCGCCAGGAGAGCCTCGAAACAAACAAAAAGTTTAAAGATATATCTTTGTAGTTTAAAGATATCTTTCGTGAATTGAAAGATATCTTACCACTAGTATGAAAAGCGTTCAAGCTGGTCAGGACAGTCCTAAGCAAAAGGGGAAAGACTTTTAGCAAGACGAAGTTGGTTGAGACCACTTTAAGGTTCAACAATGGTTGACTAGCGTCTGTTACTAATCGCATGTAAAACCGATCTAGTTGATGAATGTGACACTGGATGCGTTGCGAACAAATGGAAAACGCTTAAAACGCGAGCAATAAATGTGTAGGGTGGGTTGAAGGTCGAAGACTTTTTAGTTTAACTGACAATCTTAAAGTTTAACCGAATAGGGCTGAGGTCCAACAGTCTAGTAACATATCACCAATTCACTTAAACATTCCTGAAAACCCGATAGAAATCCGTTACTTCGTTTCTCCGTTATCCAGGGATAATGGATTTCATAGAATGAACTGATTCTTGTGGATTTATGGTACCTCTATGTGCCGGTCCCTCTACGCTTGAAATATTGACCAACTAGAAATGTAAGCCATTGGCGAAAAATAAAATAAAAATAACAGATTCATTGCTAGACACATCCTAAAATGATTTTCCTACCGGCGTAATATATCCGATTTTGTGCAAATTCAGATTCTCCGAGTCTGTATGAATTTTGGTTTGTCGTGCAAGCAGCGCACACTCTGAACGTTATTACCGGAGCATCGGTTGGAAAAATACAAAATCCCTCAGATGTGTCAAAATATTTCAGTATCCAAATATCAGATTTTAAAATAAGCTACATTTTCTTGACTGACGGGCCTATTTTTTGTTTTGTTTCTAACACATAAGTCAGAACACAACAGTATTCTAAAGTTTCTGCAGAGATGGTCGCTACGGAAAATTTTCGGTAAAACCTCCAAAAATTCCGGTAAAACTTCGAAAAATTCCGGTAAAATTCTGAAGCCGCACCCCCCCTATCAGGAAGGCTTCGGGACGCCCCTGAGGGCCGCTGAGATATTTTGTTCAAACCTGGTATGACAATGTTTTGGGTCAACATGTCAGGTTCAAAGATAGGCTTTGTAGGCCTGGCCTATATTTAGGGGTGGGGCAGTCTACCACAAATCCCTGATTTTGGGAAAGCCTATGCCAAACGTTGGGTATATCTAGCATTTGGTACAGGCGAATCCAATCTCATTTTTACACCACCTCGGTTTTTGCCACGAAAATGTTAAAATGAAATATACAATTTGTCCTGACAGTCAAGAGGCAAAATATGACTTTTTCCAAAGTCATGTGTCCAAAAATATCCAGATTCTGTGCCTTTTTCTCCATTTTGTAGCTATTTTGAAATCCTATTTTCTGGCTATTGACTTTGCTAACTCTTCCTTTTTCATCATTTTTAAGTCGATCGAGGTGAGGTTAGAATAAAGTAATCTTGTTTGAAAAGAAAAATAAATTTTACTAGAAATACTGAAGCAATAATTATTAATCCAATATGTAAACCATTCAACTAGCTTCAGTCTAGTATTTTTGTCATATTTGTTGGTTCCTTTTTAAGCCAGATGGATTATTCTGAAGGAAAGACTTCTCTGGAAATTTGAAATCTTGTCTGAGGTTGGATACCCCTCCTGTATACCCTATGCCAAACGCTGGATACACTATGCCAAATGCTGGATACTGGGCCCCAATCAAATGTGTTTGTTATTTGTATGTTTGTTATTTAGAATTTGTAAGAAATGAATTTAGTTACTGTATGCTATGGTAGTTTCTGAATATAACGATCTCTTTCTCTCTCTCTGCTGAATCCATATCCGAAACTTATTACAATCAAATATTGATGATTTGACTGAAGCTCAAAAATCAACCAATCAGAATTCACCTGTAGTGAGGTAGGTCAGGGTTAAGGTGCCAACAGCTGTCCGGCGTTTGGCATAGGGTGTCCAGGGTTAAGCATAGGCTATGTCAAACGATGGGCATATCCAGCGTTTGGCATAGGGTATCCAAAAATCAGGGGTTTTTGGTTGACTGGGGTGGGGGGTTTCAGATTGAGGGTTGACAGATATTTTGCATAAGCTAATGGGATAGTTGATTCAGGGGTAAGGAGAAGTGCTGTTGCTGGAATAGGCTTGCCCGATGTGGGGTCCATCTGCAATCCGCACAGAGACATACCCTATGAACAAGCCCTTGCAAAACTGAATTTATCACTGCTGAAAGTCTGGCTTGAAAACCTTATTTTGCAGTTTGCCAAATCTTTCCTAGCCAATACGAGTCACCGGTCACTGCTACCGGAAACAGCCCCTCCCAATAATCAAACTTGGTTGCAAACAGGTTGCAAAATAAACTTCTACCCCCTTAAGTCCGGAATAATCATTACGGGAACTCATTTGTGCCCTTTTTTAATTCAGTTCCTCAATGCTGAATTGTAGTGTGTGTTTGTTATTTGTATGTTTGTTATTTAGAATTTGTAAGAAATGAATTTAGTTACTGTATGCTATGGTAGTTTATGAATATAACGATCTCTTTCTCTCTCTCTGCTGAATCCATATCCGAAACTTATTTTCTTGCCAGACAAGTAGTTCGCCTGGAATTCAATACAGGAGTAAAGAGACACGCTGAATCCGTTTTTGAACTTCATTTTTTGGCAGATAAGATAAGTAGTATGCCGAAATCCGGCTAAAACCGGAAATTTTGTAAATACTCTTTGAGCCCAAGCTGACTTGAAAACATATATTATATTCATACGTTGGAAAAAATGGAAACGTCAGCTACACCTGCAAGGTTTGTTTCATCCCTTCCCCAACACTGTCCCAGACCCTTGACAGCCTGACAAAGACCCTTGCCAAGAAGGGACGAAATATCGCTGCCGAAGCATATATAGGCTGATGTTTCTGTTTTTATTCATTGTATGAATTTATGGAAATTCTGTAGAAGTAAAAGTTTTTCGGAAGTCGATTAGAGTTTCAGTACGGTACAGGAGTAAAAATACATGCTGAATTCATTTCTGAAGTTGGTTTCGCGCTGGACAAGTAGTATCTCCGGATTCGGCAAAAAGCGGATTTTTCTCTAACATAAGTTTTATCTAAAATCAGTTGGATTGTCGAAATAGGGGTAAACAACAAGAGCTAGAAGCTCGCACTTGCAAGGCTGGTTCAGAGGATGCAAGCAAAAGCCTTGAGATAAGAATGATCATGGGCCCTTGAAAATCACGAGAGTGCATTGTGTGGTAAAAAGTATTTTGTTTTTGCACTTGGCTGTAATGATGCATACTATAGGGGGCTAGAAATTCATCTGTAAGCAAAACCCCTGAGGCAGAAACAAAAATGGGCCCTTGGGGATCATTAATATGCATTGTTAGGTCAAAAAAATTGCTTCGTTGAATTTCTTCACTTTGACAATCAGAGTTTTTTCACTTTTCTGTTAAGATGCGCACTTTAAGGGTGCTAGAAATTCATTTTTAAGAAAAACCCGTGTGGCACAAATGATCGTGGACCAAAATGTATTGTTTGATCAAAAATACCTTTTTTGACTTTGCGGTTGAGATATGCAGTTCAAGGGAACAAGAAATTCATTTGTAAGCTAAATCCTCGAGGCAAAATGATCATCGGCTCATGGGGTAATCACGAAAATATATATTTTGGTTAAAAGTATATTTGTTTACTTTGTGGTTAAGATTAGTACTTTAAGGAATGGTCGGATTTGGGAAATGACAATTTCCAAGCAATCTTGTCTAATCTCTAATGTTCGTGCCAAGTTCATCGTCCTAGCACATCTGGTGAAAGTACCTTAACTCGCGATCACAGGAATTCCGACCCCCCCCCCCTCCCCGGATCCAGTCCGATTCTGTAAATGATTTGTCTAGACCATTTGTTTGTTATTCCCACCATGTTCCATCCCGATCTCTTCAGTCTAAGCGGGTCACATACCCCCCCCCCCCCCAACAGTTGTCGGATCCGGTCCAGATATGAAGAAGAACATCAGAGACATGTCCTCTGTTCCCTGATTCGCCTGCCAAGTTTCGTCGTGAAAACTCCCAAAACCTCGATCACCGGATTTCCGTGACCCCCCCCCCCCCCCCAAGTGTCCGGACCCAGTCTGATTGTGTAAACCATTTATCTAGAGCAGATGCTGTTCTTTCCAGAAAGTTCCACTCCGATCCCTCCAGTATAACCGTTGCACGAGATTTCCGGTCTCCCCCCAACTCCCGCACAGCTGTCGAATCCGATCCAGACTTAAAATGGGACATCAGAGACATGTCTTCTATTCAGCTGTTACGTTTCATTCGAATCCGAGGTCGGGTCCCTGATATGGCGGCCAAGTTTCATCGTCCTAGTACATCTGGAAGTACCCTAACTCGCAGTCGTGAGACAGACCGCCCGACCGACAGACGGAATTACGATCGATATACACACATAAAAACACGCTGGATCGGGATATGTTACTTTTTTTTGCCGAACCTACATACGACCAAAATCCGACAAAACCCGGAATTCTGGTAATACTTATTTGCTTGAACAAGCGGTTGAGAGTGTCGATAGTGGGGTGACCTGACAAGTTTAATCGATCTACCTGCTATGTTTTCCTACTTGGTTGATTTTACCGATGAGATCTGGCGAAAACTGGGAATTCGGAAGAAAAGACAGAAAGGAATTACCTGATGGATCTGAAAATCTGTAGTTGTCACCCTGTGCCAGTATGTGTAGGGTTCTGTTTAACCCAGGTTACTTGACTGGAATTCCATTGACAATGCCAATGCTGAAACAACTAGAAAAATAAGTTCATTCATGATTCAGATTCAAGAAAGAAATTTCAAGTTTGTTTATTATGCTATAGTCGTATTTTTTTTTATCAAGAGACATAAAAATGTCGTTACAGGGACACCAAACCTCACTAAAGATGGACATGAAGTACGAACATGTAAAGTTGGAGACAAAAGTGGCGCAGTTAATTTCAGTGTTTGGGATGAACCTGGACAGCTTTTACAGGTAAGTCATTCATCTTGAATTTTCTGTTCACCCA